>CM055119.1:131567148-132957148 GCA_029206835.1 Rana muscosa | reverse complement strand
CCCGCAAGGACTCCACACCATAATGCGAGTGAGCTCGCATGGTGTGGAGTGATTGCGGGCGCGCTCCCGTGATACAGCGGCGGCCATAGCCGCCGACTGTATCACTCGGCCCCGCCCCCCGCGCGCCGCGTCATTGGATGTGATTGACAGCAGCGCCAGCCAATGGCTGCGCTGCTTTCAATCCATCCAGTGTAGCCAATCGGCGGTCAGGCTGAAAAACGAAGAGGATGACGGGGACGAGCGTGGGACTTTCGAGGGGCCAGGTAAGAAAAACGGGGGCTCGGGGGGGGGGGGGGGCGGTATTGTCGAATGTTTTTTCACCTTAATGCATAGGATGCATTAAGGTGAAAAAACATGTAACTTTACTACTCCTTTAAGGTTAAGTATTCCCCCATGGTGACCTCAGCCTTGTTCCAGGGCACTGATGGAAACGGCATGGAATAAAGGTTCAAATGATCGTGCTGATGCTTAGTACATCTAGAGAGTTCATGTTTGTCATCTACTGGTTAGTGAGCGTGGCTCAAGTAAAGGTACACCATGTGTAAGGGGGAGTGACCCTGTTACAGATGCCTAGCGTACCCCAGAAAAACCCACCCTGGGGCAGTCCTCTTATGTGACCCAGAACTTGGCACCCAATGAGGGAAGTATGAAGGAAGTGTCACCCACCTACTCCACCCCTACATTCCTATATAAGAATTTTTTTTCCTGATTGTGTAACAGGAAGGGGGAGAAGGAAAAATATGTCAAGTACCTAAACTGGCTGAAGGTCCACTTTAAACTGGCATACACCATTGGTCTGTTCACTCTGTTTAAATATGGCCAATGACCTTCTGTGTGATTGCTAATATTATTATATATTTTACAGAACAGGATTACAGACTGTACAATATAATTTAAAGCATTTTGATTAATCAGTGAATATCCTTAAAATCTTGAAAAGTATTGCCCTTTGATTAGCTATACTCTACTGCGTCAGTTAATCAGCATACATAATACTAAGGATCTTAAACCTAGTATGAAATTATATATTGCAACACTCTAACATGTTTAATAAGCACAGTAAGCTATACTTACATAAGAATATTATGCTACCTAGCCCCTGATATTAATATGTAGATTATACTGTATGTGTCTAATGGTCATATATTGCAAAAGAAGAACTTCATTATCATGAAAGCTGGATATGATAATAATAACATATTATGCTTAAACCTTTACATTGACGTGGCATTAAAGCAAATCTATTATCATTTAATGAGCGGTAGAAATAGATGTCGCCTGAAACCATTCCTACTAATATCCCCGTGCAACAGGTTTTGGAATAAGAATAGTAATTTGCAGGACTCTCCTCCAAAATATGCACATTCAAATACAAGTAACATGTACAATACAATACAATACAGTACAATATGAAAAGGTTAAACACAGGATATCCTGATAAAATATTTTTCATTAACTACTTTTCAACCACTTCGCCAAAGTTGTACTGCGGCAAGGTGGCACGGCTGCGTGAATTGACGTACCTGTACTTTGCTTTGTGCACTAGCTTCTGAGTGTGCGCGTGTGCCGATTGGCCACAAGGGGAGCCAATGAGCGTGTTCGGTGGACGCGATGTCCGCCGGGACCCGCCGATCGTTCCACAGAGAAGGCAGAACAGTGATCTGCCTATGTAAACAAGGAAGATCACCGTTCTGACAGGAGAGGACACAGAGATCTTCTGTTCCTGCTAATCAGCAACACAGATCTCTGTGTCCCTCCAGTGAATCCATCCCTCACACTGTAAGCAAGCACCCCCTAGGGACACATTTAACCCTTTGATCTCCCCTGGTGTTAACCCCTTCCCTGCCAGTGTCATTACTACAGTAACAGTGCATATTTTTAGCACTGATTACTGTAATAATGTCACTAGTTCCCAAAAAAGTGTCAGTTAGGTGTCTGATCTGTCCTCCGCAATGTCGCAGTCCCGCTTAAAATTGCTGCCATTATTAGTAAAAAAAAAAAAAGTCCATAAATCTATGCCCTAGTTTGTAGATGCGATAACCTTTGTGCAAACCAATCAATATACACTTAATGCGATTTTTTTAACCAAAAATATGTAGCAGAATACATTTTGGCCTAAATTGATGAAGAGATTTGTTTTTTTATATTTTTTTATTGGATATGTTTTATAGCAGAGAGTAAAAAATTCAGTTATTTTTTTCAAAATTGTCAGTATTCTTTTGTTTCTAGCGCAAAAAATAAAAACCGCAGATGTGATCAAATACCACCAAAAGAAATCTCTATTTGGGGGGGAAGGACAACAATTTTATTTGGGTACAGCGTCGCAAGACTGCACAATTGTCAGTTAAAGTAACATAGTACTGGTTATTAAGGGGGTGAAACCTTCCGGTCCTTAAGTGGTTAATACGGGGGTCCCCAACCCCAGGGCCACGGCCCGGTGCCAGTAACAAGGGAGGTGACAGGCAGCACACACACCACCCCAGCCCCCTGAACCCTCAGCCACCCCCCCCCAAGGTGTCAGGCAGCAGACACCACCCCAGCTCCCCCCTCCTACCAAACCTCTCGCCAGCCCATCTACTCCCCCCCTCTCCGGTCTGTGGAGGAGTTTTGGTCACTGAGGCCGGTCCCTGGTGCTGGGGAGGTTGGTAACCGCTGAGAGAATAGAAGTATTTAATTAATTGTGCAGACCTTTCCCCCATATAATTAACAAAATCTGCACTTTTTAGGGTTCAACATCACCCCAGAGTCAAACTGACTTGCCTGTGATCCTATGACAGTAAAGCTCACACCTATGGCATAGTATTTTGATTACCTTAGCTAGTACACTTTGCTGGTGCAGTTCCTATTTTGGTTTTAGGTTAGGGTGACCAGACGTCCCGGTTTCTGGGAACAGTACCCGATTTTAGGCGGCTGTCCCTGGAAAAAAAAGTCCCCTATTTTGTCCCCGGTTAGAAGAATGTGTTCCTGATTTCTTTAATAATGACATCTCTGTCCCAAGGCTGCTACAGGTTAATCCATTTTAGCAACATTTCTGTGACTGGCTGGGGGTTATTGATGATGTCACATGCCAATATTATGTGGTATTTCCAATTACTTCCCTCTCAGTGTCAGGAATCAGCAGCAGAGATGACCAGGTCTGCATGACTACGCTTAGAAGCTGAGACAAGACTATAGTAAAGTAAATGTATTAATAGTTGTAAGTCAGATGAGATATTTAGGAATCAATGTAACAAGAGACCCAGGGTAATATATAGCGGGAAATCTAATTGATGACAAATTTAAGACAGAAGTGCCGAGTATGGAACCGGCTTCCACTTTCGGTGGTTGGACGCTGCAATCTGGTCAAAATGGTCTGGATGCCACAGATCCTATATGTCCTACACAACTCCCCAGTATGGATCCCAAAGTACTGGTTTAAAAAATTGAACAGTGTGTTCAGGGAATTAATATGGAGAAATGGAGCGACAAGAGTCCGTCTCCGAACCCTACAACAACCAAGAGAAAAGGGGGATTGGCACTTCCAAATCCAAGACATAATTTTTTTAACATAACAAATGCGAGGAAGTAATCTATTGGTGGGGAGGGAGTCTGTAAGGAGTTTAATATTGAATGACACTAACCACGATACAGAAGTAGAGGCAGTGGAGGTGGACTCTTTTCGCTCTAGGGGCCCTACAGTATAATTAATGGTAAAATGCTGGGAGACTGTTAAAAAGACATTGGGATATAGTGGATTTTCTGAATTCTCTCCTTTATGGGACAATAATAATCTAAAGGAACTTAAAGTTATGGGAAGAGTGGGGGAATGGGATAGATGTGGGGTACATCTGCTGACACAACTCTTTAAAACAGACAGAATAAAGACATTTCAGGAGATAAGGGAGGAATACTCTGTCCCAAATAAGTCTTTCTACAGATACCTGCAAGTCAGGCACGCGCTGAATGCGCAGTTTGGACGGGAGATACCAGAATGGAATGAAATGCCCTCTCTTCGAAGATTAGTAAATGCGGATACATTTGGAAGGAAGATATCGGATATGTATAGGTGTATAAGTGAGGCGGACCAGGGAGAAGGAATTGATATTAAAAATAAGGATAAATGCGAGAGGGATGTGGGCCCAATAACACAGGAACAGTGGAAGCGGATTTTAGAAGCAGGACCCAGAGTATCACTCTCCCCCTCTCAAATGGTATCCCACTTGTACTTAGTACATAGAGCATATTATACACCTCAAAGAATGTTTCAGTTTGGTAGGAGTTCTGATGCGAAGTGCCAGAGATGTGGAAATGAGAAGGGAAACCTGATACACATGGTCTGGAGGTGCCCCAAATTATATTGGTATTGGAAAGAGATTGTGGATAAGATAAATTTGGTATTTGGGACATCTCTACAACCAGAGGTGAAGACGTGTGTATTGGGTCTCCTGGAAGAAAGGGGAATTAAAGGTGACACACAGACGGCAATAATAAGGTGCTTTTTCCAGGGCAGGAAACTTATTGCACTAAAGTGGCAAGCAAAAGACCCCCCAACAGGGACAGAGTGGAAGAAGGTAATAGATGACACTATTAGGAAAGAGGAATTTGTATACAAAAAAAGGGGAAATGGAAAGAAGTTTAAAAATATATGGAAACAATGGTTAGAAGTGGAGATATGATAGTGGACGGGGGGGGGCGGGAGGGGGTGGAGAGTGAGGAGAGGGGGTATGAGTGGGGGAGGGGAGAGATAAAGGTATGAATGGAGGGAGCGGGGTGAGGGGAGGGAAGGGGGGAGGATAGGCAAAGGGAGAATGGTAATAAGTGAGTGGTTATACAATTTAATTAATATTACCTGGAACTTGTATTGCTGCATATGAAGGAAAATTATGGTATGTTTAATTATGTTTTAAAATAAAATAAAGAATATTTGATAAAAAAAAAAAGTATTAATAGTAAAACAAAAACATCCACACAACAGGAAACAAGCAAACGTGAAGATACAAGTGTAGCGCTACCCCCAGTTAAGAGAGCCGCTGATATTGATTTGGGCCCTGCAGTGCATCGCTGTCAACCCCCGGCAATCGGCTCTAACCTCCCGTGGCACAGCTGGTGATAGAGAGATAGGACCGCGTGATCGCAACTGTTGGTGACGCAGTCCTATAACAAACATACACAGAATATACTTTAAAACTCCTATTAAAGTAAGCGGAACTGACACCAAATGTACTTTACCCAGATATTTTACTGAGGCTAATGGGCAAGTAATAAACAACAGTATAACAAGTTGCAGATCCCTGCAACAAACAGTAATAAAGATAAACAGAGTAATCAGAATAATAAAGTATTGCTATGCAACTCTAGCGCTGCCCTTTTACAGCTACTTCCCCTCATGGGTAGACTAACACCCAGCAATGTCTACCTATGCAGTCAGGCCTGACTGATCTAAATGGAAGTTCAGTGAAACAATATTTGCTAGCAATCTCTCGGTGGTGCACTTGAAGAACAACTTTGTAATCCCAACGAATAGTAAAGATAAAGTATCTGTCTTTAAACAGCTCTCACCACCTGGACAAGTCCAAGTCCCTTTCCTCCATCGATTCGTCTAGGAACAGGAATCCACCGACATCCAAGTCTTCAATCCTTCTGGTGTACTGCAGCAAGGAGGATTAGATGTCTCTAAGGCTCTGCTAGGCTGGCAGAGGGCTCTTTGGAAAGGAGCACACGGCCCAGGCTTCAGGCCTTGTGCACACAGCAGTTCAGCACAGAGATCCTCTTGCTAGGAGAGGGGTGTCCAAAGAGGCCGACCAAAACTCCGCCTCCCCTTTATAAAGTCTGCCCCAGCAGTCTCTGTTCTGGAGCAATGCACCCTGGGTGCTGCAAGATGTACTGGGAGATGTAGTCTCTCTCTCCTCTGCTTTCACTTCCATAATGTCTCTTTACTTCCTCCCGACTCACCTCTCACCTGGAACTTCTTGTCTCTCTGCATTAAAGGGGAACACCCCGCTACACAAGTGAACTACAACCATATAACCAAAACACCAAAGTAACAGGAAGCCTGACTATAATACAATATATACAATATATACAGGATGAGGAAAATAGGTCCCAGGGAATACCAGAGATGCAAGTAGGGGGGGAACCAGGACTGGAATCAGGAACAAGGGGAGCATAATTAATACAGCAGGGTAAAGATTACAGGGCAAGAGAAGGAGCAAGGTAAATTGCAGCAGCATCTGACTTAGCACAGCAAAGCAAAACAAAACACTGATGCAAGGTGTATCAGCAGAAAAGGGACTTAAGTACCCTCCTAGCAGCCAGCATCAGGTGGAGATTGATTACTGGGATCTGCTGGGTTCTAGGAGACATCTGCTGGTGGACACTGGAACTACAGCTTTTTGCTCTGGGAAGCACAGTGCCACCAGCAGGTGACCCAAGTCCAGACACTCAGCTTGTGCAGACTTCATTGTGGGAGGTAAGAATATGGATTATGTCGCCTTGCTCTTGTTTGTGATGGTGACCTGCAATGCACACCAGCCCTGTTTTTTTGTTTTGTTTTTTTTGACCCAGAGCAAAGTATGCTCAGATGTTATTAAATCATACCTTTTAAGCCCTTCTCCACTATTAGCCCAATTTAAGCCAAAAACAACCTTTTGGTGTGGGATGCAAAGCATGCCCCTATTATCCCCATCGCCTGCTCCACCTTTTACTTCTCCCAATAAAAGTGGACATGGTACATAGTGTGTCCTCGGATTTAGTTTTGAAAAACTGGTCAATCTTATTTTAGGTGCGTCTTACTAAAGCACAAACCAATCAGATTCTCTAATCATTCTTGCTGTCTTTCCTGCAGTTTAAATCTCACCACACACATTTATAATCAGATTGTACAATCTCCTTTAGATCTACCAACAACAAAATGTAGTGCAAGGGCCTGCCTGATTGGATAGCTTAGCTAGATCCACATATTACATTACATATTACATTTTGATTAATCTAAAGTTGATTGGACAAAGATTGTTTTGTAATATATACTGGTATTCAGTTTTGTTTAAAAGATTCACTTTTGGACACATAGGTTTATTCTTATACTGTATAATAGTGCAGTGCACAAAGTATATCAGTGTATATCAGTTTAGAAACCAACAGCCAGCAGGGGTCACCTCACACCAATTTATAGCAATCAGAATCTTAAAGCCATGAATTGTTGTGGGTAGAATACATTCACACTAATTATTAGACTATTTTTGCTTCACTTCTGCAATGTGTTCACATTGCAGGGGTGATTAAAATGATCAGCTTTTATTTATTCATGTAAACCCTTTATCCCAAAAGGAAAAAAAGTTTGCTGTAATTGATTATAAAGAGTGAGCTAGAGTTTGGCTTAGTGTATTTTAAATCTGTTAATACATTTAACACCCCCCCCCCCCCACAGACTGAAAATACTCCTGCCTGCTGTGCCTCCTGTACTCATCCACCCAGAGTTGCCCCTCACTAATACAAGAGGTGTGTTACTGGCCAGATCGCCAGGTGAAAACAGAGAGGAAAAAGCCAAAAGCCTCGTACACACGACTCGGCAAGAAAACTGCTGGGAGAGCTTTTTGCCAAGAAAAACGTTTGTGTGTATGGTTTCTCAGCAGGAAAACTGCCGGGAAATCTCGACAAGAAAAATAGAGAACCTGCTCTCTATTTTTCTCGTCGGGATTCTCGGCAGAGTGTTTCCTGCCGAGAAACCCGGTCGTCTGTATGCTTACCTGTCCAGGGAAACCCGCGCATGCTCAATGAGACTTTGACGCATGCGCAGTAGCATACAAGCGTAGTGTAGGGTGTAGCAAGATGGCGGCGACGGCATCGAATGTGCCGAGCACCGGATCGTCGTAGTCGATGACGTCACTGCGTTCTTGCCATTCAAAAGAACGATGGTTCTTTTAAATGGCGCGTGTGTACACAGGGCTTGGCAAGACAACCTTGCCAGGAATCCCATCGAGAAAACCAACGTTTTTTATTCAACGGGATTCCCGCCGGTGTGTACGAGGCTTCAGAAATGAAAGCTGACGCAGCTTCACATCTAATGAGTGGCTGCAATATAATACATTTTTGGGTTTAATACCACTCATAAGCCTCATACACACGATCGGATTATCCGACGAGACTTGTGTGATGGCAGGCTGTTGTCGGAATATCCGGCCATTTGTATGCTCCATCGGACAATTTTTGTCGGATTTTCCGCGGACAAATGTGGGATAGTATGCTTTAAAATTGTCTGCCAACAAATGTGTGTTGTCAGATTATCTGATCGTGTGTACACAAGTACGTCGAACAAAACTCCAAAGTACAAAACACGCATGCTCAGAAGCAATGCTCACCATAACACCACATTAGCAGAAGTTGCCCAGAGGGTGGCGCTAAAGAGCTGAAAAACCACGTTGTTTTGTGTTTGTTGGCTGACAATTCTTTGCCGTTTGTATGCAATACAAGTTCCTGGCCAACGCCCTTCACACAAAAGTCCTTCACTTTGTCCGATGAAAATCCGATCGTGTGTATGAGGCTTTAGACTTTAGAAGCACTTTAATATGCTGTGTGGATTCAGATTCTTTACACAGTTCCAATGCGATGTATTCTAGCAATGAATACAAAGCTTCCTCTGATCACATAGACGCTACTGTGTTCCTGGAATAAGGCAGGAAGTCTCGGCTTGAACCCAAAATACAGTGAGGTATGTTGTATGTAGCCTCAACTACATACAGTTCATATCACACATCCAGTGGCCTCACATGTTAGTGAGGGACATAGGGCGTTTGGGCCAGCTTGGCCAGCTTGGCCCAAACTATGTAAATTGTATCAAAAGCCGGAGATAAGCTTTAATCTTTGATAATAAAACCTAGAAGCCAATAGCGATTTTGCGGCCGCGATTCTTGGCCGCGATTTTAGGGAATGCCTGTGTAAGTGGCATCAAAATCGGACCAAAGTAGTGCAGGGACTACTTTGAAGTCGGAACGACTTGAAGTCATACTAATATGAACAGGGCCGTCGGAACAGGACAGGCAAACCAAGAAACTGCAGAGCTTTAGCACCCCCCCCCCTTCTGAATAAAAAAAAAAAAGTAAAAAAATTGAATATCCTGAATATGAATGGTTGTCATGTCATTGGAAATCATGAGAAACGACTTGTCATGCTACTTTGCCATCATAAATCGTGGGACAAGTCGTACAAGTGTGAAAGGGGACTAAGTCTGCACATCTGCTGTAACCACTATGATGTGCTCCCACTCTATTGTAGCACCCTCCTAGGTAGGTGCTAGAGTGAGTGTATCATAGTTGTTGGTTTCTCTGCTGTGATTGTTTAGCAGAGTCTGCTCAGTGTGCTCTGGTGCTGCTCATGCTGTCTTGAAGTTTTACACTTGTCTAGCAGCTATAGGAGGTGATAGACAGTGGGTGGAAACCATGCAGAAGAGAGCATGAATAGTCATACAGCCCTAGCCATTTAAAAGGGGAGGTGCCCCTAGCCATGCTGGGTGCCTGTATTTATATTGGATGAGCACATGGGCTCTGGGTCTTCCTCTACAGAGAGAGGTCCAGGTGAGGAGGGGGCCTGCCACCCTCCTCAGCACAGGCTGCCATGTGGCCACTGGCTGGTATCTTGAAGAAGCGCGGTCCACTGAATTTCTTCTGCTAAAAAAGGACTTTGCTTTATTCTGTACAGTCTGCTACACAGTTCTATTGAGAAGGTTGTCCTCTCTTGTGAATAGTTAATTTGAAGTATCCTACTAAATCCCTTCTCCTAGCCAGGTTCTCCAAATAAAACAATAAAAACACCCCCTAGAGTGGTTATTGGAGACAACGAGTGGAAGAATTTGTGCATCTGGATGTGTGTAGAAAATACTCTGTGACTGGCTGTGGATTAATCCTTTCGCCGCCAGGTCCGTATGTTGTACCAACCTGACAGCGGGGGGTATTACACAGAATCCAGTGGCTGCAGCCACCGGGATTGTGTGTGAAACTGACAGGCAGACTCCTGCCTGTCAAGTGAGAGCATTTGTGCGGCGCCACTGCCACCCGATTGCTCTCACACACCCGCAGTACTGGCGCTACCCCCCACCGCCGCGCGCCGCCATGCTTACGTGCGGGCCCGGGAGCTCCATGGCTGGTGCCAGCGGCTGGAGGGGAATGAGAAGAGCAGACACACGTCCGCTCTCCTTTCCTTCTTCCTGTGACCCGAAAAAGCGACATCTCTGACGCCACTTCCAGGTCAAGCTCTCGGTGTCCCCGGCTGGCTCAGCCGGGAAAAAATGTTTTACAATGTGATCTGCACTGCAAAACATTTAGTGGAGCACAGGGGAGACATCCAGAGTCTTTTAGACCCTGTATATCTCAATAAAGAGAACCTGTCACCAAAAAAACATCACATAAAAAAAAAATTACACCCAAGCACATAACCCCCCGCCACCCATAGACAAGTACGTACGTAAACATATACATCGGGGTGCCTATGCATGAAAACGTTGATTGCAATACACATGTTACATATTGCTGGGCACGCCGGAGTGAGAGCAATAATTCTAACACAAGACTTTCTTCGTAACACTAAACTGATACCTATAGGGGGCTTTTAAAGTGTCGCCTATAGAAAATATAGGGCACTGAAGTTTGAAGCCATTTTACGGGAGCACAAAAATGTAAGGTTTCGCACGTTGGGTAACTATTAACTCTTTGCAACCTCATCTTTTATATTTTACCAAAAATTTGGGTAAGTTATTGCGTTTGTTTGCCCTAAAATTCATGTTAGTGTGTTTTTTACTAAAGTTTCGTGTTTCCTAGACCCTTGCGGTAATATCGTGTGACATAAAAAATTGGAGCTACCACTATTTTATTCTCTAGGGTATCTGCTTTCAGAAAATATATATTTGTGGGTTTTGTGTTATCTTCAGGCCTAAAATATTTTTTTAACCACTTCAATACCGGGCATTTTCACCCCCTTCCTGCCCAGACCAATTTTCAGCTTTCAGCACTGTCACACTTTGAATGAAAATTGCGCGGTCGTGCGACGTGGCTCCCAAACAAAATTGACGTCCTTTTTTTCCCACAAATAGAGCTTTCTTTTGGTGGTATTTGATCACCTCTGCGGTTTTAATTTTTTGCGCTATAAACAAAAAAGCCTGACAATTTTGAAAAAAACACAATATTTTTTACTTTTTGCTATAATAAATATCCCAATTTTTTTTTTTTTACTTTTTTTTTTCTCAGTTTAGGCCGATACGTATTCTTCTACATATTTTTGTTAAAAAAAAATCGCAATAAGCGTATAATGATTGGTTTGCGCAAAAGTTATAGCGCCTACAAATAGGGGATAGATTTATGATTTTTTTTTTTTACTAGTAATGGCGGTTATCTGCGATTTTTGTCAGGACTGCGATATTGCGGCGGACAGATCGGACACTTTTGACACTATTTTGGGACCATTCACATTTATTCAGCGATTGTTGCTATAAATATGCACTGATTACTGTATAAATGTGACTGGCAGGGGAGGGGTTAACACTAGGGGGCGATCAAGGGGTTAAATGTGTTCCCTGGGAGTGATTTTTACTCTGGGGGGAGTGGACTGACTGGGGGAGGTGACCGATCTGTGTCCCTATGTACAAGGGACACACCATCGGTCTCCTCTCCCTGACAGGACGTGGATCTCTGTGTTTACACACAGAGATCCACGTCCCTGGCTCTGTAACTGACGATCGCGGGCACCTGGTGGACATCGCGGCCGCCAGGCACGCGCATCGGCATCCGCGTGACACGGCGGGCACAGCTTTTCCCCGATGCACGCCCGCAGAGGCGCGCAAGCAGGAAGTAAACAGGAGGACGTCCAGGGACGCTCTCCCGGCAATTCAGGTCCGTGCTGTGGCCGTCTTTCGGGTATAGCGCGGATTTGAAGTGGTTGAACATGTGTGCAAAAAAATGCAAAAACGCCAGCGAAAACGGTTAATCAGTGGGAGACCCGGGCAAACCAAAAAATTCAAGCGGCTCATCCGGGGGTAGCGATACACTATGATGGAATAATTATTTCTAATCATGGAGAATGTAACAGGAGGTGCTGGAACATGCAGAGAAAAGAATGAAAACCCAAAGCTCCCAGGTGGAGATTATATGGACCTCTCTATTGGAATGTCCAAGACATATAAAAAGGTAAGTGCTCCTAGGTAACTCTCCTTATAACTAAAATATAAATTTGTAAGTTGACTGACCCTTTAAGGATGGCCTATGCCCACTCAATGAACAACCTGGATATGAATTTATTATTTTCCTCTTTATATCTTACTTTCATTGTGTTTTCAGTACAACACACTCACTGACCATCTCATATTATGACAAGTTGGGCGCCAGGCTCGTTTTCTGGAGAGTGCTGAAGATGAATGGAGAGTCTCACTGTCATTCTATTTATATAAAATCTTCCAGCTCACTACATCATATTTTAAAGCTCTTTGAAGTAGCTTCTCAGCCCGGCAATGAGTACAGACCTTTGCAACTTGATTTCACATCCTGGCAGCTATTGTGGCAGTCCCGCAACGTCAATCTTCCCGGTGTTTACGATTTTAGTAATTACGTGAATAGGATATTTTTTTGTATCCTGGCTGTTTGCTGTTGAAAACGCTCATCTTGGAGATGCATTAATTTCCTTCCAGACAGCTATGAGAACTCTTCCTTTAATATACCTTTCAATACCCATGTAAGTGGTTAGAAAATGTAAAAGGAAGTGCAGGGGAACTATTGTCTGGCATTAGCCTAACAATGAAGTTGGCTTTTTCTATAAACATTTAAGCTTTACACTGATTGTGTAAAAATACAGTGTGACTCGTTTCATCAAACGGGGGTTCCACTCGCAATTTTTATTTTTTTTAAAGTCAGCAGCTACAAACACTGTAGCTGCTGACTTTTAATAAGGACACTTACCTGTCCTACTCGCCCGCGATGTCAGCCCCTCCCCAGGCCGATCCCTCGATCCTGGCAGCTCCCGGCGCCGCTATCCTCAGTAAGGGAAACAGGCAGTGAAGCCTTGCGGCTTCACTGCCCGTTTCCTACTGCGCGTGCGCAAGCAGCCCGGCACTTTGTGAATGGGCTGCTCTCTGGGATACACACAGTTCCCAGAAGGCAGCGCGCCCCATTCACAAGAAGACACCGAGTGTAGGACGAGTAAGGAGATCCACCGCGGAGGATGAAGAGGCAGATTAAGGACTTCCACATAGCAACTGCTATTTCTGGTAAGTAAAAAAAAAATGTTTTTTTCTTTTTTTTTTTTTTTTATTTGTTTGTAGATTTTTGGTGAAAACTCCACTTAACGGGCACTTCCTCCCCTTCCTGCCCAAGCCAATTTTCAGCTTTCAGTGCTGTCACTATTTAAATGACAATTGCGCGGTCATGCTACATTGTACTCAAACAACATTTTTATAATTTTGTACCCACAAATAGAGCTTTCTTATGGGGGTGTTTGATCACATCTGCGTTTTTTTTTTTTTTGCTGAATAAATAAAAAAATACAGAACATTTTGAAAAAAAAAAGTTTTTATTTGTTTCTGTTATAAAATTTTGTAAATAAGTACGTTTTTCTCCTTCACTAATGGGCACTGATGAGGCGGCACTGCAGGCACTGATGAGGTGGCACTGATGGACACTGATAGGCGGCACTGATATGCAGCACTGATGGGCATTGATAGGTGGCACTGATGGGCACTCATAGTTGGCACTGATAGACGGCACTGATGGGCATTGATAGGTGGCACTGATAGGCAGCACTAATGAATAGGTACTGACAGGCATTACTGATGGGCACTGACGGGCACATTGATGGGCACTGATTGGCAATTTGGATGGGCACTAACTGGCAGCTGATGGGCACTAATTTGCAGCTGATGGGTACTTATAGGTGTCACTGATAGGCTGCACTGATGGGCACTGATAGGCGGCACTGATGAGCACTGATAGGTGGCACTGATGGACACTGATGGGTGGCACTGATGGACACTGATGGGTGGCACTGATAGGCATCATTGATGGCACTGGCAGACATTGCTGATGGGCACTGATTGGCATCATGTTTGGGCACTGATTGGCATCCCTGGTTGTCCAGGGTGGCATACCTGGTGGCCATCCATGATCAGCATCCCTGGTGGTCCTGGCGGCATCCCTGGTGGTCCTGGGCGGGCATCTGTGGGGGGGATGCGCTGATAATCAAACAGCGCAGACCCCCCCTGTCAGGAGAGCCACCGATTGGCTCTCCTCTAACTCTCATCTGTCAGACGCGAGTGAGGAAAAGCTGAGATGTGGCTTTTCCTGTTTACACTGTGATCAACCGTGATTGGACACAGCTTATCATGGGATAAAGAGCCTCAGTCAGGGGCTCTTTATGGAGATCGGTGATGCGGTGTGTCAGACCGACATGCGGCACCACTGATCGCCGTGCTGCACGCCCCCGTGAGCGCGCGATTGCGGCTTATCCTGCTGGACATCATATGACGTCCAGTCAGGATAACTGAACCACCGCCCAGCCATCATTTTGCCATAGGCCGGGTGGGAAGTGGTTAAACTGTGATAAAATGTACGTTATTTGCTATGCGAGAAGATCAGTGAGTAGCTTTGGGCAGCAAGATCTCAGTAATGATAGAACTGTGGGGTGTGGCGCTGTCACAGGGACCTATAGAAATTCTTAAATTTAGTGTTAGGTATACATTTAGGAATGGGGTCCTCACATTTTTTTAACCATTTGACCTCCAGAAGATTTACCCCCTTCCCGACCAGGCCATTTTTTTGCTTTTTGGCACTGAGTTACTTTACTTGACTAGTGGGTGGTCATGCAACACTGTACCCAAATTAAATTTATATAATTTTTACACACAATTGCTTTCTTTTGGTACTAATTTCAAATTTTTTGTGCTGTAAACAAAAAAAAAGACAACCATTTTTGGGGGAAAAAAATATATATTTTACTTTCTGCTATAAAACAGAAAATCCAAGAAGGTAACGCCGCTCCAGGTGATCCCAATAAAATAGATCCGTATATGCTGAGTGCAAGCCACGGCTCACCACCAAAAGTAATAGGAAAAGAAGAAACGGCTGCACACCAGCAATATCGATCCAACGTAGATTTATTTGAACAAACTGGTACACATGACTGCCAACCAAGACAAGAACAATGGAGACCTCTCTGTTGTTCTTGTCTTGGTTGGCAGTCATGTGTACCAGTTTGTTCAAATAATTCTATGTTGGACCGATATTACCGGTGTGCAGCCGTTTCTTCTTTTGCTATAAAACATATCCAATAAAAACATTTTAAAATTTGAATTTCTTCATAAATTTAAACCAATAAGTATTGTGCTACATATTTTTGGTTAAAAATCCCAATAAGCGTAAATTGATTGGCTAGCACGAACGTTATAGCATTGAAAAACTATGGTGTATATACTGGAATTTTTATTTATTCATTTTTTTTATAGTAGTAAAATGGTGTTTTTGATCCAAAAACACAATCTTATGCCGCGTACAAACGATCATTTTTAATGAATGTCATTTTCAAAAACAAAGTTTTTCTCAACGTGATTTTTCTTGTTTCCTCTCAAGCCTGTCTTGCATAGACACGCTCATTAAAAAAAACCGCTTGAGCAAAGCGCAGTGACGTACAACACGTACGACGGCACTATAAAGGGGAAGTTTCCGTTCGAATGGCGCCACCCTTCATGTTAGTAAAGTTTGTTGAGCGACGATTCGCGCTTTTCAGCCTCGTGCTTTTCAGTCCCTTACAGCGTGACAAATGTGCTATCTCCATTACGAACGCTAGTTTTACCAGAACGAGCGCTCCCGTCTCATACTTGATTCTGAGCATGCGCGTTTTTTTCCCCTCGTAAAAGCAAACACACTACCGTTTTTCACGTCGTTAAAAAAAAACGACGTGAAAAAATAGAGCAGGTTCTCATTTTTTAAGCCATTTTTCACGTCATTAAAAATGCTCTGGAGCCTACACACGATCGTTTTTAATGCCCAATTTAAAAAATGGCATTTTTAACGACGTGAAAAACGATTGTGTGTACGCGGCATTACAGTGCGGGTCATACAGATCTGCTCTGGGCCGCAGCCAGCATGATATGTTAACAGCGAATGCCAGTTTAACAAATATGCCTTATGCATTCTACCTTTGTAGAACGATCAATAGGTCACTACTGGAACACTTTAAAAAAAAGCAGCCAAAGATCTGTCCCAGAAAATGCTGGCCTAATTGCAATAAAAACCCAAGGTAGACTGATTTCTTCACAGTGGCAGACTGTGACAGCATCTGACCCTGAGCGCTGCTAAGAAATGTTTTCCTCTTTATCTTATTCTATCATGATGTGTGCCTGATTATCCTGTGTGCTGAACCCTGTCATTTCCGGGAATATCTATGTCTGAAGATCATCCGTTTAGAAGCTAATTAGAATACAAATCGTCACTCAATCTCGCTAGTAAAGACTACTTCCTATGTAGGTTATTATCCATCGTCAGATTGACAGAGTTGTCTGAAAAACCTTTTATAATTTTTATAATTTTTTGTATCATTACTGACAGTATCTGACTAGAAAGTACAGCAGGGGTCAGCAACCTTTCCCACATTAACTATCAATTTATAAGCATTAAAAAAAAACACAGTGCCAATGAATAATAGCATACTGTAGATCTCAAATCAGCCCCAATTCCTGCACCTTCAAACATCAGATCAGCCTTAATTTCTGCAGATACAGATATAAGATTAGCAGTGTTGGTCATTTTACTTTAAAAAAGTAATTAGTTACAGTTACAAATTACTTCTCCCAAAAAGTAATTGCGTTAGTAACTCAGTTACTACATTGAAAAAGTAATTAGTTACTCAGCAAGGTAACTGACTTTTTTTTTTGAGGGCACATAGCACATCAGGGCCTGGGGCACATAGCACATCAAGGCACATAGCACATCAGGGCACATAGCACAAAGCACATCAGGGCATGGGGCACAGGGCACATAGCACATCAGGGCATGGGGCACAGGGCACATAGCACATGAGGGCACATCATCAGGGCACATCAGGGCACATAGCACACGAGGGCACATAGCACATCGGGGCACATAGCACATCGGGGCACATAGCACATCGGGGCACACAGCACATCGGGGCACACAGCACATCGGGGCACACAGCACATCGGGGCACACAGCACATCGGGGCACATAGCACATCAGGGCACATGATAGCACATAGCACATCAGGGCACATAATAGCACATGTGACGTCACTCATTGGCGTCGCTGCGTGAACGCCTATCCATCGTAGCCGGCTGACTTGGACGCAGTGGCGCCTTGTCTGGGCGTGTTCGTCACCGCCCAGGCTGGAGCCCCGCCCCATGTACTGCCTGACACACGTGACGTCGGTGGTGACGTCTGATGCGCGCGGGGCGCATATATGGCGTCTATCCGGGCACGGCAGCCATCCCCTCACACATGTCTGGACGCCACAGTTGTGATAGACCTTTATCCTTTGAACATCCAGGTAATACCCTTTGCTTTAAGCACATCGACCCCTTTTGATCATACTCCCATCACTGGTCAATCTTAATGGACCCCCTTATCCATTTTTAGATACCCTTTCCCCACATATATTCATCATTGGCTGTGTTGTGGAGATGGCGGTCTGTACTCTGGAGATGAGGCCTGTGTGTGCTCGCTGTGTGCTGGATGATTCACCACTAGTGATGAGCCGAACACCCCCGGGTTCGGTTCGCACCAGAACCCGCGAACGGACCGAAAGTTCGAACGAACATTAGAACCCTATTAAATACAATGGATGCGAACGTTCGAATTCTAAAGTGCTAATTATAACAACTATTATGCATGTTATTGTCATAAATAGGGTTTGGGAACCCGGGTTCTGCACCAGGGGACATGTATCAATGCAAAAAGAAGTTTTAAAAACGGTCGTTTTTCGGGAGCAGTCATTTTAATGATGCATAAAGTGAAAAAAAAAAGTCAAATATTCCTTTAAATATCGTACCTGGGGGGTGTCTAAAGTATGCCTGTGAAGTGCCACGTGTTTCCCGTGTTTAGAACTGTCCCTGCACAAAATGACACTTCTAAAGGAAAAAAAAGCCATTTAAAACTGCTTGCGGCTTTAATGTAATGTCTGGTCCCGGTAATATGGATGAAATTCTTTAAGAAAAATGGCATAGCTACCCCATGACCCCCCCCCCTACCCCAGCCCATTACCAGCCCCTTTGGGTCTTGTATGGATATTAAGGGGAACCCCGCACATAAAATAAAAAAGGCCCTATATACTCTGAACAGCCGTATACAGGCGGTGCATACAAGACAGGGACTGTAGGTTTGTTCTTATGTAGAATCTGTTTGTAATTTTGAACAGGTACATTGTTGAAGTGTAGCTCCAGCCCAAAAATCTATTTTTAAACTTTTTGGGAAACATAGGTAAGGGTTATCACCCCTGTAACATTTGTTTTGCTGTCTGTGCCCCTGTTCAGAACATTTCACCTCACTTTCCGTCCCAATGACAACTGTTTTTGAAATGTGGTGTTTTTCTTGAAACAAGGATTGCTGATAAAGCATCAGTACAGATGAGACCCCTTTCTCCCATATTTATTCTTACAGGAGAGAATTTTCCTTTCTAGGGGTAGATTTCCTCTCACTTCCTGTTGTCTTCTTTCGTTTGCAAGTAGGAGTCGTTTGTAAGTTGGATGTTTGAAAGTAGGGACCTGCCGTATATACTCTGCAGAAATAGGCCCCTTAGTTGTTGGTGTTGGCACAACACTGTAAGCACTCAGTTACTCTTGGTTGGTGCTGGAACGCCCTGCTGTCAACTATTATATCAGGAATTTTAATTACATATAATTGTTGAACAGTGGTAGTAAAAATTGGGGCTTTGATGGTGGTGCTGGTGCCACAACACTGTAAGCCCTGACAGTTACTCTTGGTGGGTGCAGCAATGGGCCCTGCTGTGAATTATTAGATCAAGAATTGTAATTACATGCCCCTTTTGAACAGGGGCTGAAAAATTGGGCCTTTTGTGGTGGTGGTGGTGGTGGCGTTGCCACAAGACTGTAAGCCCTCAGAGTTACTCTTGGTGGGTGCAGCAATGGACCCTGCTGTGAATTATTAGATCAAGAATTGCAATTGCATGCCCCTGTTGAACAGGGGCTGAAAAATTGGGCCTTAGGCACTGGTGGCACAACACTACAACCCCTCACAGATACTGTACTTGGAGCACAGCAATGAGCCCTGTTGCAAAGTATTGCTTCAAAAATTGTAATGACACGCCCCTGTTAAACAGGGGCTGAAAAATTGGGCCTTAGGCACTGGTGCCACAACACTCCAACCCCTCACAGATACTGTACTTGGAGCACAGCAATGAGCCCTATGGCAAATTATTGCTAAAAAAAAATTGTAATTACACGCCCCTGTAAAACAGGGGCTGAAAAATTGGGCCTTAGCCACTGGTGGCGGCACCCATAAACAAAAATGATCTTCCAAGCTATCATCATCAATCGTATCATTGAGGACTCGGAGGAGGAGGATAGCCAGTCAACATAACAGCACAGGCACTCAGCATCAGCATCAGTCTTGAAGGGATGTGACATGTTAAAATCAATTAGTCTGTTATATCAGCATCAGGTGTGTGGTAGCTGGTGGTGATCCAAGACTGGTTCATCTTGATGAAAGTCAGTCGATCAACCGAGTCGGTGGACAGGCGCACCCTGTGATCCGTGACAAATCCTCCAGCAGCACTGAATGTGCGTTCCGAAAGAACGCTGGATGCAGGACAGGCCAGTAGCTCAATTGCATACTGTGCAAGCTCTGGCCAGTGATCCATCCTCAAGACCCAGTAAGCCAGAGGATTTTCGGTGGGGAAGGTGTCCAAGTCTGACCTTGCCCCTAGATATTCCTGCACCATGTTTATCAGACGCTGGCGATGGTTGCTGGAACCGATCATACTTTGGGGCTGCGGACTAAAGAATTGTCTGAACGCATCGGTCAGACGGCCACCTTCCCCACCGCTCCTTCTTTGACTGGCCGAAGCCTCAGCAACTCGTTGTCCAGGACCAGGAGTTTGTAACCTCCCAGTCTCTGGGAACGCGTTGCACAGACCTTTCTGCAAGGCCTCCCGGAGTTGTCTCATCCTCTGCTCCCTCTGCGACGGTAACATAAGGTCCGCAACCTTACCCTTGTACCGTGGATCAAGGAGAGTGGCCAGCCAGTAATGGTCCCTCTCCTTGATCCGAAGAATACGAGGATCCTTCCGCAGACTTTGCAGGATCAGGGAGGCCATGCAGCGTAGGTTTGCTGAGGCATTTGGTCCGGAGTCCTCTGGGTCACTAAGGACGACATGATCCGCAGCCACCTCCTCCCAGCCACGTACAAGTCCACTGGTTTCTTGGGACTGTAAATCATCCCTAAAAGACTGCTGCTGATGATGCTGAGTGCCAGCCTCCACCTCCATGCTGACACAATCCTCCTCCTCCTCCTCCTCCTCCTCCTCTTCCTGTGCGATGGGTGGGACAGAAGGAACACTGTCTGGGTAAAGGGGGCCTTGAGAGGCAAGGAAGTCCTCCTCTTCCTGCCTCTGTTCTGCCTCAAGTGCCCTGTCCATTATTCCACGCAGCGTGTGCTCCAACAGGTGGACAAGAGGTACAGTGTCACTGATGCATGCACTGTCACTGCTCACCATCCTCGTGGCCTCCTCAAATGGTGCCAGGACAGTGCATGCATCCCTGATCATGCCCCACTGGCGTGGAGAAAAAAAACCAAGCTCCCCTGACCCTGTCCTGGTGCCGTAGTCGCACAGGTACTCATTGATGGCCCTCTGCTGCGTGTGCAGCCGCTGCAGCATGGCCAACGTTGAGTTCCACCTGGTGGGCATGTCACATATAAGGCGGTTCTTGGGCAGGTTCAACTCCTTTTGCAGCTCAGCCAGGCGAGCACTGGCATTATAAGATCTGCGGAAATGCACACAGACTTTCCTGGCCTGCCTCAGGACATCCTGTAAGCCCGGGTACCTGCCCAAGAACCGCTGCACCACCAGGTTAAGGACGTGAGCCACACAGGGCACATGGGTCAGTTGTCCCTGTCGGAGGGCGGAGAGGAGGTTGGTGCCATTGTCGCAAACCACCATTCCTGGCTTAAGCTGGCGTGGCGTCAACCACCTCTCGGCCTGGCCCTGCAGAGCAGACAGGACCTCTGCCCCAGTGTGGCTTCTGTCCCCCAAACACACCAGCGCAAGCACGGCATGGCATCTTTTTGCCTGCGTACTTGCGTAGCCCCGTGAACGGCTACGGAGCACCGCTGGTTCATAGGACAAACCACAGGAAGAGGCCATGGAGGAAGAAGAAGAGGAGGGGGTGGAGGAGAGAGGTGTGTCACAACCAGTAGTAGCATTTTGGAGGCGTGGCGGTGGGACAACCTCCAACACTACTGCACCTTGTCCTGCATCCTTCCCAGCTGCCAAAAGAGTGACCCAATGGGCCGTGAAAGAAAGGTAACGTCCCTGTCCATGCCTGCTGGACCATGAGTCAGCGGTAATATGCACCTTACCGCTGACCGCCCTGTCCAGCGAGGCCAAGACATTGCCTTCCACATGCCGGTAGAGAGCCGGAATAGCCTTCCGTGAGAAAAAGTGGCGTTTGGGAACCTGCCACTGAGGAACCGCACATTGCACAAACTCACGGAAGGGGGCCGAGTCTACCAACTGAAAAGGCAGCAGTTGAAGCGCTAGCAATTTAGCCAAGCTAGCATTCAACCGCTGGGCATGTGGATGGCTGGGAGTGAACTTCTTTCGACGGTCCAGCAGCTGGGGCAGGGAAATTTGCCTGCTAGAATCGGACGTCGGTGTACTCCTAGCAGAGTGGCCGCAAGTACTTGGCTGTGACACACCTAATTCTACACCTTCATTCCTCTCAGTGCATGTTTCAGAGAGGACTGAAGTTATAGTGGGGTTGGAGATCCCAGCTAATGCGGTGCAAGGAGAGGTCCGCTTTGTTCTTTGGTGTGGGTCTTTCAGGTAGGCTTGCCAACGAGCTGCATGGCAGGTCAACATATGTCTGGTCAGGCATGTGGTACCCAAGCGGCTGATGTTTTGGCCACGCGATATACGCTTGAGACATATGTTGCAAACAGCAGCTGTGCGATCTGATGCACTAGCCTCAAAAAAGGCCCACACCAAAGAACTTTTTGAATGACGGGCAGAGGCAGCGCCCTGCACAGGCGGAGCTCTGCGGTGTGATTCCGTCGGTGTACTGCCCTTACGCTGGCCACCAAAGGGCATCCTGCCTCGTTGGAGATGTGCCTCCTCCTCATCCTCCTCCTCCTCCTCTCTCCTATTAGGCACCCACGTGGAGTCAGTGACCTCATCATCACCTCCCTCCTCATCACTGGAGCCAATCTGGCAGTATGCTGCAGCTGCTGGAACATGACTGCCAGATTGGTGTCCTTCTTGAGCATCCCCTCTGTCTGCTCTCACGCTACTGCCTTCCTCTAGCTGGGTTTCATCATCAGACCCTTCGAAACGCTGGGCATCCTCCTGGAGCATGTACCCAACACTGTGCTGAAACAGTTCGGGGGACTCCTCAGGAGGAGGACATGGTGGGTCTAGGGAAGGAGTGACTGATGATGAGTCTGACATTGATACCAGGGAAGAGGACGCTTTGGCAGCTGCTTTTCCAGTACCCTGAGCCTGGGTGAGAGAGGATGAGGAGGAGGAGGAGGGCTTGGTCATCCACTCTACCAAGTCTTCGGCATGATGTGGCTCAACATGTCCAGCTGCCGAAAAGAAGGACAAGCGTGTCCCATGGCCATGTGCTGATGACAATGCACCGCGTCCACGACCAGCACTGTTGCCCCCAGACACAGAGCCTGCTTGCCCTCTTTTATTGCCTCCTGACTGTCTGCCTCTCCTTGTTTGCCTTCCAGACATTCTAATAGATGGCCTGCAGGGAGATGGGAAAAAAGCAATAAGGGCTACCTTCAGGTGTCCTTCTCTGTCCCTGGAAACAAGGACTTTGACAGTGAAAGAAACTGACACACTCTCCCTACCTACAGTTTTCTGTCCCTAGAAAAAAATGTTTTTTTTAAGCACAATTTAGCACAAGGAGAATTCACTCACTGTCCTTCCAGGTCCCTGGAAACAAGGACTTTGACAGTGAAAGAAACTGACACACTCTCCCTACCTACAGTTTTCTGTCCCTAGAAAAAATGTTTTTTTTAAGCACAATTTAGCACAAGGAGAATTCACTCACTGTCCTTCCAGGTCCCTGGAAACAAGGACTTTGACAGTGAAAGAAACTGACACACTCTCCCTACCTACAGTTTTCTGTCCCTAGAAAAAATGTTTTTTTTAAGCACAATTTAGCACAAGGAGAATTCACTCACTGTCCTTCCAGGTCCCTGGAAACAAGGACTTTGACAGTGAAAGAAACTGACACACTCTCCCTACCTACAGTTTTCTGTCCCTAGAAAAAATGTTTTTTTTAAGCACAATTTAGCACAAGGAGAATTCACTCACTGTCCTTCCAGGTCCCTGGAAACAAGGACTTTGACAGTGAAAGAAACTGACACACTCTCCCTACCTACAGTTTTCTGTCCCTAGAAAAAATGTTTTTTTTAAGCACAATTTACCACAAGGAGAATTCACTCACTGTCCTTCCAGGTCCCTGGAAACAAGGACTTTGACAGTGAAAGAAACTGACACACTCTCCCTACCTACAGTTTTCTGTCCCTAGAAAAAATGTTTTTTTTAAGCACAATTTAGCACAAGGAGAATTCACTCACTGTCCTTCCAGGTCCCTGGAAACAAGGACTTTGACAGTGAAAGAAACTGACACACTCTCCCTACCTACAGTTTTCTGTCCCTAGAAAAAATGTTTTTTTTAAGCACAATTTAGCACAAGGACAATTCACTCACTGTCCTTCCAGGTCCCTGGAAACAAGGACTTTGACAGTGAAAGAAACTGACACACTCTCCCTACCTACAGTTTTCTGTCCCTAGAAAAAATGTTTTTTTTAAGCACAATTTAGCACAAGGAGAATTCACTCACTGTCCTTCCAGGTCCCTGGAAACAAGGACTTTGACAGTGAAAGAAACTGACACACTCTCCCTACCTACAGTTTTCTGTCCCTAGAAAAAATGTTTTTTTTAAGCACAATTTAGCACAAGGAGAATTCACTCACTGTCCTTCCAGGTCCCTGGAAACAAGGACTTTGACAGTGAAAGAAACTGACACACTCTCCCTACCTACAGTTTTCTGTCCCTAGAAAAAATGTTTTTTTTAAGCACAATTTAGCACAAGGAGAATTCACTCACTGTCCTTCCAGGTCCCTGGAAACAAGGACTTTGACAGTGAAAGAAACTGACACACTCTCCCTACCTACAGTTTTCTGTCCCTAGAAAAAATGTTTTTTTTAAGCACAATTTACCACAAGGAGAATTCACTCACTGTCCTTCCAGGTCCCTGGAAACAAGGACTTTGACAGTGAAAGAAACTGACATACTCTCCCTACCTACAGTTTTCTGTCCCTAGAAAAAATGTTTTTTTTAAGCACAATTTAGCACAAGGAGAATTCACTCACTGTCCTTCCAGGTCCCTGGAAACAAGGACTTTGACAGTGAAAGAAACTGACACACTCTCCCTACCTACAGTTTTCTGTCCCTAGAAAAAATGTTTTTTTTAAGCACAATTTAGCACAAGGACAATTCACTCACTGTCCTTCCAGGTCCCTGGAAACAAGGACTTTGACAGTGAAAGAAACTGACACACTCTCCCTACCTACAGTTTTCTGTCCCTAGAAAAAATGTTTTTTTTAAGCACAATTTAGCACAAGGAGAATTCACTCACTGTCCTTCCAGGTCCCTGGAAACAAGGACTTTGACAGTGAAAGAAACTGACACACTCTCCCTACCTACAGTTTTCTGTCCCTAGAAAAAATGTTTTTTTTAAGCACAATTTAGCACAAGGAGAATTCACTCACTGTCCTTCCAGGTCCCTGGAAACAAGGACTTTGACAGTGAAAGAAACTGACACACTCTCCCTACCTACAGTTTTCTGTCCCTAGAAAAAATGTTTTTTTTAAGCACAATTTAGCACAAGGAGAATTCACTCACTGTCCTTCCAGGTCCCTGGAAACAAGGACTTTGACAGTGAAAGAAACTGACACACTCTCCCTACCTACAGTTTTCTGTCCCTAGAAAAAATGTTTTTTTTAAGCACAATTTAGCACAAGGAGAATTCACTCACTGTCCTTCCAGGTCCCTGGAAACAAGGACTTTGACAGTGAAAGAAACTGACACACTCTCCCTACCTACAGTTTTCTGTCCCTAGAAAAAATGTTTTTTTTAAGCACAATTTAGCACAAGGAGAATTCACTCACTGTCCTTCCAGGTCCCTGGAAACAAGGACTTTGACAGTGAAAGAAACTGACACACTCTCCCTACCTACAGTTTTCTGTCCCTAGAAAAAATGTTTTTTTTAAGCACAATTTAGCACAAGGAGAATTCACTCACTGTCCTTCCAGGTCCCTGGAAACAAGGACTTTGACAGTGAAAGAAACTGACACACTCTCCCTACCTACAGTTTTCTGTCCCTAGAAAAAATGTTTTTTTTAAGCACAATTTAGCACAAGGACAATTCACTCACTGTCCTTCCAGGTCCCTGGAAACAAGGACTTTGACAGTGAAAGAAACTGACACACTCTCCCTACCTACAGTTTTCTGTCCCTAGAAAAAATGTTTTTTTTAAGCACAATTTAGCACAAGGAGAATTCACTCACTGTCCTTCCAGGTCCCTGGAAACAAGGACTTTGACAGTGAAAGAAACTGACACACTCTCCCTACCTACAGTTTTCTGTCCCTAGAAAAAATGTTTTTTTTAAGCACAATTTAGCACAAGGAGAATTCACTCACTGTCCTTCCAGGTCCCTGGAAACAAGGACTTTGACAGTGAAAGAAACTGACACACTCTCCCTACCTACAGTTTTCTGTCCCTAGAAAAAATGTTTTTTTTAAGCACAATTTAGCACAAGGAGAATTCACTCACTGTCCTTCCAGGTCCCTGGAAACAAGGACTTTGACAGTGAAAGAAACTGACACACTCTCCCTACCTACAGTTTTCTGTCCCTAGAAAAAATGTTTTTTTTAAGCACAATTTAGCACAAGGAGAATTCACTCACTGTCCTTCCAGGTCCCTGGAAACAAGGACTTCGACAGTGAAAGAAACTGACACACTCTCCCTACCTACAGTTTTCTGTCCCTAGAAAAAATGTTTTTTTTAAGCACAATTTAGCACAAGGAGAATTCACTCACTGTCCTTCCAGGTCCCTGGAAACAAGGACTTTGACAGTGAAAGAAACTGACACACTCTCCCTACCTACAGTTTTCTGTCCCTAGAAAAAATGTTTTTTTTTAAGCACAATTTAGCACAAGGAGAATTCACTCACTGTCCTTCCAGGTCCCTGGAAACAAGGACTTTGACAGTGAAAGAAACTGACACACTCTCCCTACCTACAGTTTTCTGTCCCTAGAAAAAATGTTTTTTTTAAGCACAATTTAGCACAAGGAGAATTCACTCACTGTCCTTCCAGGTCCCTGGAAACAAGGACTTTGACAGTGAAAGAAACTGACACACTCTCCCTACCTACAGTTTTCTGTCCCTAGAAAAAATGTTTTTTTTAAGCACAATTTAGCACAAGGACAATTCACTCACTGTCCTTCCAGGTCCCTGGAAACAAGGACTTTGACAGTGAAAGAAACTGACACACTCTCCCTACCTACAGTTTTCTGTCCCTAGAAAAAATGTTTTTTTTAAGCACAATTTAGCACAAGGAGAATTCACTCACTGTCCTTCCAGGTCCCTGGAAACAAGGACTTTGACAGTGAAAGAAACTGACACACTCTCCCTACCTACAGTTTTCTGTCCCTAGAAAAAATGTTTTTTTTAAGCACAATTTAGCACAAGGACAATTCACTCACTGTCCTTCCAGGTCCCTGGAAACAAGGACTTTGACAGTGAAAGAAACTGACACACTCTCCCTACCTACAGTTTTCTGTCCCTAGAAAAAATGTTTTTTTTAAGCACAATTTAGCACAAGGAGAATTCACTCACTGTCCTTCCAGGTCCCTGGAAACAAGGACTTTGACAGTGAAAGAAACTGACACACTCTCCCTACCTACAGTTTTCTGTCCCTAGAAAAAATGTTTTTTTTAAGCACAATTTAGCACAAGGAGAATTCACTCACTGTCCTTCCAGGTCCCTGGAAACAAGGACTTTGACAGTGAAAGAAACTGACACACTCTCCCTACCTACAGTTTTCTGTCCCTAGAAAAAATGTTTTTTTTAAGCACAATTTAGCACAAGGAGAATTCACTCACTGTCCTTCCAGGTCCCTGGAAACAAGGACTTTGACAGTGAAAGAAACTGACACACTCTCCCTACCTACAGTTTTCTGTCCCTAGAAAAAATGTTTTTTTTAAGCACAATTTAGCACAAGGAGAATTCACTCACTGTCCTTCCAGGTCCCTGGAAACAAGGACTTTGACAGTGAAAGAAACTGACACACTCTCCCTACCTACAGTTTTCTGTCCCTAGAAAAAATGTTTTTTTTAAGCACAATTTAGCACAAGGAGAATTCACTCACTGTCCTTCCAGGTCCCTGGAAACAAGGACTTTGACAGTGAAAGAAACTGACACACTCTCCCTACCTACAGTTTTCTGTCCCTAGAAAAAATGTTTTTTTTAAGCACAATTTAGCACAAGGAGAATTCACTCACTGTCCTTCCAGGTCCCTGGAAACAAGGACTTTGACAGTGAAAGAAACTGACACACTCTCCCTACCTACAGTTTTCTGTCCCTAGAAAAAATGTTTTTTTTAAGCACAATTTAGCACAAGGAGAATTCACTCACTGTCCTTCCAGGTCCCTGGAAACAAGGACTTTGACAGTGAAAGAAACTGACACACTCTCCCTACCTACAGTTTTCTGTCCCTAGAAAAAATGTTTTTTTTAAGCACAATTTAGCACAAGGAGAATTCACTCACTGTCCTTCCAGGTCCCTGGAAACAAGGACTTTGACAGTGAAAGAAACTGACACACTCTCCCTACCTACAGTTTTCTGTCCCTAGAAAAAATGTTTTTTTTAAGCACAATTTAGCACAAGGAGAATTCACTCACTGTCCTTCCAGGTCCCTGGAAACAAGGACTTTGACAGTGAAAGAAACTGACACACTCTCCCTACCTACAGTTTTCTGTCCCTAGAAAAAATGTTTTTTTTAAGCACAATTTAGCACAAGGAGAATTCACTCACTGTCCTTCCAGGTCCCTGGAAACAAGGACTTTGACAGTGAAAGAAACTGACACACTCTCCCTACCTACAGTTTTCTGTCCCTAGAAAAAATGTTTTTTTTAAGCACAATTTAGCACAAGGACAATTCACTCACTGTCCTTCCAGGTCCCTGGAAACAAGGACTTTGACAGTGAAAGAAACTGACACACTCTCCCTACCTACAGTTTTCTGTCCCTAGAAAAAATGTTTTTTTTAAGCACAATTTAGCACAAGGAGAATTCACTCACTGTCCTTCCAGGTCCCTGGAAACAAGGACTTTGACAGTGAAAGAAACTGACACACTCTCCCTACCTACAGTTTTCTGTCCCTAGAAAAAATGTTTTTTTTAAGCACAATTTAGCACAAGGACAATTCACTCACTGTCCTTCCAGGTCCCTGGAAACAAGGACTTTGACAGTGAAAGAAACTGACACACTCTCCCTACCTACAGTTTTCTGTCCCTAGAAAAAATGTTTTTTTTAAGCACAATTTAGCACAAGGAGAATTCACTCACTGTCCTTCCAGGTCCCTGGAAACAAGGACTTTGACAGTGAAAGAAACTGACACACTCTCCCTACCTACAGTTTTCTGTCCCTAGAAAAAATGTTTTTTTTAAGCACAATTTAGCACAAGGACAATTCACTCACTGTCCTTCCAGGTCCCTGGAAACAAGGACTTTGACAGTGAAAGAAACTGACACACTCTCCCTACCTACAGTTTTCTGTCCCTAGAAAAAATGTTTTTTTTAAGCACAATTTAGCACAAGGAGAATTCACTCACTGTCCTTCCAGGTCCCTGGAAACAAGGACTTTGACAGTGAAAGAAACTGACACACTCTCCCTACCTACAGTTTTCTGTCCCTAGAAAAAATGTTTTTTTTAAGCACAATTTAGCACAAGGAGAATTCACTCACTGTCCTTCCAGGTCCCTGGAAACAAGGACTTTGACAGTGAAAGAAACTGACACACTCTCCCTACCTACAGTTTTCTGTCCCTAGAAAAAATGTTTTTTTTAAGCACAATTTAGCACAAGGACAATTCACTCACTGTCCTTCCAGGTCCCTGGAAACAAGGACTTTGACAGTGAAAGAAACTGACACACTCTCCCTACCTACAGTTTTCTGTCCCTAGAAAAAATGTTTTTTTTAAGCACAATTTAGCACAAGGAGAATTCACTCACTGTCCTTCCAGGTCCCTGGAAACAAGGACTTTGACAGTGAAAGAAACTGACACACTCTCCCTACCTACAGTTTTCTGTCCCTAGAAAAAATGTTTTTTTTAAGCACAATATAGCACAAGCACAAAACACACTGACACTCTCCCTACCTATCCTTCTCTTTCCCTAAACTAAAGGAATCCAGGTTAAGCAAGAAAGAAATAAAAGTCACTGTCCCTGCCTATGCTGCTCTATCCCTGCTCCGGAACACACTACACTAGGCCGCCGTGCTGGCGGCCTTTTATAGTGTGGGGCGTGTACTAAACACCCTCAGCAATAATTGGCCACAGGCATCCTGCCTGTGGCCAATCATTGCTCTCCTCGCTGCCGGCGCTGTGATTGGCCAAGCATGCGGGGTCACAGTGCATGCTTGGCCAATCACAGCGCCTGGATGACACTGCGATGGCGTAGTGCATTGTGGGCCGTTCGCGTCACTCGAATTTGGCGCGAACGGCCCAAATCGTTCGATCTTCGTCGAACGATCGAACAGCCGATGTTCGAGTCGAACGTATGTTCGACTCGAACACGAAGCTCATCCCTATTCACCACCCCAGCTCCTGGGAGAGACATTATCCCTTGGTCCACCTTTCACACAATACCTTGGCTTGACATACACTGTAAGTACCTAAATTGACATTTTGTCCTTTTTGGTGCATATACGTTTCTAATCGCATGTTATCATACTTCACTATTTTAGATGTCCCTAGCATCCGCCCCTGAGGAAGTGTTCACATAGAAACACAGAAACGCGTCGGGCATCAAGGATGCAGCCAATTGCTGCAATGGGACTACACTCTGATATGTTTTTATGATAATTTTTATGACAATTACGATTTTACACCCTGTATCATGCTTTCCTGTGCTGCTCCTTTTCATATATGTATTTATGATGAATTACAGTCTTTGTTTGATCTTATATGGTCACTGTTAGGCATGCATGTAGGTTCTATTGTTGCACATGCACAAGTCACCTGCCATACATGTTATGCACCAGTATTGTAATTTTGCAATAAACATTATGTTTTTTCATCCCCACCCCATTCTGTCAATTTCCTCATTTAAAGTCCCATTGCCTGCCCCCCCCCCCCTTTTCTCTGCTTTCAGCAAACCGGGATGGAAGCATTCCCCCATGCTTCATTTAAAGTCCCACAAACTCCCCTCTTTTTTGCATAATAGCACATGAGGGCACATCAGGGCATGGGGCACATAGCACATCAGGGCATGGGGCACAGGGCACATAGCACATGAGGGCACATCAGGACATGTGGCACATAGCACATCAGGGCGGGGCACATAGCACATCAGGGCATGTGGCACATAGCACATCAGGGCGGGGCACATAGCACACCAGGGCACATAGCACATCGGGGCACATAGCACATCGGGGCACATAGCACATCGGGGCACACAGCACATCGGGGCACACAGCACATCGGGGCACACAGCACATCGGGGCACATAGCACATCAGGGCACATGATAGCACATAGCACATCAGGGCATGGGGCACATAGCACATCAGGGCATGGGGCACATAGCACATCAGGGCATGGGGCACAGGGCACATAGCACATGAGGGCACATCAGGACATGTGGCACATAGCACATCAGGGCGGGGCACATAGCACATCAGGGCAGGGCACATTGTTTACCAGCCATGCAGAGTAGCGCAGGAAGCGTTTGTAATAAGTTCTCTCTCATGTCACGGCCCCTCTTCTTTTCTCGTCCATCCCAGACGATGTCACAAGCAAATGGGGATGGACGAGAAGAGAGAAGGGGCCGCAGGGAGCAGCGTGACTGCCGTCAGTGCCGTGACATGAGAGAGACCCAGTCATAGAGGAGAGGAGGAATTACACTACTGTCATCTAGTGGCGGTAGATATAATTGGGGTAACGCCGCCCAAGTAATGGTAATTGCGTTACCATGAGGGGAAGAGTAATCAGTTCGATTACTCGTTACCCTCTAAAGTAACTGCGTTACGTAACTCCGTTGATTCTAACTCAGTTACTTACATCACTGAAGATTAGCCCCACTTTCTGCGTCTTCAGACTTCAGATCAGTCCAAATTCCTACACTTTCAGACCTCAAATCAGCCCAAATTCCTGTACCTTCAGACCTCAGATCAATCCTAATTCATAAACTTTCAGACAAATCAACCCCAATTCTAGCACATTCTCTGCTCAGATCAGCCCCAATTCCTGCACCTTCAGACCTCAGATCAGCCCCATTTCCGTAATTTTCTGAACTCAGCTTAGCCCCAATTCATGGACCTTTCCACCCCAGATCAGCCCCAATCCATGGACCTTTCCACTCCAGATCAGCCCCAATCCATGGACCTTTCCACCCCAGATGAGGCCCAATCCATGGAACTTTCCACCCCAGATCAGCCCCAATCCACCATGGACCTTTCCACCCCAGATCAGCCCCAATCCATGGACCTTTCCACCCCAGATCAGCCCCAATCCATGGACCTTTCCTCCCCAGATCAGCCCCAATCCATGGACCTTTCCACTCCAGATCAGCCCCAATCCACCATGGACCTTACACCCCAGATCAGCCCCAATCCATGGACCTTTCCTCCCCAGATCAGCCCCAATCCATGGACCTTTCCACCCCAGATCAGCCCCAATCCATGGACCTTTCCTCCCCAGATCAGCCCCAATCCATGGACCTTTCCACCCCAGATCAGCCCCAATCCATGGACCTTTCCACCCCAGATCAGCCCCAATCCATGGACCTTTCCACCCCAGATCATCCCCAATCCATGGACCTTTCCACCCCAGAAAAGCCCCAATCCATGGACCTTTCCACTGGCGGTTCAGTGACACTACACTAATGGTGTCACCCTACTGGCGGTTGGCACCCATGTGTGCGCTGCCCGCACCCCCATAGCGATGCGACTGTGCTGAATTTAACAGTGCCGATCTGATTCCAGGGGGAGGCACTTGACCCCCCTTGCCCCTACCTACGGATGCCCATGGCTAGAGCTCCTTATCTCTAATCACCTTTTTATCTCTTGGTGTCAGGTAAACTTGTCAGAAGTGACTTATTCTTATATCAGAGGAACGAGGCAGCAGACAGAAATGACACTTAGTACTCTGGACTGAGACAAGTACACACTATAGAGGGATATGCTTTATATTTCATGCCTGCCGAAAAGCAAAAAATAAAAGTTAGAATTAGACTTCCAAACACATACTGTATCCAAGAGGTCTTCTGTAATCTTCTTTTAAAAAAAATACCTTTTTATGGTTCATTTTGGGGAGCAAAGATTTTCCACATACTGTATTAGAGAGAAGGACCTGGAGTCCTCTTCCCATGACAATGTCTCTTTTGTCAGTCATGCGTTATTTTATCTAATACAGGAGACAAGTCGTACTTTCTGGCCATAAGTTGTATGTAAAGTCCCAAAGGTGTGAACATATTCAGAGGACGTCTATAACTGAAGGCAACACAATAAATATGACTAGAAGGAAGGACAAATCTACAAATATAGTCACCTCCTTAAATGCCATCCTCTTTTTAGCAGACCGTGTGGAGAATATTAAATAAAAGAGAACATCCAGTAAAAGAGAGAAGAAAAAAAAACATTTATAACAGTTGTAAAGGGCACTATAAAACACTTTTATATATCCAGTCTTCCATGCAATAAGACTGCTTTACATCAAAACCCAGACTACATAGATAAGAGGCGATAGATTTCCTGACGTGGTATTAAACCCAGAGCCAAACATGTATTATATTGCAGCTTAACAATTATTAGATGTGATGGCTGCATTCATTTTATTTTTTCTTTCTTCCATTTTCAGCTTGTGATCCAGCCAGCAAGTCTGTTGTTTTTCATAAGCTTAAGCTCTCCAGCAGTATGTATCAGCTTATATAAATGAGACAAACCATTTAACACTGGCAGGGGTGGTTAAAATGATCAGCTTTTATTTATTCTCCTAAAGCCTTTATCCCAAAAGGAAAAAAAAAACAGTTTGCTGTAACTGATAATTAAATGCAAGCTGGAGTTTGGCTTTGATTTGTTAGTGTATTTAAATCTGCTAATACATTTAACAGTATCCTCCCCCCAGACTGTGCCTCACGTGCTTCTTCATCCAGAGTTGTGTCTTACTACTACAGGAGGTGTGTTACTGGCCAGATCACCAGGTTTAACCACTTCAATACCAGGCATTTCCCCCCTTCCTGCCCAGGACAATTTTCAGCTTTCAGCTTCAGATTTATTATTGAATGCAGGGCTTGTTCTGCCAAAATGGAGACGTGAGTGGATGACGACACGATCTCTACCTTGGCCAATCAGAGGAAGCCTTGTTTTCATCGATAAAAACACAAGCGTTCTCCTGAATGGCGGGGATCTAAACCCAATAGAAGGGTTACATTTTGGATATACCGTATATACTCGAGTATAAGCCGAGTTTTTCAGCACATTCTTTTGTGCTGAAAATGCCCCCCCTCGGCTTATACTCGAGTCACCTTTTTGCGCCTGATCTCCCGGACTTTGGGGACCCGGTACACATGTAGCCCCATTCCTCTTCTATAAGTTTGCAAAGTTTTTTGTCCGGAGGACCTACAGCCGGGGAGCACCGATTTTTCAAACCCGTGCACCCCTTCCATAGACTCCCATGTTAAATGGTAATTTCTCCCGTGATTTTGGGGACCCGGTACTGGCCGGTCGCTAGGTTCTCTGGACCCGAAACTTGGCCCACATGTAGCCCCATTTCTCCTCTATAAGTGTGCAAAGTTTGTTGTCTGGGGAGCAACAATTTTTCAAACCCGGGCACTCCTTCCATAGACTCCCATGTTAAACGTCAGTCAAGTCATGGACACAGTGAGGCAAAGTGAGGCATGGACACAGTGAGGCAAAGTGAGGCATGGACACAGTGAGGCATGAGCACAGTGAGGCATGGGCACAGTGAGGCAAAGTGAGGCACAGTGAGTCATGCAGATGGACACCTTAGGCTTATACTCAAGTCAATACGTTTTCCCATTTTTTTGTGGTAAAATTAGGTGCCTCGGCTTATATTCGGGTCGGCTTATACTCGAGTATATACAGTATCTGTAAAGGCCTGAGCTCTTGGCCACTTGACCTCTGCTGACAAGAAGGATCATCCAATAGGAGCTCTGATCTTTCCTTTCAGCAGAGTTTATCTGATAAAAAACCCAAGGCCGGCCATACACGGTTCCAATCTCAGCTGGTACAGCAGGCACCGGCTAAGATTCAAACTGTTAATGGACAAGCTAAATATACCAAGTTGATCGATCGATCAACTTGGTTACAACCAGCCTGCCGGATTTCCTTGCGATTATCTCTATAGCTGCTAGCAATAATCAATTTTCACGGCGGGGACAGCTTCCCCTGGAGATCATATTTACTTGTTTTAACCACTTGCTGACTGCATAACGCACATTTACGTCTGCAGAATGGCACGGGCAGGCAAAGCAACGTACAGGTACGTAGATTACAAATCTGACGCCTAGCGGGCGTGCGCCTGCCGCTAGCTCCGTGACCGTGCCCGTGGTACCCGCGGACTCGATGTCTGCCGGTGTCCTGCGATCGTGCCACGGAGCGGCAGAATGGGGAGATGCCTTTGTAAACAAGGCATTTCGTGGTTGACATGGTTAAAATATATATTTTTTTTTTCAGTTACTTTCTGGTTTCCATGACTAGGCAAATTTTGTCATACATCCCAGGAGTCTTCAGGAGGGTAGGAGGGTTTTTTCCATCTAAGCACACCCTCCTGTCTGCATGCCTGAGCCAAGGGAAGATGGATTCCAGGAACTAAATACTACATGAGTCCTCTGCTTTTACTAAAGATAGCCACAGACAGAAATGCTGGGGGGGGGGGGGGGGGGGGTTCAAAGTGATGTCTCAGCAAAAGAAAGCATGAAGACATGGATGGAGGGGGAAGTTTGCTTTGAATATTAAAAATGATTTAAATACAGTTTTTGTTTATTTTTCAATGCTCAGATACAGTATAGTTCCACTTTAAGCCCTGATTCACACCTATGCAACATGTGACACATTAATTTCAATGTGTGCCACCCTAATTGGTCACAATGGCAAAAAAATAGTTCCTGTACTACTTTTCTGCATCTTCCTTGCGACAAGAGTGCTAAAGGCTGCAATGTTAAAATCACAAAAGTCACAAGAAAGTGGTTCCTTTGTCTTATCGTTGCCGCTTTGGCTGCGACTTCAGAGGGTTTTGCAAGTTCAATGAAATGTGTCGCACTCTATACTGTTATGATTTACCAAAGCCAAAGTTGCAAAATGTGATGTTTGTGCTGGAACACTGTGTGACCCTTCACCTTTTTCTCCTGATGCATGCTGGGAAGGGGCTGTACCAGGAAGTAGTGAGAGTGGTGTGTGAGCCTGGAAGCAGCAGCAGCATGATGCACAGATCTGGTAATAACAGAAGCCTGTTGTATTAAGACTCCTCCATGTAACAAGTCATCATGTTCTGAGTGAGTAATAAACCCTTCCATGGTTAAGAAGTTCATCTGGCCTGTGTGTAACTTGCTGAGCAGATACTTTAGCATTGCTAGCAAAACTCTGAGAGACCCTGTGTCTAAGGGACTTAACACAAAACATCTAAGTCACATGAAAGCCACATTGAAGTTTCATCAAGTCACAAGCAAGTCACAATGCAAAGTTGCACTGGAAGTCGCACAACTTTGGGGGCTGCAGCAGTGTGAACTGAGCCCAATGCCTCGTACATCACACTTTTTTTGTCAGAATTCGGGTCAAGAAAAGATTGAGGGCAGGTTCTCAATTTTCGTGATGGGAAAAATTCCTATCGCGAATCGCGATCGTCTGTATGCAATTACGACGCAAAAATAAACACGCATGCTCAGAATCAAGCAGAAGAGCCGAACTGCCTATTAAACTTCATTGATCTCGGCTCGTCGTACGTCTTGTAAGTCACCGCGTTCTTGACGTTCGGAATTTCAGACAAGATTTGCGTGACCGTGTGTATGCAAGACAAATTTCAGCCGTTTTCCTGCTGAAAAAAACCCCCGGTTTTCGTGTCGGAAATAGCGATCGTGTGTACGAGGCATTAGAGTTCTCTTGTGGAGCATTAATGCACAGGCGATATAATATAATTTTAGCACGTGTTGTCACAATGCTGCTCGTTTGTGAATGGGCCCCTAATAAACGTCAGGCTATAGATGGCAACTCAAAGCCCCTCTCAATCACCAGCACATCAGAACCACGGATCCTCACTATTTGCTTGGCACGTCTGATTGTTGTTTCTTTGAATCTCACAGCTCATACTGTGCACATTTGAATTGCTATAATGTTTTAATGTGCAATTCATCTATTATATTATACTTTCTGACACTTTTTAATGGCTCAATCACTTTACTGTACTCAAGATATTGTGCTGCTGCAGGAAAGATCCACTAGAGTGCACTAGAGGCCTGCAATTTACTCTATCAGTCAAGGCTCATTTCTGTTGGGTTTACTTTGATTAGGAGAAGAGATGCCACCCAAATGATGACAACTAGAACAACAACGACACGTTCACTGCTCTCATCATCACAAATCTGCATTGCTTTCAGGCAGAGAAAATTTTACATCGGCGTTAGTTTTAAAGGTCGATGATTTTAGCTGTCAGAATTGGGATTCAAACAGAGAAGAGCAGTTTAGCAGACTTGGAGGATAACTCAAAATCTTTCCCTTTTCCCTGGAGGAAATGTATCTGCTAATTGTAATTATATATATATGAGAAAGTTAAAACTAAAACTTTCCTGTATGACTTAAAATGATGACCTACTAATAAGCTATTGACAGGTAAAGCGATATTAAACCCAAAACCAAAAATGGAATGTATTACAGCTTACCAGTCATTACATGTGGTGGCTGCATTTGTTTTCTTCTTTTAAGCATTTTCCCCTCTGTTTTCACTTGGTAATCTGGCCAGTAACACACCTCCTGTATTATGCCGCGTACACACGATCGTTTTTCATGACGTTAAAAATGGCATTTTTAAAAATGGGCATTAAAACCGATCGTGTGTATGCTCCAGAGCATTTTTAACGACGTGAAAAACGGGCATTAAAAATTTCGAACATGCTCTATTTTTTCACGTCGTTTTTCATGTCGTTTTTTTAACGTCGTGAAAAACGGTAGTGTGTATGCTTTTACCAGGGGAAAAAAAACGTGCATGCTCAGAATCAAGTATGAGACGGGAGCACTCGTTCTGGTAAAACTAGCGTTCGTAATGGAGATAGCACATTCGTCACGCTGTAACGGACTGAAAAGCACAAGGCTGAAAAGTACGAATTGTCGCTCAACAAACTTTACTAACATGAAGGGTGGCGCCATTCGAACGGACCTTCCCCTTTATAGTGCCGTCGTACGTGTTGTACGTCACTGCGCTTTGCTCAAGCGTTTTTTTTAATGATCGTGTGAATGCAAGACAGGCTTGAGAGGAAACAAGAAAAAAAACGACGAGAAAAACGTCGGCTTAAAAAATGGCTTTAAAAAGTACGTGTGTACGCGGCATTAGAGTGCCTCCACTTTGGATGAATGAGAACAGGGGGCACCTTTGGACAGCAGCATTGTCAGTAGAGGGAGAGGACAGTAGTAGAAGTACTAGCAGATTTAAATAGATACACTATAGATATAGATATATAGAAAATAGAAATAGATAGGTACCGAACCCCCACCCTATTACACAAATTCTGCTCAGACCTCCCAGGCACTTGCTGGAGTTGTCAATCTGATTGCTACACATCTGGTGGTCACGTCCACATATCCAAAACTTTGCCCAGGTAACTGCTTATAATATAGATTCTAGACCATACCCAAGCCCAATTCCTCCTACATCACTCCACCCTTCCACATGACTTATACTTCAAATCATTAGCCATGCACATGGTCAATGCCATCAAACAATGTATCCCAATCCATTCTCTCAATCAAAGAATGGCTAACAAAGGTAAATAAAATAGCGGAGATGGAGAGCCTTGTTAGCATAGCCCGAGACACCCCCACCAAATTTTCGACTAAATGGGCCTGTTGGGCTCACTTTAAAACAACCACAGAATTCCGCAGCCTTAGCAACCAACCTTCCCAGCCCCCAAACAGGACCCCACAGTGATATGACGCCAATAAGTTAGAATGTTAGCTGGAGCCCAGCCTGGATTTGTAAGAGGAGTCTGGGGGGGGGGAGGGGGGGTATATATCCCTCCTCCTCTGTCAGTTCCAGCGTCGCCTCGTTTTCCTGGTTCCCACCCTCCAATTTCCCCAAAACGTTCCTTATTTCATATACATCATATATGTTCCTAATACTCGTATCCATGGTATGCCCTCTCTTAGGTGTAAGGGCCAGTTAGACCAGGGCACACCTCCTCAGGTATTGGTAGTTAGGATCATCGCATTTCCAAATGATGACTACAAATAATAATAGGGTACTTGTTGTTAACAGACCTTTAGTTCCATAAGTGCCTAACCTATCATTCCCTAAAATAGTGTCTAAAATAGGGACAAACAGCTTTTCTCCCCATCTAATCCTTTGGAGGGAGAGACAGGCCTGAAGCAAAAAAATAAAAAATAGGCGCTTGGCCTCGTGACAGGGGGAACAGGGAAAGCAGGAAAGGATAAGGTTAAATGTTATCAGAGTAGTATGGGTGGTCGCTTACGCTTATTGGCTGGTTTGTAGAGGGAGGAGGGGCTGTTGGGGGGTATGCTGGCTTCGGCAGCGCTGCCCATTGATTTCAATGGGCAGGGGCGCTTTACGAGTAGTGTATACACCGCTCCTAAAGCACCTCAAAGAAGTTGCTTCCAGCGCACTGCCCCAGTGTGAAGGCCCTCGGGCTTTTACATTGGAGTGACAGGAGAGGCGCTTTGCAGGTGCTATTTTTAGCGCCTGTAAAGCGCCTCAGTGTGAAAGGGGTCTTAGTGGTATTTAATCACCACTGGAGTTTTTTATTGTTTGCTAAACAAACGAAAAAAGAGCCGAAAATTTGGAAAAAATAATAAAAAAACATTTTTCATAGTTTGTTATAAACTTGTGCAAACAGGTAATTTTTCTCCTTCACTGATGTGTGTTGATGAGGCTGCACTAATAGGCACTGGCAGGCTGCACTGATGGGCACTGATGAGGCGGCACTGATAGGTGGCACTGATGGGCACTGATGAATTGGCACTGGTGGGCACTGATGAGGAGGCACTGGTGTGCACTGATAGGCACTAATAGTTGCCACTTATGGGCACTGATAGGTGGCACTGATGGGCACTGATAGGCAGCACTGATGGGCACTGGTAGGTGGCACTGATAGGCAGCACTGATAGACAGCACTGATGGTGAGGCACTGATGGGCAGCACTGATGGGCACTGATTGGCAGCAATGGTGGGCACTGTTGGGACTGCACTGATAATCAGGACACTTATAATCAGTGATTATCAGTGTAGATGTCCCTTTAACAAAAGTCGGTTATCGGCTCTCTTCTCCCCCTCCTCAAGCTGTCAGGAAAGGAAAGCCGATAACCGGCTTGTGTCTACATTGTGATCAGCTGTCATTGGACACAGCTGATCACATAGTAAGGAGCCACTGTGATTGGTCCTTTACCTTGATCTGTGATCAACTAAGTCCAAAGCACAAAGAAAGGTCCATAATGACATGGATGAGTGAGTTTGGGGTGGAAGAACTTGACTGGCCTGACTACAACCCGATAAAACACCTTTGGGAGACTGCGAGCCAGGCCTTCTCGTCCAACATCAATGCCTGACCTCACTACAAGAATAGTCAAACATTCCCATAAACACACTCCTAAACCTTGTGGACAGCCTTCCCAGAAGAGTTGAAGCTGTTAAAGCTGCAAAGGGTGGGCCAACTCAATATTGAACCCTACGGACTAAGACTGGGACGCCATTAAAGTTCATGTGCGTGTAAAGGCAGGCGTCCCAATACTTTTGGTAATATAGTGTACATTTTTATCCAGTATAACTAGAGGAAAGTGCGTCTTTTTTTTTACTTAAATAAAATAAAAATAAAATGCAGACCAGCAATAATTGAGCCGGTTATGTGGATCACAGCTGTGGACTGAATGGATCATTGATGGAGCAGAATTTCACAAATACTTTCATCTCTAGTAATCTGTCAAATACACTTGAATACTCATTAAATTATCCAAAATATGTGATATATAAAGTATGGTCGGCCACATTTGCATAATGAGAAGGAACAAAGTTGCCAATTAATCCCTTTAATTACTGACATATCTAAATAATACAGGTTTTGTGGTTAATTAGATCCAGTCAGTGCTTCATCTGGAGGTAATCATCCACATAACCACCCTAATTCATACATGTCAACAACTAAAGAGTTGGCAACCTTAAAGTTGAAGTATAATCTGCTTATATTTTGCCTTCCCTGGTTTCTCTTTTCCCCCCTTATCCACATGCATATGAGATTTTTAAATAAAACCTTTCCATTTTCATTGTATATCTTATTTGAGACCCTGTGATCTCATGAATGGGTCGCTGTGCTTCTCTATGCAATGCAGGCAGATTTTGGCTGTTGGGAGGGTCGGCAGGGTGCCATACATAGCCTCCTGAAAATATCACCCTACCATGCCTTAGTACTTATCTTTTTCAGCCCTGATGCAAGCAGTGGGTTGACTCTTGGGAGAAGTTATGCAAATATCAAAAGGCCTTAATGGGTGGATATCAGTCTAGACCAGTGTTTCTCAACCGGGGTGCCGTGAGAAGTTTTCAGGGGTGTCGCAGCAACAGTCCGATCTGAGGAATCTTCTGTTGGCTCCTGTGCTACAGGAGGAAGAGCACACGGATAACTCCTGTGTACAGAGAAAGCAGAAAGCTGTGCCCACATCTCAACCCACTCTCTGCTCCTCTCTGTACTCTTTTCTGCAAAAGAGAAAGCTGTGTAGGATGCCCGACTGCGTCCTAACAACCAAAGACGTCATTGGTTGCTAAGGTCTTGCCCGCAAGAGTACAGAGAGGAGCAGAGAGTGGGAAAAAGTGTGGGCACAGTTCTTTGTCTCCTCTGTACAGAGGAGTTATCTGTGTGCTCTTCCTCCTATTATCAGTTAACAAAAAATCACTCAGATCTCAGGAAGGAGAGGAGCTTTGGGGGATAGAAACCATAACCCACACCTCCTCTTGGCTCTCTACCCTCTTGGCTGCTGTCACTACTGTAAGGTAGAGGGGGGTTGAGGGGTTATTGTGCTATGTGGGGTATTTGGTAGCAGGTGGGGGCTGTGCTAGGAAGGGGAGTTTGGGGGGGGTTTGTGCTGGTAAGGTTATTTGGGTTGTGGGGGTTGTGCTAAGAGGGGGATTAAGGTGGGGCCGTGTACTAGAAGGGGGGGGGTTTGTGCTGGGAGGGCGATTTGGTTGGGGGGTGGTTGGTTGTACTAGGAGAGGGGGTTTTGGGGTTTTGCTAGGAGGGGGGTTGTGCTAGGAGGAGGGGGTTACACTAGGAGGGGAAGTTTTGGGGGTTGTGCTAGGAGGGGGGGTTTGTGCTGAGAGGGGAATTTGGGTGCAGGGGTTACACTAGGAGGGGGGGTTTCTGCTGGGAAGGGGATTTGGGTGGGGGGGTTGTGATAGGAGTGGGGGTTGTACTAGGAGTAGGGGGTTGCACTAGGAGGGGAAGTTTTGGGGGTTGTGCTAGAAGGGGGAGTTTGTGCTGGGAGGGGAATTTGGGTGCGGGGGTTGTGCTAGGAGGGGGGGTTTCTGCTGGGAAGGGGATATGGGTGGGGGGGTTGTGATAGGAGCGGAGGTTGTACTAGGAGGAGGGGGTTGCACTAAGAGGGGAAGTTTTGGGGGTTGTACTGGAAGGGGGGTTTGAGATGGGAGGGAAATTTGGATGCGGGGGTTGTGCTAGGAGGGGGGATTTTAGGGGTTGTGTTGGGTGTGTGTGTGGTGGGTGTGCTGGGAGAGTGATTTTGCTGGGGGTTTTTGTGCTAGGAGGGGGGATTTGGTGGGGTTGTGCTAGGAGAGGAACGCGCAAAAAAGCACTCAGATGCACCTCCTGGTGCGTACAAGCCCTCTGCCCGGGATTGCCAGACTGGTGTGTCCTGGGATTGCCAGACTGGTGTGCCTCGGGATTGCCAGACTGGTGTGCCCTAGGATTGCCAGACTGGTGTGCCCGGGGATTGCCAGAATTGTGTTTCCCCCGGGATTGCCAGACTGGTGTACCCTGGGATTGCCAGACTTGTGTTTCCCCCGGGATTGCCAGACTGGTGTACCCCGGGATTGCCAGACTGGTGTACCCCGGGATTGCCAGACTGGTGTGCCCTGGGATTGCCAGGCTGGTGTGCCCTGGGATTGCCAGACTGGTGTGCCCCGGGATTACCAGATTTGTGTTTCCCCTGGGATTGCCAGACTTGTGTTTCCCCCGGGATTGCCAGACTGGTGTGCCCCGGGATTGCTTGCGATTCTAAAGGGTGTCTTGGCTGAATTTTTTTTTTCAAAAGACTGGGATAGGCAAGCAGGTGCTCCAAGGTATTTGCATGTAAACTGCTCTAGGTAATACCCACATGTGATGCTAAGTCTTTATAATTGAAAGAACTGAAAACCTTTTAATGAATAGTGAAAGTGTATGTACATATGTTTTGTGCAAATGGGGCAAAAAAAAAAAAATGTAAATAGACTATATCCTATGCTGTTCAATTCATTTATTTTACCTCCTTTTGATCAGGGCATTTTCTGCTATTCAGCACTGTGCTACTTTAACCACTTAACCACTTGTCCCCCGCCCACTGTCAATTGACGGCGGGCGGAGGATACTCTCGTTCTGGGAGGACGTCATATGACGTCCTCCCTTTAAAACGAGCTAGGAGGCGCGCGCGCGCGCCGCCGCGTTCACAAGGCCCCGGCACCCGCGATTGCCCGGGAAACGAGCAGGAAAGTGGATCTCTGTGTGTAAACGTCCTGTGAGGGAGAGGGGACCGATGGTGTGTCCCTTGTACATAGGGACAACCATCGGTCACCTCCCCCAGTCAGTCACCTCCCCCCACAGTAAGAACACATTGAGGGAACACATTGAGGGAACATATTTAACCCCTTCCCGCCCCCTAGTGGTTAACCCCTTCCCTGCCAATCACATTTATACAGTAATCAATGCATGCGAATGGACTAAAGCAGGGGTCTCAAACTGGCGGTCCTCCAGCTGTTGCAAAACTACAAGTCCCAGAGAAACCAATCAGCTTCTAATCTCAGCTTGTCTAATTAGCTTTGGCAATAAAACTTGGAAGCTGATTTGTTTCTATGAAGAAGTGAGCCTGATTTTGCACTCTCCAGCTTTAGTAAATAAACCCCATTGCATCACTATCTGTCCTTGCAGTGATAGAAAAATACAAAGCATGTGTTGAGAAAATAATAATAATAATAATAATAATATTTAAAAAAATAAAATACTTTTTTTTTTAAATACCCAGATCAAGGTTTGATCTAGGTCATCCCCAGGGTTAGTGTTTGGGTCAGGTTCAGTATTTTATTTTTTAATTAGTATCAGTGTCAGTTAGTGTTATGCCTCGTACACACGATCGCGATTTCTGACCGTGTGTATGCTCCATCGCACTTTTTTGGTCAGAATTTCCGACAAGAAAAGATTGAGAGCAGGTTCACTATTTTCGTGACAGGAAAAATTCCTATCGCGTTCGTCTGTATGCAATTATGACGCACACAAAAACACGCATGCTCAGAATCAAGCAGAAGAGCCGAACTGCCTATTGAACTTCATTGATCTCAGCTCGTCGTACGTGTTGTACGTCACCGCGTTCTTGACAGTCGGAGTTTCAGACAATATTTGTGTGACCGTGTGTTTGCAAGACAATTTTGAGCCGTTTTCCTGCTGAAAAAAAAACATGGTTTTTGTGTCGGAAATCGCGATCATGTGTATGAGGCATTAGTGTGTTTAGGTAGAATTTAAAAAAAAGCAAAATGCTCACTATTGTTTGTGGTCTGAACAACAACTACCATACACATATGTGGTATCACTGTGATCGTCAGAAGCAGGAGGTTTCTTTTTTTTTGGGTTGTTTTTTGGTGGTATGTTATGGCAGTAACAAGAAATATACAGTAAAATTAATATATATATATATATATATATATATATATTTTACTAATTTGGCCCAATTTGACTTTGATAATAATAATAAAAAAACAATCAGGAGATATCTTTTACTATTTACCACCAATGGAAAGCCCAATTTGTTCTGAAAAAAAAACCCAACAAGGAATAATCCATCTGGATGTACAAAGTACCGTATTTATTGGCGTATAACACGCACCCTAACTTTAAGAGGGAAGTTTCAGGAAAAAAACTTTCCCCAGCCCCCTGCGTATAACACGCGGGCACAGTTTACCCTCTATTTTCAGGGTAAAAAAGTGAGTGTTATACGCCAATAAATACAGTAATTGTGATCATATGTACGGTTTTACTAACACATGTCAAAATTGCAAAATTGGGCATTTAGATTTGTTTTACCCTTAGGCATGAAGGGGTTAAAACACAAAGGGTTTAATACTACTTCAGTGGTATCTTTTTAAATTTATACTGTTGCTATATTTTGTGTCATGCCAGGTATTTACTCTTGCAGACTTGTATAGTTACTGGAAGGTCCACTTTAACAACATTCATTGATTTGTATATAAAGGTTTCATGTGATCTAAAAAAAAAAGATGAGTATATCCAAAATGATGTAACCCATAGTGATATTTTCTAAGACACAGCTGACCTTTTATTCAAGCAAACACAGAAATGTGAAATATTTCAGTAGCTAAGCAGGTACAGGACTTTTCCATCCTTAAGTATGGATGTTTTTGTGGTTCCCTCATATATTGGGGCCAATAGATGGCCTTTAATCAATACGCTGAATTCTAATAGAACAGATCACGATAATGAGTTTTTATTCTGCGTTGCCCTTCACACTCAGTACATCCACAGTTAGAGCTCCAGTAGGCTCCCAGCTTATAGTCGCGCATATTTCTCCTCCACATTTTGTAGGAGTCGATGTTCACAGTAAACAACAGCGCTTGTTCTTCCCGGAGGAGTCGACACACAAGCTATTGCTGTGACATTTGAACAGCTCTTGTATACTGAAAGTCTGTGAGGTTGTGCCTTGTGGCAGTCAATGAGCAAAGCAGTATTTATAATCTAATCTTCCCTTTACTGGACATCAGTCATGGGGGGGGACTCACCATTCTGAAACCTGGGGCTGAAAATGCCCTTTCTTTATGTAAATTGAATACAAACTCTATTACTGCAGTATTCTCTGCAAAGTTAGATGTTATATTTAAATCCCAACTCCGAGAAACTTTAAAATGATCCTTTGCGGTGGGGCTACACTAACACTGCTAGGGTGAAACGCTTGTTTAGGTCTAGGGGACACCATAAAGAAGATTTACTTACCCAATCCTGTGCCCCCCTATGCTTCTAAACCAGTCCCTGCAATGTCTTCTTCCCCATGTTCCATCAGACTAAGCCGATGCCAAAAAGTGAGTGTGTTATTTGATTATGTTTAGTGATTTCAACAGCTTCCATTTCTTAAGACTGGGTCCACACTTATGGGATCCCAGACATCGCATGTGATTCGCACCGCATTGCTGTGCATATCACAAGCGATGTCTGTGCATGGAAAATTCAGCCACACAATTTGTATGGCTGAAATCGCATCGCACTTGCACCAAAATGGTGCCGGACCCTTTTTTTTTTGGTCTGCACTGGAAACAGATCACATGGGTGTTCAGACTTATGCGATCCGATTCTGCACTGCGTTCTGAGAACCGATTTAGGGGTGTCGTTAACTTTACATGGACACCCGCAGCAGTTCGCAGATGTCAGTGTGAACCGCCCCCGATTCAGATGCAATGCGGGAGCCCGAACAGTGAACCGAGCCTAAAACAATATCCTGACTTAGCACTAGGGGTAAAGTTCTGTTCGCTGTACATTCGACAGCCCTGACGGGACAACCCCAAACATAATGCCGATCCCTACTGAAGCTTATGGGGCTGAATCTTCTTTTTTTTGGTCTTTTTCCAGGCTAATTTTCAAAGTTTTATTGAAGCAATGGCGTGGGTAGCTGGGGGACATTTATCAATGCAAACAAAAATGAAAGCACTGTTTAATGGGGAGTGAGTCTTTTAATTTGACCTAAGGGACAACATTAAAAATGCATAAATCCTTTGTACCTTAACCACTTGCCGACCGCGCCATGGACGAAAGACGTCTACAGCGCGGTCGAGTTATCCTGAGTGGACGTCCCAGGGACGTCCTCCCAGAATCTTGCTCCCGCGCGCCCCCCGGGGCGCGCTCCAGGAAATGTCCGTGACCACCGGGTCCGGTAGACCCGGCGCATCACGGATCACGGTAGATGGCCGCTAATCGCGGCCGTTTACCACGTGATCGCTCCGTCAAATGACGGAGCGATCACTTGTAAACAGACCAGCGTCATGTGATGACGCCGGTTCCTCCCTCCCCTCTCTGTACCGATCGGTACAGTGTGAGAGGAGAGGGGAGGGAGCGGATCATGTCAGCTCCCTCCCCCATGTCAGAACATGTGAGCTGTGGGCTGGATCTGTGACAATTGCAGTCACAGATCCAGCCATCCATCCATCCCTGTGCAATACCCTGTGCAATACCCTGCAATACCCTGTGCAATACTCTGCAATACCCTGTGCAATACTCTGCAATACCCTGTGCAATACTCTGCAATACCCTGTGCAATACTCTGCAATACTCTGCAATACCCTGTGCAATACTCTGCAATACCCTGCCAATACTCTGCAATACCCTGCCAATACTCCTCAATACCCGTCAATACTCCGCAATACCCGGCAATACTCCGCAATACCCGGAAATACTCTGCAATACCCGGAAATACTCCGCAATGCCCCGCAATACCCGGCAATACTCCGCAATACCCGGCAATACTCCGCAATACCCGGCAATACTCCGCAATACCCGGCAATACTCCGCAATACCCGGAAATACTCCGCAATGCCCAGCAATACTCTGCAATGCTCCGCAATACCCTGCAATACTCGGCAATACTCGGCAATACTCCGCAATACCCGGCAATACTCTGCAATGCCCGGCAATACTCTGCAATGCTCCGCAATACCCTGCAATACTCCGCAATACTCGGCAATACTCGGCAATACTCGGCAATACCCGGCAATACTCTGCAATACCCGGCAATACTCCGCAATACCGGCAATACTCCGCAATACCCTGCAATACTCCGCAATACCCGGCAATACTCCGCAATACCCGGCAATACTCTGCAATACCCGGCAATACTCTGCAATGCTCCGCAATACCCTGCAATACTCCGCAATACTCGGCAATACTCCGCAATACCCGGCAATACTCCGCAATACCCGGCAATACTCTGCAATACCCGGCAATACTCTGCAATGCTCCGCAATACCCTGCAATACTCCGCAATACTCCGCAATACCCGGCAATACTCTGCAATACCCGGCAATACTCCGCAATACCCGGCAATACTCCGCAATACCCTGCAATACTCCGCAATACCCTGCAATACCCGGCAATACTCCGCAATACCCAGCAATACTCTGCAATACCCGGCAATACTCTGCAATGCTCCGCAATACCCTGCAATACTCCGCAATACCCGGCAATACTCCGCAATACCCGGCAATACTCCGCAATACCCGGCAATACTCCGCAATACCCGGCAATACTCCGCAATACCCTACAATACTCCGCAATACCCTACAATACTCCGCAATACCCGGCAATACTCCGCAATACCCGGCAATACTCCGCAATACCCGGCAATACTCCGCAATACCCTACAATACTCCGCAATACCCGGCAATACTCTGCAATGCTCCGCAATACCCGGCAATACTCCGCAATAACCACTTTCCGCCCGCCGGCCGTCATATGACGTCCTTAACTTTATGTGGGGATATCTGAATGATGGGAGCAGCTACAGGCATCATTCAGATATTTGCTTTTTCAGCCGGCGATTCCCCACACAATAAGAATGATCATAGCGGCTGTTCCACCGCTTGATCGCTCTTACGGGAGGTGAGAGGGGATGCCCCCCCCTCCCGCTGCCCTCCGGTGCTTCTACCGACTCACCGCTACGATCAAAGCCAAGATTGTTATTTTTTTCAGGCTTCCCAGCCTAGAGGTGAGATGTGGGGTCTTATTGACCCCATATCTCACTGTAAAGAGGACCTGTCATGCCATATTCCTATTACAAGGGATGTTTACGTTCCTTGTAATAGGAATAAAAGTGATCAAAAAAAAATTTGGGGAGGAAAAACATGTCAAACTAAAATAAATAAAGTAAAATGAACAATAAAATATATATATATTTTTTAAAGCACCCCTGCCCCCGCGAGCTTGCATGCAGAAGTGAACGCATACGTAAGCCCCGCCCACATATGAAAACGGTGTTCAAACCACACATGTGAGGTATCGTTGCGAACGTTAGAGCGAGAGCAATAATTTTGGCCCTAGACCTCCTCTGTAACTCAAAACATGTAACCAGTAAAAATATTTAAAGCGTCGCCTATGGGGATTTTTAAGTAGCGAAGTTTGGCGCCATTCCACGAGCGTGTGCAATTTTGAAGGGTGACATGTTAGGTATCTATTTACTCGGCGTAACTTCATCTTTCACAATTTGCAAAAACATTGGGCTAACTTTACTTTTTTTTTTTCTTTTAAGCACAAAACTGTTTTTTTCCGTAAAAAAACGCGTTAGAAAAATTCTGCGCAAATACCGTGCAAGATAAAAAGTTGCAACGACCACCATTATATTCTTTAAGGTCTTTGCTAAAAAAACATATATAATGTTTTGGGGTTCTATGTAATTTTCTAGCAAACAAATGATGATTTTTACATGTAGGAGAGAAATGTCAGAATTGGCCTGGGTGCTCCAGAACGCCTGAAGGTGCTCCCTGCATGTTGGGCCTCTCTATGTGGCCACGCTGTGTAAAAGTCTCACACATGTGGTATCGCCATACTCGGGAGTAATAGCAGAATGTGTTTTGGGGTGTAATTTGTGGTATGCATATGCTGTGTGTGAGAAATAACCTGCTAATATGACAATTTTGTTAAAAAAAAAAAAGAAAAAACAAATCTTGATTTTGCAAAGAATTGTGGGAAAAAATGACAACTTCAAAAATCTCACAATGCCTCTTTCTAAATACCTTGGAATGTCTTCTTTCCAAAAAGGGGTCATTTGGGGGGTATTTGTACTTTTCTGGCATGTTAGGGTCTCAAGAATTGAGATAGGCCGTCAGTACTTCAGGTGTGATAAATTTTCAGATATTGGCACCATAGCTTGTGGACTCTATAACTTTCACAAAGACCAAAAAATATGCACCAATTTGTACTTATTTTTACCAAAGATATGTAGCAGTATAAATTTTGGCCAAAATGTATGAAGAAAAAATACTAATTTGCAAAATTTTATAACGGAAACAAAGAAAAATTCATTTTTTTACAAAATTTTCAGTCTTTTTTCTCTTATAGCGCAAAAAATAAAAAACCCAACAGTGATTAAATACCACCAAAAGAAAGCTCTATTTGTGTGAAAAAAGGACAAAAATTTCATATGGGTACAGTGTTGTATGACTGAGTAATTGTCATTCAAAATGTGAGAGCACCGAAAGCTGAAAATTGGTCTGGTTAGGAAGGGGGTTTAAGTGCCCAGTTGTCAAGTGGTTAAGGATTGGATTTCCCTGCATCCAACTGGCATGACAGGAGAGTGTGACCGGCTCTCAATGGAGCCAGCTCACATAGCTCCAGGGTGGCCGCGGTCCGCGGTCCGCACTGGAAAAGGGTCCTGTGTGTCTTTGGCTCCGTTTCAGGTTCAAGCCTGATTTGCACCTGAATCGATGTACAGGGACGCACTGGACCCCCTGCTGTGAACACAGCCTAAAGGGAGTTTATGGAACAGTTTGATGTAGTCTTTTAAAAGTGACATGTTTTTTTATAACCAGCGACCGTGGATCTGTCATTTAGCACTACTGATGAGTCTGAAGCCGTGTACACACGATCGGTTTTACCGATGAAAACAGTCCGATGGACTGTTTTCATCGGACAAACCGATCGTGTATGGGCCCCATCGGTCTTTTTTCCATCGGTGTAAAAAAATAGAACATGTTTTAAATTTATCCGATGGGAAAAAAAACGATAGCAAAATCCGAACGTCTGTGTGGAAATCCATCGGATAAAAAACCCATGCATGCTCAGAATCAAGTCGACGCATGCTCAGAAGCATTGAACTTAATTTTTCTCGGCTCATCGGAGTGTTTTACGTCACCGCGTTTGAAACGGTCCGTTTTTTGACTGATGGTGTGTGGGCAAGACTGATGGAAGACAGTTTCATTGGATTTCCGATGGGAAAAACCATCGGATTAGAATCCATAGGATTTCCGATCGTGTGTACAGGGCTTGAGTGTGCCGTCATCACAGTGGGTACCTGTTAACTTTTGTCAATTCAAGCCAAAACTTAGATGTATTAAAACAGGGATAAAATGAAAATAAACCTAGACTGTAAATGCTAAACATTTGTACTGCCATGCCTTACTCTTCTGCCCTAGCAATAAGTCCATGCATGCCGGTAGACACTACTCTTTGTATGGAGTCATGTGACTTTGAAACTTTATTTTTTATGCATAAAAATCAAATAAAGGAAAAAAAAAACATGTAAATATACATGGGTTGGACAAAATTATGGAAACAAGTATGGTACAAAAATTAAATAGTTACCTAACATGGTGTTGGACCGCCTTTGGCATCCAAGATGGCCTGAATTCTCCTGGGAATTGACAAATATAAGTCTTGCATGGTGGCTAATGGAATCTGATACCACTCTTCATGCAAAAATCTGGGTTACAATCCTGCGCAATGTCCTTTTTGTCTTTTTTGGTCAGTTGACCATGTCGGCCGCGCTTATGCTTATCAATGTTTTCCCAGAAACTATATATGCCGTCATAATCTTTGATACTGTACCTAGTGACACCACAAATAAATTGGAAACTTCAGTCACAGAGGCACCCGCCAAGCGGGAACCAATAAATTCCCTCTTTGAAACCCAGTAAGCTCTGAAATGACTGTGTATCACTAGAAGCACATGCAGTGAATGACGAAAGTGAGGCTTCCCACCTGTTAGCTAGGTGTCTCATCATCATCACACACTGGAAGCAAAAGAATGTTACATCACTTCCACTTTCAACCCGAAATATAATGTCACTTTCACACCTGCAAATCATGTAGTCATGTTTCCATATTGTTGTCCAACCCCTGTATTATCTCTTTTATTTTGGCCAAATAAACATGAAACATTGCATATTAATATTTTTTAGTCTTCCATCCAGGAGGTGGACCCCTAGCCTCCTTTTCACATGTAAGGCATTGTATCACTTTCATTTTATAAGAGCCTATTGTCTACATCAGGGGTCTCAAACTGGTGGCCCCCCAGCTGTTGCGAAACTACAATTCCCATGAGGCTTTGCAAGGCTGACAGTTACAAGAATGACTCCCACAGGCAGAGGCATGATGGGACTTGTAGTTTCGCAACAGCTGGAGGGCCGCAGGTTTGAGACCCCTGGTCTACATCTTCTGTTTCAATAGTTTTAATCAAAGTTTTAGAAGTGTAGTTGTACAATGAACAAAAATGTAGATTATTTCACACAAAGGCTTATACCAAAGTTGCAATGCAGAGATTGTTCATAATTAGATATCGGAGATCAGTAAAGGGTACTTAGGGTTACAGATATTTTATGTAATGTCAATATTGTATACATCTTCACAGAACTAACTTGTCCTTTATCAAAGGCCTTAGTGGGAGGCTTCAGTCAGACAAAAAAAAACTTGAAAGAAAGCTTTCTCTGCTGTGCTGTCCCTGTAGCTAAGCTATGGTGCTTTGCAAATCCTTTTCATATACTGTTTATTTACAGAAAAAAAAAATATATATATATATATATATATATATATATATATATATAGGTGCATCTCCAAAAAATTGAATATCAAAAAAAGTTAATTTATTTCAGTAATTCAATTCAAAAAGAGAAACTCATATATTTTATATAAGATGTGTTACACACAGAGTGATTTCAAGCATTTTTTATTTTTTTATTTTGATGAATATGGTTTACAGCTAGTGAAAACCCCACATTCTGACAATTAGAAAATTACATGGATTTTTAATACAGGAATGTTGGCTTACTGAAATGTATGTCCATGTACAGTATGCACTCAATACTTGGTTGGGGCTCCCTTTGCATGAAATAATGCATCAATGCGGCGTGGCATGGAGGCGATCAGCCTGTGGCACTGCTGAGGTGTTATGGAAGCCCAGGCCTTCAGCTCCTCTGCATTGTTTGGTCTGGTGTCTCTAATCTTCCTCTTGACAATACCCCACAGATTTTCTATGGGGTTTAGATCAGGCGAGTTTGCTGGCCAATCAAGCACAGTGATACCATGACCATTAAACCAGGTAATGGTACTTTTGGCAGTGTGGGTAGGTGCCAAGTCCTGCTGGAAAATGAAATCATCATCTCCATAAAGCTGGTCAGCAGAGGGAAGGTCGAAGTGCTCTAGAATTTTCTGGTAGAGGGCTGTGCTGACTTTGCTGACTTTGGACTTGATAAAACACACTGGACCAACACCAGCAGAAGACATGGCTCCACAAATCATCACTGACTGTGGAAACTTCACACTGGACCTCATGCAACTTAGATTATGTGCCTCTCCACTCTTCCTGCAGACTCTGAGACCTTGATTTCCAAATGAAACGCAAAGTTTTCCACAGTCCGTGATGATTTGGGGAGGATATTGGAGGATTTCTCCTCTATTCCTGTTCCTCCACCAACTTTTTTTTCCTTTATTTTTATTTTACATTTCAGCTCTGTGACAATGGACAGATAGCAATAAAAACTTGACAGGATCTTTGCTCAATCTATCTAAAACTGGCTTTATATATATTTTAACACTAAACTACAAAAAGGCTAAAATATATATAAAATATACTATATATATATATATATATATATATATATATATATATATATTCTTTTTTTTGGAGTGGAGTCACCCTTGAAGCAGTAGCATTTGTAAAACGATTTTGGATGGGCCGACCCTAATAATGATCTCAGACAGAATTCCCACAAGTTCATGCCACTATAACAGGAACTCATTACTTATTTCTGACCTGCCTGTAACACAAGTAACATGCTGTAGTTCCTGTATTTACAACCTTTGGCTCCAATTTCTTGTCTTACTTATTTTTAAACACCTGTTCATGTCTTTAATAGATGAGTCTCATGCGATTGGATATCAGAGAGGACAATGAGGACAGAACAATGGGGATACGTATGTTGTTGACTGATGTCTTATTCTGTTGAAATCCTGTATATCATACTACACCAAAACACCAGCAGGAAATTAAGCTGTACAAAGTGTAACTCTTAGTGCCGGTTCACACAGGGGCGACATGTCAGGCGACATAGCCTCCTGACAAGTCGCGCTCTGTTCTGTACTATGAAAAAGGTTCCTGTACGACTTTGGGACAACTTCAGGGCGACTTGCATTGACTTCAATACAGAAGTCACTTTGCAAGTCGCCTCTGAAGTCGTGTGCACATCGCCTTGCAGAGTCGCGCGACAAGTCGTGCTGCCCCTGTGTGAAGCGGCACTTACCCCATCCCTACTTGATAGGTATTGGTTCTGAATGCAAATAAAGTAATAAGGGACTGAATGTCATATACATTCCATGGTTATTCCCTCAATTTGTCCCCTAGCTATTCAAGTTAGAATAAAAATTGGAGTCTCCAATTCAGAATGGAAATAAATATACAAAGAGAACACATATTCCCTAGACAATTGTATTTTTTTGTCATGAGGTTACAAAAATACAAAAGAACACCCTGTTACTTTTTTTTGTCCTGGGGTTTTGCTGGTTATGATTTATGAACCCTACACTGGATCATCTGTAGAATTTAGATATGAGCACCCAGATAATTTAATATGAAATTATTCCTGGAGGAGTGGAACAATTTTGCCAAACCTGATTTTGCCATCAATTTATGATTTTGCCTTAGCTGAAATGTTTCCACAATTGAAAGCCAGAATTATTCAACCCAGTTCCTGTGAGTCTAGTCTGTCATACATCGCTACCACCTTAGCCTGGGCTCACAGTGTAATGCTGTAGAAGATCCTAGGATGTCATATGTCCAACCAAAAAACCCTAATAGAAAATATGTATAAATGCGATTTTTTTAGAGAGGTGCAGGTGAAAAGGGAGCCAAGGGGCTATTGTAAAAACAATAAAATTCTTCTTTATGTTGTAAGTTGGAAGGAAAGAATGGCAATAAGCGAAATTGTTTCCAATCTCACTGCAAGAAATCATATGAATGTAAATTGAATTAATGTTTAGGCTTCAGCAAAGCGTTAGTGTCTGGATTTGCTGCTCTCTTATGCCGCGTACACACGATCGGACATTCCGACAACAAAACCGTGGATTTTTTTCCGACAGATGTTGGCTCAAACTTGTCTTGCATACACATGGTCACACAAATGTTGCTCGGAAATTCCGAATGTCAAGAACGCAATGACGTACAACACTACGACGAGCCGAGAAAAATTAAGTTCAATGATTCCGAGCATTCGTCAAATTGATTACGAGCATGCGTAGCACTTTTGTGCGTTGAATTATGTACACACGGTCGGAATTTCCGACCACAACTTTTGGTGTCGGAAAAATTGAGAACCATCTCTCAAACATTTGTTGTCGGAAATTCCGACAGCAAATGTCAGATGGAGCATACACACTGTCGGATTTTCCGACAACAAGCTCACATCAAACATTTGTTGTCGGAAATTCCGACCGTGTGTACGCGGCATTATAATGCTTAGCTCCATCCTAATTTTTTAAGTCAAAGCGGAACTCCATCCAAAAGGGGAAGTTACGTTTAAAGTCCATAACAAAAGGAAACACTGTTGAGCCTGCTTCAGCTCTTGTAACAGCTTACCCTAGTGATGGACTTGTTGGAATTTTTCCATTATCATCACCATTTTATACTGTAGTTGCTTGCTTCATAGAGATACGCTATATACCTACTTTTTTCTAGTTGTATTTGTCGGGTCGCATGATCTCTCAAATCCTCTTTCTCCTTGGAAAATATGGACTTTAATTTGACTTTGTGTTTAGGTAATCTGTTGCAGTCATAAAACGATTAATTATTTTTGGGTAAGGCTACATTCTCTTAATTCTTGATTTTGGTCTGATTCCTCAATGGAAGGAAAGGTAGCAAGCTGATCTTTTTTCACACTACACCTACTGTATATATAAAATGATACAATTGAAAAAAACTTTGTCTTTCCTTTAACCACTTCAGCCCCGGAAGGATTTACCCCCTTAATGACCAGGCCATTTTTTGTGATACGGTTACTTTAACTGACAATTGCGCAGGCGTGCGATGCTGTACCCAAATAAAATTTATGCATATTTTCCCTCTACAAAGAGAACTTTCTTTTGGTGGTATTTGATCACCTCTGCAGTTTGTTTTTTTTGTGCTATAAACAATAAAAGACCGCCAATTTTGAAAAAAAAATAACAATATTTTTTTACTTTCTGCTATAATACATATATATATATATATATATATATATTAAATATAAATATCATATCAAAAAAACTAGAACATATAGTCCATATGATAAACAGCGCTAGTAAAGGATAAGTGTCCAAAAGCACATAGAGCACTTGAGTGATGACTATGCAACAGTCTAACTAAGAGTGAAGTTTCTTCTGTGGATACGGTCTGTAGTGCACCCTACACCAAATCCCAAATCTTCACCACGAGTGAGGCACGCTCCCCCTCTGGGGTACAAACTCACCAAAAAGATGAAAAAGATAAGCCTTTTAATCTGTAGGTAGTCTCACTCCAACTTCGGTCATCACCACCAGGGTAGTAAGGGTTAAAATCCTCAAGAAACATATAAGGACATAAAAGCACCAAATAGTGTAATATTGCTTTAATAAAGAAATCCCCCAATACAAAGTCCCTGTGTCAAATGCACGTACATAAAAATCACTGATAAAAAGCACACAAAGTATAGAGTGTATTCACCGCTCTTCTGTCTCAAGAGGGCGCCCGTTTGCAACACGTGCATTTGACACAGGGACTTTGTATTGGGGGATTTCTTTATTAAAGCAATATTACACTATTTGGTGCTTTTATGTCCTTATATGTTTCTTGAGGATTTTAACCCTTACCACCCTGGTGGTGATGACCGAAGTTGGAGTGAGACTACCTACAGATTAAAAGGCTTATCTTTTTCATCTTTTTGGTGAGTTTGTACCCCAGAGGGGGAGCGTGCCTCACTCGTGGTGAAGATTTGGGATTTGGTGTAGGGTGCACTACAGACCGTATCCACAGAAGAAACTTCACTCTTAGTTAGACTGTTGCATAGTCATCACTCAAGTGCTCTATGTGCTTTTGGACACTTATCCTTTACTAGCGCTGTTTATCATATGGACTATATGTTCTAGTTTTTTTGATATGATATTTATATTTATTATTTATTATTTTTATATGTATGAGGTTCTCATTCGTATAAATTTAAATAGCTGCTGCATTTATATATTTATATATTTTATATATTTTATCATTGTTTTAATTACCTTGATAAATTTTGGGCTGTAATATCTACCCCTTATCTCCCTCTTGGCTGCAGAGTTGGAGGAGTGATATTCAGGACTAGCAGCCCAGCTCCTAGGCGCCGAGAAGTGCAATTTTGGGCCATTTATTTTGCACCTTCTTCATATATATATATATATATATATATATATATATATATATATATATAACAACAAACAAAAAGAATTTCTTCATCAATTTAGGCCAATATGTATTATTTTACATATTTTTGGTAAAAAAATGTTGATTGGTTTGCGCAAGTTATATGGGATAGATTTTTTTAATTTAATTTTTTTTACATTTTTTACTAGTAATGGCGGTGCTCTGCGATTTTTAGCGGGACTGCGACATTACGGCAGACAAATCTGACCCTAAGTGACACTTTTTGGGGACCAGTGACACCAATACAGTGATCAGTGCTAAAAAAAAATGCACTGATTACTGTATAAATGACACAGGCAGGGAAGGGGTTAACATCAGGGCGATCAAAGGGTTAAATGTGTTCCCTCAGTGTGTTTTCTTACTGTGTGGGGGAAGTGCTAACAGGAACAACACAGAGATCGCTGTTCCTAATCACTAGGAACAGCAGATCTCCATGTTGTCCCCTGTCAGAATGGGGACCTGCCTTGTTTCGTTCTGCCTCTCTGTACCACGATCACGGGTGGCCGGCGGACATCGGGTCCCCCGGGCACATGCATCGGTTCCTCCCCTGTGCAATGGGTGTGTGTGCACCCACAACTATCTATTGCATGAAACGATGTACAGGTATGTCGTTTCGCGCAATAGGGCCGCCCCGCCGCAGTATATATGCGGTGGGCGGTCTTTAAGTGGTTAAAGGGTAACTCCACTTTTGTGGGGCAAAAAATAGCAAATAAAGAAAAAATAACATAGCGTATACCATTGCGACACAAGTCATATTGTAATTTAATTTTATTAAAAATGACCTTTCCATTTCAATCTGCAGCTCTGTAATTTTCTGAAAATGCAATGCGATATGGCCACCTGGAGGTGTTCTCTTTCAATCATTTTTAATAAATTTTCAATGAAAATACGTTACCACAGGTACAGGTGAATATGTTACATCAGAAACACAATAACATGCTGTAACAAACAAGGATTTAGTATACAACTAGATCTAGCATACCCTCAGTGGGGTGTTTATTACATCTTAATGTACTGTAGGAGGGGATGCCACGCCACTCCCGACACCCCTCAAGGGATCTAGCTGTGTCAGGGAGTGGGGGGCAGCCCCCCTGAGGATAGGAAATGAAAAAAAATATATGCTATATATTAGATTGATAACAATAAAAGGATATACCAAGATCTGTCGCAACAATTTCAAAAGGTAGTTGTGTGGATGGTCAAGTTGGCTTGAAAGACCGAACCAACTGTGGGTGGAGGACCTTCTTGTAGACCACAGGTGTGATAACCGATGTGCCATTATAAAAATAGAAGGTAAGTACACCCTGTGCCAAGGCAGTGCCTAGACACTCTTACTGTCAGTAGAGAGCCAAAGGGAGACATATATGTAGGTGTCTACTGGCAAGGAGGTGGTAGGCTGAAAGTCAAGGTGTCGACTGGACTGCAATCACAGTGGGCTACAAAACCGTCTCAAGGCTGATGAAGGGTATAGTTGTGTCCCTATGGGAGAGTCCTGTGTCCCAACATTTAGATTAACATGGAAAAACATAACAGGGGAAAAGAGAAGGTCGGAAAAGAGACTCAAGACAAGGGGAGAATGAAAAGAAGGAAATAAAAGACAAGAAAATAGAAAAGAAAAAGAGGCAAGCAGAGAAAACTTAGTGACGGTGTGATACTCAGTTCCCTACACAGATCCAGAAGGGGAGGAGATGGTAGGTGTCAGAGACAAGTATCTAATCCAGGGTGCCCAGATGACATCATGTTTGTCAACAGTGTCTAAAAGGATGCTCACTGTCTTTTCCTGGGCCATTATCCATGAAATTTTATTTTTAACCAAGGTAAAGGAAACAGAAGGTTGCTTCCAAGCTTGGGCAATTGTCAGCTTAGTCCCAAGGAGGATAAACATGATGAGGCGTTGAGTTAATTTTGGTGTCCCGGAGTTAGGAAAGTTAAGGAGAGCTATTTGAGGAGTCTTAAGAATGGGTCTTTCCGTAATTTTCCTAATGACTTGGAATACTCTATTCCAGAGTCCTCTGTTCCTGGGGCAATCCCACCATGTGTGCAGCATGGACCCAATGTGTCCGCAATTACGAAAGCACAGGGGGGAGGCGCTCGGGTAGATTTTGGAGATTCTTAGTGGGACAAGATACCACCTCATCAGGACCTTTGGATTAGCTTCAATTAGTGTTGTGTTCAGTATGCCCTTGAAGGTCGCATCCGAGGCTCTATGCCATTCCTTTAGGCTCCAGTGTTGTCCTAGATCTTTCTCCCATTCCGTCATATAGAGAGATTTGAATTCTGCCCTGGCAAGTGATCGGTATATCACTGTTATCCCTCCCCTCTGCTCCAGTGACTGACCACACCACATTTCATACACTGTGATCGAGAGTGGTTTGGGTTTAGAGGGCCATAGAGAGTGGATAAAGTGGGAGATTTGGTGAAGTCTGAATCTTTCCGACTTTGGCATGTCAAGCTTGCTAGTACAGTGGGCAGGAGTGAGAGGTCCCACAAAACTGACAAAGTGTCCAATTCTATAGAGCCCCTTGTCCAACCACCGCTGGAATGCCTTGATGTTCATGCCCGGGGGAAATAGGGGGTTTCGAAAAATGTGCGATAGTGGGCGCCAATTAGAGATCAGGAGTGAATTAATTTTGAGGGAATCCCAAAGGACTAAGGAGTGGGATAGTGTAGGAGCCATAATGGCCAGTCTAGATTTGGCAGGACATCAGAGAAGATAGTCTAGTGTGTGGTGGGGGATTGCTTGCCGTTCCATATGTATCCAGTCTGGGTGTGCTGTTTTAGAGTAAATGACAGAGATTTGAGATAACTGGGCTGCTTGCTGGTACCAAATAAGGTTCGGTAGGCCAATTCCTCCCTGGTCCCTGGTTCGAAAAAGGGTCCATTAGCAACTCTCTGTCCTTTAGATCCCCATATAAAGTTGATCATTTTGGTTTGAAACTTCCTAATTTGATCCCTAGGAATTGTGATAGGTAGTGATCTATGCGTGGTAATAGGGTAATTTTAACAGAATTGACCCTACATAGCCAGGAGAGTCCCAAGGTGTCCCATCGTGTGAGATAATTTTCCAAGTTACGGAACATTGGGGGGAAATTGGCGGCATATAGGCGGTCTACAGAGGCCGTCAGGTTGATCCCTAGATAAGGAATCGCTGTTTCGTTCCAACTAAATTGGAAGTTATCTTTGAGTTGTATGACCAAACTTGCAGGTAGGTTGACGTTTAGCGCTAGTGATTTTGAGTAAATTACCCTGGGGCCAGAGACATTACCAAAGTCATTGAGCACCCTGCAGATATTCGGTAAAGAATTTAATGGCAAAGTGATAAAGAGCAGGACATCATCGGCAAAAAGGGCACATTTGTGTGTTTTGGGCCCACAGTCCACCCCATGTATATCAGGGTTATCTCTAATAGCGATGGCTAGGGTCTCAATGACAATGACAAAAATCAGTGGCGACAGGGGGCATCCCTGTCTTGTGCCGTTACGGATTGGGATGGGTTCTGGGTAATATCCCTGCAGTTTAATTTTTGCCTCTGGATTAAAATAGAGGGTCCCTATTATGTTCAGAATGGAATGACCAAAGCCCCATCTTTGCAAGACTGGAACCAGATAAGACCACGATACGGAGTCAAACGTTTTCATAAGATCTAAAGAGAGCAAAAACCGTGTTTGAGGTGACCCCATGTCCCATCCTGACCTTAGGAGAGATACTATGTCAATTGCCCTCCTGATCTGATCCGGGCCCTGTCTCCCAGGTATAAAGCTGACCTGGTCCTTGTGGATGTATAGACTGATAAAATTCGATATTCTATCCGCTAAAATTTTTGTCAAGATTTTGAGGTTGTTATTTATTAATGAGATGGGTCGGTAATTAGCAGGACAACTAGGATCCTTGCCAGGTTTGGGAATTACTGTAATGAAAGCAGAGTTTAATGCCTTATCGAGCTGTGCTCCTGTTCTGAGTTGGTTAAAGAATCGAGCTAAATAAGGGGATAAGATGGAGGAGAAATGTTTGTAATACGGGATTGAGAATCCATCAGGGCCAGGGGCTGAGTTGTTTCTGAGATTCTTAATGACTTGTGACACTTCTTCAGCTGAGATTGACGACTCTAAGTCATCGCTGTGATGATCTTTGATCCTAGGGATATTTAGTAATTCAAGAAAGGAGTCAATCGAGCTAGGGGAAGAGACTTTCCCTTCCCTACTATACAGGGTGCAATAGAAGTCATGAAAGACTTCCATCATTTTCTGCGGGTTTTGCGATAGGGTGCCGTTGCAAAGTTTATGTTTAGGTAAGGCATGAGTCCTTATTTTAGGGGTCAGCCTATTTGCCAGGAGGGTGCCTGTCTTGTCTTTCTGATATTAAAACCTGCCGCCCTCCCAGCGCAAACTTTTTTCAGCTATGGCTGTGAGAGCAAGGTTCAGGGCTGTGCGGGCTGCTTCTAGTCTTGCCGCAGAACCAGGGGAGGGGTTACATTTGTGTAGTTTGCTTAGAAGCAAGAATTCCTTCTCTAACCTTTCAATCTCTACTTTGCGAGCTTTACGGAGCCTGGCGGCTATTTGGATACGTTTTCCCCTAATACAGGCTTTATGTGCTGCCCACAGTGTAGCTGGAGAAATTTTATTTACTGTATATACTCGAGTATAAGCTGACCCGAATATAAGCCTAGGCACCTAATTTTACCACAAAAAAATGGGAAAATGTATTGACTCGAGTATAAGCCTAGGGTATCCATCTGCATGCCTCACTGTGCCTCACTGTGTCCATGCCTCACTGTGCCTTACCATGCCCATGCCTCACTGTGCCCATGCCTCACTGTGCCCATGCCTCACTGTGTCCATGCCTCACTGTGCTCAATCTCCCTACCTGATCTCCGGCGCTGTGTGACTAGACTGACGTTTAACATGAAAGGGGTGCCCGGCTTTGAAAAATCGGTGCTCCACGGCCGTAGGTTCCCCGGACAACAAACTTTGCACACTTGTAGAGGAAGTGTGGGGCTACATGTGTACCATGTTTGGCGTCCAGGGGACCTAGGGCCGGCCGGTACCGGTTCCCCAAATTCACAGGAGAAATGACCGTTCAACATGGAAGTCTATGGAAGGGGAGGCCGGGTTCGAAAAATTGGTGCTCCCTGGCCGTAGATTCCCTGGACAAAAAACTTTGCACACTTGTAGAGGATCAGGCGCACAAAGCTAAAGATGGACACAGACTCGAGTATTAGGTAGTTCGATTGTGATTGGTCCGAGGAATAATTCAGGAAGTCCCGGTGGGCCTTGATGATATCCAAGTCTAACACAGGAGAATTCTGGTAGAGGGGAAGGTTGTAACCAATCAGTTAACAAGCAGTAGAATAGGTTGTGGTGGACCAACTTGGTGAAATGGTGAAACAGGAGCTCCATGGGATTAATAGGTTAGAAAATCCAGGTGGGCATTAATGCCAAAAGGGCCGGATTGACCATGTCCCAAAAAATGGGATTTAAAAAGAAAAATGGTAAGTGAGGAAGTCCATCAAATCAGGGAGGTATGCCTCCTTTGGCCTTTTTGGTTTTAGGCTTCTGCCACGCCGAGGTAAGTGGGCTAGAAGGGGGTGGTCGCTTGGACAAGTTTGAGGATGAGGTCTGCATTGGAGAAGGTGGGTCCTTGGAGATTATGCCCAGTTTTTGTAGCAAGAGCTCTTCTTCCTGAAGTGTAGAGAATCTGAAGGGCTTGCTATTGAACTCAAACTTCAAACTGAATGGGAAAAGCCACCAATATTTAATGTTCTTCTGCGTCCGCACTGTCAAAAGGGGTTTGAGTGCTCGTTGTCTCTGAATAGTGTATTGGGAGATATCCGCATAGATTTGGATTGGATGGCCCATAATTTGGATTTGTGGAGTGGAGCAAGCTTTTCTCATGACTTCCTATTTAACATTATAATAGTGTGGCTTGACCACAATGTCACGAGGCAGGCCATCAGCTCGGGGGGGACCTAGAGCCCTGTGGGCGCGATCAAGCTCCATTTTGTGGACTTGGATGTCAGGAATTAGGCTCTTGATGAGGGAGTGCACTGCTTTCAGTATGTCCACAAAGGTCCCAGGCAGTCCTCTGATTCTGAAAGTGAGCCTTTTGGACCTGTTTTCAAGGTCATCAATTTTGGCCATGGCTCCATCTAGCTGGCTATGTAAATCTTGGATGCGATCAGTGTTCTGGTTAACTCGGTCTATGGTGGCGTCTAATTTGTTTTCTGTAATCTCAATACGGGAACCCAAAAGCAGTGGCGGATCCAGGGGGGGGCAACAGGGCAATTGCCCCCCCCCCGAGACCATCTGTCACACTCACTTGCTTGCTCTGTTTTTTGTTTTTTTTGCGCCTGATCTCCCGAAATTTTGGGACGCGGTACCGGCCGTCCGTAGGACCCCTGGACCCCAAACTTGGCACACATGTAGCCCCATGTCTTCTCTACAAGTGTGCAAAGTTTGGTGTCTGGGGTACCTACGGCCGTGGAGCACTGATTTTTTAAATCCGGGCACCCCTTCCATAGACTCCAATGTTAAAGGTCATTTCTCCGGTGATTTTGCGGACCCGGTACCGGCCGGTCGTAGGTCGTCTGGACCCCAAACTTGACACACATGTAGCCCCATGTCTCTTCTATAAGTTTGAAAAGTTTGGTGTCTGGGAGAACCGATTTTTCAAAGCCGGGCACTCCTTCCATAGACTTCCATGTTAAACATCAGTCTAGTCATGGGCACAGTGAAGTATGGGCACAGTGAGGCAAAGTGAGGCAAGTATAAGCCTAGGACACCCTAGGCTTAAACTTGAGTCAATAAGTTTTCCCAGTTTTTTGGGGTAAAATTAGGTGCCTCGGCTTATATTCGGGTTGGCTTATACTCGAGTATATACAGTACTTGTTCTGCGGCTGCCGCTGCCTCTCTGAGTCTCTCTCTCAGTTTCTCACATCAGCCGATCAGCGGCGCTGAGAGAGAGACTCGTCTAATGTCGTTACGTGGTGCACTGACACGATACCAGGAGTGGAGGAGGAGGTGGGTGGAGCCTCTTCCCTGCACTCGCTGCTAACGCCTGGGCCGCTTGGCGTCTAGCAATGAGTGACGTCAGTGAGTCACGTCAGGCCGCTCTGCGGGCAGGTGCAATAGCGTGCGGCTCCACAGACGGGTAAGAAAGCAGGCGGCTCCACTTGCGGCTGGTTTGTTGTCAGGGGCGGCGCGGTTCGTGGGCAGACCGTGCTGCTCAGTGTGTTGGCAGCGCAGGTGAGAGTGAGAGAGCAGGCTCAGTGTGGCAGCTGGCCAATCAGCAAGCCGGGAGCGGGGGAGCAGAGAGATGAGATCATCTCTCACCGCCCGTGCCTGCCCTGCATTCCTGCAGTGACTTCCGCCCTCACTGTGCAGGCAGCAGAGAGATTACATTATCTCTCTGCTGCCTGACTCTGGGAGTCTGGGACACAGCAAGAGACAACCAAAACTACACCTTAGCAGGCAAGTTAGTGACAATCCACAAGGTGTGGCAGGCGACGTGGCAAGTGACAATCCACAAATTGTGTCAGGTGACGTGGCAAATGACAATCTGCATCTGGTGGCAGGCAAGTGAGAATCCACAAGGTGTGGCAGGTGATGTGGGAATTGACAATCCACAAGGTGTGGCAAGTGACAATCCACAAGATGTGGCAGGTGACGTGGCAAGTGACAATCCACAACGTGTGGCAAGTGACACGCTCAGGGCTCCCACTAATTGCAGGCGACGGTGGCAAGTGACACACTCGGGGCTCCCACTGATTCTGCATTGAACTATTTAATTTCATATTACAATGTAATAATAGAAATAATGCGCTTCAATCATCCTGACACCATAACAACTATGGTGCCGGGATGATTGAAGCGCCGACACCAACCATTTCCCCGATAAATTTCCCACCAAAAAATCTTTTTTTGGCAGTGCCCCTCCCGAGAAAAGACTCTGGATCCACCCCTGCCCAGAAGCTGGAGATCCATTTTGATATTGGCAGTAATTGTGGCTGCAGTCTGGGCTAATCCCCTGTCCAGCATTTCTGCAAACTTAGTGAACATGAGGGAGATATCATGTGGCTGTGAGGTGAAGGGCCCTCCATCATGATATGCCATATTGTGCCTAGAAGATTCTGCAGCTGAGGGGGACATTAGTATCTCATCCAGTGTCTGATCCAGGAGAGACACTGTGGTGGCTGGTGATAATGGGCCCCCTATAGATGTGGTGATGGGGGCTCTTTCACATACCTCCTCTTGTAGGGAGCCCTGCCAGGGAGATGAGACAGGGGTCCCTGTATTAACTGCCTCGTGACGAGATCGTTCCGCCGCCATCTTGGAATCTGCTGCTGCCCCAGGGAGAGCTTATAAACATGCCTGTAATCCCCTTTTGGCTGCCCCCATTGGCAAAAAAAGTCCCCCGCGGGCTTCCCGAATGTCCTGGCACTGTGTAGGGTACTCCTGGGTGATGCCGCTCGGTGCAGGGAGAGCCGGAAGAACGGAGCGGGACGGAGCTCCGAGATTAAGTGCCCATCTCACAGAGCTCCGCGCATGCACCTTCCTGGAGGTGTTCTGTACACATAATGTGTACAGAACGCCCCACCCAGAGACATAATTTCCCGCTTGTGTGATTGGCTCACTGATTTTCCCAGAAGTCTGCACTAAGATACAAGTCAGATTTCAGGTATCCCCTGCAACACAAATGTAATTTTTGGTGAGATACTCCCAATAGGAAATCACGGCTAAAGGGATGCAGAACCAGCAGATTTCCTCATTAGAGCTCTGCAGGTGCACAGCTGATTGATAATTATGAAACCACTCCCATTAGACTCACTTTCCCACATGGGCACAGTGCCACAGACAAACAAACAAGGATTTCTTCAGAATAGCAAAAGGTAGGAATCTGCAACAGTTTGTTAAAATCCATGTAATGTACACAAATCACCCAGAGGGGCATGTTTTTTTCTCAACAAAAGTGGAGTTCCGCTCCCAAGTACTCTCAAGGGTGACACTACCTGAGTACGTTTGCAGTATTTTCATGCAATAACAAGATCCATTAACCATTGTGCAACTACTAATAACAGTAAAAGACATCAGTTTGCACTTAGTGAATACTTACTGGATGTCCGTTTGCCAAGTAAAAATGGGATTCAGTAAAGTCTCTCAGATCCATTAGTGAATCGCAGTATGCAGGAATTCAAGTCTTCTGAATAATTTTTATTGAACTCCAGTGTATATTAATTTGGATAGCAATCACTTTAACAGAAATATTTGCAGAGCTGAATATTTATTGAACTAATACAAACACACAGCATTTTAGCACTTTAGCATTTCTATGAGTCAATTTGGTTGAAGGATTAGTGAATGTTTAATTTATTATATAGCTTTTTTGTGACCATAGTGCTAAAAGCTGATAATTTTATTAAAGAACGATTTAAGTTGTTATAAAGATTGAGGAACCGCAATTTATGAGGTTACTTTATAGTTTATGTAAGGTGTAAACGGTGACTTCGTGTCTGCATAAAATATACACAAAAACGCACTGTTTATTTAACAGACTTGAAATCTTGTGTCATTTACTCTTTGGAGACATATCTCTGCCAAAAAATTGAGACGCCTGTAAAACAAACTAATTTAAGGAAGTGCAGAAAGAAAAATTGAGCATTAAAATGATGGATGCATGATTGATCAAGTAAACTAAGTGGAGTGCTGATGATTATTTTTAGATATGAGTATTATTACCCTAAAGATAGGCTTTTATTTAACCACTTCAGCCCCGGAAGATTTTACCCCTTTCCTGACCAGAGCACTTTTTACAATTTGGCACTGCGTCGCTTTAACCACTTCAGCCCCGGAGGATTTGGCTGCCAAATGACCGGGCCACTTTTTGCGATTCGGCACTGTGTCGCTTTAACTGACAATTGCGCAGTCGTGCGACGTGGCTCCCAAACAAAATTGATGTCCTTTTTTTCCCACAAATAGAGCTTTTTTTGGTGGTATTTGATCACCTCTGCGTTTTTTTTGGGTTTTTTTTGCGCTATAAGCAAAAATAGAGCGTAAATTTTGAAAAAAAAAAGCAATATTTTTTACTTTTTGCTGTAATAAATATCCCCAAAAAATCTATAAAAAACTAATTTTTTCCTCAGTTTTTTTTTCTCAGTTTAGGCCGATATGTATTCTTCTACATATTTTTGGTAATAAAAATCACAATGAGCGTTTATTGATTGGTTTGCAAAAATTTTATAGCGTCTACAAAATAGGGGATAGTTTCTAAATAAGTTTTTTTTTTACTAGTAATGGCGGCGATCAGCGATTTTTATCGTGACTGCGACATTATGGCGGACACATCAGGCACTTTTGACACTATTTTGGGACCATTTACATTTATACAGCGATCAGTGTTAAAAAAATGCACTAATTACTGTATAAATGTGAAAGGGTTAACCAGTAAGGGGCGGGGAAGGGGTTAAGTGTGACCTAGGGATGTGTTCTAACTGTGTGGGGGCGTGGCTTACTGTGACACAACACTGATCGTTGCTCCCGATGAGAGGGAGCAGACGATCAGTGTCCTGTCACTAGGCAGAACAGGGAAATGCCTTGTTTACACTGGCCTCTCCACATTCTGCAGCTCCGTGACACGATCGCGGGACACCGTCGGACATTGAGTCCACGGGTCCCACGGGTACGGTCATGGAGCTTGCGGCAGGGGCGCGCGCGTGCCCGTATGGCGCGAAATTCAAAGTGACGTAAATATATGTCACTTTGCGCAGGCTTTCTATTCTGCCGACGTATATCGTCGTGACAAGGTCAGCAAGTGGTTAACTGACAATTGCACGGTCGTGCGATGTTGCACCCAAACAAAATTAGCATCCTTTTTCCCAAACGTAGAGCTTTCTTTCGGTGGTATTTGATCACCTCTGCGGTTTTTATTTTTTGCGATATAAACAAAACAATTTTGAAAAAAAAACAATAAATTAAATATCCCCCAAATTAAAAAAAACAAAACAAATTTCTTCATCAGTTTAGGCCAATGAATATTCTTCTACATTTTTTTTTGGTAAAAAAAACCCCGCAATAAGCGTATATTGATTGGGAAAGATTTATGGCATTTTTATGGCATTTTTTATCATTATTATCTTTTTTTTACTAGTAATGGCGGTGATCTGTGATTTTTAGCGATACTGCGACATTGCGACGGACAGATCGGACACTTTTGACACTTTTGACACTTTTTTGGGACCATTGACAATTATACAGCGATCAGTTCTATAAAAATGCACTGATTACTGTGTAAATGTCACTGGCAGGGAAGGGTTTACCACTAGGGGGGCGATCAAGTGGTTAACTGTGTGTTCCCTCAGTGTGTTCTAACTGTGTGGACATATCGTTTTTCCTACTTAGTAGGAACAAACAATATGTTTCCTCTTTCCTGACAGCACAGGGATTTGTGTGTTTACACACACAAATCCCTGTGCTGGCGCTCGTGCACAGGATCGCGCATGGCTGGTGGCGATAGTGCCCGCTGGCTATGCGCATCGGGTTCCCCGCCGTGCAGTGGGCGCACGCGCACCTTCTGCTGGTTGAAAAAGTTAAGGACGTACCCGTACGGGGTTTCGCCCAGGGGAGCCATTCCGCCGCAGTATATCTGCGTGAGGCCGGTCGGGAACCCGGTTAAAGCATCAAAACTATTTTAAAGTACAACTCCACTAGATAGATGGATAGATAGATGGATAGATAATAGAATAAAACATCTACATTTTTATATATTTTATACAATATGATATAATTTTTCCATAGGGCATATTAAAGCCATGGAAGTTATTATGTTGTAGACCAAAAATCCCTCCACTGCTTTCTTAGGCCTCATGCACACAGGATGTTTTTTTTCCTCTCCTGGGTGGCTTTGTTGCTGCCAAGAGCAGCTTCTAAAGCTGCATTTTGCATGTGCATTTAAGGCTTGTTCCGTGTTTTTTTCTGCCCAAAAACGACTCTCCTGGATGTGGCAACTGATGTTTTGTTTTCAGCCTTTTAAACGCTCCTTTGTAAATGCCTAAGTGTGCATAGCCACATAGGCTAACATAGAGGCCCATTTACAGGCTGACAGAAATGTCAAATGCCTATAAAAGTGGTGTTTTTTTATAGAATATGTAAGCCCAACATTTCATATTCCTGATATGTGCCTGTTGCACCATGTACTTGCATGAAAAATTATCCTGCCCTCTTTGTTTTGCTTCCTTTATATGAAATCCCTAGTGATCCTGCCAGTCCCTCTGCTTTCCTGTCAAAAACTGTCCACACTAGGCATGGGAGCACAGCATGGTCAGTTTTCTGGCTGTGCTGGGAACTCAGCTTGCTCTCCTCCAATGATCAGACTTGTCCTGAAACGGCCCCACCCCCTACATAGCCATTCACTGGAAAGATAAGTGTGTTGCTGTTTTTCCTCCCTTAGCTCTCTGAGCTCCTTATGCAGCTGAGAACAGAGGGAATGTGATTAAAAAAAGGAGAAGAAAGGTATTTATAATGTTTTTTTCTATATGTATTCACAAATGTTTGTCTTTCATTTCCATTTTAAACTGAATGGGTGGTTTTACAAGGTGAGGGTTTACATATACCTTAAGCCCTGTGTGCATGAGGCCTTAAAATGCCTTCTTCTTATCTATGTCACTAGTAAGATCTACACTCCAATACACAGTGCTTACTCACTACTAGTATCCATGTCAGTAATATGATCTTCAATTTAGCAAGGCTCACTTACCAGCTTCCCAGCACCATTGATATTTACAGTAGGTGCCACCGATTTTGTGTCAATCTCGCCTCTTTTAGCGGCGAGATTGACACCCTACGAGCCCCGTAACGAGAGCCAGCGCTGAGCTGTCTCGTCATCGGGTAAGGAAAAATTTTGTTTTTCATTTCGCAATGAGCGACACGCTTTGCTGACATTGAGGCCGGTAGACGGAGATCCGACGTGGATTCCCGCCAATACCAGGCACTGTGTTTGGTATGAATCCTGAGCGGGAACTCCACGCCAATTTTTAAATAAAAAAACGGCATGGGTTCCCCCTCCAGGAGCATACCAGGCCCTTCGGTCTGGTATGGATTTGAAGGGGAATCCCCATAGCCGAAAAATCGGCGTGGGGGTCCCCCTAAAAATCCAAACCAGACCATTAGTCAAGCAAAGTACAGTTACACTCTGCATGTGCAGTTGCTCCAGAGCTTAGCAATCATGTGCAAGCAAAAATGCTTTTTTTAAATTTTCCTTGCATGTGATTGGGTGTTCTTTGTAAAGTGAAACTTTACCTCATTTACTAAGCTCCGGAGCAACTGCACATGCAGAGTGTAACTGTACTTTGCAAAGTGCACAGTGTATTTGCCTATAGTAAGTCAACCCCATAGTGAACACATTAGGATATATTGGGGCTCATTTACTAAAACTGGGGAGTGTAAAATCTGGTGCAGCTGTGCAAAGAGACCAATTACCTTCCAGTTTTTTTGTTTAAGCCTAATTGAACAAGCTGAAGTTAGAATCTGATTGGTTACCATGCACAGCTGCACCAGATGTTGCACGCTCCCAGTATAAGCAAATCAACCCCATTGAGAGATGAGGGCTCTCCTCTTTACAGCCATCTGGAGATGGCAACCAGGGATGAGCCGAACACCCCCCTGTTCGGTTCGCACCAGAACCTGCGAACAGACAAAATGTTCGTGTAAACTTTAGAACCCTATTAAATACAATGGACTCGAACGTTCGAAATCTAAAGTGTTAATTATAAAGGCTAATATGCAAGTTATTGTCCTAAAAAGTGTTTGGGGACCTGGGTCCTGCCCCAGGGGACATGTATCAATGCAAAAAGAAGTTTTAAAAACGGCCGTTTTTTCGGGAGCAGTGATTTTAATAATGCTTAAAATGAAAAAATAAAAGTGAAATATTCCTTTAAATTTCGTACCTGGGGGGTGTGTATGATATGCATGTGAAGTGGCGCATGTTTCCCGTGCTTAGAACTGTCCCTGCAAAAAATGTCATTTTTGAAAGAAAAAAATGCATTTAAAACTGACTCGCGGCTATTAATGAATTGTCGGCTCCCGGCAATACATACAAAAGTCATTGATAAAAAAAAAAAAAAAAGCGTGGGGGTTCCCCAGAATTCAATTACCAGGCCCTTCAGGTCTGGAATGGATATTAAGGGGAACCCCGCCGCAAATTAAAAAAAAAATTGACGTGGGGTTCCCCCAAATATCCATTCCAGGCCCTTCAGATCTGGCATGGATTTTAAGGGGAACTCCACCCCAAATTTAAAAAAAAATGGCGTGGAGTCCCCCTAAAAATCCATACCAGACCCCTTATCCGAGCACGCAACCTGGCCGGCCGCAGGGGAAAAGGGGGGGACGAGAGAGCGGCCCCCCCTCCCTCCTGAACCGTACCAAGCCACATGCCCTCAACATGGGGAGGATGTCCCCATGTTGATGGGGACAAGGGCCTCATCCCCACAACCCTTGCCCGGTGGTTGTGGGGGTCTGCGGGCGGGGGGCTTATCGGAATCTGGAAGACCCCTTTAACAAACAATGTTTGTTTTTATCTTTCTGTTTTAACGCCTGAGCAATGTTGTTGATAAACATTGCCCAGCTGCTTTTTTTATTTTATTTTGACAGCTCCAATTGCCGGGACTTGGTTTACACTTCAGCTGTCAACAGGGGAACCCCACTTACAGCTAAATGAGTCATCGGTTGTTAAAGATGCGGCGGCCCCGCTCCTTAACAACTGATAATTGCCAGCTTTTTTTTTTTTTTTTTTTACATTTCAGCTGTCAGTGGGGGAATCCCACTGACAGCTGAAACAACCAAGCCTAAAAGTATCAGTTTCAGGTATCCGAGCATTTGCACGAGTACCGATACTTGTGAAATGCTTAGTATTGGCATTGATACCGGTATTGGTGAAACTCTAGTTTGTATTCAAGAAATTTGGGGCAAGGGCAGAATACAATTGGGTGGAGCTAAATCATGTGTAATGACTAATTCAGTACTGGAACACACAAAGTGGTCAGATAGAACTGTACTGCGCATAACGGCTAGTTGGGTGTCCAGAACACACAGAAGAGGGATGCTAGAGAAGAGATTCACTTACCAAAGCTTTATGAAAACGATTTTTTCTTCTAAAAGATGCTTATAAAAAAGAGTATACTAATTAATCGCTTGCTTTACATATTTTTCCTTCCTTTAGTTTCCTCGTAGTGGTAAGAATTCCCCAGCAGCATTGATGTGCTTGTGAAAGAAAACCATATGTTTACTTATTTCCTTAATAATAACATTGCTATATTTTGGTCAAGCTTGATCTTTAAAGAGTTTCCTTTCCTGATCTATTTTTGTTCTGACGCGGGGTATTCAGAGTATCTAAACCTGTACATAATATTAACAAGGGATGTGCTGTGTTTACATAGGAAGAAGGACAGAAACAAACAGTTACATTTCTCTGTGCAAGTTGCTGCCTCTTCTGATTTGGTGTTCTCCGGGGAGATTGTCTGCTTACAGTCCTCCCAGTGATCTTTAGTAGAATCTACTTTATTTCACTAGACAAAAGAAATACGTGCTCTTCTGGGACCAAACTACGTGGACACTGTTTAGTCAATGGCTTCCTATACTGAAAAGGCAGGGCTAATTTGTTTCTTGATCATTTGGTCTTAGCCACATCAAGGCACATTTGATTTTTATTAAAGTGTCATTAAGCCCAGACAATGAAAAAGTCTTCTTACATGCTTTATAATAGATTGTTCATACTTACAAAGCCACTAAAGCTTTTGTTTTGTGTAGAGTGAAATATACCTGGTTGATCCTGCCTTCAGCTGTCCCTCCCATCTTCTCTGTGTAACGGCTGCAGCCTTAAGATTGTGTGGACCAGCTGGTGTCCTCTACGGACATTTCAGCTGTCAGTGGGGGAATCCCTCTGACAGTTGAAAAAACTGAGAGGAAAAGAAGGCTGGACGACCGCACTCCTGTGCAATTTCTTTATTCAAGTGCTGGATACAAAGGTGAACTACAGGTATCAGCTTACATGTTTCACACCAAGGTCGGATGCTTACTCATAGCTGAAAGAACTGAGTCTGAAAGTATCGGCTTTAGGTGCAACACTACTTTCTATTAAATACACTTGGGGGAGGGGAAGATCAAAAATGAGTGGAACTAAATCATGTGTAATGACATTGACATTGTAGAGATAGCCTTGAGATTGTGTGGACCAGCTAGTGTCCTCTACGGAGCATGCTCAAATTCAGTTCCCTCTTAAGCTCTTCATTTCCTGTTTTTATTATCTGTGTAGCCCACTTGACTATACAGTCACACATGTGGGTGTATACACAGTGGTAAATGTCACTCCCCTCCCTCCCTCCTCTTCCATGTCCACTTATTGCTAAACACTACAGGGGTGGGACATAGCATGCTGGTTGATTACATTCACTAAGAAACTCACAAAAAGCTTAATTTTAATCTAAATCAATATTAAATATATCCAAGGTGATTGTTAATGCAGTACCTGTAAAGTAAAAAAGAGCATTGGATGCAGATACTGCCTGAACAAAATTAATGCTAGTATCAGTCATCTTTGACTCTACCTACACCATATTAAAAAAATACACATTTGATGTTCAATAAAGATTTATTGGAAGCTGTAAAACAGTTATTTTATATTTATAATCTACTGTGATTTCAATTGCTCTTCTGTCTTTTTTTTTTTTTTTTTAGTCATGTGACTGGCACGGCACCAATCAGGGCTGTGCAGACACAGACTCACACCGTAGAGAGCACACATCAGCAGAGTAACAGAAGCTCCTCCCAAGGATCTTTCCCTGGAGACACCAAAGAACAGGGAAAGATCACGTGACCACACAACAGTGCTGCAGAAATAAGGTTTAAAATGAGAATATAAAAAAAAAAAAAAATGCAATGCCATGATATAAATGATTTATGTGAATGAATTATGGCAATTAACGCTTCTCTATTTAGTATTACTTTAAAAAATGCTAAATGGGCATAGATGGACAAATGGGGATGATGTCAACTTGTCTGTGACTCATTGTCTGAGGGTCACTGCTGCATGCCTATTCTCTGTGCCACAGTAGAGAAAAGGATTGGACACCACTAGCAGGTCATTTGAAAATCTTCTTTCTTTTTCGTACATCACGGGACACAGAGCGACTTAGTCATTACTAATGGGTTATATAGATTACCTTCAGGTGTTGGCACTGGCCAATTCCAAACCGGAAGTACCCTCCCCTATATAAGCCCCTCCCACCCGGGAGCACCTCAGTTTTTTGCCAGTGTCTAAGGTGTTGGCCAAAGAGTAACATGTGTTTTCACTGGGCTTGCGTACAGGTTCTTTTGGGCCTTAGTAAGCTGTTCCGGATCCCACCAAAAAAGCTTCATAGCTAAACGGTCGGTACCCGGGCCTTGCAGCAGAAGAGCAAGGTTTTGCCTGTAATGCTTCTCTTAGGAGGGCTGGACCCTGGGATCCAGAGCTCTGGTCATACCCACGACCAAGATGTTGTCTGTGCAGGGTGCTATACAGGTCCAGGGGAGTGGAATCCTTGGGAACCCGGTCCCTGAAGGTTTAATTACAATGCCTGCCGTGATAGGTGAAGTTTGGACTTCTGTGGACCAAACAAAGTCCTGCGACGGGGATCAGGTAAGTGGGGGCCCCCAGGAACTTGGTTCTATTGGGGGACCCCCAAGCCTAATTTGTCTTTCTGTCTGTTACCTAACGGTATTCCCGCTAAATATCTGTGTTTGCCTGTAACTACTGAAAATTTAAAATTTTAATAGTAGTCAAGAAAAAAAAAAAAAAAGGGGACCGCGGTACCTGTGTTAAACCACTAGAGGCCGCTGTAGTCCATTTTTCTTGTCATGTGGATCTTTGGTTTTCTCAAGTCAAAAGATCCAGGCAGCTGGTAAGTTTCTCTGTGGGAATCCACTTCCTCTGCCCTGTTGCTGCGCTCATCCACCGCACAGGCCCTCCGGCAAAAAGGGCCCTGGCTCCTAGTCCCCTGTTTGATTTCGAAAAGGGCGCCAATGGCGCACGGGCGCGCGCGCGGGCGCGTGCACGCGCCTCCTATGAAAAAAAGGGGCGGGGCGGGTGGATGACGCTCGATGCACGCCGCGGCGCTTCTGCGCATGTGCGGGCGTCCCAGCATAGTTAAAAGACACAGTACAAGTGTCAGCTGGATGCAAACAGAGCTAGCAACAAACAGTGGCACACAGAGGCGGTTGATGCAGGCATCCCCATAGAAAGGCACTTTAGTGGACACCAGCTGGTATATAGCAGCACCTGTGTTAGATTATTACCAGCAAAATTGGTGTATGACGACGGGAATACCTCAGCTTTGTGCTTAAAGGATATGTCGTCCAGACGCTCCGGAAATAGATCTTCCAGGAAGCCAAAGGGGTCTCCATCGGGCTCTGAGGATATTGGGCATGCTTGTACTGCACCAATCTCCCCTGAGAATTCAGAGGTCAGTAGCCGTAGAAACCCCGCAGGAATGCCTGGTGCTGCGGCTGTCCCCAGTCCACCTGCTCCTGTATATATAACAGAGGAGGTTTTATCCTCAACTCTGGGAGGATTGGAAGAGAGATTAACAGCATTGATCGCTGCTTCCCTGTCTCAGGAAAAGCGCGTCCGATCTCCGTCTCCTCCTTCAGAGTGCCTGTTAGTGGAGGAACAGTCCCAGAGATCGACCTACCTGAAGGGGATCAGGATGAGGTTGATTCAGTTATGGAGGAATCAACAGTGGAAGAACCTTTCTCAGCATCTCAGGCTGAAAGATTATGGGTTCAGTCTCTGACTAATATGGTCCGATCAGCATTTAAAATGCCTCTGGCGGAACCACCATCCACTACGGTTTCCTCGCTGGGGTCGCTAAAAGCTCCCCAGGCTGTCTGTTCCTTCCCAATCCACCCTTTATTAGAAGGGCTTATTTACCAGGATTGGGAGCATCCTGATAAAATATTTGCTCCCCCCAAGAGATTTCCGGTGATCTATCCCATGGAGGATAAGTTCATAAAAAAATGGAGGGTCCCTACAGTGGACGCAGCCATCTCTTCTGTTAACAAATCACTGACATGTCCAGTAGATAATGTTCCAATGTCAAAGACCCAATAGATAAAAAATTGGAGTCTTTACTAAAATCTGCTTTCTCTACAGCAAGCATGGTGACACAACCTGCGGTAGCAGCGATTGGAGTCTGCCAAGCAGTGAAAGATCAGTTGAAACAAGTCTTAAGGGACTTACCAGATCAGCAGGCTCTTGCCCTAGCTGACCTGCCTAGAGCCTTGTGTTTTGCGGTGGACGCCATAAAGGATACAATCCAACAGGCCTCCCGCTTTATGCTGTCTATAGTACAGGCCAGTGTTTCTCAACTCCAGTCCTCAAGGCGCCCCAACAGGTCATGTTTTCAGGCTTTCCCTTATTTTGCACAGGGGATTTGATCAGTTTGACTGCCTTAGTAATTACCACAGCTGAGGGAAATCCTGAAAACGTGACCTGTTGGGGCGCCTTGAGGACTGGAGTTGAGAAACACTGGTACAGGCTTCTGTGGCTCAAAAACTGGTCTGCTGAAGCTCCCTGTAAAAAACTGCTGGTTAGCTTCCCATTTCATGGAGAACGCTTATTTGGAGAAGATCTGGACAAATATATCCAGAAAATTTCTGCCGGTAAAAGTTCACTCTTACCGGTTAAGAACAAGGGTAGAAGTCCTTCTTTTAAGAGGCCTACTTCTCCAGTCCCTGGCACATCGGCTGTGAAACAGTTCCGACGGCCTCCGCGGTCAAATCCAGGGGGCAGAAATCAGGGACAATCACAGGGTATCAAGAAACCCTGGGTCAAGAGAGGTACAAAACCTCCCCCTAAGTCATGAAGGGTTGCCCCCACTCAGTCGGGTGAGGGGAAGACTTCAGTTGTTCACAGAGACCTGGCGGGACACCATCAGAGATGGGTGATCCCCGCAGTAAGTCTGGGATACAGGCTGGAGTTAAAAGACATTCCTCCTGCCCATTTTATAAGGTCAAACGTGCCAAGCGATCCCCAGAAGAGTGGATCCCTCCTTCTGGCACTAGAGCAACTATTGCCCCAAGGGTAATCATGAAGGTTCCCTTGAAAGAAAACGGGTTCGGGTTTTACTCGAACCTTGTCACAGTCCCCAACCCAAATGGGGACATGAGGCCCATATTGAATATAAAAGGGCTAAACAAGTTCCTACATATCAGGACTTTTTTCGGATGGAGTCGATCCGATCGGTGGCCACCGCCCTACAAGGGCAGGAATGGTTAGCCTCGATCGACATAAGGGATGCTTATTTGCATATTCCCATCTGTCCGGCCCACCAGAAATTTCTACGCCTTGCAGTAGAAGGGCGCCATTTTCAGTTCAGAGCCTTACCTTTCGGTCTGGCCACGGCACCACGAGTGTTCACAAAAATTCTGGCCCTACGATTGGCCAAACTAGGAACACAAGGTGTAACGATAATGGCATATCTAGACGACTTGTTGCTGATAGACCACTCAGTGAAAAAAACTAGAAGTGGTCGTTCACAAGATAATCAAGTATCTGGAATCTCACGGTTGCATTATCAACCGAGACAAGTCAGCCCTAAAACCAGTCAAAAGCCTGGAATACTTGGGGGCTAAGACTGGATTCAAATCAGAGAAAGATTTTCTTACCTCCAGAGAAGGTGTCGTCTTTGAAAGATTTGACCCACTTAGTGGGTACAAAAAAGAAAAACCATCCATACGCCTGTGTATAAGGCTGCTGGGAAAAATGGTGGCTTCATTCGAAGCGGTACCCTACGGTCAATTCCATTCAAGGAACTTGCAGAGGGCCATACTGTCAGCCTGGAACAAAAAAGTTCAGGCTTTAGACTTACCAATGTCCCTGTCCCCTTCTGTTCGCAAGAGCCTCCATTGGTGGTTGGTGCCCCAGAATCTGGGAAGGGAAACCCTTCAGTCCGGTTTCTTGGAAGGTGGTCACTACAGTTGCCAGCCTCATAGGCTGGGGGGCAGTACTGGAGCAATGGTCTCTCCAGGGCAAGTGGTCAGAAGCAGAGAAGGCCCTGCCCACCAATCTCTTAGAGATACGAGCAGCCCGGTATGCCCTAGTAGCATGGACATCCAAACTCCAAGGGTCACCTGTCAGAATTCAATCAGACAATGCCACAGCAGTGGCATATATCAATCTCCAGGGTGGCACCAGGAGTCGTGCAGCCCAGAGGGAAGCGAAATGCATCCTGGAATGGGCAGAAAGGTATGTCACAGCCATATCCGCGGTTTTCATCCCAGGAGTGGAAAATTGGAGAGCGGACTTTTTAAGTCGCCAACAATTATGCCCGGGGGAATGGTCTCTTCACCCCGAGGTTTTCCAGGCAATATGCCAGCGGTGGGGAACACCGGATGTAGATCTGCTAGCATCCAGATTCAACGCAAAGGTGGACAGATTTGTGTCTCGCACAAAGGATCCCCTAGCTTGCGGTTCGGATGCCCTAGTGTTCCCTTGGGATCAGTTCAAGCTGATATATGCATTCCCACCGCGATTAATCCGCAGAATCAGGGTAGAAAAGAAACCAGTGATTCTGGTGGCTCCAGCGTGGCCCCGAAGGGCATGGTACGCGGAGATTGTAAAAATGTCAGTGGGAAGTCCTTGGACCCTCCCACATCGTCCGGACCTGCTTTCGCAAGGACCGATATACTACCCTTCCTTACCAGCCCTAGGTTGACGGCCTGGCTATAGAAGCCCACATTCTAAAAAAGAGAGGGCTCTCTAATCCTGTGGTATCTACCATGATCAATGCCAGGAAGCCGGTATCCAGGCAGATCTATTATAGGATCTAGAAGGCGTACATCACGTGGGGTGAGGCCAGGAAATGGCATCCACGTAAGTACGTAATAGGTAGGATTCTGGACTTCCTACAGTGGGCTGTACATAGGAAGCTTGCCTTGAGTACTATCAAGGGTCAGACGGCCTTGTCAATATTTTTTTTTTTTTCAAAGGCCCTTGGCTTTGCATTCGTTAATCAAAGCTTTCATACAAGGAGTGATGCGTATTAGCCCTCCGGTTAGTATTCCCATATGTCCATGGGACTTAAACCTGGTTCTGTCGGTTCTACAGAAACAACCATTTGAACCATTGCGGCACATTTTCTTGGTTCTTTTCACCAGGAAATTGATTTTCTTAGTAGCCATTTGTTCGGCTAAAAGAGTATCGGAATTAGCCGCCTTGTCCTGTAAGGAGCCATATCTGGTTATCCATAAGGACAGAGTAGTATTACGTCCTCATCCAGCCTTCTTCCTAAGGTGGTATCGAGGTTCCATTTGAACCAAGATGTGGTTCTTCCTTCCTTTTTCCCCAAACCTAGTTCGGTAGAGGAAAAGTTATTGCATTCTTTGGATGTAGTAAGAGCAGTTTAAGCTTATCTAAAAGCCACTGCTCAGATTCGCAGAACGGATACTTTGTTTGTTCTGCCGGAAGGCCCCAGAAGGGGTCAGGCAGCATCAAAAATCTACTTTAGCCAAGTGGATTCGACAGGTCATAATACAAGCCTATGGCTTGAAAAGGAGACCGCCTCCGTTCAAAGTTAGGGTGCACTCCACAAGAGCAGTTGGAACTTCATGGGCAGTGCATCACCAAGCCTCCCTGGCTCAAGTACTGTAAGGCCACAACATGGTCCTTAGTACACACGTTTACTAGATTCTACCAGGTAGACGTCAGAAGTCAGGAGGATGTCGCCTTTGGGCGCAGTGTGTTGCAGGCCGCAAAAGAGCCTCATGCCTGATGGCGCCCAGCTTATGTATCCCTCCCCTCATTTGGCATTGCTTTGGGACGTCCCATTAGTAATGACTAAGTCGCTCTGTGTCCCGTGATGTACGAAAAAGAAAAAGGGATTTTTATAACAGCTTACCTGTAAAATCCTTTTCTTGGAGTACATCACGGGACACAGAGCTCCCACCCCTCTTTTTGGGACACTTATTGCTTGGCTACAAAACTGAGGTGCTCCCGGGTGGGAGGGGCTTATATAGGGGAGGGTACTTCCGGTTTGGAATTGGCCAGTGCCAACACCTGAAGGTAATCTATATAACCCATTAGTAATGACTAAGTCGCTCTGTGTCCCGTGATGTACTCCAAGAAAAGGATTTTACAGGTAAGCTGTTATAAAAATCCCTTTTTTTATATATTCAAGGTATTTACAGTATATATAGCGCCAACAATTATATATTATATTGCATACAGTAGATTAATATCAGTCCCTGCCCTCAAGGAACTTGCAATCTAAGGTCCGTGCGTCACACATATACTGTACATACACTAGGGCCATTTAACTTACCAGCATGTGTTTGGAATGTGGGAAAAACCGGAGTAAACCCACACATCATATGGAGAACATGCAAACCCCATGCAGATAGTGTCCTGACCAGGATACACACTGGAGACTCCAGCATTACAAGGCAGATGTCCTTATGAGTAAGGACTACCTCCAGCTGTTGGGGACACTTCTTACTGACCCTAGGAGGATGGAAATAGATTAGAAGAGGAGTTGCTTGCAATGATCAAGTTGGTTCGCCCCTTAAACTGACATTGTGCTGTGCTTATGAAAGGCAACACGTTCACTTAAAGCGGTTGTATACTGTTTTTTTTTTACAGTTACCTACACAGGTAAGCCTATACTAAGGCTTACCTGTAGGTAAAAAAAATATCTCCTAAACCTTTGCGGTTTAGGAGATATTCCCCTTGCACTGCGCCGCTGCGTGGACCGGGAGGGACACCGACACCTCGTTCTAAGATAAGTATTTCATAATAAGCTTGTATGCTTTGCATACTAGCTCATTATGCCTTTTTTTTCCTTTACAGGTTTAAAAAAAAAGAAAAAAAAGTCAGCGGGTATACGACCGCTTTAAAGCTGAACTCCAGGTATCATCTTATTGCATAGCTCTGTTGGTCCAGCTTGGACCAATGTATGTATATATATTTCATACCTGTGGAAGCTGACAAATATTGTAGCAGGCTGCACCTACAGTGATGCCAAGCAGTTGCCCCATTGCATACTAGCCACAGGGGGTCGTTTGCTCAGGACCACACAATGCCTAGTATTTTTTAAATGAATACAGGCATTCTCTGATTGGATAAGGTGGAGAGACAGGATGATGACATCACGATCTCCATCTCATCCAATCAAAAAACACCTTATATGAACAAAATATGGTGAGTATGTGACCCATTTCCTTTCCTCCCATATTGCAGAATGGGTGTCTGAGCAATAGTCAGGCTGGTGCAATATGTTACATTGAGGATAAGTAAGAGTGCATCGCCCTAGAAATGGGGAAAGGTTGGGACTTTAAATAAGGCCTAAGACAATGAAGTCAAATAGCCTCCATCCCTATCGGCACAATAAAAAAGAGAGAGTTTGGGACTTTACGGGAAGCATGCGAGAGTGAACAGACCTGTATTTTCTTCAACTAGATCTATTTAGACTCTATACAGTTTTTTTTCCATTGCTTGGGGTACATGGTGTGATTTGTTTTGGAGTGCATGGTGCTGTTTGTACTAGGGTAGCATTAAAGTGGCACTACATTCTAGTTTGGAAATATTTTTTTTTATTCAAGTATGCATTCTTAATTTAAAAAAAATAAATATGCTTTTGATTGCTCGCAGCCTCCTCCAACATTCATTGTCCATGGTCACACTGTACATAGGAATGAAAACACCTCATCCTTCTCGTGCCCAAGATGCACTAGGGACTATGGGATTTTTAGTATGTACAGTACACAGCAGTGCACATGACTGAAATTAACATTCACTGCTCATTCCGAACAAGGGATCTGAGGGGAAAAATTCAAGGTTTGGGAGCTCACAGAGGACATTACAAGGAGTCAGAAAAACACAGTAAGAAATGATTTCATAAAAATAGATTACATGGTCATTAAGTAATGGATGTGTATGCATTATTTTAGGAAAATAAAGATATTGTTTAGTGTAACCCCAATACAATTGTGTATTGGGGTGAATGTTACAGTGTGTCCAATGCATAATAAACTGGAGAATTACCCCTTCCTGCTCAGGCCCAGTGTCCCCCTAGTAGGATCTGTATGCCCAGGTGGTGGAAAGGATTAGTGGTCATGAGACTGTGGGGACCAAGAGCTGTCTTTGACGGCTTAGTCTCTTTGCTAGGAAGACGCAGCAAGCATGTTCTCAGAACAGAAACATTGGGCACCCATTGATGCATTTGCGCTGCAATTGGGCTTAAAGTGGCTGTAAACCTCAGACATGAAATATGAACAAAGCATATCCCTCTAAAGTGTGTACTTATCTCAATTAAGAGCACTAAGTGTAATTTCTGTCTGCTGCTTTGTTCCTCTACTATCTGCATGAATCACTTCTAACAAGTTTTCCTGACACCAAGAGAAAAAAAGTGACAGGAAATTGATTGACAGCCTCGGCTTTCTTCCTGTGAGCTGTGTGGAGGAGCGTGTCTCTTCCCCCCAATCAGCTCTCAGAGCTCTCCTCACTGAGCTCTGCAGAGTATAACTTCAGTTCTCCACCCACTTTTTTCTGAACTTTCAGAGAAACGTCATAAATTTAGCGCTTTGGACGTAGAGAGGAGAATATTACAGATAAACAAGTACAACTTATATGTGTATCTCCCAAGGCCAGTCACTTCACTGGGTATATGTGAGGGTTTACAACCACTTTAAAGGGCACCCTTTTGCTGCACATTTGTCTTACTGGGGCAGCAACTAGTTAAAGTGGAAAAAAGCCTAATGTCTGCTTATTCTTAAAAATGTTCTCTCCACTTCCTCCTCCTTCCTCCTACCCATCCAGCCTAACCTGTATAAAAAAAAGATTTGTATACTAAGCTATTTTTAATCCGATCCAGTCTGGTTACATGATCCTGGAGCTCTAGCTACCCTTTGATGGTGAGTGGCTGCTGCAGGAAAGAGGAGCGAGCGCTGACAACGACTGGGCCAGGGGAGGCTTTGGGTGACATCACAGTTCATGGAATTCCCATCCGTTGTCTAGGGCTCCCTGAGCCGGAGGTGCAGAATCAATTGACCGGACCAGATTAAAAATAGGTAAGTGCACACATGCTTTTTCAATACAGGTTGGGCAAGATACGTAAGAAGACAGGGAAGAAACTTTTTTTTTTTTAAGAATAGTTAGACCTAGGCTTTCCTTCCACTTTAAGGGTTTATTCATAAGGCTTGGATCACATGGACTGTGGAAGGAGAGCCCCTATATGAGTGATGGCGAACCTTGGCACCCCAGATGTTTTGGAACTACATTTCCCATGATGCTCAACTACACTGCAGAGTGCATGAGCATCATGGGAAATGGGAAATGTGAAATAAAATGAGGGGTGTAGTAATGGCGCTGTTCTACTGGGAGCCTGACAATGGTAAAAAATGAGCAAAAAAATGAGCAAAAAAAACGCTCTGCCTGGTGTTTGCTGTTTGCCCTTCAGGTGGTGGGTATGAAGGTATATTCGGAACCGGAGACCTCTAGTGGAATTACAAGTAAAATGTAAAATTGGTAAATAGAGTAAAATAAAATAAAGTAGAGTGTCTGTCAGGTGTTTGCTTGATCCTTAGTGATGGTCGTCCAAAAGTGGTAGTGTTAATAGGTGTACAAGTGGGTGAAAAAAATTGGTTGAAATAAATAAGTGGTATGTATTTTCCGAGTCCGGCTCAGCCGGGTGTTTGCTGACTGTGAACCAGCTTATGGAGGTGCTGTGAAGCAGATAGATGCTACCAATGTAGTGCTGCAAAAAATGCAGTGTGAGTAGGTAAGTTGAAATAAATTACAATGTATTAAAGTGTTGTCTCGGCCGGGTGTTTACTAAACCCAGCTGGGATTATGCTTAGTGGTTGAGCAGTTAAGAGTGTTTGAGTGATCCGTGATACACTCTAATAATGCACATAAAATATTCAACATAAATTGAAACTAATAATAGAAATATTAAAAATAGTAAAAATAATAAAACTGATAATAAAATCAAATAAAGTCCAATGGTGAAAAGTCCAAAAATGGTGACAAGATAAATTGGTGACTTTGCTGCAGTGCTTGTCTTAGTAGCCAGTTCCGTGAATGTGATTATCCGTGATTGTTTAAGATGTTACACTCACCAGATCCTTCATACCCTCGAGGGGTATGATGCAGTCACAGTATATGCCACTGTGTAGCAGTCTCAGGAAATCAGGGTGGCTCCTATGGTCCCTTAAGCTGTTTAGGTAATAGATATGGCCCACAATGGGCAAGACATACCTGCAAATATCCTCCACAAACACAGAAGTCTGAAAACGTCTTGAACTTCACTTTTTGAATTTTGTACATTGCCCATTGTGGGCCATATCTATTACCTAAACAGCTTAAGGGACCATAGGAGCCACCCTGATTTCCTGAGACTGCTACACAGTGGCATATACTGTGACTGCACCATACCCCTCGAGGGTATGAAGGATCTGGTGAGTGTAACATCTTAAACAATCACGGATAATCACATTCACGGAACTGGCTACTAAGACAAGCACTGCAGCAAAGTCACCAATTTATCTTGTCACCATTTTTGGACTTTTCACCATTGGACTTTATTTGTTTTTTTTTATCAGTTTTATTATTTTTACTATTTTTAATATTTCTATTATTAGTTTCAATTTATGTTGAATATTTTATGTGCATTATTAGAGTGTATCACAGATCACTCAAACACTCTAACTGCTCAAACACTAAGCATAATCCCAGCTGGGTTTAGTAAACACCCGGCCGAGACAACACTTTAATACATTGTAATTTATTGCAACTTACCTAAACACACTGCATTTCTTGCAGCACTACATTGGTAGCATCTATCTGCTTCACAGCACCTCCATAAGCTGGTTCACAGTCAGCAAACACCCGGCTGAGCCGGACTCGGAAAATACATACCACTTATTTATTTCAACCAATTTTTTTCACCCACTTGTACACCTATTAACACTACCACTTTTGGACGACCATCACTAAGGATCAAGCAAACACCTGACAGAGACACTCTACTTTATTTTATTTTACTCTATTTACCAATTTTACATTTTACTTGTAATTCCACTAGAGGTCTCACTCAACTCAGGTTCCGAATATACCTTCATACCCACCACCTGAAGGGCAAACAGCAAACACCAGGCAGAGCCGGTTTTTTGCTAATTTTTTTTCTTGCTCATTTTTTTGCTCCTTTTTTACCATTGTCAGGCTCCCAGTAGAACAGCGCCATTACTACACCCCTCATTTTATTTCATATCTTTGCTCCACCTAACCAGGAGGTAGCAATAAGTAGAGGCAGCAGTTCTAACTACTGTGTTGTGTTTGAAGCCCTTTGCGCGGAGTCACCTTATTTTTCTTCATCATGGGAAATGTAATTCCAAAACATCTGGGGTGCCAAGGTTCGCCATCACTGCACTATCATTTGATCACCTACCGCTTAGACGATTTCTGCATACCTGTGTCCTAAACATCAGGGGACATTGATATCACAGCAATGATACTTTATTACCAAGTTGATCAATCAAATTGATAATACCACAGCATTGAAAAAAGGGTATGTGATGAAAGCATTGTTATCTAATTACATTGCAGCAAAGCTGAAAAACTGCAACACAATCTGTGCAGCAAAATTACATGATCAGACTGGGAAAACTTCATCCCCCATGTGAGCTTAAATATTACATCTTCATGCCTGACTGCACACTAAGTTTGCTCTATAATGAGGCCACTAGTTTTATTGACCAGATTTACTTTAGCACCAAACTTTCAAACTTCTTGCAAAACTTTTTAAATGGTTCATTGAACAGATTAAGCCTTTAGCTCCTAAAGAATTCTCAAAATGATTTATGATATAACACTAACATGGAACAGTAATACGTTAAACACAAAATCAATGATATTTAAACTGTATAATGCATTTTAAATTAACACTGCAGAGACAAACATAGGTTAATAATTATAGAACATTTCTGTGTGGATCACATATTAAGGTAGTTTAAAGATAAAAATTCAACACCTGTTTTTACAACTATATCGTTATTTTCAAAATGTTATACAGGTGTATGCATTTTTGTAGAAACCAATCCACTTTTAACCACTTCTGGACCAAACCTATTTTTGACACTTGTTGTCTACAAGTTAAAATCAGCATTTTTTGCTAGAAAATTACTTAGAACCCCCAAACATTATATATATTAGCAAAGACCCTAGAGAATAGTGCTAGAATTATTGCTCTTGCTCTAACGACGGCGATACATCACATGTGTCATTTGGAACACTGTTTACATTTGCGGGTGCAACTTACGCATGCATTTTCTTTGGTGCGCGAGCCCGCGGGGACAGGGGGCTTTAAACTATTTTTTTTATTAGTTTATTTTATTATTATTTTTTTTTTTAACACTTTTATGTCCCTTAAAAAAAAACAAATCTGATCACTTTTATTGCTGTCACAAGGAATCTAAACATCCCTTGTGACAGTAATAGGGAGTGGCAGGTACTCTTTATGGAGGGATAGGGGATTTAAAAGACCTCAAATCCCTCCTTTGCACTTCAAAGTATTCAAAACGCCAAAATTGGCATTTTGGAATGCTGACATTCTTCTCAAATCGGCGCCATTGGCAGCCGAGTAAACCGGAAGTGATGTTGTGACGTCTCTTCCGGGTTTTTACATCAGAGACCCGATCTAAGCTGATTCCGGCTTCGTTCGGGACTCCCACAGCCGGCGGACATGGCGGATGGTCACTCCGGTCTCCCGGTGGGACGGGAGACCCAGGCAGAGCGGCGGAAGGAGGCAGGAGGGGGGTGTCCCCTCCTGCTCCTTATGATAACGGCCGATCAGCTCATTAGCCGCATCAATTGTTATCATAAGAGAGCCGACCGCTAGCTCTTAAAGTGGAGTTCCACCCCAAAAAAAAAAAAGGCATTACTGTACATCAAATAATAAAAAAAAAACATTTGGAGATTTTTTTTTTTACTCACCTCTTAATGCCTGTCGCTATGTAGTCCCTTGAAATCTTCCTCCTTCCTCTCCATGGCTCCTTACGTCACTTCCCTTGGTGCCTCCGCTCTCTACTGCTCCTGGGAGATGTGTGTCATTTCCCAGGAGTCAGTGGGCAGCGCCGAGAGCTTTGTTGCCATCACAACGGAGCGGGCACTTCCGACGCCGCCGCCTGTTGTGATGGCAACCTGATTAGTTGACGGTGTCCTGTCGAGAAATGCTCCCTGTCAAATAATGCACACCCGGTACTACGCATGCGCAGCGCTTGCACAGTACGGAGCCGCCAAAAGCCGCCGAACAGTGGATTCCACTGTTCGGCGGCTCCATACTACGCAAGTGCTGCACATGCGCAGTACAGGGCGGGCATTATTCGACATGGGGGCATTTCTCGTCAGAACAACGCCACTGCAAAAATTACTCTATGCGCACGCGTGAGATCGGGGAGAGAACAGGATGCTTGTGGGCTTCACATGCCCACAAGCAAAATGAAAATGGCCAAGAAAGGATTAACAGACTTTATTTAAGAGATAAATCCGGACATCGGGGGACACATTTTACAAAAGACGTGAGTGTTCAAATGCTAATTTAAAAGCTTCTGAAAGGGTTAAAAAAAAATGATTGTAGTTGGAACACCGCTTTAAAATCAGTACCGGGTGATGCCTGCAGCTACAAGCATCACCCCGATACAACCACTTCAATCAAATGATGTACAGGTACCTGATTTGGCGTGAAGTGGTTAAAGCCTCTCTTATCTTCTATTACATGAAATTGATGTTTCCAACTGTAGGAAAGTTTTACATTTCTTTTTATAAAAATAATCATATGCAGTAAAGTTTTCTTTCTGCAAAAGTCAAAAATGTACATTCAACTTTCAATAAGAGTTCCAAAAGCCTGTTTTTTTTGTTTTGTTCAGCCTGCTGAAAAAAAAATGAAGAGCTCAGGAGAAGCCGATGTACTAGGAATCCAATGTTAGTACTGCGATCTCCCCACTGAGCTAATGTGTTCTGACAGGGGGTGGCCCCCCGCCGATCGGCAGACCTTTTTCGGTCAAGCCCCTTCAACAGGAGCCAGCTTCTGTTGGACCAGCAGCCATACACACAGGCCGAATTCAATAGAAACCGGCCAATACCGTCCAATATTCAGGCTGTGTGTACAGCCCTTAAGCCTAAGGAGGCATCTGAAGACCATGAGGTGTAATAGGCACCTCTGGAGCATCCACTGAAAGCCCATCTAAACTATGAGCGACCCTCAGAAAACTCAGCACTGCTGCTAATGTCATAGCTCTTCCCCGACAATCCCTCCCCTCCAACCATGAAGGTATTGTGATGTTCATACCTCTGGCCTGTAAATGTCACTATTCACCATTATTACATGTTAAAACTGTTTACTTATTCTGTACAAGTTATTTTCTGTTCCTGTTATGATATACTAAGAAGACTTCACGTGCTTTATAGAAGTGGGAACTTGGTAATAAAGCTCTCTATAACTACTCTGCCCCTCAGATTACAGGACACAACATATCTGAAAGGGAAAAGCGAATTGGTAGTTCCAGTAAGAAATGTAGTTTAAAGTATATCTAAAGCATAAACTTGCTTTTAAAAATTTGGTCTGAGTGGAAAATGGTTTAAACCCCTATTGAGTTTCTTGCCATCTGTACCCTGTATATTTGTATATCTATTATCATTGAAATGATAAACTTACTTCCCATCTAAGGCACCACAGTATGCACTGGTGACAACTGCCCAAGATGGGAATGTGTCAGTGATGACTACCAAAGATGGGAATGTGTCAGTGATGACTACCAAAGATGGGAATGTGTCAGTGATGACTACCAAAGATGGGAATGTGTCAGTGATGACTACCAAAGATGGGAATGTGTCAGTGATGACTACCAAAGATGGGAATGTGTCAGTGATGACTACCAAAGATGGGAATGTGTCAGTGATGACTACCAAAGATGGGAATGTGTCAGTGATGACTACCAAAGATGGGAATGTGTCAGTGATGACTACCAAAGATGGGAATGTGTCAGTGATGACTACCAAAGATGGGAATGTGTCAGTGATGACTGCCCAAGATAGGAATGTGTCAGTGAGGACTCCCCAAAATGAGAATGTGTTGGTGAAGACTGCCCAAAGTGAGACTGTCTGTGATTACTACCAAAGATGGGAATGCGCCGGTGAAAACTGTGCAAGATGGGAATGTGTCGGTGATGAATACCAAAGATGGGAATGCACTGGTGATGATTGCCCAAGATGGGAATGTGTCGGTGATGATTGCCAAGGATGAGAATGTGCTGGTGATGACTGTCCAAGATGGGAATGTATTGGTGATGATTTCCAGGGATGGGAATGTGCTGATGACGACTGCCCAAGATGGGAATGTGTCGGTGATGAATGCCAAAGATGGGAATGCGCTGGTGATGATTTCCCAAGATGGGAATGTGTTGGTGATGACTGCTAAGAATAGGAAAGTGCTGGGGATGACTGCCCAAGATGGGATTGTGTCGGTGATGAATGCCAAATATGGGAATGTGCTTGTGATGATTGTCCAAGATGGGAATGTGTCAGTGATGATTGCCAAGGATGGGAATGTGCTGATGACGACTGCCCAAGAACGTTTTCCATAGTTGTCCTCCATCATTGATACTATCATCAATCATATTTATATACTACTGAGAGGTGAGACTGTTTGGGACCTCCGTGTCCCCTCTCTTTCTTCTGTGTTCCCCTTTTCCATTATTTTATCATTTTAGCATTTTTATTCTATTATACCTCCAAAACCTTGCATCTGCTCCAGACGAGTGGTAATGTAAACCATGAAACGCGTAGAGCTTTCCTATGATGCCATGTTACAGTGCCCATGGTCTACATTTGTACTATACTTGAGTTTATTTTAATGAACCAATTCACCATTGCTATCTTATTTATATGCTACCATTACAATTTTGATCTACATACCCAAGGTCCGCTACTATTTACAATATGTTGAGACAACTTTGTACCTTTATGTACTGTCTAGACTTTATACATTGAGATCTACTAATACATTATTTTATTTCCTCTATGTATAATATGCTGAACAATTGTCTACAATCATGAACTGTCTAGACTGTACTCATAATAAATATGATGTTTACATTGATTCATTACTCGGTTATGCCCTTCATTTAAAGTCCCACATTTTAGTTTTCTTGTTCAATATATCGGGGATGGAGGTATATATATATATTTATTGCCTCATATAAAGTCCCAATCTTAGCCTTAGCCTTAGGCTTAGTTTATTGTTCTCAAGATGGGAATGTGCTGGTGATGATTGCTAAGAATAGGAATGTGCTGGGGATGACTGCCCAAGATGGGATTGTGTCGGTGATGAATGCCAAAAATGGGAATGTGTCGGTGATGAATGCCAAAGATGGGAATGTGTTGGTTATGATTGCCAAGGATGGGAATGTGCTGGGGATTACTTTTCAAGATTTGAATGTCAGTGATGAATGCAAAATATGAGAATGTGCTGGTGATGACTGCCCAAGATGGGAATGTGTTGGTGATGATTGCCACGGATGGGAATGTGCTGATGACAACTGCCCAAGATGGGAATGTGTCCGTGATGAATGCCAAAGATGGGAATGTGCTTGTGATGATTGTCCAAGATGGGAATGTGCTGGTGATGACTCTCCAAGAAGGGAATGTGTTGGTTATTATTGCCAAGGGTGGGAATGTGCTGGTGACGACTGCACAAGATGGGAATGTGTCGTTGATGAATGCCAAAGATGGGAATGCACTGGTGATGACTGCCCAAGATGGGAATAAGTCGGTAATGATTGTCAAGGATGGGAATGTGCTGGTGATAACTGCCTAAGATAGGAATGTGTCAGTGATGACTGTCCAAAATGGGAATGTGTCGGTAATAACTACCAAAGATGGGAATGTGCCGGTGCAAACTGCACAAAATGGGATGTCAGTGATGAATGCCAAGGATAGGAATGTGCTGGTGATGACTACCAAAGATGGGAATGTGCCGGTGCCAACTGCACAAAATGGGATGTCAGTGATGAATGCCAAGGATAGGAATGTGCTGGTGATGACTGCCTAAGATGGGAATGTGTCGGTGATCATTGTCAAGAATGGGAATGTGCTGGTGATAACTGTCCAAATAGGAATGTGTCTGTGTGATGATTGCCAAGGATGGGAATGTGCTGCTGATGACTGCCTATGATGGGAATGTGTTGATGATGACTGCCGAAGATGGGAATGTGTCAATGACGACTGCCCAAGATAGGAATGTGTCATTGGTTACTGCCCAGAGTTGGAATCTGTCAGTGACAGCTGTCAAAGATGGGAATGTGTCAGTGTTGAATGTTGAATTTCCTCTCATTTCCTGTTGCATCTCTATGACAGGGAAATCTCCCCAGTAGAATGCAAACAGCAAAAATAAAAAATACCTGATAGGAGTTGTAATCCTTCTACTTTTACAAACAAACTAAATAACATTTTGGATTAACATGCACTTCAACAAAACCGTATATTTGTTTGCATTTGATTGGATGATTGAAGTTAACACACTGTCACCTTACTTGCTAAGCTAAGCTATTTCTTTGATAAATCAATCCTAGTGTCTTCATGTTAACATACTGTAGATTGCTATCAAAATATATAAAAAATTGAATTTGCAGAATCCGAGATGATTTCAATCCAATTCTCAAAGGACGGCAAGAAAAAGTGAAAGGTTATATTTGCAAACATTTGATTTGCCTGGATACATTAAAGGAGATAAGATTAAAACATTCTTATAAGATAAAAAATGCATTTATTCTTTAAGACTAATTCCTAGCACAACGTATTTGGCATTCAGAAAACATTAAAAATATCTAAACAAAAATCAAAATAAACTATCAAACATGATGTCAGCTGGCGTGTTCTCATTATATCAAAGTTCTATCTTGTTTTAAAATGAAAAACAACAGAGGAAGAGACAGTCAACCAAGTCTAAACTTTTTACGAGATGCTAATCTTTGGATGGATTAACAAAGATAAAACAGAATTCTGCTGGGATAAATCATTGAGAACACTATAAAACAAGTTGGATGAAAATCTAAAGAGATGGAAGAGTTGTGAAAGTGACAGATACCCATAAAAAAGGTAGAGAATTCTTCCCCAGTGAATTCATACATTGTTAACACTTAACTGACAGCAGTAAAATAGGCCACAGTATTATTTATATTAAACAATTGTGTCCTGAAAGAAATATGAGGGTGGATGTTTCTTAAAGAACTCACAAGATAAAGATGAATAGCCCATTACGGCCTTATTTACACGGGGCAATGACATGGGTACCCCATGTAGGGCAAAAACTGCCAGCACAGGGATGCCCAGGTGTTGTGTGCATTCCAATGCCGGTGTCCCATTGTTGTCCATTGGGACATGCGGCTGCTTGGGCACAGCCGCTGTGTCCCAATATGACATCTGTGTGGGTGCAGGTCCCCGAATGCACGCAAGGTGAGTTTGGGGATGAACTGCCCCATGCATCAAATTGAGACAAAGTCCATGCAGCCCTATGTCCCAAAAAACAACAATGGAATTCCAGCACAGGTATGCGCCCAACACCAGTGCACCCCCATGCCGGAAAAACATGACTGTGCACAGGGCACAAATGTCGTCATGAATGGGCCTAAAAGAGAAAATGAAAAGCAGATTTTGTTGCAATTTTCAAATACAATCCCCCATTGCACTTTGTTTCTGCCGCAAGGGTGCCCCTAGTCTGAGCCTGAACGGGACTTTAAGAATCTGATGTCAGGTCAGATTCAGGTATTTACACTGCTTGCACTTGAAATTTTTATTTTTTTTAACCACCGCAATACAGGGCACTTTCACCCCCTTCCTGCCCAAGCCATTTTTCAGCTTTCAGCGCTGTCAGACTTTGAATGACAATTGTGCGGTCATGCAACACTGTACCCATATGGAATTTTTATAATTTTTTTCCCACAAATAGAGATTTTTTTTGGTGGTATTTAATCACCTCTGCAATTTTTATTTCTTGCGCTATAAACAAAAGAAAAGTGACAAGTTTGAAAAAAAAACACAATATTTTTAACTTTTTGCTATAATAAATATCCCAATTTATTTATTTTTTAAACACATTTTTTCCTCAGTTTTGGCTGATATGTATTCTTCTACATATTTTTGGTAAAAAAAATCGCAATAAACGTATATTGATTGGTTTGCGCAAAAGTTATAGCGTCTACAAAATAGGGGATAGATTTATAGCATTTTTATTATTATTTTTTTTTTTTTACTAGTAATGGCGGCTATCTGTGATTTTTATCGTGACTGCGATATTGTGGCGGACATATCGGACACTTTTGACACATTTTTGGGATCAATCACATTTATACACCGATCCGTGCTATAATTATGCACTGATTACTGTATAAATGACTGTCAGGGAAGGGGTTAACACTAGGGGGCGATCAAGGGGTTAAATGTGTTACCTAGGGAGTGATTCTAACTGTAGGAGGAGGAGACTCACAAGAAGAGGAGACCGATCGGTGTACCTCTGTGCAAGGAATACACCATCGGTCTCCTCACCTGACAGGACATGGATCTGTGTGTTTACACACACAGATCCACGGTCCTGCTCTGTTACTGGGCAATCACAGGTGCACGGCGGACATCGCGGCCGTCGGGCATGCGCATCTGAACCCCAGTGACGCGGCGCGCGTGCGCCCCCTGGTGGGCCCGGAAGGCGAGGACGTCATATGACGACTGCCCAGAACGAGAGCTGCACTTTCCAGCCGTCATATGATGGCCGGCGGTAGGGAAGCGGTTAAGCATGCATTAACCACTTCAGCCCGGGAAGATTTGGCTGCTCAATGACCAGGCCATTTTTTGCGATACAGCACTGCATCGCTTTAATTGACAATTGCACGGTCATGCGACGCTGTACCCAAACAAAATAGATGTCCTTTTCTTCCTACAAATAGACCTTTCTTTTGGTGGTATTTGATCACCTCTGTGGTTTTTATTTTTTGCGGTATAAACAAAAGAAGAGCGACAATTTTGAAAAAAACACAATATCTTTTACTTTTTGCTCAATTTAGGCCGATATGTATTCTTCTACATATTTTTGGTAAAAAAAATCGCAATAAGCGTATATTGATTGGTTTGCGCAAAAGTTATAGCGTCTACAAAATAGGGGATAGATTTATGGCATTTTTATTATTATTATTTTTTTTTACTAGTAATGTCAGTTATCTGCGATTTTTATCGGGACTGCGATAATGCTGGCGGACATATTGGACACTTTTGACACATTTTTGGGACCATTGACAATTTTACAGCGATCACGGATCAGTGCTATAAAAATGCACTGAGTACTGTAAAAATGTCACTGGCAGGGAAGGGGTTAACACTATAGGGCGATCAAGGGGTTAACTGTGTTCCCTCGCTGTGTTCTAACGGAAGGGGGATGGGACTTTCAAGGGGAAATGACAGATCGCTGTTCGTAGTTTGTATGAACACACGATCAGTCTCTTCTCCCCTGAAAGAACCGGGATCTGTGTGTTTACACAGACAGATCCCAGTTCTCGCTCTGTCAGGAGCGATCGCGGGTGCCCGGTGGTCATCTCGCCCGCCGGGCACTCGCATCGGCAGCGAGCTGCAGGCACGCGCGCGCCGCTAGTGGCCACAATGGGAAGCGACGTAATACAACGTCGATTTGCCGAGCCAAGCCAAGCTGCCGCAGTAAAACTGCGGCGGCTGGTCGGCAAGTGGTTAAAGATTGAGCTGCGTTAACTGGTGTCTATTATATCTGCCTAGAGTTCAGCTTTAACTCTGCTTCTGGAAATGCTAGTTGCTTGGCTGTCAGCTTTGTACAAAATGGGCCCTAGATGTCGTCTTGAAACATATCTAAACCCCATATATTGCAGCTTACCAGACTTCAAATACAGTGCCTGCTATAATTTTATTTTTTTCAGACTTTTTTTTCTCTATTTTCACTGTTCCTGGGTAGCTATGCTCTCTCCTCTACTGTATCTATGAAGGAAGCCATGTTAGCCACCCAAGCTGGACTACAAATACTTCCTTTGTTCATTTACATTACTTGGGGAGATTAGAAGTGCATTGTTTGTGTTTTCAGTTTGGCTCACATGAAGTAACAAGGATGCTGCATTTCTGTTAAGATCAACAGATATTTTTTTGCAGTGCAATAGAGATTTTGCATGGAAATACCTTGATGCAGCCATCTAAGCTTCATGCATTTGGCTTGAAGTTGTGGAGCTGTCCCAATGACTGCAAAAGACAAGTGCAGCTGGTCAAACTCGACAGGCTGCGTTGAAATTGCTACAGCCAAGAAGCAAAGCATTGTAATGTACGAACCCCTCCAGATGCCATTGTAGATTTTATGTAGACAAATCACATGTTTTTACGACCCCTTTGCTGTTTGAATTAGGTCTTAAGCCCTGTACACACAATCGGATTTCCGATGGCATAAAATCCGATGGATTTTTCCATCGGATTTCCGATGAAGCTGACTTCCATCAGTCTTGCCTACACACCATCAGTCAAAAATCCGACCGTCCCAAACGTCATGACGTAAAACACTCCGACGAGCCAAGAAAAATTAAGTTCAATGCTTCTGAGCATGCGTCGACTTGATTCTGAGCATGCGTGGGTTTTTTCTCCGATGGAGTTCCACACAGACGATCGGAATTTGCTATCGTTTTTTTTTCCATCGGATAAATTTAAAACATGTTCTATTTTTAATCACAGATGGAAAAAAAACTGATGGGGCCCACACACAATCGGTTTGCCCGATGAAAAAAGTCCATCGGACTGTTTTCATCAGTAAAACCAATCGTGTGTACACGGCTTTACAGTTTTGGATATTTTTTCTTTTTACTATTTACAGATATACGAGAGGTTTTTTATGAGAAATATTAGGTATCACAACTATCATTTGTCAATAGGCTGTTATTTTCCATAACGAGAACCAATTAAAGCTTAAAATAACAGTGGCATGGCTGAAAATAACAACCATTAGAGCAAATAACTATTTTTATCTTAGAGAACTTGAGCATATAGTTTCCTATTTTTATTCCTATTTTTTCCTATTTTTTATTCCTATAATTTTTCTTTATTATATATCTGCTTATGGGTAAAAAAATAAAAAAATAAAATAACAAAAGCTAAGCTAATATAGCAAATTTATAGAGTTTACACCATGTTGTAATGTATGGATATTGCCAAAATTTGCATGATTTTCAATAGAGGGAGGCTAGGTAAGACAATTTGCTCAAGACAATATATGTTGTATATTATTTATTATTTTACATAGTTACATATACATTTTTAATTCTTATAAACATGAGACAAATTATGTTGAAATGCAGAGTGGAATGAAAGAGGAGTCGAAAGTGTAGAATCAAAATGCAATAATTTACTAAAAAATCTAGACATATGTGTTATTTATTATATCTATACATTGTATTCTCTGCTATTAGTGGGATCTTCTTGTTGATATTGTATTTATATAACAAAACAGGTTTTCTTTAATTTGTACTAAATGTATAGGTTTGACAGACATTTATAAGGGTATCATGGAATGTAGAAAACTGTACTTATTTTATACAATTTGTGCTATATATTCAATAAAACTATTTATTTTTTTCTTTAGAAATAATATATTAGATTATGTTACATACATGAATTGTGGAGTCTGCATTGTACATTTTACTGGTACAGGGATCAAAAAAAAAGTACCATTGATCTGAAAAAGTTAAGATAACAGCAGTGAAAGTGTTAAACTAATGTACATTTATTTTTTGAGGATGCGATTACAGGTAGTGTCTGCAGTTTTTGGAAACAGGTCTGAAAATCCTGTGAATGGTTGGTATTATCAACAGCTTGTCAGGCATCTGTGCATTCACGTGTTCCAGTGCACGGTTTTGCACTTGGAGTTGCTGCTGGGCTTGCACCTGTGTGCAGGAGCATGAGTGTATCAGCCCTATTTAGGGACCTTCCTGACTCAGGATCAATGCTGACTGGTCTTTAGCTATTTCCTTGTGACCTGACCTGTGCCTTATGGATTGCTTGCATATACTGACCTGGTTTCAGTTCCTGAACTGCCTGTTTGACTTCTCTATACCTTCTGCTTGGATGGCTGCCTACTAGGCTTGATCTCAGTTTGCATTCTGTACCTTAACTCTGCGCTTGATTTGGTACCTCATTGTATATTTGTTGACAACCTCAACCTATTCTAGACTCTGGCTATGACTTGGTAGGACCCTTTCTGGCTTGTGATGACCTGGGTCTGCTTTACTGTTTCACTGATGCTTTTGTCACTTATGTTGCATTCTCCTGCTGATCTACTGGTGATTGTCACACTACCCACTGTTACAGTGCTGCTAATGTTCTAGTGTTCCACTTGAGCTTCTGCATGCAAACTCAATGGGTGGCTCTTTGGTGACATGTCCATGGCACCAGAGGACTGCTTGACCGGCTGGTTCACCTCCATTGCTCAAATCTTCATGAACATCTTCTTCTAGTACCCGTTCATCTCCTGCACTACAAGAGATGTCACCATTGTAATCTTGGGATCCCACCAGGTACTGTACATGGCACAGTTCTGGTCAATGACTTAAAAGGGGTACATTTTTTGTTGGACTTTGGCATTAGCTTTTTACCCCAAATTAAACAGTTTTCTTTCAAGAACAATCAACCAGTTGTTCCATTTTATTATTTCTCTCCCACAGGGACAAATAGGGGTCATAGTCAACTTGGTTAGTATAATCTACAATTCTAGATTGACCATTGCTTGCAATAACTGGGCCCTTTTTATAAGAGTCAATAAAAAGGGTGACCAACAGCTGACCTGCTGATAAATGTGACTGAAAATAAGAGAAAAAATTATCAAATATGCTCTGAAACTTAGAAGATCCTGATGTTTGAGCAATCCAGCATTCACAGGGCAATATCTCTCCATCTATGGTTGGCTAAAGAACCTTCTCTTTTTTTTTTTTTTTTTTATTGCAAATATAGACAATTCTCATAAAAACGCAAGAATGTAACTGCGAGGAAGGTTTTTAAAGCAGAACTTATTTTGTGTATTTCCACCGTTTTGGTAATGTCCTTCTGTATAAATACACTACAAAGTAAACTGTAAAACCGCAATGCACAATTCAGCTGCATTTTGTATTTTGTTTGCCAAAACCATGCTGTGCTAGTGTGATTTATTTATTACTGTTTTCTTTTTTTTGCATCCTTTAAAATTGATCTTGAGCAAATCCCTCCAGAGGTAAAAGAACAAATACTTCAAGGTGCGGAACATAGGGGAAATTACATTTAGAAATTTTTACAGCATAAACACACACACTCTTCTTTGTACATAAATAAATAGAATAATCCACTTCTGATGCGGGATCGCAGCAAGGGTTTAGTAATGTTCCCTTTCTTTTGGCATGTCATGCAATGAGTGACCTTGCATGTCAGTGTCCTACTACGTAATAGTGGAAGTAAGTTTGTAATGCATAATGTATAAAGCTATAGTATAATATTACTCTTGCATGACCCTTAGACATTATTAGATGATCACTCATCTGTTGGCTGGTGGAATTCAATGCAGTTCTAGGCAGTGGATGGTTACAGTGATGAGTGGAGGTTATTAACAAGGATCATTGCCTACATATGCAATGTGAAATAAAGTGTATGTAAACCCTGTCAATGAACTTCTCTTATTTACTTCCCTTTGGTCTGTCAATATACCCTTGAAAGTTACGCAGAACAAAGAATGGGACTTTAACGGTGCTCAACATCTCAGCACTATATACACTGACAACTTGTTTTTTTTTTTATAAAATTTTTTTTTTTTTTATTCCATACAAGATATAAAAGAATATTACAGAATGTAACATACATTAAAAAGCAATTATACCAGACACAATAGCCTTCAGCCCAAACAGGTTGCGTGGTTTCTGTTTGTTGGGGGGAAGGAGTGTATGCCATGGCCCGGTTTCTCACAGCAATATTTTTTGGGGCTTTATACATTATTGAGGGCTTTTTTGGAGGCAATGTGTGTCTCTGTGGGGCCCAGTCGGCAATTATAGACCTGGTTGAGTTGGCTCACCTCTATATTTGTGACTACCTTCATTGGCGATTTTGCGGTTTGGACCTGGCTTAACTGATCCTTTCTTTTCTTTGTTGACCGCATGCCTATGCCTGTGTACACAAATACTAGCTCACAATAAGTGGTCTCCTGATGAAGTGTTTGAAGCGAAACACAAAGATATTGTATAGAATAAGAATGGAAATTGCGAATATCGCAATGACACCAAGAGACTTTCAAACAGCAGCCAGCACAGCAAAACACAAATGCAAATCAATCTAGGAATAAAAATATGTGCAGCGCTTAAAATTTTTGTACAGCTACAAAATCATATGTGTGTAAGAAACACTATGAAACAATGTGAATGAAAACAAAATGAAACTCTAAATAAGTCCATGTAGTGTCCTATGAAAATTAATAAGTTGAAAGTTGATCAGTCCATAAAGGAATAGTGATGAGAGGGAATGAACTGGATCAAGAAAACATGTTCCTCGTGACGTCAGTGTTGAGTGAATATACAATTCGACCACCACTGGTTGTGAGAAAGCTTACCGGAGTGTAGGGACTCACATGGGCATACGCTCAATGAGTCAACAAGGCTTTTGGTGTAAACACCAATACATGGGACATCCGCACCTGTACTTCTGACCAAAGTGGAAGATGATCTCTCCGTCCAATAGGTGTCTCAGATAGGCAATTCACAGATGTAACCAGCAATATGGGCAAGGTCTTTCTCATGTAGTCAAGCAGTGTGACCAACTTCCGATGATCTCTAAATTATAAGAGATCATCTAACGCATGAGGTAAGAAAATGCCTGTCAGGTGTTTTAGTAATCTGCCTAGCAACAGCAGTGTCAGAAGAATGCCCGTGCACGGAAGAGCCGTTATGCGCGTGCGCAATAGCGTGAACGACACGCACGGGCGCGCGCTGAGACAGCACTTGGCGCCAAAATAGGCTATTAAAGAGATCAGACACCTTGCTGCCTTGCTGTCCGGTCTACAATGTTCCCGAGACACCCTCTACCTGTGTTTCTGATTACTGACTTGTTACCTGATCCGGCTCTCCCTTGACTACTCCTACTTGCTGCCTGTCTTTGATCCCGGCTTATCTTGACTTCGCTCCTGCTTCTCCTTCAAACCTGATTGCTGCCCGCCTGATGAACTGACCCGGCCTGGACTTTGAATATTCTCTGGATTCTGCTTCTGCACCTGATCTGCCTGCCTGTGTTTGACCTGGCCTGTCCTCACCTGCCAATCTCCTGATCCACGAGTGCCGTGCTACTGTCTACAGTTCTCAGCCTGCTGCCTGCATCCTGCTTTGGACTACAGTACACCACCCTGCTGCTGCATCCAGCCCTCTACACCAGCTTACCTGCCAGGCACTTGTGCCCCTTTGCACTCTCGAGCTCCTGTCTGCTCTACCAGGGGTTCTTGAGCCAGAGGTTTACGAGAGGCCACTCCCTGCACGTTGGGCTCTACCACCAGGTATGTGACAATGCCCGATGTCTGGCCACATCCTCTGTGTGTCTCACGACCTTCAATATGGATGGATGGATCCAACAGCTCCAGGCTCAGCATCCCAACACCTCTCCTTTTTTCTACAAAGAGATTGTATAGCCTTCTAATCATTAAACTTGAGTGTTCCATCTGTCATGCCTTCAGCAAGTGCTTCTTATGCTCTTTTGTTAATTGTTGAATATGCTAATGGCATGTAAAGTGAATTGTAATATCGCCATCTAGTGGTTCTTTTGCTTACCAGATGGTGTTGACCTCTTTAATTAAAAAGGAGTTAAATTGGGCTTTAGCAAGATAATGCTTGCTGCAATAGTGGAGACTGTTACGGTAATTCAATTCCTCGACCGACAGAGATCATAGATGGGATATGTGGAAGAAAATTTGGAACCAATAGTGTTATCCCGTTTATTTCAAAAAACAATAAACTACAAATGCCAAATGGCTGCTTACATATGGTTGTGCCTTCACCCGCCACTGAGGCTGATAGCATAGCTGGAGATCGAATGGTGCCTCACAGTGCTCACTCGTGGTTTGGCGTGCGCTCCACCGTCAAAGGGAGACAACCAGAGCGACCGGAAATAGCGTGACCAAGTACTGCCTCTAAATAGCATGACCAAGTACTGCCTCTAAATAGCGTGACCAAGTACTTGATACTCAGTGCCGGGCGAAGGCACAACCATATGTAAGCAGCCATTTGGCATTTTATTGTTTTTTTAAATAAACAGGATTACACTATCTAGCATTATCTTGCTAAAGTGCAATTGACCTCCTTTTTAATTAAAGAGGTCAACACCATCTGGTAAGCAGAACCCATATATCAAACACTTTGGGTGTTTTTATTCTGGTGAAGGGGCATTTTTCAATCGTCAAGCAATTAGAAGATTATAACCTATGCATCAGAGTTATTACAAATGGACTTTTAATAATTGACACCGAGTGTGTGGCATTTCGCACTGAGTATCAAGTTTTTTTTGCACAAGTCTTTTTGTATCTATGTCTTTCACTATTGTTTTTCACAGTAATTATGCATACTGTATTTATTGGCATATAACATTCACTTTTTTACCCTGAAAATGGAGGGTAAACTGTGCCTGTGTATTATACGCAGGGGGCTGTGGAAAGTTTTTTTCCTGAAACGTCCTTCTTAAAGTTAGGGTGTGTGTTATACGCTGATAAATACGGTATTTGCTTATGAATTCCAGCTGTCAATGGTATATCCCATTTTTTACTTACCTGAACCCGGTCTTTCCAGCGACAGGGAGGACGAGCACACCAGCTCCAGCCGGTGTCTCAGGTCCTCATTGGATAGATTGATAGCAGTGCAGCCATTGGCTCCCACTGCTGTCAATCAAATCCAATGACGCAGGAGCCAGGCGTCAGGGCCGAGTCCTGCTGTCCGGGTCAATGGACGCAGCAGCAGGACACGGGAGTGCACCCGCACGGGTGTCCCGAGGGTGAGCGCTTCTCTGACGGGGCACTCGAGAAAAGGAGGAGCCAGGAGCGCTGCTGAGGGACCCCAGAAGAGGAGAATCAGGGCTGAAACCAACTGACAGAGGAGGCAAGTATGACATGTTTGTTATTTTTTTATTTTTTTAACTGAACCTTTACATATCTTTTAAGTTACACACCTGACCAGAATAAAAAAAAAAACTCTATCCAAGAGGGTGAAAGACTGCAAAAAATTCTAAACTTTTCCCCACCTGCCAAAAAAATTGAAAATATAAGTTTTGGTTTTAAGTTTTTGTGAGTGCAATCTAATTTCTAAAGCTAATGGTCCATATGACTTTCGTTCATAACGTTTATATGTGAACCACTAATGTAGTTCCTTCCTTAAATAAACTGTCATCCAGATTAGATCGGTGGTTTCTTTACTCCATGCTTATAAAAATAAATTCCTCCCGTCAGTGGTAATTGGCATCATACAAAATGCAGTAGCTCTCATTCGAATAATATGCTCCTCCAACATTTATGTTAAACCTCAAGGACAGCCTTCTTCTAGACGTATATATCGTGAATGCTAACCACTATAATTTCTCCAAGCTTTATAGCCTCAGAACAGAATGATGAATGACCAAACACACAACTCTCTGCTGTAAAACTGCTACAAGTATTTATGAATGCTGTAAATTAGAGTAAAGTCTTCTGTAACTTCCACCTCATTAGTATTAATTATTGAATAAATCAGGACGGAGATAAAATCTATGCCAATGCAGTTGAGCATAATATATAGTTAAGATATTAGGTGTATATCTGTTAAATCTAAAGTTTTAAGGCCTTCTTTTTTTATTTGAAGTGGTATTAATCCCAAAAAACAAAATGTATTACATTGCACCTTACCGATTCTTAGATGTGGTGGATGCATTCCCTTTCTTTTGCAGACGGTAGGCACAGACAAATACATTTTTTGAGTGCCTGGTTTAGAAGGTAAGATAATTTGCACGCCAATAGAATTCTCTTCTGCAGAAATGAAAAGCATTTTCGAATAAGTCAAATAGGATTTAAACAATCCAACCGTCCGCCCACATGTGCTTGCTATTCCTTTTCCATGCTTGTTTTTTTTTGGGCAAAATTCATGGCCCAGTGTCGACCTTATGTGGGATGGTTTTGGATCTTACACAGGGTTGACTTCCTCCTTTCACTCACATGACAGTGTCCTGGCCTGGTGAATGGCTACTTAGGCCCAAGCACTGCATACTGGAAGGAAGTCACATGATAAAAAGGGGTCTGATGGAATGATGGGGCCGTGGGGTAGGGTGGGTGTTGGCCGGTGGGGCTTGTTTTAGCCCAGAAGCCTGGTGATAACTTGTCGTTAAGGAATAATTTAATTTCTGTTAGAATTATATTAAGTATCCATTTCTATTTTATTGATAGTTAAAGTGTTACTAAACCCAGAACCTGCATTGACCATATCTGGTTGTGTGTATGTGGGGTGAATGGCGCTCCCAATGGAGGGTGTGTATAGATCAGAAAAAAATCTGTGTAAACCTGGGTGATTTAGCTGTGTGGTACCCAGAATGGTGCACTAAAACAAATAAATGAATAACAATAAATGGGTCAGAAATGACCTCTCCGTGCTCCTAAGTTTATGTGAGATAATAAACTTGTGCTAATATGTAAGTTTCTAAAATACTAGGTACATACGTGTGTAAGAAGAGTGAAAAAAATATGTTTTTTGTATATATATATATATATATAAGGCAGAAAATGAAAAAATAAAAAAATGGGGGGTAAAAACCTCCGTGGTGGGTGTAAGTTAAACCAAACCAAAAAAACTGAAAGAGTATAAATCAATTACAATAACAATATTGGTCCCGGTGTGGGACAATTAACCAGAAAATGTCCACCGTAACAGGTATGCAGGATCCTGATACTTAATTCAGTATGGGATAAATTAGTTCAGTATAGGATAAATTTCCACAATAATGTCCAATCAGGAACAATGAAGATAGGTGACTTGTGTGAGATTCCTTGCATCTAATATAATCCAGGTGACACTTGTGCTCCCCCTTAAGATGTTCTACTCACCAGAAGATGGAACCCCTGCAGGGGTACAGAGCGTGTGGGTGAGTGACTTGATGCCTTGGGGCGATGCCGTGGGTCTCTGCTGGTCCTGGTATTCCTCTGCGTCCCTGGACTAGCCGCTCCAGCACACAACAATGCTCCTCAAGGAAAAAAAGAAGGCACGAGCCACCATAGCGTAATCCAGATTTGTTTTAAAAAAGGATAATTATCCATAAAAAACAATATCTACCAGGTAGATATATGTTGAACAAAATTAAGATAAAATAAAACATAAAAAGTGAAAATAGGACAGAACTCGGTCCAAATACTGCTCTCAATAAACCTTCACTACTGCCAGTGAGAAGTTTAAAGTTCCCGCACTCGGTCCCTGTATCTGACAGAACAGCCGTGTGTAGTCGGCGTGCGTTCCACCGCTCAGAACCAGGGAACCGGAAGTGACGTATTGGCGTGTAGACGTGAACGGACCAATCACCTAATTGGCTCTGATGATTATCCTTTTTTAAAATAAATCTGGATTACGCTATGGTGGCTCGTCCCATAGCGTTATTGAATTCAGACATTAAGTTATATGCAAAAATATTGGCAACGAGATTAAAAACTTTAATGCCGGAACTAATAAACGCTGATCAAACTGGCTTTGTAATGGGGAGAGAAGGAAGAGATAATACCATAAGAACCCTTTTATTAATCCAGAAAAGGAAGGAGAAGAAACCCCCAGTCGTACTCATGTCGATAGAAGCAGAAAAAGCGTTTGACCGAGTCGACTGGGGGTTTATGATGGACACACTCCGGTATGTCGGGATTGGACCCAAATATATGAAATGGGTCAAAAACCTATATACTTACCCGACAGCCAGGGTAAAAATAAATGGGAGTGTGTCGTCGACGTTCGAGATGCGTAATGGAACGAGACAGGGATGCCCGCTTTCACCCCTCCTGTATGTGTTGGCAATGGAGCCTTTGTTACAGAACATAAGGAATAATCAGGACATAGGAGGGGTGAGGATGGGCAGGGAGGAACATAAAGTGGCGGCATACGCTGACGACATACTTTTATATCTGACGAAACCAAGGCTGTCGCTCCCTAATGTAGTAAAGGAAATAAAATACGGGGAACTCGCTAACTTCAAGATCAACCCAGTAAAGACAGTAATTCTGAACTTAGGAATAGATAAAAAAGAAGAAAAACTGTTACAGAAAGAATTTCCGTTCACTTGGGAGACAAAAACCTTAACATATCTAGGTATTAAAATAACTACAACTGAAGAAGAACTATATCCGGTCAACTTTATCCCATTACTAAACGAAATTAAAGCAGAATTAAAGGATATTTCAAGGAGACCCGTTGGATGGACAGGAAGGATCAACATCTTAAAAATGATGATCCTCCCAAAAGTAACATATAGGTTGCAGATGCTGCCAATAGATATACCCAAACCATTCTTTAAGTCGATAAGATCTATGATCTTGAAATATATATGGCAGGGCAAAAAGGCTAGAATAAAATATATATTACTAACCCGTGGAAAAAAAGAAGGGGGCATGGCTGTACCAGATATAGAAAGATACCATAAAGCAATAATCCTGGCAAGATTAGTAGAATGGGCAAATCCACAAACAAAAAAGAAATGGGCACAAATAGAAAATGCGCTAAGTATGACACATTTACAAAATAATATATGGATACCACCAAAATTTAGAGTATTAGGCACAGACTCACATAGTATAACAAAGAAGGTATTCAAAACATGGGACACACTACATCGACACGAAAAATGGAAATATAATTCTCCATTAATAGCGTTAGCAGGCACAACGTTTTTTACACCAGGTAACGGGACACGATTAGGGAAGCTAATGGGAACTGCACAATTAAAAGATATAATTACAGTAGGTAAAATAAAAACAAAACAAGATTTAATTACAAGTCAGGGATGGAGTCAGTTGAGTGACTGGGAATACCTCCAATTAACGCACTTAGTAAGCAGTATTCCACAACCAATTAGAGATGAAAATACACTAACCCCACTGGAAAAGATATGTAGTAAAAAGTCTTTGAGACATGGTATATCTCAGGTGTATAAAATATTAACAGAACTAGAAACAGAAGGACCATTACCCTTTATAGAAAAATGGGAGCAAGATCTGGGCAGAAAATTAGACGAGAGGCAAATTATTGAGGCAGTACACAGCTATGCATCGGATGTAACCACAATAGAAGCAAATTATAAAAGTATGGTACGCTGGCACTGGACACCAGAAAGAATGAATAAAATACATCCTAACAACTCCCCACTCTGTGTGAGGGGTTGTAAGCAAGTGGGAACAACGATGCATATGTGGTGGGAATGCCCAATAATAGAGGAGTATTGGACAGAGATTTTGGATTACATTGAAGTTGTCACGGGGGAAAAAATAATACAAAATGCGTGGACATGCCTATTTCATGGTACAAATAAAACAAAAAAGCAATACCAGAAAACATTAGTCCCACCATTACTTAACGCAGCAAAAGGACTAATTTCAAGAAACTGGATAGCTATAAAGAAACCGACTATTAAAGAATGGATTCAACGGGTAGAGTATATCTCAGAAATGGAATACCTGAGCCAGGGAGAGCAGGGAAAGGGGGAAGATTACAGGACAACATGGGAAAAATGGAGAATATTTAAACAATCAGATAAATACGTTCAGGGAATGATAGGAAAAGAATAGGATAGGAGGGGGACAGATCAGGGGAATAGGGGGGTGGGGTGGGGGGGAGGGGAGAACACAGGGAGGGAAATAGGGAAAAGGAAAAGTAAGGAAATATGTAAAGATATTTTTGTACGAAAATTTGTTTGTTTTTTTCCACATAAATGTGGGTGTACGTAACTACATGTTGAATAATTTTCCAATAAAAAGAAAAAAGGGAAATGTTTAAATAAAAGAAAAAAAGAAAAAAAAAAAAAGGAAAAAAAGGAGGAAAAGAAAAAAAAAAAAAAAAAAACTTCACAATTATGTGCCACTTTGTATTGGTCTATCACATAAAATCCCAATAAAATACATTTACGTTTTTGGCTGTAAAAAAATAAAAAATAAAAAAGAAAGGGAAAAAAAGAAAAAGGGAGGAAAAAAAAAAAATGGGTCAGAAATGACCTCTCCGTGCTCCTAAGTTTATGTGAGATAATAAACTTGTGCTAATATGTAAGTTTCTAAAATACTAGGTACATACGTGTGTAAGAAGAGTGAAAAAAATATATTTTTTGTATATATATATATATAAGGCAGAAAATGAAAAAAATGAAAAATGGGGGGTAAAAACCTCAGTGGTGGGTGTAAGTTAAACCAAACCAAAAAAACTGAAAGAGTATGAATCAATTACAATAACAATATTGGTCCCGGTGTGGGACAATTAACCAGAAAATTTCCACCGTAACAGGTATGTAGGATCCTGATACTTAATTCAGTATGGGATAAATTAGTTCAGTATAGGATAAATTTCCACAATAATGTCCAATCAGGAACAATGAAGATAGGTGACTTGTGTGAGATTCCTTGCATCTAATATAATCCAGGTGACACTTGTGCTCCCCCTTAAGATGTTCTACTCACCAGAAGATGGAACCCCTGCAGGGGTACAGAGCGTATGGGTAAGTGACTTGATACCTTGGGGCGATGCCGTGGGTCTCTGCTGGTCCTGGTATTCCTCTGCGTCCCTGGACTAGCCGCTCCAGCACACAACAATGCTCCTCAAGGAAAAAAAGAAGGCACGAGCCACCATAGCGTAATCCAGATTTATTTTAAAAAAGGATAATCATCAGTGCCAATTAGGTGATTGGTCCGTTCACGTCTACACGCCAATACGTCACTTCCGGTTCCCTGGTTCTGAGCGGTGGAACGCACGCCGACTACACACGGCTGTTCTGTCAGATACAGGGACCGAGTGCGGGAACTTTAAACTTCTCACTGGCAGTAGTGAAGGTTTAGTGAGAGCAGTATTTGGACCGAGTTCTGTCCTATTTTCACTTTTTATGTTTTATTTTATCTTAATTTTGTTCAACATATATCTATCTACCTGGTAGATATTGTTTTTTATGGATGATTATCCTTTTTTAAAATAAATCTGGATTACGCTATGGTGGCTCGTGCCTTCTTTTTTTCCTTGAGGAGCATTGTTGTGTGCTGGAGCGGCTAGTCCAGGGACGCAGAGGAATACCAGGACCAGCAGAGACCCACGGCATCGCCCCAAGGCATCAAGTCACTCACCCACACGCTCTGTACCCCTGCAGGGGTTCCATCTTCTGGTGAGTAGAACATCTTAAGGGGGAGCACAAGTGTCACCTGGATTATATTAGATGCAAGGAATCTCACACAAGTCACCTATCTTCATTGTTCCTGATTGGACATTATTGTGGAAATTTATCCTATACTGAACTAATTTATCCCATACTGAATTAAGTATCAGGATCCTGCATACCTGTTACGGTGGACATTTTCTGGTTAATTGTCCCACACCGGGACCAATATTGTTATTGTAATTGATTTATACTCTTTCAGTTTTTTTGGTTTGGTTTAACTTACACCCACCACGGAGGTTTTTACCCCCCATTTTTTTATTTTTTCATTTTCTGCCTTATATATATATATACAAAAAACATATTTTTTTCACTCTTCTTACACACGTATGTACCTAGTATTTTAGAAACTTACATATTAGCACAAGTTTATTATCTCACATAAACTTAGGAGCACGGAGAGGTCATTTCTGACCCATTTATTGTTATTCATTTATTTGTTTTAGTGCACCATTCTGGGTACCACACAGCTCAATCACCCAGGTTTACACAGATTTTTTTCTGATCTATACACACCCTCCATTGGGAGCGCCATTCACCCCACATACACACAACTATTTCTAGTCCCTGGTTACAGGGGCCAAACCGGGGGGGCAGCAGACCATTTGTTCTAGTCCTAAGCGCAGGCTTCTCTATATTATTCATTGACCATATCTGGTCTGCCACAGTACACAGAATATGGAAACACAATTATTTTAGTAAATACTGTATATGCTGCTAAATACTTTTTGTCATCGACAGCATATAGCAGCCTTATGACTTCTTTTAGTGTCTGGTTAAAGCTCGTAATAGGAGTTTTCATTATACCCTGACTGTCCTATGAGGCTGAAGGACCCCTGACCCTCTGACTGGACAGTGCTAATTGGCCCTGTTTCTGATCACATGCCCCCCCCCCCCCCCCACAAGAAAAAAACTCTCTAGCAATACACACCAAACTGAGCATATACAGATTGCCCACAAGGCTCTGTACTGTCAGAAGGTGAATTGGGCGCAGTGAAAGAAGGGGAGGATCAGAGAAGGCAGGATCAAACAGCCTTTTTACACTATGCAGAGGAATAACCCCTTAGGTTCCACCTTGAGTATAACAAGCATGTTTTACTGCATATACAGACTGCTTTTGCTGTTGTGGGTTTAGTAACACATTGTAAGAGAACTGCTGATTCACATCTGGCGCGCACACGTGCGCATGCGTGCGTTCCCGGACAACAGCAGACTTCCAGAACGCCAGTGCGCATTGAACGACGTGCACGCGCAGAAGTACGTCCCTAACGCCAGTTGGCGCCAGACGGCCTATTTAAAGGATGCTCTGACTCTCTACAAGTGCTGACTAGTCTTCAGCTGTGTCCTGATCCTCTGAACCCTGCTTATTACCTGCTTGATACCTGTTACTGATCCCGGCTTCCTCTGACTCTGCTTCTGGACTCTGATTTACTTGATTACTGGTATCTGACTCCGGCCTGCACCTGACCTTCCTCCTGCTTATGCCTTGTACTCTGCTGCCTGCCTGTTACCGAACCCGGCTATCTCCACGACTCCACTTTCATCGTCTGCCCGGCTCTGACACTGCCTCTGGAAACTCTATCTCTCTCTATCTTCTCAGCTCTCCTGTGTCCAGTGCTCTCCTGTCTCCTGACCATAGGGAGTACTGACAAGCCACCAAGCCTAAACCTGCAAGTTGGTTGGAGTTCCTCTTTAACATCCGCTGATCTTCTGAGTTCCACCCCAGCTCTTCACCTGCTGTCCTGCTGGTACCACCGAGCCTACTACTTCCACCACAGGTTCTACAAGCAACATTCCCAGGCACTCGTGTTCCTCCTGACCCTAGCCACCATCTGTTCCACCTTCAGTGGGGCTTGGGTAGGAGATACAAGGGAGGCCGACCTCGTCATATCAGACTCCTACCAGGTACGTGACACACATTAACCACTAGCCGCCCGCTCACCGTCAAATGACAGAGGGACGGTGTGAATTTCTTCTAAGTGGACGTGATATGACGGCACACCCAAACGGCCACGCCCACGGGGCCGCACAGTGCAGCGATCACGGCCACGCCATGTTGCTAGGACATGGCGCAAACCCCGATCTCTGTAAAGACCTGCTGACGCGGCTCTTTAACCATGTGATCGGCTGTGTCCAATCAGAGCTGGTCACATGAAAATGCAGGAAGTGCCAGTAATCGGCTTTCATCGCCTCACACTGACAGAGAGTGCGAGGAAAGCCGATCAGGGGAGAACTGGGCATGTAATCGGGGCACTGATCATCAGTGCCCTGATTACAGTAAAGCCCCAGAAGTGCCACCAATCAATGCCCATGAGTGCCAGCAATCAGTCCCCATGAGTGACCATCAGTGACACAAATCAGTACCCATCAGTGACACAAATCAGTGTCCATTACTGGTGCCAGTCAGTGTTGCCTTTTAGTGCCCATCAATGCCTGCTCATCAGTGCCACCCATCAATTCCCATCAGTACTGCCCATCAGTGCCGCCCATTAGTGCCCATCAGTGCTGCCCATCAGTGTCGCCTTTTTGTGCCGCCTATCAGTGCCCACCTGTGCCGCCTATCAGTGTCCACCAGTGCCACCTACCATTTCCCATCAGTTCCACCTATCAGTGCTCATTAGTGCTGCATATCAGTGCCACCTATCAGTGCCTATCAGTGCGGCATAATAGAGCCTCCTTATCAGTGTCACCTAATCAGTGCAGCCTTATCAGTGCCCATAAGTGCCACCTCATCAGTGCCGCCTTCTCAGAGCACATCAGGGAAGGAGAAAAAATACTTATTTACAAAATTTACTGACAGAAACTAAGAAAAACATATTTTTTTCTAAATTTTCAGTTCTTTTTTTTGTAAAAAATAAAAATAAAAACAGCCGTGATTAAATACCACCAAAAGAAAGCTATGTTTGTGTTAAAAAAAGGATTAAAAATTAATTTGGGTACAGTGATGTATGACCACGCAGTCGTCATTCAAAGTGTGACAGCACTGAAAGCTGAAAAATGGCCTCAGCAGGAAGGGGGTGAAAGTGACCTGTATTGAGGTGGTTAAAGTGGTTCTAAAGGCATAAGGTTTTTTTCATCTTTTCATTCTATGCATTAGGATAAAAAAACCTTCCGTGTGCAGCAGACCCCCTAAGCCCCCTATTACTTACCTGAGCCCCATCTCAATCCAGCAACGATGCATGAGAGCCACAAAGTCTGGGGACTCTCCTTTCTCATTGGCTGAGACAGCAGTGGGTGCCAATGGTCAATCAAAATCAGTGTGCCAATGAAGAGAGAGAGGGGGTGGGGCTGAGCTGCGTCTCTGTATGGACACAGAGTAGCGGGTCAGCTCAGGTGTCCCCATAGCAAGCTGCTTGCTGTGGGTGCATTCGGCAGGAGGGAGGGGCCAGGAGTGCCAGCAAGGGTCCCGAGAAGAGGAGGATCTGGGCTGTACAAACCCATTACACAAACCAGGTAAGTATAATATGTTTTTTATTTGTAAACAAAAAAAAAACAAGACTTTAATATTACTTAAAAATGTATGTACACCCTCACATATACCCAGCGAAGTGAACAGCCTCAGATGATACACAGAGATGATCTTCCTACATAAGTTTTACATGTATATCTGCTGTCTTCAGCTTTCTACATTCTTTAGAAGTGCAGATCGTGTTAGAAATTTTTCTTCCTGTTTCAGCAGTGGGAGGGGAGTCTGGACATACACTGTGTGTGAGATGATTATATGAGAGGCACACATAGGCAAAGTAATGAAGAAACTTGCAGAGCTGTGCTGTGAATAGACAAGCTATCTGCTTATCTATCGCTAAGTCACTCCCCGACACAAATTTCCAGCTGCTTTTATCTCCGATGTAAGAGAACTTGTCAGCTGATAACAGAGGAATGGAGCAGCAGAAATATATGGGACTTAGAGCTTTGGACAGAGATAAGAAAACACTGCAGATATACGTACCCAGGTCAGATTTCATGAATTGGGTTTACATCCACTTTTACCACAGTTATACGAATCGCCATAGCTGTATGCTGGTCCATTTAATAGCTATAGCAGGTGCCAATTTGCGTGGCCGGTGGTGGCGATGTCCGCCAGCCACCCGGGATCGCTCCACAGAGTGCCAGAACGGGGATCTGTCAATGTAAACAAAAAGATTCTGACAGGGGAGTACAGAGTGATCGTCTGTTCCTAGTTATTAGGAATAGCGATCTCTCTGTACTCCCAGTCAGTCCCCTCCCCCACACAGTTAGAAACACCTCCCTAGGGAACACTTAACACCTTGATTGCCCCCTAGTGTTAACCCCTTCCCTGCCAGTGAATTTATACAGTAATTAGTGGCTATTTTTAGCTCTGATCACTGTAATAGCTCTGATCACTGTAATAATGTCACTGGTCCCCAAAAAAGTGTCAAAAGTGTCTGATCTGTCCACCGCAATGTCACTGATCACCGCCATTAATAGTAAAAAAAAACAATTATTAATAAAAATAAATATATCCCCTATTTTGTAGACGCTATAGCTTTTGCGCAAACCAATCAATATACGCTTATTGCAAATTTTTTTTACTAAAAATATGTAGAAGAATACATATTGGCCTAAACTAATGAAGAAATTTGTCTTTTTAAAAATAAATTTGGGATATTTATTATGGCATAAAGTAAAAAATTTGTTTATAGCACAAAAAATAAAAACAGCAGAGGTGATCAAATACCACCAAAAGAAAGCTCTATTTGTGGGAAAAAAATACTTAAATTTTGTTTTGGGTACAGCATCGCACGACCGCGCAATTGTCAGTTAAAGTGACGCAGTGCCTTATCGCAAAAAATTGCTTGCTCGGGAAGGGGGTAAATCCTTCTGGGGCTGAAGTGGTTAAAAAAATATCTTCCCATTTTATTCTGCAGCCACTTGGCAAAAAAACTTCAAAGGTTTCTTCTTCTCATGCATGACAGGAGTGATTTGCTTATCAAGCTCCCTAGTAGGGATGAGCTCAGGCGTGTTTGCATTGAACACATGCAGAGCCCGCCAAGGAAGTCGGCACCATCAGAACCGCGCTGCGCTAATCACAGGCAGGGAGACATTTCCCGATCTCTGCAGTCGAGCAATCGGGACAATGTCTGCCTGCCTGTGATTAGCGCAGCGCGGTTCCGACGGTGCCGACTTCCTTGGCGGGCTCTGCATGTGTTCAATGCGAACACGCCTGAGCTCATCCCTACTCCCTAGAGCTCCCATCCTCCCGATCACATGAGTAGCTCTCCGCTTCTCCCAAACGTCTGCACAGAGCTGGAAGTCAAGATACTGCCACCCCCTGCAACAAACATTTGAATTTCAGGTTAAAAATAAATAAATCTACAGACACTTTTTTGCTTAGGGCTTGTTCTTCAAACTATGAAGTTCAATGGAAACAAGGATGTTTTTCATGTCGTTTCAAATAAGCTTCTTTATCAACCTAAAGTCTGGTACACACAATCGGATATTCTGCGGACAAAGATTAAGACTTTTGTCTGAAGGGCGTTTGTCCAGGAACTTATCTTACATAAAAACGGCAACTAATTGTTGGCCAACAAACACGAAACAACGTAGTTTTTCAGCTCTTTAGCGCCACCCTTTGGGCAACTTCTGATAAAGTTGTGTTATGGTTAGCATTGCTTCTAAACATGCGTGTTTTTAACTTTGGATTTTTTTTCGAAGGACTTGTGTACACATGATCGGATAATCCGACAACACACATTTGTTGTCGGAAAATTTTAAAGCATGCTATCCAACATTTGTTGGCCGAAAATCCGACAACAATTGTCCGATGGAGTATACAAACGGTCAGATTTTCAGACAACAGCCTGTCATCACACAATTCCCGTCAGAAAATCTGATCGTGTGTACGGGGCTTAACTGTCCTAGTGATCTTCAAGAAAAAGTTCCTACTTAACTTGATAAACTTTTCCCGAATACATTTGTACAGCAAAGCTCTTATTTCTTGCCTCTATTAAAGCCAATACATCAGGTGCACAAAATGACACTTCTTCAGTTGCCCAAGTTGAAAGCAAGACAGCTCTATTGTTATGTATGTCTTCTAATCTCCCTGTACATATGTATGCTTGCCACTCAATGACTACTTTAATAACGTATCTGATGGCGCAGTTAATTATCTCTCACTCTCCCACTCATTTTATGTATACATGAAGACATAATAAGTAGTGACATGTATATAGATGCTCATTAAATTACATTCACATCACATTAGCATTAAACGGAACATCGCTGAAGTATTTTTTTTTTCGCCACGCGTTTGATAAATATTCTGTCTTTTGCAATACAAAGCCCTGAAGCAGTTATCAAATGCTATTTAAATATCTCAATGGAATTCTGTAGCTGTTAAGCGAATGATTATCAAAATAGCAAGCTCTATGAAGAAGATATGTAATCCTTTATCCCCTAGCGCAAAGCTTGTGCAGGCAGACCCTCATCACTGTCCATTATTAAGTCTAGAATATGATAATTAATTACATCCGTCAATTCACAGTTAGTGGACGGGGGACTCTGTGATGTGCCGTGATCTCTTCATTTTTTTTTGCAACCTGTTTGCTAATTTATCTCACATTTATCCACACATTTGTGACAATTGAATCAGAATTACGTGGTTGACCAAAGGGGCTTTTTTTTTTATTCGAATTGAAAATTTTCAATGGTTGTGCGGGTTGTTTTTATAGGGGACAAAACTGCAGAAGTTTTGAAAGAATGAATTAATGAATCTACTTCAGCTCCGGAGGGTTCTACGCCTTCATGACCAGGCCATTTTTTGCTATTTTGCAGTGCGCTACTTCAACTGGTAATTGGGCGGTCATGCAACGCTGTACCTAAAATGCAATTTGTATAATGTTTTTTCACACAGATAGAGATTTTTTTTCCGATATAAATGAAAAAAATACAATTAAAAAAAAAAAAATATATATATATATATATGTAGCGGTCCTACCCCAGCTTCTCCCCTCTGTTCACGGCTGGTTATACTCGTCTAGGGGTATCTGGGAGAAGGGGGAAAGATGCACACCACCAGCTCGGCTCTCTGATGTAGGATGCAGAGATATGAGCTAAACCATTTACACTGGGGTCTGCGTTTTAGGCCGGAACCTCATCTTCTCCTGTGGAGGATGATTGCCACTGTCTCTGACAGGGACACTTAGCTTCCAGTAACACGAGTTCCACGCCAAGAAAAGTCCAACACTGTTTTATTGACTTGAAACTGGTTGACTTTTAAAAGAACAGACAAGGTCTAGGGAAGAGTAGGTCCAGGCACAACTGATGAATTAAAGGTACTCCTGTTCCGTTTAGTGCAAACAGGCTTGGCGCACAGTCGCTACCACCGACCGTGAATTTGGTCACTGCCACTGACCTGGGTGAACGTTGAGGCCCCTGCCACAGACCTTGGATGAGGCCTTCCACTGACCTGAGGAAGATGGGTCCCTGCCACAGACCATGAGAAAATGAAGTACCTTCTTTAGAACAAACGACCCCTGTCAGAGGAAGGCCTCCACCGGCACCAGCAAATGCTGCGCTGGCTCTACGGGGAGGTCACGTCTCCGGTCCCTTATGCCCAAGATTCAGGCACCCAATACCGGGGGCACCTTAGGAATGCTTCGCCCTCGCGGGGCCCAGTCGAAGGTACTGGGCCCCAGGCCTCCCTGGTATAGTACCTCACCCCAGGCTGAAGGTGCCTGGGATAGAACTCGACTCCACGCGCCCAGGCCAAGGGCGCCTGGGCACAGACGAACCACAGCAGCCCCCAGGCCGAAGGTGCCTGGGAAATGGACCTTGTGCGCAAGATGTCCGCCCCCTTTATATCCCCTCCCAGCAGGCACAGCGGGTTCCCTGCCCCGACCCAACATCCACTCTGCTTTACAGTCCTTAAATCTTTGAGATGCTTTAGGGGAACAAGCGAGGTACCTGCATGCGTGTGGGACTTTGATGTGTGTCCACACAAAATCATTGTACCAACGGTCCCGACAAACTTCCACTTCATAAAGCAGCTCCTTAGATAAGTATGGGTACTCCCACCCATACTCGTTGGAGACTTTCTGGCAGAACAGACGCTGTAGCCTAGACAAGGGAGGCATAGTAGAGCGGTCTCCCTCGCCCGGCAGAACGATTGAATCCGGGTGGCGAGGTGCCTTGACCATCTCCAAGTTGGGCATAGGTGCCCGCAGCGACAGTTTCTTGTCCCTGGTGATAGATGCAGGAGGCACCGGGGACTGAAGAACAGCCACCCGGGGTGTACTATCCCCTGTAGACATAGGTGGATCCCTGGCTTTGCGGAATAAGGAGAGAGGCATCTTGTCCCAGCCTTTTGCAGCAAACATTTCGTCTATGACGACGTCGTCTCCCACATCAGAGACGACTCCAGGTCGGAGGTGTCACACTCCTCCACGGGCAGGTAGTTGGTAGTGGACACCGAATTACTCCCACCCACAGGCTCAAGGGGGCTGGAATCCCCGTCACCTCTGTCCCAACACCAAGTCCCAGTCCCTGGCTTACCTCGGCCCAAGCTTGTGAAGGGATGTCCAGGACTCTTCCTACCTGATCCATCCAGGCTAGGCAAGCGCAGGGGTTGTCCTCCATCTCGGCCGCTGGAAGCTCTCACAAGACCGACCTTCCTTTTTGGCTCTGGGAGTAGGGAAACTGTGGTGACCGAAGCAGCATCTCCGGATTTAGCATCCTCAATCCCTTTGTTCGCAACCTCCACGGAGGTCTCTACAGTGCGCGGAGGGATGGCTGTCCGAGCAATGATTTCTCCTTGTTGAGTGGCGGCACCTGCTGTAGGGCTGAGGTGGAAGACTCGAGGTCTCTCTATGGATTGGTCCACCTCAAACGTGAACTCCACGCAGGCCTTGCAGCGACCAAAGGGCTTTAGCTGTACCACCAGTCCCGAACATCCGGGACAAATCATGCCCAGGGCCTCAACATCCTTGCAGGTGTACAAGGCGAATTGTGGGCTTGAGCCGAATCCCCGTATCTGTGATCGGAGCAGCAGGTGAAGTCACCCTCGCAATATTTGAAACTGGAACCCACGAGGCATTGCTGAACATAGTGACTGATTGCTGCTCCATCACGCACTGCATAACTGGCGCCAAAGTCCCCACGTGTACCTCTTCACATGGCCGGACTCCTCCCCTCTGGCACACCAGTTTGCGGGCTTTCTCCATGTCACACCCACGAACTGTGCAGGGAGGGTGTGCCTGCTGGCACAGTGGCCAATATGGCCGACCTACTCGGAACTCTTCTGGGCAGCAAAGTTCAAACTCCGATAGCTTCGGCTCCATTGCATAAACACAAATCTTGGACTTAGAGCCCCCACGTGTAGCGGTCCTACCCCAGCTTCTCCCCTCTGTTCACGGCTGGCTCTACTCGTCTAGGGGTATCTGGGAGAAGGGGGAAAAATGCACACCACCAGCTCGGCTCTCTGATGTAGGATGCAGAGATATGAGCTAAACCATTTACCCCGGGGCCTGTTTTTTAGGCCGGAACCTCAGCTTCTCCTGTGGAGAATGACTGTCACTGTCTCTGACAGGGACACTTAGCTTCCAGTAACACGAGTTCCACACCAAGAAAAGTCCAACACTGTTTTATTGACTTGAAACTGGTTGATTTTTAAAAGAACAGACAAGGTCTAGGGAAGAGTAGGTCCAGGCACAACTGATAAATTAAAGTTAAATTACTCCTGTTCCGTTTAGTGCAAACAGGCTTGGCGCACAGTCGCTGCCACCAACCGTGAATTTGGTCACTGCCACTGACCTGGGTGAACGTTGAGGCCCTTGCCACAGGCCTTGGATGAGGCCTGCCACTGACCTGAGGAAGATGGGTCCCTGCCACAGACCATGAGAACATGAAGTACCTTCTTTAGAACAAACGACCCCTGTCAGAGGAAGACATCCATCCGGACGGTCACCAGAGGCCTCCACCGCTGCGCTGGCTCTACGGGGTGGTCACGTCTCCGGTCCCTTATGCCCAGGATTCAGGCACCCAATACTGGGGGCACCTTAGGAATGCTTCGCCCTCGCGGGGCCCAGTCGAAGGTACTGGGCCCCAGGCCTCCTGGTATAGTACCTCACCCCAGGCTGAAGGTGCCTGGGATGGAACTCGACTCCACGCGCCCAGGCCAAGGGCGCCTGGGCACAGACGAACCACAGCAGCCCCCAGGCCGAAGGTGCCTGGGAAATGGACCTTGTGCGCAAGATGTCCGCCCCCTTTATATCCCCTCCCAGCAGGCACAGCGGGTTCCCCGCCCCGCCGTACTACTGCCGCGAGAGGACAAAAAGGGCACGGCTCTAGAATGGTAGTTCAACCCCGGTCCCAGGTGACAGCGCCACCCAGGGACCGCAGGGAACATGACACCATTCATACCTCCCACACTCCAAAGTGTCCATAAATCCCTAAAAATGAACATATCTGAGCCATCTATAGCCCAGATACACCCCACTAAATTTAACACCCACTACATATATTTTTTACTTTTTGCTATAAAACATATTAAAAAAAAAAGTAAAAAATCTATTTTCTACATACATTTTTGCCAAAATGTATTCTGCTATGTGTCTTTTGCAGTGTTGTAAGTAACGCCGTTTAAATAACTCAAAATCACTTTTGAGGGTAACGAGTAATCTAATGGGTTACTCTTCCCCTCATGGCAACGCCGTTCCCATTACTTGGGCGGCGTTACCCCAATTACATCTACTCGCCGCAGCCACCGCAAATAGATGTAACCGCAATTACAGCCGCCATCTGCCTACCTGATCAGCGTGTCATGCCGACAGACGGCGGCCATTGCAGTGTTCAAAAGCCGCGCCTCCTCGTCTGTGATAGGCGGAACACTCAATTTCACAGCAGGCAGTGTTCTGTTCAGTGCTCTCATCCTCGTCTGTGTTATAAGGATGAGCGGATGTCCGTGATAGGCAGAACACTGAATGCTGGAAAATTGAGTGTTCCGCCTATCACAGACGAGGAGGAGTCCCGGCTTTTGAATACTGGAATGGCCTCCGGGACGCCGCCGATCAGGTACGCGGGCACAGTGAAGCATGGGCACAGTGAAGCACGGGCACAGTGAGACATGGGCACAGTGAGGCATGGGCACAGTGAGGCATTGGGCACAGTGAAGCATGGACACAGTAAAGCATGGGAACAGTGAGGCATGGGCACAGTGAGGCATGGGCACAGTGAGGCTGGCATGAGCACAGTGAGGCATGGACACAGTGAGGCATGGGCACAGGGAGGCACAGTGAGGCATGGGCACAGTGAGGCATGGGCACAGTGAGGCATGGGCACAGTGAGGCATGGGCACAGTGAGGCATGGGCACAGTGAGGCATAGGCACAGTGAGGCATGGGCACATAACCAATATTATTTATTGTTATCCCTCCTATTATTTTTATACACTGAAAAAATTACATATATATCATCCTTCTACCGAAATAAAATAAAATAAAATCTTTTGCGCTACTGGTGAGTATATATAAATGAAAAAAGGGAGAGTATAAATAAATATGTGCAAAAAGCTGCAAAAACTCCTTGTGTTCACCTTACACAATAACAGTCTGAAATAAATAAATAATGTTCTCGCGCTAAAAGCAAAATCCACTCCCTAAAGTGCAATAGTGTCCTTAGTGCATATATAGTGTATATCGATCTATCAAAAAGGATCGATAAACAAAATTGCAACACTAAACCAAAATATACATCAATATGTGCAAATTATGCAATATGTGCAATCCCGTGACAGGTGTAGTATAAACCAATGTAACAACCTGTTCAATAAAGTGCTAAATAAGTGCTGATGAGGATGAGTCCAAATGGACAGAAATGGCTCTAAATATAAAAGTTCCTTAATATGATAAAGTCATTGGACAACCAGGGTGGTTTGTCATTAAGGCTGTGTTAAATCTTGTTCCAACAGAAATGACAGTGACACCAAGGTGTCACGATGGCAATAGGGTATCCCAAAACTGCCTCCCAGAACTACAAACTGCTATGCCTGTCTAAATGCCAAGAAATTTCAAGGCACAAGCGAACCGAGTTTAAAGGTACCCATACCGGGCAGATATTCACTATCAAAGATTTTATAGGATGCCACACAGAAGGAGTAGTGTACATATTACAGTGTAGCTGTAACCTCCAATACGTTGGCAGAACCAAAAGGGCCCTAAAAGTAAAGCCCCGTACACACGATCGGATAACCTATGGATTTTCGTCCGATGGATTTGACCCTCGGAAATCCGATGAAACTGTTTTTCATCAGTCTTGGCCACACACCATCAGTCAAAAAACCGACCGTTCCAAACGCGGTGACGTAAAACACTCCGATGAGCCGAGAAAAATTAAGTTTAATGCTTCTGAGCATGCGTCGACTTGATTCTGAGCATGCGTGGGTTTTTTAACCGATGGACTTGCCCATAGTCGATCGGAAATTCCCATCGGTTTTTTATCCATCGGAAAATTTTAAAACAAGTTCTATTTTTTACAACTGATGGAAAAAAGACCGATGGGTACCATACACGATCGGTTGGTCTGATGAAAACCATCCATCGGACGGTTTTCATCAGTCAAACCGATCGTGTGTACGGGGCTTTAGAGTAAAAGAACACATACAAAACATTACCAAGTGAATCCCTTGCATTATATGGTTATGACATATCATACTAAGTGAATAGGAGCCCCTGAGACGAGTGGGATCAGTGCAGGCGGGCCACCACACCACATATACTATTGGAGAGAAGTGTGTGACGTCAGCTGTAAGACACCAATACTACATGCAAGTTGTTTATTATGACACCAAGGTGAGAGTTCTGGGAGACTGGGCATGAAAATAGTTGTAATACAGCACGATATACAGCAGTATTTGCAGCATAAACAACCACAGAGGAGAGACTCAGCCCACCTTACCATATCACTTTAAGAAACACCAGTGGTTCAGGAGGATCCCACCATATTGAGGACTTTCTTCACCTTAATCCACTCATAGTGACTTTCCACCATTTCTATATAACCATTTCCACATCAGATGTTGGTTATTTGGTTTCACCCATTCATGTATTTATTTTTACTTGCATTCACTATATGTTCACATTTCTTTGATGTATTATTTTGTACATTTTGTGTATATTGTCATTATCCCTAATGGGATTTCTTTAGCGCTAATCACCATTTATATTTCCCCAGTTTGACAGCCCTGGACCACTCACACCCAAAGACACACAGCCGATGTCTCCATGAGGCTCCAGCTGTGGCTAACACACGGCGCTCGTGCATCCCTCAATATCCCTCCTCTTGTGCTCCTGTGACACTGTCCGTGGAAGCTCCCACCCGCTCTAGCACTCTACAAGTGCTCCAACATTTTTCACGCAGGTTTTTAGTGTTGTTTTATACTTATATACTGAATAAAATCCTAAGCTGTTTAAAGGATTGGCTTGGTGCTTCTCTCTCCTCCTTTTTCTTTTCTTTTGTTCACAGTGATCGGGTTCCCCAGCCTGAAGCAGCCTCGCTCCCTTTACAGCCTCCATTTAGAAACTCATTTTTAGGGGTTTACCCCCCAGAACTTTCAATCCAATCCAATTCACATGGTTGCACCTTCATATTAAATTTTAAACTTTAATCTTTTTTATCAGATGGTTTAGTGCTAAACATTATACCAATATTGTGTATGTGTTCGCTTTAAATCTGCTTTGCTATGTAAACAAGGCGGATCCCCGTTCTGACAGGGAAAGAGAGAGAGAGAGATCAACTGTTCCTAGTGATCAGGAACAGCAGAGGTTTTCAAATACCACCAAAAGAAAGCTCTATTTGTGGGGAAAAAAGGACATCAATTTTATTTGTGTACAGCGTCGCAACGACACGCACGTCACAGCAATTGTCAGTTAAAGTAACACCGTGCTGTATTGCAAAAAATGACCTGGTCATTAAGGGGGTAAATCCTTCCGGGGCTGAAGTGGTTAGAAAACAGTCTTAGAAAGGATTTCCTCCAAATTTGGAGATATTTTTTTCACTTTCTGTTGTGACTCTGGGGCAGGAAAAATATCCCCAACAGGACAAAGACAGCATTAAAAAACACCTAACGTGGGTTCTAACCGTTCTCTGCTCCATCCAAAGCTAAAAAAAAAAGTTTAAAGTCGGGTTGAGTAGATTCTTCAGGCAGTGGTATCTTCATACAGATGTGAGCCATGGGGCAGAAAGGTATTATTTGCAGAAATGTTGGGGTATCAATGGAAAGTCTTCTAATGCCGCGTACACACGATCGGTTTTTCCGATGAAAAAAGACCGATGGACTTTTTTCATCGGAAAAAACGATCATGTGTGGGCCCCATCGGTCATCGGATAGCAAATTCCTATCGTCTGTGGGGAACTCCATCGGAGAAAAATCCACGCATGTTCAAAATGAAGTCGACGCATGCTCAGAAGCATTGAACTTCATTTTTCTCGGCTCGTCTGAGTGTTTTTTACGTCACAGCGTTTTGGACGGTCGGAATTTTGTCTGATGGTGTGTATGCAAGACTGATGAAAGTCAGCTTCATCAGAATTCCGACAGAAAAATCCATCGTATTTTTTCCATCGGAAATCCGATCGTGTGTACAGGGCATTATGGAGACACTTGTTGTGGTGACTTCCCACAGGAGGGGATTTTCCTCACTTTGGAGATATTTCCTGTTGATTCCTGTTATGTCTACAGGACAGGAAGTGTAGGAAGATATTCCCAATGGAACACAGGCCAAGGCAAAAAGGCTGACAGGGATTTTAACCTTTGCTTTGGCTTCAGCACTTTTTTAGTCATTGATCTGAGTCAACATAGAGCTCATGAATTCAAGTACTTTTCTCACATTCATTTACAAGATCACTGCATACATTTGTAAAATATTTTATGCATTTTTTTTTAAATATAAATCTAAAAAAATTTAAATTAAAAATGCAGATCAGCAATAGTTGAGCTGGTGTTATGGATCACAGCCAAAACAGAAAGTGAGGGAATTCCTGGTTGTCCCCATTGGAAGATATCCCCTCTATTCCTGTTCTGCGGAAAAAAATTGTGATTTCCTTTTATTTTCACTCTCACTGATAATGGTGTAGCGCTACCCCCAGTTAAGAGAGCCGCTGATTTGATTTCGGGCCCTGCACACAGTACCGCCAACCCCCGGCAATCTTACTCGACCCACTCTGGCACAGTCAGTCTAGGGTTAAACTCCTATCACTCTCAGGTGTATTATACTTAATAATCTCTAAACAGTCAGACAACACGCTGAGGCAAGAATATAAATATATATCAGCTTTACTGGTAATGAAGGATTCAAGGTATAACATGCAACATATACATGGGCCTGCAGAGCCCTGCATTAATCAATGTACTAGGTGCAGCACAATAATATGGCGCCGCGCAGTGTCCACCACGCGGAGCTATTATGGCGTGCGCTCTCCTATGGTGTAGTAACACAAACTTTCTAAACTCCCCGCCTAAGTCAGGCCTGACATGGGATGGAACTGAGTCTCTTTTCCCTAAGGAAGGAAGGTTTCTTCACCGGCCAGCTTTCGTTGGTGCACTTGAAGAAATAACCATTTGTAATCCACATTGGGTGGTAACTTGAAATAACAGGGCAAAACGGGGGGGGTAGGCACTTCAACTCTGTCCCGCTACCGGACCCCCCAAGAAACACTGGTGAGCGAACAGCGGGCCTAGGCAGTCTACAGGCCTGAACACAACTCAGTCTATTGATATGGGCAGGTGCCCGCTCACCACTCCAGGCGCGATCCCAGCCTGGGACTTCCACCTCATGTGTGTCACACACAGCGTCTGCTCCGATCGAGTCCCCGATCCAACTCACATCCTATCACGACGGATCAGGATCCACCCAGGCTCTGCAGTATGGTGGAAGGCTCTTTGGGCTTCAAGCAAGGCCTCAGGCTTCAGGCCTTGCCCCACAGCCGATCCGCACAGGATGACTTGTTGCTTGAAGCGCCGTGATAACATAACTTCAAGCTACACATTTAACAACATCCATCAATTCTCCATATGATGTCGGCAGAGGAAATTCCCACCAGAAACGAGGCAGTGAACTCCCCTGCCCACAGGACACATTAACAACAGCATCCTGTCTAACTGTGCCAGAGAGTGAGCTGGGGTTGCCTCCCACCAAATGAACAGTGGGAGGGTCAGGGTCTTCCATACTCCTTCTGGCAGTGAATACAGTGTCTTCCATACTCTCCCCAAATTGTGGGTAGGTTAATCTCCTGGGAGGTTTTATTGCCCTCCGCTTCCTCTGTCCTCTTGGACTTTCTGTGGGAACAGATTCTTCTTCTGTAACCAACTCGGGAGTTCCTTCTAATTCGGGAGCATCTGGCTCCGGAGTAGGAAGATACATGGCTTCCCTTGGATCCTCCTCGGGGGATAGTTCACTGACACTCTCCCAAGCATCTGACCAATGACTAGACGGAATGAACTCCGTAGCTTCTGCATTCAGTGTCTGATCCTCGTTATCTTCGTCAGGTGGAAGATCAATAGCAGAAGTCGTTGGACCCTGGGAAGGCCAAAGCCAGCCAATTTCCTCTCCCTCATCTTCACTCATTTCTGAATCTTCTGTATCCTCTATCCGAGAGGTCTGAGACCAAGTGTTGGGTCTAGGGGTGTTCAGAATGGACATGGGTTCAGGAGAATCCATCCTAGGAGGCAACCGAACTGCTTCAGCTAGCGGAAGTAGGTGGTTCCGATGCCAAGTCTTCAAGGGCCCCAACTTCCCCTCCGGTTTAAGTCTGTAAACGGGTAGGCCCGGTAATTTTTTACAAATGACATAAGGTTCTGGTCTCCATCTATCTGCAAGCTTATGTTTTCCAGGGACCCCCAGGTTCCGCAACAACACTCTGTCTCCTGGTTGTAGATCTTGGATCCTAACCTTTAGGTCGAAATTCCTCTTGTTGCGAGCCCCCCTCTGTTCCGAGGCCGCCTGAGCTTGCTCATAGGCCATCTTCAAGTTGTGTCTAAGTCTATCTACATATCCCTTGTGGGAAGTAGCAGAACAATGATCTATGGAAGTGCCGTAGGCCAGATCCAACGGCAATCTTACTTCTCTCCCGAACATAAGTCTGTAAGGTGAATATCCTGTAGCATCGCTGACAGTGCTGTTGTAAGCATGCACAAGGGCCGCTATGTGATTACTCCAATGTTGCTTCTTTTCGCCACTTAAAGTTCCCAGCATGTTGAGCAGGGTTCGGTTGAACCTCTCTGGCTGAGCATCACCTTGAGGATGATAAGGAGTAGTCCTGGTCTTCTTGATCCCTAAGGCATCTAGGAGTTTTCGTATCAGTTTAATCTCGAAATCCCTCCCCTGATCTGAATGGAACCTTTGTGGCAGTCCATAATGTATAAAGTACTTCTCCACGAGTATTTTGGCCACAGTAGAGGCCTTCTGGTCCTTGGCTGGAAAAGCCTGTGCATACCGGGTGAAATGGTCGGTTACTACCAGAACATTTCCTAGTCCCTTCAGGTAGAGAAAATCAATGCACACCAGGTCAAGCGGGCCTTCACTTTGTAAATGGCCCATTGGGGCAGCTTGATGGGGCAGAGTCTTTCTCTGTATGCATCGTGCACATGAATGGCAGTATTCCTCAACTTCAGCCCTCATGCAGGGCCAATAGAAACGGTCTCTAACAAGTTGGAAAGTCCTCTCCGCTCCCAGGTGACCATGGTTGTCATGTAAGGCAATCATGACCGTCTCCCTGTGTTTCTCCGGCAGGAACAACTGCCACTTATCTTCTTGGTCATCAGAGGGGTCCCTTCGGTAGACCACTCCCTGATGCACCTGTAGCCTGTCCCACTCTTTTTTCAACAGGCGAGCTTCCTTCGAGGGGTGACGTAGGAGTATGTTTGGGTTCTGATTCTCTAATGCTTCTAAGACCAATCTCCCCATAGGATCTTCCCATTGGTCGGATTTCAACTCCTTTTTGGTCAGTCTGGGTAAGTTGTCTTCCCCCAGTAAGGCTGCTCCACAGTACTGCTTAGGGACTCCTACGATAGTGACCCCTATCTCTTCTGCTCTTGAGCCTCCCTTGGCTTGGAGTTCAGCCCCTTAGCAAAGGGCCCGCACCCCGTGAGGTGCCACTTGGGTCCAGTCTTCAATACTGTGGGTGGGGACATGAGACCTCCTGGACAGGGCGTCCGCATCTCGGTTTCCCGCCCCAGGTCTATATTTCAAGCTGAAACTGAAGGCAGACAACGCCGCCAGCCATCTATGTCCTGTGGCGTCCAGCTTCGCTGTGGTAAACAGGTAGGTAAGGGGGTTGTTATTCGTTTTGACAGTGAAGTCTGCCCCATATAGGTAATCTCAAAGTTTATCTACTATGGCCCACTTGAGGGCCAGGAATTCCAACTTATGGGTGGGATAGTTCTTTTCGGAGGGGGTCAAGCTTCTGCTCACATACGCAACAGGTCTCTGCTGCCCTTCATGCTCCTGGTAGAGTACTCCTCCCAGACCATCATGACTGGCATCCACATGGAGTTCGTAAGGCTTCTTTGGGTCTGCATAGGCCAGAACAGGGGCGGTGGTCAAGCTCTTTTTCAGCATCTGGAAGGCGCCTTCACACTTCTCATTCCACTGGTCCTTGACTGACTCCCCCGGTTTCCTGGGGCCCGAGTCATCCTCTTCCCCCTCCGTCTTCAGCAACTCATTCAAGGGTCTCGCTATCCGAGCAAACCCCTCCATGAACCTCCTGTAATAGGAACAGAATCCTAGGAAGGACCTGAGTTCTGTTACGGTGGTAGGTCTTGGCCAGGATGTGACAGCCTCCAGTTTTTCAGGGTCTGTGGACACCCCATTTTCGGACACTATGTGTCCCAGATAGTTGACTGAAGACTGGTAAAATTGGCATTTTTCAGGTGAGAGCTTGAGTCCTTCTTCACTCAGTCTCTTCAAGACCTTCTCCAACCTTTCTTCATGTTCCTCCAAAGTTCTGCCAAAGACTATGATGTCATCCAAGTATACAAGGACCTCGATGAGGTTCATGTCTCCCACAGTCTTCTCCATTAGTCTTTGGAATGTGGCTGGAGCTCCAGACAGACCTTGAGGCATCCGATTGAATTCAAAGGACCCCACTGGGGTTATGAAAGCCGTCTTTTCTTTGTCTTCTGGGTGCATCGGGATCTGATAATACCCACTCTTTAAGTCCATAACACTGAACCACTTGGCTCCGGACAAGCTCTGCAAGGCATCTTCTATCCTTGGAGTGGTATACTGATCCGGAGTGGTTCTCCTGTTGAGGGTCCTATAGTCAATACACAACCTTAGTGACCCGTTCTTCTTCCGGAACACTACTATGGGGGAGGCATACGGACTTCTAGATTCTTGGATCACACCTGTTCGCTTGAGCTCATCAAGCTGTTCCCTCAAATCTTCGAGGTCTGCCAATGGAACCCGCCTAACCCTTTCTCTGAAGGGCTTGTCTTCCTGGAGGTGGATTCGATGAGTGGCACTCCTAGCACACCCCACATCAAACTCATCATGTGAGAAGATCCTCTCCCATCGAGTCAACTGGTTCCGGGCTCTCTCCCTCCAAGCCCTGGGCAGGTTCGGATTCTCCACGGAAAGCTTCTCCCACACTGTACTCTCTCCATCTGTCTTCCCCGCATCTGATGAGGCAACTGGTGTGGCTGTGCTCACCCGGCCCAATAACAGCCTGGCTGGGACTTCCATGGGACCATCCGTGGTGTTTCTGACACTCACAGGCACCTTGCAGTGGGCCTTCTTCAGGGCCCCCACCGGGACCACTTCCGGGACTACCTCCAGGCCCGAAGGTTCTTCTCTTGGGTCGGGTTCCAACATCACAAAAGGGCCCGGCTGCTCCCAAGTGAGTTTCACTGTGGCCTTCAAGCAGGTTACTTCACCGGGTTGCAGCACTATCCCTTTTTTTCCCAGTCTCCAGACCTTCCCTACCCCCTCTTCCGGGGCCTTTTGCTCTAAGATCAGCCGTTGGAAGGCGGTTTTCAACATTGGGTGAATCTCCGTGACTGGGAGGTCCTTCCTTCTTGTTAGCGGGACCAAAAGTCTTCGGACCAGATCCGTGTTGGTTCCTATTATCAAGGAACTCCTGTTAGCTCCAGGCGGTCGGGGGCACACTACAGCCAAGGTGTCGAACACTTCCCCCTTCCCAGCTATGGATAGGTCAAACGTCAGTTTTATGGGTAGATAGCCATCATAAGGAAACTTCTCTGTTCCAATTCCCCATATCTCCAAGTCTTCAATCTTCTGGATGGGTAGGTGACTTAGGTGCCTGTCGTAGAAGTCCCGATACAACAGGGTCACCTGCGATCCAGTATCCAACAGGGCTCTTGTGTAGATCCCCTCTACTTAAATGGATACAATTGGAGAGGGACCCACCAGTTTCTCTGGGTACTGCTTCGAAGGGGTCTCTTTCCTTGGATCTTTGCATTTCCCTTTTTGACTTTCCTTTCTCCTTTTGTCTTTGGACCTAAGTCTCTCCTGAGCCTGGTATGCATTGATCTCTCTCCCCCTGTATGGGTGTAACTACCTGCTGAGGGACATTATTGTGTTTCTTTGGAGTGTGTTCCTTCTGAGGAACCCTTGGTTTCTTCTGTGGGGTCCTGGCCCCTTCTCTCATGTGCTTCTTATTCAGTATGGAGTTCCTTGATGATGATGGGCACCCGGTTGACTCCTTCACCGGGGCCCGTTGAAGTTTTCCGGCAGCTTGCGGTTATTCAGTCTCTTCTTCTTGGGACTGGCACATACTTTGGCAAGATGGCCAGCTCCCCCACAATTGAAACAGATCACATTTCCCCAATTTTCCAGGGATGCGGGTGCTGAGGTATTCGGGAGCAATTCCTTCCTTGGACTTTCCCTCTCTGGTACCCTTGACTCCTTTTCCATCAAGGAGGTCAACATTCCCAGCACTTGGGACATCTGCGACTTCAAGGTATCCACCTCTGCATCTCTTTCCAAGGTCATGGCCGTGCTGACCATCACCGGAGGAGGGTTCACCGTCTAAACTGGTTGGCTCCTCTTTTTATCCTCCAGCATAGCTTCTTCCTCTCTGACTACTCGGATCAAGTCAGGGTACTCCAGGCTCTTCCCGTCCTGTCTTGTACGTAGCGCCAGTGCGATGGGATCCAGGGGTTGAGATCCTCTCATCACCTGTTGGACCCGGGACTCATCCACCTTCTTCGGGTCAATCCCCTTCTTTAGGATCATCTTGTGCAGTATTTTATCTAGGCGCATCATGAACTCTGATAGCTTCTCCCCTGCCTTTTGATAGCAATGCTCCAGTTGGTAGGTAAGTTCAGTGATCTTCTCTGTTCCGCCGAACACATTCTGCAGAATGTCTAGATAGTCCTGCGCAGTACAGTCTGTCTTACTCATCTTGAGGTTGCGTACGGCCTCTAAAGCAGGCCCCTTCAAACTCTCAGCAATTCTCTGCTTCTTCCTGTGGTCTGGGACTTCCCACTCCTCTAGAGCCTGAGTTGCACCGTCTAACCACTCCTCAAATCCTTCTTTGCCTGAAGGTACAGGTTTCCTTCCTGAAAACATTCTGAGTTTCCGGTATCCTGATATTTGATAATCTGCCGGGTCTTTCTTGCATTGCGCTATGATTTCCCCTAGAACCGCGCATAATTCTGTGCTGAGGGTGCCCTGCGGCGACCCGGGACTCTCTTCTTTCTTTACATCTTTTAGGTTGGGTGGGGCGCGTATTAGCTTATAAGTTTGTTTATCCACCGTTTCTATGCTTGGCTTCTTGAAGTCTTCTGGGACTCCATCCTTCCATTTTATCAGTACATATGTCAAAGGAGGTTCTAATCTGACATCCACTGTCCATGCCTTCTGTTGTGGGGATAGTGACATCACTAACTGTTTCACTGCATCTTCTTGCCAGATCCCTGGGAGTTCTATGATCACTGCCCCATTTGGATCTGTGTTGACTGCTGCGCACCACTTCACTACTTCTAGTGGGTCCATGCTGGTACTTTTTGGCTGCTATTTGCTGCAACAGGATCCCGGACTGACGAGCCCCCACGTGTAGCGCTACCCCCAGTTAAGAGAGCCGCTGATTTGATTTCGGGCCCTGCACACAGTACCGCCAACCCCCGGCAATCTTACTCGACCCACTCTGGCACAGTCAGTCTAGGGTTAAACTCCTATCACTCTCAGGTGTATTATACTTAATAATCTCTAAACAGTCAGACAACACGCTGAGGCAAGAATATAAATATATATCAGCTTTACTGGTAAGGAAGGATTCAAGGTATAACATGCAACATATACATGGGCCTGCAGAGCCCTGCATCAATCAATGTACTAGGTGCAGCACAATAATATGGCGCCGCGCAGTGTCCACCACGCGGAGCTATTATGGCGTGCGCTCTCCTATGGCGTAGTAACACAAACTTTCTAAACTCCCCGCCTAAGTCAGGCCTGACATGGGATGGAACTGAGTCTCTTTTCCCTAAGGAAGGAAGGTTTCTTCACCGGCCAGCTTTCGTTGGTGCACTTGAAGAAATAACCATTTGTAATCCACATTGGGTGGTAACTTGAAATAACAGGGCAAAACGGGGGGGGGGGTAGGCACTTCAACTCTGTCCCGCTACCGGACCCCCAAGAAACACTGGTGAGCGAACAGCGGGCCTAGGCAGTCTACAGGCCTGAACACAACTCAGTCTATTGATATGGGCAGGTGCCTGCTCACCACTCCAGGCGCGATCCCAGCCTGGGACTTCCACCTCATGTGTGTCGCACACATCGTCTGCTCTGATCGAGTCCCCGATCCAACTCACGTCCTATCACGACGGATCAGGATCCACCCAGGCTCCGCAGTATGGTGGAAGGCTCTTCGGACTTTAAGCAAGGCCTCAGGCTTCAGACCTTGCCCCACAGTCGATCCGCACAGGATGACTTGTTGCTTGAAGCGCCGTGTCCCAAGAGAGCGAGCTCCGCCTTGCCTCTCACTTAAGTAACCCCTCCCATGAGTCTCTGCGGTGGAACCTCCGCCCTGGGGCCGAATGGGGTTCTGGGTAATGTAGTCCTGGGGCCTTAAAAGAGACCCCGCTACAATGGTAAACAGGACAAATAGAGAGGGTGCATCTACGAAAGGGGGCCACCACAGACAGTATTAAAAACTCATAGGTGTTCTAATCCCTCCTCCACTATATACTAAAAATGTTGCCTTTGTTTATACTTTAAGAGACATACTGGGCACATAGACTACCTGCTCAGTAGCTCCGTTTTTTTATTTAGGTACCGTATAATTGTAGTGCACCAGTCCATTTTACACCCTTTTATCAATCTAATCTGGTGATCTGTAAATCCCTGTTTCTTGTGCAGAAAAAGAATTCCCAAATGCGCCTAGCTGGAAAATGGTTACTATATATTAGCGTACATCAGAAAATGCTCAATATCTACACACCACCCATGACTATAGGTATGTGGCTAAATAATGAGTATAATTATTTAGCTGCTAGGTTGCTGTCTGTGCACAAGCCAACACTATTGTAGGGCATTACCTAGAGCACATGTGTCAAACACAAGGCCTACGGGTTGAATCCAGCCCTCCAGGCCATTTCATGTGGCCCTTGCACCTCTCCTGCAGCTGCAGGAGAGCTCCAGCCCTCCTTTGGTCCTCCTCCAGACCCTGCACGTTCTGCTTCCCAGTAACACCCCAGCTTCTTCCCAGCAGCAGCACAAGGTAAGGGGGGTGTACTGTAATTTAAGGGAGGTTGGGGACCCTTGACATCTGATGTAGGAGGGGTGGGGTACCCTGGACATCTAGAATTAGAGATACAATTAGGGCAATCCTAATGCTGGTGCAGCCCACAAGGAAATTGAGTATGACACCCCTGACCTAGAGCTAGTCTTTCATACAATGCCCTTTCTTTGTTACGGCGCTTGGTTTCAGCACAGTGCCGGGCACCAAAGGTTACAGAATGCTCTACCCACCAACAACTCTTCCAGAAAACTCTAGTCATCAACAAGCTAAAAGAATGGCACTTTCTTTTGGCCATAATGGTTTAAATACTCTCGTTGAAGTGTTACAGCAGAATAACATAAACCAGCTCTTACTTTTTAGTCTCACTAATCGCCTTAGGAACACCACATAATATACAGACATTTCAAATTGCCGTATATACTCGAGTATAAGCTGACCCGAATATAAGCCGAGGCACCTAATTTTACCACAAAAAAATGGGAAAACGTATTGACTCGAGTATAAGCCTAGGGTGTCCATCTGCAGGCCTCACTGTGCCTCACTGTGTCCATGTGCATGCCTCACTGTGTCCATGCCTCACTGTGTCCATGCCTTATTTTGCCCATGCCTCACTGTGTCCATGCCTCACTGTGCCCATGCCTCACTGTGCCCATGCCTTACTGTGCCCATGCCTTACTGTGCCTATGCCTCACTGTGCCCATGCCTCACTGTGCCCATGCCTTACTGTGCCCATGCCTCACTGTGCCCATGCCTTACTGTGCCCATGCCTCACTGTGTCCATGACTAGACTGACGTTTCACATGGGAGTCTATGGAGGAGAAATGGGGCTACATGTGTGCCAAGTTTCGGGTCCAGGGGACCTACGACCGGCAAGTACCGGGTCCCCAAAGTTACCCGAGAAATTACCGTTTAACATGGAAGTCTATGGAAGGGGTGCCCTGCTTTGAAAAATTGGTGCTCCCCGGCCGTAGGTTCCCCGGACAACAAACTTTGCACACTTGTAGAGGAAGAGTGAGGCTACATGTGTGCCAAGATTGTCCGGTACCGGGTCCCCAAAGTCCGGGAGATCAGGCGCAAAAAAATGTGCTGAAAAACTGGGTTTATACTCGAGTGTATACGGTATGTCTGAAATTTTAGGGATGAGATAATAAAATAGTAAAAACGACTATTTCATTTGATAAGCTTGGTCTACATTCAGCTATCTATTCTAGGCATAATGCCAACAGATGTAACACACCCTTTTGTCAAGAGATCAAGCCTCAAAAATATACTTTCACTATTAATATTTATATTAACCCTTGCTATGGCCAGCTAAGCCTAGATACTATAACATGTACAGTACATTGGTCAATACATTATGACCAGCAAGAAAAGAAAAAAAAACACTAAAATCCATTCTGGGTCAAATTACGTTCTCTGATTCGATGAGGTGGACAGTGTGACATCATTGCCCCACCTCTCCACTCCAGATAGCAAGGATAACTTGCTACAAATTTGTGGCAGTATTGAATTGTAAGTCTTTTTATCTTGCTGCACATTTTCACTGGAAAGTTGTACACTTGCAGAACACTTGAAGTACAAGTTCTAGTTGACACTTTTCCAATTTGTAGCAAATTTGCGTGGCAAGTCTCTAGCAAGAGTAAAGTTGCAGAGGTGAGTCTACAGCAAGAGCTCTGCAAGTCACAGTGGCCCCTGTGGTGGGGTGACTTTTGCACAACATAACTGAACTAGAACTTGCAGCAGACTTGCAGAATGTTTGCAAAGAAAGTAGATTTGGAGTCATGCAATGTGAACTTGCTGCAATTGTCCAACAAATTTGTAAAGCCTGGCAAGTCTAGCAGTAGCTCAGCAAGTCATTTTCAAACTTGCAGCTTAATTGCTTGCTATGTGGCACCTCATCCAATTAGAAAATACTTTGCATTCATTCAGAAATTGCAAAGCTACCTCTGAATGGCTTCTATGTGAAGCGGCCTACTTTTATGTGCTTCACAATGCTGCGAGGAAAGACACTCTGTTTGGGACCCAGAAGCAAGTGGAGATCACAGCGACTGCTTTCAGGGGCATTGGCCAGGACAGTATATACATAGGTACATTGGTCCAAGCTGGATAAATGTAACTACAGTTCCTTAACATGTTCATACCCCTTGAAATTTTCCACATTTTGTCATGTTACAACCAAAAACGTAAATGTATTTTATTGGGATTTTATTTGTTAGTCCAACACAAAGTGGCACATAATTGTGAAGTAGAAGGGAAATGATAAAACGGTTTTCCATTTTTTTTTCCATATAAATATCTGAAAAGTGTGGCATGCATTTGTATTCAGTCCCCTTTACTTCGATACCCCTAACTAAAATCTAGTGGAACCAACTTCCTTCAGAAGTCACCTAATTAGTAAATAGAGTCCACCTGTGTGTAATTAAATCTCAGTATAAATACAGCTGTTCTGTGAAGCCCTCAGAGGTTAGAGAACCTCAGTGAAGGCCAAGGAACACACCAGACAGGTAAGGGATAAAGTTGTGGAGAATTTTAAAGTAGGGTCAGGTTATAAAAAAATATCCCAAGCTTTGAACATCTCACGGAGCACTGTTCAACCCTGCACTCGAAAATGGAAAGAGTATGGAACAACTGCAAATATACCAGGATATGGCCGGCCACCTAAACTGACAGGCTGGGCAAGGAAAGCATTAATCAGAGATGAAGCCAAGAGGCCAATGGAAACTCTGGAGGAGATGCAGAGATCCACAGCTCAGGTGGGAAAATCTGTCCACAGGACAACTATTAGTCGTGCACTCCACAAATCTGGCTTTTATGGAAGAGTGGCAAGAAGAAAGCCATAAGAATTCCCATCAGCAGTTTTGGAGAAGCCATGTGGGGGACACAGCATACATGTGGAGGAAGGTGCTCTGGTCAGATGAGACCAAAATTGAACATTTTGGCCTAAAAGCAAAACGCTATGTGTGTGGCGGAAAACTAACACTACAAATCACCCTGAACACACCATATGGTGGTGGCAGCATCATGTTGTGGGGATTCTTTCCTTCAGCAGGGGCAAGTATGCTGGTCAGAGTTGATTGGAAGATGGATGGAGCCAAATAAAGGGCAAGCTTAGAAGAAAACCTGTTATGCCGCATACACACGATCGGAAATTCCGACAAGAAAAGTCCTATGTGAGCTTTCAGTCGGAAATTCTGACCGTGTGTATGCTCCATCGGACTTTTGCTGTCGGAATTTCTGCCAACAAAAGATTGAGAGCTGGTTCTCAAATTTTCAGAAATTCCGTTCGTCTGTAGCAATTCCGACGCGCAAAATTCTGACGCATGCTCGGAAACAATTTGATGCATGCTCGGAAGCATCAAACTTATTATTCTCGGCTCGTCGTAGTGTTGTACGTCACCGGGTTCTTGATGGTCCAAAGTACAGAGAACTTTTGTGTGACCGTGTGTATGCAAGCCAAGCTTGAGCGTAATTCCGTCGGAAAAACCATCCAAGGTTTTTCAGACGGAATATCCGATCGTGTGTATGCGGCATTAGAGTCTGCAAAAGACTTGAGACTGGGGTGGAGGTTTACCTTCCAGCAGGACAACGACTCTAAACATACAGCCAGAGCTACAATGGAATGGTTTAGATCAAAGCATATTCATGTGTTAGAATGGCCCAGTCAAAGTCCAGACCTAAATCCCATTGAGAATCTGTGGCAAGACTTGATAATTGCTGTTCACAGACGCTCTCCATCCAATCTGACAGAGCTTGTTATTTTGCAAAGAAGAACGGGCAAAAGTTTCACTCTCTAGACATCCCCAAAAAGATTTGCAGCTGTAATTGCAAAAAAAGGTTGTTCTACAGTAAGTATTGACTCAGGGGGGCTGAATACAAATGCACGCCACACTTTTCACATATTTATTTGTAAAAAAATGTGAAAACTATTAATCATTTTACTTCCACTTCACAATTATGTGCCACTTTGTGTTGGTCTATCACATAAAATCCCAACAAAATACATTTACCTTTTTGGTTGTAACATGACAAAATGTGGAAAATTTCAAGGGGTATGAATACTTTTTCAAGGCACTGTATGTATAAAATATCTATAGCTGGAATTATTTTTGAACTTAAGCCTTGAATAAACCCAGAAACTTCAAACTGAGCATATCATGAAAAATTGCATACACATGGGCTGCATTAAGTGAAAACTTCTTGTCAAAATTATTTGTAGATGCAAAGAGAATACGGTATATGTAAACCTTGACTTGATATGTGAAAGTAGACTTTGATTCAATCCTGTGCTACCTCCCAAGATTTTCTATTGTACTTTGTGATTGGCAGCCTCATTGACCAATGGAAAGAATTTGACTTTGACTGCCTCTGTTTGACATGTGTTTTTTCTCTATGCTAGCTTGAGTTTATGTTTTTTTTTTTCAAATGCTTAAGTCAAATAGCATAAGTTTGTAATATGTTTACAGTAATAATCTTGTTCCTCTATGGAGCATAAAGCTTAGCCTTCCATACCCTATGACAGCCCATTTTACACTTCTGTACTAACCCAATGGACTCATTTGGCATCAGAGCTTAAAGTGGTTGTAAAGGTAAAAGGTTTTTTACTTTAATTAATTCTCTGCTTTAAGTTAAAAAAACTTTTGCATGCAGCTCCACCCACAGACCCCCCTAAACAATCACCTTAGCCTCATCTTGGTCCAGCTATGTGCACGTCTGCAGCAGCTCTTCTCTCCTCTCCTCTCCCTGGTTTTACAGACTTGGCTGGGAGCAGTGGGAGCCATTGGCTCCTGCTGCTGTCAGTCAAAACCTGTGAGCAAGTAGCTGGGGGCAGGGCGGAGCCAGACTGTATGTCTGAATAGACACAAACAGCCCAGCTTGGGAGCAGCTTCCTATGGTGGGCACTCAGCGGAGGGAGGAGCCAGAAGAGCCACAAGGGGACCCAAGAAGAGGAAGATCTGGGCTGCTCTGTGCAAAACCATTGTGCAGAACAGGTAAGTATAATATGTTTATTAGTTTAATGTAAAAAGGAAGCTTTAGTATCACTTTAAAGCAATTCTGTATTTTGTCCATGCAACAGCTCCACTTTAACGGTGGCTCCACCTGAAGTACATAATCACTTTTCTTCCTTTCCACTGCTTTGTTGAACTAATGGGGGGGAAGAGGAATACCAGATACTTCCAGGTATAAGGAGCATAGGACTCACTTTCCTTCTTCTTATTTGGCACATAAGAATGGGGAGAAGTCCATGGCACAACAGAAACTTTTATGTACATGTTGAACATTTGCTCATGGTGGCTGACTGGCTGATTGTTCAGAAAGGCCTCCTCACAGTAAAGCCCTGTAGTCACGATCGGATTTCCTATGGATTCTAATCTGATGGATTTTTCCATTAGAAATCCGATGAAGCTGACTTCCATCAGTCTTGCCTACACATCATCAGTTAAAAATCAGACCGTTTCAAGCGCTGTGACGTAAAACACTCCGACAAGCCAAGAAAAATGAAGTTCAATGCTTCTGAGCATGCGTCGACTTGATTCTGAGCATGCATGGGTTTTTTGTCCGATGGAGTTCCACACAGACGATCGGAATTTGCTATCGGATAAATTTAAAACATGTTCTATTTTTTCTCACCGATGGAAAAAAGTCAAAGTCATGGGGCCCATACACGATCGGTTTGTTCGATGAGAAAAGTCCATCGGACTGTTTTCATCGGTAAAACCGATCGTGTGTACACGGCATAAGAGCTGTAAAAATGTGAAATAAATAAAAATGCAACAAATAAACCCAAGGCGCTCAACCATAGAATGGGCTAGCAGTTATATGTAGTAATAACATGCATCCTATTGACCCAGTCCTGTGCTGCATGCAATACACTGGAGGAATGAAGATATCCAAAACAGAAACACAAAGGCTATATGCTGCACACTGCTAAAGTCAAGGTATATGTGATGTTTGTGCTGGAGCACTGTGTGACCCTTCACCTTTTTCTCCTGATGCATGCTGGGAAAGGGGCTGTACCAAGAAGTAGTGAGAGTGGTGTGTGGAACTGGGAAGCAGCAGCATGATGCACAGAAGGGATTACATCTGGTAATGACAGAATCCTCTTGTATTAGGACTCTGTAACAAAGTCATCATGTTCTGAGTGAGTAATAAACCCTTCCATGGTTAAGAAGTTCATCTGGCCTGTGTGTAGCTTGCTGAGCAGATACTGGCAGCATTGCTAGCAACACTCTGAGAGACCCCGTGTCTAAGGGACATAACAGTGGCGACGAGGATTGTGGATTTTTAGCACACATGGCCTTCATAGGGTTTAATCAACCATTTGATCCTGCTGCTGAATCATGGAGCTCCTGGGTAGAGAGGCTGGAGCAGTATATGGAAGCAAATAGTGTGGCTGCAGAAAATAAGGTTGCAGTTTTCCTCACAATATTGGGTCAAGCTGCATATGGCACTCTCAGAGACCTAATTTCTCCAGACAAGCCGGCCTCTGAGCCCCTGCCTGAGTTAATTCAGAAGCTACATGAGCACTACAACCCAAAGCCATTAGAGATTGCAGAGCGGTTTAAATTCTACAGTAGAAGGCAGCATGCCGGGGAGGACATAAAGACTTATATCATTGCTTTATGTAAACTAGCTGCCACTTGTCAGTTTGGAGACTACCTGCAGACGGCTCTCTGTGACATGTTTGTTATGGGACTCTGCGACCCAGCCATACAGAAACGTTTACTCACAGAACCCGATTGACTCTGACGAAAGCCACTGACCTTGCTACGGTCATGGAGTTGGCTACACGGGACGCCACCCTACTGAAGGCACCACCTGAAACTCCTGCAAGTCAGGGAGAGGAAATATTCCACTCTGCTATCACCCGACACCCAAGACGGTCGTCCCCAAATCTGCCTAAACCTCGCCACCCTAATTCTTCTGTCTCTAGGACACCAACTTGCTACCGTTGTGGTAACACTACTAACAGTGCACCTGCTTGCAAGTTCAAGGATGTCGTTTGTTTTCTTTGTGGAAAGACTGGCCATATTGGGCGTGTTTGCCGCAGCTCACGCTCCCCGAACACTACCACAAAAGTTAGACGTAAACAGACATTTCATATGGATACTGACAATCACGGCTCCAGCTCTGATGAGGAAACCTGTGTCCAGCATGTTGGACTGTTTTGGGTAGCTGGGAGTACTCCTGCGATAAAAGTGGATGTCACACTCAATGGCTGTCCTGTCTCCATGGATGTTGATACAGGGGCGGCAGTGTCTGTCATTTCATGGACTGATTTAAAGGCATCGGGTCTGTCCCTACCGCTCCAACCTACAAATCTCACACTACAAACCTACAGCAAGGAACTACTACAGCCCTTGGGTTATGTGAAACCCCTTGTTACATTAGGCAACCGCAGTCAAACTCTACGCCTTTATGTTGTCAATAAAGGAGGTCCTCCGCTGTACGGTAGGGACTGGATCAAAGCCCTGGGCATGCCTCCTCTTGCCATTGCCCAATGTACATTGCTTTCTGAGGTAGACCATTGGGTGGAATCCCTGAAGTCACGCTTTAAGGGGGTTTTTGAGGACTCTGGGCACAGTAAAAGGAAAAATGGCCCACCTCCTCTTGAAGCCTGGTGCTACACCTCATTTTTGTAAGGCAAGATCAGTACCTTTTGCCTTGAGAAAGAAAGTGGAAGCAGAGCTGGACCACCTATTGGCTGAAAAGATCATAACTAAAGTTGATAGAAGTGAATGGGCATCGCCAATTGTGCCTGTCAAGAAAAAGAATGGAGACATTAGAATTTGTGGAGATTTCAGGGTTGCCCTGAACAAACAACTTCTTGTGGATCAATACCCATTGCCTCGACTTGAAGATCTATTTAGCTCATTGGCTGGGGAGCAAAAGTTTACAAAAATAGACTTAAGCAAGCTTACCTGCAACTGCAAGTACACCCAGATTCACACCATCTGTTGACCATTAACACCCATAAAGGATTATTCCAATATAACCGCATGGTTTTTGGCATAGCCCAAGCTCCAGCCATTTGGCAGCGAATCATGGATGAGGTCCTGGCAGGTATACCTTTCACTCAATGTCTACTAGATGACATGCTCATCACTGGTCCCACTGATGAAGAACACAGAAAGAATTTTGAAACTGTGCTAGAGAGACTCCAAAGCTATGGTTTACGTGTCAATCTTTCAAAATGCGAATTTCTAAAGTCTCGACTGGAATTTTGTGCCCACACTTTGGACCCACATGGGTTACACACTACTAAAGAAAAGGTTAAAGCCCTTACCCATGCCCCTACTCCCCAGAATGTCACACAGCTCAGGTCCTACCTTGGCCTCCTAAATTACTACCACCGTTTCTTGCCGAACCAAACACAACCGCTTTACCCATTACATCGCTTACTGGATGCAAGAGCTAAATGGATATGGACAGCCAAATGTGAAGAAGCTTTTCGGCTTTCTAAAGAACTCATTCTGTCTTCTCGAGTTCTGGTCCACTATGATTTAAAGAAACATGTCACCTTGGCTTGTGACGCCTCGCCTTATGGACTGGGTGCTGTGCTTTCCCATGTCATGCCAGATGGCACAGAGCGCCCCATTTCTTTTGCCTCCAGGTCTTTAACCTCAGCAGAGCAAAACTACTCCCAGATAGACAAGGAAGCTTTGGCCATTGTATGGGTCACAAAAAAAATTCATACGTACATCTATGGTCGGGAGTTCACACTTATCACTGACCACAAACCTCTGTTGTCAATACTGAACCCTCAGAAAGGAATTTCTACAACAACCGCATCTCGCTTACAAAGGTACGCTTTATTCTTGGGAGCTTATACTTATTCTATCAGATACCGCTCCCATGATGCCCATGGCAATGTAGATGCGTTTTCCAGATTGCCAATTGGAGACCACTCACCAAGAGACGTACGCATAGTGGAAATACACAGGCTGAAATCCTGCATGTCCACCTCCTTAATTGCCAGACATACAGTCACAGATCCTTTCCTATAGAAAAAACAAAAGGGTAGGTATGTGTTAAGCTCATCCAATGTATAATGCTAGGTAATATAAGTGATTTACTAAGTATAAAAAACACTATTATTAATTACCCAATAATTTAGGGGTTTATCCATTAAGTTGGCCTCTGAATTGCAAAACCATATAGAAAAAAGGAGGAGAAAGTTGAAGGATCAAAAAGTCCTTCAGCAAAAGAATTCTTCAACAAGGCTCAACTAATTATACAGACTTATAATGAGTGAACCGAAATTAGTGTAGTAGAAAATTTCATTAATTTATTCAATTAGTTTTAAACAAAACACAACATCAAAAACACCTGATTAAAATGAGACTAGTCAACAAAAACACTAAACAAGGATGGCCACCCGATCAACCATACACACCGCATTCATTCATCCGCTAATGATCTTTGATAGTAATACCGGTATTGAGAATGTAAAAAAATACGTAAATTCATCAATATCAATTGAATAGTCCTGGTGAGTGGAGATAATTCAAGTAATGGCTCCAAAAGTATGATTACCGGGTTGGTCTGTTAGATGGATCAAAAAGGATAATCGGTTAGTGTTCACGCATATTTGCTGGGTGATGAGAGGATAGCTTGGCTGGACATAGTGTACACAGGAGCATGCTATGAGAATAGTGCCTGATGCTGAAAACACAATCCTACAGCTCACCTTAGATGTCTTCACTGGGTCACTCGGTCACTCAGCCATCCAGATCGATAGTCTTTTGGTTTGCATATGATCCCATATGTAACAAACACTCACCACTTTGCTGCGTGTCAGTCCAGTGAGGATTCAATGATTCACATCTAGATTCTCTTGTGTGGGGCTGCTTCACACCCATTCATTTACTTGGATCAATAGATGTTTCCATAGAGTAGCTGTAGACCATGCCGGGGTTGTAGAGCTTCGGTATTTAACGTGCCGGTGAAGTATCTTCACATCAGGAGGCAATAGTATTAAGATCGGGGCAGATGATTCGGTAGTTAGTCATGTGGGTGGAACATCCATGTTCAGGAACTACATGAAATGTAGCATCAAACTGCTAAACTGCTAGATGTGAATCATTGAATCCTCACTGGACTGACACGCAGCAAAGTGGTGAGTGTTTGTTACATATGGGATCATATGCAAACCAAAAGACTATCGATCTGGATGGCTGAGTGACCGAGTGACCCAGTGAAGACATCTAAGGTGAGCTGTAGGATTGTGTTTTCAGCATCAGGCACTATTCTCATAGCATGCTCCTGTGTACACTATGTCCAGCCAAGCTATCCTCTCATCACCCAGCAAATATGCGTGAACACTAACCGATTATCCTTTTTGATCCATCTAACAGACCAACCCGGTAATCATACTTTTGGAGCCATTACTTGAATTATCTCCACTCACCAGGACTATTCAATTGATATTGATGAATTTACGTATTTTTTTACATTCTCAATACCGGTATTACTATCAAAGATCATTAGCGGATGAATGAATGCGGTGTGTATGGTTGATCGGGTGGCCATCCTTGTTTAGTGTTTTTGTTGACTAGTCTCATTTTAATCAGGTGTTTTTGATGTTGTGTTTTGTTTAAAACTAATTGAATAAATTAATGAAATTTTCTACTACACTAATTGCGGTTCACTCATTATAAGTCTGTATAATTAGTTGAGCCTTGTTGAAGAATTCTTTTGCTGAAGGACTTTTTGATCCTTCAACTTTCTCCTCCTTTTTTCACAGATCCTTTCCTGTCTCAGATATTCTCATATGTTCAGGCTGGATGGCCAGAGAAAGTCCCAGGTGAATTTCGTCCGTACTTTGCCAGAAAATGTGAGCTTGTGACTAATGCTGGTTGCCTACAGTGGGGTAACAGAGTGATCATACCTCAGTATTTGCAACCAACCATGCTAAGGATACTGCATGAGGGCCATCCTGGCGTGGTGCACATGAAGCAGCGAGCCCAGAGCTATGTTTGGTGGCCACAAATGGACACAGCAATTGAAGATTATGTGGCTCAATGTCCAAGCTCAGCGACCCCAAAAGAAAGGAACCCTGCTACCTTGGCCATGGCCGACAGAACCGTGGTCAATACTCTATCTTGATTTTGCTGGCCCAATCCAGGGTAAAATGTATTTTATCGTGGTAGATGCACATTCAAAATGGCCAGAGGTTTTTCAAATGCCTTCTGTTACCTCAGCTGCTACCATTCAAGTCTTAAGGAAGCTCTTTTCTCAATATGGCTTGCCAACAGCCATAGTCTCAGACAATGGGACTCAATTTACATCGCATGAGTTTTAATTCTTCCTCAGTGGCTTGGGTATCCAACACTACAAAACAGCTCCTTATCATCCAGCTTTGAATGGGCTGGCAGAACGGTTTGTGCAGACGTTTAAGAAGCACTTACTGTCCACTCTGGACCAGGTCGGAATGTCAGAGGAGAAGCTTCTGGAGTTCTTGACCATCAACCGAAACACAAAACACGCTACTACTGGGCTGTCACCAGCCTTTTTTATGTTTGGCAGGCATCTCCGCACCAAACTTGATTTAGGTCGTCCACAGGAACAGTCACCGACACCTCCTCCGCCAGGCCGTCCTGGATTCCGTGCTGGTGATCTTGTATGGTTTCGGAATTACAGAGTTTTGCCTCATTGGCTTCCTGGCATTATTGATGGACCTCTTGGACAACGAATGTACCTTGTTCACCTGGAGAATGGCGTTTGTGTTCGAAGACACCTTTCGCAATTGAGAAAGCGCATTTGCCTGCCAGTAGAAACAAACCCGACCTCTCTTTCTACCCAACCACCAGAGTCTACTCAAGGCTCTACTGGTGACATGTGGCATGGTGTCTGGCATGATCCCACAAGTTTACAACCAACCCCTGAAGCGGTTGGTGACCATATTCCTGAGGAGCCCGGACATGTGCCTAGAGTTGCAGAGATTGATTTGTCTGTTGGACACTCACTGACACCTCCAGAACCTTTGACAGCCTCTACCCCTCCTGGTGCTGTGCCACTTCGTAAGTCTGCCCGCCAAAGACATCAAACTCCTCGTTGGCAAAGCATTGAAATCTTACGGGACACTTTGGAGGTCAGGAAACAGAGACAAAGGGCTCATAACGTGATGCAGGAGCCACAGAACTGAGTTGGAGATACTATTTGCTGAACTGATCCTGCTTGCCTTGTTATTTTATGTGTTGAGTATTTTGTTCTCTTGTTATGTTATTTTTTTTATTTTGATTTTTTTTTCCTATTGTTTTTTTTTTTTTTTTATGGGAAAAAGAGGAGATGTGATGTTTGTGCTGGAGCACTGTGTGACCCTTCACCTTTTTCTCCTGGTGCATGCTGGGGAAGGGGCTGTACCAGGAAGTAGTGAGAGTGGTGTGTGGAACTGGGAAGCAGCAGCATGATGCACAGAAGGGATTACATCTGGTAATGACAGAATCCTGTTGTATTAGGACTCTATGTAACAAAGTCATCATGTTCTGAGTGAGTAAAAAACCCTTCCATGGATAAGAAGTTCATCTGGCCTGTGTGTAACTTGCTGAGCAGATACTGGCAGCATTGCTAGCAACACTCTGAGAGACCCCGTGTCTAAGGGACATAACAGTATACATGAGAAACAAGTAGATAAATTGGAGGATGATGAATGAACAAATAAAACTTGCTTCCATATAATCCATGAAGTGACATTTATTGTGTGGCCATAGGTAAAGCACACAGTCCAGATAGAAACACAGTCATGTGTGAACGACACAGTCTAAGTTAAAAGGTAAAAGCCCAAGCCTCATCCAGCCTCAAAAACTAAATGGAGGGCCCAGCACTTGTGATGGAAACAGGCTCAAGGTTCACATACCAGCTGGAAGGCTCGCTGGGATCAGCTGTTTGTGTCCTGCAGGGAAGGCACACTTCAGTGAGGTGTGTAGTAAAGCTGGAGCCCACCAAGAATATGGCTGCTTACAGGATGGAGACAATAATGCAGCAGGCCAACGGAGATGACGTGGCCACTCGGACGTCCCATGTCAGAGGAAGGAGAGGGACCAGAGGGGCTCTTTCTCCAATCACATAACACATTTCAAAGCTTCCGGCTTCTTTTTCAAATCTTTTGGGCTTTTACCTTTTAATTTAGACTGTCGTTCACACATGACTGTGTTTTTATGTGGACTGTGTGCTTTATCTATGGCCACATAATAAATGTTACTTCCTGGTTTATATGGAAGCAAGTTTTATTCGTTTATTCATCATCCTCCAATTTATCTACTTGTTTCTCATGGATACCTTGACTTTACCAGTGTGCAGCATATAGCTTTAGTGTTTCTATTTCAAAATGTGGAATAGGCGGCTCCCTCAGGAATAAGTTCTAGCTAGCTCCGTTAAATAATTAAAAAAAAAAGCTGGATGTATTCCTAAAAGCACAGAATATGCGTAGCTGGATATTAGCATTTATAAGTAATAACACCAGCTACAAGAAATATCGTATGCCCTTGGGGGATAAGGAAGAATTTATTTTTTCCCTGTTGGGCAATGCCTTCTTCCTGATTCACTTTCTGTTAGATCTACTTTGGGGATAGGGTTCTGTTTTTGGAGGTTTTCTACTACTGGTTGAGCTCTATGAATATGTTTAATTTTCAACCTATGTTACAGTTTCACTTTTATTTGCTAAGTTCAGAGAACATTACCTTTGCTAAGTTACTAGGCTCTGCTCCTTTAAATAATCAACCACAAGGATTATATGTAACTCCTGTGTTGTAGATGATTTGAATTATTAATTTTTACCAAAAAACATATATTTTTTTTAATTATGTGCATATGTTAACAAAGTTTGCATATTTTGCAAACATGATTCTTTGTTGTGCTTTGTAAAATCTGCCCTATTGCATTCTATCTTTTGTTTTCCCTTTCTTCTGTTCTCCTCTTCCTGTGAAATAAAAGCTTTCTTATCATCCACAAATCTTTATATTGAAATTGCCGGTTTACAGAACAAAACTCCTTGGCACAGTTTATTTTATTCCTGCTGTCCTCACAAGTTTCAGCTGAGTGTAAATTGCACAGCTCCTCTGGGAAATCTTGTTGTTCACAGAGCACATACGGTAATATTTGCATGTCTGGATGTGCCTGGATATAGTTTTTCCATCCTAGAAGCAGGTGCAAGTCCCACATGGCTAACTTCCATTATATGCTACAACCCTAGCGCAAGGCACAAGTAGACTGAGCTGCTGCGCTGGACAATGTGTCATCGTCAAGCCCATAGGGATACTTAAAACAATACAAAAGTGCAAATTAAATCTTCACAGAGGCATAGACATGGGCTAGAATTTATACTGGCTGGCTGGCTGGGATTCCCTTATTTTTCAAAGTAATATTGTCTAATTTTTACTTTCAAACGTGTCTAACATTTTTCATTAAATCGGTTAATTAACAATGTTATAAAACAGGTACATAGATACAGTATCTCACAAAAGTGAGTACACCCCTCACATTTTTGAAAATATTTTATTATATCTTTATGTGACAACATTGAAGAAATGACACTTTGCTACAATGTAAAGTAGTGAGTGTACAGCTTGTATAACAGTGTAAATTTGCTGTCCCCTCAAAATAACTCAACACACAGCCATTAATGTCTAAACTGCTGCCAACAAAAGTGAGTACATCCCTAAGTGAAAGTGTCCAAATTGGGCCCAATTAGCCATTTTCCCTCCCCGTTGTCATGTGACTCGTTAGTGTTACAAGGTCTCAGGTGTGAATGGGGAGCAGGTGTGTTAAATTTGGTGTTATCGCTCTCACTCTCTCATACTGGTCACAGGAAGTTCAACATGGCACCTCATGGCAAAAAACTCTCTGAGAATCTGAAAAAAAGAATTGTTGCTCTACATAAAGATGGCCTAGGCCAGGTATGTTCAAAATCAGGCCCGCGGGCCAATTGTGGCCCGTGTTCCGGTTTCAAACGGCCCGCCTGGTAAGTTGGACATATATGTCATTTGGGGCCCCCAACGAATCTCCGAGCTCCAGGGCCACAAAAGATATATATTCTGGCTGCCTCGGAGGGGACAGGGAGGGAACGGGACAAGTGCCGTACATACAGGAGAATCTACTGTTTACTCAACGGCCTCTGTAATAGGAAGTCCTGTCTCCAGCGCTGCCATTGGACGATTGTTCTGTCCATCATAGGAGGTGGGACTTTGTATTAAAGAGGCCGCCGAGAAAACAGGAGTTTCTCTTGTATGTAATCTGTTGGCGCTCGATCAGGCTGCACTGGTGGCAATGGCAAGTCTGCATTAATGGCAATGGGGGTGCTGCATCCATAGCAATGGGGGTGCTGCATTCATGGTAATGGGGGTGCTGCATTCATGGTAATGGGGGTGCTGCATTCATGGCAATGGGGGTGCTACATTGATGGCAATGGTGGGGCTGCATTAATGGCAATGGTGAGGCTGCATTCATAGCAATTGGGGTGCTACATTCATATCAACGGTGAGGCTGCATTCGTGGCAATGGGGGTGCTGCATTCATGGCAATGGGGGTGTTGCATTCATGGCACTGGGGGTGCTGCATTCATGGCAATGGTGGGGCTGCATGCATGGCAATGGTGGGGGCTGCATTAATGGCAATAGTAAGGCTACATTCATGGCAATGGGGTGCTGCATTCATGGCAATGAGGGTGCTGCATTCACATACCTCCCAACTTTTTGAAATGGGAATGAGGGACACCTATCACCAAAAGTATGCAGGCATAGAACACACTCCTTGCCACGCCCCCTTAAAGGAGAATTGTACAAGAAAAGAAGATTGGTTAAACCCACAAGTGCTTTTTTTTACCACTACTATTCCTTATATTGGCTTTTGGAATTCACAAATGCAGCAATTCAGAAATCAGATGAAAGATTTAGCGCTGGAAAACACCTTTTGATAGAAAAAATGTGCATTTTATACACATCTATACTGATCAGGCCAAAATGAGGGACAAATGAGGAGGAATGAGGGACAGATGGACATTGCCAGAAATCAGGGACAGTCCCTTGAAATCAGGGACAGTTGGGAGCTATGCATTCATGGCAATGGGGGTGCTGCATTCATGGCAATGGGGGTTCTGCATTCATGGCAGTGGTGGGGATGTATTCATGGCAATGGTGGGGCTGCATTCATGGCAATGGTGGGGCTGCATTCATGGCAGTGGTGGGGCCGAATTCATGGCAGTGGTGGGGCCGCATTCATGGAAATGGTGAGGCTATAGATGGGCACTGATTAGGCTGCTATGATGGGCACTGACCCTTATTTTGCTTCACAGTTCTTTATTTAAAATTTTATTTTTTTTCCTAAAACTTTCAAACTTAAAGTGAAGATGCGTGTTATACGCCGATAAATACGGTGTATCCAAATAACACGCCCAAGCTCATCTCTTCGCCATACACAGCCACAAAGGCAAGAGAATTCTTGTTGGGCAGTGTATTAGTGCTCAGACGAACAGGTATCTATTTATTCTGTGTAACATCATCTTTTATATTTGATCAAAAATGGGTAATATAGTGTGTTTGTGTGCACTAAAATTCATTAGTGTATTTTTCCCAAAAACTTGCATTAAAAAAAAAACGCTTTGCAAATCCCACGTGACATAAAAAGATCGCAACACCCAGGGCATGTGCTTAAAAAAATATATAATGTTTGGGGGTTCTAAGTAATTTTCGAGCAAAAAAGTGTTTTTTTTACATGTAGGAGAGGAATGTCAGAATTGGCCCAGTAGGGAAGTAGTTAAACAATATGTTACTCCAACATTTTATATTTCTGATGTAGTGCCCTGGGGTTTAGTCAGGGAGCTCCTCACCAAGTTCCTTGTCAGGAGTAGCTACTGTGGATAGAGATACATTGATTTCTCCCTAAGTTTGGCCTTGTTGTACTTTTCTCTTCTGCCAGTAGGTGGCCAGGCACTTGGTGGCATTAGATGTGAGAAGGACATTTCAAGGTCAAGTTATAAGTATAGCGGTACCCCCAGTTAAGAGGGCTGCTGGTATTGATTTCTTGGGCCCTGTAGTGCACCACTGTCAACCCCTGGCAATCGGCTCTACCCTCCCGTGGTACAGCTAATAAGGGGAGATAGGACTGCGTGACCAGCAATAATGTCTAAACTTCTGTATAAAGTAAAAGAAACAGACACCAATGTACTCGACCCAGGTATATTTACTGAGACTAAAGGGCAAGTAATAAACAAGAGTATAATGGGCAAGTAATAAACGAGAGTATAAGATTATTTGCAGCTCCCTGCAATAAACAGTGTTTAAACAAACAGAATAGACAGGTATTGCTATGTAACTCTACAGATACCCCTTTTCAGCTACTTCCCCCTGTGGGCAGACTGACACCCAGCAATGTCTACCTATGCAGTCAGGCCTGACTGAACTAAATGAAAGTTCTGTAAAGGAATCTTCGCTAGCAAGATTCGGTGGTGCACTTGATGAACAACACTTTGTAATCCAAACAGGGTAGTAGAAATACAGTATCTGTCTTTGAGCAAGTGCTCTCTCACCGACCGGACCAGTCCCAGTCCATCTTCTCCGCCGATGCGTCTAGGCACATGGATCCATCGACATCCGGGTCTTCGGTCCTCCTGGTACAGTGCAGCAAGGATGAAAAGATGTCTCTCAGGTTCCGCTAGGCTGACGGCAGGGTCTTTGGAAGAAAGTGCCCAGGCTTCAGGCCTGGGTTTTCATCAGTCTCGGCAGAGTTCTTGCTTGCTAGGCGGGAGGTGTCCAAAAAGACAGAATAAACCCCGCCTCCCCTTTATAAAGTCCGCCCCAGCAGTCCTTGCTTCGGGGCAATGCACCCTGGGTGCCTGAAAGTGTCTTGGGAAATGTAGTCTCTGGATAATAAAGGGGAATACCCCGCTACACAAGTATATGGGATATCTCAGCCAATGGGCAGGGGTTTTCTTGAATCCCTTGGCCTGCTGGGAGAACCTATATGTTCGGGAGGAGTCAGGTGATCTATGTTCTGTGCCACCTGGACTGCCGTCGGGGTGGACGTGTGTCGTCTGCCCGGGGCTTCTAGGCCGGAGATTGGGCCTATCCCAGGGTCATCTGGCTGCCAGGCTGTGTGAGGGCCTATCCAGAAGTAAGAGGGCAGTGCAGGGTTGGGACTGCGGCTTGCAGTCCAACCAAAAGTGACGGTAGAAGGGAAGCTGTCGCCACTAAGGGGCCAACCACGTTTACCAGGGAACACAATGGGGGTTATTTACGAAAGGCAAATCCACTTTGCACTACAAGTGCAAACTACAAGTGCGAAGTGCACTTGAAATTGCACTGAAAGTGCACTTGGAAGTGCAGTTGCTGTAAATCTGAGGGGTAGATCTGAAATGAGGGGAAGCTCTGCTGATTTTATTATCCAATCATGTGCAAGCTAAAATGCTGTTTTTTATTTTCCTTGTATGTCCCCCTCAGATCTACAGCGACTGCACTTCCAAGTGCATTTTCAGTGCAATTTCAAGTGCACTTTGCCCTTGTAGTTTGCATTTGTAGTGCAAAGTGGATTTGCCTTTAGTAAATAACCCCCAGTGAGTAACTGAAGAAAGTACCGGAGTAACATTCTCATCGAATGGACACGGTGGAGAATCGGGAAACTTCAGGCGGTCATCAAGTCAGGGACCCAACCATCAGAGGTGACGCTTGCAGAGCAGCGTTGTGTGTCAAGCCAGGGACCGAGTCGGTCAGCAGGGGTGAAGCTTGAAAGGTATCTGGAGTGCCAAGCTAGGGACCCAGCAGGGAAGCGTGGCTGACGCTTGAGGGAGATACCACCGCAAAGCCTTGAGGAGCTCATGGGATTCAGAGTCCAGTGAGAAACTAGGAACTCAAGGGGCTGAAGGGCTACAAGTGGACATTGTAGAGAAGCTGAGAGAACTGTTGAACTTTGCGTTAGGAACTGTTCAATACTGTTGCCATAGGAGACAGCAAACCTGCACGTGCAGAAGTGGTGCCTTGCTGGGGCCTTTTCTTGTACGGCTGTCTTCCTATTGAAGTCTCTGAGTCTGCCTATTGAAATTGCAACCACTTAAGGGTATCCTGGCCCTAACCCTCTTTCCCTTGCAAAATACAAAAAGGATTGTTAAAATAAATAAAATCTCTTTTGCAGCTTGTTTGGCGCCCAACACTTTCACCATCTTTGCACCCACTATGCCTCACAACCCACTACATATTGAAGGATGTTGGGGGTTATGTGATAATTTTTTTAAATAATAAAAAATAAAAGGTATTTACAATTTTGACTCATCAGTCCAGAGCACCTTCTGCCATTTTTCTCCACCCCAGTTCTTTTGTTTTCTTGCATAGGACATGGAAACAAGGCTAATAGACTCCTCTATGCATGAAAACATAGGAACTGGGGTGCAGAAAAATAGCCGCTGGTGATCTGGAATGATGATTTAAATTTTGAAATATTTCGCTGTAGCAGGAGGCAGTTTGTTAGCCGAAGGGCTGGAGAGCGGTACAATAATGAGTGTCTGCAGGCAACAGTGAAGCATGGTGGAGGTTCCTTGCAAGTTTGGGGCTGCATTTCTACAAATGGAGTTGGAGATTTGGTCAGGATCAATGGTGTCCTCAATGCTTAGAAATACAGGCAGATACTTTTCCATCATGCCATACCATCAGGGAGGCGTGTGATTGGCCCCAAATTTATTCAGCAGGACAATGACCCCAAACATACAGCCAATGTCATTAAGAACTATCTTTGGTGTAAAGATGAACAATGACCATGTGAAAAATCGATTGTTAAACCAGTAATTCTATGATCCAATTACAAAGATCAGGGTAAAGCCTCTTACACACGACCGATTTTCTCGGCAAAAAACGTCAAGAAACCTGTTGGGAGAGCTTTCTTGCCGAGAAAACCGTTCGTGTGTATGGTTTCTCGTCGAGAAAACTGCCAGGAATCTCAACGAGAAAAATAGAGAACCTGCTCTCTATTTTCTCGTCAGGATTCTCGTTTTTCTCGTCGAGATTCTCGTCGGTCTGTTTCCCGACGAGAAAACCGGTCGTGTGTATGCTTTTCCGAGTCTTAAAAAATCGCGCATGCCCAGAATCAAGTATAAGACGGGAGCGCTCCTTCTGGTAAAACTAGCGTTCGTAATGGAGATAGCACATTCGTCACGCTAAAACAAACTGAAAGCACGAAGACTGAAAAGTGCGAATTGTCTCTCCCCAAACTTTTACTAACACGCGGTAACATGAGATTAGCAAAAGCAGCCCAAGGGATGGCGCCATTGAAATCGAACTTCCCCTTTATACTGCCGTCGTACATGCTGTACGTGACCGCGCTTTTCAACGACGAGATTTATAATTGACAGTGTGCATGGAAGGAAAGCTTGACAAGAAGCTCGTCAAGCTTGACAAGAATCTCGTCAAGTAAAACAACGGGTTTTTTTACGACGAGATTCTCAGTCGTGTGTACGAGGCTTTAAAGAGGAACTAAACTTTCCTCAACTTTACAAGAAGTTGCCATCTTGGGTCAGTTTGATCTGCAGCTGCCGAGGTGCTGTATGCATGGTTAGTTATGACACCAGCCATTTGATGGCTTTACAATTTAATTGAGAGCACAAGCAACTTTTACAGTTATCATTCATGGCATGCCTTGAATTTAACTGTTTGGGAAACATTTAAATTGATGGGATTAGCTCTGCTTTAAATCCATGGAAATCCATGAATATCTGCCAGCTGTGCAACAACCCAGGCTAGGCTGGTTAGGCTCCATCATTCATCTCTAGCTATATATCCTGCGAATTTCAGGCTACAAATGACCAGCTTCACCTTTAATTAACCCAATATGTTAAAGTTATTAAATTGCCATCATGTTCCATACAGCCATGTGAAGTGCTCTCCTAAAAGAAATATTAGCCAGTAACGTAGTAGAAAAATAATGGTTCTCTCAGTAAATCAATAACTCAATAAATTTTCTATTCATCATAACACAAATGGAATTTAATATTTACAGCAAGCCAATAACTTACTGGTGTGTGAAACACACCTAATCCACTTAAACATATCTCTCCACCTCAATACGATGGATCGATCTCTCATTGGAGAAATAAAACACTGCTCTGGAACATTATATATGGCGTTATGTTCCCTAGCCTCAAGACTACCACCAATGAATCTGTTGGAAAAGCTATCACTCCAATTTCCTCTGGCCGTGATTCTGCTTACACCGAAGAATACTGGATTTGTCACAGTTACACTTCTGAAACAATGAATAGAATACACTAAGAATAAAAAGCAAAACAGAAATGTATTATTATTACTAATATTAACAATTTTACAAGTAGACGCTGCAAAATGGTGCATAATTGTTAGCAGATATGCAAATAAAATACAAAAAGTAAAATATTACTCATTATTATCATTACTAATACATTTAAAACACATGTAAGAGGGGCTTTGGGATTGGCTAGAACTTTGTATCCCCAAGGAAGGAATGTCCACACAAGAAGTAGTTTTGCTGCACTTTAATGGTGGTGTTCAGGAAACGGCATTACAGTCACATCACAAGGACGTGTACATGATGGACATGTACAGTGCCTTGAAAAAGTATTCATACCCCTTGAAATTGTCCACATTTTGTCATGTTACAACAAAAAACTTAAAGGTTTTTTTATGTTTTTTTTTGTGATAGACCAACACAAAGTGGCACAAAATTGTGAAGTGGAAGGAAAAGGAAAAATGTTTTTCAAAACTTTTTACAAATAAATATCTAAAAAGTGTGGCGTGCATTTGTATGCAGTCCCCTTTACTCTGATACCCCTAACTAAAATATAGTGGAACCAAATTGCCTTCAGAAGTCACCTAGTTTGTAAACAGAGTCCACCTGTGTGTAATTTATTCTCAGTATAAATGCAGCTGTTCTGTGAACCCCTATGAGGTTTGTTAGAGAACCTTAGTGAACAAACAGCATCATGAAGGCCAAAGAACACACCAGACAGGTCAGAGATAAAGTTGTGGATAAGTTTAAAGCAGGATTAGGTTATAAAAAAAATATAGCAAGCTTTGAACATCTCACAGAGCACTGTTCAGTCCATCATCTAAAAATGGAAAGAGTATGGCACAACTGCAAACCTACCAAGACATGGCTGTCCACCTAATCTGATAGGCCAGGCAAGGAGAGCATTAATCAGAGAAGCAGCCAAGAGGCCCATGGTAACTCTTGAGGAGCTGCAGAGATCCACAGCTCAGGTGGGAGAATCTGTCCACAGGACAACTATTAGTCGTGCACTCCACATATCTGGCCTTTATGGAAGAGTGGCAAGAAGAAATCCATTGTTGAAAGAAAGCCATAAGAAGTCACATTTGCAGTTTGCGAGAAGCCATGTGGGGACACAGCAAACCCCTTCAGCAGGGACAGGGAAACTGGTCAGAGCTGATGGGAAGAAGGATGGAGCCAAATACAGGTCAAGCTTTAGAAGAAAACCTGTAAAGCCTCGTACACACGGCCGGTTTTCTCTGCAAGAAAACTGCTGGCAGAGCTTTTTGCCGAGAAAAACGTTTGTGTGTATGTTTCCTTGTCGAGAAAACTGCTCTCTATTTTCTCGTCGGCCTGTTTCCCGAGAAAACCGTGTGTGTGTATGAGGCTACAAGCTTACCTTTCCTCCGGTAAGCCCGCGCATGCTCGATGAGACTTCGATGCATGCGCGGTAGCTTACAAGGGTAGTGTAGGGTGAAGCAAGATGGCGGCGACGGCATCGAATGTGACGAGCGCATGCTCGTCGTAGTCAATGACGTCACCGCGTTTTTGCCATTCAAAAGAACAGCGGTTCTTTTGAATGGCTGTCTGTATGCACGGCTTGGCAAGAAAAGCTTGCCAGGAATCTCGTCAGGAAAAACAAAGTTTTTTTCCTGACGGGATTCTCGGCCGTGTGTACAGGGCTTTAGAGTCTGCAAAATACTTGAGACTGGGGCGGAGGTTCACCTTCCAGCAGGACAACGACCCTAAACATACAGCCAGCCAGAGCTACAATCGAATGGTTTGCATCAAAGCATATTCCTGTGTTAGAATGGCCCAGTCAAAGTCCAGACCTAAATCCAATTGAGAATCTGTGGCAAGACTTGAAAATTGCTGCTCACAGGTAGTCTCCTTCCAATCTGACAGAGCTTGAGCTATTTTGCAAAGAAGAATGGGGAAAATGTCACTCTCTAGATGTGCAAAGCTTGTAGAGACATCCCCAAAAAGAATTGCAGCTATAATTGCAGCAAAAAGTGGTTCTACAAAGTATTGACTCAGAGGAGCTGAATACAAATGCACACCACACTTTTCACATATTTATTTGTAAAAAAAAAATGAAAACCACTTTGTGTTGGTCTATCACATAAAATCCCAAAAAAATAAATTTACGTTTTTGGTTGTAACATGACAAAATGTGGAAAATTTCAAGGGTTATGTAAACTTTCAGGTTTTTAGGGAACCCCTGCTAATAATTAATATATCCATCATGAATAGTGAGTTAAAAAAGAGGAATAAGTGGCGTACTTAGCATATTAACCACTTACTGCCCAGCCTATAGCAAAATGATGGCCCGGGCGGTGGTTCAGTTATCCTGCTGGACGTCATATGACGTCCAGCAGGATAACAGCCGCCACGCACACGTGGGGGCACGCATCGTGGCGATCGGTGGTGCGGTGTGTCAGTCCGACGCGAGTAGAGGAGAGCCGATCAGCGTCTCTCCTGACAGGGGGGGTCTGCGCTGATTGTTTAAAGTGGCACATTTTTCCTGTGTTTAGAACAGTCCCTGCACAAAATGACATTTCTAAAGGAAAAAAAACTACTCGCGGCTATAATGAATTGTTGGGTCCGGCAATATCCATACCAGACCTGATGGGCCTGGTATAGAATTTGGGGGGACCCCCACACAATTTTTTTTTACATTTTGGTGCGGGGTTCCCCTTAATATTCATACCAGACCCAAAGGGCCTGGTAATAGACTGGGGGGGGGGGGAACCCTTTGCCGTTTTTTCAATGACTTTTATTTGTATTGCGGGACCCGACAATTCATTATAGCCGCGATTCGTTTTAAATGACTTTTTTTTTCTTTAGAAATGTAATTTTGCTGTGGGACTGTTCTAAACACGGGAGAAAAATGTGCCACTTTACAGGCATACTATAGACACCTCCCAGGTACGAAATTTAAAGGAATATTTAACTTTTGTTGTCTCACTTTAAAGTGGGGTTCCACCCACAATTTTTTTTAAAAGTCAGCAGCTACAAACACTGTAGCTGCTGACTTTTAATAAGGACACTTACCTGTTCTAGGTGCTCGTGATGTCGGCCCCCCGAGGCCGATCCCTCGATTGTAGAAGGTCCCGGCGCCGCCATCCTCACTAAGGGAAACGGGCAGTGGAGCCTTGCGGCTTCACTGCCCGTTTCCTACTGCGCATGCGCGAGTCTCACGGTGCTGTATGAATGGGCGGCTGCTCTCTGGGATACACACAGTTCCCAGAAGGCAGCGCGCACCATTCTCCAGAAGATAACGCAAGGATGAAGACCAGCCGTGGACTATGAAGAGGCAGATTAGGAAGATCCACATAGCAACTGCAATTTCTGGTAAGTAAAACATTTATTTATTTTTCAATTTTTTTTCCAATTTTTTTGTAGAATTTTTTTTAGGGTGGAACTCTACTTTAAGCATTATTAAAATCACTGCTCCCAAAAAAACGCCCATTTTTAAAACTTTTTGCATTGATACATGTCCCCTGGGGCAGGACCCGGGTCCCCAAACACTTTTTATGACAATAAATTGCATATTAACCTTTAGAATTAGCACTATTGATTTTTCACGTTCGTGTCCCATAGATTTTAATGGTGTTCACGTGTTCAAACTAACTTTTTGCCTGTTCGCATGTTCTGCTGCAAACCGGGGGTGAGGGGGGGGGGTTGGCTCATCCCTACTTATTTGCCAAAAGTTGTGGGACCCTATGATAACATGGAACCCTGGTCGAGAAAGGGTGGTCTATTACAAGTGTTGGTTTCTAGGTTGTTATTTTTTTGGATGTGTTCAGAAACCAGTTTACAGCAGATGTACCTGTAAATTGTGCTTAATGTAATCATTTTAAAATGAAAAGTTTGGCTCATGTTATTTTTGGCATTATTTATATGGTATCAACTACCATTTCAGTTCTTTTCAGGGTATAGTTTGACAAATACATATTAAATGTATTATTTGTATATATATATATATATATATATATATATACGGTATATATATATATATATTTATTTATTTTTCTTAATGTAAAACATATCTATCTCAAAATGTTTTAAAGTGCTGGAACATTTTTTTAACCTTTAGGTGTGACTGTTCTTGCTGTTATCTATAGAGACTGCATGACCATACACATTATTGTAAATACCGACACATGATTTTATCCTAATGCTAAAAACAAGAACACATGGTGCAATCATCAAGATAGCACATTGGTTTCAGGAAGATAAATTAAATATCCCAAGGCACTCATAAAATCAGATGCAGAGTGAGCAAACAGCGAATTTTAAAGGCTGGTCCTAATCAGCTGACTTGTCACTTTTCTTTCAATGGCTTGCCAAGAAAACAGTATTGCTGTGTATATATATATATAATATATATATATATATATATATATATATATATATAGGTAATACTCGAAAAATTTGAATATTGTGCAAAAGTTAATTTATTTCACTAATGCAACTTAAAAGGTGAAACTAATATATGAGATAGACTCATTACATGCAAAGCAAGATAGTTCAAGTCGTGATTTGTCATAATTGTGATGATTATGGCTTACAGCTCATGAAAATCCCAAATCCAAAATCTCCGAAAATTAGAATATTATGTAGCGACCTCACCCCATCTCCTTTGTCTAGGGGTATGTCACACGACAGGGTGAGATGCGCTACGGCCCATGTCCTCCCCATAACTGTGGTGAGGTGAAGGCCAGTACCAGATATTTCCTCGGGCCTATGTGCTTTTGTCTAGAATCAAGTCCCGCTGTGTCAACACTTCCCTCTGCTCCCATTAACCAGAGTTCCACACACCGATCACAGTCCAACTCTTGTTTTATTGTATATCTCACAATAAACAGTGCTTCAGTAGCCAACTGGTTGCGACTTGATAACATTTCGATACGGGGAATGAGCAGGTCGAGGCACTATCCTGGTTATCAGCTAAACCACTGCGATCTCGCCAGCGGTTACTATAGCATCAACTAGAAAGGATTTAGAACTTGAGAGTCTCTACCAGCAACTCAAGAGAACGTAGATAGGAGTACCTTTGCTGCACTGCGGCCCCTGTCAGGGGAAGATGTCCCTACAAGGGAGTTACCAGAGGCCCATCCGTCACTGGGTTGATGCTGCTCCAGACTCTCCGAATGGGTAACCTCCCCGGCCTCCTCACCTCAGACATGGGCCCCATCCACCTCAGGGACCCTCGGACTTCTCCACCCTCGCGGGACCCAGTCGAAGTCACTGGACCCCAGGCCTCCTAGTTTAGTACCTCACCCCAGGCTGAAGGTGCCTGGGATGGACTCCAACTCCATTCCGGTCAGGCCTAGGGCGCCTGGGCCGGAATCCGGAACCGCCCGCACCCAGGCCTAAGGTGCCTGGGAGTGTGAAGAAGATCCTCCTGAAGCCCTCGTGGTTAGGGCGTCTCCCCCTTTTATCTCCTCCCATCGACACCACGGCAGGTTCCCCGCCCTCGCCGTACCATCTCCAGAAAGGGACAAAAAGGGTAGCACTGTGACGGCCAATCTACTTTGAGCCTCCAGGTACCCCGCCACCCAGAGGCCAAGGAGATTATTACACCGTCCAATCCTCCACGAACACAAATGGTCCACTATTCCCATACTTACACACCTGAGTGTCCCACCTAAATTTAGAGACCCCGCTACAATTACATGCAATCAATAAAACAAGGATTGTACATAGAACAATATCAGACCTCTGAAAAGTATAAGCATGCATATGTACTCAGTACTTGGTTTGGGCCTTTTGCAGCAATTACTGCCTCAATGCGGAGTGGCATGGAAGCTATCACCCTGTGGCACTGCTGAGGTGTTATGGAAGACCGGGATGCTTCAATAGCGGCCTTCAGCTCTTCTGCATTGTTCGGTCTCATGTCTCTCATCTTTCTCTTGGCAATGCCCCATAGATTCTCTATGGGGTTCAGGTCAGGCGAGTTTGCTGGCCAATCAAGCACAGTAATCCCACGGTCATTGAACCAGGTTTTGGTGCTTTTGGCAGTGTGGGCAGGTGCCAAGTGCTGCTGGAAAATGAAGTCATTATCCTAATAGAGCTCGTCTGCGGAAGGAAGCATGAAGTGCTCCAAAATCTCCTGGTAGACGGCTGCGGTGACCCTGGACTTAATGAAGCACAGTGGAACAACACCAGCAGATGACATGGCTCCCCAAATTAACACAGACTGCGGAAACTTCACACTGGACTTCAAGCATCTTGCAGTGGGTGCCTCTCCATTCTTCCTCCATACTCTGGGTCCTTGGTTTCCAAATGAGATGCAAAATTTTCTCTCATCAGAAAAGAGGACTTTGGACCATTGAGCAACAGACCAGGTCTGTTTTTATTTAGCCCAGGTAAGACGCTTCTGACGTTGTTTGTTGTTCAGGAGTGGCTTGACAAGAGGAATACGACATTTGAAGCCCATGTCCAGGATCCGTCTGTGTGTGGTGGCTCTTGATGCACTGACTCCAGCCTCAGTCCGCTCCTTGTGAAAGTCCCCAACACTTTTGAATGGCCTTTTCCTGACAATCCTCTGCAGGCTGCGGTCATCCCTGCTACTTGTGCACCTTTTTCTTCCACACTTTTCCCTCCCACATTACTTTCTATTAATGTGCCTTGATACAGCACTTTGGGAACATCCAACTTCTTTTGCAATTACCTTTTGAGGCTTTCCCTCCTTATGGAAGGTGTCAATGATGGTTTTCTGCACAACTGTCAGGTCAGCAGTCTTTCCCATGATTGTGATTCCTTCTGAACCAGACTGAGAGACCATTTAAAGGCTCAGGAACCCTTTGAAGGTGTTATGGCTTATTTAGCTGATTAGAGTGGGACACTTTGAGCCTAGAATATTGCACCTTTTCACAATATTCTAATTTTCGGAGATTGTGGATTTGGGGTTTTCATGAGCTGTAAGCCAAAATCATCACAATTATGACAAATCACGGCTTGAACTATATTGCTTTGCATGTAATGAGTCTATCTCATATATTAATTTCACTGTTTAAGTTGCATTAGTGAAGTAAATGAACTTTTGCACGATATTCAAATTCTTCGAGTATCACCTGTGTGTGTATATATATATATATATATGTATATATATATATATATATATATATATATATATATATATATACAGTACCTCACAAAAGTGAGTACACCCCTCACATTTTTGTAAATATTTTATTATATCTTTTCATGTGACAACACTGACGAAATGACACTTTGCTACAATGTAAAGTAGTGAGTGTACAGCTTGTATAACAGTGTAAATTTGCTGTCCCCATAAAATAACTCAACTCACATCAATAAAATGCACCTGTGTTCATTGTCCATAGCATACGCCTGCCCATACCATAACCCCACCGCCACCATGGGCCACTCAATCCACAACGGTGACATCAGCAAACCGCTCACTCACACAACGCCATACACGCTGTCTGCCATCTGCCCTGTACAGTGAAAACCGGGATTCATCTGTGAAGAGAACACCTCTCCAAAGTGCCAGACACCATCGAATGTGAGCATTTGCCCACTCAAGTCGGTTACGACGAAGAACTGCAGTCAGGTCAAGACTCTGATGAGGATGACGAGCATGTAGATAAGCTTCCCTGAGACGATTTCTGACAGTTTGTGCAGAAATTCTTTGGTTATGCAAACTGATTGTTGCAGCAGCTGTCCGGGTGGCTGGTCTCAGACGATCTTGGAGGTGAAGATGCTGGATGTGGAGGTCCTGGGCTGGTGTGGTTACATGTGGTCTGCAGTTGTGAGGCCGGTTGGATGTACTGTCAAAATCTCTGAAATGCCGTTGAGACGGCTTATGGTAATGAAATGAACATTCAATTTAAGGGCAATAGCTCTGGTGGACATTCCTGCAGTCATCATGCCAATTGCACGCTCCCTCAAAACTTGCGTCATCTGTGGCATTGTGCTGTGTGATAAAACTGCACATTTTAGAGTGGCCTTTTATTGTGGCCAGCCTAAGGCACACCTGTGCAATAATCATGCTGTCTAATCAGCATCTGGATATGCCACACCTGTGAGGTGGATGGATTATCTCGGCAAAGGAGAAGTGCTCACTAACACAGATTTAGCCCTGGTTAACACTGGTGCGTTTTGACATGCGATTTGACATGTCAAATCACATGTCAAAACGGTGGCATTTGCCGGCAATTGCCGGCAATGACACCATCCTAATCGGTGCGACGCCGCATGTGCGGCGCTGCACCGATTTCAAAAAGTAGTTTCTGTACTACTTTTTGCGATTTCGGCCCGCGATTTATATTGACATCTGTGCAGAAACCTGCACAGATGTCTCTGTAATCGCAGCCGAAATCGGGACTGACCAGCGGGAGTGAAATCGTGCGAGTTTAGCTGAACTCGCACGGCTTCACTCCCGCAGCCCAGTGTGAACCTGGGCTTAGAAAGATTTGTGAACAATATTTGAGAGAAATAGGCATTTTGTGTGCATAGAAAAAGTCTGAGATCTTTGAGTTCAGCTCATGATAAATAGGGGCAAACACAAAAATGTTGCGTTTATAATTTTGCTCAGTGTATGTCTTATGCAGCCATCAAGATGTTAATGATCACTCTGTGTCCTTGATGCAGTTTTATTGATACATGGTGTATGCATAGAAAAATGCCAACAGGGGTTAGATACCATTGGAGAAAAACAGCTTTACTTTAGGCACACCAGGGCCTAATTAACATGCATTTGGACACTGGAGCAAATATTCCATAGCAAACAACACATGGTAGTACTGTACATTTTGATATAAACACTGTAGCTTGTGTGTGTAATTGCAGTATTGCACACATCATGGATGTATAGTGAATTTTGGAAATCATACAATTTGCTTGAGCTATACTGTATATCCTTTAGTAAACCAGGCATTGGACATCTTCCAGCGATTCTCTTGGTACAGATGAAAACTTATTCTAGGATATTCCACGATTTTAATTGAAGACATATGCTAATTTGCATGTTAGCAGCCAGAAACGGAGACAAAACTATCTAGATCCAAAACTTTTTTTAGTTTTGGATAGAGAAGGCAATGGTTATTACAAATATATTTTTGTCTGTATCCTGTAGGATAGATTTCTCCTCACTTCCTGTCCTGGAGAAACAAAAGGAAGTAAGAATCAACCTCTTATGCCCTGTACACACGATCAGAATTCCAATGGAATAAAATCTGATGGATTTTTTCATCGGAATTCCAATGAAGCTGACTTCCATCAGTCTTGCCTACACACCATCAGACAAAATTCCGACCATCCAAAACGCGGTGACGTAAAACACTCTGACGAGCCGAGAAAAATGTTCAATGCTTCTGAGTATGCGTCGACTTGATTCTGAGCATACGTGGGTCTTTCTCCGATAGAGTTCCCCACAGACGATCAGAATTTTCTATCGTTTATTTTTCCATCTGTAAAATTTAAAACATGTTCTATTTTTTTACACCGATGGGAAAAAAAACGATGGGGCCCACACACGATCGGTTTTTCTGATGAAAAAAGTCCATCTGTCTTTTTTCGTCAGAAAAACCGATCATGTGTACGCGGCATTAGATTTAGAAAGATTAAGATTAGGAAATCGCCCCTTACCCTTTTTGAACACATCATAAGCATCATACATACTGCTCCTTTATGTTTTGTCTTGCCATTGTTTAACCCCTTGCTCCATCTGTGGATTTAATTGTTCTCAGACTCCCTTTACTTCTACCCCCTCTCCCCCCCCCCTTGACCCCATCTCCAGATATCTACCCAAATCTCACCCAATTGTTATTGGCCACAGCCTTATTAATCTCTCCAGTAGCCTTCCCTGCTTGTTGATCAACTTGTGCTGCTTCCCTTTTTTTTTAACCATACTTTTACTTTTATTTTTATTATTTCTGATATTTCTGTATACATTGTGTGTGTACCTCTGTTTTAGTTTTTCATATGCTTGTTCTTCTAACTCAACATTCATATATTGTCTGTTTTGTATTCTTCAGAATTTTTTCAATAAAAGCACAATTAAAAAAAAAATAAAAAAAAATCGCCTCTTAGACCAATGGGACACTATTTCTTTAACTGACATCAACAATGGGACATAATTCCAGCCAATGACACCAACAATGGGGCATAATTTCAGCTACTGACATCAACAATGGTGCACTATTCATCCCACTGACACCAATGATGGGCCACTATTCCTCCCCCAGTACAGATTTACATGTAATAGTGGGAGGAATTGTTTGCATTGTTTACTCCCACTAATGCCAGAATAGTTTCTACTCCCAATTGCCACTTCGGCCCCCCAAAAGTCTGAAGGACAGTAAACTGGCCCATTGTTTAGAAAGTTTGGGGGCCCCTGTCTTAGTTGTTACTGGCCAGATGTTCCCTCTATGTTGTGTTTCCTTTTTACTATCCCAAAGTCAATGGAAAGTGGGTGAATCTCCCTAACGGGACACAGACAGATAAGAACTAACGTGTGTTCTAATCCATCTACACTCTGTCCAAAACTGAAGAAAAGTTTTGCATTTAGTTATACTTTAATATTGGTGTCATTTATGTTCTATAGCACTGTGCTATCTTTATACCAATAGGGATAGGCTGGAGTTTGGCTTTGACTTCGGTCAGAACCCATGTTGGGCTTGACCCAGAAGTCTGCTTTCAGTGCCGGGCCAACAACAGGATGCAGTCAGGGGATTCCCCACTTACATGAAGGGAAAATGATTCTCATATCATTGACCATGCAACCATAATAACGTAATCAATAATTTAATCAATATTTTGTGTATTTGCAGCTGCGAGGCTGGGAATGTCCTGGCCTGCCCCTGATTGGCCCATGAATGATAGTTACCTTCCAGGTTTGGTTAAACCCAACCAAACCCAGGCTCCTCACTAGCCACCAGGACTAAAAAAAAAGGCTTAATCTACAGAGGGTCTAACCCTTCTCCACTCTATCCAAAACAGAAAAAGTTTGAACTTTAGATACACTTTAAGACCTCATTCACATAAGCATATCTAAGTATAAAAAATGTGTGCAGAAGCCACGCTAATGCCAATACTATATCCAAAATAATTTGTGCAAAGCAGCACCTCATCAATGTGATATAACCATAGTGCATACAAATATATAGAAAATAGAGCCGCGCTTATGCAATGGAGAGCAAATTAAGTACACATTCAGTAAAACATAATAATATTGTAGAATATAGATTATAGCCCATGTGAATATGTGAGAAATTAGTGAAGAAATCTTTAAAAATTCTTTGAAGGGATTCCAACACCAGCAGTGATATAAAAGTCCTTATGTGAAACCTATACCTCCGATGATAGGGGCGCTTATCAGATCTTATAGACCCTCTATCTCTAGAAAGGTCAATTGAGCAATAATCATGACCATCTATAAGGTGTTGCAGATAGAGATGCACTCCTGCGGGAACTGACAGCCACTGGTTTCCTTCCGACCGGCCACGCCAGATACCATGGACAGAGGTATAGAGGTAAAAAATGCTATAATAAATCATCCAATTGTTTTATTAAAATAATAAAAATTGCACTTACATAACCAAATGATTAAAACGCCAAACTGTACAGTCTTTTGACACAAGAACGTCAGCACACAGCACCACCCTATATGTTTCGTCATAAATTACATCTTCCGAAGCACGATATTCGGGGCACGATACGTATATAAGTATACATCAAGGCAAAGGGCTGTGTTTGCCTGCACAGGATGCACAGTTGTTCCTTGCATCCACAGCAGCTGCATGGACACACACTGTCTTCACATGGGGATACGCACCTGTATGGCTGTCAAATTGGGACCAACGGCTGTGTCCATGTAGCTGCTGCATTCTGTGCTAGCAAATGTGGCCCTATGCAAGGATGCACACTTAAAGTGGTTCTAAAGCCTTAATGTTTTTCACCTTAAAGTGACACTATAGGTTATTTTTTTATTTTTTTGCAATGACAAACATCTCATACTTACCTCCACTGTGCAGCTCGTTTTGCACAGTGTGGCCCCGAACGCCATTTTCTGAGTTCCCCTGGTGGCTCTCTCAGCTCCTCCCTGCATCAGATAACCCCCTCTGGGAAGCGCTCTCTCAAGGGGGTTACCTTGCAGGTGCGCCCCCGAGTCCTGCATTCGGCATCCACAGCTGCCGAATGCAGGATTCGGCCCTGCCCCCCATCGCCCGCATCATTGGATTTGATTGAGAGCAGCGGGAGCCAATGGCTGTGCTGCTATCAATCTATCCAATGAAGAGCCGAGAACCCCGGGCAAAGATCCAGCGACTTTCCAGGGCTCAGGTAAGTAAAATGAGGGGGCTGGGGGGCCGGTAATAGTCAGATGTTTTTTCACCTTAATGCATAGGATGCATTAAGGTAAAAAAACAGGAGGGTTTACAGCCCCTTTAATGGATTCTATCCATTAAGGTGAAAAATTTTCTCTGCTACAGCTGCCGTCCAGACCCCTCCTTTTCCTTACCTGAGCTGATCCAGCAATATGCACGAGCACAACGGCTCCCGCTGCTGTCTCTCTCCTCTTTGGACAGATTGATAGAAGTGGGAGTGATTGGCTCTCACTGCTGTCAATCAAATCCAGTGACACAGGAGTGGGGGGGGGGCGGATCCGAGTCCCGCTGTCTGTGTCAATGGTTGCAGCAGCGAAACGCGGGAGCGAGCCTGCATGGGTGCCCCCATGAAAAGCGGCCACCCGATGAAGAAGAGGGACCTAGCGTGCCCAAGGGGGACCCCAAAATAAGAGGATCAGGGCTGCTCTGTGCAAAACCGTTGTGCAGAGCAGGTAAATATAGGCATGTTTGTTATTTTTATTAAAAAAAATCAAGCTTTATAAAACACTTTAAGTACGCCCATGTGAATAAGGCACAATAGGTTACATACAGCGATCTAAACAGCTCTGCCATGACAAGCTATAGAAACGTTTTTGTTTAGATTGGAGTTGTTTCAAACATGGAAAATAGTGAATGACGTAAATGTTAATAACATATTATGGTATATACAGTACGTAAACAACAATACAAACCACTGGAGTCTATATTACCCGAATAATGCAAATGATATGGGTCGTTCAGCTTTTGCCAGCACACAACCTACACATTAAGCAATGTGCCCGATGTAAAGGTCCTATTTTACTATAGAACAGCTGACATTTAAAAGACATTTTCTTTCAGCTATTACAAAGTCATTTGATCAAGGTTGTGACAAGAACAGACCTCAAGAATGGAAAGTGAGACTTACCGGGGAGACCAAGACTCGAAGACGTATTTTCCGGTTCACAGTAATCAACATCTGCTTCGCTGGTGTTTGCCACAATAAAATTGAATTCGATGTCATTGTCACACTCAATTTCCTCGGAAGAAAGATTATCCAGTTCAACTCTCACGGCGGACATTGTTAAAATTCTCTCTTTATTAAAAATGAAGAAAAAAAAATTCACCTTGCGGAGGCCAAAAATTGCTAAAGTTTTACTATTAATTGAGTTGCCTCCTAAGCACTTTTTCTCTGCACTTCAATCAGCTTGCTTTGTGGTTCCACAAGGAAGTGTTAAAAGAGTTTCTAAAAGAGGAGACACCTCAACGCTTCAATTATTTATTCCTCTGCCAGACTTGAAGGAGTCGTTGTCTTTGAAAGTGCTGGATACTGTCACAGGGAGTGCGGGCTCTCTGCCTCGGCCTCAGATCTAGGAAGATGTTCTGAGTTCGTATCTGACAAGTTTATGTACCAGCTGGGTGGGGCACCGTGTTGCCACTCTTAAACTTTGATGCTTCAGCCTAACACTGGATTCTACTGCAGTTCCCGCATTCTGCACTACGCGACGAAACTGATGTTTCTCTACTCTACATAGAAATGCCACAAAGGTCGTGTTAAAGGGAAACATGAACTTATAATATGTCTAAACAATGCACAAGTACAACCCCATCTAAAAGACAATAGAAATTCCAAACTGAAACAAAGACCTACTTGTTATTTTGTCATCTGCAGGCTTGTTTCTTATTCCATGAAAAGTCACTTTAACCACTTCCCTACTGATGTTCGTCTTTAAGGCTCATGCACACAGGACGTTTAACTGCTTCCCGACCGTCGCACGAGGATATACGTCGTCAGAATGCCAAGGACAGGCAAACGGGCGTATATATACATCCCCGTTAATTTGCTTCCGTGTGGTCACTGCCACGAGCTCCCACAATCGTGTCACGGAGCCGAAGAACGGGGAGATGTTAGTGTAAACACAACATCTCCATACCTCCCAACTTTTAAAAGTCCCACTGCGGGACATTCAGATCTCCCCTCTTCCCTGCCAACGCAAGTTGTTGAGCGGGGGGGGGGGGGGGGGTGCCGCAAACATTCGTCCCTGCCAACAAAAGTTCACGGAGGGGGGGGGGCTTGCCTGCTTCCACCGCTGCTTATTTTCCTCCACTTCCTGCTGTGCGGGAATTAATCAAGTCTCGCGGGAATGCGGGAAGGAGGGTGCTGTGCGGGAACAGCAATCAGTGACGTGTCACGGCAAGCCACGCCCCCTAAAAATTTAGAAGCACTCCCTAGGTCACACTTAACCCATTCAGCGCCCCCCTACAGGTTAACCCCTTCACTGCCAGTGTAATCAGTGCATTTTTATAGCACTGATCGCTGTAAAAATGACAATGGTCCCAAAATGGTGTCAAAAGTGTCCGATGTGTCCGCCATAATGTCGCAGTCACGATAAAAATCGCTGATCGCCGCCATTACTAGTAAAAAAAAAAAAAAAATATTAATAAAAATGCCATAAAACGACCCCCTATTTTGTAGACGCTATAACTTTTGCGCAAACCAATCAATAAACGCTTATTGCGAATTTTTTTTACCAAAAATATGTACAAGAAAACGTATCGGCCTAAACTGAGGAAAAAAAAATATATATATTTTTTAGGCATATTTTTTATAGCAAAAAGTAAAAAATATATATTTTTTTTCAAAATTGTCGCTCTATTTTTGTTTATAGCGCAAAAAATAAAAAACGCAGAGGTGATCAAATACCACCAAAAGAAAGCTCTATTTGTGGGAAAAAAAGGAATTTAATTTTTTTGGGACCGCGCAATTGTCAGTTAAAGAGACGCAGTGCCGAATCGTAAAAAGTGGCCTGGTCTTTGGCCAGCGAAATGGTCCGGGGCTTAAGTGGTTAAAAAACGCAATTTTTTTCGTGCTTAGACCCTTTATACATTAGCGCTATTGTGCATTTTCCAGCATTTTTGGGCGTTTGCGTTTTTGGACATTTTTTTCATTAAAAACACTCCCTATAATTTAAAAATACCTAAAAACTATTTTTTTGGGCGTTTTTCCTTTTTTCCTTTTTGTAGCTTGTTTTTACTGCTCCTGGAAGCACAGGCTGTAATTTTTTTCTACTGCCCCTAAACAATTATGCCTCCAAACGCCTGACAGTTTATGTGTGCATAGACACATAGGCTAACATGAAGGGGCTTTTAGAGGCAGCTAAATAAAAGTCAAACGCCCATAACAGCAGCTGTAAAAACATCCTGTGTGCATGAGACATTGAAGTGGTGGACGCTTATTTCCGCAGCGCTGTGTATAAACGCCACTGGAGAAAAAAAACATTGAGCACCAAGTGCACCTGGTAATACTTGTGAAACGAGCCATCCTCTGACTGCCTGGTTTATAGACACCCCACAGGCTCAGCAGCCATCAGCCCCTGTTCCTAAACAAGCTTGCATTCTAATGTCCCTATCATAAACAAAAATCACCAGTACACCTTATTTGAACAGATGCAGAAAAAAAAAATGTTACATGTTTTGGATGAGCACATCCTTAAAGTGTTTTTAAACCACTAACTTTTTTTTTTTTTGCCCACCTGCAAGAGAAAGGCATAATGAGCTAGTATGACTAGCATACTAGCTCATTATGTACCACTTACCTTAGATCGGTGCCCCCGAAGCAGTCCGCGTCCCTCTGTCCAGACGCAGACATCACTGTGGCGATAGCCGGAATGTTACTTCCGGGTATCGCCGCACCAGCCAATCACAGTTCCGCTCCGGCGCTGTGATTGGCCGGAGCGGCGAAGACGTGACTCCGCGCAAGCGCGCGGGAGCCGTCACATTCGGCTCCGCCCAGCGATTGCTGGGAAGTAGCCGATTTTGTGAATGGGATTAACCCCATGAATGCGCCGTTGTCTACGGCACGCATGCGCCGTAGACAGCGGCGCCTGTCTTTTTAGTAAATATCTCCTAAACCGTGTAGGTTTAGGAGATATTTCTTGCACCTACAGGTAAGCCTTAATCTAGGCTTACCTGTAGGTGCAAGTTGAAAAAGTGGGTTTACAACCACTTTAACCGCCTCAATACAGGGCACTTAAAGGGGTTGTAAAGGTTCATTTTTTATTTTCTAAATAGGTTCCTTTAAGCTAGTGCATTGTTGGTTCACTTACCTTTTCCTTCGATTTCCCTTCTAAATGTTTTTTTTTCTTTGTCTGAATTTCTCACTTCCTGTTTCTCCTCAGTAAGCTTGCCCCCATCATTTGAGCAGGGGTTAGTCAGCCAGAACAGCTTACTGAGGAGGATCAGGAAGTGAGAAATTCAGACAAAGAAAACAAAGAAAAAAACATTTAGAAGGGAAATCCAAGGAAAAGGTAAGTGAACCAACAATGCACTAGCTTAAAGGAACCTATTTTTTTTTAAAAACGAACCTTTACAACCCCTTTAAATCTCCTTCCTGCCCAGGCCATTTTTCAGCTTTCAGCGCTGTCGCATTTTGAATGACAATTGCGCAGTCATGCAACACTGTACCCAAATTAAATTTTTATAATAATTTTCCCCACAAATAGAGGTTTCTTTTTGATCACCTCTGCAGTTTTTATTTTTTGAGCTATAAACAAAAGAAGAGTGACAAATTTGAAAAAAAAAACACAATATTTTTTACTTTTTGCTATAATAAATATCTTTTTAAAAAAAAAAAATGTTCCTCAGTTTAGGCTGATACGTATTCTTCTGCATATTTTTGTTAAAAAAAAATCACAATAAGCGTATATTGATTGGTTTGCGCAAAAGTTACAGCATTTACAAAATAGGGGATAGATTTATGGCCTTTTTATTTTTTTACTAGTAATGGTGGCGATCTGCGATTTTTATTGTGACTGTGACATTGCGGCGGACACATCGGACACTTTTGACACTACTTTGGGACCATTCACATTTATACAGCGATCAGTGCTATAAAAATGCACTGATTACTGTGTAAATGTGACTGGCAGGGAAGGGGTTAACACTAGGATGCGATCAAGGGGTTAAATGTGTATCCTAGGGAGTGATTCTAACTGTAGGGGGCGGGGATTCACAAGGGGAGGAGACCGATCAGTGTTCCTCTGTACTGGAAACACACCATCGGTCTCCTCTCACATGACAGGACGTGGATCCACGGTCCTGCTGTGTTAACGGGCAATCACGGGTGCCCAGCGGACATCGCGGTCGCCGGGCACGCGCACTCCCCCTAGACAGCCGGGAAGCCCAGGACATCTCATGACGCCCGCCCAGGATGGGAGATCCCTCCTGTGGACGTCATATGTACAGTACATGGGTGGGATGGGAAGTGGTTAAACATTGAAGTGGTGGACGCATATTTCTGCAGCACTTTGCACCCGGTGATACTTGTAAAATGAGTAATTCTTGGACAGCTTGGTTTATAGACACCCCACAGCATAGGTGTGCACCCCAAAGCTCAAACACACATGTCTTTCCCTGCAGCCTCAGCTGCATTGGACAGTATATGAATGGGAAGTGCTCTGTGCTGAGCGGCTTCCTGTTCATCCCCAAACTGAAGCATAGTAAACACCGGTTACTATGCTTCAGTTATGAATGAACACAGTGAGTGAGTATGTTCACTGTGTTCATTTAGAAAAGGAAGGGGCTGGTAAATTACATATTGACTAGCCCTTTCCCCCGCTCTCCATTCTGAGAGATCCCCCCACAGCAGCCGAGAGGAGGGAAACCAGCAGCACTGCGGGGGGAAAGCCTGGGCAGTAGGAGGAATCAGCACCACACAGCGTGCTTAGGGTGTGCCCAGACACACCTGGAACAACCCCTGTGCATGCCTATGCCCCACAGGGTTCAACAGCCATCAGCCATGTTTCTTAAAGAAGCTTGCAGTTGAATATCCCTATCATAAACAAAATACCCAGTACCCATTATTTGAACTCATGCAGAAAAAAAAATGCTTACATGTGTAGCGCTACCCCCAGTTAAGAGAGCCGCTGGGTTTTGTTTCGGGCCCTGTATACAGCAGCGCCAACCCCCGGCAATCTACTCAACCCACACTGGCACAGTTAGTCTAGGGAATGTTACCTCGTAACGGTCTATACCTGATTATACACAATCTGTCAGTATTGATAGATAACTACTATCTGCAAAGATGACACTAATACCAATGTGATAAAATATAACTGGATTTACTTTGGTATAAGGGGTCAAGGTTAAACACATCACATAGCATACATGCAGAGGCCTGCAGCAATAAACATATTCATCAGTGATAGTGCAGAGTGATCACCCGCCACGTGCAACTATCTTCTTTCCCTATGCACAATATGGCACAGCAACAAAGTTTTAACCCCCACCCTGGTCAGGCATGACCCAGATTAAAACTCAGTCCCTTATGAGAACAATTCTTCGCATGCAACTTGAACGGTGGTGCACTTTCAGGAAACAATATTTGTAATCCAATGGTAGTAAATAACAGGGTGGGCCAAGGCAGTCACTAGGCCCAACAAAGTAAAAAAGCGTAATGAAGTGAGCAAGTGCTCGCTCACCACTCCGGACGTGATCCCAGTCCGGGCTTCCACCACTGTGTATCCGCACACAGTGTCTCCAACAGCCGGGTCTCCGGTCCAGCTGATGTCAGCAAACTCGAGCAGGAACAGGTGCCACCCAGGCTCCACAGTGGGGTGGAAGGCTCTTTGGTCGGTATGCAAGGCCCAGGCTTCAGGCCTTACACAGCAGCGGATCCGCACAGGGAGTCCTATTGCTTGCAGCGCGGTGTCCAAAGAGGCCGAGCCTAGCCTAGCCTCGCCTTCTTCTTATATAGCCCCACCCATGAGTCTCGGCAGCGGCCCAATGCACCCTGGGTGCCGAACGGGGTTCCGGGAAACGCAGTCCAGGGGCCTCAAAGGAGACCCCGCTACACATGTTTTGGATGAACACATCCTTAAAGAGGAACTGCAGTCTGCTCACATAATTTGTAATAAAAACATGTTTGCCATTCTGAAGCTTCCCTCCAACCACTTTGCATATTATTTTATATATACTGTGATTCTGTACTTGCCAAATATGCTTCAGAAATCTCCCTCCACTGAGTCTGGCTGCAATCATTTTAACTGTGGGCAGCTGAAGCTGCTGCCTGTTCACTTCCTGGATTTACACAGACACACCTCCAGCTCTGCAGCTCTCATTGGCCCTCTTATGACTCATTCCTCCCTCCCTTCCTGGCAAACTCTCACGAGAGTGAGAGAGAGAGCTGTGTATGATGTCATAAGCCTAGGCTTTTTTTTCATACAAGAAACAGGAAGTGGGCTGTATAAGGTATTTACTGGCAGAAAAAAAAAATTCTGACCAAAGTTAAAGAGGAAGTAAACCCTGATGTTAAAGCATAATGGGCTACTATGCATCGCATAGTAGCCCATTATGTGACACTTACCTGTAGGAGAAGGGGTGATAAAAAGAAATAAATGCGCTACCCAAAAAACACATAAATAATAACAACTCTATAGAGGGAGGTGAAGCAGCTGTGCTGGAATGTGACAAATTCAAACAAAATGGAAGGTAATAGTACAGCGCTACATATAGGCCAGTAAAAACTGGACTGTAACTCAAATGTGACCATAAATGGAAACACACAAAAAAGTGAGAAGGGGCAGGCTGAACGCCCTACCCAATATATATAAAATGTCCACAATGATAAACAAAAACAAAAAAAATTAAGAGTGTCCAAAACAGTGGGTAAATAACAAGGAATGGATGTAAAACTTCTGGCACAATTCTTCACGTGGATGGTGACATTCATGTGTGCTTACCAGAAACGTTGGACCCGAATGTCATACGACAGCGGATCAATCGAGCTTGAGAGTATCTCCAACGGCTGCTCCACAGGAACGTCCCCGGATCTCTGATGGATGTAGAGGTATACCAGCTAGACGATCGGATGTCTTCAATCCTGGGTGGAACTGATGGATGCAGTACTTCTCGGGTCTCCAATACCCCCAAGGCTGGAGATCCCACCAGAAGACTGGCACTCTAGATCCCGGTATTCAACCGGACGATGGAATACGATCAAACTTAAATGGAAATTACCCCGACAAGGGTATTGTAGAAGGACCAACTGGAGAAAACTGAAAAAACTTTTCCTCACCGATTTCATGCAAAGAGAAGAAAAAAATAGGGGGCTCCAATGGTGTAGGTCAAAAAAAATTGGGTTTTTAATCAGAAAAACACCAACATACAAAGATAAAAAGTGATCACAGTTCATATATTAAAAGACAACATGGGAAGCAAAATGCATATCCCAAATAGAAAAATTCCCAGAGCAATGTGGGCTTGACAACACATCAGAACCTGCCTGCTTTGAGGTTTTATCTGTCTAACAAAAACTTTTGCAAAGTCATATAAGGTGAGTTACTTCACTGGCTTATTCACATCTGTACGTAACTTAACCACTTAACGACCGCCCACTGTAAATATACGTCGGCAGAATGGCACCGACAGGCAGAATCACGTACATATACGTGATTGCCTTTGTATAGTTGGGGGGTCCGATCGGACCCCCCTTCTTTACAGTGGGTGGTCGTTTTACCTTCGGGAGCGATCCGGCATGAGGGGACGGCCGTTCGATTACGCCCCCCCCCTCTCGATCGCTCCCGGTGAATGAGAGAGCTTCCCCTGCCTGTGTACTGTTTACACAGGCAGGAGGAAGTGATGTCATCTCTCCTGCGGCGCTCACATATACCGAGCGCCGTACAGGAGAAGATGCAGGTTAGTGCACAAAACAGCACACTGACACCAGGACACATAGGCACATAAATCGCCCCCCCAGGCCCCCCAGATCACCCCCCAGATCACCCCCAGATCACCCCCCAGCCCCCAGTCACAGTGTCACTGATTGCAGTGACCATTTATTTAGTGATCACTGCAATCAGTGACATTTGTGACTGTAAAAGTGTCACTACATTTAGTTTTAGGTCCAGTGTAGCCCCCTAACCCCCCCCTAATAAAGGTTTAACCCCCTGATCACCCCCCAGATAACCCTTTCACCCCCTAGCACCGCCGTCGCTAAGCGATCATTTTTCTGATCGATGTCTTAGCGTCGGTGATGCTGATCGGTAGCCAGTAATTTTTTTTAGGTTCGCCGCAGGTTTTTATAGCGTCGGGTACCCCCATATATTACCTAATAAAGGTTTAACCCCCTTGATCGCCCCCCAGGTAACCCTTCCACCCCCTATCACCACTGTCGCTAAGCGATAATTTTTCTGATCGCTGTCTTAGCGTCGGTGATGCAGATCGGTAGCCAGTAATTTTTTTTAGGTTCGCCGCAGGTTTTTATAGCGTCAGGTACCCCGATATATTACCTAATAAAGGTTTAACCCCCTTGATCGCCCCCCAGGTAACCCTTTCACCCCCTATCACCACTGTCGCTAAGCGATCATTTTTCTGATCGCTGTCTTAGCGTCGGTGATGCAGATCGGTAGCCAGTAATTTTTTTTAGGTTCGCCGCAGGTTTTTATAGCGTCAGGTACCCCCATATATTATCTAATAAAGGTTTAACCCCCTGATCGCCCCCAGGTAACCCTTTCACCCCCTATCACCACTGTCGCTAAGCGATCGTTTTTATGATCGTTGTCTTAGTGTCTTAGTGTCGGTGATGCCGATAGGTAGCCAGTAATTTTTTTTAGGTTCGCCGCAGGTTTTTATAGCGTCAGGTACCCCGATATATTACCTAATAAAGGTTTAACCCCCTTGATCGCCCCCCAGGTAACCCTTTCACCCCCTATCACCACTGTCGCTAAGCGATCATTTTTCTGATCGCTGTCTTAGCGTCGGTGATGCAGATCGGTAGCCAGTAATTTTTTTTAGGTTCGCCGCAGGTTTTTATAGCGTCAGGTACCCCCATATATTATCTAATAAAGGTTTAACCCCCTGATCGCCCCCAGGTAACCCTTTCACCCCCTATCACCACTGTCGCTAAGCGATCGTTTTTATGATCGTTGTCTTAGTGTCTTAGTGTCGGTGATGCCGATAGGTAGCCAGTAATTTTTTTTTAGGTTCGCCGTCAGGTTTTTATATAGCGTCAGGTACCCCCATATATTACCTAATAAAGGTTTTAACCCCCTAATTGCCCCTAGTTAACCCTTTCACCAGTAATCACCATATAAGTGTTACGGGTGATGCTGGTTAGTTAGTTTGCTTTTTATAGTGTCAGGGCACCCGCCGTATATAACCCAATAAAGGTTTAACCCCCTGATCGCCCGGCGGGTGATATCAATTAGGTTTTAGCATCAGAGAGGGTCTGCGTCACACCCCAGGCAGCGTCAGGTTAGTGCCAGTAGCGCTAACACCCACGCGTTAAGCATACACCCCCCTTAGTGGTATAGTATCTGAACAGATCAATATCTGATCTGATCAGATCTATACTAGCATCCCCAGCAGTTTAGGGTTCCCAAAAACGCAGTGTTAGCGGGATCAGCCCAGATACCTGCTAGCACCTGCGTTTTGCCCCTCCGTCCAGCCCAGGCCACCCAAGTGCAGTATCGATCGATCACTGTCACTTGCAAAACACAACACACATAACTGCAGCGTTTGCAGAGACAGGCCTGATCCCTGCGACTCCAGTGCTGTAGGAGGTGATTTCACCACCACAGTTAAAAAAAAAAGAAGCATATATGCCGAAGCATTGGGGCAGCAGGGGCGGAGGAGCGATTTTGCTCCTAATGCCGCGTACATACGGTCGAAATTCCGACGGAGGCTTGCCCGTGGAAAAGTCTGACCATGTGTACGCGGCATAACTTTTGCGGGAAGATGCCCCCATGCTTCGGCATATATAAATGGTGCATGTATGCCCATCATTAGAAGTGGGTGGATGAAGGGCGGTATTCTAATGGTGGGCATACCCACCTGTCATTACCTATTGCTATCATAGGGGATATTTACATTCCCTGAGATAACAATAACAATGATAAAAAAAAAAAAATCTGGAAGCAACAGTTTAAAAATAAAATAAAAAAGCAAAATTAATAATAAAAAAAAAAAAAAAAAAAAAAACACCCCTGTCCTGCCCTGCTCTTGCCCAATGGCGAACGCAAGCGTCGGTCTGGCGTCATATGTAAACAGAAATTGCACCATGCATGTGAGGTATCACCGCGAAGGTCAGATCGAGGGCAGTAATTTTAGCAGTAGACCTCCTCTGTAAATCTAATGGCGTAACCTGTAAAGGCTTTTAAAAATGTATGTAGTTTGTCGCCAATGCGCGTTTGTGCGAAATTTTAAAGCTTGTCGTGTTTGGTATCTATGTACTCGGCCTAAGATCATCTTTTTTATTTCATCAAACATTTGGGCAATATAGTGTGTTTTAGTGCATTAAAATTTAAAAAAGTGTATTTTTTCCCCAAAAAATGCGTTTGAAAAATCGCTGCGCAAATACTGTGTAGAAAAAAAAATTGCAACACCCACCATTTTAATCTGTAGGGCCTTTGCTTTAAAAATATATATAATGTTTGGGGGTTCAACATAATTTTCTTGCAAAAAAAAAAATGTTTTCATGTAAACAAAAAGTGTGAAAAAGGGCTTTGCCTTCAAGTGGTTAGAAGAGTGGATGTAAGCTTCCTAATGTTGTGTATAAAATGCCAGAACAGTTCAAACCCCCCCCCCCAAATGACCCCATTTTGGAAAGTAGACACCCCAAGCTATATACTGAGAGGCATGTCGAGTTCATGGAATATTTTATATGTTGACACAAGTTGCGGAAAATAGACAATTTATTTTTTTATTTTTTATTTTTTGCACAAAGTTGTCACTAAATGATATATTGCTCAAACATGCCATGGACATATGTGGAATTACACCCCAAAATACATTCTGTTGCTTCTCCTGAGTATGGGAATACCACATGTGTGAGACTTTTTGGGAGCCTAGCCGCGTACGGGACCCCAAAAACCAATCACCGCCTTCAGGCTTTCTAAGGGTGTAAATTTTTGATTTCACTTCTCACTGCCTATCACAGTTTCGGAGGCCATGGAATGCCCAGATGGCACAAAACCCCCGCAAATGACCCCATTTTGGAAAGTAGACACCCCAAGCTATTTGCTGAGAGGTATGGTGCGTATTTTGCAGATCTCGCTTTTTGTCACAAAGTTTTGAAAATTAAAAAAAAAATAATAATTTTTTTTTCTTCATTTTCAAAAACAAATGAGAGCTGTAAAATACTCACCATGCATCTCAGCAAATAGCTTGGGGTGTCTACTTTCCAAAATGGGGTCATTTGGGGGGGTTTTGTGCTATTTTGGCATTTTATGGCCTTCGAAACTGTGATAGGTAGTGAGGAGTGAAATCAAAAATTTGTGCCTAGAAATCCTGAAGGCGGTGCTTGGTTTTCGGGGTCCCGTACGCGGCTAGGCTCCCAAAAAGTCCCACACATGTGGTATCCCCGTACTTAGGAGAAGCAGCAAAATGTATTTTGGGGTGTAATTCCATATATAACCATGGCATGTGTGAGCAATATATCATTTAGTGACAACTTTTTGTCATTTTTTATTTTTTTTTGTCATTATTCAATCACTTGGGACAAAAAAAAAAAATATTCAATGGGCTCAACAGGCCTCTCAGCAATTTCCTTGGGGTGTCTACTTTCTAAAATGGGGTCATTTGGGGGGGTTTTGTGCTATTTTGGCATTTTATGGCCTTCGAAACTGATAGGTAGTGAGGAGTGAAATCAAAAATTTGTGCCTAGAAATCCTGAAGGCGGTGCTTGGTTTTCGGGGTCCCGTACGCGGCTAGGCTCCCAAAAAGTCCCACACATGTGGTATCCCCGTACTCAGGAGCAGCAGCAAAATGTATTTTGGGGTGCAATTCCACATATAACCATGGCATGTGTGAGCAATATATCATTTAGTGACAACTATTTGTCATTTTTATTTATTTTTTTGTCATTATTCAATCACTTGCGACAAAAAAAAAAATATTCAATGGGCTCAACATGCATCTCAGCAATTTCCTTGGGGTGTCTACTTTCCAAAATTGGGTAATTTGGGGGGGGGGGTTTGTACTGCCCTGCCATTTTAGCACCTCAAGAAATGAGATAGGCAGTCATAAATTAAAAGCTGTGTAAATTCCAGAAAATGTACCCTAGTTTGTAGACGCTATAACTTTTGCGCAAACCAATAAATATACGCCTATTGACATTTTTTTTACTAAAGACATGTGGCTGAATACATTTTGGCCTAAATGTATGACTAAAATTGAGTTTATTCGATTTTTCTTATAACAAAAAGTAGAAAATATCATTTTTTTTCAAAATTTTCGGTCTTTTTCCGTTTATATCGCAAAAAATAAAAATCGCAGAGGGAATCAAATACCATTAAAAGAAAGCTCTATTTGTGGGAAGAAAAGGACGCAAATTTTGTTTCGGTACAACATTGCATGTCCGCACAATTTCCAGTTAAAGCAGCGCAGTGCAAAATTCTGAAAACAGCTCTGGTCCTTTAGCTACAAAATGGTCCGGGGCTTAAGTGGTTAAAGCTTGAGCTGTTGAGCTCTGTAAACAACAGACTTTTTGAGAGCAGGTGGTAAAGAGATAGAAAAAAAATGTCAAAAGGAGGGTAAAGCTTTGAATACTTACTGAAGAGCAAACTACATCATAACTCCCAACTTTCTAAGAAGGGAAAGTGCGACACCTCCCTGAGGACACAACCCTGCCACACCCCTTTACATGGAGAATTATACACCAAAATGAATGGTTACCCCACAAGTCATTTTATTATATCACTACTATTTCTTTACACTGGCTTTTGAAATTTACAAATGCTACAATTTAGAAATTGGATGAAAGGTTTAGCACTGTGAAATACTTTTTGATAGATACAGTAAAATGTGATTTTTTTTTTTTACACTTTTATACATCACATAAGGTGGAAAGAGGGTCAAAGGGTCTTTGGTCTAAAAGAGAGACAGTCCCTCCAAATTAAGGACAGTTGGGAGCTTTGGACTACACCATATTCATATGCAACATTTTATATTTAATTTGGGAACAAAAAAAAAGAAATTTTGTATTTTTTCATTTCTTTTAGTCAAGGATACGAAACTATACAATCCCTTTAAAGCATAATACTATTAAAGCATCATCATAACAACACAAAAGTTGCATCATATTGATAGACGAAATGGACTAAATAAGAGTTCATTGTTAGGGTTTAGTACCTTTTAAAATGTCTTAATTATTGACAGATGAATTTGCGCAGGGATAAAATTAATAATTTATTATATATATGTAGCGGGTGTTTGAATTTAAGGGAGGCATCTGAGTGGTAGTGTAACCCAGATGCACTAATTGCTAGGGGATCCGAGACCTTTTTCTGGTTCTTGGAGGACTCTGGTGGTGTGAGGTTCCTTGTGGTCCACAGGTGGCGCTGTTGCCCTGGGCCGGAGCTGAACTCACACCGCAAGACTGTACCTTTTTGTCCTCCCCTGGAGCTGGTACAGCGGGGCGGGGAACCCGCTTTGACGCAAAGGGAGAGGGGATAAAAGGGGCGGACGCCCTTACCACGGGGTTCAGAGTTCAGAATCAGGAGGACGTGGCCGCACCCAGGCACCTTCAGCTTGGGTGCGGGCGTTCCAGTGTTCCAGGCCTAGGTGCCCTTGACCTAGCTGGAGCGGAGATGGAGTCCATCCCAGGCACCTTTAGCCTGGGGTGAGGTACTATGGCGGAGGCCTGGAGCTCAGTACCTTCGACTGAGTTCCGCGAGGGTGGAGGAATCCGAGGGGGCCCTAACTCCTTGGGTGCCCGTGTCTGAATTTGTGAGATCTGGTGTGCGGAACTTCTCTGGAGAGTCCGGCGCAGCATCGCTGGTGACAGAGAGGCCTCCTGTGTCTCCCTTGGACGGATTTCCTTCCCCTGACAGGGGCCGTGCTAGCGAAGGTAATTCATGTTCTACCTCACATAGTCAGTGGCAGTGACTATTTACCACTGTTGAGACCACGGTGGTTAGCAACAGAAGGGAAGGGATTGTGCCTCGATCTATCCCCCATTATTACTCAGTAGACGGAACTGTTTGTTGTTGGAAAAGAAGAATAAAACTGAGTTGGACCTATTCACTGTGTGGAACTCTGGTTACTAGGAGCAAAGGAGTCAGGGACGAAGTACTGGACTTGACTCTAGGACACCTACACAAAACCCAATCTTCTGGCCTTCACCTCTTAGCTATGGAGGACATGGGCCGTGGTGTATCTCATCCCTCTCCCCAGCACTGAGACCCCTAGACGAAGAAAGACAAGCCGAGCATGAGAAGGGGAGAGAGGGGTGAGGCCGCTACATATATATATATATTATTTTGACATAATGTGCACATACAAATACAATCCAAGCACACTTACCCATAGCAGTAATCAGCATTTTCAGTACTGGCTTCTTATTGGTTGTTATGGGTTTCTATACCTTCTGGTCTGACTAACTGAATAAGCCTGAAATCATAGTTGTATGCAAAAAAAGCCACTTACACTAAACTGTTTTAGAATGATGAAGAGCGACTCCAAGTGGTCATGTTTTGAAGTTTTATAAATGACAAAGTACAATATCTAAGCACTTTTTCAAGCTTAGGGCTCCATTTCTAATTGTTATCACTCGAGATTTACTCAACTTTCACCAAAGGCTCCGGGTTAATTTAGAAAAATGTGGGAATACTGTGTTTAGGTTGTGAATCTTTTATGATTGCATTTAAAAATAGACTCCTAAGTACACCTTCACTTACCGGTAATTGAAAGTAGATAATCTCTTAGCAGGGGTGAGTGGAGTGATATTAATGAAATGATTATGGTACAAAAAAAATCTGATTTTGCCTTTTGGAAAATTGTGCACATTCTGAATCTGTTAATTTTTCTCAGTTAGCTGCTTAGGTGAAACTAGCTTGGATTTTTTCCCCTTTTTTTTAGTGATCATATCATAGCAGCATTACATAACTAAAGAAACTTTCTTATCATTAATATTTTCTTCCAAGCACTTGCCATTCAAGCAGGTACATTAAGTACACTGGGAATCATACAGTATACAAACAATATATATAACACAATACCATATGTATTTATAAAGCTACCAAGCTTGTTGGGGATCTATAGGGGATATACCCACAAACAACAGCATAAAAATACATCTAATATCAAAAACACACTTCTGGTCTGTTGGAACCGAATGTTTACCAATGCCCTGGAGTAGAATCCTCCCGAGTTCCAGAGGCTACTTCTGCAATAGTTAAATGACAGTAATGTTAATAAGGCAGAGACTTTGGGGGATGCCACTCCAGAACATAAGCTTGGCTTGGGGACCATTTATATACATAGTTATCTAGTTCAACCAATAAAAGGAAAAAAAAAAAAAAACAACTATCCCATACACAAAATCCTATACCCACAGTTGATCCAGAGGAAGGAAAAAAAAAAACAGAAAAAAAGCATGATCAAATTTGCTCCAGTAGGGGAAAAAAATCCTTATTGATCCCCCGAGAGGCAATTGGATATTTCCTGGATATTTGCCTATAAACAGGGTCGGCCCTATGATGGGACCAGGTGGTACCATGGGTACCAGGCGGCAATTTTAGGGGGGCGGCATACTGACGCCCGCCAGCCAGCCTGTTCCGCCCGCTCCGCTGCCTGTGAGGAGCACTGCGCCGGGCTAACTGTGAGGACACTTGCAGCGGTGGGGGGGGAACAGTCAGCGAGTGAGCGGGGCAGGCGCTGCTGCCTGTGAGGAGCCCGGCACCGCTGCTGTTAGTGGTGACAGGAGCGGGCGGGCAGAACGCTCAAAGCTGTGGGGGGGCAGTCAGCGGGTGAGTGGGGTAGGCGCCTCTGCCTGTGAGAAACCCCGAGCCCGGCGCCGCTGCTGCTAGTGGTGACAGGAGCGGGCGGGTAGAACACTCGAAGCTGGGGGGGGGGCAGTCAGCGGGTGAGTGGGGTAGGCGCCTCTGCCTGTGAGAAACCCCGAGCCCGGCGCCGCTGCTGCTAGTGGTGACAGGAGCGGGCGGGCAGAACACTCGAAGCGGGGGGGGGGCAGTCAGCGAGTGAGCGGCAGGGGAGCAGAGAGATGATGTCATCTCTCACCTCCCACCCTGCATCACCGCAGTTCTGTCCTCACTGTGCAGCCGCAGGCAGCAGAGAGATTACAACATCTCTCTGCTGCCTGCCATTATTCTGGGACACAGTAAGTGACAACCCACAACGTGTGGCAGGTGACGTCATGACAATCCGCAATGTGTGTCAAGTGACAATCCGCAACGTGTAGCAGGTGACAATCCGCAACGTGTGGCAGGTGGCAAGTGACAATCCGCAAAGTGTGGCAGGTGACAATCCGCAACGTGTGGCAGGTGGCAAGTGACAATCCGCAAAGTGTGGCAGGTGGCAAGTGACAATCCACAAAGTGTGGCAGGTGACGTAGTGGCAAGTGACAATCCGCAATGTGTAGCAGGTGACGTTGTGGCAATACGCAGCATGTGGCAGGTGACAATCCGCAACGTGTGGCAGGTGACAATCCGCAACGTGTGGCAGGTGGCAAGTGACAATCCGCAACATTTGGCAGGTGACAATCCACAACGTGTGGCAAGTGACAATCCGCAACGTGTGACAGGTGGCAATCTGCAACGTTTGGGAGGTGGCAAGTGACAATCCGCAACGTGTGGCAGGTGACAATCCGCAACGTGTGGCAGGTGACGTAGTGGCAAGTGACAATCCGCAATGTGTAGCAGGTGACGTTGTGGCAAGTGGCAATACGCAGCGTGTGGCAGGTGACGTGGAAAATGACAACACGCAACGTGTGGCAGGTGACGTAAGTGACACGTTGCGGATTGTCACCTGCCACACGTTGCGGATTGTCACCTGCCAAACATTGCGGATTGTTACTTGCCACCTGCCACACGTTTCGGATTGTCACCTGCCACACGAAGTGTATTGGCACTTGCCACAACGTCACCTGCTACACATTGCGGATTGTCACTTGCCACTACGTCACCTGCCACACGTTGCGGATGGTCACTTACGTCACCTGCCACACGTTGCGTGTTGTCATTTTCCCAATACACAACGTGTGGCAGGTGACAATCCGCAACGTGTGGCAGGTGGCAAGTGACAATCCGCAACGTTTGGCAGGTGACAATCCGCAACGTGTGGCAGGTGACAATCCGCAACGTGTGGCAGGTGGCAATCTGCAACGTGTGGCAGGTGGCAAGTGACAATCCGCAACGTGAGGCAGGTGGCAAGTGACAATCCGCAACGTGTGGCAGGTGACGTAGTGGCAAGTGACATCCGCAATGAGTAGCAGGTGATGTTGTGACAAGTGGCAATACGTAGCGTGTGGCAGGTGACGTGGAAAATGACAACACGCAACGTGTGGCAGGTGACGTAAGTGACCATCCGCAACGTGTGGCAAGTGACAATCCGCAACCTGTGGCAGGTGACAACCCGCATCTGGTGGTGGAGTCCGAAGCAAAACTGTAAGTACAAACACACATCACAAGTTGTATGAGACATGAGAAGCCTGAGAGGGACTTGCCTTGTCCAGCCCTGATTAACCACTTAAGGACCAGAAGGATTTGCCCACTTAATGACCAGGCAATTTTTTGCGATACGGCACTGTGTCGCTTAAACTGACAATTGCGCGGTCATGCGACACTGTACCCAAATAAAATTTATGTCCTTTTTTCCCCACAAATAGAGCTTTCTTTTGGTGATATTTGATCACCTCTGCGGTTTTTATTTTTTGTGCTATAAACAACAAAATAAAGACAATTTAAAAAATATATATATATTTTTTTACTGTTTGCTATAATAAATATCCCAAAAATTTATAAAAAAAAAAAAAACTAATCTCTTCATCAGTTTAGGCCAATATGTATTCTTCTACATATTTTTGGTACCAAAAAAAAACACAATTAGCTTACATTGATTAGTTTGCGCAAAAGACATCGTGGCCGCCGGCAATGCACAGGTCCCTTTATACTCCTGGATACATGTATAGAGCCCTGACAGGTCCTTTTATACACCTATATGCATGTATAGAGCCATGACAGGTACTCTTTATACTCCTACATACATGTATAGAGCCATGGCAGGTCCTCTTTATACTTCTATATACATGTATTGAGCCATGACACGTCCTTTTACACTCCTATATACATGTATAGAGCCATGACAGGTCCTTTTTATACTCCTTTATACATGTATAGAGCCATGACAGGTCCTCTTTATACTCCTATACATGTATAGAGCCCTGACAGGTCCTTTTATACTCCTTTATACATGTATAGATCCATGACCGGTCCTTTTTAGTTATCATGATATAAAATAATGAATGTGGGGACCTTTTGGTGGGCGTGATTTTTTTTTTTGGGGGGGGCGGGGGGCAGCATTTTTATTCTTGGTCCCAGGCAGCACAATGTCTTGGGCCGGCCCTGCCTATAAATGTTAGTATCCAGTTATATTATGTACATTTAGGAAAGTATCCAGGCCTTTTTTAAAGCAATCTACTGAGCTGGCCAGAACCACCTCTGGAGGGAGTCTATTTCACATTTTTACAGCTCTTATGCCCCATACACACGATCATTTTTAATGTCATTTTTAAAACTGACGTTTTTCTTGTCATTTTTTTTCTTGTTTCCTCTCAAGCCTGTCTTGCGTACACACCATCATTTTAAAAAATGTTCAAGAAAAGCGCAGTGACGTACACCACGTACGACGGCACTATAAAGGGGAAGTTCCGTTCGAATGGCGCCACCCTTCATGTTAGTAAAGTTTGTTGAGAGACGATTCGCTCTTTTCAGTCTAGTGCTTTTCAGTCCGTTACAGCATGACGAATGTGCTATCTCCATTACGAACGCTAGTTTTACCAGAACGAGCGCTCCCGTCTCATACTTGATTCTGAGCATGCGCATTTTTTTTCACGTCGTTAAAGCATACACACTATCGTTTTTCACGTCGTTAAAAAAAACGACATGAAAAACGACGTGAAAAAAGAGAGCATGTTCGAAATTTTTAATGCCCGTTTTTCACGTCGTTAAAAATGCTCTGGAGCATACACACGATCATTTTTAATGGCCATTTTTTTTAATGGCATTTTTAACGGCATGAAAAATGATCGTGTGTATGGGGCATTACTGTGAAAAAAACCTTCCGTATTTGGAGATTAAATCTCTTTTCCTCCAGACATAAAGAGTGCCCCCTTGTCCTCTGTGATGACCTTAAAGTGAGTAACTCAACCCCAAGTTCACTACATGGACCCCTTATGTATTTATACATGTTTATCATCTACCCCCTTAACCACTTCCCGCCCGCCGTATGCAGAATGACGGCCGGGAAGTGGTTCTGTTATCCTGACTGGGCGTCATATGATGTCCAGCAGGATAACATGCCGGCGCGCGCCCCTGGGGGCGTGCAGCGCGGCGATCGCGACTGCGGCGTGTCAGTCTGACACACCGCATCTCTGATCAGAGGCTTCTTACCATGTGATCAGCTGTAACCAATCACAGCGTGAACCAGGAAGTGCCGGTAAACGGCATTCCTCGGTTCGCGCTAACAGGGAGAGCCGATCGGTGGCTTTCCCTGTCAGAGGGGGGTCTGTGCTGATTAGTGATGAGCCGAACACCCCCGGGTTCGGTTCGCCCAGAACCCGCGAACGGACCGAAAGTTTGTACGAACATTAGAACCCTATTAAATACAATGGATGCGAACGTTCGAATTCTAAAGTGCTAATTATAACGACTATTATGCATGTTATTGTCCTAAAAAGGGTTTGGGAACCCGGGTTCTGCACCAGGGGACATGTATCAATGCAAAAATAAGTTTTAAAAACGGTAGTTTTTCGGGAGCAGTCATTTTAATGATGCATAAAGTGAAAAAAAAAAGTCAAATATTCCTTTAAATATCGTACCTGGGGGGTTTCTAAAGTATGCCTGTGAAGTGCCACGTGTTTCCCGTGTTTAGAACTGTCCCTGCACAAAATGACACTTCTAAAGGGAAAAAAAGCCATTTAAAACTGCTTGCGGCTTTAATGTAATGTCTGGTCCCGGTAATATGGATGAAAATCTTTAAGAAAAATGGCATAGCTACCCCATGACCCCCCCCCCCTACCCAGCCCATTACCAGCCCCTTTGGGTCTTGTATGGATATTAAGGGGAACCCCGCACATAAAATAAAAAAGGCCCTATATACTCTGAACAGCCGTATACAGGCGGTGCATACAAGACAGGGACTGTAGGTTTGTTCTTATGTAGAATGTGTTTGTAATTTTGAACAGGTACATTGTTTAAGTGTAGCTCCAGCCCAAAAATCTATTTTTAAACTTTTTGGAAAACATAGGTAAGGGTTATCACCCCTGTAACATTTGTTTTGCTGTCTGTGCCCCTGTTCAGAACATTTCACCTCACTTTCCGTCCCAATGACAACTGTTTTTGAAATGTGGTGTTTTTCTTGAAACAAGGATTGGTGATAAAGCATCAGTACAGAGGAGACACCTTTCTCCCATATTAATTCTTACAGGAGAGAATTTTCCTTCCTAGGGGTAGATTTCCTCTTACTTCCTGTTGTCTTCTTGCGTTTGCAAGTAGGAGTCGTTTGTAAGTTGGATGTTTGAAAGTAGGGACCTGCCGTATATACTCTGCAGAAATAGGCCCCTTAGTTGTTGGTGTTGGCACAACACTGTAAGCACTCACAGTTACTCTTGGTTGGTGCTGGAACGCCCTGCTGTCAACTATTATATCAGGAATTGTAATTACATATAATTGTTGAACAGTGGTAGTAAAAATTGGGCCTTTGATGGTGGTGCTGGTGCCACAACACTGTAAGCCCTGACAGTTACTCTTGGTGGGTGCAGCAATGGGCCCTGCTGTGAATTATTAGATCAAGAATTGTAATTGCATGCCCCTGTTGAACAGGGGCTGAAAAATTGGGCCTTTCGTGGTGGTGGTGGTGGTGGTGGTGTTGCCACAACACTGTAAGCCCTCAGAGTTACTCTTGGTGGGTGCAGGAATGGGCCCTGCTGTGAATTATTAGATCAAGAATTGTAATTACATGCCCCTTTTGAACAGGGGCTGAAAAATTGGGCCTTTCGTGGTGGTGGTGGTGGTGGCGTTGCCACAACACTGTAAGCCCTCAGAGTTACTCTTGGTGGGTGCAGCAATTTGCCCTGCTGTGAATTATTAGATCAAGAATTGTAATTACATGCCCCTGTTGAACAGGGGCTGAAAAATTGGGCCTTAGGCACTGGTGGCACAACACTACAACCCCTCACAGATACTGTACTTGGAGCACAGCAATGAGCCCTGTTGCAAAGTATTGCTTCAAAAATTGTAATGACACGCCCCTGTTAAACAGGGGCTGAAAAATTGGGCCTTAGGCACTGGTGGCACAACACTCCAACCCCTCACAGATACTGTACTTGGAGCACAGCAATGAGCCCTGTTGCAAAGTATTGCTTCAAAAATTGTAATGACACGCCCCTGTTAAAAAGGGGCTGAAAAATTGGGCCTTAGGCACTGGTGGCACAACACTCCAACCCCTCACAGATACTGTACTTGGAGCACAGCAATGAGCCCTGTTGCAAAGTATTGCTTCAAAAATTGTAATTACACGCCCCTGTTAAACAGGGGCTGAAAAATTGGGCCTTAGCCACTGGTGGCGGCACCCATAAACAAAAATGATCTTCCAAGCTATCATCATCAATCGTATCATTGAGGACTCGGAGGAGGAGGATAGCCAGTCAACATAACAGCACAGGCACTCAGCATCAGCATCAGTCTTGAAGGGATGTGACATGTTAAAATCAATTAGTCTGTTATATCAGCATCAGGTGTGTGGTAGCTGGTGGTGATCCAAGACTGGTTCATCTTGATGAAAGTCAGTCGATCAACCGAGTCGGTGGACAGGCGCACCCTGTGATCCGTGACAAATCCTCCAGCAGCACTGAATGTGCGTTCCGAAAGAACGCTGGATGCAGGACAGGCCAGTAGCTCAATTGCATACTGTGCAAGCTCTGGCCAGTGATCCATCCTCAAGACCCAGTAAGCCAGAGGATTTTCGGTGGGGAAGGTGTCCAAGTCTGACCTTGCCCCTAGATATTCCTGCACCATGTTTATCAGACGCTGGCGATGGTTGCTGGAACCGATCATACTTTGGGGCTGCGGACTAAAGAATTGTCTGAACGCATCGGTCAGACGGCCACCTTCCCCACCGCTCCTTCTTTGACTGGCCGAAGCCTCAGCAACTCGTTGTCCAGGACCAGGAGTTTGTAACCTCCCAGTCTCTGGGAACGCGTTGCACAGACCTTTCTGCAAGGCCTCCCGGAGTTGTCTCATCCTCTGCTCCCTCTGCGACGGTAACATAAGGTCCGCAACCTTACCCTTGTACCGTGGATCAAGGAGAGTGGCCAGCCAGTAATGGTCCCTCTCCTTGATCCGAAGAATACGAGGATCCTTCCGCAGACTTTGCAGGATCAGGGAGGCCATGCAGCGTAGGTTTGCTGAGGCATTCGGTCCGGAGTCCTCTTGGTCACTAAGGACGACATGATCCGCAGCCACCTCCTCCCAGCCACGTACAAGTCCACTGGTTTCTTGGGACTGTAAATCATCCCTAAAAGACTGCTGCTGATGATGCTGAGTGCCAGCCTCCACCTCCATGCTGACACAATCCTCCTCCTCCTCCTCCTCCTCCTCCTCTTCCTGTGCGATGGGTGGGACAGAAGGAACACTGTCTGGGTAAAGGGGGCCTTGAGAGGCAAGGAAGTCCTCCTCTTCCTGCCTCTGTTCTGCCTCAAGTGCCCTGTCCATTATTCCATGCAGCGTGTGCTCCAACAGGTGGACAAGAGGTACAGTGTCACTGATGCATGCACTGTCACTGCTCACCATCCTCGTGGCCTCCTCAAATGGTGCCAGGACAGTGCATGCATCCCTGATCATGCCCCACTGGCATGGAGAAAAAAACCAAGCTCCCCTGACCCTGTCCTGGTGCCGTAGTCGCACAGGTACTCATTGATGGCCCTCTGCTGCGTGTGCAGCCGCTGCAGCATGGCCAACGTTGAGTTCCACCTGGTGGGCATGTCACATATAAGGCGGTTCTTGGGCAGGTTCAACTCCTTTTGCAGCTCAGCCAGGCGAGCACTGGCATTATAAGATCTGCGGAAATGCACACAGACTTTCCTGGCCTGCCTCAGGACATCCTGTAAGCCCGGGTACCTGCCCAAGAACCGCTGCACCACCAGGTTAAGGACGTGAGCCACACAGGGCACATGGGTCAGTTGTCCCTGTCGGAGGGCGGAGAGGAGGTTGGTGCCATTGTCGCAAACCACCATTCCTGGCTTAAGCTGGCGTGGCGTCAACCACCTCTCGGCCTGGCCCTGCAGAGCAGACAGGACCTCTGCCCCAGTGTGGCTTCTGTCCCCCAAACACACCAGCGCAAGCACGGCATGGCATCTTTTTGCCTGCGTACTTGCGTAGCCCCTTGAACGGCTACGGAGCACCGCTGGTTCAGAGGACAAAGCACAGGAAGAGGCCATGGAGGAAGAAGAAGAGGAGGGGGTGGAGGAGAGAGGTGTGTCACAACCAGTAGTAGCATTTTGGAGGCGTGGCGGTGGAACAACCTCCAACACTACTGCACCTTGTCCTGCATCCTTCCCAGCTGCCAAAAGAGTGACCCAATGGGCCGTGAAAGAAAGGTAACGCCCCTGTCCATGCCTGCTGGACCATGAGTCAGCGGTAATATGCACCTTACCGCTGACCGCCCTGTCCAGCGAGGCCAAGACATTGCCTTCCACATGCCGGTAGAGAGCCGGAATAGCCTTCCGTGAGAAAAAGTGGCGTTTGGGAACCTGCCACTGAGGAACCGCACATTGCACAAACTCACGGAAGGGGGCCGAGTCTACCAACTGAAAAGGCAGCAATTGAAGCGCTAGCAATTTAGCCAAGCTAGCATTCAACCGCTGGGCATGTGGATGGCTGGGAGTGAACTTCTTTTGACGGTCCAGCAGCTGGGGCAGGGAAATTTGCCTGCTAGAATCGGACGTCGGTGTACTGCTAGCAGAGTGGCCCCAAGTACTTGGCTGTGACACACCTAATTCTACACCTTCATTCCTCTCAGTGCATGTTTCAGAGAGGACTGAAGTTATAGTGGGGTTGGAGATCCCAGCTGATGCGGTGCAAGGAGAGGTCCGCTTTGTTCTTTGGTGTGGGTCTTTGAGGTAGGCTTGCCAACGAGCTGCATGGCAGGTCAACATATGTCTGGTCAGGCATGTGGTACCCAAGCGGCTGATGTTTTGGCCACGCGATATACGCTTGAGACATATGTTGCAAACAGCAGCTGTGCGATCTGATGCACTAGCCTCAAAAAAGGCCCACACCAAAGAACTTTTTGAATGACGGGCAGAGGCAGCGCCCTGCACAGACGGAGCTCTGCGGTGTGATTCCGTCGGTGTACTGCCCTTACGCTGGCCACCAAAGGGCATCCTGCCTCGTTGGAGATGTGCCTCCTCCTCATCCTCCTCCTCCTCCTCTCTCCTATTAGGCACCCACGTGGAGTCAGTGACCTCATCATCCCCTCCCTCCTCATCACTGGAGCCAATCTGGCAGTATGCTGCAGCTGCTGGAACATGACTGCCAGATTGGTGTCCTTCTTGAGCATCCCCTCTGTCTGCTCTCACGATACTGCCTTCCTGTAGCTGGGTTTCATCATCAGACCCTTCGAAACGCTGGGCATCCTCCTGGAGCATGTACCCAACACTGTGCTCAAACAGTTCGGGGGACTCCTCAGGAGGAGGACATGGTGGGTCTAGGGAAGGAGTGACTGATGATGAGTCTGACATTGATACCAGGGAAGAGGATGCTTTGGCAGCTGCTTTGCCAGTACCCTGAGCCTGGGTGAGAGAGGATGAGGAGGAGGAGGAGGGCTTGGTCATCCACTCTACCAAGTCTTCGGCATGATGTGGCTCAACATGTCCAGCTGCGGAAAAGAAGGACAAGCGTGTCCCATGGCCATGTGCTGATGACAATGCACCGCGTCCACGACCAGCACTGTTGCCCCCAGACACAGAGCCTGCTTGCCCTCTTTTATTGCCTCCTGACTGTCTGCCTCTCCTTGTTTGCCTTCCAGACATTCTAATAGATGGCCTGCAGGGAGATGGGAAAAAAGCAATAAGGGCTACCTTCAGGTGTCCTTCTCTGTCCCTTGAAACAAGGACTTGCACAGTGAAAGAAACTGACACTCTCCCTACCTACAGTTTTCTGTCCCTAGAAAAAATGTTTTTTTTAAGCACAATATAGCACAAGGAGAATTCACTCACTGTCCTTCCAGGTCCCTAGAAACAAGGACTTGCACAGTGAAAGAAACTGACACTCTCCCTACCTACAGTTTTCTGTCCCTAGAAAAAATGTTTTTTTTAAGCACAATATAGCACAAGGAGAATTCACTCACTGTCCTTCCAGGTCCCTAGAAACAAGGACTTGCACAGTGAAAGAAACTGACACTCTCCCTACCTACAGTTTTCTGTCCCTAGAAAAAATGTTTTTTTTAAGCACAATATAGCACAAGGAGAATTCACTCACTGTCCTTCCAGGTCCCTAGAAACAAGGACTTGCACAGTGAAAGAAACTGACACTCTCCATACCTACAGTTTTCTGTCCCTAGAAAAAATGTTTTTTTTAAGCACAATATAGCACAAGGAGAATTCACTCACTGTCCTTCCAGGTCCCTAGAAACAAGGACTTGCACAGTGAAAGAAACTGACACTCTCCCTACCTACAGTTTTCTGTCCCTAGAAAAAATGTTTTTTTTAAGCACAATATAGCACAAGGAGAATTCACTCACTGTCCTTCCAGGTCCCTAGAAACAAGGACTTACACAGTGAAAGAAACTGACACTCTCCCTACCTACAGTTTTCTGTCCCTAGAAAAAATGTTTTTTTTAAGCACAATATAGCACAAGGAGAATTCACTCACTGTCCTTCCAGGTCCCTAGAAACAAGGACTTACACAGTGAAAGAAACTGACACTCTCCCTACCTACAGTTTTCTGTCCCTAGAAAAAATGTTTTTTTTAAGCACAATATAGCACAAGGAGAATTCACTCACTGTCCTTCCAGGTCCTTGGAAACAAGGACTTGCACAGTGAAAGAAACTGACACTCTCCCTACCTACAGTTTTCTGTCCTAGAAAAAATGTTTTTTTTAAGCACAATATAGCACAAGGAGAATTCACTCACTGTCCTTCCAGGTCCCTAGAAACAAGGACTTGCACAGTGAAAGAAACTGACACTCTCCCTACCTACAGTTTTCTGTCCCTAGAAAAAATGTTTGTTTTAAGCACAATATAGCACAAGGAGAATTCACTCACTGTCCTTCCAGGTCCCTAGAAACAAGGACTTGCACAGTGAAAGAAACTGACACTCTCCCTACCTACAGTTTTCTGTCCCTAGAAAAAATGTTTTTTTTAAGCACAATATAGCACAAGCAGAATTCACTCACTGTCCTTCCAGGTCCCTAGAAACAAGGACTTACACAGTGAAAGAAACTGACACTCTCCCTACCTACAGTTTTCTGTCCCTAGAAAAAATGTTTTTTTTAAGCACAATATAGCACAAGGAGAATTCACTCACTGTCCTTCCAGGTCCCTAGAAACAAGGACTTGCACAGTGAAAGAAACTGACACTCTCCCTACCTACAGTTTTCTGTCCCTAGAAAAAATGTTTTTTTTAAGCACAATATAGCACAAGGAGAATTCACTCACTGTCCTTCCAGGTCCCTAGAAACAAGGACTTGCACAGTGAAAGAAACTGACACTCTCCCTACCTACAGTTTTCTGTCCCTAGAAAAAATGTTTTTTTTAAGCACAATATAGCACAAGGAGAATTCACTCACTGTCCTTCCAGGTCCCTAGAAACAAGGACTTGCACAGTGAAAGAAACTGACACTCTCCCTACCTACAGTTTTCTGTCCCTAGAAAAAATGTTTTTTTTAAGCACAATATAGCACAAGGAGAATTCACTCACTGTCCTTCCAGGTCCCTAGAAACAAGGACTTGCACAGTGAAAGAAACTGACACTCTCCCTACCTACAGTTTTCTGTCCCTAGAAAAAATGTTTTTTTTAAGCACAATATAGCACAAGGAGAATTCACTCACTGTCCTTCCAGGTCCCTAGAAACAAGGACTTACACAGTGAAAGAAACTGACACTCTCCCTACCTACAGTTTTCTGTCCCTAGAAAAAATGTTTTTTTTAAGCACAATATAGCACAAGGAGAATTCACTCACTGTCCTTCCAGGTCCCTGGAAACAAGGACTTGCACAGTGAAAGAAACTGACACTCTCCCTACCTACAGTTTTCTGTCCCTAGAAAAAATGTTTTTTTTAAGCACAATATAGCACAAGGAGAATTCACTCACTGTCCTTCCAGGTCCCTAGAAACAAGGACTTACACAGTGAAAGAAACTGACACTCTCCCTACCTACAGTTTTCTGTCCCTAGAAAAAATGTTTTTTTTAAGCACAATATAGCACAAGGAGAATTCACTCACTGTCCTTCCAGGTCCCTAGAAACAAGGACTTGCACAGTGAAAGAAACTGACACTCTCCCTACCTACAGTTTTCTGTCCCTAGAAAAAATGTTTTTTTTTAGCACAATATAGCACAAGGAGAATTCACTCACTGTCCTTCCAGGTCCCTAGAAACAAGGACTTGCACAGTGAAAGAAACTGACACTCTCCCTACCTACAGTTTTCTGTCCCTAGAAAAAATGTTTGTTTTAAGCACAATATAGCACAAGGAGAATTCACTCACTGTCCTTCCAGGTCCCTAGAAACAAGGACTTGCACAGTGAAAGAAACTGACACTCTCCCTACCTACAGTTTTCTGTCCCTAGAAAAAATGTTTTTTTTAAGCACAATATAGCACAAGGAGAATTCACTCACTGTCCTTCCAGGTCCCTAGAAACAAGGACTTACACAGTGAAAGAAACTGACACTCTCCCTACCTACAGTTTTCTGTCCCTAGAAAAAATGTTTTTTTTAAGCACAATATAGCACAAGGAGAATTCACTCACTGTCCTTCCAGGTCCCTAGAAACAAGGACTTGCACAGTGAAAGAAACTGACACTCTCCCTACCTACAGTTTTCTGTCCCTAGAAAAAATGTTTTTTTTAAGCACAATATAGCACAAGGAGAATTCACTCACTGTCCTTCCAGGTCCCTAGAAACAAGGACTTGCACAGTGAAAGAAACTGACACTCTCCCTACCTACAGTTTTCTGTCCCTAGAAAAGATGTTTTTTTTTAAGCACAATATAGCACAAGGAGAATTCACTCACTGTCCTTCCAGGTCCCTAGAAACAAGGACTTGCACAGTAAAAGAAACTGACACTCTCCCTACCTACAGTTTTCTGTCCCTAGAAAAAATGTTTTTTTTAAGCACAATATAGCACAAGGAGAATTCACTCACTGTCCTTCCAGGTCCCTAGAAACAAGGACTTGCACAGTGAAAGAAACTGACACTCTCCCTACCTACAGTTTTCTGTCCCTAGAAAAAATGTTTTTTTTAAGCACACTATAGCACAAGGAGAATTCACTCACTGTCCTTCCCAGTCCCTAGAAACAAGGACTTGCACAGGGAAAGAAACTGACACTCTCCCTACCTACAGTTTTCTGTCCCTAGAAAAAATGTTTTTTTTAAGCACAATATAGCACAAGGAGAATTCACTCACTGTCCTTCCAGGTCCCTGGAAACAAGGACTTGCACAGTGAAAGAAACTGACACTCTCCCTACCTACAGTTTTCTGTCCCTAGAAAAAATGTTTTTTTTAAGCACAATATAGCACAAGGAGAATTCACTCACTGTCCTTCCAGGTCCCTAGAAACAAGGACTTACACAGTGAAAGAAACTGACACTCTCCCTACCTACAGTTTTCTGTCCCTAGAAAAAATGTTTTTTTTAAGCACAATATAGCACAAGGAGAATTCACTCACTGTCCTTCCAGGTCCCTGGAAACAAGGACTTGCACAGTGAAAGAAACTGACACTCTCCCTACCTACAGTTTTCTGTCCCTAGAAAAAATGTTGTTTTTTAAGCACAATATAGCACAAGGAGAATTCACTCACTGTCCTTCCAGGTCCCTAGAAACAAGGACTTGCACAGTGAAAGAAACTGACACTCTCCCTACCTACAGTTTTCTGTCCCTAGAAAAAATGTTTTTTTTAAGCACAATATAGCACAAGGAGAATTCACTCACTGTCCTTCCAGGTCCCTAGAAACAAGGACTTGCACAGTGAAAGAAACTGACACTCTCCCTACCTACAGTTTTCTGTCCCTAGAAAAAATGTTTTTTTTAAGCACAATATAGCACAAGGAGAATTCACTCACTGTCCTTCCAGGTCCCTAGAAACAAGGACTTACACAGTGAAAGAAACTGACACTCTCCCTACCTACAGTTTTCTGTCCCTAGAAAAAATGTTTTTTTTAAGCACAATATAGCACAAGGAGAATTCACTCACTGTCCTTCCAGGTCCCTGGAAACAAGGACTTGCACAGTGAAAGAAACTGACACTCTCCCTACCTACAGTTTTCTGTCCCTAGAAAAAATGTTTTTTTTAAGCACAATATAGCACAAGGAGAATTCACTCACTGTCCTTCCAGGTCCCTAGAAACAAGGACTTACACAGTGAAAGAAACTGACACTCTCCCTACCTACAGTTTTCTGTCCCTAGAAAAAATGTTTTTTTTAAGCACAATATAGCACAAGGAGAATTCACTCACTGTCCTTCCAGGTCCCTAGAAACAAGGACTTGCACAGTGAAAGAAACTGACACTCTCCCTACCTACAGTTTTCTGTCCCTAGAAAAAATGTTTTTTTTTAGCACAATATAGCACAAGGAGAATTCACTCACTGTCCTTCCAGGTCCCTAGAAACAAGGACTTGCACAGTGAAAGAAACTGACACTCTCCCTACCTACAGTTTTCTGTCCCTAGAAAAAATGTTTGTTTTAAGCACAATATAGCACAAGGAGAATTCACTCACTGTCCTTCCAGGTCCCTAGAAACAAGGACTTGCACAGTGAAAGAAACTGACACTCTCCCTACCTACAGTTTTCTGTCCCTAGAAAAAATGTTTTTTTTAAGCACAATATAGCACAAGGAGAATTCACTCACTGTCCTTCCAGGTCCCTAGAAACAAGGACTTACACAGTGAAAGAAACTGACACTCTCCCTACCTACAGTTTTCTGTCCCTAGAAAAAATGTTTTTTTTAAGCACAATATAGCACAAGGAGAATTCACTCACTGTCCTTCCAGGTCCCTAGAAACAAGGACTTGCACAGTGAAAGAAACTGACACTCTCCCTACCTACAGTTTTCTGTCCCTAGAAAAAATGTTTTTTTTAAGCACAATATAGCACAAGGAGAATTCACTCACTGTCCTTCCAGGTCCCTAGAAACAAGGACTTGCACAGTGAAAGAAACTGACACTCTCCCTACCCACAGTTTTCTGTCCCTAGAAAAAATGTTTTTTTTAAGCACAATATAGCACAAGGAGAATTCACTCACTGTCCTTCCAGGTCCCTAGAAACAAGGACTTGCACAGTGAAAGAAACTGACACTCTCCCTACCTACAGTTTTCTGTCCCTAGAAAAAATGTTTTTTTTAAGCACAATATAGCACAAGGAGAATTCACTCACTGTCCTTCCAGGTCCCTAGAAACAAGGACTTGCACAGTGAAAGAAACTGACACTCTCCCTACCTACAGTTTTCTGTCCCTAGAAAAAATGTTTTTTTTAAGCACACTATAGCACAAGGAGAATTCACTCACTGTCCTTCCCAGTCCCTAGAAACAAGGACTTGCACAGGGAAAGAAACTGACACTCTCCCTACCTACAGTTTTCTGTCCCTAGAAAAAATGTTTTTTTTAAGCACAATATAGCACAAGGAGAATTCACTCACTGTCCTTCCAGGTCCCTGGAAACAAGGACTTGCACAGTGAAAGAAACTGACACTCTCCCTACCTACAGTTTTCTGTCCCTAGAAAAAATGTTTTTTTTAAGCACAATATAGCACAAGGAGAATTCACTCACTGTCCTTCCAGGTCCCTAGAAACAAGGACTTACACAGTGAAAGAAACTGACACTCTCCCTACCTACAGTTTTCTGTCCCTAGAAAAAATGTTTTTTTTAAGCACAATATAGCACAAGGAGAATTCACTCACTGTCCTTCCAGGTCCCTGGAAACAAGGACTTGCACAGTGAAAGAAACTGACACTCTCCCTACCTACAGTTTTCTGTCCCTAGAAAAAATGTTTTTTTTAAGCACAATATAGCACAAGGAGAATTCACTCACTGTCCTTCCAGGTCCCTAGAAACAAGGACTTACACAGTGAAAGAAACTGACACTCTCCCTACCTACAGTTTTCTGTCCCTAGAAAAAATGTTTTTTTTAAGCACAATATAGCACAAGGAGAATTCACTCACTGTCCTTCCAGGTCCCTAGAAACAAGGACTTGCACAGTGAAAGAAACTGACACTCTCCCTACCTACAGTTTTCTGTCCCTAGAAAAAATGTTTTTTTTAAGCACAATATAGCACAAGGAGAATTCACTCACTGTCCTTCCAGGTCCCTAGAAACAAGGACTTACACAGTGAAAGAAACTGACACTCTCCCTACCTACAGTTTTCTGTCCCTAGAAAAAAATGTTTTTTTTTAAGCACACTATAGCACAAGCACAAAACACACTGCCACTCTCCCTACCTATCCTTCTCTTTCCCTAAACTAAAGGAATCCAGGTTAAGCAAGAAAGAAATAAAAGTCACTGTCCCTGCCTATGCTGCTCTATCCCTGCTCCGGAACACACTACACTAGGCCGCCGTGCTGGCGGCCTTTTATAGTGTGGGGCGTGTACTAAACACCCTCAGCAATAATTGGCCACAGGCATCCTGCCTGTGGCCAATCATTGCTCTCCTCGCTGCCGGCGCTGTGATTGGCCAAGCATGCGGGGTCACAGTGCATGCTTGGCCAATCACAGCGCCTGGATGACACTGCGATGGCGTAGTGCATTGTGGGCCGTTCGCGTCACTCGAATTTGGCGCGAACGGCCCAAATCGTTCGATCTTCGTCGAACGATCGAACAGCCGATGTTCGAGTCGAACGTATGTTCGATTCGAACACGAAGCTCATCCCTACTGATGATGAGTCTGACATTGATACCAGGGAAGAGGACGCTTTGGCAGCTGCTTTGCCAGTACCCTGAGCCTGGGTGAGAGAGGATGAGGAGGAGGGCTTGGTCATCCACTCTACCAAGTCTTCGGCATGATGTGGCTCAACATGTCCAGCTGCCGAAAAGAAGGACAAGCGTGTCCCATGGCCATGTGCTGATGACAATGCACCGCGTCCACGACCAGCACTGTTGCCCCCAGACACAGAGCCTGCTTGCCCTCTTTTATTGCCTCCTGACTGTCTGCCTCTCCTTGTTTGCCTTCCAGACATTCTAATAGATGGCCTGCAGGGAGATGGGAAAAAAGCAATAAGGGCTACCTTCAGGTGTCCTTCTCTGTCCCTTTACTTAAGGATTTCTAAATATGGTTGAGGATGATTGCTTTCGCACAGAATAGCACAACGACAATTTCCCTGACTGTCCAAAAAACAAGGATTTCAAAGATGGTTGATGAGGAATGCTTTAGCACAGTATAGCACAAGGAGAATTTCCCTCACTGTCCTTCCCTGTCCCTACAAACAAGGATTAGCACAGTAAAACACACTGACACTCTCCCTACCTATAGTTTTCTGTCCCTATAAAAAATGTTTTTTTAAAGATGGTTGATGATCAATGCTTTAGCACAGTATAGCACTAGGAGAATTTCCCTCACTGTCCTTCCCTGTCCCTAGAAACAAGGATTAGCACAGTGAAAGAAACTGACACTCTCCCTACCTATAGTTTTCTGTCCCTAGAAAAAAATGTTTTTTTAAAGATGGTTGATGATCAATGCTTTAGCACAGTATAGCACAAGGAGAATTTCCCTCACTGTCCTTCCCTGTCCCTAGAAACAAGGATTAGCACAGTGAAAGAAACTGACACTCTCCCTACCTATAGTTTTCTGTCCCTAGAAAAAATGTTTTTTTAAAGATGGTTGATGATCAATGCTTTAGCACAGTATAGCACAAGGAGAATTTCCCTCACTGTCCTTCCCTGTCCCTAGAAACAAGGATTAGCACAGTGAAACACACTGACACTCTCCCTACCTATAGTTTTCTGTCCCTAGAAAAAATGTTTTTTTAAAGATGGTTGATGATCAATGCTTTAGCACAGTATAGCACAAGGAGAATTTCCCTCACTGTCCTTCCCTGTCCCTAGAAACAAGGATTAGCACAGTGAAAGAAACTGACACTCTCCCTACCTATAGTTTTCTGTCCCTAGAAAAAATGTTTTTTTAAAGATGGTTGATGATCAATGCTTTAGCACAGTATAGCACAAGGAGAATTTCCCTCACTGTCCTTCCCTGTCCCTAGAAACAAGGATTAGCACAGTAAAACACACTGACACTCTCCCTACCTATAGTTTTATGTCCCTAGAAAAAATGTTTTTTTAAAGATGGTTGATGATCAATGCTTTAGCACAGTATAGCACAAGGAGAATTTCCCTCACTGTCCTTCCCTGTCCCTAGAAACAAGGATTAGCACAGTAAAACACACTGACACTCTCCCTACCTATAGTTTTCTGTCCCTAGAAAAAATGTTTTTTTAAAGATGGTTGATGATCAATGCTTTAGCGCAGTATAGCACAAGGAGAATTTCCCTCACTGTCCTTCCCTGTCCCTAGAAACAAGGATTAGCACAGTGAAAGAAACTGACACTCTCCCTACCTATAGTTTTCTGTCCCTAGAAAAAATGTTTTTTTAAAGATGGTTGATGATCAATGCTTTAGCACAGTATAGCACAAGGAGAATTTCCCTCACTGTCCTTCCCTGTCCCTAGAAACAAGGATTAGCACAGTGAAAGAAACTGACACTCTCCCTACCTATAGTTTTCTGCCCCTAGAATTTTTTTTTTTTAAAGATGGTTGATGATCAATGCTTTAGCACAGTATAGCACAAGGAGAATTTCCCTCACTGTCCTTCCCTGTCCCTAGAAACAAGGATTAGCACAGTGAAACACACTGACACTCTCCCTACCTATAGTTTTCTGTCCCTAGAAAAAAATGTTTTTTTAAAGATGGTTGATGATCAATGCTTTAGCACAGTATAGCACAAGGAGAATTTCCCTCACTGTCCTTCCCTGTCCCTAGAAACAAGGATTAGCACAGTGAAAGAAACTGACACGCTCCCTACCTATAGTTTTCTGTCCCTAGAAAAAATGTTTTTTTAAAGATGGTTGATGATCAATGCTTTAGCACAGTATAGCACAAGGAGAATTTCCCTCACTGTCCTTCCCTGTCCCTAGAAACAAGGATTAGCACAGTGAAAGAAACTGACACTCTCCCTACCTATAGTTTTCTGTCCCTAGAAAAAATGTTTTTTTTAAAGATGGTTGATGATCAATGCTTTAGCACACTATAGCACAAGGAGAATTTCCCTCACTGTCCTTCCCTGTCCCTAGAAACAAGGATTAGCACAGTAAAACACACTGACACTCTCCCTACCTATAGTTTTCTGTCCCTAGAAAAAATGTTTTTTTAAAGATGGTTGATGATCAATGCTTTAGCACACTATAGCACAAGGAGAATTTCCCTCACTGTCCTTCCCTGTCCCTAGAAACAAGGATTAGCACAGTAAAACACACTGACACTCTCCCTACCTATAGTTTTCTGTCCCTAGAAAAAATGTTTTTTTAAAGATGGTTGATGATCAATGCTTTAGCACAGTATAGCACAAGGAGAATTTCCCTCACTGTCTTTCCCTGTCCCTAGAAACAAGGATTAGCACAGTAAAACACACTGACACTCTCCCTACCTATAGTTTTCTGTCCCTAGAAAAAATGTTTTTTTAAAGATGGTTGATGATCAATGCTTTAGCACAGTATAGCACAAGGAGAATTTCCCTCACTGTCCTTCCCTGTCCCTAGAAACAAGGATTAGCACAGTGAAAGAAACTGACACTCTCCCTACCTATAGTTTTCTGTCCCTAGAAAAAATGTTTTTTTAAAGATGGTTGATGATCAATGCTTTAGCACAGTATAGCACAAGGAGAATTTCCCTCACTGTCCTTCCCTGTCCCTAGAAACAAGGATTAGCACAGTAAAACACACTGACACTCTCCCTACCTATCCTTCTCTTTCCCTAAACTAAAGGAATCCAGGTTAAGCAAGAAAAAAAAAATGTCACTGTCCCTGCCTATGCTTCTCTTTCCCTGCTCCGGAACACACTACACTAGGCCGCCGTGCTGGCGGCCTTTTATAGTGTGGGGTGTGTACTAAACACCCTCAGCAATAATTGGCCACAGGCATCCTGCCTGTGGCCAATCATTGCTCTCCTCGCTGCCGGCGCTGTGATTGGCCAAGCATGCGGGGTCACAGTGCATGCTTGGCCAATCACAGCGCCTGGATGACACTGCGATGGCGTAGTGCATTGTGGGCCGTTCGCGTCACTCGAATTAGGCGCGAACGGCCCAAATCGTTCGATCTTCGTCGAACGATCGAACAGCCGATGTTCGAGTCGAACGTATGTTCGACTCGAACACCGAGCTCATCCCTAGTGCTGATAATCAGCACATTGATTATCAGCACAGCACCCATCAATTGTACAAATCAGCTGCCAATCGTTGCCCAGTCTGTGCCCCATCATCACACCCTCTCAGTGCCCAATAAAGTGCCAATCAATGCCCACCACAGTGCAAATCAGTGCCCACCATAGTGCCAATCAGTGTCCATCACAGTGCCAATCAGTGTCCAGCATTAACACCTATCCAGTACCTGCCCAAGCAGTGCTGTCCATCAGTGCCATCTATTAGTGTCCATCAATGCCACCTGTCAGTGCCAATCAGTGCTGCCTATCAGTGCCTGTCAGTGCCCATCAGTGCCGCCTGTCAGTGCCACCTATCGGTGCCCATCAGTGCTGCATATCTGTGCCGCCTATCAGTGCCCATCAATTCTACATATCAGTGCCTCCTCATCAGTGCCCATCAGGGCCACCGTATCAGTGCCAACTCATCAGTGCCCATCGGTGCCGCCTCATCAGTGCCCATCAGTGCCGACTCATCAGTGTCCATCAGTGAAGGAGAAAGCAACATTTTATAACAGAAACAAAAAAAACATATTTTTTTTCAAAAATGTTGGTCTTTTTTCATTTGTTTAGAAAAAAAAATAAACCGCAGAGGTGATCAAATACCACCAAAAGAAAGCTCTATTTGTGGGAAGAAAATTATAAAAATTTAGTTTGTGTACAGTGTTGCATGACCGCACAATTGTCATTCAAAGTGCAACAGCGCTGAAAGCTCAAAACTGTCCTGGGCAGAAAGGAGCGAAAGTGCCTGGTATTGAAGTGGTTAATCTCCTCTTCTCAAGAGAGAATCAATTCAGTTCCTCAAATTTTTCCCAATAGCTGAGTTCTCCATGCCTCTTATCAGTTTGGTTGCCCTTCTCTGCACTTTCTCCATTCCCCAATATCCTTTTTATGAACTGGTGCCCAAAACTGAACTGCATATTAAAGATGAGGTCTTACTAATGATTTGTACAGGGGCAAAATTATATCTCTCTCTTTCTCTGGAGTCTATACCTCTCTTAATACAAGATAGGACTTTGATCGCTTTGGAAATTGCATGCTATTATTAAGCTTATGATCTACCAAAACCCCCAGATCCTTCTCCATCATTGATTCCCCCAGTTGTACTCCCCCTAGTATGTATGATGCATGCATATTCTTAGCCCCTAAGTGCATAACTTTACATTTATTAACATTCAAAATAAAGAAAAATCCACGCTCAGTCATATATTACAAAAAGGAAAAAAGTGAAAAACTCTTGGCAGCCAATTATTTAACTGTGATACCAGCTAATATGATGAAAAAATGGAAATACAGTATCTCACAAAAGTGAGTACACCCCTCACATTTTTGTAAATATTTTATTATATTATTTCATGTGACAACACTGAATAAATTACACTTTGCTACAATGTAAAGTAGCGAGTGTACAGCTTGTATAACTGTGTATAGTTTCTGTCCTCTCAAAGCAACTCAACACACAGCGATTAATGTCTAAACCGCTGGCAACAAAAGCGAGTACACCCCTAAGTGAAAATGTCCAAATTGGGCCCAAAGTGTCAATATTTTGTGTGGCCACCATTATTTTCCAGCATTGCCTTAACCCTCTTGGGCATGGAGTTCATCAGAGCTTCACTGGTTGCCACTGGAGTCCTCTTCCACTCCTCCATGATGACATCACTGGTGGATGTTAGAGACCTTGCGCTCTTATACCTTCCGTTTGAGAATGCACCACAGATGCTCAATAGGGTTTAAGTCTGGAGACATGCTTGGCCAGTCCATCACCTTTACCCTCAGCTTCTTTAGAAAGGCAGTGGTCATCTTGGAGGTGTGTTTGGGGTCGTTATCATGTTGGAATACTGCCCTGCGGCCCAGTCTCTGAAGGGAGGGGATCATGCTCTGCTTCAGTATGTCACAGGACATGTTGGCATTCATGGTTCCCTGAAAGAACTGTAGTTCCCCAGTGCCGGCAGCACTCATACAGCCCCAGACCATGACACTCCCACCACCATGCTTGACTGTAGGCAAGACACACTTGTCTTTGTACTCCTCACCTGGTTGCCACCACACACGCTTGACACCATCTGAACCAAATCAGGGTCTTAGCAAACTTCTCATAGCCTAGGTCATCTTTATGTAGAGCAACAATTCTTTTTTTCAGATCCTCAGAGAGTTCTTTGCCATGAGGTGCCATGTTGAACTTCCAGTGACCAGTATGAAAGAGTGAGAGCGATAACACCAAATTTAACAGACCTGCTCCCCATTCACACCTGAGACCTTAACACTAACGAGTCACATGACACCGGGGAGGGAAAATGGCTAATTGGGCCCAATTTGGACATTTTCACTTAGGGGTGTACTCACTTTTGTTGCCAGCGGTTTAGACATTAATGGCTGTGTGTTGATTTATTTTGAGGGAACAGCAGATTGACACGGTTATACAAGCTGTACACTCACTACTTTACATTGTAGCAAAGTGTAATTTCTTCAGTGTTGTCACATGAAAAGGTATAAAAATATATTTCCAAAAATGTGAGGGCTGTACTCACTTTTGTGAGATATGTATATAAGCAGCACTCAAAAATCACATAAAGTGCAAAAAACACCTCCTAAAAAGGAGTCATGTACTGCATTAAACAAACAAATGTGCAACAAAGTGCAAGCATGACCTTGTGTAGATGTTAAAAAAGCAGCACAATAATAATGTATATAATCATCAGCAAAACAGCAATAAACAGTCCATAATGAGTGAAAAGTCCATATGTGAAGTAAATCAATCCATCCATCCATCCATCCATCCAGAGAGTGCACTGTGCATATGTAATCAAGTAAAGGGATCTGTCACCAGCAACACCCTCCTAGGCAAGCCTCTTACCAGATTTCAGGACCGTAAACTATAATGGTCAAACAGGCAAAAACAGCTGAATATCCAAGGGGGAGAGGGGCTGTCAGTAGATCACAGATCCCATAGAGTGACTCGAAGATGTTAGAGAAAGAAAACTTCCATAGTGAAGCCCATCAAAGATTAAAAATATTTATTTAAAACGGTGGCAACAATTACCTTGATACAGCAGATAAACAGCATAAACAACATGTAAAATGTTGATAAGAGAAGCAGCAGGCTGTCAGCTCGTACGATACCGCTGGGTAGTGGTTAGGCGTGCGTGATATCGTCACCTCTAGGCCAATGCTGACGCGTTTTATCATCAAGGACGTCTTCAGAGGATGGGCCACTCCTTCATGACTAGATTGGAATTCCCATTTATCACACACGCTAAAGAGTGCCTGATTCACAGTCCTGGCAAGTGTAACCTTGACCAGGCAATTTATATTATAACTTGTCTTTACTAAGGTTTAGTGACTGCAGTAAAGTGGTATTCTATTAGTGTAAGGTATCACTAGGGAATGCCCATATTCAGCCACTCTGTAATAGAGCACAGCAGACATCTTGTGTATGCAAAACTATTGAGTTCAGTAGGAATTTTCACAAACATTTTCATAATAGTTGCATAATCTCTATCCTATCTTTATCCCTACAACAGTTTTGAAATGGTTGTGATCACCCCAGAGGCATAACTAGAACCTTCAGGGCCTCCGGTGCAAGAAACCATAAAGGGCTCCGTTTACTCCCAGCCAGGGCCCCTCACGGTGGCGGAATGCCAGGGCCTGGTCGCAAGTACGACCTTTACGTCCCTGGTAGTTCTGTCACTGGTGTAGTTTATGATTTATTATTTTTTTTTATATTCTTTTATTTTATTTGTGTATTTATTTTATTTTTTATACTGTACAAATTTATTTTTTATAATTTTTTTTACATTTTTTTTAGGAGCCCCTTTGGGGGGCTATGGTGAGATATCAGGAGTCCAAGCAGGCCTCTGATGTACCACCTTTCAAGCAGAGAAAAGAGATTGAGGACACGGCCCTGAATCTCCAACTCTGCAGCCTCAGCGTCCTTTGTGAAAAAGGTATGTGGCCCAATGTCATCCTATAGTGAAGTTCCAGCCAAAGCTAATTATGATTCATGAATCTGTGTTGAAGATGGTTACTGGACTTGGGTGTTTAAACTTAGATATAGTGTATCTGTGCACTGTAGGTGACCTTGTGGGGAGGCGCAGCGTGGTGCAGCAGCAGTAAACTAAACACTCAGAGTCTGGTTGCAGAAACAGAACTGTATTAAAATTAAGATTTAGCAAAGCACAAATTGCCCAGTGAGGGACAGAGAGGGAGAGAGAAGGGGAGAGAGAGAGGGGGGGAGAGTGAGAGGGAGGGAGAGAGAGAGGGTCTAGTACACAGTTCAGCAACACCATTTCCAGGGCACCCTCCTCACACATCAGACATATGCAGCCAATAAAACATCTGGGACCTATCAAGGTGGCAACCCAACCCTCTAAAGAATTTCCCGTGCCTTTGGAGGAAGGAGAATGGGGGGATCCCAGCACAGCACATAGAGAGAGAGAGGGGGAGGGAGGGAGGGAGGGAGGGAGAGAGGGAGAGAAGGGGATAGAGAGAGGGGAGCGAGGGGGGAGAGAGAGGGAGAGGGGGAGAGAGAGAGAGGGGTGAGAGAGAGGGAGAGGGGGGAGAGAGGGAGGGAGAGAGGGAGGGAGAGAGGGAGGGATGGAGAGAGAGGGGGAGAAAATAGAGGGAGAAGAGAGAGAGCGAGAGAGGGAGGGAGGGAGAGAGAGGGGGTGAGAGGGAGAGGGGGAGAGAGAGAGAGGGAGATGGGGGAGAGAGAGAGGGAGAGAGAGAGGGAGGGAGAGAGAGAGGGGGGAGAGGGGGAGGAGAGAGAGAGAAGGGGGAGAGAGATGGAGGGAGAGAGAGAGGGAGCGGTGGGAAGGGGTGAGTGGGGGAGAGAGACAGACTGGGGGTGACACAGAGGAGGAAGGTGATAAAAAGAGGGGTGTGAGAAAGAGAGGGGCTGAGGGAGAGAGTGAAGGGTTGTGAAAGAGATGGGTGGTGCGAGAGAGAAAGAGACGAGGGGTGAGCGAAAGGACGGTGACATAAAGAGGGGGGAGAGAGAGAGAAAGAGAGGGGGAAGGAGAGAGAGAGTGGGGGAGCGAGGAAGGGGGAGAGAGATAGGAGGAGGTGAGAAAGAGGGGTGGGTGAAGGAAAGGGGGCGAGAGAGATCCCTAGCCCTGTCCCTGTCTGCAGCCCCTCCTCTGCCCCATGTCCCAGTCTGTGAGAGCACCGGGGGAGTTGAGAGCACTGGGCAGGAGCATGAGAGCACTGGGGGGGGCAAAGAACAGGGAGGAGCTGGAGAGCACTGGGGGGGTGGGGGCAGAGAGTACTGGGGGGAGGGGCGTAAAGAGCAGGGAGGAGCTGGAGATCACGGGGTGGGGGAAGAAAGCACTGGGGAAGGTGGAGAGCATAGGAGGGGTGGGGGCTGGAGAGCACTGGGGGGGAGCTTGAGAGGAGGGAAGTCAGAAAAAATGGGAGTGGAGAGCAGGGGGTGCTGGAGAGCAGGGGGTGGAGAGTACTGGGGGAGGAGCCAGGGAGCACAATGAGGGACCAGAGAGCAGAGGGCGGAGCCAAGGAGTGGCCAGAGAGCATGGGGCGGAGCCAGGGAGCACAAGGAGGGGCCAGAGAGCAGGGGGCTGAGCCATGTAGCACAAGAAGGGGTTGGAGCCCTGTAACACAAGGAGGGTCGGAGAGCAGGAGCGGAGCCAGGGAGCACAAGGAGGGTCCGGAGAGCAGGGGGCAGAGCCAGGGAGCACAAGGAGGGGCCGGAGAGCACGGGGGCGCCAAAGAAGTTAGATAGGAGGAGCGGTGGGGAGACTGCATATAGAGGAATTGATTTTTCCATATTCCTCCATGCAGCCACTGAATTCTCACTTCTCTCCCCCCTGCAGACATTTAGCGGCTGCAGGAGGAATATGGAAAGATCAATTCCTCTATATGCAGTCTCTCCACCCCTCCTCCTATCGAGGCAGACAGGGAGGCTGCATGGGCACTCACGTTCTCTCTGATCGGCCAGGCGCCGCGGCGGCATCAGGAGATTGGAGGCGGAGCTCCTTCCTCTTCACGGGGCAGCTCAGCTGGAGGCAGGTGCGGAGAGGTCGGGTGAGTGGCGCAGTCTGAAGGAGCAGCTCAGCTGCGGGTCCCACATGGACATGCCACCCGCACGAATGCCTTGCAGAGATGGCACCTGGAGCCGGGGGCTGTCTTCCGGGCCGCTGCTGCCCCTAGAGGCCTCTACTGTCCCGTTCCCCGCACCTGCTGCCACCCGATCGGGACGCAGGTGCTCCACGCTGAGGCCGCTATTCTTCTGGCAGTACCCGATTTTCAGTCAGCCCCTGGGCCACAGAGTCCCAGCGGAGGTAGGCGGAGCCACAGGCTTCGACATCAGTAATTGAGCACAGGCAAATTAGGCGGCCACGAGGCCCCTGTGAGTGCGAGGCCTTAGGCGGCCGCCTAATTTGCCTAATTAGAGAGCCGCCTCTGAACGGAGGAGAATAATAAATAGAGAGAGAGGAAAAAAAATGGGTGGAATCCCGCAATGCGGGGTCCACCAAGCATCCAACACAGCCCAGCCAGAAGTGTGTTGTCATAGGAATGGCCGAAGTTTGGAAGATGCAGAAAAGTCAATCTAAGTAAAACATAGTTGTACAAATTGAGAATACCTATAATGTAGATACATCCTCATAGAATTTATTTCCTCAACCTATGTCTTGACGGAGGGGACAGTGGTCGATTTACAATGTCTAGGGATGAGTGCATAGGCCGCAGCAATGAGGAAGTGAAAGATACAGGCAATAGACCCAGTCATGATGGAAAGTAGTGCCACCTAAATAGTCTCCGGCCATGAATGGCCTGTGATTAGATAGCTTATCTTAAAATTTGAGGTCCAAATCGGCCTAAGATAGGGGCAGGACCACCACAAGTGTAAAAGGGTACCCTCTGCCGCACCACATCGCCAACAGCTATCTGGAAACCAAATGCAACAGGATGACACCTTTGGAGAGCTTTCCTCTACGTTTTTCCTTGATATTTTGCCTTAACTTCATCAATAAAACACAGTAATATGTTGCATTGATGGTTGAACCCTTTTGGAGGTAGTCCACCAGCAGAACTCCCTTCTTATCTCACAAAACTGTTGCCCTTTGCTTCTTCACTGACCTTTGCACACAGAACTTCTTTGGCCTGGGGAACCACTGTGCCTCCATTCCTTGGAATATTCCTTTATCTCAGGATCATAACAGTAGATCAATGACTCATCACCAGTTACCAGTTTGTCCAGCAAATCTGACTAATCAGTCACCGATGTTCCCAGACATTTCCTCTTTTGTTCGGTTGTCAAAAGTTTTGGGATCCACTTTGCTGCAAGCATTCTCATTTCCAAGTCGTTGTAGATAATGGCACCAACTCTCTCACGTGATATTTCCAAATATAGCACACGGACATTTTTCCTGCCTGGCTCACTTGCAAGTCAAGGCACACCATGCTATATGCCCGTACCCTCCTGTTTGAAGAGGTTAAGTGGTGTTCACAAATTTTGGGTCCTGCAGCGAGTAACCTTCCTCCACTGGTTCTCCTCCCCAGAGTATGGGGACAAGTCTCTATTTCTTCCCCCAAAGAAGCCAATGTCCAGAAACACTTTAACTCCAAAAGAGAGTTTATTTTCTATTTACTGCGTAGTAGACAGAGACAGATGGATGAAAGAAAGAATAAGTGTGAGGGATTAGATCCAGGCACAACTAGTAACTTCGTCGTCACTCGATCCCGAGTAGGTTTAGCTCTACCGGATAGTCATCTCTCACAGTCCTAGCAGCCGGTGTGGAGCTCGAACAGTTCTGCCAACCTATCCCCTCCAGGGATGGGTACAGGAGATACTCTAACCTCTGTAGAATTTTAAGAACAGGATAATGCCAATGGGCACTCTACAGGTTAGCTTTCCAAAATAAAGAATCCTTCCCTCTGACAGGTCACCAGGCCTCTCCCGAGACAGCGATCTTCCATCACTCATCTCCTCAGTAGGACCGATCCTCCCCTGGCTTCCTCTCGGTCAGAGCGGGTACCCTCACCTGGGCACCCGGGGACTTCAATGGGCGAACTGTAGACCCAGTTATAGGTACTGGGCCTACCTGGAACGTTGCAGCCTCGGGCCAAAGGTACCGAGACTTCTTGGCCAGTCATCGCACCTACGAGGGGCACACCCCCCCCGGCTCCTCTCCTCCAACTCCCACTCCTCCAACTCCAACCACTCCCCACTAAAATGGCGTCTGCATGCACAGCAGGCTGACCACGCCCACTGTACCGCTGCCGAGAGAGGGCACCCTAAGTAATATGGCAGTGCCACCTACAGGCCACAGGGAACCATACATCAGGCAGCATTACATAGGCAGAAGCAAATACCTAGCAATCAAAGCGGTCTGAGCCTGGCCAACAGCTCAGACCAACACCTAAATTTAGGCACATAACACCCCTAAAAAGTAAAGGGGTGCTTTATACACCCCCCCTAAAATAGACACTGTCCCCAGTGTCTGCAATAAATTCACAACCCCTCAAGCCTGAGCAAGCGTGAATTTATTCCCGAAACTTTGTACAAATTGTTGAGTTGTTGTGCCTGAACCAACATAAGGGGAAAAAAGGACAAGAGGAAAGAAATAGAGAAGGGAAAATAAAGAGAACAAAAACACAAACATTGACATCCATTCTCAATGTCACATTTTCATATTACACTGTACACAGATATGTAGCAATACTTTTGGCCAGGGCTTTTTTTCTCAGAGAATAGGTACAGGAACTCCTCCCTTTCAAGTCACCCTTGACTCCACCCCCTACCCACCTCCGAGCACCGTTCCTTGGTCCCACCAGCAACAATAGACCCCCCATGCTAAAAAATATCCCCTCCAGAAACAATAGATTCCCCAGTAGCCAGCATCAATAGACCCTCCAGCAGCCAACAGATCTCTCCCAACAACGATTGACCTCCTGCAACATTAGACTCACACCCAGCAACAATAGATCTCCCACCAACATCAATAGACCCTCCAGCAGCCAGCAACAAAGACCCCTCCCTCAACAGTACATCCCTCCTAGCAATGACTGACCCCCCAGCAACAATAGATCCCCCACGAGCAACAGAAGAACTCCCCAGCAACAATAGACTTTGCAAAATAGATCCCCTCCAGCAACAATAGATCCCCCAGCAGCCAGCATTAATAGACTCTCCAGCACACCCCAGAACCTCTTTCCATTACATACATTCAGTTTGGGAGGTGCCGCTTTCCTGCTGAAAAAAAGCCCTGCTTTTGGCTGATATTCGGCGGCCCTCCATGATCTTTCACATTTGCAGGCACAGAGACAGAAACAGGCCTTCCCACGGAGTTTCTCAATTTCAACACAGAAATGGCCAGTTTTAAAACTGACAGCCCAACGTTTAACTGTTGCATATAAAGGGCCAATGTCACCCAAAGTTTGTGACATTTCATCATGGATCTTTCCCTTGGAGAAACAGGAGCTTGATTATGGTCCTATGCTCTTCCACATTGAATTTTTTTGAAGGTGCTGCCATGTTCACTTTGGACTTGAAAAAGAAAGATAAGTTATAACCATAGGTACTTAATTTTTGCACCATTGTATATAGACAAATTGGCCAATACACTCTGCAATTTTACACCTTTCAAGCTAAATTTCTTCTGGGTAAGGCTCAATACTTATCAGCACCCCCTCGCACCTGATTGACTCTGTCATTGGTTGGACCTACAGTATGTCAAGCACATATCTAGTGAATAAGATCTGCCTGCCTATTTATCTTTTTGTCATCTAGTCCCCCTCCCCCCCATGGTGCTGAGCTCCTTCTCTACCTTGCTGTGAGGATAATCATTGAATGTAATATCAAGTGACCCAGATCCTGAGGAAACAACTTGCCTGTGAAACATGTCAATATGTTTTAACACCATTGATAGATATTTCTGTGGAAATAGGTACCGTATTTATCAGGGGAAAATCGTGGGTGCGTGTTATACGCCAAATGGCTGCCTCGGAGGGCAAGGAGGGAACGAGCGCTGAAAAAGACAGAGCCAAATCTCCTGTGTACTCGGCTCTGTTCGCAGTCACGACCAGTCCCGCCTCCTAGCATTTACGTCCCACCATTGGACCGGTGTTATGTCCATCATAGGAGCCGGGTGAAGGGGCGGGACTCGGCGGGACTGCAAGATGAGCCGCGTACACAGGAGATCTGGCTCTGTCTATCTCGGCAGGGGAAAAAACTGCAAAGAGGGGCAGGACTGCAGATGGGCACTAATTATGCTGTAAAGAGGGGCAAGACTGCAGATGGGCACTGATCATGCTGCAATGATGGGCAAGGCTGCAGATGGACACTGATCATGCTGCAATGATGGGCAAGGCTGCAGATGGACACTGACCATGCTGCAATGATGGGCAAGGCTGCAGATGGACACTGATCATGCTGCAATGATGGACAAGGCTGCAGATGGACACTGACCATGCTGCAATGATGGACAAGGCTGCAGATGGACACTGATTATGCTACAACGATGGGCAAGGCTGCAGATGGACAGTGATTATGCTACAATGATGAGCAATTCTTTATTTAAAATGTACGTTTTTTTTCTTAAACTTTCCTCCTAAAATTGGGTGCATGTTATACGTCTGTGCGTGTTATACGCCGATAAATCCGGAATATTTCATTTATTTTAATATTTGTAAATGAAACAAAATGTGTTTTACATATTTTGTTTCTACTCTCTTTGGAGGCACAAAGTCCATTTGTATTCTTCTCTCCCCTCCTATCATTCTGGTGGAATTGTGGGTGGGAGATTTTTGGATGACTTGAGCTTGCTACTACTGAACGTTTTTGATATGGCACGATCTTTCACTTTTATATTATTTGAAACCCTGGAAATTTAAAAAAAAAACAGATTGAAATACAATATAAGAAATGTGATGACTGTTAGCAATAAACATAATGCTGATTAATACATTAGTAACTTTGGCTTCAGCACATTTGGTGTTCTGCAATTCGCCTAGTAGACATATAAACGCGTAGATACAGAAGACTGAATGCCTGAAGCTTAACGCCACAGCGTGGACAGTACCTGACACTGTGTCTGAGCCTGCAGCATGCCAAGTAGTCTAATTTATATTTAATCTCATGATTAAAAATAAAAACCGTGTTTTACAAGTGTTTCACATAGAGCCAAAACTTTCCATCTGCTGAAACTGAACTTGAAGGTTATTTGTTATTTCTTTCTAAAGAGAGACTGCGGACAAGTAACATGGAAAGATTTACTTTGACTTCTTCCTGTTACAAAGAGATAGAACATCCCAGAGTTTTAGGATCTGCAAAGCTTCTTTCATGTATCTGACTTTGGTGTTAGTGATAGTGAATACAAACACATTATCAAAGAGATTTCAGTGGCTTATCTTCCAATATTCTGATCCCTTTCTGGAACTTTACAAATATCTCTCAGCTTCTGTCTGTGTTTTAGCAGGCTTTGGTTTTGCTCTGAAATAATTCTGCACCCTCGGAAGAGATAGCTCTTTTCTCAGAGAACAGGCCGATTAACAACCCTTTATTCCTCTTTAGTTGTATGAAGCACAGACGCATTGGAGGCGATAAATATGCATTTAAAGGAAAAGCAAATTTTTTTGTAGAGGAGTGAAGTGACTCTGGTGATTAATTTGCTGTGATTTAAAATGTATACAGTGAGAAGAGGCAATGTATTTACTTGTTTTTAATGAATGTAGTCTTTTATCCCATGTATTGATATCAGTAAAAGCTCTTGACTAGAGTTGAGCGGACACCTGGATGTTCGGGTTCGACGGGTTCCGCCGAACTTCGCAAAAAAGAACTTCGCAAACTTTTGAGGACTATAATGGCTCTAAAAAGTAATGGAAAGGGCTAGAGGGCTGCAAATGGCAGCAAAATGCTGTTAAGAGCATGGCAAGTGCTCTGCAAACAAATGTGGATAGGGAAATAACTTAAAATAACATAAAATACATAATTTTTTTTTATAATCTTGACCTAGGAGGACACGGTCCATATGGAGTAGGAGGTTGAGGTGGCGGTGGATGTGGTGGTGTAGGTGGAAGCGGCGGTGGAGGAGGACGAGGTAGCCAACACTGGTTTTTGTTTTAATTTTTAATTTTTTTTTAAATTAGGGTACACCCCAAAAGAGTGAGAAAGATCAAAAATACAACAATGACTAGGTAAGGCCGGTATACATGTCTATTCTGCACAAGGTATGGACAAGTCCTGTGGGATCCATGCCTGGTTCATTTCACAATGCCACACATGTGGTGGGAATGCCCCAGAATGCGCCTTTTCTGGAAAAAAATATTTTTCAATTTAATAGATAAGCTAGTGGGAAAATAAAATACTTTGAAATAATAAAAAAAAAAATTATAATCTTGACCTAGGAGGACGAGGTCCATATGGAGTAGGAGGTTGAGGTGGTGGTGGATGTGGCTGTGTAGGTGGAAGCTGCGGTGGAGGAGAACGAGGTAGCCAACACTGGTACAAAAATACAACACTGGCTGGGTAAGGCCGGTGATGTGTCGAATTCTGTCCCCCGTCGGATAGTGTCCGCCCTGTACTGCGCTTGCTCAGTACGTAGGACAAGGGGATTTCGAAAATCTCCGAAGACAAATGGCGCCTGCGCAGTGAGTCCAGGTTCAAGCCACACCATCCGAGGTTCAAGCCAAGCCAAGCGAGGCCGTGCCCGAAGCGTGGCGAGCGAAGCGAGCCTGTGAGGGGCCCTGTTACTATGTTCTACCGTATGTCCACTTGGATGGTGGGGCTTGAACCTGCACTCACAGCGCAGGCGCCGTTCATCTTCAGAGATTTTGTGAATCTCCTTGTCCTCTGTACTGCGCAAGCGCTGCGCCTGCGCAGTACGGGCCGGACACTATCCGATGGCCGGACAGTTTTTGTCAGAACACCGGTATACATGTCTATTCTGCACAAGGTACAGACAAGTCCTGTGGGATCCATGCCTGGTTCATTTTAATGAACGTGAGCTTGTCCACATTGGCTCTGGACAGGCGGCTGCGCTTGTCTATGATAACGCCCCCTGCCGTGCTAAATACACATTCAGATAATACACTGGCTGCAGGGCAGGCCAGAACCTCCAAGGGGTAAAGGGCAAGCTCAGGCCATGTGCCCAATTTGGAGACCCAGAAGTTGAAGGGGGCAGACCCGTCATTCAGTACGTGTAGGCGTGTGCACACATACTGCTCCACCATGTTGGTGAAATGCTGCCTCCTGCTAAGAAGTTCCATTGCAGCTGGTGGTGCTGGTTGTTGTGGCGTGCTGACAAAGCTTTTCCACATTTCGGCCATGCTAACCCTGCCTTCTGAGGTGCTGGCGGTGCCCCGGCTGCGTTGGCGACCTTTTCCTCCTCCTCTGCCTTCGCCTTGTGCTTCCACTGTGCCCCCGCTGTCAGGTGGGAATGCCACCAGCAGCGCGTCTACCAGCGTGCGCCTGTACTCGCGCATCTTACGATCATGCTCCAGTGTGGGAATTAAGGACAGTACGTTGTCCTTTTAACGGGGATCCAGCAGCGTGGCCACCCAGTAATCAGCACCAGTTAGAATGTGGGCAACTCGGCAGTCGTTGCGGAGACACTGAAGCATGTAATCGCTCATGTGTGCCAGGCTGCCCAGAGGCAACGAAAAGCTGTCCTCTGTGGGAGGTGTATCGTCTGTGTCCTCTGTATCCCCCCAGCCACGCACCAGTGATGGCCATGAGCTGGTCTGGGTGCCACCCTGCTGTGAACATGGTTCCTCCTCCTCCATCTCCTCCTCCTCATCCTCCACCTCCTCATCCTCCAGAACTGTGCCCTTGCTGGACAATTGTGTACCTGGCGTTTGTTGGTGCAGGAACCCACCCTCGGAGCCACTTGTGAATGACTGCCCTGAAAGCCTTGGAAATGATCCCTCTTCCTCCTCCTCCTCCTTCTCCTGTGCCACATCCTCTTCCATCATCGCCCGAAGCATTTTTTCAAGGAGGCATACAACTGGGATAGCAACGCTGAGAACGGCGTCATCGGCACTGGCCATGTTGGTGGAGTACTCGAAACAGCGCAACAAGGCACACAGGTCTCGCATGGAGGCCCAGTTATTGGTGGTGAAGTGGTGCTGTTCCGCAGAGCGACTCACACGTGCATGCTGCAGCTGAAACTCCACTATCGCCTGCTGCTGCTCGCACAGTCTGGACAGCATGTGCAAGGTGAAGTTCCACCTTGTGGGCACGTCACATATGAGGCGGTGAGCGGGAAGGCCGAAGTTACGCTGCAGCGCTAACAGGCAAGCAGCAGCAGGGTTAGAACGCCAAAAGTGCGCACAGACACACATATATATCATATGAACTTTATGTCATGTGCTGTGTATTTCACGCATGCATGGTTTGTTTCCCTTCCCCTTTATAAATTTTACACTTTATAAATATATTTTTCTTATATATTTTTATATTTTCACATATATAAACTAAAACTTTTGTAACACACACTTGGTCGTTTTTTCACGCCACTTTTTCCCATATTATATGAAACAATGACATACTACCACATACATGTGATTTTATATATTAATATCATATTATTCATGAGTAGGATATCATATACCATTCACACACTATCATTTTTTTATTTTATTTTCACCATCCGGGCTAATACCCATATGATTCAGCTCCCATGAACTCCATCTTCACAAAAAATTTATAATAATAAATAAAATAAAATAAAATAGTTCTATTCATGTATGTATATCCACCTAATAGTAGCAGAACCACTAATTGCATTGCAGTTTTGAGTTTAATCAAGCTTGCATTCAGCAGCCTACAGCTGCTTTCTAGTGATTCTACAATTGTTTCTTAATTAACGGTCGTTTAACATACACCTGGTTGTGATCACATGTTTGGTTAGGAGTGTTATATGTATTAGAGGTCATTTTTGTATTATTCAGCTATGAGTAAACACTGAACAAGTGTGAAACGCGTCAGCTGTCCTGGTTTATGCTGGTTTTTGTAGTGCCTGTCTTTCTTCAATAAACATACGTTGGATTGGATTGCGGCTGTCCTCACCATTTTTGTTTTCACTTTCTGCAGCAGCTCTGTCATATCGGGGACAGATAAGGAACCTCTGCACCACCAAATTCAGCACATGCGCCAGGCAGGGATGAGCCGAACACCCCCCTGTTCGGTTCGCACCAGAACCTGCGAACAGACAGAATGTTCGCGTGAACTTTAGAACCCTATTAACTACAATGGACTCGAACGTTCGAAATCTAAAGTGCTAATTATAAAGGCTTATATGCAAGTTATTGTCATAAAAAGTGTTTGGGGACCCGGGTCCTGCCCCAGGGGACATGTATCAATGCAGAAATAAGTTTTAAAAACTGCAGTTTTTTCGGGAGCAGTGATTTTAATAATGCTTAAAATGAAAAATAAAAGTGAAATATTCCTTAAAATTTCGTACCTAGGGGGTGTGTATGATATGCATGTAAAGTGGGGCATGTTTCCCGTGCTTAGAACTGTCCCTGCACAAAATGTCATTTTTGAAGGAAAAAAAGTAATTTAAAACTCACTTGCGGCTATTAATGAATTGTCGGCTCCCGGCAATACATAGAAAAGTCATTGATAAAAAAAAAAAAAAAAAGCGTGGGGGTCCCCCAGAATTCAATTACCAGGCCCTTCAGGTCTGGTATAGATATTAAGGGGAACCCTGCCGCAAATTTTTAAAAAAAATGCGTGCGGTTCCCCCCAAATATCCATACCAGGCCCTTCAGATCTGGCATAGATTAGAAGGGGAACTCCACCCCAAATGAAAAAAAAAATGGCGTGGAGTCCCCCCAAAAATCCATACCAGACCCTTATCCGAGCACGCAACCTGGCAGGCCGCAGAAAAAGAGGGGGGACGAGAGAGCGCCCCCCCTCCTGAACCGTACCAGGCCACATGCCCTCAACATGGGGAGGATGTCCCCATGTTGATGGGGACAAGGGCCTCATCCCCACAACCCTTGCCCGGTGGTTGTGGGGGTCTGCGGGTGGGGGGGCTTATCGGAATCTGGAAGACCTCTTTAACAAAGGGGACCCCCAGATCCCGCCCCCCTATGTGAATTGGTAAGGGGTACATTGTACCCCTACCATTTCACGAAGAAAGTGTCAAAAAATGTAAAAAAAACACACAAACTCCTTGGAAAAGTCCTTTATTAAAAAAAAAACTTCCTCCGCAGTCTATTACATGTATAGACCCGCCCCTTCTAAAGTTCCCCATCAGGTCCGCTCAGCCAATGACTAGGTGTAAGGCTGAGAACCTGATGCGGAACATGAGAAGGGGCGGGTCTATTCATGAATTACACAGTGAAGGAAGTTCCCCATCAGGTCCGCCCCCTCGGTATGTCAGACCCCGCCTACGTCATTGGCCTGAGCGGACCTGATGGGGAACTTCCTTCACTGTGTTCCCCATCAGGTCCGCTTAGGCCAATGACGTAGGCGCGGTCTGACATACCGAGGGGGCGGGCAATAGCAGACCATGTATTGACGAATGTAGCAAAATCTTCCATTTGAAAGCCCCTGAGCGTTTACAAAGGATTCATGGAATGAGAAAGGCTTTACTGCCAGTGAAGTACTCAGCGCATTGCTTGCCAGCATGGGGCACTAGAAGTAAAAATCCAGTTCTTCATATTAAGGGTTTTATTGTGTGTTGCACAGGGTGATTAAAGCCTTGTGTTATGTTCCCCTTTTCTTAATGCAGTTCTCCTTTCAGTGAAGGAAGTTCCCCATCAGGTCCGCCCCCTCGGTATGTCAGACCCCGCCTATGTCATTGGCCTTAGCGGACCCGATGGGGAACTTCCTTCACTGTGTTCCCCATCAGGTCCGCTCAGGCCAATGACGTAGGCGCGGTCTGACATACCGAGGGGGCAGAGCTGATGGGGAACTTCCTTCACTGTGTAATTCATGAATAGACCCGCCCCTTCTCATGTTCCGCATCAGGTCCTCAGCCTTACACCTAGTCATTGGCTGAGCGGACCTGATGGGGAACTTTAGAAGGGGCGGGTCTATACATGTAATAGACTGCGGAGGAAGTTCCCCATCAGGTCCGCTCAGGCTCAGCCAATGACGGACAGCACTGGACATCGGATCGCCGCGGGACACTGGATTTCACCCCTGGAATGTTTTATTTTTTTTAATAAAGGACTTTTCCAAGGTGTTTGTGTGTTGGTTTTTTTGTCACTTTCTTCGTGAAATGGTAGGGGTACAATGTACCCCTTACCAATTCACATAGGGGGGGATCTGGGGGTCCCCTTTGTTAAAGGGGTCTTCCAGATTCCGATAAGCCCCCCACCCACAGACCCCCACAACCACCGGGCAAGGGTTGTGGGGATGAGGCCCTTGTCCCCATCAACATGGGGACATCCTCCCCATGTTGAGGGCATGTGGCCTGGTATGGTTCAGGAGGGAGGGGGGGCGCTTTCTCGTCCCCCCCTCTTTTCCTGCGGCCTGCCAGGTTGCGTGCTCGGATAAGGGTCTGGTATGGATTTTTGGGGGGGACTCCACGCCATTTTAAAAAAAATTTGGGGTGGAGTTCCCCTTAAAAGCCATGCCAGATCTGAAGGGCCTGGTATGGATATTTGGGGGAACCACACGCATTTTTTTTAAATTTGCAGCGGGGTTCCCCTTAATATCTATACCAGACCTGAAGGGCCTGGTAATTTAATTCTGGGGGACCCCCACGTTTTTTTTTTTTTTATCAATGACTTTTCTATGTATTGCCGGGAGCCGACAATTCATTAATAGCCATGAGTGAGTTTTAAATGACTTTTTTTCCTTCAAAAATGACATTGTATGCAGGGACAGTTCTAAGCACGGGAAACATGCGCCACTTTACATGCATATCATACACACCCCCTAGGTATGAAATTTAAAGGAATATTTCACTTTTATTGTTTCACTTTAAGCATTATTAAAATCACTGCTCCCAAAAAAACGGCTGTTTTTAAAACTTTTTTTTGCATTGATACATGTCCCCTGGGGCAGGACCCGGGTCCCCAAACACTTTTTATGACAATAACTTGCATATAAGCCTTTATAATTAGCACTTTAGATTTCTCCCATAGACTTTTCGAATTTGCCGCGAACACCCCAATTTGTTCGCTGTTCGGCGAACGGGCGAACAGGCAGTGTTCGAGTCGAACATGAGTTTGACTCGAACTCGAAGCTCATCCCTAGCGCCAGGCAAGGGATGTGCGTCAAACCGGCTAGGCCCAGAGCTGCTACGAGATTTCGCCCATTATCGCACACCACCAGGCCGGGCTTGAGGCTCACTGCCACCAACCACTCATCGGTCTGTTGTTCCATGTCCCTCCACAACTTCTGCACGGTGTGGGGTTTTTCCCCCAAACAGGAAAGTTTTAAAACTGCCTGCTGCCGTTTACCCCTGGCTGTGCTGAAGTTGGTGGTGAAGGTGTTACGCTGACCGGATGAGGAGGCGGTAGAGGATGAGGAAGCGGAGTAGGAGGAGTTAGCAACAGGAGGCAAACTGAAGCGCCCTGCAATCCTCGGTGGTGGAAGGACATGCGCCAAACTGCTATCCGCCTCAGGCCCAGTCGTCACTGCATTTACCCAGTGTGCTGTTAGGAAGATATAACGTCCCTGACCGTGCTTACTGGTCCACGTATCCGTAGTTAGGTGGACCTTGCCACAGATGGCGTTGCACAGTGCACATCTGATTTTATCCCCCACTTGGTTGTGCAGGGAAGGGATGGCTCGCCTTGAAAAGTAGTGGCGGCTGGGCACAACGTACTGTGGGACAGCCAATGCCATCAGGCTTTCAAAACTCTGCGTCTCCACCAGACGGAATGAAAGCATTTCAAAGGCCAAGAATTTTGAAATGCTGGCATTCAGGGCCAGGGATCGCGGGTGGCTAGGGGGGTACTTCCTCTTCCGCTCCAGTGTTTGGGAGATAGAGAGCTGAATGCTTCCATGGGACATTGTGGAGATGGTTGGTGACCCAGGTGGTAGTGTTGCTGGCAGATCCTCTGTTTGCGGAGTGGCAGGTGCCACTGTCACTACTAGGGATGAGCTTCGTGTTTGAGTCGAACATACGTTCGACTCGAACATCGGCTGTTCGATCGTTCGACGAAGATCGAACGATTTGGGCCGTTCGCGCAAAATTCGAGTGACGCGAACGGCCCACAATGCACTACGCCATCGCAGTGTCATCCAGGCGCTGTGATTGGGCAAGCATGCACTGTGACCCCGCATGCTTGGCCAATCACAGCGCCGGCAGCGAGGAGAGCAATGATTGGCCACAGGCAGGATGCCTGTGGCCAATTATTGCTGAGGGTGTTTAGTACACGCCCCACACTATAAAAGGCCGCCAGCACGGCGGCCTAGTGTAGTGTGTTCCGGAGCAGGGAAAGAGCAGCATAGGCAGGGACAGTGACTTTTATTTCTTTCTTGCTTAACCTGGATTCCTTTAGTTTAGGGAAAGAGAAGGATAGGTAGGGAGAGTGTCAGTGTGTTTTGTGCTTGTGCTATAGTGTGCTTAAAAAAAACATTTTTTCTAGGGACAGAAAACTGTAGGTAGGGAGAGTGTCAGTTTCTTTCACTGTGCAAGTCCTTGTTTCTAGGGACTGGGAAGGACAGTGAGTGAATTCTCCTTGTGCTATAGTGTGCTTAAAAAAAAGATTTTTTCTAGGGACAGAAAACTGTAGGTAGGGAGAGTGTCAGTTTCTTTCACTGTGCAAGTCCTTGTTTCTAGGGACTGGGAAGGACAGTGAGTGAATTCTCCTTGTGCTATAGTGTGCTTAAAAAAAACATTTTTTCTAGGGACAGAAAACTGTAGGTAGGGAGAGTGTCAGTTTCTTTCACTGTGCAAGTCCTTGTTTCTAGGGACTGGGAAGGACAGTGAGTGAATTCTCCTTGTGCTATAGTGTGCTTAAAAAAAACATTTTTTCTAGGGACAGAAAACTGTAGGTAGGGAGAGTGTCAGTTTCTTTCACTGTGCAAGTCCTTGTTTCTAGGGACTGGGAAGGACAGTGAGTGAATTCTCCTTGTGCTATAGTGTGCTTAAAAAAAACATTTTTTCTAGGGACAGAAAACTGTAGGTAGGGAGAGTGTCAGTTTCTTTCACTGTGCAAGTCCTTGTTTCTAGGGACTGGGAAGGACAGTGAGTGAATTCTCCTTGTGCTATAGTGTGCTTAAAAAAAACATTTTTTCTAGGGACAGAAAACTGTAGGTAGGGAGAGTGTCAGTTTCTTTCACTGTGCAAGTCCTTGTTTCTAGGGACTGGGAAGGACAGTGAGTGAATTCTCCTTGTGCTATAGTGTGCTTAAAAAAAACATTTTTTCTAGGGACAGAAAACTGTAGGTAGGGAGAGTGTCAGTTTCTTTCACTGTGCAAGTCCTTGTTTCTAGGGACTGGGAAGGACAGTGAGTGAATTCTCCTTGTGCTATAGTGTGCTTAAAAAAAACATTTTTTCTAGGGACAGAAAACTCTAGGTAGGGAGAGTGTCAGTTTCTTTCACTGTGCAAGTCCTTGTTTCTAGGGTCTGGGAAGGACAGTGAGTGAATTCTCCTTGTGCTATAGTGTGCTTAAAAAAAACATTTTTTCTAGGGACAGAAAACTGTAGGTAGGGAGAGTGTCAGTTTCTTTCACTGTGCAAGTCCTTGTTTCTAGGGACTGGGAAGGACAGTGAGTGAATTCTCCTTGTGCTATAGTGTGCTTAAAAAAAACATTTTTTCTAGGGACAGAAAACTCTAGGTAGGGAGAGTGTCAGTTTCTTTCACTGTGCAAGTCCTTGTTTCTAGGGACTGGGAAGGACAGTGAGTGAATTCTCCTTGTGCTATAGTGTGCTTAAAAAAAACATTTTTTCTAGGGACAGAAAACTGTAGGTAGGGAGACTGTCAGTTTCTTTCACTTTGCAAGTCCTTGTTTCTAGGGACTGGGAAGGACAGTGAGTGAATTCTCCTTGTGCTATAGTGTGCTTAAAAAAAACATTTTTTCTAGGGACAGAAAACTGTAGGTAGGGAGAGTGTCAGTTTCTTTCACTGTGCAAGTCCTTGTTTCTAGGGACTGGGAAGGACAGTGAGTGAATTCTCCTTGTGCTATAGTGTGCTTAAAAAAAACATTTTTTCTAGGGACAGAAAACTGTAGGTAGGGAGAGTGTCAGTTTCTTTCACTGTGCAAGTCCTTGTTTCTAGGGACTGGGAAGGACAGTGAGTGAATTCTCCTTGTGCTATAGTGTGCTTAAAAAAAACATTTTTTCTAGGGACAGAAAACTGTAGGTAGGGAGAGTGTCAGTTTCTTTCACTGTGCAAGTCCTTGTTTCTAGGGACTGGGAAGGACAGTGAGTGAATTCTCCTTGTGCTATAGTGTGCTTAAAAAAAACATTTTTTCTAGGGACAGAAAACTCTAGGTAGGGAGAGTGTCAGTTTCTTTCACTGTGCAAGTCCTTGTTTCTAGGGACTGGGAAGGACAGTGAGTGAATTCTCCTTGTGCTATAGTGTGCTTAAAAAAAACATTTTTTCTAGGGACAGAAAACTGTAGGTAGGGAGAGTGTCAGTTTCTTTCACTGAGCAAGTCCTTGTTTCTAGGGACTGGGAAGGACAGTGAGTGAATTCTCCTTGTGCTATAGTGTGCTTAAAAAAAACATTTTTTCTAGGGACAGAAAACTCTAGGTAGGGAGAGTGTCAGTTTCTTTCACTGTGCAAGTCCTTGTTTCTAGGGACTGGGAAGGACAGTGAGTGAATTCTCCTTGTGCTATAGTGTGCTTAAAAAAAACATTTTTTCTAGGGACAGAAAACTGTAGGTAGGGAGAGTGTCAGTTTCTTTCACTGTGCAAGTCCTTGTTTCTAGGGACTGGGAAGGACAGTGAGTGAATTCTCCTTGTGCTATAGTGTGCTTAAAAAAAACATTTTTTCTAGGGACAGAAAACTCTAGGTAGGGAGAGTGTCAGTTTCTTTCACTGTGCAAGTCCTTGTTTCTAGGGACTGGGAAGGACAGTGAGTGAATTCTCCTTGTGCTATAGTGTGCTTAAAAAAAACATTTTTTCTAGGGACAGAAAACTGTAGGTAGGGAGAGTGTCAGTTTCTTTCACTGTGCAAGTCCTTGTTTCTAGGGACTGGGAAGGACAGTGAGTGAATTCTCCTTGTGCTATAGTGTGCTTAAAAAAAACATTTTTTCTAGGGACAGAAAACTCTAGGTAGGGAGAGTGTCAGTTTCTTTCACTGTGCAAGTCCTTGTTTCTAGGGACTGGGAAGGACAGTGAGTGAATTCTCCTTGTGCTATAGTGTGCTTAAAAAATTTTTTTTCTAGGGACAGAAAACTCTAGGTAGGGAGAGTGTCAGTTTCTTTCACTGTGCAAGTCCTTGTTTCTAGGGACTGGGAAGGACAGTGAGTGAATTCTCCTTGTGCTATAGTGTGCTTAAAAAAAACATTTTTTCTAGGGACAGAAAACTCTAGGTAGGGAGAGTGTCAGTTTCTTTCACTGTGCAAGTCCTTGTTTCTAGGGACTGGGAAGGACAGTGAGTGAATTCTCCTTGTGCTATAGTGTGCTTAAAAAAAAACATTTTTTCTAGGGACAGAAAACTGTAGGTAGGGAGAGTGTCAGTTTCTTTCACTGTGCAAGTCCTTGTTTCTAGGGACTGGGAAGGACAGTGAGTGAATTCTCCTTGTGCTATAGTGTGCTTAAAAAAAACATTTTTTCTAGGGACAGAAAACTCTAGGTAGGGAGAGTGTCAGTTTCTTTCACTGTGCAAGTCCTTGTTTCTAGGGACTGGGAAGGACAGTGAGTGAATTCTCCTTGTGCTATAGTGTGCTTAAAAAAAACATTTTTTCTAGGGACAGAAAACTGTAGGTAGGGAGAGTGTCAGTTTCTTTCACTGTGCAAGTCCTTGTTTCTAGGGACTGGGAAGGACAGTGAGTGAATTCTCCTTGTGCTATAGTGTGCTTAAAAAAAACATTTTTTCTAGGGACAGAAAACTCTAGGTAGGGAGAGTGTCAGTTTCTTTCACTGTGCAAGTCCTTGTTTCTAGGGACTGGGAAGGACAGTGAGTGAATTCTCCTTGTGCTATAGTGTGTTTAAAAAAAACATTTTTTCTAGGGACAGAAAACTCTAGGTAGGGAGAGTGTCAGTTTCTTTCACTGTGCAAGTCCTTGTTTCTAGGGACTGGGAAGGACAGTGAGTGAATTCTCCTTGTGCTATAGTGTGCTTAAAAAAAACATTTTTTCTAGGGACAGAAAACTGTAGGTAGGGAGAGTGTCAGTTTCTTTCACTGTGCAAGTCCTTGTTTCTAGGGACTGGGAAGGACAGTGAGTGAATTCTCCTTGTGCTATAGTGTGCTTAAAAAAAACATTTTTTCTAGGGACAGAAAACTCTAGGTAGGGAGAGTGTCAGTTTCTTTCACTGTGCAAGTCCTTGTTTCTAGGGACTGGGAAGGACAGTGAGTGAATTCTCCTTGTGCTATAGTGTGCTAAAGCATTCCTCATCAACCATCTTTGAAATCCTTGTTTTTTGGACAGTCAGGGAAATTGTCGTTGTGCTATTCTGTGCAAAAGCAATCATCCTGAACCATATTTAGAAATCCTTAAGTAAAGGGACAGAGGACACCTGAAGGTAGCCCTTATTGCTTTTTTCCCATCTCCCTGCAGGCCATCTATTAGAATGTCTGGAAGGCAAACAAGGAGAGGCAGACAGTCAGGAGGCAATAAAAGAGGGCAAGCAGGCTCTGTGTCTGGGGGCAACAGTGCTGGTCGTGGACGCGGTGCATTGTCATCAGCACATGGCCATGGGACACGCTTGTCCTTCTTTTCGGCAGCTGGACATGTTGAGCCACATCATGCCGAAGACTTGGTAGAGTGGATGACCAAGCCCTCCTCCTCCTCCTCATCCTCTCTCACCCAGGCTCAGGGTACTGGCAAAGCAGCTGCCAAAGCGTCCTCTTCCCTGGTATCAATGTCAGACTCATCATCAGTCACTCCTTCCCTAGACCCACCATGTCCTCCTCCTGAGGAGTCCCCCGAACTGTTTGAGCACAGTGTTGGGTACATGCTCCAGGAGGATGCCCAGCGTTTCGAAGGGTCTGATGATGAAACCCAGCTACAGGAAGGCAGTAGGGTGAGAGCAGACAGAGGGGATGCTCAAGAAGGACACCAATCTGGCAGTCATGTTCCAGCAGCTGCAGCATACTGCCAGATTGGCTCCAGTGATGAGGAGGGAGGGGATGATGAGGTCACTGACTCCACATGGGTGCCTAATAGGAGAGAGGAGGAGGAGGAGGATGAGGAGGAGGCACATCTCCAACGAGGCAGGATGCCCTTTGGTGGCCAGCGTAAGGGCAGTACACCGACGGAATCACACCGCAGAGCTCCGCCTGTGCAGGGCGCTGCCTCTGCCCGTCATTCAAAAAGTTCCTTGGTGTGGGCCTTTTTTGAGGCTAGTGCATCAGATCGCACAGCTGCTGTTTGCAACATATGTCTCAAGCGTATATCGCGTGGCCAAAACATCAGCCGCTTGGGTACCACATGCCTGACCAGACATATGTTGACCTGCCATGCAGCTCGTTGGCAAGCCTACCTCAAAGACCCACACCAAAGAACAAAGCGGACCTCTCCTTGCACCGCATCAGCTGGGATCTCCAACCCCACTATAACTTCAGTCCTCTCTGAAACATGCACTGAGAGGAATGAAGGTGTAGAATTAGGTGTGTCACAGCCAAGTACTTGCGGCCACTCTGCTAGCAGTACACGTCCGATTCTAGCAGGCAAATTTCCCTGCCCCAGCTGCTGGACCGTCGAAAGAAGTTCACTCCCAGCCATCCACATGCCCAGCGGTTGAATGCTAGCTTGGCTAAATTGCTAGCGCTTCAACTGCTGCCTTTTCAGTTGGTAGACTCGGCCCCCTTCCGTGAGTTTGTGCAATGTGCGGTTCCTCAGTGGCAGGTTCCCAAACGCCACTTTTTCTCACGGAAGGCTATTCCGGCTCTCTACCGGCATGTGGAAGGCAATGTCTTGGCCTCGCTGGACAGGGCGGTCAGCGGTAAGGTGCATATTACCGCTGACTCATGGTCCAGCAGGCATGGACAGGGACGTTACCTTTCTTTCACGGCCCATTGGGTCACTCTTTTGGCAGCTGGGAAGGATGCAGGACAAGGTGCAGTAGTGTTGGAGGTTGTCCCACCGCCACGCCTCCAAAATGCTACTACTGGTTGTGACACACCTCTCTCCTCCACCCCCTCCTCTTCTTCTTCCTCCATGGCCTCTTCCTGTGGTTTGTCCTATGAATCAGCGGTGCTCCGTAGCCGTTCACGGGGCTACGCAAGTACGCAGGCAAAAAGATGCCATGCCGTGCTTGCGCTGGTGTGTTTGGGGGACAGAAGCCACACTGGGGCAGAGGTCCTGTCTGCTCTGCAGGGCCAGGCCGAGAGGTGGTTGACGCCACGCCAGCTTAAGCCAGGAATGGTGGTTTGCGACAATGGCACCAACCTCCTCTCCGCCCTTCGACAGGGACAACTGACCCATGTGCCCTGTGTGGCTCACGTCCTTAACCTGGTGGTGCAGCGTTTCTTGGGCAGGTACCCGGGCTTACAGGATGTCCTGAGGCAGGCCAGGAAAGTCTGTGTGCATTTCCGCAGATCTTATAATGCCAGTGCTCGCCTGGCTGAGCTGCAAAAGGAGTTGAACCTGCCCAAGAACCGCCTTATATGTGACATGCCCACCAGGTGGAACTCAACGTTGGCCATGCTGCAGCGGCTGCACACGCAGCAGAGGGCCATCAATGAGTACCTGTGCGACTACGGCACCAGGACAGGGTCAGGGGAGCTTGGTTTTTTTTCTCCACGCCAGTGGGGCATGATCAGGGATGCATGCACTGTCCTGGCACCATTTGAGGAGGCCACGAGGATGGTGAGCAGTGACAGTGCATGCATCAGTGACACTGTACCTCTTGTCCACCTGTTGGAGCACACGCTGCGTGGAATAATGGACAGGGCACTTGAGGCAGAACAGAGGCAGGAAGAGGAGGACTTCCTTGCCTCTCAAGGCCCCCTTTACCCAGACAGTGTTCCTTCTGTCCCACCCATCGCACAGGAAGAGGAGGAGGAGGAGGAGGAGGAGGATTGTGTCAGCATGGAGGTGGAGGCTGGCACTCAGCATCATCAGCAGCAGTCTTTTAGGGATGATTTACAGTCCCAAGAAACCAGTGGACTTGTACGTGGCTGGGAGGAGGTGACTGCGGATCATGTCGTCCTTAGTGACCCAGAGGACTCCGGAGCGAATGCCTCAGCAAACCTACGCTGCATGGCCTCCCTGATCCTGCAAAGTCTGCGGAAGGATCCTCGTATTCTTCGGATCAAGGAGAGGGACCATTACTGGCTGGCCACTCTCCTTGATCCACGGTACAAGGGTAAGGTTGCGGACCTTATGTTACCGTCGCAGAGGGAGCAGAGGATGAGACAACTCCGGGAGGCCTTGCAGAAAGGTCTGTGCAACGCGTTCCCAGAGACTGGGAGGTTACAAACTCCTGGTCCTGGACAACGAGTTGCTGAGGCTTCGGCCAGTCAAAGAAGGAGCGGTGGGGAAGGTGGCCGTCTGACCGATGCGTTCAGACAATTCTTTAGTCCGCAGCCCCAAAGTATGATCGGTTCCAGCAACCATCGCCAGCGTCTGATAAACATGGTGCAGGAATATCTAGGGGCAAGGTCAGACTTGGACACCTTCCCCACCGAAAATCCTCTGGCTTACTGGGTCTTGAGGATGGATCACTGGCCAGAGCTTGCACAGTATGCAATTGAGCTACTGGCCTGTCCTGCATCCAGCGTTCTTTCGGAACGCACATTCAGTGCTGCTGGAGGATTTGTCACGGATCACAGGGTGCGCCTGTCCACCGACTCGGTTGATCGACTGACTTTCATCAAGATGAACCAGTCTTGGATCACCACCAGCTACCACACACCTGATGCTGATATAACAGACTAATTGATTTTAACATGTCACATCCCTTCAAGACTGATGCTGATGCTGAGTGCCTGTGCTGTTATGTTGACTGGCTATCCTCCTCCTCCGAGTCCTCAATGATACGATTGATGATGATAGCTTGGAAGATCATTTTTGTTTATGGGTGCCGCCACCAGTGGCTAAGGCCCAATTTTTCAGCCCCTGTTTAACAGGGGCGTGTAATTACAATTTTTGAAGCAATATTTTGCAACAGGGCTCATTGCTGTGCTCCAAGTACAGTATGTGTGAGGGGTTGGAGTGTTGTGCCACCAGTGCCTAAGGCCCAATTTTTCAGCCCCTGTTTAACAGGGGCGTGTCATTACAATTTTTGAAGCAATACTTTGCAACAGGGCTCATTGCTGTGCTCCAAGTACAGTATCTGTGAGGGGTTGCAGTGTTGTGCCACCAGTGCCTAAGGCCCAATTTTTCAGCCCCTGTTCAACAGGGGCATGTAATTACAATTATTGATCTAATAATTCACAGCAGGGCCCATTCCTGCACCCACCAAGCAAGAGTAACTCTGAGGGCTTACAGTGTTGTGGCAACACCACCACCACCACCACCACCACGAAAGGCCCAATTTTTCAGCCCCTGTTCAACAGGGGCATGCAATTACAATTCTTGATCTAATAATTCACAGCAGGGCCCATTGCTGCACCCACCAAGAGTAACTGTCAGGGCTTACAGTGTTGTGGCACCAGCACCACCATCAAAGGCCCAATTTTTACTACCACTGTTCAACAATTATATGTAATTACAATTCCTGATATAATAGTTGACAGCAGGGCGTTCCAGCACCAACCAAGAGTAACTGTGAGTGCTTACAGTGTTGTGCCAACACCAACTAAGGGGCCTATTTCTGCAGATTATATACGGCAGGTCCCTACTTTCAAACATCCAACTTACAAACGACTCCTACTTGCAAACGCAAGAAGACAACAGGAAGTGAGAGGAAATCTACCCCTAGGAAGGAAAATTCTCTCCTGTAAGAATTAATATGGGAGAAAGGTGTCTCCTCTGTACTGATGCTTTATCAGCAATCCTTGTTTCAAGAAAAACACCACATTTCAAAAACAGTTGTCATTGGGACGGAAAGTGAGGTGAAATGTTCTGAACAGGGGCACAGACAGCAAAACAAATGTTACAGGGGTGATAACCCTTACCTATGTTTTCCAAAAAGTTTAAAAATAGATTTTTGGGCTGGAGCTACACTTAAACAATGTACCTGTTCAAAATTACAAACACATTCTACATAAGAACAAACATACAGTCCCTGTCTTGTATGCACCGCCTGTATACGGCTGTTCAGAGTATATAGGGCCTTTTTTATTTTATGTGCGGGGTTCCCCTTAATATCGATAGAAAGTGCTAATATTAAAAGTGCTATTAATAAAGTCTAACTTCTCATAAATTAAATAAATGGGGTGACAAAATCAACAATAATAAAATAAAATTAAAACGTCCAAACAGTGACTATGTAAATAAAGTGCTAAATAGCCAAAATGGCAGTCCAAATAGCAACAGCTAATTGCAGGGAGAGAAGCAAGGATGGGTGTGGGAATACACCTTGTCTCATCAGAAACACACTGGATCAGATGAACAAATGATGCATAAATAATCCTCCCCCATAGACACCAGCCTCTCACCTCTCTGGTGGACCCCACGGGGTCAGTAATAACCACAAAGATCTCCACTGCTCACAATGAGAACTTCCAGTCCTTTTGCGTGACCCGAAACCACTGTAGGGATCTCCACAGCTTACCAGTGTTCTTCCTTAAAGCGAATCTTCCTGATGGACCCCACGAGGTCAATAATGGCCACAAAGATCTCCACTGCTCACAATGAGAACTTCCAGTCCTTTTGAGTGACCCGGAACCACTGTAAGAATCTCCACAGCTTACCAATGTTCTTCCTTAAAACGGATCTTACTCCATAATATTCAGAAAAAAACAAAAAGGGACTCCATAGTGAAGCATGTAAAGGAAAGCCCCAAGAAAAGGCGTTTATTCAAATAAAAACAGCTAAAAAACACGTTAAAAAACAAGGGGTAAAAAACGCCAAACAAAATGTTCATAAAATACTAACTTCCGGTTTACGGCCGCAAACCGGAAGTGGACGTCACTTAGGCTCCTCCTCCCGACGCGTTGCGTCACTACACACGTGACTTCATCAAGGGCATAGGGGCCAAGTGACTAATAGGAGCTTATATACACTTCTGATCATCATATGCAAATTAATACCAAGCAATGGATTCTGGGAGATCAGTCAGGTCATTCTTGGTCTCCATGACCTTGACAACTACTGCCCAGAACAAGGTATAAATACAAACTAGATAAACTAGTAAATAGATAAAGAGATATACATTAAAGTTGCTAACGTCAAAACATTAAAACTAAATATTGAACACAAAAAAAACAAACAAAAAAATTAGAAAAAAGAAAAAAAAAGAAAAATTAAAGTTAAAATAAAAAAAAAAAAAAAAAAATTTGACGTAACTACTAAAATACACATCTAATAATTGGAAATAAAACAATTAAGATCAAACTCAATATTTAAACCTAGAGGGGTAAGCGACTGTAACTCAAAAATCCAACGAGACTCAGCTTGACTGAGAGTGATGACCTTGTTACTTCCTCTCCAATGGGGTCTATACTTTTCAATACCCCAAAAGGAAAGGGAACTGGGATCTTTCCCATGAACTTCAGCAAAGTGCCTAGATACACTATGCTTGGGAAAGCCAGATTTAATATTTTGAACATGTTCCCTCAACCGTTTCCAGAGGGGCCTTTTCGTTCTGCCCACATACTGGAGTTTGCATGAGCACTCCAGTACGTAGACAGCCCCTTCAGTCCTACAGGAAATAAACTCTTTGATAACATAATTTTTTCCTGTGGAGGTGGCTACAAAATCATCTTTTTTGGACTTCTTAAACTTAGTATGCCTACACGCATAACAATACTTGCACGGTAGAGGCCCTTTCCTTCAAAAAAGGAAAAAGGCTTCTTAGTTGGAGGATCCAAAACATTCTTGGCTAGTATATTGCGAAGGGTAGGAGCCCTTCTATAAATGAATTTAGGAAATGGAGGTAATACTTGAGACAAGTGGCGGTCTGCTTTTAAGACATTCCAATGTTTCCGGATGATGGATTCTAATTTTTTGAACTGCATATTGTAATCGAGGATCAATGGAACCTCTACATAGTTGACCTTTTCTTTTTCTCTGTCTCTAAGGAGATTAATTCGTTCCAAGCTACCTACTTCGTCGATCTTCTTTTGGAGGAACCCCTGATCATATCCTTTATCACGAAAACGTTCCCCAATGAATTCGGCTTGCTGTCTAAACTCAGACTCAATAGTGCAATTCCTTCTCAACCTCACTAGCTGTCCCTTAGGAATATTCATTAGCCAAGGTGCATGATGACAGCTATCAGTGGGGAGGTAACTATTCCTGTCAACTGTTTTGAAGAAGGTTCTGGTTTTAATGGTTGTGTCTTCTTTCCAAATTTCCAAGTCCGAAAAATTAATCTTTACTTCATCTATATTCCAGCTCAGCCTGATATTTTTATCATTTTCTTCAAGTTCCTGGCTGAACTCTATCAGGCTCTCTTTTTCTCCTTTCCAGATAAGGAATATATCGTCGATAAACCGCTTATACATAATCAATTGGGAGGGACTATTCTTATAAATCGCATCATCTTCCCATAATGCCATATGAAGGTTGGCGACACTGGGGGCAAATTTGGCCCCCATGGCCACCCCTTTAGTTTGTTTATAGTAATGGGAGTCATACCAGAAATAATTATGATTAAGACAATAATCTAAGCATTCCAAAATAAATTTTCTCTGTTTACACTTCAAACTACTGGACTTCCTCAAAGCCCATCTAGTAGCTGCTAAAGCGTCTTCATGACTAATGTTGGTGTATAGCGAAGCTACATCCGCCGTAGCGAAAAAAATCTGTTCATCATCCAGGGTAGTGGCTTCAAGTAGTTGGATAAGGTGCTTAGTGTCTTTTAAATATGCTTGAGTTTCTTTTACTACTGGTTGTAGGAAAAAGTCCAAATATTCTCCCAATCTTGCTCCCACTGAATTAATCCCATTTAGAATAGGTCTACCGGGAGGATTTTCCTTATTTTTATGCACTTTTGGCAGAATATATATCACTGGTATCCGGCATGTGTTTGGAACCAGGTATAGTGCTTCTTTTTCTTTCAAAAGTTTTTTCTCTTTTCCTTTTTCTACCAATTTCTCCAAATCCTTTTTATATTGTAAAGTAGGATTACTGAGTAATTTCAGGTACGTCTCTCCATCCTCAAGCTGTCTCTCCATTTCCTGTTTGTATAAATCCTTAGATAAAATAACTATAGCTCCACCTTTATCTGCCGGTCTTATTACGATATTTTTTCTTTCTTCCAATTGCTTTATTCCCTTTCTTATTTCAATCGGATCCCATGCTTTCTTGACTTGTAGTTTATGGAGATCGTGTATCACCATTCTTTTAAAGACATCTATGTGACCTTCATTTCCAGGGGGTGGATTGAAAAGCGATTTATTTTTCAAAGTGCTGTGTGGGGGAGGATTATTTATGCATCATTTGTTCATCTGATCCAGTGTGTTTCTGATGAGACAAGGTGTATTCCCACACCCATCCTTGCTTCTCTCCCTGCAATTAGCTGTTGCTATTTGGACTGCCATTTTGGCTATTTAGCACTTTATTTACATAGTCACTGTTTGGACGTTTTAATTTTATTTTATTATTGTTGATTTTGTCACCCCATTTATTTAATTTATGAGAAGTTAGACTTTATTAATAGCACTTTTAATATTAGCACTTTCTATTGACATTTAGCGCTGCTTTACTATATAAACTATTTTATTGCATGTTGGTCACATTATAGAAGTTAGCTGCTAGTTGTCTCTTAATATTTAATTTGTTCAGCAATATTTGCACTTTAGTGTTTCTATTTTTACTAAGTGGTAAGCGCACAAGCACCCCTTTTTTTCTATATTTGTCACATCACCATTTTACACTTGTGCAGCTGCCATGCAGGTTTTTGATTATTTAGAGAGTAGAGCCATCAATCTAGATGAGGTGTTCTCCAAACAAGAGAATAAACTTAATGGAGACATAGAAGGGATTTTTAGAAAGATGGGGCATCTCATGGAGAAAAAAATTAATTCTTGGTGGGATATTGTCTCACATGAGAAATATATCAAAGACAAAATAGTCCCAAGAAGACTCCGTTGGGATGTACCTATAAATGATGGACTATTGGATGATGATTCTATAGAAGAATGGTTCAGCTTCTTCAACGCAAGAGGTTTGGATCTGCTACATTTCCTCATTAAAAGGAAACAGCGTAAAATCAAAGCAATAGATGTGCAAATTACGGATTTAAAAGAAAAGCTTGACGCGGTCAAAGATTTGCCAGAATTTGCGACACTATCCGCCCAACTTAACAAAGATATGGTAAAGAAAGATAAAGATACCGCAGCCAGGAAAAAGAGGAAATTCCTTAGAGATATCAAGGACTATCAAGATGAAACAGCCTATAAATGGCAAATCAATGCAGTCACAACTGCATCCAACTTATCTACCCCAGAGAAGGAGGAAAGATGTGTACCTATTAATACCACCGTAGAACATCCAATGAATCCCAACCAATGGGTTGAACAACCAAAAACTCCCCGAAATTCAGGAAATAATCGACCACCCGTGTACAGAACCCCTAATGGACATGGACAAAATAATCAAGGGAAAAAAACGCATTGGAAGAACAATGGGAGAAAACCACCATATAAGGGCCCTCACTATCAACAATCCCAAGTCCAATATGGACAGTATCATGAAAAGAGAACTCCAGATCGTGGGCAATATTGTGATACAAGAAATCAAGCCCCCTATTGGCAGGATCAATATCCACAAAATAGAGGTGGAGTATATCAATATGATAGAAGGAGGAGCCCAATACCAACTTCAAATAGGTATGATGTTCTGAGAAGGGATGGTGACTCCTTTGGAGCACCATACCCTTATCCATCCCAAGAGGGGAGACACCATGAGACCTATGAATATAACTCCCAGCGTTTTTTAGAAGAGCGCTACCCAAGACCCCCAAGAAATCCAGATGGAGGAAACGGAGGAAGGAGATCACCAAGAAGATCCCCGAGACCAGAAACAAGGAGGAAATAAGACAGAAAAGAATGAGAGGATGTAGAGGAGGTTTGAAGAAACAGTTGAGAAAAAAGAGGAAAGAAAGACCTATAGGAGAGGGCATTATTAACATTAGCGGCATTACGTTAACTCAGGAAGAACTAAGAACCTTGGATAAAGGATTGAAATTTGCGCCAAAGAAGAATCTCAATAAATTTAGTGCGTATGTTGATGTGCAGAAATTCACCAGGAAATTAAACATAAAAAATATATGCTATCAAAACCTGGAGAGTTATCAAGGAATGTGATTAAACCTGACCGATATGCACACAGCACTTTGAAAAATAAATCGCTTTTCAATCCACCCCCTGGAAATGAAGGTCACATAGATGTCTTTAAAAGAATGGTGATACACGATCTCCATAAACTACAAGTCAAGAAAGCATGGGATCCGATTGAAATAAGAAAGGGAATAAAGCAATTGGAAGAAAGAAAAAATATCGTAATAAGACCGGCAGATAAAGGTGGAGCTATAGTTATTTTATCTAAGGATTTATACAAACAGGAAATGGAGAGACAGCTTGAGGATGGAGAGACGTACCTGAAATTACTCAGTAATCCTACTTTACAATATAAAAAGGATTTGGAGAAATTGGTAGAAAAAGGAAAAGAGAAAAAACTTTTGAAAGAAAAAGAAGCACTATACCTGGTTCCAAACACATGCCGGATACCAGTGATATATATTCTGCCAAAAGTGCATAAAAATAAGGAAAATCCTCCCGGTAGACCTATTCTAAATGGGATTAATTCAGTGGGAGCAAGATTGGGAGAATATTTGGACTTTTTCCTACAACGAGTAGTAAAAGAAACTCAAGCATATTTAAAAGACACTAAGCACCTTATCCAACTACTTGAAGCCACTACCCTGGATGATGAACAGATTTTTTTCGCTACGGCGGATGTAGCTTCGCTATACACCAACATTAGTCATGAAGACGCTTTAGCAGCTACTAGATGGGCTTTGAGGAAGTCCAGTAGTTTGAAGTGTAAACAGAGAAAATTTATTTTGGAATGCTTAGATTATTGTCTTAATCATAATTATTTCTGGTATGACTCCCATTACTATAAACAAACTAAAGGGGTGGCCATGGGGGCCAAATTTGCCCCCAGTGTCGCCAACCTTCATATGGCATTATGGGAAGATGATGCGATTTATAAGAATAGTCCCTCCCAATTGATTATGTATAAGCGGTTTATCGACGATATATTCCTTATCTGGAAAGGAGAAAAAAAGAGCCTGATAGAGTTCAGCCAGGAACTTGAAGAAATTGATAAAAATATCAGGCTGAGCTGGAATATAGATGAAGTAAAAATTAATTTTTTGGACTTGGAAATTTGGAAAGAAGACACAACCATTAAAACCAGAACCTTCTTCAAAACAGCTGACAGGAATAGTTACCTCCCCACTGATAGCTGTCATCATGCACCTTGGCTAATGAATATTCCTAAGGGACAGCTAGTGAGGTTGAGAAGGAATTGCACTATTGAGTCTGAGTTTAGACAGCAAGCCGAATTCATTGGGGAACGTTTTCGTGATAAAGGATATGATCAGGGGTTCCTCCAAAAGAAGATCGACGAAGTAGGTAGCTTGGAACGAATTAATCTCCTTAGAGACAGAGAAAAAGAAAAGGTCAACTATGTAGAGGTTCCATTGATCCTCGATTACAATATGCAGTTCAAAAAATTAGAATCCATCATCCGGAAACATTGGAATGTCTTAAAAGCAGACCGCCACTTGTCTCAAGTATTACCTCCATTTCCTAAATTCATTTATAGAAGGGCTCCTACCCTTCGCAATATACTAGCCAAGAATGTTTTGGATCCTCCAACTAAGAAGCCTTTTTCCTTTTTTGAAGGAAAGGGCTTCTACCCGTGCAAGTATTGTTATGCGTGTAGGCATACTAAGTTTAAGAAGTCCAAAAAAGATGATTTTGTAGCCACCTCCACAGGAAAAAATTATGTTATCAAAGAGTTTATTTCCTGTAGGACTGAAGGGGCTGTCTACGTACTGGAGTGCTCATGCAAACTCCAGTATGTGGGCAGAACGAAAAGGCCCCTCTGGAAACGGTTGAGGGAACATGTTCAAAATATTAAATCTGGCTTTCCCAAGCATAGTGTATCTAGGCACTTTGCTGAAGTTCATGGGAAAGATCCCAGTTCCCTTTCCTTTTGGGGTATTGAAAAGTATAGACCCCATTGGAGAGGAAGTAACAAGGTCATCACTAGACATGTGCATTCGTTTTCGTCCGAATGCATTTTCGTCCGAATTTCAGCTATTTTCGTTATCGTTTTAACAAACGAAAACGAAAGCACAGAATCCGAAAACCGAAAGATCCGACATAAACAAATGCTTTATTTTCGTTTTCGTTGCTACAACAGTTCGATATAGATAGGAGATTCGACGTGACGCTGACAATAACAATCTGTGTCTATCGAACCTGTGGTCGAATGTGCCTAACCTTAACTCTATTAGTCCAAGATTATTCTACATAGGAGAGAAAAGATTCGACATTATAGAGAGAAAAGATTTGACATAGGAGAGAAAGATTCGACATAGGAGAGAAAAGATTCGACATAGGAGAGAAAAGATTCGACATAGGAGAGAAAAGATTCGACATAGGAGAGAAAAGATTCGACATAGGAGAGAAAAGATTCGACATAGGAGAGAAAAGATTCGACATAGGAGAGAAAAGATTTGTTATTATAGAGAGAAAAGATTCGACATAGAGAGAAAAGATCACTGCTGGAATTGGGTGGGGGAAGTAAAATAAAAATAAAGTTGATGATGAATGTTATTGGCTGATTGTAACCAAAGAGGAGGAGCAGTAAAATAGCTAGAATGACGAAGATTCGACAAAGCATCGAAAGTTAGAAGATTCGACGGTGCAGCAAAACTGTACAATGCTGCAATCGTACATTTCCGGTCAAATGCATCCTCCCATAGGCTATAGAAGAATTCTAATGTTGGTTGACTAGTAATAGTAATGAATAAATATAATTATTACTAGTCATACAACATTAGAATTCTTCTATAGCTTGTGGGCGGAACATTCGACCGGAAATGTATGATTGCAGCGTCGTACAGTTTCACTGCTCCGTCGAATCTTCTTTGAACATTCGACAGACACCATAAGCCTTCAATGACAGATTCAACCTTAATTAATTCAGATTTTCGGACGAATGCAATTTCTAACGAAAAACGAAATAAATAAAAACGAATTTCGGGAGTAACTAAATAAATGTATTTTTCGGACGAAAACGAAATTCCGAAACGAAATATTTCAGTGTGCACATGTCTAGTCATCACTCTCAGTCAAGCTGAGTCTCGTTGGATTTTTGAGTTACAGTCGCTTACCCCTCTAGGTTTAAATATTGAGTTTGATCTTAATTGTTTTATTTCCAATTATTAGATGTGTATTTTAGTAGTTACGTCAAATTTTTTTTTTTTTTTTTTTATTTTAACTTTAATTTTTCTTTTTTCTAAATTTTTTTGTTTGTTTTTTTTTGTGTTCAATATTTAGTTTTAATGTTTTGACGTTAGCAACTTTAATGTATATCTCTTTATCTATTTACTAGTTTATCTAGTTTGTATTTATACCTTGTTCTGGGCAGTAGTTGTCAAGGTCATGGAGACCAAGAATGACCTGACTGATCTCCCAGAATCCATTGCTTGGTATTAATTTGCATATGATGATCAGAAGTGTATATAAGCTCCTATTAGTCACTTGGCCCCTATGCCCTTGATGAAGTCACGTGTGTAGTGACGCAACGCGTCGGGAGGAGGAGCCTAAGTGACGTCCACTTCCGGTTTGCGGCCGTAAACCGGAAGTTAGTATTTTATGAACATTTTGTTTGGCGTTTTTTACCCCTTGTTTTTTAACGTGTTTTTTAGCTGTTTTTATTTGAATTAACGCCTTTTCTTGGGGCTTTCCTTTACATGCTTCACTATGGAGTCCCTTTTTGTTTTTTTCTGAATATTATGGAGTAAGATCCGTTTTAAGGAAGAACATTGGTAAGCTGTGGAGATTCTTACAGTGGTTCCGGGTCACTCAAAAGGACTGGAAGTTCTCATTGTGAGCAGTGGAGATCTTTGTGGCCATTATTGACCTCGTGGGGTCCATCAGGAAGATTCGCTTTAAGGAAGAACACTGGTAAGCTGTGGAGATCCCTACAGTGGTTTCGGGTCACGCAAAAGGACTGGAAGTTCTCATTGTGAGCAGTGGAGATCTTTGTGGTTATTACTGACCCCGTGGGGTCCACCAGAGAGGTGAGAGGCTGGTGTCTATGGGGGAGGATTATTTATGCATCATTTGTTCATCTGATCCAGTGTGTTTCTGATGAGACAAGGTGTATTCCCACACCCATCCTTGCTTCTCTCCCTGCAATTAGCTGTTGCTATTTGGACTGCCATTTTGGCTATTTAGCACTTTATTTACATAGTCACTGTTTGGACGTTTTAATTTTATTTTATTATTGTTGATTTTGTCACCCCATTTATTTAATTTATGAGAAGTTAGACTTTATTAATAGCACTTTTAATATTAGCACTTTCTATTGACATTTAGCGCTGCTTCACTATATAAACTATTTTATTGCATGTTGGTCACATTATAGAAGTTAGCTGCTAGTTGTCTCTTAATATTTAATTTGTTCAGCAATATTTGCACTTTAGTGTTTCTATTTTTACTGAGTGGTAAGCGCACAAGCACCCTTTTTTTCTATATTTGTCACATCACCATTTTACACTTGTGCAGCTGCCATGCAGGTTTTTGATTATTTAGAGAGTAGAGCCATCAATCTAGATGAGGTGTTCTCCAAACAAAAGAATAAACTTAATGGAGACATAGAAGGGATTTTTAGAAAGATGGGGCATCTCATGGAGAAAAAAATGAATTCTTGGTGGGATATTGTCTCACATGAGAAATATATCAAAGACAAAATAGTCCCAAGAAGACTCCGTTGGGATGTACCTATAAATGATGGACTATTGGATGATGATTCTATAGAAGAATGGTTCAGCTTCTTCAACGCAAGAGGTTTGGATCTGCTACATTTCCTCATTAAAAGGAAACAGCGTAAAATCAAAGCAATAGATGTGCAAATTACGGATTTAAAAGAAAAGCTTGACGTGGTCAAAGATTTGCCAGAATTTGCGACACTATCCGCCCAACTTAACAAAGATATGGTAAAGAAAGATAAAGATACCGCAGCCAGGAAAAAGAGGAAATTCCTTAGAGATATCAAGGACTATCAAGATGAAACAGCCTATAAATGGCAAATCAATGCAGTCACAACTGCATCCAACTTATCTACCCCAGAGAAGGAGGAAAGATGTGTACCTATTAATACCACCGTAGAACATCCAATGAATCCCAACCAATGGGTTGAACAACCAAAAACTCCCCGAAATTCAGGAAATAATCGACCACCCGTGTACAGAACCCCTAATGGACATGGACAAAATAATCAAGGGAAAAAAACGCATTGGAAGAACAATGGGAGAAAACCACCATATAAGGGCCCTCACTATCAACAATCCCAAGTCCAATATGGACAGTATCATGAAAAGAGAACTCCAGATCGTGGGCAATATTGTGATACAAGAAATCAAGCCCCCTATTGGCAGGATCAATATCCACAAAATAGAGGTGGAGTATATCAATATGATAGAAGGAGGAGCCCAATACCAACTTCGAATAGGTATGATGTTCTGAGAAGGGATGGTGACTCCTTTGGAGCACCATACCCTTATCCATCCCAAGAGGGGAGACACCATGAGACCTATGAATATAACTCCCAGCGTTTTTTAGAAGAGCGCTACCCAAGACCCCCAAGAAATCCAGATGGAGGAAATGGAGGAAGGAGATCACCAAGAAGATCCCCGAGACCAGAAACAAGGAGGAAATAAGACAGAAAAGAATGAGAGGATGTAGAGGAGGTTTGAAGAAACAGTTGAGAAAAAAGAGGAAAGAAAGACCTATAGGAGAGGGCATTATTAACATTAGCGGCATTACGTTAACTCAGGAAGAACTAAGAACCTTGGATAAAGGATTGAAATTTGCGCCAAAGAAGAATCTCAATAAATTCAGTGCGTATGTTGATGTGCAGAAATTCACCAGGAAATTAAACATAAAAAAATATATGCTATCAAAACCTGGAGAGTTATCAAGGAATGTGATTAAACCTGACCGATATGCACACAGCACTTTGAAAAATAAATCGCTTTTCAATCCACCCCCTGGAAACGAAGGTCACATAGATGTCTTTAAAAGAATGGTGATACACGATCTCCATAAACTACAAGTCAAGAAAGCATGGGATCCGATTGAAATAAGAAAGGGAATAAAGCAATTGGAAGAAAGAAAAAATATCGTAATAAGACCGGCAGATAAAGGTGGAGCTATAGTTATTTTATCTAAGGATTTATACAAACAGGAAATGGAGAGACAGCTTGAGGATGGAGAGACGTACCTGAAATTACTCAGTAATCCTACTTTACAATATAAAAAGGATTTGGAGAAATTGGTAGAAAAAGGAAAAGAGAAAAAACTTTTGAAAGAAAAAGAAGCACTATACCTGGTTCCAAACACATGCCGGATACCAGTGATATATATTCTGCCAAAAGTGCATAAAAATAAGGAAAATCCTCCCGGTAGACCTATTCTAAATGGGATTAATTCAGTGGGAGCAAGATTGGGAGAATATTTGGACTTTTTCCTACAACCAGTAGTAAAAGAAACTCAAGCATATTTAAAAGACACTAAGCACCTTATCCAACTACTTGAAGCCACTACCCTGGATGATGAACAGATTTTTTTCGCTACGGCGGATGTAGCTTCGCTATACACCAACATTAGTCATGAAGACGCTTTAGCAGCTACTAGATGGGCTTTGAGGAAGTCCAGTAGTTTGAAGTGTAAACAGAGAAAATTTATTTTGGAATGCTTAGATTATTGTCTTAATCATAATTATTTCTGGTATGACTCCCATTACTATAAACAAACTAAAGGGGTGGCCATGGGGGCCAAATTTGCCCCCAGTGTCGCCAACCTTCATATGGCATTATGGGAAGATGATGCGATTTATAAGAATAGTCCCTCCCAATTGATTATGTATAAGCGGTTTATCGACGATATATTCCTTATCTGGAAAGGAGAAAAAGAGAGCCTGATAGAGTTCAGCCAGGAACTTGAAGAAAATGATAAAAATATCAAGCTGAGCTGGAATATAGATGAAGTAAAAATTAATTTTTTGGACTTGGAAATTTGGAAAGAAGACACAACCATTAAAACCAGAACCTTCTTCAAAACAGTTGACAGGAATAGTTACCTCCCCACTGATAGCTGTCATCATGCACCTTGGCTAATGAATATTCCTAAGGGACAGCTAGTGAGGTTGAGAAGGAATTGCACTATTGAGTCTGAGTTTAGACAGCAAGCCGAATTCATTGGGGAACGTTTTCGTGATAAAGGATATGATCAGGGGTTCCTCCAAAAGAAGATCGACGAAGTAGGTAGCTTGGAACGAATTAATCTCCTTAGAGACAGAGAAAAAGAAAAGGTCAACTATGTAGAGGTTCCATTGATCCTCGATTCCAATATGCAGTTCAAAAAATTAGAATCCATCATCCGGAAACATTGGAATGTCTTAAAAGCAGACCGCCACTTGTCTCAAGTATTACCTCCATTTCCTAAATTCATTTATAGAAGGGCTCCTACCCTTCGCAATATACTAGCCAAGAATGTTTTGGATCCTCCAACTAAGAAGCCTTTTTCCTTTTTTGAAGGAAAGGGCTTCTACCCGTGCAAGTATTGTTATGCGTGTAGGCATACTAAGTTTAAGAAGTCCAAAAAAGATGATTTTGTAGCCACCTCCACAGGAAAAAATTATGTTATCAAAGAGTTTATTTCCTGTAGGACTGAAGGGGCTGTCTACGTACTGGAGTGCTCATGCAAACTCCAGTATGTGGGCAGAACGAAAAGGCCCCTCTGGAAACGGTTGAGGGAACATGTTCAAAATATTAAATCTGGCTTTCCCAAGCATAGTGTATCTAGGCACTTTGCTGAAGTTCATGGGAAAGATCCCAGTTCCCTTTGCTTTTGGGGTATTGAAAAGTATAGACCCCATTGGAGAGGAAGTAACAAGGTCATCACTCTCAGTCAAGCTGAGTCTCGTTGGATTTTTGAGTTATAGTCGCTTACCCCTCTAGGTTTAAATATTGAGTTTGATCTTAATTGTTTTATTTCCAATTATTAGATGTGTATTTTAGTAGTTACGTCAAATTTTTTTTTTTTTTTTTTTTATTTTAACTTTAATTTTTCTTTTTTTTTCTTTTTTCTAATTTTTTTGTTTGTTTTTTTTTTGTGTTCAATATTTAGTTTTAATGTTTTGACGTTAGCAACTTTAATGTATATCTCTTTATCTATTTACTAGTTTATCTAGTTTGTATTTATACCTTGTTCTGGGCAGTAGTTGTCAAGGTCATGGAGACCAAGAATGACCTGACTGATCTCCCAGAATCCATTGCTTGGTATTAATTTGCATATGATGATCAGAAGTGTATATAAGCTCCTATTAGTCACTTGGCCCCTATGCCCTTGATGAAGTCACGTGTGTAGTGACGCAACGCGTCGGGAGGAGGAGCCTAAGTGACGTCCACTTCCGGTTTGCGGCCGTAAACCGGAAGTTAGTATTTTATGAACATTTTGTTTGGCGTTTTTTACCCCTTGTTTTTTAACGTGTTTTTTAGCTGTTTTTATTTGAATAAACGCCTTTTCTTGGGGCTTTCCTTTACATGCTTCACTATGGAGTCCCTTTTTGTTTTTTTCTGAATATTATGGAGTAAGATCCGTTTTAAGGAAGAACATTGGTAAGCTGTGGAGATTCTTACAGTGGTTCCGGGTCACTCAAAAGGACTGGAAGTTCTCATTGTGAGCAGTGGAGATCTTTGTGGCCATTATTGACCTCGTGGGGTCCATCAGGAAGATTTGCTTTAAGGAAGAACACTGGTAAGCTGTGGAGATCCCTACAGTGGTTTCGGGTCACGCAAAAGGACTGGAAGTTCTCATTGTGAGCAGTGGAGATCTTTGTGGTTATTACTGACCCCGTGGGGTCCACCAGAGAGGTGAGAGGCTGGTGTCTATGGGGGAGGATTATTTATGCATCATTTGTTCATCTGATCCAGTGTGTTTCTGATGAGACAAGGTGTATTCCCACACCCATCCTTGCTTCTCTCCCTGCAATTAGCTGTTGCTATTTGGACTGCCATTTTGGCTATTTACCACTTTATTTACATAGTCACTGTTTGGACGTTTTAATTTTATTTTATTATTGTTGATTTTGTCACCCCATTTATTTAATTTATGAGAAGTTAGACTTTATTAATAGCACTTTTAATATTAGCACTTTCTATTGACATTTAGCGCTGCCTCACTATATAAACTATTTTATTGCATGTTGGTCACATTATAGAAGTTAGCTGCTAGTTGTCTCTTAATATTTAATTTGTTCAGCAATATTTGCACTTTAGTGTTTCTATTTTTACTGAGTGGTAAGCGCACAAGCACCCTTTTTTTCTATATTCCCCTTAATATCCATACAAGACCCAAAGGGGCTGGTAATGGGCTGGGGTAGGGGGGGGGGGGTCATGGGGTAGCTATGCCATTTTTCTTAAAGATTTTCATCCATATTACCGGGACCAGACATTACATTAAAGCCGCAAGCAGTTTTAAATGGCTTTTTTTTCCTTTAGAAGTGTCATTTTGTGCAGGGACAGTTCTAAACACGGGAAACACGTGGCACTTCACAGGCATACTTTAGACACCCCCCAGGTACGATATTTAAAGGAATATTTGACTTTTTTTTTTTTCACTTTATGCATCATTAAAATGACTGCTCCCGAAAAACGACCGTTTTTAAAACTTCTTTTTGCATTGATACATGTCCCCTGGTGCAGAACCCGGGTTCCCAAACCCTTTTTAGGACAATAACATGCATAATAGTTGTTATAATTAGCACTTTAGAATTCGAACGTTCGCATCCATTGTATTTAATAGGGTTCTAATGTTCGTACGAACTTTCGGTCCGTTCGCGGGTTCTGGTGCGAACCGAACCCGGGGGTGTTCGGCTCATCACTAGTCACTACAGAGGTGGATGAAGAGGCCGAGACTGCAGCAGAAGAGGAAGCAGGAGGAGCCAGAGACCTTTCTTGGTTTTTGAGGTGTCTACTCCACTGCAGCTCGTGCTTTGCACTTAGATGCCTGGTCATGCAGGTTGTGCTCAGGTTGAGAACGTTTATGCCTCGCTTCAGGCTCTGATTGCACAGCGTACAAACCACTCGTGTCTTGTCATCAGCACATTGTCTGAAGAACTGCCACGCCAGGGAACTCCTTGGACCTGGCTTTGGTGTGCTCGGTCCCTTGCTGTGTTGGGCAGTAGCAGGCGTACTGTATAGGGGACAGATGCTCCGCTTTTGCACCCTGCTCCCTCTTCTGCTGTGCTGGTGGCTCTGTGCGACCACTGCCTCTTCCTCTGAACTACACAGGTCACCTGCATCACGTTGATTCCATGTGGGGTCGAGGACCTCATCGTCCTCCACATCATCTTCCACCCAGTCTTCACCCCTGCCCTCCTTGTCGGTCTGCACAATTGCGAAAGCAGCAGCAGTTGGCACCTGTGTTTCTTCATCATCCGAGACGTGCTGCGATGGTCCCCCATGTACTCATCTTGAAACATAAGTGGTTGGGCATCGGTGCACTCAATCTCTTCCACTTCTGGGGCAGGGCTAGGTGGATGGCCCTGAGAAACCTTGCTAACAGAGTCATCAAAAAGCAGAAGAGACTGCTGCATGACTTGGGGCTCAGACTGCTTGGCTGATTTGCAAGGGGGTGAGGTGAAAGACTGATGGACATCGGCTGCAGGTGCCAACTCTGATCTTTCAGCAGGAGACTGGGTGGAAGACAATGTGAAGGAACTGGAGGCACTGTCAGCAACCCAATCTACTATCGCCTGTACTTGTCCTGGCCTCAACATTCGTAGAGCCGCATTAGGCCCGACCAAATACCGCTGCAGGCTCTGTCGCCTACTCGCACCTGAGGAAGGTGTTTCACTTGTGCGTGTAGCTGGCACAGATCAACCACATCCTCTCCCCGCAACAGGAGCTCCACCAGCAGCACCACGACCGGGGCCACGTCCCTTATTTGACGTTCTCCTCATATTTCTCAAATTTAGGATCTTGCCCTAAATGGGTGTTTTTCGAATAGCAGAATAGAACAACAGTATCTAAAGGGTGTATCTCACATGTACAGATATGCAGCAAACGCTGCAAAATAATTTTTTTTGCCCTAAATGTGTTTTTTTTTTAATACCAGAATAGAGCAACAGTATCGAAAGGGTGTACCTCACACATACAGATACAGACTAGGCCGCAATTTAAGATTTTTCCCCTAAATGTTTTTTTTTTGAATAGCAGAACAGAGCAACAGTGTCTAAAGGGTGTATCTCAAGCCCTGTACAGACGTTCGGTTTAACTGATGAAAACCGTCCGATGGATGGTTTTCATCAGACCAACCGATCGTGTATGGTACCCATCGGTCTTTTTTCCATTGGTTGGAAAAAATAGAACTTGTTTTAAAATTTTCCGATGGATAAAAAACCGATGGGAATTTCCGATCGTCTATGGGCAAGTCCATCGGTTAAAAAACCCACGCATGCTCAGACTGAATTAGGAGACGGGAGCTCTCGTTCTTGTAAAACTAGCGTTCCTAATGGAGAGAGCACATTCGTCATTCTGCAAGTTATTGCTTCGTTTAATGCAGCGCATGTTTTTTTGCTTTCGAACGGTCTTTAAAATGTCATTTTGGCAGCAGAACTTTCTCATGAGTTCTGACAAATGTATGTCTTTCTTTTTTCTTGTGATTTGAGGAATAATTATTAAAATTCTTCAAGGCCGACCTCACAAATTCCCCCTTTTTTTTTGGTCTTTAATTTTGTTGTGCATTTTTGGGTGTGTCAATTTCTCAGAACAACATAATATTTTATTTTTCAAAAATCATGGAGGTTGGTGTCCCTAATTACACATTGTATTTATGCAATCTTATTGCTACTTCACAAAAAAAACACATCAGGCATGTAGGTTTGCTGAAATCAAATTTCCCTTTATTTCGGAAATAAACAAAACAAAAACCGAAGGGCAACTATTCCCAAATTAGCAGAGAATATAAAGTCATTCGATCCCAAATGCAGACCTGACTATGATCAATAATAAAATCAACAACAGCATGAAATCAGGAGCAGCAGCCAAATACATACATCATCCCAAGCTGTGGTACTCCATCAACCTTCAATTTCTGGATGAGCAGCTCGAGGCCAGGGAATCACCTCCTGCTCTTCCTTGTAGCCTTCCTTCCACGCCTCTCTGCAGCGTTCTCTCCACGGCCCCGTCCACGCACCCTTGCAGGCTGGGCCACTGTGGGTGGTGATGTGGCAGGAGGAGGAGGAGAAGGAGGAGAGGGATTGGGCTGATGTGAGATATGGGTGGCCTCAGTCAGCTGTCCCCTCGCCCCCATGTGTACGGCCATATAGATGAGATGCTCACAGAGGGCCCGTTGTTCCGCCTCCATTCTGAGCAGCTTATCTGCCAGATAGGTGCTAAACCCCTCCGTAGGGTTGAGGGGGGCCCTCATAATGGCCGCAGCCTCCTGAATCATCTTTAGTGACTTCTCCTCCACTTGTGTCATCCGCCGTTGTTTTGGCGGTCTGACGTGGAGGGGAGCCACTTGGGAGACGGTGCTGCCACTAGGCCTGGGGACCTGCTGAGTACCACTGGGCCCTGCCTCCTCCTGCCTGTCACACTCCTGACCCTCTTCCTCCTGGCTTGCCTCATCCTGTTTATAAAATAAAATGAAACATTCTATTATTTGAGGAATCGATCACACACAATTTTGAACTCAGTACTGGTTTTTTTTTGAGGGGGGGGGGGGATGGGATCCTTTATGGCTAATCAAAACAGTTCAACTCAATATTACTTAGTGGAAAATAATTAGCATCAAAAATACTATACCTGGCTGAAGATGCGAAGATCTGGCTCTTCAAGCTCAGGAGGCTCCTCCTCCGCCTCTGCAGGGGTGGAGGGAAGGGTGGAAGGAACGCTGGAGGGAAGGGTGGAAGGAACGCTGGAGGAAAGGGTGGAAGGAAGGGTTGGGGGAAGGCTGGAAATAGATTCCCTGGCCTCGATCTGGTCATCCAGAAATTGGAGATGTCTGTAGTACCACAGCTTGGGCTTTACTACATCGTCGGCTGCTGCTCCTGATCTCTTGGACTGGCGCACTTCCTTGTATTTTTTTTTTATAAGAATTGCGCAGGTTGTTGATTTTATTATTGATCATTGTGTAGTCTGCATCTGGGATCCATGGCTTCATATCCTCTGCTAATTTGGTAATAGTTGCCCATCGTACATCACTTTTGTGATACGCAGGGTGTTTGAGCTCCCACAGGTTGCGCTGTTCCTTATACTTTTCGATAAAAATCAGCATCACCTCCGGCTCTCTAAGTTTATGCATCTATTTGGATCAGCAAGTACAAAAAAAAAAAAAAAAGAAAAGGATCAGAATTGTTTTTCCTCAACTTATCACAATATTGCCCTTTACAATCATGACCCATTAATATGCCACTGCAGGCCCGAGTTCCCTTCTTACCTTAGTTCACTTCGTTGGTTCACTTCCGGTCGTCCTTACTCCGCGCATCTCTAATAACTTCTTTCCCCTTTTTATACCCTGCGCATGCGTGTAACTCCGCCCTCGTCGCCCGCCCATGACGGACTTTTTCAGCATTTCCCCGCCCCTTAACTATCGGCGCACAGTGTGAGACGGCGACATGTCGCAGACACAGGTGGCTTCTTTAGTAGAAATTACCGACGAGGAAAGCCCGGAGGCGGAAACGTCCCGATCCTGTAAAAAAAGATACAAGGCGACTAATATGTCTTTTTCAGAGATGGCGGAGATGGTGGACATTCTGCGGAGGAAGGATTACGACGGCAAGCATGGCCCATACGACACCCCTAATCTCCGGAAGTCACAAATTATGGACAAAGTGGAGAAGAGTCTCTATAAAAAATATGGGGTCAGGAGATCCAAGGAACAACTCCGTAAAAGGTGGTCTGACCTCAAGATCAGGGAGCCGGAGCAGTATAAGAAGCTTTTAAAAAGCATAGAAAAAAGTAAGTTTATTTTACTGTGTTCTTTCACATTGTAATATGTATTCTTCCATGTTTTGCAACATGTGCTTGGCTTGACTGGGTTCACATTTTTAAATCTCATCTTTTATGTTAAGTGGAGAGTCCACTTATTTGCAAAATGTGTTGACCAAAAACTTGCTGCTCTTCCCCCAAACATGTTTGGCACATATGCACGTAAACTACATGTGGGCATGCCTCATTTTACTTCAACAATGTTTATCTACACATTGTTGGCTAGATGATGTGTTGTAAGGAAAACTAGAATGTGAATGAAAGGATAATCTGTATTCTGGGTAAAGGAGATGACACTCCAGCAGTTGTGTACTCTTTTTTGTTCTTCATCAAGATACTATACTCTGGGCCACATGACCAAATTTCTTAACGGTGTCACACACAGGTGGTCCAGTGGATACCTTGGTGGTTATCCAAGTGTATTTGTGAGTGTCCTCAAAAATAACATGTTGCTTTGTTGAGTTTGCAAGATCACATATGTTCATGTTGGAACTCAGGGCCAAATATCAATTGTACCCCACTTCGAAACATTGAGAATCCCTTTGCAGGCCTTAAAAAAGTCTGTGTGCTAAAGTATACATTATTTTTTAAATTCCCATAGGGGAGAGGAGACTGGGAGGACACCATGCTCATGAGACGAGGAACCCAACACCACAGAAACTCCCCGAAGATCCCAAAGCAGACCAAGATCAGCAGGTTCAGGAAGCGGAGGTGGAGGAAGCGGAGGTGGAGGAAGCGGAGGTGGAGGAAGGGGAGGTGGAGGAAGGAGAGGTGGAGCTTATCAGCACAACAGGTCAGTGTCTGTCACCACAACTTCAAGGTAAATACAGATGTAGGCCTGCCTAGTTTAAAAATTTTGGTTTCTTTTTAGGGACTGAACGTGGGGGTGTGTCAGGAAGTCCAAATCCGCCATTCTCGAGTGCCAGCGCCAAAATAATCATTCAGGAAATCATGGAATGCAGTAGCGAAATGGACATTATGAGAAAGAGAATGATTGTGATTGAGCAAAAATATAAAAACATGATAGATATTTTGGGGAGAACAGTGTGAACCCCCCCCCTTTTTGTGTGTTTTGTTATGCGTCTGAAATTATCTCTGGGATTTCCACCAGCCCAAATGTGAAGATGCACACACTGACTCAACATGTGCTATCTGCCGTCACAGGATATCTATGTCCCTGTTTTGGGGGTGCAACCTCTTCCTCCCTCCTCAAGTAGGTGAGAGGAAGGGTTTTCACCCCCAAAGCATGTCCATTGATCCCCCATGATGGCAGATAGCACATGTTTACCTTAGCCATGGGATCATGTTGAAGATACCCATTTGAGCCCCAAAAATAAAGTGTGGTTCTTCACATTTGGGATGGATCAGGGGTAACATCACCCCATCTCCTGTTTGTATTTTTCACTGTGTTATTTTCTTACTTTTTTTGAAAAAAAAATGGCTTTCGACCCATGCATATTTCTGCAAATAAAGCCGCACCACAAAAAAAAAGGCTAGTATTTCGAAAACAATAAAAAAATGTGGTGCAATCAATAAAAACATTTGGGAAGTCTAAAAAAGGTGTGCCTTGTTCTTTCTATGCTCAAGAGCAGTTCTGAAGATGCAAAAACAGTGTTTTTCCCTCTGAGTTTTGAGGCTATTTACTAAGGACAAATACACTTGGCACTACTAGAACCTTGGAGACACATAAACCCAAAATACAAGAATGACAACACAAGTTTGTAGGAATTCAAATTTTTTGTTTTATTTTAAAAAGGTAAAATCCTCGGTCAGATGTGGTCTGGCATTGCGATGGCCCCCCTACCCGTGAAGTACTCTACGTATTTCTGGCGTACTTCACGGGCACTTTGGGGGGCCAAGCCAGTACGGGCAGTGCTGAGGCCGGTCAGATTAATCAGTTCTGATGGACCGGCCTCAGGCCCAAACGATGAGACATAATTTGTCGCAAATTTGCGTAGAAAATTGTGCAACAAGCAGCAGCGGTAGACGATGTGGTTCAGTTTATAATCCGCCAAATGTATCGCTGTCTGGAACAGGCGGAACCGGCTGGCCATTATCCCGAAGGCATTCTCCACAACTCTCCGGGCTCTGGCCAGCCAGTAATTAAAAACCCTCCTCTCCGGGGTGAGGGTGCGTTGGGGAAACGGCCACATCAGGTGTGGTCCTAGTCCAAAAGCCTCATCCGCAATGAAAACGAACGGGAGCCCTTCAACGTTCTCTGCATCTGGAGGCAGTGCAAGACCCCCAGCCTGCAGACGGTGAGCGAACTCCGTCTCCGCGAATGATCCGCCATCGGACATCCGGCCGTTCTTCCCCACATCCACATATAGGAACTCGTACCGTGCCGACACCACCGCCATTAACACTATGCTATTAAAACCTTTATAGTTCAAATAGTATGACCCCGAACGGGGTGGCGGCACTATGTGGACGTGCTTCCCATCAATTGCCCCTCCGCAGTTGGGGAAATCCCACCGCTGGGCAAATTGGGAGGCCACAGTCAGCCATTCCTGTGGTGTGCTAGGGAACTGTGGAGTCAAACAAAAAGAAGACATTAGTACGTTTTATGTTTACAGTGCAAGCAGATTACACACAAAAACATTTGTGACCAACATCATTCTAACATTATTATTTAAGGGAGTTTTTCCTACCAATACACAAAGGCCCACTTAGCAGATGCCTCACCCCCGCTGAGTGGACATTCTAAAATAATCTAAGGGGGGGGCTAAGGTGATTGTGGGGGATCCAAAAAAACGCTCTACCACTCTGCTGAGCTTGATTGAGAACTAATTTTTTTTAGCATCTTTAAGGGGGGGGGGGGAGGGAGGGTTGTCAAGGCTAGCTGGGTTTGCACCCACGATAGCATGCTGGAGAGGTTAGTGAAGGGAAATAGGCATGTAGGGCCCAAAAAGGGCTTTACAGGTAAAAAAAGGCATGGGGAAAATGGGGACATTACCAGGATATTACAAACAGGCATATTTGTGTTAGGAGGAAAAAAAAAAAGAAGATTCAAAAAGAATAAAAACAGATAATGTGAGGTTAAAGGAGCATAATTACCTTCATATAGTCCTTCTGCAGGACCTGAATGATGGCCAAACACGTCTCAGGGATAATGATCCCGAGAGCCTGGGGGGAGATGCCTGTCGTGAACTTGAGGTCCTGCAAGCTTCTCCCAGTCGCCAGGTATCTCAACGTGGTAATAAGCCTCTGCTCGGCAGTGATGGCCTGGCGCATCACAGTGTCCTGCCTCGTGATATAGGGGGACAGCAAATCCAACAGACGGTGAAATACGGGGTCCGTCATCCTGAGATAATTCCTGAAATCATCAGGATTATTCTCATGGATTTCCCGCAGCAGAGGCATATGAGAGAATTGGTCCCGCTGGAGCAACCAATTCTTAGTCCATGAACTCCTCCTCAACCTGTTCACAGACTGAACTCGGGTTACAGTGTTAACTGCAACACCAAGCCCAAAGCCAGCACGAGCTCGAGAACGAGAACGCACTTCAAACATGGTTTTAAACCGGTCGGCTGGTCAGAACGCACTCAAACAGAACGCACCGTGGAACAGCAAGGCCTGAAAAGAACGATCTGAAAAACAGTAAACGAACGGCCAAGAAGGCACTGCAAGGCAGTAACGACCTGACTGCACGCACTGAATCACAAATACAAACCCACAAGCACAAACTGAACACCAGGAAACGATCTGCAAAGCACGGAGACTGAAAAGCGCGAATCGGCTCTCACCAAACTTTTACTAACACGGGGTAACACGAAATCAGCAAAAGCAGCCCAAGGGGTGGTGCCATTAGATTTGTTCGACCCTTTTATAGTGCGTCGTACGTTTTGAACGTGCCGTCGTTTTCTTGCCGTCGGTTTTTTGACTGATGGTGTGTGGCCAAGACTGATGAAAAACAGTTTCATCGGATTTCCGATGGTCAAATCCATCGGACGAAAATCCATAGGTTATCCGATCGTGTGTACGGGGCTTTACAGGTACAGATATGCAGAAAACGCAGCAAAAAATATATTTTTTTACCTAAATTTTTTTTTTTGGAATGGCAGAATAGAAGAACAGTATCTAAAGTGTGTATCTCACACGTACAGATATGCAGAAAACGTTGGCAAAATTTTTAATTTGCCCTAAAAAAAATTTGGGGGAATAGCAGAATAAAAACGAACAGAAATGCAGATAACACAAAAAAATATATATTTTTGCCCTAAATGTGTTTTTTTTTTAATACCATAATAGAGCAACAGTATCTAAAGGGTGTACCTCACACGTACAGATGCAGACTAGGCTGCAATTTAAGATTTTTCCCCTAAATGTGTTTTTTTTTTTGAATAGCAGAATAGAACAACAGTATCTAAAGTGTGTATCTCACACGTACAGATATGCAGGAAACACTGCAAAATATTATTTTTTGCCCTAAATGGGTGTTTTTAGAATAGCAGAATAGAGCAACAGTATCTAAAGTGTGTATCTCACACGTACAGTTATGCAGAAAACGTTGGCCAAAAAAATTTTTTGTCCTAATTTTTTTTTATTTAAATAGCAGAATAAAACAACAGTATCTAAAGTGTGTATCTCACTAAATACAGATATGCAGGAAACGCAGCAAAATATCATTTTTATGCCCTAAATGGGTATTTTTAGAATAGCAGAATAGACCAACAGTATCTAAAGTGTGTATCTCGCTAAATACAGATATGCAGGAAACGCAGCAAAATATCATTTTTTTGCCCTAAATGGGTGTTTTTAGAATAGCAGAATAGCAGAATAGACCAACAGTATCTAAAGGGTGTGTCTCACAGTAACATATGCAGTGCTGGCGCACTGAGCTTGCATAAAATGCCCGCCGATGCCAACCTAGCTAACAGACGGATAAAAGTTATCTTTTCTCTAGCACTGGGCTCAGGGCAGGGTAAAAAGATTGTGCACTGCACCCACACAAGAAAATCAAGGTAAATCGCTGAGTTATTCGATTTCTGAATCAGGACTCCTATCTAATTCTCTCCCTCAAAGCAGCAGCAGCAACCTTTCCCTACACTATCTAAAGCAGAGTGACGTGCTGTGCTACGTGCCTCTAGCTTATATAGAGGCTGGGTCACATGCTGCACTGGCCAATCACAGCCATGCCATTAGTAGGCATGGCTGTGATGGCTTCTAAGGGCACACGAGTTAAACGAATGTTGATTGGCTGCCCTGCAGCTTTTTAAAATGCGCCATTACATTGCCGAACACCGAACTCGAACCCGAACATACAGTAAATTGTTCAGGTTCGGGTCCGGGTACCAAAAACCCAAAAGTCCGGTACGAACACAAACTTTACAGTTCGGGTTCGCTCAACCCTACTCTTGACTTATATATTTTCCCCGACTGGTACCAGGAAAACCCGTTTCAACTTTTTCTTTGTAATTTACTGTGATTTAACCACTTAAGGACCGATCCTCTTTCTGAGATTTGGTGTTTACAAGTTAAAAACAGGTTTTTGCTGCTAGAAAATTACTTAGAACCCCCAAACATTATATATATATATATATATATATATATATATATTTTTTTTTCTAACACCCTAGAGAATAAAATAGCGGTCGTTGCAATACTTTCTGTCACATCGTATTTGCGCAGCGGTCTTACAAGCACACTTTTTTGGGAAAAAATTAACTTTTTTGAATAAAAAAATAAGACAACAGTAAAGTTAGCCCAATTTATTTTATATTGTGAAAGATAATGTTACGCCGAGTAAATTGATACCCAACATGTATCACTTCAAAATTGCGCCTTGTGGAATGGCGACAAAATTTTAAGCCTCGTACACACGGCCGGGAATCCCGTCAGGAAAAAAAACGTTGGTTTTCCTTACGGGATTCCTGGCAAGCTTTTCTTGCAAAGCCGTGCATACAGACGGCCATTCAAAAGAACCGCCGTTCTTTTGAATGGCAAGAACGCGGTGACGTCATCGACTACGATGAGCCTGCGCTTGTCACATTCAATGCCGTTGACGCCATCTTGCTACACCCTACACTACCCTTGTATGCTACCACGCATGCGTCAAAGTCTTTTTGAGCATGCGCGGGTTTACCTGGGGACAGGTAAGCATACTTTTCTCAGCAGGAAACACTCTGCCGAGAATCCCGACGAGAAAATAGAGAGCAGGTTCTCTATTTTTCTTGTCGGGATTCCCGGCAATTTTCTCGCCGAGAAAGCATACACACGCTGCGCACGGTTTTCACGGCAAAAAGCTCTCCCAGCAGCTTTCTTGCAGAGAAAACCGTGCGTGTGTACGAGGCTTTACCCTTAAAAATCACCATAGGCGACGTTTAAAAAATTCTACAGGTTGCGTGTTTTGAGTTGAGTTGAGTTTGGTGTTCAAAAAGACCTCAGATCTCATATTTACACTAAATGCAATAATAAAAAAAAATGTCATTTAAAATAAATAAATAAATAGTCTCTTTAAGAGTGAAGTAACTACTAAAATAAATATTATCCTAGGGTGGTTATGGATTACCTCTATTTATTGCATATATGTATTAACTTGCCTATCCCTATAGTTAGCTAGTCTATTAAAACTCTGATAGTTATTGTTGATAAGCACAAAAGATATAAGATTAGCTATGAAAACAAACACGCTGCTTAGTAAAACAATGTTTTATTTATTTCACAAAAAAATAGGAAAATGCTAACATAAAAATACTATAGAGCAGTGGTCATCAACCCTTTCCTCAGGGCCCACTAACAGGCCAGGTTTTATGTATTACCTTGGGGAGATGCAGACTAAAATACTGCAATCACTGAGCAACAAATTATATCACCTGTGATGTATTTCAGTTATCTTGCAAACCTGGCCTGATAGTTGGCCCTGAGTACAGGGTTGATGAACACTGCTATAGAGCATATAACAAAGAACATCAAAGATACTTATCGTAAAGGCTGTCCTCTAGATATTGTCTCGTCAGCTGGGCTCAAGATGGTGAAAGAGAGCCATGAGGCTCAGAGCCATCAGGCAAGCAAGCCAAGAGCCAAAAAGGGACGACTTACCTTCTTTGTGAACTTTTTACACATCCATTCAGACCCACTCGTAACCACACCCCACAAGCTTCCTGTCCAATGAGATATTGCCAAGAGGTAGTGCTTTTAATATATTGTATGTCTGTCCGTCCTGCTGTATTGGCCTCTAGGGGCAGTTCTTAGCTGGCCCTTCGATCTTCTGTGGCAGGACATTCATCAATCATCTTGTCAGTCATGGTGCTTTTTGAAGCTTGCTTGCAGAGTGTTATCACACCAGTTGGCCAGGAGCCAAGCTTTTATTCTACAAAGCTTTGATGTGCCATTTGTTACATTCCAGACAGCCCCCAAGAATGCAGAGGCTTGGTATACCCAGAGTTCATATCTGACACAGTACGTATGCGTCCGTGCAACGTAGTGCAACGAAGTCGGTGACGATATTGACGTCACATTGATGGTATAAAGTCCAAAATGTTTCATCCAATGACCATGGTTTTCATCATTGGTTGAAACATGTCGGACTTTATACCATCATCGTGACGTCAATATCGTTACCGACTACGTCGCACGGACGCATGCGCACTGTGTCAGATGGGCTCCGAATGACCTATGCACTTTAGAAGCCGGACGCTAATACGCTCGTTTGAGCCACGCCACTAGCGGGAGAAGGCAGCTACAGGAAACGGGTTACCAGCCCGGATCACAACCGGATTATAACCAGCCAGGACGCTGATCTGGGACATCCATACCTCTGTGTTTGTGGCCCAGTAAGAGATCTTTTGTCCCCAGCGTGGAGGTGACTATAATTTGCTGACCTCCCCAGCCGCTCTGAGGATACAGCGGTCTGCTATGACCAGGGCCGTCGGAACAGGAGAGGCAAACCAAGCAACTGCTTGGGGCCCCCAGCTGGCCTGGGGCCCCAGCAGAGCAGGCCCCCTCCTGAAATCGGCGGCCCCCCCACCCGCGATTGGCGGCCCCCCTCCCGCGATCGGCGGCCCCCCCACCCGCGATCGGCGGCCCCCCCACCCGCGATCGGCGGCCCCCTCACCCGCGATCGGCAGGCCCCCCCCTCCCACGATCGGCGGCCCCCCCCACCCGCGATTGGCACCCCCCCCTCCCGCGATCGGCGGCACCCTCACCCGCGATCGGCAGCCCCCTCACCCGCGATCCGCGGCCCCCTCACCCGCGATCGGCAGGCCCCCCTCCCACGATCGGCGGCCCCCCCGCCCGCGATTGGCACCAACCCTCCCGCGATTGGCGGCCCCCCCCACCCGTGATCGGCGGCCCCCCTCCCGCGATTGGCGCCCCCACCCGCGATTGGCGGCCCCCCTCCCGCGATCGCCGCCCCCCTCCCGCGATCGGCGGCCCCCCACCCGCGATTGGCGCCCCCCTCCCGCGATCGGTGCCCCCCCCCTCCCGCGATCGGCAGCCCCCCCACCCGCGATCCGCGCCCCCCCTGCCGCGATCGCCGTCACCCCCTCCCGCAATCGGCGGCCCCCCTCCCACGATTGGCAGCCCCCCTCCCGCGATTGGTGGCCCCCCCTCCCGCGATTGGTGCCCCCCCCCCTCCCGCGATCGGCAGCCCCCCACCCGCGATTGGCGGCCCCCCCTCATGTGATCCGCGGCCCCCGCGATCCGCGCCCCCCCTGCCGCGATCGGCAGGACCCCCTCCCGCGATCGGTGCCCCCCCGATCGGTGGTCCCCCTCCCGCGAACGGCGGCCCCCCCACCCGCGATCGGCGGCCCCCCTCCCGCGATTGGCGCCCCCCCCCCACCCGCGATTGGCGGCCCCCCTCCCGCGATCGCCGTCCCCCCCCTCCCGCGATCGGCGGCCCCCCACCCGCGATTGGCGCCCCCCTCCCGCGATCGGTTCCCCCCCCTCCCGCGATCGGCAGCCCCCCCCACCCGCGATCCGTGCCCCCCCTGCCGCGATCGCCGTCACCCCCTCCCGCAATCGGCGGCCCCCCTCCCGCGATTGGCAGCCCCCCTCCCGCGATTGGTGGCCCCCCCCTCCCGCGATTGGTGGCCCCCCCTCCCGCGATCGGCAGCCCCCTCACCCGCGATTGGCGGCCCCCCCTCATGTGATCCGCGGCCCCCCCGCGATCCGCGCCCCCCCCCCGCCGCGATCGGCAGGACCCCCTCCCGCGATCGGTGCCCCCCTGATCGGTGGTCCCCCTCCCGCGAACGGCGGCCCCTCCTCCCGCGATCGATATCCCGCGTTAGCACCCCCCCTTCTAAATTAAAACCAAAAATCAGTAGAAATCTCAGTAGCACCCCTCCGCTTCTGAATTAAAAAAACTAAATCTAAAAAAATTGTGTAGCAGCCCAAACCCCCCCCCCCCGCTTCTCAAAAAAAAATCAGTAGCGCCCCCCCCCCCGCTTGGGGGCCCCAAATTCTCAATCTGCTTGGGGCCCCCAAATTCCTTCAAACGGCCCTGGCTATGACCTACTCTGTGCTAAAAAGAGAGAAGGAACCTCTGAGATCAGGACGATACCTTCTTATCCTGGTCTGGTGAGCGGGCCTTTGGTCCAACATATACACAATTACTGTGCTGGTGTTTTATGCAATAGCTGTCATTGCTGTGTGGACTTGATAGATACCCAGCTGCTTGCTATCTTGACCCTGCTTTGCATTTCCTGCTGCCACCCTGCTTCTCCTGCCCTTGCTGCTTTACACCGGCTTTAAGTGTACCAGACCTACTATTTTGACTTTGAGCCAATACAGCCATACTTTTCATGACCTGAACTGTCAGAGTTAGCTGGTCAGTAGTGTCTGCTGTCATTCCTCTGGACTTGCCCCTGATCACAGCTCCAATATCATTATTCCACGTTATCCCCCAGAGGGGAATAGGCCAGCCTATATAGCTGATCTAATTGATTGCAGCGTGGCCGACTGGATCCATGTTTTCCAGCTGGCTACCCTGCTAAGAGTACTGCATGCATGCACTTTGTGACTAGTCAATTTTAATATAGACAACGTTGTCTGATTAATTTTAATATATTGGTGTTGGTTTTGGGTATTGAGTGCCTGTTACTTGTATTATACATTTTTTGCAAATTTACCACATAAATTCAATTTTTTCATGCGGCGTGGTCCCCCCGTGGTTTCTTTATCCGGGGGAGTATCATTTCTTTTTGCTCTCCCCGGTGGGTTAAATTTTTGCATAACAACGATATCCCTCTTCAAAGTACCAACATATAATGACGGCGGGCGGGAGTAAGTAGTTAAAGTAGTATTAAACCGTAAACTAAAATTTTTATTTATTACAGCTTACCAATCATTAGACATGGTGGCTGCTTTAGTTGGGCTCTTTTTAGGATTTCTTCCCTCTGTTTTCAACTGGTGATCTGGCCAGTAACATACATCCTATATTAGAGCGCTCCCACTCTGGATAAAGGAGCATAGCATTGTCAGTCTCGGGGTGGGGGAAGAGGAGTGTTAGATGGACTGGAAGATTTAGATACACTTATAAATTGAAGCCAAACCCCAGCTAATACTTTATAAGCAGTTATAGCTGCAGTTTTTATTTTCCTTTTGGGATAAAGGTTTTACATTGTTAATCAGAAGCTGACCATTGTAAGCACCCACGTCAGTAGTAAATGGTTTATCTCATCCCTCACTGGTGTCAAACTCAATTTAATCACGGGCCGCATCAAAATTGTGGTTGCCCCTAAAGGTGCTGGTTGTCATTGTAAGACTATAAACATGTATCTACTTTTTATCATATTACATAATTGCTTCTGTGTTTTGTTATAACTGATTTTAGTAATAACTAAAGGCATAAAGCAGAGCTCCACCCTAGTGAACTGGGGATACTTATGTGCTCAGCATGACCAAACGGGCTCCTCCCAGCATCACGCTGGCACAGCAAAAAAGGAAAGGCCCTCCTGCCAGAGCGACCGAAGCCACCCATAACATAAGGTGACCAGATTTTTTAAATGAAATCTGGGGACATATTTATTTTTTTACTAGTAATGGCGGCAATCAGCGACTCTCTGCTCATCGCTGCCACCCGCCTCACAGCCTGTCAAGTCTTACTCTCCGGGCCACGGCTACTACTGGGTGGAGAGTGGAGGAAGATCACTCCACCAGGGAAAGCAAGGAGATAAACAGGCAGGTGGCTGGCCGGGACTTGAGCCAAGGCAGAAGAACATGCGAGCGGAGCTGAATGGGCACCCGAAACTGAAGAAATATTTCCTCCGCTCCGACCAGAAAATGATCATCAGAAAGGGGCACAGATAATGGAAACAAATACACCCCCTAAGCTAGTAGCAGTGGCAGAGCTGGAGTGTGAAATTTCAATTTTTTTTTAAGACTGTCCTTGAAATTGCCCCAGCCCCTGTTCAAATCCAATCCGGGGACAAAACCGGGGACAGACTTGGTCCGGGGACAGTGTCCTCAATCCGGGGACTGTCCCCTGAAACAGTTAGACGCATCTCCCCACAAGTTACAATGACAGAGTACAATTACTAAATGGCTGACAGACTGCTGATTAACTTATGTCAGCTGTCATTTCTACTGCCCTGCGTCACTGTGTAGAATAGCGGGGAGGGGATTTGTGGGACAGTCTTCTTATCTGGAGAACTGTGGGATTTGTACCAAATCCAGGGCAGTCCTGCAGAATTTGGGACTGTTGGGAGTTATGCATATCTGGTGTCCAACACTGGATATGCACATGCTTGTTGTAGGTCAGCACATCTCCAAGTATTGACGGCCTCGTCATAGAGCATTAATCCTAAAACATCAACCTGCAGTGACAGTTCCTATATTTCTAGCCTTTAAACTTCTAATATGGAAGAAGCATGGGACTAATGAGGTTTACAGGCTACGAAAATTTTATCCTTCACCATTAAAGAGTATTTAGTGTACTTTTCATTACATTGATTGGGCCTAGTTAAACTCAGATAGAAATGGTCCTTCGGAATCTCATTTCTCAACAGTAGAGCTTTTAACATTTTATTTCTGTCTGCACTGATGCATTTTTAATTTGGTATTCTAGCAGGCATCAATTGCTTTGCATTTATTTAAAAGTTACAGCTACCTCTCTACCCTGTCTGTGTGATGTCCTGTTCAAGCTTACACATTTTTCACATTTTTGATGCACTGTGTAATAATGCACACAGTATGTGTGTCACCTGTCTGAATGGGCTTTATGGAGAATTAATGTAAATCACAAGTCTGCATATACACAAGAGGAGAAGAAGCCATAAGGATTCCAATCAATTCTCACATAGTGGGCATACTTCATCCTGAATAAACATAAAAACAAAAACTGTTGAGAATAAATAGGAATTTTGATGTATAGAGGTAGTCTACATCATTGGAAAAAAAAATCGATTTTAGTCAGTACAAAAGAATTTGTTAAAAAAAAGGCAACAGACCCCTAAAAAGGTGTGTAGCGATACCTCCAGTTAAGAGGGCTGCCTTGTTTGTTTTGGGCCCTGTAGTGCACCGCTGTCAACCCCTGGCAATCGGCTCTATCCTCTCGTGGCACAGTTAGTAAAGGGGATGATAGAATTGCAATCACTCTAATATTCTATATGACTCAATCCCACAGTATGGTATAGCACAGTAAATGACACTGACAACCAATATACTTAACTCTATTATTTTTACTGTTGGTAAAAGTTAAAATGATAAAACAGTGTGCAATGTCACATGCAGAGCCCTGCAATATGGGTATACTTATTAAAACAGCAAACGTTCAGCAATATGATAGACAGTTTAACAGACCCCGCTGCAGCTATCCTCCCTCGTGAGCAAAAAATGGCGCCCAGCAATGTCCTATACTACCCAGTCAGGCCTGACTATGATTTGGGTATAGTTCTTCGCTAGCAAAACACAGTGGTGCACTTTCAAGAACAATTGTAATCCAACAAAGTAATGATGATCTGTAACTTTGTAATGCCAGGGAGACTAATAACTCAGTTCAGCAGATAGTCTCCCCAGAGTGTAACTGCAATCACTATGATGGCCCTGAATAAAGTTACTGGGCCTAGATATACTGTGGTGTAGCTCTGAGCAGGTGCTCTCTCACCCGATCGGACCAGTCCTTGTCCGTTACTTCCGTTACTGTGACTCGCTTCACAATGTCCACGACACCCGGGTCTTCGGTCCTCCTGATGACAGCACTCAGCAACAGGATCAGACGCTCCGCAGGCTCCTCGGTGGAGCGGAAGGCTCTTTGGAAAAGAACAAGGCCCAGTACACACACAGTACAAGAACAAGTACACGCAGCAGGTCAGCACAGGGATCCTCTTGCTGGGAGGGCGGTGTCCAAAGAGAAAGAACCAGGCCTGCCTCTCCCTTATAAAGTCCACCCCAGCAGTCCTGGCGCGGGGCAATGCACCCTGGGTGCCTTAAAGCGTGCTGGGAACTGTAGTCTCTTGGGTTAAAAAAAACGATACTCCGCTACAGGTGCTATATATAAAACATGCTTCAAGAACCAAATATAGAGCTCATAACAACATCCCCCATAGTAAAAGGGATGTCATGCTTGTGAAATAAATGCAGATTTAAAGAAATCCAGCAGATGCATTAGACTCATTAGGACCACACTAGTGACTAAGCTAAAAAAAAAAAAAATGGGAATGTTTGACCATTCTTCCAGAAGCGCATTTGTGAGGTCAGGCACTGATGTTGGACGAGAAGGCCTGGCTCCGCTCTAATTCATCCCGAAAGGTGTTCTATTGGGTTGAGTTCAGGACTCTGTGCAGACCAGTCAAATTCCTCCACCCCAAACTTGCTCATCCATGTCTTTTTTGGACCTTGCTTTGTGCACTGGTGCACAGTCATGTTGGAACAGGAAGGGGCCACCCCCAAACTGTCTCCACAAAGTTGAGAGCATGAAATTGTCCAAAATATCTTGGTATGCTGTCGCCTTAAGAGTTGCCTTCACTAAGACTAAGGGGCCAGGCCCACCCCTGAAAAACAACCTTGCACCATAATCCCCCCTCCCCCTCCACCAAATGATTTGGACACAGTTGTGGAGTCTTGTCCCTGAGGAGATCACAGCCCCGGAGGGAGGGGGGACTGTTTTGTCCTGGGTAAGCCTGCCATGTGTTTGCTGTTCAATGAGGTCCCAGCTAGGCTAGCTGCTGGGCCTATTGTACTGAAAGTTGCTGGAGCTGACTGAGGAACTTGTCATCTAACCTGGTATCACTTGAAACGTGTCTGGAAGTTATTGGAAGGAGGCAACTAACTATCCAAGGACATTATTAAATACAAGCTGGTGTGAGAGAACCCTGAGAATGTGTGCTACTGCCATCTCTCTTGTGCTAGATTCAAAAAGGAGGGGGGTAGGGAAGGTTGGGACTTTGAGTGAGGCCATGACTGGGTAGATGTCATGTGCCTCCATCCCTGTCATTGGACAAAAGAACACACCATTGTAGCAAGTAGCGGCAGTGATGTGAGCAAGGGAGGTTTGGGACTTTAATTGAAACTCAGGATGACAAAATGAATGGAGGTGGAAATTAGAATAGTTTAATGGTACATAAAAACATGTTTAGATACATTGAATACCATCTACAAAAATTGCACTTATGATAAAGTGCCAATTGCTAATCTGACAAAACATAGATAACAACATGTTTAAAAACATTGTGTAGTAAAGGTAAAACAAGGGAACCACCATATTCATAGTAGGGTACAAAAATTAAAATAATAGTATCTGCACGATCAATATTCTTGGGATCCCTATGCAGTCTTCGCAGGAGTTAGTAGTTACCAGTGCCCACCATCCTATGCCTCCTGTTGCCACAAAAACAGTTTACAATGCGTAAACTGTCTCTCTCCTCGGTACTCATTTTTCTGGTTGAGTCTGGGCTTCACAGCTCCAGTACAGGTGGGCGGAGCAGGAAGAGATCATCACAGTGCAGCCTGAAGCACTGCTTCCTGTACAGATCTCCCTGGGGATCAATGAATATCTGAGAGGAATGATGGCAGCCTGCATCTTCTGCACATGTGAGTCCCGACCTTCTCTGCCTTTTACACTATACTGAGCTATGCTGTAAACCTGTCCTGTACCTTGCAGGGAAGGTTTACTGAAAGAAAAGTGACATTCTTGAACAGGTTAGGAATTACTGGGACTTCTACATAGATGTATTCAACATACACAATATATCTTATTAAAATCATTATTTTTTTAATAAGATATAATGTGTATGGTAAATACATCTATGTAGCACCTCAGAAGTCCCAGTAATTCTCAACCTAGCAAAAAATCTGAGCATTAACATCAAGGAATGGAATTCCATAATACATCCCAACTTCAGGAAAGTAAGATTCCATCCTTTATTTTGTTTACGGATTATATTAACCCTTCGCTTAACCACTAGGGGTCCGCGCTATAGCCGAATGACGGCTACAGCGTGGACCTCAAATGCCATCAATAGACGTCCTCCCCTTTGCACGCGCCCCCTGCAGGGCGTGCGCGGCGCGCACTGTGATCACCGAGTCACGGAGACTCGGGTGATCACAGATCCGCGTAAGGGGCCGGTCCCGGCCCCTTACCACGTGATCAGCTGACACGTGATGTAAACAAAGCTCGGTAATCGTTTTTTTCTCCTCATGCCGATCACTGGCTCTTGTGTAAGGGACATCGGTCCCGAGTGGAAGAGGCACTTCAGCATCATTAGTGCCCACCAGTACCGCCTGCCAGTGCCCCCTGCCAGAGCCACCTGTCAGTGACCACCAGTGCAATAAATGCCACCTATCAATGCCCACGAGTACCACCTATCAATGCCCACAAGTGGTGCCAGTCAGTGCCTCATCAGTGCCACCTAGCAGTGCTGCCTATCAGTCTCACCTACCAGTGCTGATCAGTGCCCATCATTGCCACCCATCAGTGCCCATCACTGCCAGCTATCAGTGCCACCTACCAGTGACACATATTGGTGCCAATTCTCAGTGCCCACCAGTGCCACATATCAATGCCCTTCAGTGCCACCCATCAGTGTCACCTCTCAGTGACCACCAGTGCCACCTTACCTTGCCCACCAGTGCCGACTCTCAGTGCCCACCAGTGCCGCCTTATCAGTGCCCATAAGTGCAGCCCATCGGTGCCCATCAGTGTAGCCCATCAGTGTAGCCCATCAGTGCAGCCCAAAAGTGGAACTTCCGCTCATTTGCTTCCTCCCCCCCCCCCCTGTACCACAATTGTCACCTTTCAGGGGGGAGGGGGGACAGGATACCTGTCTTTGACAGGTATCTTGTTCCCACTTCTGGGAGCTACAGCCGCGGCTATTGACATCACAGCTCGGCTGACCACTCGGCTGCCTCCTTCTCCCCCTGTCGGCGGGCCAGTAGGAGAGAGGAGTGGAGCCTTACACATGCGCAGTAGGGTTCCCGGCGTGAAGCCGTAAGGCTACACTGCCATGTTCCTTTACTGGCAATGGAGGTGGCAGCACCCGACAGCTGATGGAAATATCAGCTGCGGTGCCGACATCGCTGCACTCCAGGACAGGTAAGTGTCCGATTATTAAAAGCCAGCAGCTGCAGTATGTGTACATTATTAATTTTTGCAGCAGTGGGCGGACCTCCGCTTTAATGCCCTATAGACAATAACTTAGTGTACTTTGACATTTACCACCTATGCTATGTCATGTTTCTTTTTGTTTTGACCAGCTATGTGCATATGACTGTCTGTATACCTGCTGGTTTGATGTATCACACACCTCACTGTTTTACAAATAGATTCTGTATATGCATAGTTCATTAATAAAAGTCCATTCTTGCGTGTGGGGAAAGGGGGGATATCCTCTTTCACCTACCTGATTCCAAGCTCTCTTTCTTCACTCAAAGGCTTGACATCATCATCACATACCATACAGAGACATTACCCCTTTATGGTATGATGAAGAGGCTGGAGTGTGGCCAGTAACTTGCATAGAAGCTAAGGGGGACAGTCACAACAGTGGAGGGAGCGGAGCAAGAAATAAGGTAAAGCTGAGTACACACAGATTGAGATTTGTCCAGTTCAACAGGGACTGGATATATTTCAATCTATGTGTAGCCTTCCCTGTAAGACAGAAGCCAATCATTACATCAGTGTAGCGGGTGTTTGATTTTAGGGAAGGCATCTGGGTGGTAGTATAACCCAGATGCATTGATTGTCAGGGAATCTGAGACCCTTTTGTGGTTCTTGGAGGACTCTGGTGGTGGGGGGTTCCCTGCGGCCTGTAGGTGGCGGTGTCGCCGTGGGCTGAAGTTGAACACTCACCGCAAGACTGCTTCCTTTTTGTCCTTTCCTGGCGCTGGTACAGCGGGGCGGGGAACCTGCTGTGACGCAAAGGGCGAGGGGATAAAAGGGGCGGACGCCCTGACCTTGGGGTTCAGAGTCGGAGGACGTAGCAGCACCCAGGCACCTTCAGCTTGGGTGCTGGCATTCCGGAGTTCTGGGCCCAGGTGCCCTTGACCTGGCCGAAGCGAGAGATGGAGTTCATCTCAGGCACCTTTAGCCTGGGGTGAGGTACTATGGCGGAAGCCTGGAGCTCAGTACCTTCGACTGAGTTCCGCGAGGGTGGAGGAATCCGAGGGGGCCCTAACTCCTTTGGTGCCCGTGTCTGAGGTCGAGAAGACTGGTGAGCGGAACTTCTCTGAAGAGTCCAGCGCAGCATTGCTGGTGACAGATAGGCCTCCGGTGACTCCCTTGGACGGATTACCTTCCCCTGACAGGGGCTGTGCTAGCAAAGGTAATTCATGTTCTGTTCAATATAGTCAGTGGCAGTGACTGTTCGCCACTGGTGATACTACAGTGGTTAGCTCTATCTAGAAGAATTGTGCCTTGGCCTACTCCCCACAAATACTGAAGTGGTATATGGGTCTCAACTAGACATGTGCATTTGTTTTTGTCCGAATGCATTTTTGTCCGAATTTCAGGTATTTTCGTTATCGTTTTAACAAACGAAAGCACAGAATCCGAAAACCGAAAGATCCGACATAAACAAATGCTTTATTTTCGTTTTCGTTGCGACAACAGTTCGATATAGATAGGAGATTCGACGTGACGCTGATAATATTAATATGTGTCTATCGAACCTGTGGTCGAATGTGCCTAACCTTAACTCTATTAGTCCAAGATTATTCTACATAGAGAGAAAAGATTCGACATTATAGAGAGAAAAGATTCGACATTATAGAGAGAAAAGATTCGACATTATAGAGAGAAAAGATTCGACATAGAGAGAAAAGATTGCTGCTGGAATTGGGTGGGGGAAGTAAAATAAAAAAAATGATGATGATGAATGTTATTGTCTGATTGTAACCAAAGAGGAGGAGCAGTAAAATAGCTAGAACTAACTTGTGAATTCAACATGAATGACGAAGATTCGACAAAGCATCGAAAAACATACAAACGTTGAATCTGTCATTGAAGGCTTATGGCGTCTGTCGAAAGTTAGAAGATTCGACGGTGCAGCTAAACTGTACGACGCTGCAATCGTACATTTCCGGTCAAATGCATCGGCCCATAGGCTATAGAAGAATTCTAATGTTGGTTGACTAGTAATAGTAATTAATAAACATAATTATTACTAGTCATACAACATTAGAATTCTACTATAGCTTGTAGGCGGAACATTCGACCGGAAATGTATGATTGATTGCAGCGTCGTACAGTTTCGCTGCTCCATCGAATGTTCTTTGAACATTCGACAGACACCATAAGCCTTCAATGACAGATTCGACCTTAATTAATTCAGATTTTCGGACGAATGGAATTTCCTAACGAAAAACAAAATAAATAAAAACGAATTTCGGGAGTAACTAAATAAATGTAATTTTCGGGCGAAAACGAAATTCCGAAACAAAATATTTCAGTGTGCACATGTCTAGTCTCAACCTGTCTGTGCTGTATGACTATTTATTAAGAAGAATAAATACGAGTTGGACCTATTCAGTGCGTAGAACTCTGGTTACTAGGAGCAAAGAGGAGTCAATCCGAGGAGAGGATTTGACTCTGGGACACATACACAAGCCCGATAGTTCTGGCTTTCACCTCTACACAGTAGGAGAGAGTTACCGCTCAGATGTGACTGGTGACTCATTCACAAGATCCAGAGCCATGGGTGCAGGCAATGCATATGACAATGCAAAAAATCTGAGGAAAACGCTTGGACAGCCGCACTCCAAAAAAGGTTATTTTATTTAAAACAAAAGCACAAATAACATGCCACAGCAAAAAAACAGCAAGTATGAGCTGACGTTTCGCACTGCGATTCAGTGCTTAATCATCTACACAGTAGATGACATGGGCCGTGGTGTATCTTATCCCTCCCCCCGGTGTTAACCCCTAGAGGAGACAGACAAGCCGTGAATGAGAAGGGGAGAGAGGGGTGAGGTCGCTACATCAGCTTCTCTTGATAAGGACTACTGGAAACCTTGTTCTTGCAGCCAATCAGCTGCAGCACTAATCAGTGTATTCTGATGGAGGAGAGTCCCTGCTGTCAGAATACGATGTCCCAGCAAGGGGGATTCCTGCATCTATATCGCTTGTGTAGATGCAAGAACCCGTCAGCCAGTGATCTGAATAAATAAAACTGTACACATGTACCAACTTAAAGCGGTTGTAAACCGCAGCAGTGAAAAAAAACAAAAAACTTTCCCCTGTAAGGCAATTGCATAATGTGCTAGTATGCATCACATACTGCCACATTAGGAAATACTCATCTTACAACAAAGCCCTCTTTGCATCTTCCCCGGTCTTCCTTCCAGGTTTGCGGGCTCCGGCTGTATGAGCGGCCAGAGCCGCAATCATGTCACATGCAGAGAGAATTTGAAAGGTGGTGAGGAGGCGTTGTATCACCTCCACACAACCTGCTTTAACCCCTTGAACTCCACTTTGCATGCAGTTGCAGACCGCTTGCAGAGTGCCGCCTTTTACTTAAATGGGTCATGGTCAGTGGGTGCTACACCTGCTGAAAGCAACAGGGAGTACAATTGCAGCTGCAGCATGTGAACATGTCCAGCCGCTGCCACTAAAGCTAAAAGATGGTAGTCGTTGAGGGGTGGTAAAAGCACGGTTTTACTGCACCTCAAGCGCTAGTGTGAACAATTAAATGTCTTAAAAAATGTAAGGCCTCGTACACACGACCGATTTTCTCGGCAAGAACCAGCAAGAAACTTGCTGGCAGAGATGTCTTGTAAATCGGTCGTGTGTACGCGGCTATCGGGTTTCTCGTCGAGAAAACCGACAAGTAACCTCAACGAGAAAATAGAGAACCTGCTCTCTATTTTCTCGTCGAGATTCTCGTCAGCCTGTTTCTCGACGAGAAAAGTGAGTGTGTGTACACTTACCTGTCCGCCGGGAAGCCCGCGCATGTTCGAAATGAATTCGACGCATGCGCGGTAGCTTCCTAGGCATACGTAGGGTATACCAAGATGGCGGCGACGGCATCGAATGTGACGAGCGCATGCTCGTCGTAGTCGATGACGTCACCGCGTACGCTCCATTCAAAGAACCGCGGGTTCTTTGAAACGAGCGTGTGTACACTCGGCCGGGACAATTTTCTTGTCCAGGAATCTCGTCGAAAAAAACATGTTTTTTTCGACGAGAATCTCGGCCGTGTGTACGAGGCCTAAGTTTCTTTTTTTTACATTGATAAGTGTTTAATTAAAACAGGTTTTAATACATTTTAAAATGTTTGTTTACATTTATTTATAAAAGTGTGTGTGTGTATATATACACATACGCACGCATGCACGCACGCACGCACGCACGTGTGTTTGAGCCTTGGGGTGCACACCCTAATGCAATAGGCTACGCACGCCTATGTGTCTGACTTTAAGGTTTACTAGTCTCCATTGCTTGCACACTTTCTTGTCAGGTGAGGACCTGTTGTAAAAACATTAGCCTTCAGTTACCGCTATCTCTGGTTTATTATGTAACACCATTTATTTAAAGGGGAATGACCAACTTATTACATACTAAGTTGCTCTGAGATGTCCCAGTCCACTTACTTTGTTGCTGTAGTTTTGTTATTTAACAGCCCAACCATGTGGTGGGGGAGCAGAGTTTCAGTTTAACCCATTTCTGACCACCCAGCATACTGTAGGTTGGTCCCCTTAGACTCACGGTTTACTATGGACAGGGGATCCTCCCTTAAGCACCAATACATGAGGACCCCTGGGAGACCCCAGGCCTGGCTTTACCAGCACCAACAGTAGTCCATTCAATACCTGCTGTAGGCCTTATGGCAATGGACCCAGCACCTATTTGTTTCCAGAGGACAGCCCCTATTTTAAGGTTAGGAGAAGGAAGACTCCAGACAAGGGAAGCCTTTTCACTGTTTACTGAACAAGTTAATTTACGTATTAATACAACTCAGTCATCCCAATGGTGACAGAACATTATTTTAGGGTGGCAAATGATAAAGAGTGGGGCAGCACAGTGGTTAGCACTTCTCCCTAGCAGCAATAGAGCCAACGGTTTGAATCCCAAACAGCACAACCTGCATGTTCTCCCTGTGCCTGTGTGGGTTTACTCCCTCACTCCAAAGACATGCTGGTAAGTAAATTGGCCCTAGTATGAATGTGAGTTAGGGACCTTAGATTGTAAGCTCCTTAAGAGCAGATATTGATGTGAATGAACTATATGTAAAACGCTGCATAAATTGACAGCGCTATAAAGGTACCTGTAGTAAATAAATAATAAGAGAGCAATAACGAGCAGAAAGCTGAACTAGGGAGCCTGTACGTTATTGGGGGTCTCACAGAGTCCTGCATCCCATGCAAAGGGGATACATGTAGTCCCAGAGTCCTGCACCTCTCCTTCCCTGTAAAGAGGGCTAGAGCTTCAGAAATTACATGATTTTCACTGTCTGGTCTTTGCAATGCTTCCCACAATGACCAACCATAGGCATACACCTGCCAGACTATTTGTACTGATCCCCCTTACCCAGGATGGCTCATACTGGCAAGTCCAGGCCAGGCACTAGCTCGCCATGTATGGTATCAACCCACTTGATACTCTGGGGATCTCTAGAGGCTAACTAAGCAACTACACTGCCTAGTTTTCCTACAAGGGTTCGTGACCCTAACCATAGGGACAGCTAGTGGGAAGTTTTGGGAGAGCTACACCAGGCACTCCTGTGCTCCCTACCCCAAAATTTCTTGACAAATCCACTTCAGTGCTGATTATTTCTCAAAGGAGTGTAAGTAAAAATAACTTGGGTGGTAGTCACTTAGCAGAAAATTTGAACAACAAATACAGAACTACAGAGAATGGAAAGGAGGGGGGTGAACTCAACTACCCCAGTTGCAAATTGCATCAAAACATGGGCTGACTTTTGATCATCTTCAAGATACTCTGTACTCTGAAAGGTTATGGTGGCTAGTGACAAAGTTATTGAACTTAACCTCCATAATATCTAAGTAGCTCTTTCCCAAGGCTACACATTTGAAATTATTCAGCTTCTTCTTTGCTCAGTCTTGCACTACTTCTCTTAAACGGAGGACAGCTGCAGGAGCTTTCTCAAGGTTAAAGTACTTGAGATCCTATAGTAGGCCAGCATCATGGAGAATCGAAGACTCCTCCAACATACAATTCCTTTGGGCAGAAGCCTATGGGAAAAAGAAATCTCTATAATGCTTGTTTCAAAACATGTATCACCTTCCCAGCCTCACAACACTAGGGCATACTTCCCAGTAATTGGCTGAAATTATAAATATTCATACCTTCGGAGCCAGACTACTCAAGTATGCTCAACAGCAGCCCGACACGTAGAGATGAAAGAACTTTTAGATTGACTGCAATCTATACCTGCACATCACAAAATCACTAAAGTACTCGCTGCACTTAATAGGGTTCCTACAATCCCCTTCTGGGAACCATACAATCTTAGGATAATGATGATCTACTCAAGATAAAAACAATATTCCTAAAATTCTATTCCACCACAACCTTTTTATGGCATCATGTTCTGTTTTTTTTTTTTTTTTTTTTTTGTGTTCTGCACTTTCCAAAATGGAATGTAGATTTACATTTCATCTGCACTGGCATAATGAAAGGGCATGCTAATCTATCAAATGCAGATGTGAAGGGATACAAGTTTTAATTTACAGGTAATTAAATATGAATTTCTTGCAAATGTCTTATTGTTTCACAATAGTAGGCTACCATAAGTAAACATTTAAAAAATTTAAACAAACAAGAAGAAGTCTGATGTCCCCTTGACTTTGGCCTGTATGTTTTTTCCTCAAATTCCAGCTGAAAAAAGAAATTGCCAAAAGTGTGTACATAGACGCTAATGTGCAGCCATGAATACGCTCATTGCTTTCTTCAGGTTGAATGGAGCTGATCTGGCACTGCTTGTACAGTTGATTGAGCTCTAGTAGGAAAGTGCACATCACTGAATATATGTGTTTGGAGTGCCAGGTGTCAGTCAACTGTAACGGGATTAAATGATTTTATGTACATTAGAAGCTGAGCTCTATTCACTGACTCTTCTACACATGGGATCGGCATTCTGATCATTTAAAGCCTAAGTTTTTTGTTTTTTTTAAAACAGCACAAGGGACGGTATTTACATTAAATGAGAAGTGTTCCATGTGCTAGTGGCTGCTCTCTAAGTTAAAATCGTATGTCTTTTGCCCCCCCCCCCCAATTTTCCAATAGTGGTAATTTTCCAGTGCCCTGGAGAAGGGGGGGGTGTGGGGCTGTGTCCCTTGTGTCAGGGGACATTTACATTGGCATCAGTGCAGCATATCAGTGCCCGTCAGTGCCGCCTATCAGTGCCCATCAATGCCACCTTATCAGTGCAGCCTCATCAGTGTCATCTATTAGGGCAGCCTCATCAGTGCCAATCAGTGCAGCCCTATCAGTGCAGCCTCATCAGTGCCCATTAGTGCAGTGTCATCAGTGCAGCCTTTCAGTGACCACCAGTGCAGCCTGTCAGTGTCCATCAGTGCCACCTCATCAGTGCCCATCAATGCAGCTTAACAGTGTCCATCAATGCCACCTCATCAGTGCCCACCAGCACAGCCTATCAGTGTCCATCAGTGCCACCTCATCAGTGTCCATCAGTTCAGCCTATCAGTGCCACCTTATCAATGCCACCTCATCAGTACCCACCAGTGCAGCCCATCAGTGTTACCTTATCAGTGCCCACCAGTGACATCTCATCAGTACTCACCAGTGCAGCCTATCAGTGTCCATTAATGCCACCTCATCAGTTCCCATCAATGCAGCTTATCAGTGCCCATCGGTGCCACCTCATCAGTGCCCACGAGTGCAGCCTATCAGTGTCCATCAGTGCAGCCTATGAGCTGGCAAGGTGGTGCCTGTGTAATAGATTTATCCCTGGTCCAATTCCAGGATGTATGCTCTATTCTGCCCCTGACCCAAATTCAAAGTGATGTGAATGCATGCATGCAAAAAGAATCACACTGAGACACACTGTTCAGTATGAGCTCTTCTCATCAACAACAGGGGTTTATTGAGGTCACAGACCCTTATATAAACAAAGTGACATAAGCAAACGTCATCACATATGCGTGCATATCATTGGTTCATCTGTATATGGTCCTTTTCCTGTGATGTCTGTTCTTGCCACGAGACATCACATTCCACAGGTCATCGCCATCTTGCATTGCACGGTGGGAGGGGCAGGAAAGGAGGGGGTAAATGGAGTAGGAGTGGAGGAAATATCTGTTTGTCATTTAAGGAAACTTACTGCTGGCTGGTTATAAGATTACCATAACACACACACACACGCATATACATATATATATATATATACAGTGGGGAGAACAAGTATTTGATACACTGCCAATTTTGCAGGTTTTCCTAATTACAAAGCATGTATCATATGTGCTCTTCAACCGTGGGAGACGGAAAAAAAACAAAAATCCAGAAAATCACATTGTATGATTTTTAAATAATTTATTCGCATTTTATTGCATGACATAAGTATTTGATCACCTACCAACCAGTAAGAATTCCGGCTCTCACAGACCTGTTATTTTTTCTTTAAGAAGCCCTCCTGTTCTCCACTCATTACCTGTATTAACTGCACGTGTTTGAACTCATTACCTGTATAAAAGACACCTGTTCACACACTCCATCAAACAGACTCCAACCTCTCCACAATGGCCAAGACCAGAGAGCTGTGTTGGGACATCAGGGATAAAATTGTAGACCTGCACAAGGCTGGGGTGGGCTACAGGACAATAGGCTAGCAGCTTGGTGAGAAGTTAACAACTGTTGGCGCAATTATTAGAAAATGGAAGAAGTTCAAGATGACGGTCAATCTCCCTTGGTCTTGGGCTCCATGCAAGATCTCACCTCGTGGGGCATCAATGATCATGAGGAAGGTGAGAGATCAGCCCAGAACTACACGGCAGGATCTGGTCAATGACCTGAAGAGAGCTGGGACCACAGTCTCAAAGAAAACCATTCGTAACACACTACGCCGTCATTAATTAAAATCCTGCAGTGCACGCAACGTCCCCCGGCTCAAGCCAGGTCATTTGAAGTTTGCCAATGACCACCTGGATGATCCAGAGGAGGAATGGCAGAAGGTCATGTGGTCTGATGAGACAAAAATAGAGCTTTTTGGTCTAAACTCCACTCGCCGTGTTTGGAGGAAGAAGAAGGATCAGTACAACCCCAAGAACACCATCCCAACCGTAAAGCATGGAGGTGGAAGCATCATTCTTTGGGGATGCTTTTCTGCAAAGGGGACAGGACGACGGCACTGTATTGAGGGGAGGATGGATGGGGCCATGTATCGCAAGATCTTGGCCAACAACCTCCTTCCCCCCAGTAAGAGCATTGAAGATGGGTCGTGGCTGGGTCGTCCAGCATGACAACGACCCGAAAAACACAGCCAGGGCAACTAAGGAGGGGCTCCGCAAGAAGCATCTCAAGGTCCTGGAGTGGCCTAGCCAGCCTTCAGACCTGAACCCAATAGAAAATCTTTGGAGGGAGCTGAAAGTCTGTATTGCCCAGCGACAGCCCCGAAACCTAAAGGATCTGGAGAAGCTCTGTATGGAGGAGTGGGCCAAAATCCCTGTTGCAGTGTGTGCAAACCTGGTCAAGAACTACAGGAAATGTATGATCTCTGTAATTGCAAACAAAGGTTTCGGTACCAAATATTACATTCTGTTTTCTGATGTATCAAATACTTATGTCATGCAAAATGCAAATTAATTATTTAAAAATCATACAATGTGATTTTCTGGATTTTTGTTTTAGATTCCGTCTCTCACAGTTGAAGAGTACCTATGATAAAAATACAGATCTCTACATGCTTTGCAAGTAGGAAAACCTGCAAAATCAGCAGTGTATCAAATACTTGTTCTCCCCACTGTATATATATACATATTGCAACAAGAAAGAAAAGAAACAATTAAAATAATAAAGAAGAAAAGAAAAAAACAATATTTGAGTGGTTAGAAGAGAGAGATAACATAGTCAATTTATTAACTCCATCACAGTCCCCCCTTAAAATGACTATTTTATCAGTACTGTCCCTATGCTGTATGGCCTTACTTGGCCCTCCCGACATCACAATCTTTTTTGTATTTCGCATAGAAGTCAGACATGGCTTGTCCAGTGTCCTCTTTCGACGAAATGGTCAGGAGAACAGTCAAGCACTATTCTTTCCCTTATCATTTGTGAATGTTGTATGTATTATTAACAGGCAAGGACTGCAATGGAGCATACGGTCCCTCTTCCTCTTCCTTCATTGGATCTCTAATATCACCCAAATTCAAAAATGTAGGGGTTACCTCTTTAGCTGCTTTTCCCAACAGCTTCTTCATACAGGGCAGAATACAGCAAACCACTATCGCAACTAATGTAAGCAGCATCAAAATTGCTATGCCTATTTGAGTACAAATGCATTGCCACCCACTCATCCACCCAAAATACTGATCCCAGGGATCGGTCAGACCCAAATTTATTTTTAACTCTTTTGAGAGAGCCTCTAATTTTTTAATGGCCAAGGTTACCTTACCATTTGGGCCTGTATTGTCCGGAATGTACGTACAACATGTTCTTGTCCCAGGTAACATTTTACACACACCCCTCTTCTCAGCTAAAATCATGTCTAAGGCCATACGATTTTGGAAAGTCATTTGTGAAGTGGCCTCTAGTTGTTCAGTTACACCCTGGAGTGCATCCCTGGTATAAATAACGAACCTCTGTTGGTTATAGTAGATACAAATAATCCAATCTACATTCTTATTTATAGTGATTATGGGAATCAGGGACTCAAAACCTGCTTTTACTTGGTCTCGGGCTTTAAACTCATCTGGGACCCCCCTTGGGACTCCTATGGCATCTATATATACATGGGGGTCAAAACTACCAGCTGGGGCACTTCTGCGCTTCCTGCTGGATTCGGATGAGTGCTCCCCTTCTGCTACTAGGTCACCTCCCGAAAAGATGTGCAGGGGCATTATGACTTTGGCAAGTGCACATTCCCCTGTCCATTGGTCTGTTAACTTAGTCCTAATCTTCATGTCCCCACAGATCCAATACACATCTCTCAAAGATTGAGTTTGATTCTTCACCAGATCTGTGGATACACTGCTGTAGGAGGCACAGTATCCTATAGAGAAGTTCCTCAAGAACTTCCCTGTTCCCCGGTAGTTCCCATAACATGTGTAATTACCGGGATATATAGTGATACCCTCCCCGGGCTTGGATGTCTTGGTTACTATGGGATATTCTCTTTTCCATGTTTCGCACTGGGAGTAGTCAGTGGAAGTATTGGTGAACAGGCTCAGAAAGCACTCCTCTTGAGTGGGAGGTATGTTTAATGGCACTGTTCCCAAATGGGGTCTAGCTCCATCACACACATAACAGTTGGACCTGTTATGTTTCCCTGCATTATACCTCATCCATTCGAGCCACAGGTTGACATCCGAGAAACCAGTCTCTGCTGCCATCGTGTCTTCAAATGTGGGATTAGCTATGGCCACCATATCTCCTAGGGTGCGCATATGTACATGTGGTTTAACAGGATCACTTGCTGTTTGAAGGGCCTGCCATTCAGATGAATTATACATGTCTTTAGGTTGGAACTGTCCTCTTGGTCCCCTATTCTCCCCATCATACCGTACCCCCATAACATATGTGCCTGCATCCGTAGGACTGGGATTCCTTATGGTTAGGGTGAGTTTTGTGCTATGTCCCGTCCTCCCATCACTTGACCAAGTGCCTGTTTTTAATAAGGTCAGTAATGACTCTCCATATTTGTCTTTCTTGTTCAGGGCACTCTGTGGCCTATATCCCCAGTCCTCTCCTGTATTTCAACCCACAGATTCCCAGTGATCACAGTAGACTGTGACACATATATATATGGTTCCAGAGGCAATCTGTGGCCGGTACACGTTACACTGCCAGTCGAATGGAGGGAAGGAGATTATAGTACAGTAATCAAATATGAAGGTAGCTACATGTGTGTTTGATGAATTATACCAGAATTGTGTTACACCACCTCCTGTGTGTGTACAGTTGCTATAAGAAAAAAGATATATAATTTCATTCTGATGCGGGTGGTGCACGGTCCTCAGGAACTGGAGCCTTTTTGCAGTGGGAAGCGTGTATCCAAGTGTTCTTTCTGGCCATCTTAACTGAAGTGGCTGTTGTCAGCAACACTTGGAATGGACCATCATATCTTGGCTCCAGGGAATGCTTTCGGAGGAACTTCTTAACCATCACCCAGTCACCAGAAAGTATGCTGTGAGTACCAGCATCTGGAATGGAAGAAAATACTTGTGCATGGATATTAGTTAATTCTTTTGCAAGAGCGGTCATATAATCTATCAAAGTATCAGACTGCAATTGCAACTGTTGTGGGTAATAACAACCTAATCTAGGGGCTGTTCCAAACAAGATTTCAAAAGGGGATAAAGAATGCTTCCCCCTTGGGGAATACCGTACGCTGAAAAAGGCTATTGGCAGGCTTTCTGGCCAGGACATACCTGTGTCCTTGGCCATTTTTAGCATTCGGGTTTTAAGTGTCTGGTTCATTCTTTCCACTTTCCCACTACTATGAGGGTGATAAGGTGTGTGAAACGCCAATGTGGTACCTAGGGCCAATCATATTTATTTTGTGTCTGTAGCAGTGAACGCAGGGTCTTGATCACTCTCTATCACCTCAGGTACCCCATATCTGCAAACCAACTCCAAAAGCAATTTCTTAGCCATGGTTTTCGCTGTCTGATTTGCGACTGGATAAGCCTCGGGCCATCCTGAGAACATGTCTACCACCACCAGGGCATACTCAAATCTACCACTCTTTGGCATTTGTATGTGATCAATCTGTATCCTCTGTAAGGGGTAGAGCGGTCTATCTGAGTGTTTCAGGGGTGGTTTCTCTAGCCTTCCGGGGGTTGCATGCTAGGCAAGTGTGGCAGGACTTGCAGTATTGATTAGTTAAAGTAGTTATTCCTGGAGCTACATAATGTTTGTTTATAAGTGAGTTTAAAAAAGTCTTTGAGAGATGGGTTGCTCCATGGGCCCATTGTACCACAGCTGGGTACAAAGCTCTGGGGAGACATGGGCGGGTTCCTATAGTCCAAAGATCATCCACCCGTACTGCTCCCATCTTGTTCCATGTTGCTTTCTTTTGGTCTGCAGCGTCTGTTTGAGTTTGTTGTAGTAGAGCTTTGTTTACCGCTTCTGGCTGCGGATGATATATTCCCACAAATTCTGTGGTTTCAGCCCCTAAGGGGGTCATGGCTGCTTGTTTTGCTGTTTCATCGACCAGGTGGTTTCCTCGGGCTTCTGGTGTGGTTATCTTCCCATGGGTTTTAATTTTGAAGATTGCTACTTGTTCTGGGAGTTGGAGTGCTGTCAGGAGCGCATCTATGGCCTTGCCATGCTTCACTGGGGTAACGGCTGTAGTCAAGAAGCCTCTTGTCTTCCATATTAGTCCAAAGTCATGGGCCACACCCAGTGCATACCGGGAATCGGTGTAGATATTTGCTGTTCGTCCTTCTGCAAGCTGGCAGGCTACTGTAAGGGCATGGAGCTCAGCCTCTTGAGCAGACATGGATGCTGGGAGCGAGGCGGCTTGCATAACTATAGTCTCTGTGGTAACCGCATATCCTGTGTGGAAATTGCCAGATGAATCTGTGAATCTGGAGCCATCAACATACAAGGTGAGTTGAGGCATTGGGATCGGGGCATCCAGGACAGAGGGTAGATGGGTGGTTTCCGCCTTCATGAGTTCAAAGCAGTCATGTTCATCTTCATCTAGGGTAGGAGCAGGTAGGTCTGCGTCCTCTTCTTCCTGTTCGTCCATAGACATGTCATGATACCCCGCTTGGACAAGAGGAAGGAGAGTAGCAGGGTTGAGTTGTTGGCATCGAAGTAGTGTCGCATTGTCAGGCATGAGTAAATTGCATTGTAACCAGAGGTGGTGGGCAGAGGATAAATGCTTGGGTTGCACCTGATTCAGAATCTCAGCGATATCGTGAGGGGCTAGCAGCATAAGGGGATGGCCCAGGACAATATCTGTTCTGCAGGGCCTGGGCAGCAAAAACTGCTCGGAGACATGATGGGCCTCCTCTGGTAACTGGTTCCAGGTGGGCTGAATAGTAACCTATGGGGCGGTTACGGAGTCCATGACTTTGTGTCAACACCCCTGAGGCATGGCCCTGTGTCTCAGATATGAACAGGTGAAAGGGCTTTCCATAATCATGGAGACCGAGTGCAGGAGCAGTGCTGATTGCCTTTTTCAAAAGGTGAAAGTTAGTGAGCGCTTCTTCAGATAGCGCAAAGGGGTCACATTTCAGGTTGTCATAAAGGGCTTGCATGAGAAGGGAAGTCACAGGTATCCAGGCTCTGCAGTAAGAGATCAGTCCTAAAAATGCATGTAGGGCCTTAGCATTACCGCGGGTTGGAATGTCCTGGATGGCTTCAGCTTGTTGTTGTGTAATGTGCTTAGCGCCATTAGCGCCATGGGATATGCAATGACCCAGGAAGACAACGCGGGAAGCGCACCACTGTAATTTTTCTTTAGAGACCTTGCATCCTTGTAGAGCTAGATACACCAGGAGGCTCACTGATGATTGTTCCGCTGTTTCCTGAGAGGGTGCACACAGGAGCAGGTCATCTACATACTGCAAAACCACAACCCAAGCCGGGTTGGGGTTATCCCAGTTGGTGAGGATTTGGGACATGGCCTTGGTAAACTGGTTGGGCGAGTTCTGTGCCCTTGGGGCATAACTGCCCAAGTATACTGTTTGGAAGCGTGGGTGAATGCGAACAGGTACTGACAGGAGGAGTGCAATGGCACACTAAAGAAGGCGTTTGCTAAATCTATGACAGTGAAAAACTTTGCAGACAGGGGTACCCCTGACAGAAGCGTGTGTGGATTCGGGACAAGCGGTGTCTCCAAAATGGTGGCCTCCTTCACTGCTCTAAGGTCCTGTACTAGCTGGTATTTATCCGGTTGGCCCTTGGGAGTCTTCTTCTTAACTGGAAACAGAGGGGTATTGCACAAGGAAGTACAGGGTATTAAGGCACCATTTCCCAGCAAGACTTTTATCTGCTCGGTAATCGCCTGAGCCTGGACCGGTTTGAGTGGGTATTGGGCCCTTCTGGGAAGAACAGCCCCTGGTTTTAGAAGGACCACTACCGTGGTAACTGACAATCTACCAACATCCTCCGGACCGGTGGACCAGAGGTGGGACGATATTTGGTCAAGGAAATGTTCCAGGATAGGGGTAGGTGAAACCTGCATGGTCATCAGTATGGAGAGGGAACACAATGCTGACGTGTCTCCCTCACTCAGGGCAGTGGAAACGGAGATGGACCCATTGGCATTATATGAGATAGAGGCCTGAAGCCTGGAAAGAAAATCTGCCCCCAGTAGATTGAGGGGACAGGTGTTCGAGACCACAAATCTAGATAACAATGCCGGGGTAGTGCCCACCTGTAGTGGTCTTGTGAGGGGGCTGGACCAAGATATTCCATCCACTCCCACACAAGACACATCTATTGAGGATAAGTAGGAAGGATCTGGGATTTCTGCCTCCCGTAGCATGCCTGTGTCATCAAGAAAACGGGTGGGGTGTCCCTCTATAGGAATCATAATATTTGCTAGAGGTCCCCCCCGCCGACCGGGTGGAAATGGCCATCATCGGTAGGGAAGTGGAGGAGGCAGAGGACACAGGTTTGCCACTCCCCTAACCGAGGAGTTCCGGTTGCTCCCCCCCGGGGAGTAGAAGGAAAAGCCCTGGCGTTCGGGTGCTGATCATACCTGAAGTTTGGGTGCTGATCATACCTGAAGTTTGGATGCTGATCATACCCAAAGTCTGGGTGCTGATCATACCTCCGGTCATTTTGGGGGGTATCTTCTAGGCTGTCTGGGGGCCCTACAGTCCCTCCTGTAGTGACCCAATGTCCCGCAATTAAAGCAGACAACAGGGGGTCTCTGGGGCGGGGCGGGAGTCACAGTCATTGGCGGGGTGGGAGTCACAGTCATTGGCGGGGTGGGAGTTACAGTCATTAAGGGTGTCACTTCCTTGACTGGTTGTTGTGTTTCCAGACCTCTTGCAACAGGCAATTGGGCTTCTAATGGTAATATCTTGTACTCTGGTCGGGCCACTATCAGCCCCTTCCGTATCGGTTCTTTTAAACCCGCTACAAAAGCACTTGATAGCATGCGATAATGCGCTTTATTATGCAAAGAGAATCCTAAATCAGTAAAGACCTGAGTGAGTCTTATGTAAACATTTTCCACCGACTCCAGCAGGTCGTCACATCCTGTATGCTAGTTGCTTGATCTGCTAATTTGCCTCTAGCCCATTCCTGTAACTGGTCACAAAATACAACCCCAGAGTTATATGAGACCTCGCTCTCCAACCGGGCATTGTTAAAATGTTTCTCCATGATGGGCCAATAGGCATCACCTGCTTTTATTTCACATAAGCTGGCTAAGTCCCTCCATGCCGACGAGTATGTCTTTTGGATTTGTGCAATCCGACGGTAGAACGGCATGGGCTACCGCTCGGGGTCAGGGAGGGAAGCTACTAAGGTGGATGCTTGTGAGGGGGTAAAGGAGGCATACATGAGTGGAGTGTCTGGCAGTGGGCGCCTGGGTCCCGGATTCCAGGTTATCAGGTCCTGCAGATAACCCCTCTCGTCAGGACCATCCCAAATTGTACTTGGTGGGTTGGCATAGGAAGGTTGGCTTAAGGTCGGTGGTGGTGCTGCTGCTGGAGGTGCTAGTGCCCCAGCCGGGGTAGAGTGATGGGGCACTGACACTGGAGCATGTTGGGCAAAGGCAGCAGATGGTTGATACTGAACCCTGTATTGAGGGCATCACTGGGGCAATGACCGGTGGCCAGTAAAAGCTGCCATCTGCATTCAATACTGGGCACAGGTGGTAAAGGGGTTGGGATGGCTGGGATGATGAGGCAGTAGGAAGGCCTGTTTGCAAGGGGAGGGACTTCCATAGGAGGTCCTCCGACTTACAACTGCATTCGGGCAGAGCCCGGGGTGGTCAGGGTGTGGGAGTCCGGACCTCCCACATTCCTCACATGCCCACTTGGGGCCACCATCATAGGGTGGGGGCAGGCTTTTTCCTTTATGATATACATACATTAATCCCTCCTTGTTCTGTATTTCCTGTTCGACCCACCCCTCTTTCATTAACCCCTATCACTACCCTAAACCAGGCTTCTGCTGCCGAGACTAAATTATTATTTGTCAACAACCCTTTCTTTTCTATGAACACAACTCTCCATTCTTCCGGTTGCAAACGACCACCATGTTTGCATAGTCCAGCAACTTTCATTAACTTTTTCAATCCTTTCACATTCTGTTCCCCTTCTCGCTATAGCACCAGGTCATAGGCCAAGCTGCCCTCTGCCGGTCTAGTGAGATGTTGTCCCATTCTTACTCCTAACCTTATTTCTGTGCTGTCTCTGCTGTGGGGCAGGGTCCACCCTCCCCACTTCAAATGCTAGATACATAACTCCGTCCTGTGAAGAGTTTTAAATTAGCTCGTTTACATGCTGAGCTGAGGTTCAGCTTAAAAATAAACTCCAAATAGAATTAGACTGAGTAGCTAAAAAAAATTCCAGTCTTCCTAATCTAAAGTAACACCCAGGTTTAAAATTAGTTGTAGGCTAGCTGGGGTGTTAAACAGATAAATGTCTGTAAAAAAAAAAACAGTAGCAGCAAAGCAATTTTAAAAAACATTCCTTTTTTTTTTCTTCTCAAAAGGAGCAGTAGCCCCTCCTTTACAAAAGTGGGAGGAGACTGATTTTTCCTTTTCAGCCGAGACTGGAATAAAGGCTAACAAGCTAGGCTTAGGAATGTCTTTCAGCGTAACACAAAGGTAGGGGCCCAAAGTACTATGTGCTCCTATCCCAAAATTAACCCCATCCACCTTCACGCACAAACATGAATCCACATACACAGTTAGAATATTACACGCTATTTCAGCCCTGCTGTCTGTATGGAGGTGATATTTATATATTAATTTATTTCCCGACACCCTCTCTGAATCAATACCTTTGTACAGAGTCAGGCAAGGCAACTGCTTCTCTATTTATCCGGACACCATCTTAAACCATCATCCGTGTACAAAAGCCGGCAAGGTAACTGTGTCTCTATTTATTCCCTGACACCCACTTAAACCAGCATCTTTGTACAAAGACTGCTGACAAGGAAACTGTGTCTCCCCCTTCTCATACAGACATCCGCTGAAATAGCCACATTCAAGTCAAAACAGAACATAACATAACATGAAATATCAGGCGGCAGAATAGGTCGACAGGTTCTTATTAAATCGGCCCTGGACAAGAAGTTACCCGTCTTTGGTGATCTTCGAATAGCAGACTGAATGCGAGCGAAAGGGAGGGTGACCCGGATTAACACAGGTAAGGAATATAACACTCTTCTCTTACCGTATTTCGAAGTTGATCAGGCCTCAATCCGTCAGGCACGCCTCGATTCGCTGACAGTCATAACTAGGTCAGCTACGTCCAGAGAACGCAATCCATAGTCCACGTTGGGTAGCCAAAATGTAATAGATTTATCCCTGGTCCAATTCCAGGATGTATTCTCTATTCTGCCTCAGACTCAAATTCAAAGCGATGTGAATGCATGCATGCAAAAAGAATCACACTGAGACACACTGTTCAGTATGAGCTCTTCTCATCAAAAACAGGGGTTTATTCAGGTCACAGCCCCTTATATAAACAAAGTGACATAAGCAAACGTCATCACATATGTGTGCATATCATTGGTTCATCTGTATATGGTCCTTTTCCTGTGACGTCTGTTCTTGCCACGAGACTTCACATTCCACAGGTCATCGCCATCTTGCATTGCACGGTGGGAGGGACAGGAAAGGAGGGGGTAAAAGGAGTAGGAGTGGAGGAAACATCTGTTTGTCATTTAAGGAAACTTACTGCTGGCTGGTTATAAGATTACTATAACACATACACACAAATATACAGTCAGGTCCATACATATTGGGACATCGACACAATTCTAATCTTTTTGGCTCTATACACCACCACAATGCATTCGAAATGAAACGCACACGATGTGCTTTAACTGCAGAATTTCAGATTTGATTTGAGGGTATTTACATACAAATCAGGTGAACGGTGTAGGAATTACAACAGTTTGTATATGTGCCGCCCACTTTTTAGGGGACCAAAAGTAATGGGACAGATTAACAATCATAAATCAAACTTTCACTTTTTAATACTTGGTTGCAAATCCTTTTGCAGTCAATTACAGCCTGAAGTTTGGAACGCATAGACATCACCAGACGTGTCACGGGCCGGACTGTCGGCTAGTGGGGATACAGGAGGTGGATCCTCTGTACCAGAGAGGGGATGGCACGGGTCGTACTGAGGGACCGGTTCTAAGCAGCTACCGGTTTTCACCAGAGCCCGCCGCAAAGCGGGATGGACTTGCTGCGGCAGTAGCAACCAGGTCGTGTCCTCCAGTAGTGACTCCACCTCTCTGGCGGCTGAGATAGGCGCAGTACAAAAGGACTAGGCAGAGGCAAGGTCAGACGTAGCAGAGGGTCAGGGCAGGCGGCAATGGTTCGTAGTCTGAGACAATGGCAGCAGGTCAGATATACAGGCTAGGCAACTCACAAAACGCTTCCACAGGGTACTAAGACAACAAGATCCGGCAAGGACAGGAAGGGGGAGTGGGTTTATATCAGATTTGGGTGTGCACACAGTAATTGGGCCAGGCACCAATCAATGGTGCTCTGGCCCTTTAAATCTCAGAAGGCCCGCGCGCGCGCCCTAGAGCGCAGCGGGGCCGCGCGCGCCGGGAAGGAGCAGGAGGAGGATGGTGAGTAGGATGGGATGCGATCCGCGGACGGAGATGTGCCGCCGCGTGGATCGCATCCCCGCCGGTAACAGAGCAGCGCCCATGGCCAGGGGGGCTGACCGGAGCGCTGCAGGGGGACCGACGCCGCGAGCGCTCCGGGAAGGATGGGACACCCGGAGTGCTCGGCGTTACAAGACGCTGAGTTTCATCCCTGGTGATGCCCTGCCAAGCCTCTACTGCAACTGTCTTCAGTTCCTGCTTGTTCTTGGGGCATTTTCCCTTCAGTTTTGTCTTCACCAAGTGAAATGCATGCTCAATCGGATTCAGGCCAGGTGATTGAAGCTGAAAGTCTCTAGTTAAAGCACATCTTGTTCGTTTCATTTCAAATCCATTGTGGTGGTGTATAGAGCCCAAAAAGATTAGAATTGTGTCGATGTCCCAATATTTATGGACCTGACTGTATATATATATATATATATATATATATCTAAAAAATAAAATAAAATAACAATATTTGAGTGGTTAGAAGAGAGAGATAACATAGTCAATGTATTAGCTCCATCACACCTGAGCCTCTTGTTCCATCTTGGAGCACTGGTGATGAGCGAGTACTTGTGCTGTGCTATGCTGTGTAATGTGTCTTTCCACCAGGAAACCTGCCCCACTCTAGCTCTACCCCACAAGCCATGCCCTCCCCCCCGCCGCTCCATAAACAATGCCTCATCCCGCTTGGCCACTCCCCAGTTGTACAGTGTACACAGGAGATGACACTGTATGCTGGAGGCAGAGACGTGTGGTGCCGGTGTTTTTTTTGTATAGTGCTGCTCCTGCCCAGCTGACGACCGCGATTCTTCTCTTCTTACACACTGCATTTCCAGGACACACAGAGGTGGCGGCGGGGCCGCCGAGCTATGGTCGCCCCTGCTTAAACTGTCGCCTGACTTCAATGGACCCACTGGGACCCATGGTAGGGTCAGCCCTGGCAAGGAGGTATAAGTACATTTCTAAGCCACATTAAAGCAAAAATGTATAAGACAAAAATGAATAGCCCATAAAACGTTAAAATGCCTCAATCAGCTTCTGCTACAATATTCATATTAAATACATAGATTTCACTGTAGTTCTTTTTGCCACTAGATGTCCTCAATTCGATCTGTCAACCCTCTGAACCCAGGTCATCCTGGATCTGTCCTTGTCTATGACTGTTGAGGAAAGTGAAAAGATAGCGCTGGACCCCTAGGAGGGGATATTGTATTGATATCATATTAATATGGAAATCTTCTTATGCTCTGGCCCGGATGAAGCGCTTGGACCCCTGAAACGCATTGGCTACTTTTTTGGATTGTACCCCTGGTGTTTATTGGAATAAAGTTGTATCTGGACCACTCAGCATTGGTGTGGCACTTCAGTTTCAATTCTCGTTACATTACACTTGTCTATGACTGGACAAGGCGGCAGCAGGATGGGGTTAATGAATGCAGAGCTGCATTATTTTGTTCCTTTTATATCTGCCTTTTATATCTGCCTAGAGTATAGCTTCATATTTAAATATAAATGTAATGATTTTTAATATAAAAAGCAAACTTTGTTTAGGGGAGGCTTATAGTTTCTTATTTTGCTATTTGTGTCCTATTGGAGAGATTTACCTTAATTTCCTGTCCCATAGCCAAAACAGGAAGTTTGAGTGCAAGCTCTGTCTTTTCGACAGCCAATAGAAGATCAGTTTCCTCTTCCTCTCAAATGGAGGTTGGGGCTTGTGGCTGCAAATAGTCCTGCAAACAGTCAGTGCTCTCCACTCTCTGCAATTTCTTCACTGGTAGTGCAGGAGAGGGAGAACAGCTGCAGCATTAGCTAAGTGTGAATTGCTATAGTGTGTGCAGTGACAGTCTGACCATGCAGCTGTAGTCCAGGGAGTACCTCAGACCGGGGCTACTCATTCCCCCCCCAAAAGTCTTTGGTCCCCACAGAAGCAACAGGTGAGCCATCAAATATCAAATACACAAATAAGAGCTTAAAGTGATTGTAAAGGCAGATTTTTGTTTATTTGAAAAAAACAAAAACAAATGTCATACTTACTTGCTCTGTGAAATGGTTTTACACAGAGCAGCCCTGATCCTCCTCTCCTCAGGTCCCTCGCCGACACTCCTGTCTCCCCCCCCCCCCCCGCCAAGTGCCCCCATAGCAAGCCATTTGTTACAGGGACACACATTTGTGTTTGGTTCTAATTCGGCTCTGTGTGTAGGCTTGGATTCGCTGAAATACAATGTGGAAATTAATATATAATTTTATATTTTAACCAAAGATATGTTTTAAAGAAAGTGAAATTTGTTGCACTAGAAGTTTATTGCAAAAGATGCTGAATCAGCGGGAAAAAAGGGGAGTAAAGAATCACTCTATACATCCTCTCTGAGAGGAGCAGTACACCAAAATGACACAATGCTAAGGTTCCCATCCTAACATTTCATGATCAAAGAAAAGGTAACCGTATGGCATCATCCTGAATGTATTTTATGTTATTGATAGTTCTATATGAGCATAACACATTCAGAGTACCTTATCTGACATTCTAAGTTTATTCTTAACTAACCGAAATGGGAGCAGACTCACAGCGGAATGAAAGAAAATGCCCAACTGACAATCTTCATCTATTTCAATGGCTTTCCTGGAACAGAGAATGAACCTGTCATAACAATACAGATTATATTGCTCCAGAAGATGGCAGTGGAGAGCTCTACTCCTGAAATAAAGCAGAACTACAAACGTGAAATTGAAGAACAAAAACTCATGGATAGAAGAATGATAAAAGACAAAAGGAAAAAGTTTCCTGTGGAATTAAACAGATAATACTTTGCTTTGAGGTGAAACGTGACATTTGTAGTTATGCACTTTGTATTGTGGTGCCATTTTTGGACAATAGCTAAGGAAACAATGGTTAATTGTTTCTGCTTGCAAGAGTAGACAATCCTTTTAATGATTATACAAACTGATGTGTAATGTAGATGCACTCCAGTTATTGAGAAAATCACGAAAAAAGGCTTTACAGGCTCAAAAAAAAGTGGACAAAGGTTTGAGTTATTATTGTAGTGTTTACCTTCGCCTTAGTATCTGGTCTCCCACAGTACACAGAACATGGAAATGCAATTATTTTAGTAAATATAAATGGCTAAATACCTTTTCTCATCAGCAGTATATAGCAGTCTTGTGACTTCTATTAGTGTCCAGGTTAAAGCTTGTAGGAGGAGTTGTCATTCTCCTCTGATTGTCCTCTGGGGCTGCAGGACCCCTGATCCTCTGTCTGCCCTATGTTGATCACATGCAGCTGCCCCCCCATAAAAAAAAAAAACTAGCAATACACACTAAACTGAGCATGTGCAGAGTGACTTCAAAGGCTCTGTCTTATCAGGAGATGGATTGGGGACAGTGAAAGAAGGGGAGTATCAGAGAAGACAGGATCGATTAGCCTTTTTATACACTGCAGAGGATTAACCCCTTAGGTTCCACAGTGAGTATAACAAGCATGCTTTACTGCATTTACAGACCGATTTTACTGTTGTTGGTTTAGTAACACTTTAACTAAGCACATTTCAAATGCATCAAAACAAAAGATGTGCAAAATCTTACAGTTTTCTTTAGAAAACAGCAACAGTCTGAGTAGAAATGCCTGTTCCCTGGCAGTATGCTGCAGAGTAGCATTGCTCTTTGCATGGAATCAGCAATCCCTCTGCAGAGGTCCAACATACTCTGCTGAGTCAGACCTTTAGCAAAGCACATATTTGAGAGGTCTAACTGATTAAAATTGAGAGTTCAGTTGGGATTTAAAGGTTTTTTTTTTTTTTTTTTTTTTATGACTTTTACATGTTGACATACTTTATCTTCTATAATTTAATTTGCTTTAAATTTGTCAATAGAATACCTACTATACGGTAGACAGGTAAAATTAGCCACTGCAATTACCACTGGGATGAGATATTAGCCATACAGCAAGTTCATTGTTTTCTGTAAGTCAGCTGATAGATGTGCATTTTGAGAAGGAGCAGTATAGCACAACTATTGTGTAGCAATGGAAATTAGGAAGTAAAGACTGCATATGTAATGAGCCTAAGATACTGTGCATTCGGAAGGTATTCACAGCTCTTCACTTTTTCCACATTTTATTATGTTACAGCCTTATTCCATAATGGATTAAATTCATTATTTGCCTCAAAATTCTACAAAGAAAACCCCATAATGACAACGTGAAAGAAGTTTGTTTGAAATTTTTGCAAATTTATTAAAAATAAAAAAGGAATAAAATGTACATAAGTATTTACAGCCTTTGCTCAATACTTTGTAGACATGTGCACACTGAAATATTTCGTTTCGGAATTTCGTTTTCGTCCGAAAAATAAATTTATTTAGTTACTCCCGAAATTCGTTTTTATTTATTTTGTTTTTCGTTAGAAATTGCATTCGTCCGAAAATCTGAATTAATTAAGGTCGAATCTGTCATTGAAGGCTTATGGTGTTTGTCGAATGTTCAAAGAAGATTCGACGGAGCAGTGAAACTGTACGACGCTGCAATCATACATTTCCGGTCGAATGTTCCGCCCACAAGCTATAGAAGAATTCTAATGTTGTATGACTAGTAATAATTATATTTATTCATTACTATTACTAGTCAACCAACATTAGAATTCTTCTATAGCCTATGGGCGGATGCATTTGACCGGAAATGTACGATTGTAGCGTCGTACAGTTTTGCTGCACCGTCTAATCTTCTAACTTTCGATGCTTTGTCGAATCTTCGTCATTCTAGCTATTTTACTGCTCCTCCTCTTTGGTTACAATCAGCCAATAACATTCATCATCAACTTTATTTTTATTTTACTTCCCCCACCCAATTCCAGCAGTGATCTTTTCTCTCTATGTCGAATCTTTTCTCTATAATAACAAATCTTTTCTCTCCTATGTCGAATCTTTTCTCTCCTATGTCGAATCTTTTCTCTCCTATGTCGAATCTTTTCTCTCCTATGTCGAATCTTTTCTCTCCTATGTCAAATCTTTTCTCTCTATAATGTTGAATCTTTTCTCTCCTATGTCGAATCTTTTCTCTCCTATGTCGAATCTTTTCTCTCCTATGTCGAATCTTTCTCTCCTATGTCGAATCTTTTCTCTCTATAATGTCGAATCTTTTCTCTCCTATGTAGAATAATCTTGGACTAATAGAGTTAAGGTTAGGCACATTCGACCACAGGTTCGATAGACACAGATTGTTATTGTCAGCGTCACGTCGAATCTCCTATCTATATCGAACTGTTGTAGCAACGAAAACGAAAATAAAGCATTTGTTTATGTCGGATCTTTCGGTTTTCGGATTCTGTGCTTTCGTTTTCGTTTGTTAAAACGATAACGAAAATAGCTGAAATTCGGACGAAAATGCATTCGGACGAAAACGAATGCACATGTCTAATACTTTGTTGAAGCACTTTTGGCACCAATTACAGCCTCAAGTATGTTTGAGTATGATGATACAAGCTTGGTAATCCTATTTTTGGGCAGTTTCTCCCATTCTTCTTTGTAGGACCTCTCAAGCTCCATCAGGTTGGATGGGGTGCGTTGGTGTTCTGCCATTTTCAGATCTCTCCAGAGATGTTCAATCGGGTTCAAGTCTGGGCTCTGGCTGGGCCACTCAAGGACATTCACAGAGTTGTCCCATAGCTCGATACATGCACTTAGTACAAGTTTTTTAACCATTTTTTTAATAAATCTGCATTTAAACAGAGAGCAGTAGATTGTTCTGTTTTTACTCATATATTTATATATATATGCTCGATGGATTGATCTACACATGTGTCATCGACTGAACATCTGGAGGACTTATATCCCCACTGAGTGGTAAAGTGTATTTAGACAAAATCGGTCTTATTAAGGAGGTGAGAGGCTGCTAATGTCTTTGGTGAATGGGCTGGACTGAGGCCTCGTACACACGACCGATTTTCTCGGCAAGAACCAGCAAGAAACTTGCTGGCAGAGAGGTCTTGCCGAGTAAATCGTTCGTGTGTACGCTGCTATCGGGTTTCTCGTCGAGAAAACCGACAAGAAACCTCGACGAGAAAATAGAGAACCTGCTCTCTATTTTCTCGTCGAGATTCTCCTTGGCATGTTTCTCGACGAGAAAAGTGAGTGTGTGTACACTTACCTGTCCTCCCGGAAGCCCGCGCATGTTCGAAATGAATTAGACGCATGCGCGGTAGCTTCCTAGGCATACGTAGGGTATACCAAGATGGCGGCGACGCCATCGAATGTGACGAGCGCATGCTCGACGTAGTCGATGACGTCACCGCGTACGCTCCTTTCAAAGAACCGCGGGTTCTTTGAAACGAGCGTGTGTACACTCGGCCGGGACAAGTTTCTTGTCCAAGAATCTCGTCGAAAAAAACGACATGTTTTTTTCAACGAGAATCTCGGCCGTGTGTACGAGGCCTCACTCTGACGCATGTTTTTTTTGGAAACCTTACCATCACAGTGGCAGACATTCAGATGCATTGCGATCTACTCTTTTCATGGACTTTCAAACTGTTTATTATTGATTGTTTTTTGCACGAGTGGAGGATCGGGCAGATAAAATTGCCTTTTTGGGGCACCCTAGACCTTAACCCCTTCAGATCCTCGCTATAGCCGAATGATGGCTACAGCGTGGACCTACTTTGCTGGGAGGCCGTCAATAGACGTCCTCCCCTTTGCACACTCCCTGCGCGCTCCCTGCAGGAAACGCGCTGTGATCACTGAGTTAATGAGATTTGGATGATCACAGATCAGAGTAAGGGGCCGATCCTGGCCCCTTACCACGTGATCAGCTGTCAGCCAATGACAGCTGATCATGTGATGTAAACAGAAGATCTTCTGTGCAAGGGACATCGGTCCCGAAGAGGAAGATGCACGGCCATCTCATCTGTGCCCACCAGTGCTACCTGCCAGTGCCACCTGCCAGTGCCCACAGTGCATAACAGTGCCAAGAATCCATGCCCACCAGTCCATAACAGTGCCAGAAATCAGTGCCCACCTATCGATGCCCATGAATGCCACCTATCAATGCCCACCAGTGGTGCCAGTCAGTGCCTCATCAGTGCCACCTAGCAGTGCTGCCTATCAGTGTCACCTATCAGTGCAGATCAGTGCCCATCACTGGCATCAGTGCCCATCACTGCCACCTATCAGTACCCATCAGTGCCACCCATCAGTGCCACCTCTCAGTGCCACTTCTCAGTGCCCACCAGTGCCACCTCATCAGTGCCGATTTTCAGTGCCCATCAATGCAGCCTATCGGTGCCCATCAGTGCAGCCTACTGGTGCCCATCAGTGCAGCCTCATCAGCGTACACCAATGAAGGAGAAAAATTACCTGTTTGCAAAATGTTATAGCAAAATATAAAACAGAAGTGAGTAACACTGGCCAAATCACCAGGTGAAAACAAAGCCTATGATGAATGATTGGTAATCTGCAATATATTACATTTTTGGTTTTGGGTTTAATACCACTTAAACAAACATTTAACTCTACACAGGAACATTTTTCTATTTCTGTTCAGCTTTATATAACTAATGTTTCTAGGACAGTTTTCCATTTGTATCAATCAGCAGTAGAACTTTGGCAGGGTCCCTTAATAACCTTTTAAACTGACCAGTCCTTTCTAGGCAGAACAGAGATGTCAGGTTTGTAAAAGCAATGAAATGAATGCCTTAATACTAGTGTTGAGCGAACCCGAACTGTAAAGTTCGGGTCCGTACCGAACTTTAGCTTTTTCCCGAACCCGAACCCGAACCCGGACTTTGCCCAAAAGTCCGGGTCCCGGTTCGGGTTCGGCAATCTAATAACGCATTTAGAAATGCTTCAGGGGCCAGCCAGTCACCTTTTGATTAGCTGGTGTGCCCTTAGAGGTCATCATAGCCATGCCTACTAATGGCATGGCTGTGATTGGTCAGTGCAACATGTGACCCAGCTTCTATATAAGCTAGAGGCACACAGCACACATGTCACTCTGCTTCAGAATAGATAGGGAGAGGATCTAGTCTGCTGCTGCTGCTTTTAGGGAGAGATAGAAAGATAGATGAGGTAGTCCTGATTCTACAATCTGAGGGAAAAGATAGAGAGATAGTGTAGTGTAGGGCCAGGTTCCTGTGTTGGTGCTTTCAGGGAGAGAGAATATTATATAGGAGTCCAGATTCAGAGATTAAAATCAGCGATCTGCATAGGTTTACCTATTTGTGTTGCAGTGCAGTCTTTTTACACTGCCATGAGCCCAGTGTCAGATAAAATCTAACCTTTAGGGGAAAAAAAAAAGGCACTTTATTGTTCTCTTTTCCAAAAGACCCATAGGGGAAAAAAAAAAAAAAAAAAAGCATTTTATTTTGCTCGTGCAAAAAAAGACCCGTTTAGGGCAAAAAAAAAAAAAAATTGCACTTTAATGTACGCTTGCAAAAAACGCCGTTTAGGGGCACCAAAAAAAGTTTGCAGTGTGTTATACATATTTTGAGGTGTGTGAAATAAAAAGTTTGCAGTGTGTTATACATATTTTGAGGTGTGTGAAATAAGCAATTTCTATATAGTTTTCTCCTACTGGGCTATACTAAAAAAACAACATTTTTTTTTAATAGCATTTTCTGCAGTTCTGTAGCTGTGCGATTCAGCGGTTACGTACTGTAGGTGTGTTCTGCTCCTACAAAAAACGCCGTTTAGGGGCACAAAAAAAAGTTTGCAGTGTGTTATACATATTTTGAGGTGTGTGAAATAAACAATTTCTATATAGTTTTCTCCTACTGTGCTATACTAAAAAAACAACATTTTTTTTGAATAGCATTTTCTGCAGTTCTGTAGCTGTGCGATTCAGCGGTTACGTACTTTGGTTGTGTTCTGCGCTTCCAAAAACACCCATTTAGGGCAAGATCCTAAATTTTGAAAATATGAGGAGAAGGTCAAAGGGACGTGGTGGCCCCGGTCGTGGTGCTGCTGGTGGAGCTCCTGTTGCAGGGAGAGGACGTGGTGGATCTGTGCCAGATACACGCACAAGTGAAACACCTTCCTCAGGTGCGAGTAGGCGACCGAGCCTGCGGCGCTATTTTGTCGCGCCTAATGAGGCTGTACGAATGTTTAGGCCAGGACAAGTACAGGCGATAGTAGATTGGGTTGCTGACAGTGCCTCGGGTTCCTTCACATTGTCTCCCACCCACTCTTCTGATGAAAGAACAGAGTTGGCACCTGAAACCCATGTCCATCAGTCTTTCACCTCACCCCCTTGCAAATCAGCCAAGCAGTCTGAGCCCCAAATCATGCAGCAGTCTCTTCTGCTTTTCGATGACTCTGTTAGCAGGGTTTCCCAGGGCCATCCACCTAGCCCTGCCCCAGAAGTGGAAGAGATTGAGTGCACCGATGCCCAACCACTTATGTTTCATGATGAGTACATGGTAGGACCATCGCAGTACGTCTCGGATGATGACGAAACACAGGTGCCAACTGCTGCTGCTTTCGCAATTGTGCAGACAGACAAGGAGGGCAGGGGTGAAGACTGGGTGGAAGATGATGTGGAGGACGATGAGGTCCTCGACCCCACATGGAATCAACGTTATGCAGGTGACCAGCAGGGATGAGCCGAACACCCCCCTGTTCGGTTCGCACCAGAACCTGCGAACAGACAAAATGTTCGTGTAAACTTTAGAACCCTATTAAATACAATGGACTCGAACGTTCGAAATCTAAAGTGTTAATTATAAAGGCTAGAACTGTGTGAAGGAAGTTCCCCGCTCAAGCCAATGACGTAGGCGGGTCCGACATACCGAGGGGGCGGACCTGATGGGAGACTGCTCTCACTTTGGTAATACATGTATAGACCCGCCCCTTCTCATGTTCCGCATCTGGTCCGCTGAGCGGACCTGATGGGGAACTTTAGAAGGGGCGGGTCTATACATTTAAAATACTGAGAGGGAGTTCCCCATCAGGTCCGCTCAGGCACAACCAATGAAGGACAGCGCTGGACATCGGGATCGCCGCGGGACACTGGATTTCACCGCTGGAATGTTTTTTTTTTTTTTTTAAATAAAGGACTTTTTCAAGGTGTTTGTGTGTTTTTTAAACATTTTTTTACGCTTTCTTCGTGAAATGGTAGGGGTACAATGTACCCCTTACCAATTCACATAGGGGGGGGGCCGGGATCTGGGGGTCCCCTTTGTTAAAGGGGTCTTCCAGATTCCGATAAGCCCCCCGCCCGCAGACCCCCACAACCACCGGGCAAGGGTTGTGGGGATGAGGCCCTTGTCCCCATCAACATGGGGACATCCTCCCCATGTTGAGGGCATGTGGCTTGGTACGGTTCAGGAGGGAGGGGGGGCCGCTCTCGTCCCCCCCTTTTCCCCTGCGGCCGGCCAGGTTGCGTGCTCGGATAAGGGGTCTGGTATGGATTTTTAGGGGGACTCCACGCCATTTTTTTTTTCATTTGGGGTGGAGTTCCCCTTAAAATCCATGCCAGATCTGAAGGGCCTGGAATGGATATTTGGGGGAACCCCACGTCAATTTTTTTTTTTAATTTGCGGCGGGGTTCCCCTTAATATCCATTCCAGACCTGAAGGGCCTGGTAATTGAATTCTGGGGAACCCCCACGCTTTTTTTTTTTTTTTTATCAATGACTTTTGTATGTATTGCCGGGAGCCGACAATTCATTAATAGCCGCGAGTCAGTTTTAAATGCATTTTTTTCTTTCAAAAATGAAATTTTTTGCAGGGACAGTTCTAAGCACGGGAAACATGCGCCACTTCACATGCATATCATACACACCCCCCAGGTACGAAATTTAAAGGAATATTTCACTTTTATTTTTTCATTTTAAGCATTATTAAAATCACTGCTCCCGAAAAAACGGCCGTTTTTAAAACTTCTTTTTGCATTGATACATGTCTCCTGGGGCAGGACCCCGGTCCCCAAACACTTTTTAGGACAATAACTTGCATATAAGCCATTATAATTAGCACTTTAGATTTCTCCCATAGATTTTTCGAATTTGCCGCGAACACCCCAATTTGTTCGCTGTTCGGCGAACGGGCGAACAGGCAATGTTCGAGTCGAACATGAGTTCGACTCGAACTCGAAGCTCATCCCTAGTGACCAGTGTAGTTTGGAGGAAGAGGCGGTGGTCGCACAGAGCCACCAGCACAGCAGAAGAGGGAGCAGGGTGCAAAAGCGGAGCGTCTGTCAGCTAGACAGTATGTCTGCTACTGCTCAACGCAGCAAGGGACAGAGCACACCAAAGCCAGGTCCAAGGAGTTCCCTAGCGTGGCAGTTCTTCACACAATGTGCTGATGACAAGACACGAGTAGTTTGCAGGCTGTGCAATCAGAGGCTGAAGCGAGGCATAAACGTTCTCAACCTGAGCACAACCTGCATGACCAGGCATCTAAGTGCAAAGCACGAGCTGCAGTGGAGTAGACACCTCAAAAACCAAGAAAGATCTCTGGCTCCTCCTGCTTCCTCTTCTGCTGCAGTCTCGGCCTCTTCATCCACCTCTGTAGTGACAGTGGCACCTGCCACCCCGCAAACAGAGGATCTGCCAGCAACACTACCACCTGGGTCACCAACCATCTCCACAATGTCCCATGGAAGCGTTCAGCTCTCTATCTCCCAAACATTTGAGCGGAAGAGGAAGTACCCCCCTAGCCACCCGCGATCCCTGGCCCTGAATGCCAGCATTTCAAAACTCCTGGCCTTTGAAATGCTGTCATTCCGTCTGGTGGAGACGCAGAGTTTTAAAAGCCTGATGGCATTGGCTGTCCCACAGTACGTCGTGCTCAGCCGCCACTATTTTTCCAGGCGAGCCATCCCTTCCCTGCACAACCAAGTGGGGGACAAAATCAGGTGTGCACTGCGCAACGCCATCTGTGGCAAGGTCCACCTAACTACGGATGCGTGGACCAGTAAGCACGGTCAGGGACGTTATATCTCCCTAACAGCACACTGGGTAAATGCAGTGGCGGCTGGGCCTGAGGCAGATAGCAGTTTGGCGCATGTCCTTCCACCACCGAGGATTGCAGGGCGCTTCAGTTTGCCTCCTGTTGCTAACTCCTCCTACTCCGCTTCCTCATCCTCTACCGCCTCCTCATCCGGTCAGCGTAACACCTTCACCACCAACTTCAGCACAGCCAGGGGTAAACGACAGCAGGCAGTTTTAAAACTTTCCTGTTTGGGGGAAAAACCCCACACCGCGCAGGAGTTGTGGAGGGACATGGAACAACAGACCAATGAGTGGTTGCTGTCAGTGAGCCTCAAGCCCGGCCTGGTGGTGTGCGATAATGGGCGAAATCTCGTAGCAGCTCTGGGCCTAGCCGGTTTGACGCACATCCCTTGCCTGGCGCATGTGCTGAACTTGGTGGTCCAGAGGTTCCTTAAAAATTACCCCAATATGCCAGAGCTGCTGCAGAAAGTGCGGGCTGTGTGTGCGCACTTTCGGCGTTCTCACCCTGCTGCTGCTCGCCTGTCAGCGCTGCAGCGTAACTTCGGCCTTCCCGCTCACCGCCTCATATGTGACGTGCCCACAAGGTGGAACTCCACCTTGCACATGCTGGCCAGACTGTGCGAGCAGCAGCAGGCGATAGTGGAGTTTCAGCTGCAGCAATCACGCGTGAGTCGCTCTGCGGAACAGCACCACTTCACCACCAATAACTGGGCCTCCATGCGAGACCTGTGTGCCTTGTTGCGCTGTTTCGAGTACTCCACCAACATGTCCAGTGCCAATGACGCCGTTCTTAGCGTTACTATCCCAGTTCTATGCCTCCTTGAAAAAACGCTTCAGGCGATGATGGAAGAGGATGTGGCACAGGAGGATGAGGAGGAGGAGGAGGAAGCGGGATCATTTCAAAGGCTTTCAGGGCAGTCTTTCACAAGTGGCTACGAGGGTGGGTTCCTGCACCAACAAACGCCAGGTACACAATTGTCCGGCAGAAAGGGCACAGTTCTGGAGGATGACGAGGTGGAGGAGGAGATGGAGGAGGAGGAGCCATTTTCACAGCAGGGTGGCACCCAGACCAGCTCGTGGCCATCACTGGTGTGTGGCTGGGGGGATACAGAGGACACAGACGATACACCTCCCACAGAGGACAGCTTTTCTTTGCCTCTGGGCAGCCTGGCACACATGAGCGATTACATGCTGCAGTGTTTCCGCAATGACCGCCGAGTTGCCCACATTTTAACTGGTGCTGATTACTGGGTGGCCACCCTGCTGGATCCCCGTTAAAAGGACAACGTACCGTCCTTAATTCCCTCACTGGAGCGGGATCGTAAGATGCGCGAGTACCAGCGCACGCTGGTAGACGCGCTGCTGGTGGCATTCCCACCTGACAGCGGGCGTACGGTGGAAGCACAAGGCGAAGGCAGAGGAGGAGGAAGAGGTCGCCAACGCAGCCGGGGCACCGGCAGCACCTCAGAAGGCAGGATTAGCATGGCTGAAATGTGGAAAAGCTTTGTCAGCACGCCACAACAACCAGCACCACCAGCTGAGATGGAACGTCTTAGCAGGAGGCAGCATTTCACCAACATGGTTGAGCAGTATGTGTCCACAGGCCTACACGTACTGGATGACGGGTCTGCCCCCTTTAACTTCTGGGTCTCCAAATTGGGCACATGGCCTGAGCTTGCCCTTTATGCCTTGGAGGTGCTGGCCTGCCCTGCAGCCAGTGTATTATCTGAACGTGTATTTAGCACGGCAGGGGGCGTTATCACAGACAAGCGCAGCCGCCTGTCCAGAGCCAATGTGGACAAGCTCACGTTCATTAAAATGAACCAGGCATGGATCCCACAGGACTTGTCCGTACCTTGTGCAGAATAGACATGTATACCGGTGTTGTGACAAAAACTGTCCGGCCATCGGATTGTGTCCGGCCCATACTGCGAATGCGCAGCGCTTGCACAGTACAGAGGACAAGGAGATTCACAAAATCTCCGAAGATGAACGGCGCCTGCGCTGTGAGTGCAGGTTCAAGCCCCACCATCCAAGTGGACATACAGTAGCACATAGTAACAGGGCCCCTCACGGGCTCGGTTCGATCGCCACGCTTTGGGCACGGCCTCACTTGGCTCGGCTTGAACCACGGATGGTGTGGCCTTCACCTGAACTCACCACGCAGGCGCCGTTCGTCTTGGGAGATTTTCGAAATCCCCTTGTCCTACATACTGAGCAAGCGCAGTACAGGGTGGACACTATTTGACGGGGGACAGAATTCGACACATCACCGGCCTTACCCAGCCATTGTTGTATTTTTGAATCAGTGTTGGCTACCTCGTCCTCCTCCACCGCCGCTTCCACCTACACAGCCACATCCACCACCACCTCAACCTCCTACTCCATATGGACCTCGTCCTCCTAGGTCAAGATTATTATTTTTTATTTTTATTTTTTTTATGTTATTTTAAGTTATTTCCCTATCCACATTTGTTTGCAGAGCACTTGCCATGCTCTTAACAACATTTTGCTGCCATTTGCAGCCCTCTAGCCCTTTCCATTACCTTTTTAGAGCCTTTTTAGTCCTTAGAAGTCCGGGTCCCCATTGACTTCAATGGGGTTGGGGTTGGGGTCCGGGTTCGGGTTAAAGTTCGGTCCCGAACCCGAACTTTTTTCCGAAGTTCGGCCGAACCCGTCGAACCCGAACATCCAGGTGTCCGCTCAACTCTACTTAATACCTAATAAGTGCGACTGCTGACAGCACAATGCAGCAGTGTCTGCTGGTCTTAGCACTGAGTGAATTGTTGGCAGGAGTTGCAGTATGGGCAGTATGCAGCAAAATAAAGACATAGAAATATCAATTTGATTTTCAAATAACCAGTGGCGGCTGGTGCTCAAATTTTTTTGGGGAGGAGCAAACAAACTGAAGAATTCTGAAAAAAAAAAACATCAATTGCAGCTATTGTGCCCATCAAACGCAGCTACTGTGCCATCAAACATAGCTACTGTGCCCATCAATTTCTGCCACTGTGCCATCAAACACAGCCACTGTGCCATCAAACGCAGCCACTATACCCATCAATTGCAGCCACTGTGCCATCAATTTCCGCCAATTTGCCAATGAAGCGCTATCACTGTGCCATCAATTGCTGCCAATGTGCCCATCAAATGCTGCCAGTGTGCCCCCCCCTGGCGCTTACCCTGTTTTGGGCGGTGTCCTCCATGTTTCTAGATGTCTTCTCCCGTCCTCTCTTCCCATCCTCTGCTATGATTTGGACGCCTGGTAGGTGTCCAATCACAGCGCCTGTTGTTTCAGCCAATCAGGTAACAGGTAACAGACCCAAGCACCTGATTGGCAGAGAGGCGGGTCAGTGTTAGGAAAGTAAATATTCATTTGCTTTCCTAACACACAGCTAAGTGAACTGCGAGTGCCCAGCATGGCGCTCGCTCTTCACCTTTTTTGATGCCTATTAGAGCCTATGGCTCTAATCAGGTGCTTCAAAAAAATACCCTGCCGCTGTAATTTCCTCCAAAATACCCTGCTGCTGTAATTCGGCGGCCATAGATAGATTCATGCAATGCAATAACCCTTGGGAGACAAGCCCACTGCATCCTTTAACCAAAATGGATACATTCTGTCAAAATGTCCTTATTTTTTTTTAAAGAAGTTTCAGAGGAAAAGTAAACTCTCAATTTTCCTCCTTATCAATCCTCTCTGGTGTTCTCCATGTACCCCAGTTTAAAGTGGTTCTAAAGCCTAAACATTTATTACCTTAAAGTGGAGTTCCACCTAAAAATAGAACTTACGCTTTAAGTGAAAGTGACCCCCTGACATGCCCCATTTGGCATGTAATTGTTTTGAGAGGGGGGGGCGGATACCCTTTTTTAGAGGCATCCAGCTCCCATTTTCTCCCGGGGCTCCATGGCGCTGGAAGGAAGTTCACCTCCGTGCAATCTTCTGAGACACGTCACAGGTCGGCTGGCCAATCCAAGCGCGCAGTGTGGCTCGCACATGCGCAGTGCGTGCCCGGCTATGAAGCTGCAGCAACTCAAGTAGAGTCTGCCTCATTTCCTTATGGTAGGATACCCAGTGTCAACTATCCCCCTCCCCCAGCCTTAAGCCTCGTACACACGACCAGGTTTCTTGTTGAAAAACGACAAAAAACTTGCTGGCAGAGCTTTCTTGCCGAGTAAATCGGTCGTGTGTTCGCGGCTATAAGGTTTCTCGTCAAGAAAACCGACAAGAATCTCAACGAAAAAAATAGAGAACCTGCTCTCTATTTTCTCGTCAGGATTCTCCATTTTCTCGTCGAGATTCTTGTCAGCATGTTTCTCGACGAGAAAAGTGTGTGTGTGTACACTTACCTGTCGCCGTGGAAACCCGTGCATGCTCGAAATGACTTTGACGCATGCGCGGTAGCTTCCTAGGCATAGGTAGGGTGTAGCAAGATGGCGGCAACGGCATCGAATGTGACGAGCGCACGCTCATCGTTAGTCGATTATGTCACCGCGTTTGCTCCATTCAAAGAACCGTGGGTTCTTTGAATCGAGCGTGTGTACACTCGGCCGGGACAAGTTTCTTGTCCAAGAATCTTGTCAAGAAAAACAACGAGTTTTTTCCTGACGAGATTCTCGGCCGTGTGTACGAGGCTTTACTGTCCCTGGCCCATCACATTCATTCATTGGATTTCAGTTGTTTCAGTCATGGAGGTTCACCATTACATGTGGGTTATACCTAGAGCAGTCTGCATGCAAATGCAACCTACTAAAGAATGCCAACTCCTTCAGACTGACATAAACTCGTGGAGATATTTTGGTGTTTGCATAACTCCCTGAAGAGTCAGCCCACTGCTGTTGAGAGGACTACTGAGGAAGTGTACTGAGACATTTTCAAGAAGATAAATAATACTCCTAAATAAACAAAAAGAATCCCAGCGGTTAGCGTACAATATTTTTACAACAGCACTCTAATCATACTAATTGAACATATGTCAGAGCATATAAAAGATTGCCAGCACAGCCACTAGTCACGTTGGCATGCGTGATGATGTATTGTACCAGGTCTTGCCCAACGTATTTCTTCTACACATACATCGCCAGGGAAGGAGACTTCTTCCCCTGACAATGTCTGTGTAGAAGAAACATGTTGGGAGGGGCCAGGTACGTGACATCATCAGGCACGCCGATATGACTTGTGGCTGTGCCAGCTCACTTGTATATGCACGATCCCTCATCCTTGAAAAAGTATTCATAACCCTTGAAATTTTCCACATTTTGGCATGTCACAACCAAAAATGTAAATGTATTTTATTGGGATTTTATTTGATAGACAAATACAAAGTGGCACATAATTGTGAAGTGGAAGGAAAGTGATAAATGCTTTTCAACATTTTTTACAAATAAATATGTGAAAAGTGTTGCGTGCATTTGTATTCAGCCCCCTTGAGTCAATACTTTGTAGACCCACATATATAGAGTGACATTTTTGCCCATTCTTCTTTGAAAAATAGCTCAAACTCTATCAGATTGGATGGAGAGCCTCTGTAAACAGCAATTTTCTAGTCTTGCCACAGAATCTCAATTGGATTTAGGTCTGGACTTTGACTGGGCCATTCAAATACATGAACATGCTTTAATCTAAGGCCCCTTTCACACTGGGGCGGGAGGTGCGCTGGCGGTATAGCGCCGCCATTTTTAGTGGCGCTATACCGTTGGAATTGCGGCAGTATTCGGCCGCTAGCGGTGCAGTTTTAACCCCCCGCTATCGACCGAAAAAGGGTTAAAACCGCCCGCAATGCACTGCTGCAGCAGCGGTTTGCGGGTGGTATAGCAGCGGTGTCCCATTGATTTCAATGGGCAGAAGCGGTGAAGGAGCAGTATACACACCGCTCCTTCACCGCTCCAAAGATGCGGCTAGCAGGACTTTTTTTAACGTCCTGCCAGCGCATCGCCTCAGTTTTTTAGGCAGTATTTACACACTATTTTTAGCACTAAAACACCTGAAAAACTCCTCAGTGTGAAAGGGGTCTAAACCATTCCATTGTAGCTCTGGCTGTATGTTTAGGGTCGTCGTTCTGCTGGAAGATGAACCTCCACCCTAGTCTCAAGTCTTTTGCAGACTTTAACAGGTTTTGTTCTAAGAGGGCCCCATCTATCTTCCCATCAACTCTGACCAGCCTCTCTGTTCCTGCTGAAGAAAAGCATCCCCACAACATGATGCTGCCACCACCATGTTTCTCGGTGGGGATGGTGTGTTCAGGGTGATGTGCAGTGTTAGTTTTCTGCCACACATAGCGTTTTGCTTTTAGGTAAAAAAAAAAACTATTTTGGTTGCATCTAACCAGAGCACTTTTTTCCACATGTTTGCTCTGTCCCAAACATGGCTTCTCACAAACTGCAAACAGGACTTCTTGGCTTTCTTTCAATAATGTCTGTCTTATTGCCACTCTTCCATAATGACCAGATTTGTGGAGTGCACGACTAATAATTGTCCTGTGGACAGATTCCCCTACCTGAGCTGTGGATCTCTGCAGCTCCTCCAGAGTTACCATGGGCCTCTTGGCTGCTTCTCTGATGAATGCTCTCCTTGCCCGGCCTGTCAGTTTAGATGGACGGCCATGTCTTGGTAGGTTTGCAGTTGTGCCATACTCTTTTGATTTTTAAATGATGGATTGAACGGTGCTCCATGAATTGTTCAAAGCTTGGGATATTTTTTTATAACCTAACCCTGCTTTAAACTTCTCCACAACTTTATTCCTGACCTGTCTGGTATGTTCCTTGGCCTTCATAATGCTGTTTGTTCACTAGGGTTCTCTAACAAACCTCTGGGGGCTTCACAGAACAGATGTATTTTATATGGAGATTAAATTACACACAGGTGGACCCTATTTACTAATTAGGTTGCTTCTAAAGGCAATTGGTTCCACTAGATTTTAGTTAGGGGTATCAGAGTAAAGGGGGCTGCATACAAATGCACGCCACACTTTTCACATATTTATTTTGTCAAAAATTCTGAAACTCATTTATAATTTTCATTCCACTTCGCAATTATGTGCCACTTTGTGTTGGTCTATCACATAAAATCCCTATAAAAAAATATTACGTTTTTGTTTGTAACATGACAAAATGTTGTCAAATTTCAAGGGGTATAAATACTTTTTCAAGGCACTGTATATGAGTGGCTTTTTATAATAAACTGAACCTGAAAAAATACTAATCTATGTGATCTATTCCTTTGTTCTGTTCTTGTACATTGTTTAATTCAATATCACTGTTTAATCAGGATACTGGAGTCTATCATAGTTGTGTGTCAGCTAGGCCTAGTTGATCTAATTTGGAGATCATATACTGTATATCTGGTAAGGAGCTTGTAAACACTGGTGAGATGAGTTTGGAGCACATTTTTGTTTGCTGTGTTGGCACTCTCTAAAGCCCCGTACACAAGATCAGGTTTCCATTGGACAAATCTGTGGATTTTTGTCCGATGGGCATTAGCCATGAACTTGTTCTGCATACAGACGGCAGAACTTTTTCAGCCAACATTCACAAAATTACGTGTTTTTCTTCTCTTTTTAGCGCTACCCTTTGGGCAACTTCTGCTAATGTTGTCTTATGGTTAGCATTTGTTCGGAGCATGGATGTTAGTCCGACGGTCTTGTGTACACACGATCGGATTGAGAGCATGGCTATCCAACATTTGTTGTTGGAAAGTCCGATAATAATTGTCCGATGGAGCATACAGACAGTCAGATTATCCGACAAAACCCTTCCATCACACAATTGTTGTCGGAATATCTGATCGCGTGTACGGGCCTTTATTGTCACAAGATCTTCCAACAAACGTATCCCAAGAATTATTTGCCTTTTGGGACTTTCACTTATCTGTTTTTGCACATTGTGTGTTATTTATGTACATGATTTTTATGACGTGATTCTTTGTTTTTGTTTGGCACAACTCACCGGATTCAAAGGGATACCACACCTAATTATGCTCCTGCTGGCCCCTCCCATTAGCCGTGATCTGCCTGCATTGCATAAATAAGACTAGAGATTCAGTCTAAAGCCCCGTACACACGGTCGGACTTTTGGCCAACAAACTTCATTTTGAGCAAGTTGGACCAACAATCCGACCGTGTGTAAGCTGGATGGACAAAACAACTAATGTTAAAATCAACCAACAATAGCAGAAGTTGACCAAAGGGTGGCGGTAAAGAGCAGAAAAACCACATGATGTTGCAAAAAGTTTTGGGAAAGTTTGCAGAAAAGTCAGAGCGTGTGTATACTATGAGTGTTCCCGACCAACTCCGTTCGGACAAAAAAGCCACGGAAAAGTCAGATGGAAGTCCGACCGTGTGTACGGGGCTTAAGATTAACTGCATAATCAAAGCAAAAAGGTGTTATTTAAAATTGTCTTTAGCATGTTGATGAGGGTGGAAAGGAGGAACCAAGGAAAGCAAAATATGAGCAGATTAAACTTCATCTTTAAGTCTTTTTTCTGCCAAATAGTTTAATCTGACAAATCTGAACTGTGCATATCTTCAGCAATAATATTAGACTCAGCAAATGACATTGATTCATATTTTATGTATGTAGGATCAAAAACTGTCTTATTGTTTTAGACCAACTGTCTTTCACCTATTCGCCAGTTTTATAAATGTTGGCAGCATTTGAATGCGAGCCACCTGAGAGCCGAGCAGTGCTGGCATCTGGCTACAGTCACTCTAGTGAGATACTGTTTCCTAAAACTGTCCTTTGAATTTCAAGTGAATTACAATCAACTGTTTAATTACAATGTGCTTTTCCAAGCTTGTAACAGGGTGAACTTGTACTACAATGCAGGGTTCAAACTCAATGAACAAAACATTAGCTTTTTAGCTTAAAGGCTTTCAAAACTGCTTTAGAAAATCACTCGGATGCCAACTGCTACTGAATTTAATGACAATAAAATTAAGTCCCTTATTCTGCATATGTAAAAGAGAAGTCACAGTTATACAAACTCACAAAAAACTGAAAATAATTTTAGTTTCACAGATAACCCCAATAAATGGCATTCTGGTACACATTTCATAATGACATTTTCATAAATGCTGACTGGTATGATCAGTTGTATAATTGTTGAAGGGAGTGTTTGGTCTCTTAATTAAAAAAAAAAATATGTACAGTGGGGAAAATAATTATTTGATCCCCTGCAGATTTTGTAGGTTTGCCCACTTACAAAGAAATTAAGGGAGTATAGTTATTATCCCATAGGTGTATTTTAAATGATAGAGACAGAATGTCAACCAAAAATCCAGAAAAAACACACAATACAAATGTTATAAATTGAGTTGCAGTTCAGTGAGTAAAATACGTTTTTGATCCCAAGCAAAACATGACTTAGTACTTGGTGGAGTAACCCTTGTTGGCAAGCACAGAGGTCAGACATTTCTTGTAGTTGGTGACCAGGTTTGCACACATCTCAGTCAGGATGGATTTTGGTCCACTATTCTTTACAGATCTTCTCTAAATCCTTACGGTTTCTTGGCTGTCGTTGGCAACTTGAAGTTTCAGCTCACTCCATAAATTTTCTATAGGATTAAGGTCTGGAGACTGGCTAGAACACTCCATTACCCTAATGTGCTTCTTCTTGAGCCACTCCTTTGTTGCCTTGGTGGTATGTTTTGGATCATTGTCATGCTGGAAGACCCATCCACGACCCTTCTTCAGTGTTCTGGCTGAGGGAAGAAGGTTCTCGACCAAGATTTTACAATACATCTCCCCTCAATATGGCAAAGTCAGCATGTACCTTTTAGCAGAGAAACATAAAGTTTCCACCTCTGTGCTTGACTGTCTGGATGGTGTTCTTAGGGTCATAGTCAGCATTTTTCTTCCTCCAAACACGGATCTCAATTTTGGTCTCATCTGACCACAGCACTTTCTCCCATTCCTTCTCTGAATCATTTAGATGTTCATTGGCAAACTTCAGACGGGCCTTTACATGTGCCTTCTTGATCAGGGGGACCTTGTGGGCGCTGCAGGATTTCAATCCATGGCGGCATATTGTGTTACCAATTATTTGCTAGTGACTGTGGTCCCAACTGCTTTGAGATCATTCAAAAGCTCCTCCTGTGTAGTTCTGGGCTGATCTCTCACATTTTCTATGATCATCCTTACCCCATGAGGTAAAATCTTACATGGAGCTCCAGACCGAGAGAGATTGATGGTTATTTTGTATTTCTTCCATTTGTGAATAATCCCCCAACAGTTGTCTCCTTCTCACCAATCTTCTTGCTGATGGTCTTGTAGCCCATTCCAGCCTTGTACAGGTCTACTATCTCATCCCTGAAGTCTTTTGACAGCTCTTTGGTCTTGCCCATTATGGTGGGTTTGAATAGAAGAAAGAGATTCTGTGGACAGGTGTCTTTTATACACATAACGAGTTGCCGTTAGGAGCACCTTCTTAACCACTTCCCTACCCAGCCATAGACAAATGACGTCCACAGATGGGATCTCCCATCCTGAGTGGACGTCATATGACGTCCTCGGCTTTGTAGGGGGATATCTGAATGATGCCTGCAGCTAGAGGCATCATTCAGATATCCTTTTGAAGTGCCGGCGATTCTGTGCACCATAAGAATGATCATAGCGGCGGTTCCACCGCTCGATCGTTCTTATAGGCGGTGGGAGGGGACACCCCCCCTCCCGCCGCCATCCGGTGCTTCTCCGGGCTCCCCCGTGCGATCGGGGACCCGGAGCGAATCTTCCGGCATCGTTGGTGGAGTCACGTGATGAGCATAGAGATGACTGGTGACCAGATGTCACCAGTCATCTCTATGATCGTCGGAGGCCCGGGCGCGATGTGATGACGTCACGCCCGGGTCTCAAATGTAAACAAAGCCGCCATTGCGGCTGTAAGTATGAAATCAGTGAAAAAATGTTCACTGATCTCATGCTTTCCAGCCTGGAGGAGAGATGTGGGGTCTTATTGACCCCGCATCTCTCAATAAAGAGAACCTGTCATACACATTCCTATTACAAGGGATGTTTACATTCCTTGTAATAGGAATAAAAGTGATCAAAAAAAAAAAAAAAAGTAAAATCATTGTAAAAAAATAAATAAATAAGTAAAATAAATAAATAAATAATAATAAAAAAAAATTAAAACGCCCCTGTCCCCGGTAGCTCGCGATCAGAAGCGAATGCACACGTAAGTCGCCCACATATGTAAACGCTGTTCAAACCACGCATGTGAGGTATCGCCGCATGCGTTAGAGCGCGTGCAACAATTCTAGCACTAGACCTCCTCTGTAATTCTAACCTGGTAACCTGTAAAAAAAATTAAAGCGTCGCCTATGGAGATTTTTAAGTACCGAAGTTTGGCGCCATTCCATGAGTGGGCGCAATTTTAAAGCGTGACATGTTAGGTATCTATTTACTCGGCGTAACATTATCTTTCATATGTTCCCAAAAAATTGGGCTAACTTTAATGTTTTGTTATTTTTTAATTCATGAAACCATTTTTTTTTTTTTAAAAAGGCGTTTGAAAAATTATTGCGCAAATATTGTGCAAGAAAAAATGTTGCAATGACCGTCATTTTATTCCCTAGGGTGTCTGCTAAAAAAAACATATATAATGTTTGGGGGTTCTGAGTAATTTTCTAGCAAAAGAATGATGATTTGTACATGTAGGAGAGAAGTGCCAAAATAGGCCCGGTATTGAATAGGTACAAAAAGCCCTGTATTGAAGTGGTTAAATAGACAGGACTAATTTGTGTACCACATGATCACAGCCACACACTGTAGCCAGTCTGTGGGAGCCAGAATTATTGTTGGTTGGTAGGGGATCAAATACTTATTATACTCACTGAACTGCAACACAATTTCTAACATTTGTATTGTGTGTTTTTTTCTGGATTTTTGGTTGATATTCTCTCTATCATTTAAAATACACCTATGATAAGAATTATAGATACTTAATTTCTTTGTAAGTAGGCAAAACAAAGCAAAACTTTGCTTCTGTCTATAGTGAGCAATTATATGTGTACATATAGGCAGCATATTTGCTTATTACATATTCAGATTATACTCTCTTTTTTGCAGTGCTTCACAATGGTTGTGCTCCTTGTCATAGTGCACGACTGTGAGTCAGCCAACTCATTGAAAACAATACAGTCCATTTGTGGCTAATATTTTATCTCAATAGCTGTTAAGCAGATGGTTAAGAAATACCACTGGGACACTTATCTCCCTGTAATGTCTGATATACAAATCTCTTCAATACAATAGCTCAAATATCAAAAAGCAAGCTAATAAAAACTGTGCAAAAACTGTAGAAACTTTGCACTAGATAAACCATTTCACAAACAATATGTGACATACAACATTAGAATTACCACTATTTTATTCTCCAAGGTGTCTGCTTTAAGAAAATATCTGTATATAATGTTTTTGGGTTTTAACTAATCTTCCTAAAATATTTTTTTTAAACACATGTTTGCGCCCCTCTTCACCAAGTCTTGCCTTTCCTGTCCATGTTCCACAGAGATCTCTATTAATTCCTGTAGAAATTTAGTATACTGTTAAAGACAATTTTGAATTGCTTTTCCATTATGGAAACCTGGACATTGGAACATTAACAGAGTTTCTTAAAAGTACAAATAAAAGCTCCTGTATGACAGTCTAAAATTATGTGATGCACCAAATCCTCCTCCATTTGTATTTCGCAAACCCCCTCTTAGCAATGCTGTCCATACAGAAAGCAGTGGGCAGGACTAGGTGTGGCCAGGTGCTGATTGACATATTACAAGCCTGTGAATCAGCAGTGAATGTTGATAGCCACTCCCCCTACAACATTTTTTCATCCCTTTGTAGGTCAAGCAGGCTTACATAAGAGTGGCAACTCTGCTCTGTATTTACCGTATTTATCGGCGTATAACACGCACAGGCGTATAACACGCACCCCAATTTTAAGAAGGTAGTTTAAGGAAAAAATGTTTTCACAGCCCCCTTTACAGTACACAGCCCCCCCCATTCATTATACATCCCCCTATCCAGTACACATCCCCCATCCATTATACATCCCCCCTATCCAGTACACATCTCCCCTATCCAGTACACATCCCCCCTATCCAGTACACATCCCCCCTATCCATTATACATCCCCCCTATCCAGTACACATCCCCCCTATCCAGTACACATCCCCCTATCCAGTACACAGCCCCCTCATACATTATACATCCCCCCATACATTATACAGTCCCCCCTCCCCAGTATACATCCCCCCATACATTATACAGCCCCCCTCCCCAGTATACATCCCCCATACATTATACAGCCCCCCCTCCCCAGTATACATCCCCCCATACATTATACAGCCCACCTCCCCAGTATACATCCCCCCATACATTATACAGCCCCCTCCCCAGTATACATCCCCCCATATATTATAGAGCCCCCCATACATTATACAGCCCCCCTCCCCATTATACAGCCCCCCGTACATTATACATCCCCCATACAGTACACAGCCCCTCTGCACTACCAGGAGACCCCCAGTCTCCTGGGACAGCGCTGCCAGCATTCTCTACAGTTAAGTAAAAAAAAATCACTGTCAGCCCCTTCCACAGCTCCTCCTGTGTCACTGCTATTGCAAAACGAAGCTTCCATGTACCTCAATAGCTCTGTTTTTTTCCACTGACCTGGTCACATGACTGCTCTCCTCTGATGTTACACATATGGTCATGTGACCACTCTCCTCCTCCAATCAAAGCTACACTCGGAGGAGGAGGAGAGCAGCCAGAAAAACTGAGCTATAGAGATGTTTAAAAGCTTTGTTTTACACAATGACACTGACACAGGAGGAGCGGTGTAGAAGGGGCTGGCAAGTGACTTTTTTTTTCTCAACTTCAGGCTATGCAGGGAACGCTGTTCCAGGGCCAGGGGAGGCGGGACCGCCAGCCTGACACCCCCCCCCAATGGGTGGCTCCTGGGGCGGACCGCCCGATCCCCGCCCCCTGTTGGTAGAACATGATATCAGCGTATAACACGCAGGCACTGTTTGCCCTCTGTTTTCAGGGGAAAAAGGTGCGTGTTATACGCCGATAAATACGGTAGGTGCAGTGTTGCATTTTTGCCACATCACCACAAGAAGCTGCATGCGGTGGACTTCATAGTCAGGATCAGCAGGTGTTTGTGGGAATTAGGAGGAACTAATAGAAAAGAGCAGATGCAAGCAAAAGTTGCAACACATTTTTTTTTTTTAATGAGAGGCTATATTTCCACTTTGCAGAAGCAAACTATTAAAAGGAAGAGAAATTGAATTATCCCCCTTTTTTAATACTAACCGACTCATTTGTTAAGCTGTTGTCCCCATAACCGACAAATAATTACACAAAAGACTAATAGGACCCCTAGATGGGTCACATGCAGTGGTTACAAATTAGTAAATTAGAGCTTAGTTTGTAACCTCTGTCATGTGACCCATCAGGGGGTCCTTATTCGTTTTTGGCATTTCCAAAGAAAGTGCCCAGACAGAAGACAATCAATGGAAAGCATGTGCCGCTCCCAGCAATTGCACAGTGAGGGTCTCTACAGATATATAAGGCTTTCGTGGGGAGAGGGTATGTGCAACATTTTCTTTTTTCATCCACAAATTTATTATTGAAGTTTCGAAAATTACATAGAAAGTTAACCACAAAAAGCCGCATAAAAAAGAAAAAGATAAACCTACAAATTATGCAGTTAAAAGTAAGCAAACCTAGAAAATCATATACAGGTGCATCTCAAAAAATTTGAATATCATCAAAAAGTAAATTTTTTTTAGTAATTCAATTCAAAAAGTGAAACTCCTTTATTATATAGATTATTTACACAGAGTGATATATCTGAAACATTTATTTCTTTTAATTTTGATGATTTTAGGTTACAGATAGTCAAAACCCTAAATTCAGTATCTCAGAAAATTTGAATATTGTGAAAAAGTTGAATATTGTAGACTCATGGGGGCTGATTTACCAAACGTTTGCGCCATGAGTACTGGCACATCTGCGTGCGCAATGGCTGTTTTGGTATTTACAAAACATTAGCGCCTGTAGCGCAGCCCTATTTCCCATTTACTATAGTGTTCTCTGCGCCCGGGAGGAGGCGCTCAGTGCGCTACTATGGACCTGGCGCAGGGCATGTTAAAATCTAAATATAAAGAAGCTGGAAGTGAGAAAATATTGGGGGTGACATGGGGTGATGTGAGGAAGTGTAGGGACACCTGCCCAAATAACTGATATGCCCAAAATAGAGTGGGAAAGTAACTTTTTCAAAACCAGCCCGCTGCGCCGGCAAGTACGATTCGAGCTGCGGGAGGTTTTTTTGAGCTCAGCGCGGGAATTTCAATGGTTCAAATGCGCCGGGACACTGCGCCGGCAAAATCTTAGTAAATGTCAAGTCACGTAACTCAATTTGCATAAGTTGAGAGGCACATCTCTGAACTTGCCAGTGCGCCTGCAAAATGACATTTCTAAAGGAAAAAAAACCCATTTAAAAGCAGCCGCGGCTGTAATGAATTGTCTTTGAAAGTCTTTGCTAACCAAAAAAAAAAAGCGTGGGGGTTCCCCCAAATTCCATAACCAGGCCCTTCAGGTCTGGAATGGATATTAAGGGGAACCCCGCTGCAAATGTAAAAAAAAAATGACGTGCGGGTTCCCCCCAAGTATCCAAACCAGGCCCTTCAGATCTGGCATGGATTTTAAGGGGAACTCCACCCCAATTTTTATAAAAAAATGGCGTGGAGTTCCCCCAAAAATCCACACCAGACCCTTATCTGAGCACGTAACCTGGCCGGCCGCAGGGGAAGAGGGGGGGACGAGGGCGGCCCCCCCTCCCTCCTGAACCGTACCAGGCCACATGCCCTCAACATGGGGAGGATGTCCCCATGTTGATGGGGACAAGGGCCTCATCCCCACAACCCTTGCCCGGTGGTTGTGGGGGTCTACCGGCGGGGGGCTTATCAGAATCTGGAAGACCCCTTTAACAAAGGGGACCCCCAGATCCCGGCCCCCCCCTGTGTGAAATGGTAATGGGGTACAAATGTACCCCTACCATTTCACAAAGAAAGTGTAAAAAATGTAAAAAATTACAAGAGCCGGTTTTTGACAATTCCTTTATTAATGTCTTTTCTTTTCTTCCATCTTCTTCTTCTTCCTTCTTCTTCCATCTTCTTCTTTTCTCCATTCGGGTTTCTTCCTCCATCTTCATCTTTATCTTCATCTTCATCTTCCTTCTTCCTTCGGTGTTCTCGTCCAGCATCTTGCCCCGGCGTCTTCCCTTCTTCTTTCTTCTCTGGCCGCTCCGTTTGAATTGGATGTTCCTGCTGTGCGACGCTTCAGTTCTCCACTTGGTCCGCTTACACCCAGTGGCTCCGCCCCCTCTGTCAACACGGGGAAAGTCCCCGTGAAATCCATGTGCGTCAGAGGGGGGCGGGGTCACCGGGTGTAAGCGGACCCAGAGGCGAACTGAAGCGTCGCACAGCTGGAACCTCCAATTCAAACGGAGCGGCCGGAGAAGAAAGAAGAAGGGAAGACCCCGGAGCAAGATGCTGGACGAGAACACCGAAGGAAGAAGGAAGATGAAGATGAAGATAAAGATGAAGAGGAAGATGAAGATGGAGGAAGAAACCCGAATGGAGAAAAGAAGAAGATGGAAGAAGAAGAAGGAAGAAGATGGAAGAAAAGAAAAGACATTAATAAAGGAATTGTCAAAAACCGGCTCTTGTCATTTTTGACATTTTTGACACTTTCCTTGTGAAATGGTAGGGGTACATTTGTACCCCATTACCATTTCACACAGGGGGGGGCTGGGATCTGGGGGTCCCCTTTGTTAAAGGTCTTCCAGATTCCGATAAGCCCCCCGCCCGCAGACCCCCACAACCACCGGGCAAGGGTTGTGGGGATGAGGCCCTTGTCCCCATCAACATCCTCCCCATGTTGAGGGCATGTGGCTTGGTACGGTTCAGGAGGGAGGGGGGGCTGCTCTCGTCCCCCCCTCTTCCCCTGCGGCCGGCCAGGTTATGTGCTCGGATAAAGGGTCTGGTGTGGATTTTTAGGGGGACTCCACGCCATTTTTTTTTAAATTTGGGGTGGAGTTCCCCTTAAAATCCATGCCAGACCTGAAGGGCCTGGTTTGGATATTTGGGGGGAACCCCACGTAATTTTTTTTTTAAATTTGCAGCGGGGTTCCCCTTAATATCCATTCCAGACCTGAAGGGCCTGGTTATGGAATTTGGGGGAACCCCCACGCTTTTTTTTTTTGGTTAGCAAAGACTTTCAATGACTTTTATCTGTATTGACAGGAACCAGCAATTCATTACAGCCGCAAGGACTTTTAAATGACTATTATTTTACTTTAGAAATGTCATTTTTCTCTCCAACTGTTATAAACATGGAAAACATGTGCTACTTTACAGGCATACTATAGACACCCCCCGGGGATGATATTTAGGGCCAGTTCACACTGGATGCAGTGCAGTGCGTTTTTTTGATGCCTGAAAAACGCAAAGAAAGTTGATCACATTAATGCCAATGGCATAGTTCACACCACTGCAGTCCGTTCCAGTGCATTTCAGAAAGCCAAAAAATAATTGGTCATGCTGCATTTTTTAGGTACAAAACTGTACTGGACCCCAGTAAAACACATCAAAAACGCAACGGAACATACCAAAAATGCACTGGAATGCACCGCAACGCACCTAAATGCCCCAAAGACGCACTGCAACACTCTTGTTCTAAGTGAAAAGAGGGGGAAAAAACACTGGACTGCATCAAAAACGCCTCAAAAATGCACTGGAATGTGTCAAAAACGCGCATTCAGAAAAGCACCTGGAACGCACCCAGACTGCGTTTCTATAGTGTGAACTAGGGCCAGTTCACACCATAGAAACGCAATCCGGATGCGTTCCAGGTGTTTTTCTGCATGCACTTTTTTCATGCGTTCTGGTGCATTTTTGGTACGTTTTTGATGCAGTCCAGTGCTTTTTTTTCACCCCTCTTTTTTATTAACCATAGATAAGGACAAGTGTGTTCCAGTGCGTTTTTGGTGCATTTAGGTGTGTTCCTGTGCGTTCCAGTGCGTTTATGATGCGTTTTGATGCGTTCCAGTACAGTCCAGTGCAGGTAAAATGCAGCATGTTCTACTTTTTTGGTGGAACTGGAACACACTGGAACAAACACTGCCATTTAGAACCATATAACCAACTTTCCATGCATTTTGGATGCATAAAAAACGCAATGCACTGCATGTGGTGTGAAATGGCCCTTAAGCAATTTGGCATATTTAAAGGCACTTCTCCTTGTTTTGTTTTTGGTGTTTTCCAAATTGGTGACATTGATATATGTCCCTTAGGGTGGGACCTGGGCCCCCATTTTAAGGCCATTAACTAGAAGATAAGCCAGCCAAGTGGGGACTAGCAAAATTAACAAGTCAGTTCCCATAGACTGCAATAGTATTTGTTGGTGGGGGGGAGGGGTGATTGTCCCATCTCTAATTTTGTAGCATGCTGGATGATGTGCTTAATTTTGGACGGGGGGAGGGGGGGGTTATTTTTTTGCAAGCTGCATTGGTGTTGTTCTGCACATGCCCAGCCAGTTAGTTCGTTTTTGGCGTGCTTTTTGTGTGTGAACAGCGCTTGGATATTTCTGGGCATGCTCACTCAGAGAGTGTTTTTATGGGTTAGAAATTGAAGGACATCCTTAACAGGTGTGCCCAGTTTGAATTTCAGTCTCTACATTGGGAGAACTTGCATTTTGGGTGTTTCATGGACTGTGCATGTGTTTTCAATTGCCTCATTAGCACACAAACATATGTTATATAAAGCTCACAGAGCATTCGGTCGCTTGCCTTGAGAAGAGGCAAGTGTGTGTGTGTGTGTGTGTGTGTGTGTGTGTGTGTGTGTGTGTGTGTGTGTGTGTGTGTGTGTGTGTGTGTGTGTGTGTGTGTGTGTGTGTGTGTGTGTGTGTGTGTGTGTGTGTGTGTGTGTGTGTGTGTGTGTGTGTGTGTGTGTGTGTGGTAAAATGTACATGTTGGTGTCCTTATCGAGTTTGTAACACATGTATTTTATTTGTTATGTCTTTGCAAAACAAGTGATTGGTTAACTTATGTGGATTGTATATTTTTGGTGTGGGGGAGATATGGTCCCCTGAAATAATTCTGATGTTGTTAATGTGTGTTGTTTGTTCACTTTGATTTAATTGTCTGCTGCATTTTTTTGGCCAAAAATTGCTCAAGATGTTGAGTCTGTAACTGTTTCAAATTGACCATGTTTTTTATTTTGCCTTCCCTTTTTGTTTTGTTGAACAATAAAATTAGATGGAAAGTTTTGATGTTTGTTTAGTGTTTTCTTTGCAACAAATGTGACAGCTGATTGGCATGTCAAAACAAAATAGGTGTGATTTGTCTACCCTGGTGCCTTCATGGTAGCATATGCATGGATTGTATTGTGTGTTGCCATGGAGCGTCACCAGGAAATGAAAAATACAGAGCGGTAAGTATTCAATTTTCCTTTTTTACTGCAGTGGTTCTCAGCCTCAGTCCTAAAGTACCCCCAACAGGACATGTTTTGTGAATTTAGCTTATCGAGAATTGCTGTCCAAAAATCATTGACTGTGATTTAAAGCACATGTGCAAGATGAAGGAAAACCTGCAAACATGGCCTGTTGGGGGTACTTGAGAAGCACTGATTTAGAGCACTGCACTTAAAAATAGCTCAAGGCCATATAATTCTAATTGTGGGCATTTTGAGGGAAACAAAGTAAGTGTTAGAACCCCTGCGTGTGTTGGGTTTGTTTTTTTTATATATTTTTTTTGTAGTTTGGCCTTTGTCTCCTTTTCTTAACATTGGCTTCACTTCCTGTCGCACAGCTAAACAGGAAGTGAAGGTAAAACCTTACCAATGGCTTTTCTTGGGGACACACAGATCAATCTAACTAGTGTCCCCATTAAGCAAATTGCACTCTAGCACTTTGTTGTGTACACCCCAAATCATTGGGTAGTTTGGGGTTTAGTAAAGACAAATCCACTCTGCAGTAAAAGTGTAGCTGCTGAAAATCTGAGGGAAAGTACTGGTGATTGGATGTTGGATGTTACAATCATGTAAAAGCTAAGATGTTTTTTTTTTTGGCTTGCATGTCCTCCTCAGATATACAGCAAGTGCACTTGTAGTGCAAAGTAGATTTGCCTTTAGTAAATAAACCCCACAGTCCAAACTACCTAATAATAATTTGTGGTGTACCCCGCAATATGCTCGAGTGCAATGTGCATAATGGGGAAAGTATTTAGACTGACCTGTGTGTCCCCAAGGAAAGACATTGTTAGGGATTTTCCCTCACTTCCTGTGTGGCTATGTGACAGGAAGTGAATTATTTGGAAGGATAAAGTGGCCAAATTATTTAGTTTAACTTTTCAAAGACACATTCCTAAGTTGAATTGTGATGCCTGTCAATGGCCCATTTTGACTCTCTTTAATCACTTGAGATCAGCGCTATAACTGATCGACGGCCACAGCATGGTCCTCAATTGCCGGGAGTCCGTCAATAAACGTCCTCCCCTTTGCGCGCGCTGTGGTCACAGAGTCACTGTGACTCGGGTGATGACAGATCCGAGTAAGGGGCCGATCCCTGCCCTTTACCATGTGATCAGCTGTCAGCAAATGACAGCTGATCACGTGATGTAAACAAAAGCTGGGTAATGGTTTTTGTTTTCTCCTTGTGCTGACAGCGTGAGCATAAAAAAAAGGCAATCACCGGCTTATGTGCAAGGGACATGGGGCCCGAAGAGGAAGAGGCAATTCTGCATCATCTGTGACAATTAGTAGCCCCTGCCAGTGCCACCTATCAATGCCCACCACTGGTGCCAATCAGTGGCACCTAGCAGTGCTGCCAGTGCCTATCAGTGCTCATCACTGCCAACTATCATTGCCACCTAGCAGTGCCACTTCTCACTGCCCACCAGTGCCAAATAGCAATGCCACCTCTCAGTGCCCACCCTTGCCACCTTATTGGTGCCCATCAGTGCAGTCTCATCAGTGTACATCAATGAAGAAGAAAAATTACCTTTTTTAAAAATATTAACCAGTTTCCTACCGCCCACGTCAAATGACATCCTTGGCTTTGTGCGGTGACATCTGAATGATGCCTGCAGTTGCAGGCATCATTCAGATATCATTCTTTTCAGCCGGCGATTCTGTGCACAATAAAAATGATCATAGTGGCAGTTCCGCCGCTTGATCGTTCTTATAGGCGGGGGGAGGGGACGCCCCCCCCCTCTTGCCGCCATCCGGTGCTTCTCCGGGCTCTCCCGTGCCATCTGGGGCTCGGAGAACGATTTGGAGATGACTGGTGACCAGATGGTCATCAGTCATCTCTATGACCGTCGGAGGTGCGGGCACGATGTTATGACATCATGCCGTGTTCCCGTATGTTAACCAAGCCGTGATCTTGGCTGTCAGCATGAGATTGGTGATTTTTTTGGAAAAATATCATGCTTTCCAGCCTGGAGGAGAGATGCGGGGTCTTATTGACCCTGCATCTCTCCATAAAGAGGACCTGTCACACACATTCCTATTACAAGGGATGTTTACATTCCTTGTAATAGGAATAAAAGAGATCCCAAAAAATTTTAAAATTAAAAAAGAGTAAGAAATACAAAAAAGTCAAAAAACAAAAACAAAAAATAAGAAAAAACGCCCATGTTTCCGGTAGCTCGCGCTCAGAAGCGAACACACACGTAAGTCCCGCCCACATATGTAAACGCCGTTCAAACCACACATGTGAGTTATTGCTGCGTGCGTTAGAACGAGTGCAGCAATTCTAGCACTAGACCTCCTCTGTAATGCCAAAATGGTAACGTGTAAAAAAAATTTAAGCATCGCCTAGGGAGATTTTTAATTACTGAAGTTTGGTGTCATGCCATGTGTGTGCGCAATTTTAAAGCGTGACGTGTTAGGTATCTATTTACTCAGCATAACAACATCTTTCACATTATACCAAAAAATTGGCCGTAACTTTATTGTTTTGTAATATTTTTAGCAAACAAAAGGCGTTTGAAAATTTATTGCGCAAATACCGAGCGAGATAAAAATTTGCAATGACTGCCATCTTATTCCCTAGGGTGTCTGCTCCAAAAAAATATATAGTGTTTGGTGTTTTGAAGTAATTTTATAGCCATAAATTTATGATTTTTACATGAAGGAGAGAAGTGCCAGAATAGGCCCAGTGCTGAAGTGGGTAAAATATAAAAAAAACATTTTTTAAACTCGGTCTTTTGTATTTATAGAAAAAAAATAAAAATAAAACACAAAGGTGATCAAATAGCACCAAAAGCAAGCTCTATTTGTGTGCCAACAAATAAAACATTTTCATTGGGTTACAGTGTTGTATGAGCGCGCAATTGTCATTAAAAATGCATCAGCGCTGAAATGTGAAACTTGGTCTCTGCGCAAGTGGTTAATATAAGGCTACATGCACACGGACGTTTTTCCAACCGCTTGTTTGAGCGTTTTTTGCAGCTTAAAAACATCTCTCCATGTTAGCCTATGGCCTCATGGCCACCATGGCGTTTTGGAGCTGTAAATGGCATAGGCGTTTTTAGGCCCCATGTAGACGGGACGCTGGTGCAAAGTGTTCTGAACTAAGGTTGAAAGTGGCGTTTAGAAAGGCGCGCTTTGTGGCGTTTGCATGCCGTGTTTTACCACATTTGCATGTATATGATAAGGAGCCGCCCTAAGCTCCAAAAACAGTATTATTTATGATTTTAGCTATTTAGTGAGACCAGAGTGATATGAGCAGCTGAGAGCAGCAGTGTAGTTGTATTTAGGCTGGGTTCACACTAGTGCGACACGACATCTGTCCTACTTTGGATCCGACTTTGCCCTGCGACATGAAGCCGACATATGTCCGACTTTCAATGAATGCCAATAGCAGGCACTGTGTTTGGTATGAATCTTGAGGGGGAACTCCAGGCCAAATTTGAAATAAAAAAACGGCATGGGTTCCCTCTCCAGGAGCATACCAGGCCCTTGGGTCTGGTCTGGATTTGAAGAGGAACCCCTACGCCGAAAAAACAGCGTGGGGGTCCCCCCCAGAATCCAAACCAGACCCTTATCCGAGCACACAACCTGGCAGGCCGCAGGGGAAGAGGGGGGGACGAGAGAGCGGCCCCCCCTCCCTCCTGAACCGTACCAGGCCGCATGCCCTCAACATGGGGGGTTTGGTGCTCTGGGGCAGGGGGCGACCTGCGGCCATGACGTCACAGTCACATGTTCCCATGACGTCACAGTCACATGCTCCGGGGCCACAACTGTTGCATTCCTTGTGTCAAGCCATTCCTGAACCAGAGGCAACGTATCAAGTGTCTTACCTGGGCTAAGGAGAAAAAGGACTGGACTGTTGCTCAGTGGTCAAAGTCCTCTTTTCAGATGAAAGTAAACTTTGCATTTCATCTGGAAATCAAGCTCCCAGAGTCTGCAGGAAGAGTGGAAAGGCACAGAATCCAAGTTGCATGAGGTCAAGTGTGACGTTTCCACAGTCAGTGATGATTTGGGGAGCCATGTCATCTGCTGGTGTTGGTCCACTGTGTTTTATCAAGTCCAAAGTCAGTGCAGCCCTCTACCAGGAAATTCTAAAGCACTTCATGCTTCCCTCTGCTGACCAGCTTTATGGAGATGCTGATTTAATTTTCCAGCAGGACATGGCACCTGCCCACACTGCCAAAAGTACCAATACCTGGTTTAATGACCATGGTTCCACTGTGCTTGGTTGTCCAGCAAACTCACCTGACCTAAACCCCATAGAGAATTTGTGGGGTATTGTGAAGAGGAAGATGAAAGACACCAGACGCAACAATGCAGACAGCTGAAGGTCGCTATCAAAGCAACCTGGGCTTCCATAACACCTCAGCAGTGCCACAGGCTGATCACCTTCATGCCACTCCGCATTGAGGCAGTAATTCATGCAAAAGGACCCTCATACAAGTATTCAGTGCATACTATACTGTACATTGACATGCTTTTCAGTAAGCCAACATTTCTGTATTAAAAATCCTTTTTTTATTGGTCTTATGTTATATTCAAATTTTTTATGATACAACATCTTGGGTTTTCACTAGCTGTAAGCCATAATTATCAAAATGAAAAGAAAAAAATCCTTGAAATGTATCACTCTGTGCGTAATGAATCTTTATAATATATGAGTTTCACTTTTTAAATTGAATTACTGAAATAAATAAACTTTTTGAGATGCACCTGTATGTGCAACTTTTGAAACGCAAAACTGTATGTAGCAAGGTGTCACTTTTGCAGGTAGCTTATGGACTACAGTTTGTGCCTATAATAACTTGACTCTTTTCATTGTCCGTTTGTATCATACTGCTGCAATTTGTTTGGTTCAGCTATAATAAGAACAATGCATGACGGACCTTGTGGTGCGGAGAGATAGAGACTCTATTGCTATAGGTCAGAAATAGACTACAAGGCCCACAACACCACTGTGCTGTTAGGGTGCGTGGTGGCACGCACAGCCTGCTGGGAGAACTTATTTAAGACAAGGCGGGGCTTGTGTTCCGTCTCTTGGGATGCCATCTTGCAAGAGGCCTGCAGCGAGGGTGCTTAGGCCGGGAAGCCTGTGCCTAAAGTGACGGAGGCCAGATCGCCTGATGGAGGGATTCCTGTCACAACCCTGCTGATCGGACCAGGGAGAGGGACCGCTCTATGCTCCCAAGCATCCAGAGTCACCTATCCACCGACGCCTTGTGAGCGGCTAAGCGGAAGACCAGTGACCACGACTTGTCCAGAGGCTGAAAACCAAGAGGGCCCAGTCGGAGAATACCAGCGAGGCGAGACCTCATGTGGTGAGAGGGCACCTGCCCACCAACATAACTAACTGTGTTGCAGGAAGGTGACTTCAATACTTTTACTTACACTTGCTGGCAACTGCAGTGCCGCAAGCAGAGACACGCTACATTCAGGAGTGAGTTAGCACTTTGGGAAGGATCAGCATTTAATTTGCCCTTTTCACCACACATGTTAATGGTTTAATCTTTCTTCACCTCTTCTGTTGGATTACAAATACTCAAGTACACCAACAAAAGCTAGCGAAGATTACTGGAGACTTTCTAGGATCAATCATCAGTCCAGCTCACTGACTAGGTTGATACAGCCAGCTCACTGACTAGGTTGATACAGCGGGACACGTACCAGTAAAGCTGCCCACCAGGGGGAGCCAGATAGCTTGTTGAACTTGCACATGTAAATCAACTGTTTGCATTTACTATATTGTCATTGTGCTGTTTTGGTGAGCTGGGTTGGATTTGGTGGAGAAGTACCTCACTGCAGATGTCATTGTAGTGAGAGATTCCTCCACCGTGCACTTCTTCAGATCTGCCCCTAAGTTGGGTAAATTTGGGTCTTTTAGTTCAAAAGTGAAACCCTGGAACTGTTGTGTATATGTATGCCAGTGGACTCTCACAGGGATCTGTTTGAGTCAAATGTCACATGTATAATATCTATTTCTTTACCAAGTAAACAAACTACCTCTTGGTTGAACTGCTCCTTGTGTGGGACTCTGTTTTTTGCAGCTGTGTGGCAGGCAAATCACAACAAGGTAACAATATTTAATTACATTTATTGTTGTGTGATACCATTGTGGCCCTCTATAGCTTCTAGGGGTCCACAATCACCTCATTGATATTATTGTCCAGTTGTGCCAAGGGGGAGTCGAGCCAGATTACAGGGGTTGATAGGCAGAGTACAGGCCCAATACTTAAACCAGCAGCTCCTACGGGGGTAGTGCTACATGTATAAAAAAATATGATTATCCTGTAAGGTAAGTACAAGTCAGAAGTCCTTGTCTGCATATTTTAAATAATTGAAGAAACAGTGTCAATACTATAGCCAGACAACAAGCATTTTTAGGAGAGATCAGTGATGGCAACCTCCTAGGTTTCTCCCATGATAGGTTTCCAGGAATATGGCTGAACTTTAAAGTGGAGCTCCACCCTAAATTTGCACTTCTGCTAATCAGAACCCTCCCCCCCTCCGGTGTCACAATTGACACCTTTCAGGGGGGAGGGGGGTGAAGATACCTGTCTAAGACAGGTATTTTCACCCACATCCGGGAGTCCTCTCTCCGGGAATCTGTGGGAGTGACGTCACTTCCCCCAGACTTCCCGTAGTGCTCTGGGAGACACTCGGCTCCCAGAACACAGGAGGACGAAGCAGAACGGTGCGGCGCGACTCGCGCATGCGCCGTATGGAACAGGGCAGTGAAGCCGCAAGGCTTCACTTCCTGGTTCCCTCAGCGAGGATGGCGGAGGGGGCAGCAGAGTGACGAGCGGTCGCTCGTCCTCTGCTGCGGATGTCGCTGGACTCCAGGACAGGTAAGTGTCCAAATATTAAAAGTCAGCAGCTGCTGTAGCTGTAGCTGCTGGCTTTTAATGATTTTTTTTTTGGCGGAGCTCCGCTTTAAGTAAAAAATGGCTGTAGTATTTGTCTTCGGAACATTGTCTTTGGAGGAAAGGCTATGCAATAGATACATAAGTCACTGGAGCACACTTAATACCATTGAAATTAAAGAATATCTTACCCGCTCTGTGTACTTCAAACCAATCTTGGAAATGGATTGCTCCTCCCACCTCCCACAGGCTCCGGATAACAAAATCTATAATTATTTTGGAATAACTACGTCAGCCAATTCTATTCACAAAATATCATCATCTACAGTGTTAAATTAATGTAATCCAATTTAGGGAACAGTGTTAAGATTTGCTCTTCCCTATTTATTGCCCTCTGCCTTGTCTTTCCCGATTCTAAAGATCTAGGATCTATTTTTTTATTTTTGTGTTTACATTAACCTCAGGACATGTTAAGATTAAGTTTGGTTAAATAACTGCCACATAATTAATAACCTCTATTAAATGGTACATTGTAAATAGAAGTAGTTAACTTAGCCATTGTAAAGCAGTCATGTAAATTTATTGGTGCTCTGCTAAATGTAATGTTGTAAACATAAGTATTGTTTGTAGCCTTCTGTCTATTGGTCTTATATTTTATATATAACCCGTTCTGAGCAAAAAATCGTCAGGGGCCGCAGGAAGTGGGGGCAGTGAACATACCTAATGCATATTGAATAATAAGTCCAATGTGAATGTAGAATATGTAAAGTGCTTCGTAAATTGTTGGCAAGATATATATATACACAGGTATATATGTGTAGCGCTGGTATTTTTGCCATGTAATGCTAAATAATGGACAATGCTAAAGATTGGTATTTGGCTCCCTCTGGTGGTATGCAATGTGAACGAGATCTGTTTAACTTTCACAGCAGATGCAGGAAGTGTTTTGTTTACTTTGTGAAAGGACTCACCTACCCACAATGCCCACTCACCTACCCATGAACACTAGGTGGCTGAACTGCATGCTGGGTAGGTAATAAAAGGCAAAGTGCAGCCATTTTTTTGTCTCTTCTGGACGCATGGCCTGCCTGCAGGGATCTGTGAAGGAGTGTTCCAGAAGAGGGCCTACATCGCGTGGAGAGGAACAGCAACCACTGACTCTGCCTTACCACAGTGTGCTGGAGAAGCGGTGTGATCGGGTCTGAGGATCCAGAACCCCTGGCAGAGCCAAGTGAGGGTCCGGGTCATCTTGCGGAGAAGAGCAGCGTGACGGTGCTGACTGGCAGCAGGACTGAGACTCATCTCACAGAGTTGCTGAGACCTGTAGTCTCACAGGGAGGTCTCATTCAAATAGACTGAGTTCAATCAGGCCTCAAAGCCTATACTTCATTGAGGGTTGACTGACGGTTAAGGGATACCTACACCGGAGGCATCTACAAGGGTGTTGCATAGCAGGAATTGTTATCACTCTTCATTTTATGTTACTTCATTACTTGTTAAACCCTTGGATTACAAACACTGCAGTATAATAGCTAGCAGAAGAAAGAAGACCAGAGACTACACTTCTCACTGGGAGGTTTTGTGCTTCGGTTACAGTAAAAAGGACTGCATTATACCTCAGGGGGAGCTCTTAAGAAATTGTATTGTGTTGTGTTTGATACCCTTGCATTAGTGTGTTTAGTGCGGCCGTACTGGAAGTGGGAAGGTGGCCAGTGTCAAGGCATTGTCACTCTGAGCACTAGTCCCACTTGGAGACGCGCCTGCAGTAGAGATTCAAGGAACCTTTAAGTGTTAATAATTTGCAAACACTCATTGCACTTGTAGCGCCCTCACCCGCCTTCTCCCCTCTCTTTATGGCTGTATGACTCGTCTAGGGGTATCTGGGAGAAGGGGGAGAATGTACACCACCAGCAAGGTTCTCTGATGTAGTATGCAGAGATATGAGCTAAACCGTTTACCTTCGGGTCTGCGTTTTAGGCCGGAGCTTCAGCTTCTCCTGTGGAGGATGATTGTCACTGTCACAGACAGGGACACTTAGCTTCCAGTAACACGAGTTCCACACCATAAAAAGTCCAACACTGTTTTATTTGCTTTGATCAATAGGTAGGCTGGTTGAACTTTAAAAGAACAGACATGGTGTGGGAAAGAGTAGGTCCAGGCACACTCAATGAATAAAGTCTCTCCTGTTCGGTTTAGTGCAAACAGGCTTGGCGCACAGTTGCTGCCACCGACTGTGAATTTGGTCCCTTCCACTGACCTGGGTGAATGTTGAGGCCTCTGCCACAGGCCTTAGAGGAGGCCTGCCACTGACCTGATGAAGATGGGTCTCTGCCACAGACCATAAGAACATGAAATACCTCCGTTAGGACAAACGACCCCTGTCAGGGGAAGACATCCATCCGGACGGTCACCAGAGGCCCACACCGGCACCGGCTAAATGCTGCACCGACTCTATGGGAGGGTCACGTCTCCGGTCCCTTACGCCCTGGATTCAGGCACCCAATACCGGGGGCACCTTAGGAATGCTTCTCCCTTGCGGGACCCAGACGAAGGTACTGGGCCCCAGGCCTCCTTGCAAAGTACCTCACCCCAGGCTAAAGGTGCCTGGGATGGAACTCGACTCCACGCGCCCAGACCAAGGGCGCCTGGGCACAGACGAACCGCAGCAGTCCCCAGGCTGAAGGTGCCTGGGGAATGGACCTCGTGCGCAAGATGTCCACCCCTTTTTTACCTCTCCCAGCAGGCACAGCGTGTTCCCCGCCCCGCCGTACTACTGCCGCGAGAGGACACAAAGGGCACGGCGCTAGAATGGCAGTTCAACCCTGGTCCCAGGTGACAGCGCCACCTAGGGACCGCAGGGAACATGACACCATTCATACCTCCCACACTCCAAAGTGTCCATAAATCCCAAAAATCTATGTATCTGGGCCATCTATGGCCCAGATACACCCCTCTAAATTTGACACCCGCTACACACTATTATAGTAAGTTTGTATATTGATACAGTTATTATAACCACTGTTTTATACCAGTTTTAGTAAACTTACATTCTGGTTAATCACAATTGGTGTGAGGCTAGTTCATTATCCTAACAGGTGGAACAACTGATGCCCAGATAACGGTAAAGGTACACTATATGCACAATGTTATTGTGGGATTGTTCCTTGTAGTAAAAGCTTCACATCAACACTGTTACACAGCTGTGTCAAGCGGGCTGATCCAACTTATTTGGGGGTTGGAGAGCAGAGTACAGGCCCAATCAATTACCAGCAGCTCCTTGGGGGGTCAGTGCGACATATGTGTATATATATAAAATAAATACATAAATACTGTATATTCTCGAGTATAAGCCGAGCCGAATATAAGCCGAGGCACCTCATTTTACCACAAAAAATTGGGAAAACGTATTGACTCGAGTATAAGCCTAGGGTGGGAAATGCAGCAGCTACTGTAAGTGGAAAAGAGGGTCAACAATTCCCATTTGCATGTCTCACTGTGCCCATCTGCATACCTGATCTCCCGCTGTGTTTTGCAGTCAGTGTGCCCATCTGCATACCTGATCTCCATGTCATGCAGTCAGTCGGCGGCCATCCAGTGTAACAAAGCCTCCTCCTTGTCCTAGTTCGTGATAGACGGAACACTGATTCAGTTTCCCAGCACTGAGTCAGTGTTCAGTGTTCCGCCTATCAGGGGTGAGGACGAGGAGGAGGCGGGGCTTTGTTACACTGGATGGCCGCCGACTGATCAGGTATGCAGATCGGCACACTGACTGCATGACACAGCGGAGAGACTTGAGTATAAGCCGAGGGGTGCCTTTTCAGCACATAAAATGTGCTGAAAAACTCGGCTTATATTCGAGTATATACGGTACATGCACACACACATCAATAACATCAATAAACAAATATATACATACATAAATAAGTACATAAATAAAAAAGTAACAATGACAAGTCACACTCTAAAAAGCTATTTGAGGAAGTATGAAAAATGGTCATCAGGGCCAATAAAGTGTGAATCGCATTTATTTGTTGCATGCATACAATGGATATTGCACAATAAAAGTATACTGTAGATGTTAATAAAAGATCTGTGATGGGGACATTTAACCCCATTTCCCCTAAATCTCATTAGTATGGCATTTATTATGGAACCTAATTTGACAAAAGAACATGGGTAGTAGACCAGGGATGATTCATTGTATCTTGGGCCCCAGGCTATTTCCAGTTCATCACTAGATTAATGGGATAATGTACAAGACTGTATAATGTATAATATTAAAACGATGCTTTCAGCTACAAAGAATGTGAATATGTTTGTGTGTGATTGATTATCTTAACGGAAGCTTTACTCTGAAGTAGGGATGAGCTTCGAGTTCGAGTCGAACTCATGTTCGGCTCGAACATTGCCTGTTCGCCCGTTCGCCGAACAGCGAACAAATTGGGGTGTTCGCGGCAAATTCGAAAAGTCTATGGGAGAAATCTGAAGTGCTAATTATAAAGGCTTATATGCAAGTTATTGTCATAAAAAGTGTTTGGGGACCCTGGTCCTGCCCCAGGGGACATGTATTAATGCTAGGGTTGTCCCGATACCGATACTAGTATCGGTACCGATACCGAGCATTTGCCTGAGTACTTGTACTTGGGCAAATGCTCCCGATGCTTCACCCGATACTTGTATAGTCAGCGATGATCAGTGCGGTGGGGGAGTTACAAGCACCGATCACCGCTGTATATATTTAAAAGTAGTTTCTCCGCTTCTCTCTCTCCCCCCCTCGCGCGGCTTTCAGCTGCTTTAAAATCAGCGGTGATCGGTGCTTGTAACTCCCCCACACACGATCACCGCTGATTGTCCCCGTATCCTCCTCCAGCCCCCTCCGTTTTGCTGCTGTCTCCATGCTGGTGTCTCCCTCCGTGCCGCCGTCCCCCTCTGTGTCCCCCTCCGTGCTGCTGTCCCCCTCCGTGTCCCCCTCCATGCCGCCATCTTCCTCCGTGCTGCCGTCCCCCTCCATGCCGCCGTCCCCCTCCGTGTCTCCCTCCCCCTCCGTGTCTCCCTCCGTGCTGCTGTCCCCCTCCGTGTCCCCCTCCATGCCGCCGTCTCCCTCCGTGCTGCCGTCCCCCTCCATGCCGCCATCCCCCTCCGTGTCTCCCTCCATGCTGCTGTCCCCCTCCGTGTCCCCCTCCATGCCGCCGTCTCCCTCCGTGCTGCCGTCCCCCTCCATGCCGCCGTCCCCCTTCATGCTGCCATCCCCCTCTGTGTCCCCCTCCACCCCCTCGATCTGTCAGGATGGAGAGCGGAGGTAAGAGCTGGTAAATCCGTCTCCTTACTGTTTGGAATGTACAGAGTCAGTGATCACTGACTCTGTCCATTCACATAACTGAAACATCGTAAACTGTGTTTACAATGTTTCAGTTTATGAATGGAGAGGAGCCGCTTTCTTCTCTCCATTCATTTTCAGGGCAGCTGAGGCTGCTGAGAAAGGGACTGGGGAATCTGTGTCCCTAGTCCCTTTCCCTGTCTCAAAGAGGAGATGTCAGAGGTCTGTTCTCACCAAAGCCCCCCAACAGGGCTGATAAAAAAAAAGAAAAAAAAAGAATAAAATAAAAATAAAATAAAAATAAAAATTAATTGTAAAAAATAATAAAAAAATAAAAGAAAAACACACACTGACACTGACACTGTCCACACCCCCCCCCCCCCCATTAAAAAAAAGAAAGCATTGTAAAAAAAATAAAATAAATAAAATAAATTGTAAAAAAAGAAAAATAAACAAATTGTAAAAAAAAAAAAAAAAAAATACTGAAACATGTGCCACTGTCACATGACATTTTAAAAAAAGTATCGGTAATCGGTATCGGCGAGTACTTGAAAAAAAGTATCGGTACTTGTACTCAGTCTTAAAAAAGTGGTATCAGGACAACCCTAATCAACGCAAAAAAAAGTTTTAAAAACTGCAGTTTTTTTGGGAGCAGTGATTTTAATAATGCTTAAAGTGAAACAATAAAAGTGAAATATTCCTTTAAATTTGGTACCTGGGGGGTGTGTATGATATGCATGTAAGGTGGCGCATGTTTCCCGTGCTTAGAACTGTTCCTGCATAAAATGTCATTTTTGAAGGAAAAAAAGTCATTTAAAACTCACTCGCGGCTATTAATGAATTGTCGACTCCCGGCAATACATAGAAAAGTCATTGATAAAAAAAAAAAAAAAAAGCGTGGGGGTCCCCCAGAATTCAATTACCAGGCCCTTCAGGTCTGGTATAGATATTAAGGGGAACCCCGCCACAAATAAAAAACAAAATGCGTGTGGTTCCCCCAAATATCCATACCAGGCCCTTCAGATCTGGCATGGATTTTAAGGGGAACTCCACCCCAAATTTAAAAAAAATGGCGTGGAGTCCCCCCAAAAATCCATACCGGACCCTTATCCGAGCACGCAACCTGGCAGGCCACAGGAAAAGAGGGGGGGGGGACGAGAGAGCGCCCCCCCCTCCTGAACCGTACCAGGCCACATGCCCTCAATATGGGGAGGATGTCCCCATGTTGATGGGGACAAGGGCCTCATCCCCACAACTCTTGCCCAGTGGTTGTGGGGGTCTGCGGGCGGGGGGCTTATCGGAATCTGGAAGACCCCTTTAACAAAGGGGACCCCCAGATCCCAGCCCCCCCCTATGTGAATTGGTAAAGGGTACATTGTACCCCTACCATTTCACAAAGAAACTGTCAAAAAATGTAAAAAAACACACCAACACCTTGGAAAAGTCCTTTATTAAAAAAAAAAAAACATTCCAGCGGTGAAATCCAGTGTCCCGCGGCAATCCGATGTCCAGCGCTGTCCGTCATTGGCTGAGCCTGAGCGGACCTGATGGGGAACTTCCTCCGCAGTCTATTACATGTATAGACCCGCCCCTTCTAAAGTTCCCCATCAGGTCCGCTCAGCCAATGACTAGGTGTAAGGCTGAGGACCTGATGCGGAACATGAGAAGGGGCGGGTCTATTCATGAATTACACAGTGAAGAAAGTTCCCCATCAGGTCCGCCCCCTTGGTATGTCAGACCGCGCCTACGTCATTGGGTTGTGGGGTTGTGGGGATGAGGCCCTTGTCCCTATCAACATGGGGACATCCTCCCCATGTTGAGGGCATGTGGCTTGGTACGGTTCAGGAGGGGGGGCGCTCTCTCGTCCCCCCCTCTTTTCCGGTGGCCTGCCAGGTTGCGTGCTCGGATAAGGGTCTGGTATGGATTTTTGGGGGGACTCCACGCCATTTTTTTTTAAATTTGGGGTGGAGTTCCCCTTAAAATCCATGCCAGATCTGAAGGGCCTGGTATGGATATTTGGGGGAACCGCACACATTTTTTTTGTTAATTTGCTGTGGGGTTCCCCTTAATATCTATACCAGACCTGAAGGGCCTGGTAATTGAATTCTGGGGAACACCCACGCTTTTTTTTAAATTTTTATCAATGACTTTTGTATGTATTGCCGGGAGCCGACAATTCATTAATAGCCGCGAGTGAGTTTTAAATGACTTTTTTTCCTTCAAAAATGACATTTTATGCAGGGACAGTTCTAAGCACGGGAAACATGCGCCACTTCACGTGCATATCATACACACCCCCCAGGTATGAAATTTAAAGGAAAATTTCACTTTTATTTTTTCATTTTAAGCATTATTAAAATCACCGCTTCCGTAAAAACTTCTATTTTTTAAACTTTTTTTTGCATTGATACATGTCCCCTGGGGCAGGACCCGGGTCCCCAAACACTTTTTAGGACAATAACTTGCATATAAGCCTTTATAATTAGCACTTTAGATTTCGAATGTTCGAGTCCATTGTATTTAATAGGGTTCTAAAGTTCACGCAAACATTCTGTCTGTTCGCAGGTTCTGGTGCGAACCGAACAGGGGGGTGTTCGGCTCATCCCTGCTCTGAAGGATAGAAAGGCTGGCATTGATAAAAGAAAGTCTAAAGACTTGCAAAGCTGAAATTGACCTAAGCTGGCCATAGATGGGTAATTTTTTTTTTCATTCAGCCAGTAGGCTGAACAAAAAAAAATTATTCCTCCATCCAATCAAATGAGGTGTTTGGAGGAATTCCCACCCCAGCTGGGACATTGTATTCTGACAGTGAAGAATGCCTTAAAAGGGCATAGTTAAAGTGGTTGTAAAGATTTTTCTTTATCTTACAGCATTCTTTGCAATAAAATAAAAAACCTTCTGTGTGCAGAAGCCCCCCTAATACTTACCGGAGCCCCATCTCTATTCAGCGATGTGCATGAGTGCCTCAGCTGTCTGGGACTCTCCCTCCTGATTGGCTGATTGGCTGAGACACCTGATTGGACTCTCCCTCCTGATTGGCTCCAGCTGCTATCAATCAAGCTCAGTTATCCAATCAGGAGAGAAAGGGGGCAGGGCCAGATCACAGCTCTTGCTATGGGGGAACTCGACAGGAGGGAGGGCCAAGAGCTCCAACGAGGGACCAGAGAAGAGGAGGATCCAACTGCTCTGTACATAACCATTTCACAGAGCAGGTAAGTATAACATGTTTGTTATTTTTAAAGAAAAAAAAAAACAAGACTTTTGTATCACTTTAAAGTAATATTAAAGGCAATTTTTAACAAACATGTTATACTTACCTGCTCTGTGCAGTGGTTTTGCACAGAGCAGCCCGATCCTGGTTTTCTTGGGTCCCCTGCTGGCGCTCTGGGCCCCTCCCTCCTGTTGAGTGCACCCAAGCAGGCTCGCTCCTGAGCTGCTGCCCTAGGTGTCCATTCAAACTCAGAGCCGTGGCTCGGCCCCACTCCCTCTCTCTTCTCATTGCCTCACTGGCTGTGATTGAATGCAGCGAGAGCCAATGGCTCCTGCTGCTGTCTCAGCCAATGAGGAGGGAGAGTCCCCAGAGAGCTAAGGCTCTCTTGCACTTCGATGGATCGTGATGGGGCTCTGGTAAGTTTTAGGGGGGCTGTCGCACACAGAGGGTTTTGTTTTGTTTTTTCAAATATTTTATTGATAAAATTAAACAAAGTAACATGTTTCATTGTACAGGTTGTTTCAACATAAATGGTACATTAACATTGGCTGAAAGCATTCATAAAAGAACTGTCATAGTCCAATGCAAAGAACCTAGCATGAACCTTAGTGTGTTGAGTCAGGTCTCACGTTTTAGTGTCGAGTGTGCAGTATGCAGGGTTTTAGACAATATGCAGATCAGAAATTCTTTATTGTGTTAGATGCAACAAAGCGCAAGAACTCGGGGAGAGATATTGGGTACTGGTACTCAGCTAGGAGTACCTGTGTTTAAGTGCTCAGAATAGTTTGGTGCCACAGAGGGATTTTTACCTTCATGAATAGTGCAAGAAGGTGAAAAAGATTGAGTCTTTAGAATTACCGTATTTATCGGCGTATAACACGCACCCCAAGTTTAGGAGGGAATTTTCGGGAAAAAAACTTTTAGGAGGGAAGTTTAAGGAAAAAAAAACCTTACATTTAAATGCAGCCTTACCAGTGTCCGTTGCAGCCTTGTCAGCAGTGTCCATTGCAGCCTTGCCCCAGTGTCCAGTGCAGCCTTTGCCCAGTGTCCATTGCAGCCTTTGCCCAGTGTCCAGTGCAGCCTTTGCCCAGTGCAGCTTTGCTCAGTGTCCAGTGCAGCTTTGTCCAGTGCAGCCTTTGCCCAGTGTCCAGTGCAGCTTTGCCCAGTGTCCAGTGCAGCCTTTGCCCAGTGCAGCCTTTGCCCAGTGTCCAGTGCAGCTTTGTCCAGTGCAGCCTTTGCCCAGTGTAGCTTTGCCCAGTGTCCAATGCAGCCTTTGCTAAGTGCAGCCTTGCCCCAGTTTTCAAAATTGGCGCCGCCGAGATCGCCGCAGAGACTAGGCGGAGCGGGGCGAACGCCGCCGAGAACGCAGGGACGCAGAGACGCAGGGACTGGGCGGAGCCGCCGCCGAGATACACATAGCCGAGTGTACTCGGCTATACTCGGCTTTTCTCGGCTCCGCTCACAGTCACGCCGAGTCCCGCCCTATGATGGACATATCACAGGTCCAATGGCGGGACTGGGCGTGACTGTGAGCAGAGCCGAGAAAAGCCGAGTATAGCCGAGTACACTCGGCTATGTGTATCTCGGCGGCGATCGCTGCGCTCCGCTCAGTCAGCGGAGATCGCCGGGATCAGTGGGTATCGGCGTATAACACGCACCCACGATTTTCCCCTGATTTTAAGGGGAAAAAAGTGTGTGTTATACGCCGATAAATACGGTACTTTAAATTTGTTGGCTGTAGCCGCTGATTAAACATTTTTTTTCCAGCATACCCATTTGACAAAAGTCAATCTAACAATCAACTTCTATTGAACAGGGAAGGCCACACATGGATCAAAATATGTCTGGTCCCTGCTGAACTGGCTGAGAAGTTTGTTTGGACCAAGCTGGCCCTACTGACCTGTCAGCATTGTATAAACTGTACAGGGCCGCTAATAGGGGGAGACCACTAGCCCTCCTGTAGGGGGCCCGGGCAAACAGGGGGGCCCGGGCAGCAGAGGAAATCATTGCGGTCGGATGGAGGGGCAATTACAGAATTACTTCCCCCGCACCGATCCCCCTCCCTGTTCTGCCTGCTTCTGATCCCCCCTCTGTGCCCCCTGTCACTGTGCTGCCCCCCCCCACGGCACTGCTGGCTTACCTGTCTCATAAAAAATAACACATTTTAAAATAAAATACATTTTAATACATTTTAACTTTCTTTAAAAAATTATATAAAAAATAAGTTTAAAGATTTTAAAAAACTATTTAAAAAAGGGCTAATTCACACAGGTTCTCTGTTATGTTTGTGTCCACTAATAATGATTTTAGTGTATTTGTTTGTGAAAATATTGTTTTGATATATTTCGGGGGGGGGGGGGCTAGGGGGCCCTGTCAGGTAGGCTGTACGGGCCCCGTGATTTCTAACAGCAGCCCTGAAACTGTATGTAGCATCAGCTGTTCCAGCAGCGGTACGGGGACTTCCTGTCTGTTGCCGCAACAAACTTGAGTCTCGCTGAGCACTGCCCAGCAATTCACAGGACATATTTTTATGAATGAATTCAATGCTTCCTTTGAGTGGGCGAAGGTGGAAAGACAGGCGGGTGACATCACAATCTCCACCTTAGCCAATAAAAATACAGGGCTCATGAGTCTGTTGCTCAACAGACTCAGTTTTGTTCCTGCAGCAGACAGGAAGTCCCTGTACCGCTGTCGGAATACAACGCTGTATACTGTATGTTAAGGTGACCAGATTTTTAGAATGAAATCCGGGGACATTTTTTTTTTTTTACTAGTAATAGCAGCCTGTCAAGTCTCACCCTCCGGGCCCCGGCTACTACTGGGTGGGGAGCGGAGGAAGATCACTCTGCCAGGGAAGGCAAGGAGATAAGCAGGCAGGCGGCTGGCCGGGACTTGAGCCAAGGCAGAAGAACATGCGAGCGGAGCTGAATGGACAAGCACTCGAAACTGAAGAAATACTCCCTCCGATCCGACCAGCACATGATCATCAGAAAGGGGCACAGATAATGGAAAAAAATACACCCCCCTAAGCTAGTAGTTGCGGGGGAGCGGGGGGGGGGGGGGGAGTTCAGAGCTGGAGTGTGAAATTTCGATTTTTTTTTACTCTGCACTGACTGTCTTTGAAATTGCCCCAGCCCCTGTTCAAATCCAATCCGGGGACAAAACTGGGGACAGACTTGGTCCGAGGACAGTGTCCTCAATCCGGGGACTGTCCCTGGAAACCGGGGATGTCTGGTCACCCTACTGTATGTAGCTGATGCTATATACAGTTTATACAATGATGACTGCAGAGAAGGAAATGGTTTATTTGGGTCAAACTATGTAAAATAACACAAAACCTGGAGTTACACTTTAAGACACCATGATTTATGACCTGCAGCTAAATTCTTATGTTAGCTCAACAGCTGTGAAGCAGGAAGCAGAAAAGCAGAAAATACATCCTGAAATGTATAACTAAATTAAAATGCAATCATTTCATTTATATTTCATTGGTTAACTTTCTGAACCGTAAATATGTTGATTTTTTAAAATTCAGAGAATACTAATCTCATATTATATGCACAACACATTATCATCACTAACAGAGGTGAGATAGATACAGACACAAGTAACCTTTAAGAACCCACAAGTAATTCTATGTGATATATTGGAATGCACTTTGGCAGTATTATCACTAAACTGTCAGGTATGTCTGTATTATTCCCACTTAAACAGTGATAGATGGAAGTATTATTTTGGCAAGTGTCTTTGGTTACATTTGTATAATAAAATAATTGAATTCGGAAAGGAGTTTGCTCGTGTTTAAAAGACGTGAGTTTTTATAGTACTCCTTACAAAGTGTTACAAAATGAATTCTACATATTAAAAAATGTGTGTTGGGAAGTCATTCCATCTCTATGTAAGAAATACATTTATAATGCAACTTGGTATTAAATCCTCAGCATATTTTAGCTTAACACATTAAGCACAATTGAATAAACATTCCCCAGTAAACTACAGTATTTGTTGTAAATTCTTATCCCAGCACTTGCAGTCTCCAACTTTCAGCACTGCTTCCCTAAACTTCTAGTCAGTCTCTAAGCCATTGTATTAGGTTAGAGAAGCGAGGGGGGATTAGGACAGAGGACTGAGGGAATACCTTGCCATTTTAGGTTACAGGACTGTGTGTTTCTATTGATGTACACAGTGTAGGGAGACATGACTCTAGTCTCTGCATGCAAGGGTCGTGTGGCTCCATAGGATGCAGCAAGAGAAATGAGAAACCCTAAAATAGGAAACCTGGGGCAGTAATCATGGCATCAGCTTACACTGGAACATAGGCAAGGATTAGAAAATAAAAAAGCTGCATACTTAGTAAGTGAATAAAACAACTGCTGAATGAACTTACGGTCACTTTAACCACTTAAAGGGGTTGTAAAGGTGCGTTTTTTATTTTCTAAATAGGTTCCTTTAAGCTAGTGCATTGTTGGTTCACTTACCTTTTCCTTAGATTTCCCTTCTAAATGTTTTTTTTTCTTTGTTTTCTTTGTCTGAATTTCTCACTTCCTGTTCCTCCTCAGTAAGCTGTTTAGTAAGCTGTTCTGGCTGACTCCACACCACTCGGATGATGGTGTGAAGTTTAGTGAGGAGAAACAGGAAGTGAGAAATTCAGACAAAGAAAAAAAAAACATTTAGAAGGTAAATCAAAGGAAAAGGTAAGTGAACCAACAATGCACTGGCTTAAAGGAACCTATTTAGAAAATAAAAAACAAACCTTTACAACCCCTTTAAGCCCCGGACCATTTCGCTGGCCAAAGACCAGGCCACTTTTTGTGATTCGGCACTGCGTCGCTTTAACTGCGTGGTCGTGCGAATGGCTCCCAAACAAAATTGACGTCCTTTTTTTCCCACAAATAGAGCTTTCTTTTGGTGGTATTTGATTACCTCTGCGGTTTTTATTTTTTGTGCTATAAACAAAAATAGAGCGACAATTTTGAAAAAAATTCTATAATTTTTACTTTTTGCTATAATAAATATCCCCAAAAAATATATAAACATTTTTTTTTCCTCAGTTTAGGCCGATACATATTCTTCTACATATTTTTGGTAAAAAAAATCGCAATAAGCGTTTATTGATTGGTTTGCGCAAAAGTTATAGCGTCTACAAATAGGGGGTAGTTTTATGGCATTTTTATTAATATATTTTTTTTACTAGTAAGGCCCCTTTCACACTGGGGCGTTGGGTGCGGTGGCCGTATAGCGCTGCTATTTTTAGCGGCGCTATACTGTCGTAATTGCGGCGGGATTCGGCCGCTAGCGGTGCGGTTTTAACTCTCACTAGCGGCCGGAAAAGGGTTAATACCGCCCGCAATGCGCCTCTGCAGAGGCGCATTGCGGGCGGTATCACCGCGGTTTCCCATTACTTTCAATGGGAAGGAGCGGTGAAGGAGCAGTAAACACACCGTTCCTCTCACCGCTCCAAAGATGCTGCTAGCAGGACTTTTGGAGCGGCCCTGCTAGCGCACCGCCTCAGTGTGAAAGCCTTCAGGCTTTCACATTGAGACTGCTGGGGCAGGAGTTTTCAAGCAGTATTTAGGTGCTATTTTTAGCGTGAAACCGCCTGAAAAACTCCTCAGTGTGAAAGGGGTCTAATGGTGGCGATCAGCGATTTTTATCGTGACTGCGACATTATGGTGGACACATCAGACACTTTTGACACCATTTTGGGACCATTGTCATTTTTACAGCGATCAGTGCTATAAAAATGCACTGATTACTATATTTACACTAACATCTCTCCGTTCTTCAGCTCCGTGACACGATCGCGGGACACCGGCGGACATCGAGTCCGCGGGTCCTGCGGGCACGGTCACGGAACTCGTGGTAGGGTCGCAAGCGCGCCACCGGCGGCAAATTAAAGGGGATGTACAGTGGGGAGAACAAGTATTTGATACACTGCAGATTTTGCAGGTTTTCCTACTTACAAAGCATGTAGAGGTCTGTAATTTATCATAGGTACTCTTCACCTGTGAGAGACAGAATCTAAAAAAAAAATCCAGAAAATCACATTGTATGATTTTTAAGTAATTAAAGTTGCATTTTATTGCCTGACATAAGTATTTGATACATCAGAAAAGCAGAACTTAATATTTGGTACAGAAACCTTTGTTTGCAATTACAAAGATCATACGTTTCCTGTAGTTCTTGACCAGGTTTGCACACACTGCAGCAGGGATTTTGGCCCACTCCTCCATACAGAGCTTCTCCAGATCCTTCAGGTTTCGGGGCTATCGCTGGACAATACAGACTTTCCACTCCCTCCAAAGATTTTTTATTGGCTTCAGGTCTGGAGACTGGCTAGGCCACTCCAGGACCTTGAGATGTTTCTTACAGAGCCACTCCTTAGTTGCCCTGGCTGTGTGTTTTGGGTCGTTGTCATGCTGGAAGACCCAGCCACGACCCATCTTCAATGCTCTTACTGAGAGAAGGAGGTTGTTGGCCAAGATCTTGCGATACATGGCCCCATCCATCCTCCCCTCAATACGGTGCAGTCGTCTTGTCCCCTTTGCAGAAAAGCATCCCCAAAGAATGATGTTTCCATCTCCATGCTTCACGGTTGGTATCATGTTCTTGTGGGTTGTCTCGTCAGACCACATGACCTTCTCCCATTTCTATGGATCATCCAGGTGGTCATTGGCAAACTTCAGACAGGCCTGGACATGCACTGGCTTGAGCAGGGGGACCTTGCGTGTGCTGCAGGATTTTAATCCATAACGGCGTAGTGTGTTACTAATGGTTTTCTTTGAGACTGTGGTCCCAGCTCTCTTCAGGTCATTGACCAGGTCCTGCCGCGTAGTTCTGGGCTGATTCCTCACCTTCCTCATGATCATTGATGCCCCACGAGGTGAGATCTTGCATGGAGCCCCAGACCGAGGGAGATTGACCGTCATCTTGAACTTCTTCCATTTTCTAATAATTTCGCCAACAGTTGTTGCCCTCTCACCAAGCTGCTTTCCTATTGTCCAGGAGCCCATCCCAGCCTTGGTCTACAATTGTATCTCTGATGTCCTTATACAGCTCTCTGGTCTTGGCCATTGTGGAGAGGTTGGAGTCTGTTTGATTGAGTGTGTGGACAGGTGTCTTTTATACAGGTAACAAGTTCAAAGAGGTGAAGTTAATACAGGTAATGAGTGGAGAACAGGAGGGCTTCTTAAAGAAAAAATAACAGGTCTGTGAGAGCCGGAATTCTTACTGATTGGTAGATGATTAAATACTTATGTCATGCAATAAAATGCAAATTAATTATTTCAAAATCTTACAATGTGATTTTCTGGATTTTTGTTTTAGATTCCGACTCTCGCAGTTGAAGAGTACCTATGATAAAAATTACAGACCTCTACATGCTTTGTAAGTAGGAAAACCTGCAAAATCGGCAGTGTATCAAATACTTGTTCTCCCCACTGTATATATACGCCCATTTGCCTGCCTGAGCCATTCTGTCAACGTATATCTTCGTGCGGCGGTCGGGAAGCGGTTAAGTGTGTCCTAGTCGTAGAGCAAAAATGTAACTTATTGCAGCTTACCAGTCCTTAGATGTGATATCTGAATTTATTTTCTTTCTGCAGGGTGACAACCATTACTCACTGTACTGTGTCTATGGAGAGACAGTGTTGTCACTCTACAGAACACCCCACTCTTCTCTATAATTTAGGGGAGAGTTGCTCTGTAGTCCTGGCACAATTCCTAATAACACTTTTTGAGATAAGACTGCAAAGAGCACAGGACACAGAACATCACTGGCAGGATCAACAGGTATGTTTGCACTTTTAGAAAAGATATAAGAACACATTTTAAATTGTTTATTTAAGAGGCCAAAGTAAATGAATATGAGAAATTCCCTGTCAGGATTTATATATACCGTATTTTTCGCTCTATAAGACGCACCTGACCATAAGACGCACCTAGGTTTTAGAGGAGGAAAACAAGAAAAAAATAAATATTCTGAACCAAATGGTGTACTAAAATATGGACATGGACAGGGGCTGCGGACATGGACAGGGGCTGCGGACAGGGGCTGCGGACATGGACAGGGGCTGCGGACATGGACATGGACAGGGGCTGCGGATATGGACAGGGGCTGCAGATATGGACATGGACAGGGGCTGCGGACATGGACAGGGGCTGCGGATATGGACATGGACAGGGGCTGCGGATATGGACATGGACAGGGGCTGCGGATATGGACATGGACAGGGGCTGCAGACATGGACATGGACATGGACAGGGGCTGCGGACATGGACATGGACAGGGGCTGCGGACAGGGGCAGGGGCTGTGGACATGGACAAGGACAGGGGCTGCCGACATGGTCAGTATCCTTCTTCTAATACATTTTCCGGTCATTATTGCTTACATGTTACATCACTGTGACCGTTCCTCTGCTGAGCCAAGCCGACGTCAATACCGACCGCCCGAGCATAGCCGAGAACAGCCGAAGTGAGCTGAGTGGGGGCCGCCCCCTTCCACCCGAGCACAGCCGAAGTGAACTGAGCGGGGACCGCCCCCTCCCACCCGAGTATAGCCGAGCCCAGCTGAGCGGGGACCGCCCCTCTTCCCGAGTATAGCCGAGCCCAGCTGAGTGGAGACTGCCCCCTCCCCGCCCGAGTATAGCCGAGCCCAGCTTTGCGAGGACCGCCCCCTCCCGCCCGAGTATAGACGAGCCCAGCTGAGCGGGGTCCGCCCCTCTTCTCGAGTATAGCCGAGCCCAGCTGAGCGGGGACCGCCCCCTCCCGCCTGAGTATAGCCGAGCCCAGCAGGAAATTCACATTATGCCGCTTTACGGGAGACTCTATTTGTGCGGCCGTCGGAACTCGTGGGGGGCCTTTTTTCGTACGGGGGGCACTTTCTTGCAGTGGCGGGGGAGTTACCAGCGGCGGCGGGGGGCGGTGCCGGCAGTGGCAGGGGGCATTGCCTGATGTACATTCGGACCATAAGACGCAGAGACATTTTCCCCCATATTTTTGGGGGAAAAAAGTGCGTCTTATGGTCCGAAAAATACGGTACTTTAACTATCAGAGTCAGTCTGTAGAATTATTAGGTGTGGTTATCTTTTAAACCTACCCACTTCACATATGTACCCGTAGCACTTACCCCATAGGAGCTGCTAGTGATGATGGGTCCTCTGTTCTCTGTCACGACAACAGAATAAGTTAGACTAACTGATGGGGAAGTTAGCCTTACCTATGACCATTAACTTACGCTACAATAAGGCTAATCCCCATTACAATAGTCCACATAGTATCATTAAGAATAGCACCAACCGTGAAAGCATGTATGGAATTTAAAAAAAACTCACTGTAATGCTTATCAATAGCTACTCAAACAACATTCCTGGTGCACTCTATGTATACAGCCCCAATAGTGGGAGGGTGTATGCATTAATGACAAACGGGCACCCCTGGTGGTGTCTAAAGTACCTAGTGTCTAATTACCAAGGTTAGCCAGTTGTCATTTGGGGCCATTCTGCAAGGTGGTGCACATGTAGCTGTCTCTTCAATTATGTTTGCAAAACATGGCTAATGGGCTGTTAGGTAAGTATCTGTCTCTATTGCATTAACTAGGGGCAGTAGGAGATTAAACTCTATAGCTCCACTTGCCAATTCTGGCAAGCAACAGGTCCCACACTCTCGGCAGTCAGTCAGTCCAGCAGTCTCAGTTCTTAATATCTGTGTTTGATTCCCTGCACTACTATGTTAATAGAAAGAAACTGATTAAAGTAAATCTCACATGAGGCTTGCTGCTATACACCTATGTGTTCCCACATAAAGTCAACTGTAAATGGTAATTAAAGTGAAGCGCCACCCCTCTAATATTAAAATCAATATAAGATGTGAATCTTGCTAAAACCTAAAATACTCCAAATATGCAATGCTTAGCAAGGATAGTGGTAACCCCTATTCCAAAAAGAAGACAACTCAATGGCTGATAAATACTATTTACTGGGATAATGGAAACAGATCAAAAAAGTAAAAAAAAAATGTATTGAGTGAATATCATAAACATAAAATATAAAACACCTTTAGTGACAACACACAGTGTAATAATGGCTCCAAAATAAATTGTAAGATGTGAACAAATTCTTTAGAATGAACACGCTTCTGTGAATCTGGTGTTCTCCATAAATCACCAACTATGCCCCTTCACCATTCAAACTGCTTCTGTGAATCCTGGTGTTGTCCATAATCACCAACTGTGTCCCTTCACCATTCAAACTATACTATACCTCCATATATAGACCTTGGACGGGTCCATATAAATCTTCCCCTTAGGGGTGTTTCTCCACCGTCTGGCAGTTTAGCTCCTGTTCCTGGGACACTCTGTTTAATGTGCAGTAATCCTCATACGGAAGGTGCTCAGAAAATTTGAAAACTGGCATAGTGCTGAACCATATAAAATCACACATTGGCAGAGGAAGAAGTCACACACGACCCAACCCCTGCAGCAATCAACCTGCAATAATAAGTGACACCACACCATAATTACAGTAACATGGCATAATAACCTAATAAGGAGCAGTAACAATGAGCACCTGCTTACAAACATACTAACCATATAGAAAGACAAATAGAAGAATACACCAAATCCTATAATGAGCTAGTAGATGCTCACGCTGAGGAGCTTATAATGAGGATGAATTTGCTGACCTAGAAGACCGGTCTAGAAGGATTAAAGTGAAGTTTAGAGGCAATCCTAAATAAGTTAGTTCCACTTAACTGGTACCATATTTTCCTCAATTCTCTAAAACAATTTTACCCACTTGTTCTCCTCATGATTTCGCCCTGGTTCACACTGGTGTGTTTTGAAATGCGATTTGACATGTCAAATCGCATGTCAAATCGGCGGCATTTGCCGGCAATAGCACCGATTTAAAAAATTAATTTCTTTACTACTATCGGGACTGACAAGTGGGATTGAAATCGTGCGAGTTCAGCTGAACTTGCATGGCTTCATTCCCGCAGCCCAGTGTGAACCTGGGCTACATCATACACTGGGCGAGTTCAAACCAAAGCATCCACCTGCTTCTGTACCAAGAGATGTCTTGGTTCGTATACATTGTTTTCATGTTACAAAGCAAATAATGTCAGCATACCTGATCTGTATGTTCACCTCTCTGTTTTCGAATATCTATCCTGGCTAACTAAGCTCAGAAAAGATGCCCCAATACATAAAGTGCTCAAAGACCAAAACATAGATTTCCAACTAAAATGTTTCCTTTCAAATTCAGTTGGCTCCCATTTTTACGAAAGAAGGATTTAACCCCTAGGCTCTGGTGGCATGCCAATATGCGGCCTCTCGGATACCATACCAATTAGCAGAGACAGCTGTGCCGGGACCATGAGCCCTGTAAGCTGCCAACACAGTTATCAGCGGCTAACAGAAAGCTTTCCAATCATGTGACTGCCGTGACCGACAATCACGGTGGTCATGTGATCATAAACCCGCCATGCCTTCCAGCATATGAAATCCCTTAAAAGGCCAGGAGGTGCCAGCGCAAAGGGGTTAAACAGCTAAATAACTGGGGCCTAAGCCCCCCCCCCCACTAACCAAAATAAGAGCATGTAACATGTTGCCATTCGTCAGCCCCACATCTCCAATCGACCCCACTACTAATCAGAATTGTGGGGTTCTTCTCCCCATGGGCTTCTGTATACATTTTATTTTGGCACGGCTGTGCGTGGCTCTGCCAGCACAATTGCATCATCAATTTACAGAGATCTGTGAATTGAGGGACTTCATGTCTCATCTACCACTGTAACAGAGAGTCTCATAGTTCTCAATGGAGCACAACTGCATTGACCTCAGTCCATTGATACTTCCTCCAGTTTCATAACTGAAAGCTTGTACCTCGGTATAGACCTGCGGCTTGAAAAGTCTGCTGGAACCTGTGCATTGTACTTGCAATCCATTGATCACAAACACAATGCTTTCCAGGTTCAAATACAATAGATTAGTAAAAAAAAGATTTCCTTTAAAGATTGGTGTTTTTATTATTTTTTTTAAATGTAGAATATGCCTTTAATCCATGTTCAGATAATGCAGCATTTATATTAAACAACTTATTTATATTATTTATGCAAAACTTTTAATTAAAAAGAAACCTGAGAAAACAAGTTTGCTTTTAGCTCTCCGTGTTCTTTTAACCACACTTTTGCTTGAGATAAATGACTAAGGGAAACTAAGGAAGACAGAGAAAACAGTGCAACGGAAAATAAGACTGAATTATTGTGATAAATTAACTACACCAAGAGCAAAGCATTGTTTATCAGGGAGATAGTAAGTGGAAAAAAATGAAGTAATGCATCAGTTACAAAAAGTAAAAATACCGCAAAATGTTATAGAAAATCACACTGTGGTAAATCGGTTAAAGGATAACTAAACCCAAGAGCAAAAAGTAAATATATTATAGCTTATCCATCCTTAGATCTAGTGACTGCATGAATTTTTATTTTTTAGGCTAAGATTATTTTCAACAAGTACAAAAAATATGTGTTGATTCCCCCAGAAATGCAGTGCCTTCATCACTTTCTGTGAGCAGGACTGGAAGAATAAAATAATGTTATCTTTTTTCTGGAAACCACTAATCTCTCCACCCCCACGGAATTGAAATGACAATTTTTGTCTGGGTGTGATAAACGTAGCCACCCAGGGAAAGGAAGTGTGTGAAAATAAAGGATAAAAAGAGTGCTATGGCAGCTACCCTATCTGAAGACTGGTAAGCTGCAATATTTGACATTATTGTTTTTGGGTTTAGATATGCTTTTAAGTGCAAACAGGTATAGGTATTTCAGCATTCACAAACCTCAACGTTCCAGTTGAACAACTCTGTCATTGTCCTACCCTCCAAATATTCATAAGCATAATTAACTAATTGGTATAATTTCTGCTACCTAATACACGCCTACTATTTGGCAAAAGTATGTGGACACCTCTCCAAAATGTTTGAGTTAAAAGAGAAGTTTGGGGTTTAAAAAAAACAAACATTTATACTTACCTAGGTACTGCATTTGTCCCCCGCCAGCTCTGCAGTGAGAACTGAGCATTCAAACACCACTGATTGCTCAGTTCTCTCCCTCAGTTCTGCGCAGAGAGCCGTGACTGTCAGTCAGCTGCTCTCTGCTCTCCCCTTCAGTGAGCGAGTTCACTGGAGCACTGGGCTGTGGAGGGGACGGGAGAGGCTGGCTCATCCTCTCAGCGGATAGCTTAGAGGCTGAGCCAGCTGCTGGTTCAGGTTCCTGAGTTGATCCTGACCATATGGTTGGGACATTTCTAGAGCCTGGACCGACTCTGTGACGTTAGCTAAAAATGGATATCAGGAGTGCAAAACAAACTTCTCTCCTGTAATCCATAGGAGACGTATGGTCAAAAAAGCATGGGCAGAGATGCTCCATATGCTTCATGGCACACTTGGTCAATCTCCTGGCTCCTGGAAGAGATGCAGTATCTTGCATACTGCTGGAGCTTGTGCTTCCACCATGTGTCTTGTCCCTTGGTATCAGTGCATTTACGTGCATCGCCTCCTCCTCACTGGCCTCATCCTCTGACTCTTCGGAATAAGAATATTACAGACTCCCCAGAGCATATGCAATGTCAAAGGCTCAATGCTGCCATCTTGTGTTGCAGTCCATATGCCTGGGGAACAGGAGCCATACTGGACAAGAGCTTCTCAAAGCTCTCCAGGCCAATGCTGAGAGGTGGCTGACTCTGTGCCATCCTCAGCCAGGGACATTTTACCTATTCTCTGCCAATTACCAGGGAAATTTCAAACATGTACCTTACCTGGTATATGTCCTCAACCTGGTGGTGCCCCCAGAAGGTTCTTCATCAAGCCAGTAGGGTATGTGACCACTTTAGGCAGTCATACCTAGCAATAGCTCACTTGGCAGAAATGCAGTGCCAACACCAGCTGCCCGATAGCCATTTCATCCGTGATACTGAAAAGCACAAGAACATAATGTTGGCCATGCTACAGTAGCTGCATCTACAGCTGAGTGCCATCAATGAGTATCTCTGAGATTATGGTATGAGGACAGGCTTTTGGGAGTAATTTTCACAATATTAATGGCTCAGGATGCATGCAGCATTTTGGCACCTTTTGAAGATCCAACCAAAATGGTAACCCTCAAGTGACTATTAACACCTTCCCGCCCGGCCTATAAAAGAATGACAGCCTGGCAGTGGCTTTACCGTTCTGAATGGATGTAATATGCAGTGGCACGATCTGTCACCGGCTGTATCCACCTAATACAGCCCATGACTGATCAGTGTATCGGCTCACAGCCAGTGCCATGTGGCCGCTGTGACCAATCACAGCAGGTCACGTGACAGTTGTAAACAGTGGAGGGCTGTTTTAACCACCTCGCGCCCGCCGTACGACTATGTACAGCCGCAAGGTGGCTCTACAATGCCGGGAGGCCGTCTTTATACGGCCTCCGCTCCTCCGGCCACTGGGAGGCGCGCGCGCCTGGCGCATCACTGTGATGCCGATGCGCGTGTCTGGCGGCCACGATGTCTGCCAGGTACCCGCGATCGGCCGGTACACAGACAAGGACGTGGATCTCTGTGTGTAAACACAGAGATCCACGTCCTGTCAGGGAGAGGAGACCGATGCTGTGTCCCTTGTACATAGGGACACAGATCGGTCACCTCCCCCAGTCACTCCCCTCCCCCACAGTAATATTCACTCCCAGTGTACACATTTAACCCCTTCCTCGCCCCCTAGTGTTAACCCCTTCCCTGCCAGTCACATTTATACAGTAATCAGTGCATATTTATAGCTCTGTTCGCTGTGTAAATGTGAATGGTCCCAAAATAGTGTCAAAAGTGTCCGATGTGTCCGCCATAATGTCACAGTCATGAAAAAAATCACTGATCGCCGCCATTACTAGTTAAAAAAAATACATTTTATAAAAATGCCATAAAACTACCCCCTATTTTGTAAACGCTATTACTTTTGCGCAAACCAATCAATAAACGCCAATTGCGTTTTTTTTTATACCAAAAATATGTAGAAGAATACTTATCGGCCTAAACTGAGGAAAAAAATATATAAAAAAAAAATTGGGATATTTATTATAGCAAAAATCTAAAAATATTGCTTTTTTTTCTAAATTGTCGCTCTATTTTTGTTTATAGCGCAAAAAATAAAAACCACAGAGGTAATCAAATACCACCAAAAGAAAGCTCTATTTATGGGAAAAAAAGGACGTCAATTTTGTTTGGGAGCCACGTCGCACGACCACGCAATTGTCATTCAAAGCGTGACAGTGCCGAAAGCTGAAATTTCACCTGGGCACGAAGGGAGTGTATGTGCCCAGTAAGAAAGTGGTTAATGCCATCCATTGTGTACAGTTGTATTGCTAGTTGTGATTGGTCAATGTGATCACATGGTACAGACAGGGCCAATAACAGCCCACCTGTACAATGAGATTAGCTTTGATAAACAACAGCTAATCACAACAAAACAAACCAAATTAATCGATTTCATTCAGTAAAATGCTTGCTTATTGCAATGGAATGCATGGCTATATGCAAACATGTGTAAAAAAAATAAAAAATCCTGTTCACTTCCCCAGAGTAATACAAAGTTACTATGGAAACATTACATTGCTATGGTTACAGTGTGTTAAAAAAAATCTTAAAAAAATTGAGAAAAAATGTAATAAAAAAAATAAAATGGAAACTTTTTTTGTTTTGTTTTTTTGTTCTGACACACATCAGTGCCCTTGATCACATCAGTTATATGATATAATGCTGTACTGCTCTGGTGACAGTACAGTGTATGTAAAAAAAAAAAAAATGTGACTTTTTTTATTTATTTGTTAATTTTGTCAAAAAATTTACTTAAAAAAACCCGCCATGCCTCTTACTAAATACTTTGGACTGTCTACTTTCCAAAAAGGGGTAATTTGGAGGTATGTGTACTGTCCTGACATTTTCGGGCCTCATTAAATGAGAGTCCGTCAGTACATCAGGATTGATCAATTTTCAGATACATTCCATAGTTTGTGGACTCTATAACCTTCCTATGCTTTGCAGGAACACAGAATACATCCCCCCGTCAGAAAGGAACTTTGCCTTGTTCTGAGTCTCTGCCTGACAATCGGCAGGTGCCGGCGGACATTGAGTGCCCAGCACCTGCAGATCGGCTTCTGCTGTGAATAATCACAGCAAAAACGGCCCACCAGCGGCACACGTGCTCCACCTGCAGGTGGAAGTGCAAGATCACTTTTATATACATGATCCTTTGCACAACTGCCCTGTAGCAGTAAAACTGCTATAGAGAGGTCAGCAAGTGGTTAATAACAAAATGACATTATGTATATCATATGCTGAGATGGTCTCTAAGTAACATAATAAGGATGACATATTCCAATTATACTAATTTATTGTTTATAAAATAAAAGTTTAAAACCTTGGAGAGACAAGAAGTTTTAGAACTGAAACGTATTAGATGAACAATACAATTTAAATGAACGTTTCAGGAGGACTATTTTATGAGAAATGGCAAGATCTATTGTAAAATATGTCCATATTAAATATTACTAATCATTCTAATATTAACAATGATTTTAAGTGCAGAAAAATGTCCTCCAGCAATTGAAACTTGACATTTTTCTACCAGTAATTGTCACAATCTTCGGAGAGTTAATTTTCAGGCACATAAAACACTGACTGTTTCAGTCTCTAAAAGAGATTAAATTGTCTACACTGGGATAGAATATTCAGTAGATGAAGTCACTTCATGCTAAATCTGTGGTTTTCACAACTAAAGTCTGATAGGGTATTCTTCTAACCTTGGTATAGAGTTATTGTGAGGTGGAAAGATATTAAGGTCAGTTTACTAAAGTGTAATGCATAGAGCATTTTAAATCACCATGAAAGTTCACATAGGTTGGACTTGATGGACTTGTGTCTTTTTTCAACCTCACCTACTATGTAACTATGTAATGTTCTTTTCTTTTTTTTTCTTTTTGCAAATTTAACACTTTTTTTAAAGTCCAACTTTTTTTATATTTACCCTGACTTCAAGCTGGTCTCATGACATGCAGGGTCCTCCTTCTCGTTGGGTGGTCCATGATGATATCTGTCCCTCTTTCTGCAACATTATACTCCATAGTGACAACCCCATCAAGGTGTGATGTTATATGCCTGTGCTCATAGTATGTCCTTACTTTCTCAAACTGAATGGCACCCAACATATTTCAACCCAGAAAACTGAGATCATCTAGTGGTAAAATGGAATTAATGCAGGGAATCATTTTAAAAGTCAATAACATTAAAGTGGTTCTAAAGTCAGAAGGTTGTTTTTTTTACCTTGGTGCACTGTATGCATTAACCCCCTTAGCGGTAATCCTCCTGAGTCAGGCTCGGGGTGAGTTTTTCATACCAAGAGCGGTAACCCCGAGCCAGACTCGGGCTGCGTCACAGTATTCAGGGAGAGTTACTTACCTTGTTCCCTGGATCCTGCGATGTCTCCCTGCAGTGTGTGCGAGCCGTGTCTCGCTCGATTCACACACTGCCGAGTGCCGAGCTCCGTTCCCTGTGACGTTGCGACGCACGGGGACGGAGTTTGGCGCCAAATTCAAAAAGTGAAAAAGACATTATAGATACAGTATACTGTAATCTTACTGATTACAGTACTGTATCAAACAATTACACATCCCCTTTGTCCCTAGTGGTCTGTCCAGTGTCCTGCATGCACTTTTATATTATAAAAACTGTTCTTTCTGCCTGGAAACTGGAGATTGTCCATAGCAACCAAAAAGTGTCCCTTTATGTCAAAAGTGGTTTTAGACCAGCTAGAAAACAGCGATAATAAATTAGAATCACTTGCAGAATTGAGCGATAGCGATTTGTGGGGAAATTCGTCATCAAACACTAAATCTAATGACAGCGACAATTCTGCAACTGAGCAAATTTCAGTGTTTTTGAATTGATTACATTATTGAATAATTTTTATTATAATTACATTACTATTTGTTATAATTATTTATAGTTATTTATTATATTATAATTTATGATTTTGTGTTTCAAACTTTATCATACCCGGGATGTCTACTAGACTCTTGTTTGGTCAGGTTTAAGTGAGTTATTTCTAAGAATCGCAGGCCTACAATACATAACACCAAATTTCCATGCAAAATAATTGTACTGCTTTTGGTACAAAATTCCAGACAGAATCATACCGCCAGGGAGGTTAGGGTAAAAAACTTTCTGTGTGCAGCCCTCAGCCCCCCTTATACTTACCTGAGTCTGATGCTTATCCAGTGCTGTGCATGAGAACAGGGTTGCTGCTCAATTTCTCTCTCCTCACTGGCTCAGAAACAGCAGTGGAAGCCATTGGTTCCTGCTGCTGTCAATCACAGCCAGGAAGCAGAGAGAGTACGGCAGGGCCAAGTGGCTTGCTATGGGGGCACTTAGCAAGGGGGGGTGCCAGGGTCTCCTGCGGGGGACCACAAAAGAGGAGGATCGGGGATCCTTTGTGCAAAACCATTGCACAGAGCAGGTGGGCATAACATGTTTGTTTTTATGATATGTAAATATGATTTTTCTGTTTATAGTCACTTTATTAAAAACAACATCTCTTATCTATAAGACATAAGAAAACTAAAAAAATTGTGCTTTTTTTTTAGTTTGAACAATGTTTTAAATCAACTAGTTTTAGAGCCCTTTCACACTGCGGCGGTGGGAGTGGTAGTGGTAAAGCACCGCTAGTTTTAGCATCGCTTTACAGCTGTTATAACTGGGTGTGAGCGGGGTACTTTTAACCCCCTAGTAGCGGTTAAAAAGGGTTAAAAGCAAAAAAGTGGGGTACCCACCTTCTAGTATGTGGACTATGCTGCTAGCCAAATTGTACGTTTAAAGAAAAAGGAAAGAAACTCCCAGTGGCTTGTGCGCAGCTTGAATGATGTATTGACTCATGATAAAAGTATTAGATAATTTTATTATACATGGATATCAAATTTTCTAATTCATTAGAAAAGTACAAGTAAAAAAGAGGGATTGGGGAATGGATCCAATTACATAAGAGGGAACAACAATAAGAGCTCTTGTGTACAAATTATAATGGTATTACAGTCATGCGTCACAATAACCATTTACAGGTCACCACTATGGGTTGGCATGTAAATGGATTCCAGACGCGTTTCGATCTTTAATAATGTGATGATCTTCCTCAGGGGGTATCATGTAGACATCTTGCGTGAAATACCATATGTGCTAAACCAGAGTATATAAAAACATGGTGGATAATTTCTCCATGAGGACCAACCAGCAAGAAGAAGCGAAGAACCCAGGATCTGCCTTTTTATAGGCGATCTTCAAAAGTGTTCAGGTGTATATAATTTCCCTGCTATTTAGTTGCAGTCTCCTTCTAACAGTGCATATCATCAAGGATCTGGTCTGTAAGAAAATTCAGTCCAAATGTCTATCCTTTTATTGGGGATCACTGAAAGATGTCCTGTTTAGCTGCATGGGTCCTGTCCTGTCTATGTTGCAGTCTGCTTGTCCAAATGGAAATGCCATTTGGACAAGCAAACTGCAACATAGACAGGACCCATGCAGCTAAACAGGACATCTTTCAGTGAAAAGCTGTGAAAAGCAAGACTCCGGTGGGTGTATAAAGATGTCCGCTTGCCGACTTCTAACTCTAGGCTTACTGTGGACGAGTGCGGGTTTACCAAGATGGCCACGATGCAACGTCACTTCGGTTGCATATTCTGATGAGTAGCGGCTTTCTGATAGAACAGAGGCCCAGTGCGCGGAGCAACACGTACTGACGTTCAGTGGGCGTGCCGTGCGCCTCTGCGCACTGGGACTGCTCACCTGCTACAAAGCCTCCTGGGATGGCTTCTTCTACCCAGGCCGGGCCCCTTTCCTTGCTATATCATGATCATGCGTGCTGCTGGGGCCTTAACAAAGATGATTGCTGCCGCTCTGACCCCACCAGTGTGTTCCTGCAGACAGCGCCAGCTGCCTCCCTTCTGCGGCTGTGCCCTCGGATCACGGCCGGCACGGTATGTGATGCGACGGGGTAGGAGTCCTGCTCAATATTCGCTCCATAAGACAGGCACTTTCTCCCATATTTTTTTTAGGAAAAAAGTGTGTCTTATGGAGCGAAAAATATGGTACATCCAGAAAGGTATGACAACAGTGAATATATAATTTTATAAGGCTAGATTCCAAAAAGTGCTGGTCTAGAGCTCTGACCTCTATGCATTTCGCCAACCATTGACTTCTTCAGAAGATTCTATTCATATTGGGGAGCAAGTTACAATTATTTACAACTTACAATTAGAGGGGTCTCTGTAATAGCGATCAAACCGAGTACCCACATAACAACAATAAAAAGCACCAAACACTCAGGTCAGGTCTAGGTCAGTCCAGCAACCGGGGACAGCAACACCAGGGCTAATGCAGCTCATAAAGGAACCCTCAAAGGCAGTCCATAGCCTAACAGATTAATATTGATAAGTGCTTATCATAATTCACCTAATATATAATGAGACTAAAAGCTCATCTACTAATGGAGACATATAATATATTCAAAAGGGGGGAGATGGGTGGTAGGCTATATGATAGAAAAAAAGAAGAAGAAAGAAGTAGGGAAATTAGGAACTGACTTGAAAAAGTTTTTTAGGGTAGAAAATCTCCTTGTGTTTACTCAGCTTTAGTTAAGCAGCTGAATGATGTTCAGAAGATTCATTTTCATAGCAATATTTGCAGCCACTATGGCAGCTAGACCTGACACAAACAAGAGGACTAAGGGTTGGGACTTTAAATGAAGCAGGCAGGTGTAAGTAGTTTACATTTATTGGAAATCAATGATAAGTTGCATAAGGGTAGTCATGGGCAAACATGGAAAACCAATATAATTCATTTGGCGGATAACCATACAGCAATTATAATTTACCACTTAATAATACAAATCACATGGTATAAGTGATCACTAAATAGATAAAACATATAGTTGGCATAAAAACACGGCATATGCATTTTGTGGATTCATCCACTCTTCAGGAGCATGCACATGGAAATTGAAGTATAGTAATAACAAGTAAATTAAATGGTAAATTGTAATTGCTGTATGGTTATCCACCAAATGAATTATATTGGTTTTCCTTGTTTGCCCATGACTACCCTTATGCAACTTATCATTGATTTCCAGCTGGTGGTTCCAGCTTCTTACCTGCACACCTTGTGGATCACTCAGAATTGAAGTGCTTGTTAGGTAAATTGACTCTCACCCTTTTTCCAAGTATTCATGCTGCACTTTCATTTAACTTCTACCTTCACCTTGGCAATGGTTTTTCAATTTCTATGAAAATTCACCTCTTCATTTATTTTACTTTCTACTCTCACTAACCTAACCTTACCTATACACTCATTAGCATCTCATTGTCCTATCTTTTACCAAGTATAGGACTTATGACCCATGTTATCACATGATATGAGTTCCCAGTCTATTTTATAATTTCACTTTGTTTCCAGCACTTATGGTCAGTCCATGACCATTACTCTTTGAATTCCTTTTTTGGAAATGATCAGTGTTTGAGTCTCGGTCTGTCATAACCACCTCAGCTCCCACCAGCCACACCCCTCTGGGGTTTCTGATTCATGTCAGCACACTGCTACAGCATAGATAGACAATGTAAGAACTGTTGAGAGTGGTTTTGGGGGGGTTTATCCTAGGCAATATTACTTCTAATTATCTAATTTTAATCTCCTTCCCGTGACAGGGTCAGACCTTGCAGATATTCTTGTTATTACTATACTACAGCATTCAATTTCCATGTGCATGTTCCTGAAGAGTGGATGAATCCACGAAATGCATAGAGCTACTATATGCCGTGTTTTTATGCCAACCATATGTTTTATCTATTTAGTGATCACTTGTATCATGTGATTTGTATGATTAAGTGGTAAATTGTAATTGCTGTATGGTTATCCACCAAATGAATTATATTGGTTTTCCATGTTTGCCCATGACTACCCTCATGCAACTTATCATTGATTTCCAATAAATTTAAACTACTTACACCTGCCTGCTTCATTTAAAGTCCCAAATCCTTAGTCCTCTTGTTTGTGTCAATTAGATAGGAATGGAGGCAACTGACCTTACCCGGTCACCGCCTCATTTAAAGTCCCAACGTTTTCCTTTTCTTCTAAAAAGTAGCAAAGTAGTCAATACATATGTATTTTTGTTTACATAGGAAAGGTAATCAAATATGATTGCAAATGAATGTGATTTCAAATGTGCATAGCTGAAATTTGTGTAGATGTTAAGTATTCAAAAACAGATTTAAAATAATGCGAAAAGGCACAAAATAAACAGATGAGATTTCTACGGACAAAATTGCAGCAATAACAAAGTTTGCAGAAAAGTACATACGGTAGTTTGCATAAAAATGAAAGCATTTTGGATAAATAGGTCAAACCTTTTACATTAACATCATTTTGAACTGTCAGTGCTGACAATAATGGATGTAATGCAATTTGGACAGTACAAAAATCAGTTGTAATCTCATAAATAAACATCCGTAAGTAAAGAAAACAACAAAAAGGAGTTTTTATGTTTTAGAAAGTATATTAAAACAAAATATGTTTTTCATGTTATAGCAAAAATTCAGAGACCAAAGAATTTACAAATAAAAAAAAAGAGATAGAGATTTTAGCACCAATACATAAATAAAATATCTCTTGCAGCATCTTTACAACCATCTCCTGTTTACACACACTCCGTCAATGGAAGCATACCATTTGTTAGGGCAAGTTTCCTGAAGGTTTCAACAGTGGACCATGCCTGCCTAATGTGTGCTTTATTGCTTTCTGGGCACTTACACCCCCTTCCTGACCATGACAATTTCCAGCTTTCAGCGATATCGCACATTGAATGACAATAGTGTTGAAAAAGTTTATGTTATAAAATTTTGATGTGCACTGATAGGCTGCATTGATGGGCACTAATAGGCTGCACTGATGGGCACTGATGGGCACTGATGAAGCAGCTCTGATGGGCACTGATGAGGAGGCACTGATGAGGCTGCACTGATATACGGCACTGATAGGTGGCACAGATGAGCACTGAATGGCAGCACTAATGGGCACTGATTGGCAGGACTAATAGGCAGCACTGATGAGCAGTAATAGGTGGCATTGATGAGGAGGCACTGATATGCAGAACTGATTGGCATTGATAGGTGGCACAGATAGGCACTGGTGGGCACTGATAGGCGACGGTGATGGGCACTGATTGGCATCACTAATGTGAACTGATATGCAGCACTGATGAGCACTGATAAGTGGCACTAATGGGCACTGATATGCGGCACTGATGAAGAGGCACTGAAATCTATGCGCCACTGATGGACACTGATATGCAGTACTGATGGGCACTGATGGGCACTGATAGGCAGCACTGATAATCAGGGCGTTGATTGTCAGTGCCCTAATTATCTGTGTACAAGAATCCTGTCAGGATTGCTGGTTCATGGCTCTCCTCTCCTTAGACTGTGACAGCGCATGAGGAAAGGAGAGCTGATTACCGGCAACTCTGTTGTGATCGGCAGTGATTGGACACAACTGATCATGTGGTAAAGGGCCGATGTGATTGGCCCTTTACCGGCCCTTTACCATGATCTGTAATCAGCTGTGTCGGTGATCACAGAGCATGCCAGATGCACGTCCCAGGGGGCGTGCGAGGGGCATGGAACAGCAGAGCCACGCTGTGGCTGTCTTTCGGCTATAGTGCAGTAAGGAAGTGGTTAAACGGGCAATTAATCTCTATTGAAATCCTATGTGAAAGGGTGACAATACAAAAGCACTAATGGGGAGACAGAAATAGGGCATTGTTACCCTATAGAAAAAAGTACCTGAAAAATGTTATACTACATTCTATTGAAAGATGGGTGCTACAGGATACCTTATGTACTAACCACAGCATGACTCTGACAGCGTATGGGAACACCTGTACACACTGGGTTTGATTGCATTCTTTCAACTGTGCATAATATTATTCTATGTACATGTATATCTTGTTTTTATTACTGTAGGGCTATGTTTGCCCGTCTGTATATGCTCTATATTAATTAGAGTGGCGTCACTGCCTTTTAAACTAATTCCACTGTCTACTACTCAACCTTCTGCCTTTAAAGTCCAAGGGGATTATTCTAATGCTTTGCACATCTTTTTTCCATGCATATTAGGATGCTGGCAGCTTCCCACACCCTTCACAGAAAACATATATTTATAGTTATCATTGCCATTTGGAAGATACAGATGAGCTTGTTGTGAGCTTGCTTAAGGAGAGCAGTTTTTCACCTGTTGGTCACTTATTGCTCTTTCTAGGTGCTGGACTATTTATTTTGTGTTCACTGTTACCTTCATTTTTTTTTTTTTTTTTTTTAGTTTTGCCTGGATTGAGAATCAAATAAAGTGTTTTATATATGTACCGTATATTTAATTTGATGTACACATTGACAGTTTATTACATAGGAGTGTTGCACTACACTTATTTTTGTATAATCATTTCACAGTACAGGAAATGTCAAACACCAAAAATACAGAAACACCAGACTAAAAATTAATAAATGAGTTCAAGCTAATTTATGTATTGTTGGTAAATAAGTGATATAAAAGCAACCAACATATTTCAGGGGCAACCCTAGCCTGGATGGATTGGATGGATTCGGAGAAAACAGTGACCTTACAGATCTATGCTAGAGTCAGTAATAAAGTTTCCTCATTAAATAACAATGTAAAGCTGACCATACACCAATAAAGTTTTGTTGATGCATGATGTATGGGTTGGTTGTGTGCTACCATTGACAGCCTTACTGCTCTAGGTCAAAGTCCTATGTTAACTATACAGAAGTATGATCTATGGTGCCAGTTCATTTGCCTGATTAGTTCATCCAAATAAAGCTGAGCTTTACTTTCAGTGACTGTCTTCCACCAAACACCTGCAACCAGGGGTACTCACTGACTCTTGACCACACATGCTGGTTGGTCATATAGGGCATATACAATATTCCTTAACCTCCTTCTTGGTCATACCTCACAGAGGGGTTGTATGTAAGGCCAAGAAGTCAAAGTGTTTTATATGAACTTTATATGAGCAGCCTGTTTGTATAGTAATAAGGAGCTGATGAGTACCAAGAATATGGGTGTTCAGTAGCGGTCATTAAATATGGAGTGCGTTTTTATTTGGATATGATATTCAGTTGGATGTTTGAGCTACAAATGAAAAACCTGAAGGATCAGCACAGAGCTGTTTTTCAAACTTACTTGCCAGTTTGCAAGTTACTTGGCCATCTTGCATATTTGTCACATACCTTGGTTGGACGCCAAGTTAACGAGAGGGCTTCCCTTGTGGCTCTGGACCAAGCACCCCTAAATGTGATGACAGAAGTACAAGGTTCAAAGAAGCATGGGTGCCAGTAGCCAGGTAGCAGGTGCTTGCCATGAACAGAGGTGTAGTCTAAGTGAGCCAGGGTCATACACGGTGAGGCAGAGTAGACAGGGAGCAGACAGAGCATGGTCTAGTAGCAAGCCAAGGTCAGTAACAGGGAATCAGGCAAAGCAAAGTCTAGGAGCAGGCCGAGGTCAGTACCAAGGAATCAGGCAGATAATAGTCAGAGTCTAGCCGAGGTCAGAATCCACAGAGCAAGGTCAGGAACAAGCCAGGTCAGCAACAGAAGATCAGTCAGCAAGCAGGAACATGGGTCACAGGAAAGCTGAAGAACATCTAGTGATTAGCACACACCAGGGTCTACTTTAAATAGGCAGCTTGGTGCCAATGCGTGTGGACGTGCGTTCCAGAGCAGTAGCTGTATGGAAATTAGCAGTAGCTGTTCGGGAATGAGCATTAGCTTTATGAGAATGAGCACTAGCTGTATTAGATTCCTGACAATATTGTTCTATATTACAATGAAGTTGTAAACCCCAACAATAGACTTCTGTTATATTCACCCTTTTGCACTATTAGATATACCATTGAAAGTGTTTTGTTATATACAGTATTACAAGTCCAAGTGTGATCCTGCCAGAAATTAAATGGGCTTGTAACTTCCTGTCCTCTCTGCCTCTGCAGCACTTATTAGCCCAGCCCAGTTCACGTTTGGGTTCTACAAAAAAAAACTCCTCCCGCTGGTATGTAAATAAGGAGAGGGGGTGTTCTGTAGTTCTAGCACACTTTCTGTGACTAGTGTCTGGGGTATACAGACAACCTCCTTTCAATGGTATGTAAAGTAGTGGGGCCTCATTCCTGTCTTAGAATAATAATGCATTAATACAGGAAATGTGTTACTGGCAGGATCACCAGGAAAAAAGTTTGTGAAAAAGGAAACTAACACAGTCACCTCAACTTAGGACAGGCAAACTGCAATATTTTAAATTGTGTTCTTGGGTTTAGATAACTTTGTGGGTGTTCTCTTATAAAGGGCTTGCTGTCTGCAGACACCTAACAAGGTTGTGCATCAGTTATTGTCTTGGTAATCTCCTCCTTTCTGCAGTCCCATGCACTGGCCCAAAAGTGTATTAGAAATAAATGCTATCTTGCAAGTTCCCAGTCAATGACAACAAATGCCAAGCCACATAATTATAATGAATCCAGCTTATGTAGTAAATCTGATTTATCTTTTTTTTTTTTTTTTTCTTTTGGATAAAACTATAAAAAGTTCTAGCAAAACATAAACATCAAATATCACATCATTACAACTAAAAGGTCACTAATCATAAAGCATTTTAAAACCTTACTGTATTTTTCTTGTTAATAAAAGACTGAAGAATATGATTAGAATACTTTATACAAAGTCATTAAAATTGCAAATCACACGTTCATTGGATAGCACGCATAACAGTAAAAAATAAATTATCAGTCCCTACGCGTCTGTATATCTGCTACATAGTGGAAGCAGCCAGGGAATGATTTGAGCCTTGGGAGCCATATATTGCTTCATATACTCGATGCTGAACCTAATTACATTTTAAATAACATTGAATGAGCTAACTGATAAGGGAATTCTGACCTTAACTACTTTATGATTTATCACATAAATCAAAAACACATAAATGGCAAACCGGTTTCCAAAAATAATATTTTACATTTCAGATCTCCTTTTTGGAACTTTACAGTGGAATGGAAGAGGGACATAACTACCTAGATGAAATAAAGAAAGAAAGAAAGACTGTCAATGCTTTGTGAGTTTCTTACCTAAAGTTTGCCCCCTAGAGGTTGTACATGACTAGGCAGGAGATGCTAGTGCTGTGATGGGGAACTTTAGAAGGGGCGGGTCTATACATTTAAAACACTGCGGAGGAAGTTCCCCATCAGGTCCGCTCAGGCTCAACCAATGACGGACAGCGCTGGACATCGGGATCGCCGCTGGACACTGGATTTCATCGCTGGAATGTTTTTTTTTTATTATTTATTTTTTAATAAAGGACTTTTCCAAGGTGTTTGTGTGTTTTTATTTAAATTTTTTTACACTTTCTTTGTGAAATGGTAGGGGTACAATGTACCCCTTACCAATTCACATGGGGGGGGGCGGGATCTGGGGGTCCCCTTTGTTAAAGGGGTCTTCCAGATTCCGATAAGCCCCCTGCCCGCAGACCCCCACAACCACCGGGCAAGGGTTGTGGGGATGAGGCCCTTGTCCCCATCAACATGGGGACATCCTCCCCATGTTGAGGGCATGTGGCCTGGTACGGTTCAGGAGAGGTTGCGTGCTCGGATAAGGGTCTGGTATGGATTTTTGGGGGGACTCCATGCCATTTTTTTTAAATTTGGGGTGGAGTTCCCCTTAAAATCCATGCCAGATCTCAAGGGCCTGGTATAGATATTTAGGGGGAACCGCACGCCATTTTTTTTTTATTTGCGGCGGGGTTCCCCTTAATATCCATTCCAGACCTGAAGGGCCTGGTAATTGAATTTGGGGGAACCCCCACGCTTTTTTTTTTATCAAATGACTTTTCTATGTATTGATAAAAGCCGACAATTCATTAATAGCCGCGAGTGAGTTTTAAATGACATTTTTTCCGTCAAAAATTACATTTTGTGCAGAGACAGTTCTAAGCACGGGAAACATGCGCGACGTTTAAAATTTACGATTCATACGAAATTCGTATTTCATACGAATCTGAATTAAATTTCGTACACGAATTACGAAATACAATTTTTTTTAATACGAAACGAAACAAATTTTTTGACGGCGCCCATGTCTAGTGTATGAGGCTTTACAGTATTTTCTGGGTAGCTGATACTTCATATAAGTTTAAACTACAGCTTCATTAAAACAGTCCTTAGCTATTGGAACTAAGTTTATAGTGTATATACAGTGGGTATAGAAAAGAATAACTCCCATTAAAATAATCACATTTTGTTGTTTTGCAGCCTGAACTGAAGACAGACACATTTTTTGCTTTATCTTGCTGTGTTTACCAGTGCAACTTATAACATCCAAGTGAAATATATAACACCATCATATCACGAAAAAAAAAAGACAGAATCATTGAGTTGGAAAAAGGATCATCCCCTTATGTCAGTATTTTGTTTAACCCCCTTTTGCTTTAATTCCAGCCTTTAGTCTGTTGGAATTTGCCTCTACTAACTTTGCACATCTAGACTTTGCAATATTTGCCCACTCTTCGTTGCACAACTGCTCAAGTTCAGTTAAATTTGATGGTGACTATTTGTGGATTCAAGTCTTAAAGTCATGCCACAGATTTTCAATGGGGTTTTAGTTTGGGCTCTGACTAGGCCATGCAAGGACATTCACCTTTTTCTCCTTCAACCACTGTGTGGTCATTTTTGCTGTGTGCTTTGGGACATTGTCATGTTAGAAGGTAAACCTTCTTTCCAATGTCAACTTTCTGGCAGAGGACAGCATATTTTCCTCAAGACTTTGATAGTATTTTGCCCCATCCATTCTTCCTTCTATCCTGACAAGTGCTCCAGTATTCAGAAATATTACTGTCCCAAGTAAAAGAGCCCCTTTATTCTTACAACACAAACCACACATATAAGACCCAGGATAACAGGGGTAAAAGGAAATGCTGAGTCCGGTGTGGTTGTACGGCAAGTCTGGTTAGTGCAGACCCAACTGGGGTTCTCGGTCACCACTGCTTGATAACTTTGAAGAGATATATAAAATTTTCTCCTTGTGAGTCAGACTTTGAGCGCTAATGAATCTTACCTGTTGTCCTGGAATTGATAGGGTTAAATCTTGAAAGCTCCGGTGATGGTGTAATGAAAATACCGGGCTTTTGCAGTCTTCTGGATGAGAAGTAAAGCTGGAATCTATACTTTTTCTGCTCATGGTTTTTGCAACCTGCTGATATGTCTTAGGTTTCTCTCTATAGGAACATCTTTAGCCCAGTTAATCCTGTTTTATTTAGCAAAATGTATTGTAATTAAACAAACACAGGTTAAAGATATTCCAGTCTGTGTGTTGACATATTTTGGGGTAATTTCTGGCCTGATTGAGTCCTCATTCTTTGACTATGAAACTGTTTTGTGAATGTCACATAACCACCATTAAATGGAACATTAGTTGGGCAGGTCCCCATCCCCGTGTTCCACCTGTGATAAGTGGCACCGACAGCCAAGAGCAGACCTGTGTGGTCAGATCAGCATTGTATGTCCAATAATTCACAAATATGGATTTAGCCAAACCCTATCTGCTGGCCCAATTTGATGTAATTAAGTGGTATTTTAGCAGGTGAATATGAGCACTTTTACCACTGTACTGCCATTGTTATTGTGATGGACCCCCGTATTCAAGATGAGTCTGCCCACCGTAAATGCTTCCTCTGTCCGGTACCACACGATCCAAGATCCCACAGAGCACCCAGTCATTAGCCGTAACTCAATGTAGGGTGAAAACAACTGATTGTTTATTCAAACACATGTAACAACAGATATACAACTCAGGGAAATCCCCCCTCCCTTGGATTCAGAGCGGGGAAAACTGTCCAATCGGCGATAAGGAACACACAGGCATTGAAACATTTTAACAATAGAGCACCTTATCAGCAGGGAGGGCTGTTGGATGGATGCCCCCCTCTCCTCTCTGCCCCGCTCCGGTTTACATGCCAGGAACACCAATATAAACATCCATCCCATAATACACTTCTCCTAAGGCAGCCACACCCCAAATGATCCCAGCAAAGAGTCCAACAGCGTGAGACAACACACAATATATACAACATTCCAGTGTGGCTGTACAGCGAGTCCGACTAGCACAAATCAGACTGGGTTTCTCAGTCACACTGTGCCTCTAATGGACACAGGGTGATTTACACATGGGAGGGGCTGGGGGAGCTGGACACAGAGTTTCCAGAGGTCTCCAAGGTAAGCTGGGTTCCACAAGCCCCCCACCCAAAGTGACTCCCGTCACAGTTATCACTTAGCACTTGCATTTGTTTTGACATCAGTTTAAGATGTTTGAGATGTTTCAGTGATCATTCAGAATTCTTTGACAGGTGCACTAGACCTTCTTCTGACCTGCATTTACCTGTCTTTCATGCAGATTTTGCATCCCAATAGACTTGCATAGGTATTGAAAACCTACTTGAAGCAAAGAAGAGCTTAGGGTTCATTCACACCAGCCCCTGCATTGGTGGAGCCTAAAGAGGAAGGGGTGTGGTTTACAGATGACAGTGTGGGTCTTAAACAGGAAGGGGTGTAGCCTTGGCAGAAAAGGGTGGGCCATATTTAAATTAGGGGGTGCACAAGTTAAGTCAGGCCTAGGGCAACACAAAACCTATATACACCACTGGTTTAAATGCCACGGCCTACCTGCGTATTGTTGCTTACCATGTCCATCCCTTTATGACTACAGTGTACCCATCTTCTGATGGTTACTTCCAGCAGGATAATGCACCATGTCACAAACCTAAAATCATCTCACCACTGGTTTCTTGAATATGACAATGACGTCACTGTACTCCAATGGCCCCCACAGTCACCAGATCTCAAGCCAATAGAGCACCTTTGGGACATGATGGAACGGGAGATTTGCATCATGGATGTGCAGTGGACAAATCTGCAGCAACTGTGTGATGCTATAATGTCAATATGAATCAAAATCTCTGAGGAATGTTTACAACACCTTGTTAAATCTATGCCACAAAGAATTAAGGCAGTTCTGAAGGCAAAAGGGGATTTTACCCGTTACTAGCAAGGTGTTCCTAATAAAGTGGCCAGTGGGTATATATAATGTTTTGGGGTTCTACGTAATTTTAGAGAAAAAAAAATGCAGATTTTTACATATAAGGGAAAAATTTCAGAATTGGCCTGGGGGTTTAGTAGTTAAAGTGGCCCAGAAGAGGGTGAGACAGGTGTCAAGGCAGCATCACAGATGATAGCCAAATGAAAGTCTGAAAGGTAGACAGTGGGGTTTATTTACTAAAGCTAGGGAGTGCAAAATTTGTCACATTTCTGCATAGAAACCAATCAGCTTCTAACCTCACCTTGTTCAATTAAGCTTTGGCAATAAAACCTGGAAGCTGATTGGTTTCTATGCAGAATTGTGACTAATTGTGCACTCTCTAGCTTTAGTAAATTGGATAGGAAAAAAAAAGAGTTGGAAAAAATATTTGCATTTACTTTTGAAATAAATGTACCCTGGTGTTGCCCCATTTGCCCAAATTGTGTGCAACAGTTTCCGAAAGGAAAAGTCCAAAAAAAGTGATTATAATATATTGTAAAAAGATGGTAACAACAGGTAATTTTGAACAACCTTTCTGCTCTGCACAAATGGAAAATAACTGTGCTGGACTCTGTACTGGGAAATGAAACAGTATGGATATAGCTTTTGAAAGAACCAATAAAGAATATTACTATATGAATGTTCATGCACTTAGCCAAGGACATAGAAATTAACTAAAGGATGATTTTTAAAACTAGTTAAAAGCTGTCTATAAAGGAACACATGAGAATGATATAAAAAAAATGGTGGCGGCTTGAAACGCAAAGATAGTAAAAAGGGAAAATACAGATCTACAATAGAGAAAGGATGTCTACATGGAATAAGTACGGTAATTGTATGGTGGGAAGGTAATTGATTTTCCAATAAAAGTGGGGTTGGGGTTGGTTGGAAACATAGAGATCATAGTACAGGCTAACAAGGAGTCTGAGAAATCACATGAAACACAGCAGCTAGAACTCAGCAAGACAGGATATACATTGCTGAAGGGAATAAGCTTGTGATTCTGATAGCTACATGGAGCAAATCAAGTTTAGATAAAACATATCAGTAGCTAGACATACAAAAGAAGAGTAAGATATAATGTAAAAAAAAATAAGAAAAGTAGTATAGAAATCGTTAAAAGTTAAAAGTGGGAAAAATGGCAAACGACAAAAATTAACAAAAAGTAGATTAGCATTAAGAAAGGACTAGGGACATTTTGCATGGGGGACAAAGACAATAATTTGGCCCTTTCATGGTAGGGGTAATGTTCTAAAGGAAAAGTGCCCCATGGCACCACAGTTATTGGTGGTGAGTGGTTGCCAACACTGCAGCTTGGTGATAACATAACTCCAGTCCTGCAGATGTGCCAGGCAGACCATAATGATGATGAAAAAAGACCCGTACACACAATCCAACTTTATGGCCATAATTGTCTGATGGACGCGTTGCCGGATAATCCGACCGTGTGTATGCTCCATCAGACAATTGTTGGCTGAATTAACGAAAACAAAAGTTGGCTCTTCATGCTCACCAAATGTTGGCCAATAAATCTCTTACATCGGTTTATCCGATTGTGTGTACGCAAGTCCGTCCAACTAAAATCCAATGTACAAACACGCATGCTCGGAACCAATGCTAAACATCAGACAACAATAGCAGAAGTTGACCAAAGGGTGGCGGTAAATATCTGAAAAACCACGTGGTTTGGTGAATGTTGGCTGAAAATGTTGTACCGTGTGTATGCAGAACAAGTTCACGGCTAACGCCCTTCGGACCAAAATCCACAGAAAAGTCGGATGGAAGTCCGATCGTGTGTACAAGGCTTAACAATGACAAAGAAAAGTGTTACCATCAATGGCGTTACACTTGGGCAGGCTGGTGGACATGGTTTGCCAATTTTCCAGACTGACAACCATATCTTCAGTAGGGATGAGCCGAACACCCCCCCCCCCCCACCAGAACATGCGAACAGGCAAAAAATGAGTTTGAACATGCGAACACCGTTAAAGTCTATGGGGCACGAACATGAAAAATCAAAAGTGCTCATTTTAAAGGCTAATATGCAAGTTATTGTCATAAAAAGTGTTTGGGGACCCGAGTCCTGCCCCAGGGGACATGTATCAATGCAAAAAAAAGTTTTAAAAACGGACGTTTTTATGGGAGCAGTGATTTTAATAATGCTTAAAGTGAAACAATAAAAGTGAAATATTCCTTTAAATTTTGTACCTGGGGTGTGTGTATAGTATGCCTGTAAAGCAGCACGTGTTTCCCGTGTTTAGAATTGTCCCTGCACAAAATGTATTTTCTGAAGGAAAAAAAGTCATTCAAAACCACTCGCGGCTATAATGAATCCCTGGGTCCCCGTCAATACAGAGAAAAGTCATTGAAAAAAACGGCAGGGGTCCCCCTGCCCAGTACATTATCAGGCCTGGTATGAATATTAAGGGGAACCCCTGCCGTTTTTTTTAATGATTTTTATCTGTATTGCCGACCCGACAATTCATTAATAGATGCAGTAGTTTTAAATGACTTTTTTGTCCTTAAAAAATGACATTTTGCGCAGGGGACCAACATTTAAAAAAAAAATGCGTGGGGGTCCCCCCCCCAATTCCATATCAGGCCCTTCAGGTCTGGTATGAATATTAAGGGGAACCCTGCACCAAAATTAAAAAAAAATGGTGTGGGGTCCCCCCCAAAAATCCATACCAGACCCTTCAGGTCTGGTATGGATTTTAAGGGGAACCTGCACCAAAATTTCAAAAAATAATGGCGTGGAGCCCCCAAAAAATCCATACCAGACCCTTATCCGAGCACGCAACCTGGCAGGCCGCAGGAAAAGAGGGGGGGCGAGAGAGCCCCCCCTCCTGAACCGTATCAGGCCACATGCCCTCAACATGGGGAGGATGTCCCCATGTTGATGGGGACAAGGGCCTCATCCCCACAACCCTTGCCCGGTGGTTGTGGGGGTCTGCGGGCGGGGGGCTTATCGGAATCTGGAAGCCCCTTTAACCAAGGAGACCCCAGATTCCGGCCCCCCTATGTGAGTTGGTAACGGGTACATTGTACCCCTACCATTTCACAAAGAAAGTGTAAAAAATTGTAAAAAAACACACAGACACAGTTGGGAAAGTCCTTTATTAAAAAGAAAAAAAGAAAAAAGAAAAAACCCATTCCAGCGATGTAATCCAGTCTGTCCAGTGTTGTTCTCTATGTCCCGCAGTGATCCGATGTCCAGCGCTGCAGTCTCCTCCAGTCTCCACTCCACACAAAACCCCCATGATGTTCGAGGGGGCGGGGTCACCCGTCACATCATAGGGTAAGCCCCAGCTTTCCCCGCTTGCCAGGCAATAGCCAATGACGTAGGTGGGACCCCGCCTACATCATTGGCGATTCCCCTGCAAGCGGGGAAAGCCGGGGCTTACCCTATGATCTGACGGGTGACCCCGCCCCCCTCATACGCCAGATCCCGCCTACGTCATTGGCTATTACACGGCAAGCGGGGAAACTCGGACTTTCCCAGTGACGTGCGGGTGACCCCGCCCCCCTCTGATGTAGCACAGGTTTCCCGTTGCATCAGAGGGGGCGGGGTCACCCGCACGTCACTGGGAAAGCCTGGGTTTCCCCGCTTGCCGGGGAATAGCCAATGACGTAGGCGGGGGTCTGACGTACGATGGGGCGGGGTCACCTGTCAGATCATAGGGTAAGCCCCTATGGGGTTCCGCCTACGTCATTGGCTATTCCCCGGCAAGCAGGGAAAGCTGGGGATTACCCTATGATGTGACGGGTGACGCCGCCCCCTCGTACGTCATGGGGGTTTTGTGTGGAGTGGAGACTGGAGGAGACTGCAGCGCTGGAAATCGGATCACCGCGGGACATAGAGAACAACGCTGGACAGACTGGACTACATCACTGGAATGGGTTTTTCATTTTTTTATTTTTAATAAAGGACTTTCCCAACTGTGTCTGTGTGTTTTTTTTTACAATTCTTTATACTTTGTTTGTGAAATGGTAGGGGTATAATGTACCCGTTACCAATTCACATAGGGGGGGGGCAGAATCTGGGGGTCCCCTTTGTTAAACGGGGCTTTCAGATTCCAATAAGCCCCCTGCCCGCAGACCCCCACAACCACTGGGCAAGGGTTGTGGGGATGAGGCCCTTGTCCCCATCAACATGGGGACATCCTCCCCATGTTGAATGCATGTGGCCTGATACGGTTCAGGAGGGGGGGCTCTCTCGTCCCCCCTCTTCTCCTGCGGCCTTCCAGGTTGTGTGCTCGGATAAGAGTCTGGTATGGATTTTTGGGGGGACCCCACGCCATTTTATTTTTTATTTTGGTGCGGGGTTCCCCTTAAAATCCATACCAGACCTGAAGGGGGGGACTCCACGCCATTTTTTTTTTAAAAATTTGGTGCGGAGTTCCCCTAAATATCCTGAAGGGCCTGATATGGAATTTGGGGGGGACGCCCACACATTTTTTTTTTAAATTTTGGATCCCTGCGCAAAATGCAATTTTTGAAGGGAAAAAAAAATCATTTAAAAAACTTGTAAGAATTGTCGGGTCGGCAATAAAGATAAAAATCATTAAAAAAACCGGCAGGGGTTCCCCTTAATATTCATACCAGACCCTTCGGCGAACGGGCGAACAGGCAATGTTCAAAGTCGAACATGAGTTTGACTCGAACTCGAAGCTCATCCCTAATCTTCAGTATAAAAGAGATTGATGACTACTTGTAAGCTAAAAAGTGGAATTTCTCAACACCGGAAGAGTTATCTTAGTAGAATTTTTATTTTTTTTCCCAAACTAATTGCTCCTGAGCAGATTTCATGGCAAAATTACTGACTAATTCAGCCCAAATTTTGTGAATGTAGTATCAATAATTTTGCAGCAAATCAATGTAATTAAAATCACTCTCCTCATCTGTAATTAAGACCTTTATAAGTATATGCTTTGCTCCCAGGATGAGGCCCTTTTGCTTTCACCACTTTGTCACCTAAATTTTTTAGATTCATTCTAACATGACCAAATAATTAACATTGAAAAATCTGCAGTTTAGGTGCCTTTTATTCTCTGACACCTACCCAGAATACAGCCTAGAAGCTGCAATAAAGTTCTCAACATTGCCCTGTGCTTGGACACCATGGATAATTATTCCAACATAGCTGTGCCTAGAGCAAATTTAGTATTACATTGTTACATTAAACCTGACACACAGATTTTGGGAGAAGGTTATTTAAATTAAATGGCTGTATGCCCCATCATTCCTTTTGTTTTGACAGATTTCCTATTAAAGAGCATAAAGGGCTGTGCTTGCATATTCTATATTCTGTTAAGATTTGGGTATATCAAAAGTCAGTACTGCAATATCAATCTTCTATTAAAAGGAGATTAAGCTAGATCATATAAATATGGCTGTGCATCGCCCACATAAAATAAAGCGTTCTTAGTAAATACTGTTACATCCAAGTAAGCCTAATCTTTTTTCATATTCAATTTTTTACTGTTTATAATTCTGAGAAAAGTACTTGACAATAATCTTTAATTTCCAGTAGTTTCAAGCAACCATTTAAGCTTACAGCCACATTAGAGGTAATTAGTGTTTATGTCCCTGTTTATGCACAACATGCAGCTTCTATAAGGGCTTTGACAAAGCATTTGTTATAGTATGAACAGCTTACATATATCAGTATGAAAAGGTGCTAAAGAAAACTGGGCCCTTCCTATCTGAGCACCGCTCAGCGCTTATGGAGATGTGGCAATTATGGTATGAGTTGGGAGCAGAAAAATTAATAAATGAATGAATAAGTACAATATAGGAATGAGCCTATCTTGTAGTAAGCAGCTGCTGAAAATGGAAAACTGATATGGAGAAGTACAGTATTTGTATGAACCAATCTGAGGTCTGGATCATAAATAATGTAAAATAATAAAACCGTCTAAACAAATAATATCATAAACACTAAAATGAAATCTGTCACAGACTGTCCAAGAAATAATGTAGCAGCGCTCTTGTCATAAATGACAAGCTTCTTTAAGTGTCTCTGTACACGTAAAGGTATCAATGATTGTAGCAGGTGAAGATATGCAGAAAGACCAGATCCTTATTAAAGTGCAGCGACACAGGGAAACTTCATCCGTGAGATGTTGTAGAGGAAAAATCCCCTTAAGGGGATGCACTCACCACAAAGTAGATAAAGATGTGCCTTGTCAGCAAACACAGGATCACTTTCTACTTCTCTCCGCTGTTCCACCAGACCGCAGTAATGGTACGCTCAAGGGTGCAGGTGTATTCAAAAAGAAAAAAGGTGGCCAATAGTGTAATATTGTATGCACAATTTATTCCCAAAGAAATGGTCCCTTACAAGTTAATACGTACACAATGTATATACAAATGAGGCACATATGGTGCTAACAGCTTGGCAGCACAGTACACCTAAGACGCCAGTAGATGGGGATCCATGCTATCATAGACAGTGTGTATTCGTTACCACTTCCTGGATCCTGGATTCGATGGAGCGCAAGCGTCACTTCCGGTACGGCCAAACGAGACCACGACGCTGACGCGTTTCGTCACTTCCGGACTTCGTCTGAGGGCGTGGTCTCGTGGCGCAAGTACCGAATGTTTATAGTGAAAGTTCAGGCACATCCCCCGCCGCTATGACCAATCACAGCGGCTAAACACCATTACATCATCATGCCATGTAGTAGTTTCAACAGAAAAGACTTCAAAAACACTATAGGTTTGTTCTACCAGACTCATACAGACCAATTTCAGTTTTGCATCTTTTTTTTTAATATAGGAAATCGGTAATATAACATAAATAACAGCTCTGCAATACCACTCATGCATGTGGTACCCAAAGGGCTGTTACGTTTATCATTGGCAATATGCTGCAAGCAGAGGCTACAGATTACAATGGTCTTGTTGGCACCAGATATGTTAAAAAGGACCCACGTTCCGGCGTTCTCTGTTCCGACCCCTAGGGATAGCAATGAATAGTAGACATGTGCAATTAGTTTAGTTTTTTAACAAATTTGAATTCGGAAATATCCGAATTTTTGAATTTTCATTTTTTTCCGTATATTCGGAAATTCGAAAATAAGAATGAAAATCCAAAGATTCAAAAAAACAAAAATCCAAAAATTCGAAAACAGACCAATTTGCACTTCCGGTTCCGGCGCCGCATGGAGTGACTGCTTCTCTCCTCGGCTCCCGCATCACGGCAACAAAACGGCCTATAAAACCGGCCTGAGACGCCCGACGGTCACCCCTACACCTCAGGGCACTCCCCGCCTTCTATATGGACCGATTCGTGGAAAAATCCGGGGCGCGGTCGCAAACGGCCCTGACGGCGCCGACGGCCCAGCCGCAAATCGAGGCCCCGGTCTTGGCCTACACGGCTCCTTCTCCACCACCACCGCCGACAGGGATGGAGGTAAGCAGCTGCCCTAGTCCTCCTACCTCCCCTCATGCCTCAGCATCCCAGCCACCTTGTGACAACACAACAGACCGCATAGCACAGGCTGTGGCTGCTCTCTTGTCCCCCATGATAGCAGCATCTGTGGAGAAGGCAGTGAATGCAGGGATGGCCCAGATCAAGTCCCAGTTAGGGGAACACAGCACCAGACTCAATGAGCTGGAGCACCGCCTATCCAGCGTGGAAGAGGAGTCATACCAGGCACAGGCCTCAGAGCAAGCCCAGGATAAGACTAATCAATACATCATCCAAAAGTTGGATGATTTAGAGAACAGGGCCAGGAGGAGTAACCTGCGATTCGTAGGTATCCCGGAATCGCTGCAGGCCTCTGCCATTTCAGATTTGTGCGCATCCCGGAAGCCCTAGGTCTCTCGGGCCCCTGCACAGTGGAAAGGGCACATCGCGTGGGAGCTTTCAATTCTGACCGCAAAAATCCCCGGCCAATAATTGCCAAATACCTTAACTACTCTGACAAGGCCCTCATTCTACAAAAGTTCAGACAAACCCGCTCACTTCAAATTGACGGAATAAGAGTCCTCATATTTGCCGATTACTCCATAGAGGTCTCAAAAAAGAGGAAAGCTTTTCAGCAGGTCTGCATGGAACTCTATAATCAGCAAATCAAATTCACTCTGGCTTTTCCAGCAGTTCTCCGCCTCAAAGCCTCTACTGGCGAACAACTGACTTTCCATGACCCCTCCGAGGCGGAAGCCTTCCTGCGGGCCTCCCGGCACGACTCGCACCCTCACACTCCATCGAAAGCCGCACCACTCATCCGTCCTCTGGACCAAAGAAGCCCACGAAAGGACTCCCCCAAACGCTTCAGAGCTTCTGCCCCAGTCCAATTACAGCTAACCCAGCGTTAAAATGGTGGAAGTGACTCTTGCACTTATTCCTCAAATCCTCGATGCTGCTTACAACGCAGTGGCAGTTTTTACATAGCTACACAGTTATATATATTTGTACCCTACAGATGACTGCTCAACTAGTTATGCTTTCTATGATATCCTTGCCCAGATAGGATCTGCTTTTTTTTGGATGCTCTCCAAACGGTGTTCATTATTTTTATGTGTACCCTTCCCGGCCTCACTGTGTATAGCCGCAACATCCCCCCCTCCGTTTGAGTCCCTCGCCGCTCGCATGAAAAACCCCTCTCCTAACGCGGGCTCTCGGCCGCCCTACATCAGAGCCGTGCTTTTGGGAACCGACTTACACAGTGACTCCTTGCGGAAAAAAGCGAAGTTCTTGCGCTTGCTTATGTTGTTTATGTTATTTTTGATTTTCTTTCAGGTCCCACCTCCTATCTCCTCCCCCTCCCTTCCCCCCTTTAGCCTAGGAACATCCGTGGTAACAGTCCTCCTGTCACCTGTCTCCCAAGACAGATATAACACCTTTCCTCTTCATCCGGTATTTACCTTAAAACGCCGCTTACACGGTAGATTAGCTATAACTTCCTTAAAATTCCATTTCCCAATATCCCCAACATGAAAATAGTTTCTTGGAACGTGAAAGGGCTTAGGTCCCCCAATAAAAGAATGAAGATCCTCCGTCATCTAAAACGACTCAACACTGATATCGCCCTACTCCAGGAAACCCACTTATCAGCTCCTGATTTTCATCGCATGAAAAAACTCTGGGTAGGCACGGTCCTAGGCTCGGGGGCCTACGGCCGTAAAGCTGGAGTCCTTCTCCTGATTCATAAGAACCTTCCCTGCACGGTCCTATCGGTAAATTCAGACGACCACGGACGGCTTGTCACAGCTCATGTCCAACTAGGTTCCACGGAATTGGTAATTTCCAACATTTACGCCCCCAACAGCCCTGGCACGACCTTTTATAGTGAACTTTCGGCATGGTTGCTTCATAACACCCACCTCCCCCACTTAATAGGAGGTGATTTCAATGACGTTATACACCAAACTGATGACAGATCATCCCCTAGACGCCCCTCGCCAGGCCTTGACCCTGTCTCCCCCACACTCTTTGCATCCACCATGGAATCCCTTCACTTTCAGGACCTCTGGCGTTTAAAACATCCAGCGGACAGGGAATTTACCTTCTACTCCAACCCACATAACGTATTCACCAGAATAGATTATTTTTTTGGCTCTGACAACCTAGTACCCATGTTAACTGATGTAGACATCCTGGACATTGCCATATCTGACCACGCACCAATCTCGGCCCAATTTGACAACCTCGACCTACCTCCACATCCCAAGATTTGGCGCTTTCCCTCATACCTCTACAACAACTCTGATTTTCAGCAATTCATGGCAAAGTCATGGACAGAATATTCCACGGCCAATGCTCCACACTCTGATGTCCCGAACCTCTTCTGGGACGCCGGTAAAGCGTTCCTCAGGGGTCGGATCATCTCTTATGCGACCTCTTTCAAGAGAAATACCTTATCAAAGTACAAGTTGGCTAGCTCCCGGCTCCACCAGGCGCAAAGATCTTTATACACCATGGACTCCACTGATAATAGAAACGAATGGCATGCAGCCAAGAGATCTTTTGATACTTGGGCAGACACACTTGAACTAACTAGGAAAGCACACTCAGATGCCACCTTCCATAGATTCGGAAATAAATCAGGCAAATTACTAGCCAGGCTCTGCAAGGGGCCCTTTCGCCCAACTCACATTACATCTCTAAAAGATGCTAAAGGCAAAGTGAACACCACACCGCAAACGATAAATAAAGCTATGCTTCAATACTACGCTACGCTTTATGCCCCAGACCCTATAAACAAACAGGCAGCCGGCTTTTTCCTAGAGAACTTAGCCATTCCCAAAGTCACTCCCTCACAACTTGAGTACCTTAATGCTCCCATCTCCCTTTCCGAAGTCTCAAACACCATACGAAAGTTGACCCCCTCTAAGGCCCCGGGCCCAGACGGACTCACTAGCGAATTCTACAAGACCCTCCAAAACATAATACAACCCACCCTCCACAAGGTCTATAACGGCATATGGACGGGCGGCCCCTACCTGCCCTCGGGAAACCAGGCCACTATTAAATTACTCGCAAAAAAAGGCAAGGACCCCCAGGAACCAGGATCTTATAGGCCCATCTCCCTTTTAAACCTGGATGTCAAAATCCTATCCAGGATTGTCGCCTCTAGGCTTGCTGTCATCATCCCATCTCTGATACATCCAGCGCAATCTGGTTTTGTGAAAGGCAGAACGGCCACCCTAAACATTCGTAAGGTCATGTTGGCCTTGGAACACGCCAAACAAAATCCCGGCGGCGACTTTGCCATCATTACGTTAGATGCGGAGAAAGCCTTCGATAATGTCAGCTTCGATTGGCTCTCCATGACCATGACAAAGATGGGCTTTACAGGCCCCTTCTGCCATCTAATAAACGCCATGTACACAACCCCCTCAGCTAAGCTGGTGGCAGCGGGCCTACTCTCAGATGACTTCCGCCTCCAAAAAGGTACACGACAAGGCTGCCCCCTATCCCCCCTCCTCTTCAACATTGCACTGGAACCCTTATCCAGACACCTTACCCAAAAAGCCCCCTTGCATGGCATAAAAATAGGAAATCACGATCTCCGCTCATCCCTCTTTGCCGATGATGTACTTATCTTTTCAGCGAACCCCTCCTCAGACATGTTCACCATCAAAGAGGTATTTGATGATTTTAGATCCTGTTCTGGCCTCCGCATAAATTACGGCAAAAGCGAAATCCTCCCCATAGGTACTCTATCCAACCCTACCTGGGTCCAACACTCCATTTTTTCTGTTGCTAGATCCCATATCACCTATCTTGGCATCAAAATAGGCAAACTGCCTTCCTCCCTGTACCACCTCAATTATCCTCCCTTGCTCTCTAGGCTCTCTCAGGAAATGGTTAACTGGATGGATCTGCCCCTCTCGCTCCTGGGAAGATGCCACTTGATAAAAATGGTCAGTTTTGCCAGACTACTATATCCACTGCAAACTATCCCCTTGGTACTTCACCACAAAGATGTTAAACTCATCAATACGGCCATCTCAAAATTTCTATGGCATGGCAAAAGACCACGCATAGCTTTAAAGAAACTATATCTTCCCAGAAGCGAAGGGGGTATAAGTCTCCCGAATGTCAGAACCTATAACCTAGCATGTTTATTAAGAACTAGTCTAGACTGGATTTCACAGTCCTCGAGGTATTCCAACTACTCCTTGGAATCCGCAATGGCACATCCCTTCTCGCTACCAGCTCTTCTTCACTGCAAGTGGAAATCGGTCCCACCTTTGTATCAACACAACTTACTACTGAGAGACACGGCCATCGCCTGGAGAGAAACCAGAAAGAGCCTCAAGCTCTCCCCTTTCATGTCAAGCCATCTGCCAATACAAGGAAACCCAAACTTTCCACCTGGCTTGGAACATCAACCTTTCAAGATTTGGCAAGAAAACGGTCTCACAAAATTTGCATCTTTATGCGACACTAAAACGGGTCGTCCTTTATCCTTTTCAACCGTTGCTGAAATGTATTCACTCCCACGATCACATGCCTTTCACTTTTGGCAATGTACCAGCTACTTAAGATCTGCATGCAAAGAGGACCATAAGCGGTTCACACCAAGTTTCACAGACCTGCTACTCAGGGAAAGATCATATACGATATCGGACATATACAAACCATTACTTCAAGAGTCCAACCCTCCGCTGGCATTCTCATCTGCAGCCAATTGGGGAAAAGACTTCCCAGATGATGACCTGATAGACAAAATTCTAATCGGACTCAACAAAGTGCAACGACTAACACCCAATGAAATTTGGAGAGAATCTCAACTGAAAATAGTCCACCGTGCACATATACCCTTCATTTACTCCGATACGGATCAATACAGTGCTAAATGCCCCCTCTGCCACCAGATGAGACCCTCCCTAACCCACCGTTTTTGGGCGTGCTCTTTCATCTCCTCCTTTTGGGATCAGGTTCTAAACTACATTTTCGAAATAACTCTACTGAAGCTTCCGAAGGATCCGCTCCTCCTCATCTTTGGTTACTGGGACCCCCAACTACTGCCTTGGTCCCGAGCGACGAGCTCAACGAACACTGTTCACCCAAACCTTGGTCACAATCACAAAGATTGGTCCTTGATCTGCCTCCTGATCGCACGGAGAACCATACTAAAGCAATGGATTTCTTCCCACTGCCCTGCTACCACTCAAATCAAACGGGACCTCCTTCTTCTCCTATTTAAAGAAAGAGCTAATGCAGACTTCACATCTGCAGTCTCTAAGAGCCGTTTCTACTCCATTTGGGAACCCTTCATGCGCTCAGCTTTATCTCCGGAGGATATAGCCAGCTTTGACCAGTACTCTTTCTCTTACCTCAAATCTACCCCCCATTCTTCAAGCCCAGAAGAGGAAATCTCCCCAGACGGTCAATCCGCCACCAACGATCTCTAACTGTTACCCAAAATAAGCTTACTCATACTTACTTCTCTCTGGACTTGGCTAAGGCCCTCCCACCCCTCCCTCCCTTTTCTCCTCCCTCCCTCCTCCCCTGGCTGTTCCCAGACATTTTTTTTTTTTTTTTTTTTTTCTGGTTGGTTATTCTGTTGTAATACTTGAGACTCTAGGTAGATACTCTATTTGATCCATCCAGTTACCCTCTAGTAGATAACAGATAAAGTACGTAGGTCTTTTGTTCCTCTGCTTTCACTATATGTTTTTCAATGTTATACCACGCTGATTCTATCCTATAAGAGTCCGAGATTAAGCTGCGCATACAGTACGCTTAGTCTTGCCCTTAACATGCCTCCCTTTGGTATGTTTTTCTTTTCTTTTTTTTCTCTCTCTCTCCTTCTCTTTTTCTCTATTTGAAAAAATTGAAAATTACTTTATAACATGTCTTGTAACTGCTGTTATTTTTCATACATCCTAATAAAAATTTTGTGAAAAAAAAAAAAGAAAACAGACCAATTTGAAAGGAAATTCCAATACCTATAATTTAATAGTTAGTTATTTTGAATTTTTGCATATTTGGATTTTCGTTCCTTCTAATTTCGGCATTTTCCTTTCTTATTTTTGGATTGTCTAATTCTCTGATTTTCGAATTTTCCGGATTTTCACATTTTCAGAATTTTCTAATTTACGAATTTTCAAATTTCCGAGTTGTCAAATTTTACAATTCAGGATTTTTGAATTTCCGAATTTTTGAATTGACGAATTTACGAATTACGAATTTTTGGATCTTTTCGAATTTCCGAATTCTCAAATTTCCGAATTATGAATTTTCAAATTTTCACATTTTCAAATTTCCGAATTACGAATTTTAGAATTTTTTGAAAAAACAAAAACAAATGATACGAAAACAAACACATTTTTCGGCACTGTCTAAGAACAGTGTCTGTGGGGCAGTGCTGCCATATGGATTAGCACAGGGTTTTTTTTTCTCAGATAATAGGTGCAGGAACCCCCCCCCCAAGTCCCCCCTTTTGGCTGCTCCCACCCACCTCCAACCACCGGTCCCTTTTAGATAATACAGAGCAAGGTATCATTTTGTGGTGCTAAGTAATTTGTATAGACTTTGTTAAGAATAACATGAAAAGCAGTCAAATAGATCCCCCCAGTAACAAAAGATACACCCCAACAAAAATAGATCCCTCACCAACAATAGACCCTCTGGCAGTCAGCAACAATAGAAACTCCTGCTGGGACTGAATTCCCCCACGTTCCCACTCAAAAAAAGCCCTGGATTAGCATGGCTGCTCCCTCCAGTTCTCTGTAAGCTGCCCTTCTCTTGCTGCTGCTCTGCGTATCCCTCAGAACCTTCTCTCCAGTTAGTGGCACCCATAGACAATCTGTTACCTCATCATCCACCCCCTCCTCATCATTGAAACCAACTTTGCAGTAAACCCAAGCTGCTGGAAAACCACTGCTTCTTGTTGTTTCCCTGCCACTAAAGTCTTGGTGATATCTTCTTGACCAAGATTATCCTCCTGCAGCAAGTCAGTAATTGTGTGATCAGAACATTTCACAGACTCCATATTGCCAGTTGGTGGAGTTATAGTACGAGTAGTAAGAGGAGAATGAGAAAGAAGAGGGTGCATTAGCAGCAGTTGCAGAGAAATTGCTACTCTGCCCCGTAGGAAAAAAATCCCACTAAACTTTTAACTATTTTAATGTTGCAGGAGAAAAGATAATATACATGAAATTTAAGAAAAAAACATAACACACAAAAAAGAGGGGCCCAGCAACGAAATGGCAGTTACAGTTGTTTCAGGAGATCATGAAAAGTAGGCCTTAATGGGGCTGTTGGGATGTTGCTATTTATTGTATTTAAGACAAGTTACATGTAAATGTGTAAAAACAAATTACCGTATTTATCGGCATATAACACGCACTTTTTTCCCCTGAAAATCAGGGGGAAATCGTGGGTGCGTGTTATACGCCGATACCCACATCCCTGGGCTGTCTCCGCTGACTGTGAGGGGAGCGGAGCGAGATACACATAGCCGAATGTACTCGGCTATACTCAGCTTTTCTCGGCTCCGCTCACAGTCACGCCCAGTCCCGCCATTGGACCTGTGTTATGTCCATCATAGGGCGGGACTCGGCGTGACTGTGAGCGGAGCCGAGAAAAAAAGAGTATAGCCGAGTACACTCGGCTATGTGTATCTCGGCGGCGGCTCCGCCCAGTCCCTGCGTTCTCGGCGGCGTCCGCCCCGCACAGTCTCGGCGCCAATTTTAAAATCCGGCACGGCGACACTGGGGCAAGGCTGCACGGCGACACTGGGGCAAGGCTGCACGGCGACACTGGGGCAAGGCTGCACGGCTACACTGGGGCAAGGCTGAAATGGACTCTGGGGCAAGGCTGCAATGGACACTGACAAGGCTGCACTGTGACAAGGCTGCAATGGACACTGACAAGGCTGCACTGTGACAAGGCTGCAATGGACACTGACAAGGCTGCACTGTGACAAGGCTGCAATGGACACTGACAAGGCTGCATTTAAATGTAAGTTATTTTTCCTTAAACTTCCCTCCTAAAAGTTTTTTTCCCTAAAATTTCCTCCTAAACTTGGGGTGCGTGTTATACGCCGGCGCGTGTTATATGCCGATAAATACGGTATACATTTAAAATATCTGCTGCCAGAATACTGTGTCACTGTTCATGAAAATAGTACTGTTGTATAACACAACACACAGCTTATGCCCTGTACACACGATCGGATTTCCGATGGATTTTTCCATCGGCAATCCGATGAAACTGACTTCCATCAGTCTTGCCTACACACCATCAGTCAAAAATCCGACCGTCCTACACGCCGTGACGTAAAACACTCCGAAGACCTGAGAAAAATGAAGTTCGATGCTTCTGAGCATGCGTTGACTTGATTCTGAGCATGCGTGGGTTTTTTCTCCGATGAAGTTCCTCATAGACGATCGGAATTTGCTGTAGTTTTTTTTTCCATCGGTATAATTTAAAACATGTTCTATTTTTTTATACAGATGGAAAAAAGACTGATGGGGCCCACACACGATCGGTTTGTCCGATGAAAAAAGTTGTCTGTACGCGGCATGAAAGAAATTTCCAAATCATTGTTTTCTGTTGCCCCTGGAAGACGTCCTTTTGGACAAAACATACATAGGGCAGAGCTCAGCGGCAGGCAGGATCTATCATTCTAAAGCGCTGTTAGACCTCTTGAGATGTGGGGTCTTAAATGTTTGGTGAGCTACTTTAATTGTATAAGGTGACTGGTGCACATTTGGAGTTCGTATTCACAGTGGACTGCCTGAGATTGAGTTTGAATTTTTCACTGGACTCAAATTTGATAATATTATGATCTATGCACTCTTTGTGAATTTATGATTTATGTCATAGCACAACATTATTTTTGGAAACAATTGATGTTGGATATTTGATATGTGAATATAAGTGAATGCTGCAGTCACAATTCATTTAGATATACATTTTTTTAATATTTGTTATTGCACTTATGTCTGCTATTGCACAGATCGGTTGTTTTTCTAGCGTGGGTTACCTTTGAATTTAGGAGCACATCATTTACAAATCATGTAATTCAAAGGATTGGTGTTTTTCCATGTGAAAGTCACATTGAAATTACACTTCCCTTGCTGTAAGGTATATAAAAAAAATATTTTCAATTTTGCAAAATGTTCCCTATGGCAGTGCCCTGCTACCCACTCTCTTGTTTGAAACTAATTTGCCTATTAGCTTTAAAAAGGGCTAGAATCAAGAATTCCCCCTGCGAATCAAACTCAGGAAGATTCTTTTCAATCGTTTTTATTCCGTTTATAACATCAAAACATAAAGGTTAACAACAAAAACATAATAGACATCTGAATCGTCACTAGGAAATGCAATAGTACATATAGGTAGGTATGTATCATAAAGGAATCACCATATAGTAAGTAAAGTGACAACCAAAGCCATGGTCTCCTTCTTGGTATTGGTGCCACTGTTACACTCCCGGCACCCCTTAAAGGGAGCTAACTGTGCCAGGGAGTGCAAAGCCGCACCCTCTAAAATACTTCAACCATGACCATATGACTGATTTGAACTAACTTATCAATTTTTCCATATGACAACTCATAAACAAGAATGTAAATCAAACAAAAACAATAACAAGTAACATGTACCAAACAAATATGTGAATGACCATTAACATGCCACTAGTCGTCACTTGGGTAATTCGCTGTCCATGAATCCCAGCAAGATTTGAATTTAGGTAGGTTATGATTCCTAATAGCAAAATACTTTTCATATGTATACTGTAGTTTAACTCTATATATGACTTCAGAGACATTAGGAGCCTCTAAAGATTTCCATTTGGAAGTGATAGTTAAGTTTGCTGCTATCAAAAAATGTGTAACAACAGGCCTAAAGTTTGTGAGCACTGAGTGTATTCCTATGCCCATCTGTGGTGACAGTGAAATGATTAAGCCTGTGTGACCTTAGTAATTAGGGAGAATACTGTTTTCCAAAAACTTCTTACAGCCTTGCAGTTCCAAACTCAGGAAGATTCATCCATTCCTACAAATAATTTTCTGCTAGCCCTGTCACACAGGGTGGAGATTCAGGAAGAAGCAGTGGTGGTGCACTGGCAAGATGGTGTCATGGTCAGGATTTGAGCCATCGACACTATTGCTGCTAGGTGAAAGTGCTAACCACTACACCACTGAGCTTGCCACGGTTGCTGGGGGAATCAAGTGAATTTCTTTCCTGCAACCCGTGGTTGCAGAAAAGAAAATTGCTCTGTGTATGGGCGACCTAAATATCAAGAGGGTGGGGGGGAGGGGGACACTATCATGTTGCACTGAATGGGCAAGGGGATCTTGTAATTTTTAGATCTTTCACAAAGCAACCACACATTTTCTTGGTTGGAAAGATTTCCAAGTCTTTGGCCTCGTACACACGACCGATTTTCTCGGCAAGAACCAGCAAGAAACTTGCTGGCAGAGAGGTCTTGCCGAGTAAATCGGTCGTGTGTACGCTGCTAGCGTGTTTCTCGTCGAGAAAACCTACAAGAAACCTCGACGAGAAAATAGAGAACCTGCTCTCTATTTTCTCGTCGAGATTCTCCTCGGCGTGTTTCTCGACGAGAAAAGTGAGTGTGTGTACACTTACCTGTCCGCCCGGAAGCCCGCGCATGTTCGAAATGAATTTGACGCATGCGCGGTAGCTTCCTAGGCATACGTAGGGTATACCAAGATGGCGGCGACGGCATCGAATGTGACGAGCGCATGCTCGACGTAGTCGATGACGTCACCGCGTACACTCCTTTCAAAGAACCGCGGGTTCTTTGAAACGAGCGTGTGTACACTCGGCCGGGACAAGTTTCTTGTCCAAGAATCTCGTCGAAAAAAACGACATGTTTTTCTCAACGAGAATCTCGGCCGTGTGTACGAGGCCTTTGTGTTGATCAGTGGCTAAACTAGTGCTAAACTTTTGGGTGGGGGGGCAAACAAACCCCCCCCAGGTCCGCCCCCACCCCTCCACGGTCCCCCCACACTCACCCCTCCACTGCATGGTCCCCCCACACTCAGCCCCTCCACGACTTCCTCTGCTTCTCCTCCTGGCCAACCTGATCTTCCTTCTGTCCTGATTGACCGAGAGAAGACACGAACATTGATTCACTATTGTCACAAGTTGATGGGCCTCCGACTCTAATTATGTGGCTTGAAAAAAAAAACTCATAGCAAATTGGATCTTGCTTTGCTGGGGTTTTTCAAATATCAAATGATATAATTTTTTTTTATTTACTTATTTTTGTGGTTGGACTAGATGGTCTTTTTTCAACCTGCCTAACTGTTTAACTATGTAAACGTATGATTCCAGTGCTCTGCACGCATCCCCGCATGCAAACTAGGGGGGTGGCGCCCCTGTGCCCCTAATGGACCGGCCGCTCCTGGTGTTGACCACATGAAAAGATGTGTCCTTAGGAAAAGGGGTGTACCTGAACATATTATTTTTCGTATGGGGAATCTCTACACTAGCTAGAAACAGAAAAAGATTGAGGTTTCAAGAATTGTTGAAGAAACATCAGCAGTTTTTGATATGTATGCTGATGACAATAAGCGTATAGCTGAAAACATAGAGAACCTCAACAGCCTAATAAAGACAGTTAAATAAAAGAGTAAAAAGATTGGACTTGAGAAAATTTCAAGAAAACAAAGGTTATGGGAACAGGAAAGACAGATAATTTTAATGCGGATGGTGAAGACATAGAAATAGTTTACAGTGTCTGCCTCCTGATTAGGAATGAGTTCATCTGTCCTGGTTAGGTTTGTGGGGGTTCGGTGAATCCAGAAAAAAGTCCACAAAACTCAAATATGCAAAAAGCCTTTTCAGAAGAGTTCATGCTGTTAATGCCACAAAAGTGATGAGGGATGCAATTCCATATTCATGCCAATAGTTTTGTAGTGGGATGTCCAACAAGTTCATATATGTGTCATGGTCAGGTGTCCGCAACTTTTATAATTACCAAAGACCAATTGAAAATTTCAATTAACTTGAACATATTTAGTAATATGTATGGTAACTGGATAGATAAAAGGAAGCGTAAGACTGCAGAAAGTAAAATATAGCAGGTCATATCGCTTGAATATCATTACTGTCTAAAGTCACTATCACTCATTACTATTTAAATTCACTATTTGATTTGTAAGTAAAGCGTAAAGGTAAAGTCTCTGACCAATTATAATCTGATAATTTAAAACTACTTTTTTAAGAAACGGTGAGTAATAAAAAATTTGCAGAAGCTTTTAATGTCACTAATTGAAATGATAATAAGCTTCTAATGTCATGGCTGAAAGGCTCAAATGCATTCACCATGGGCTTCACTTTTAGCTGCAGGTACAACAGAACAGTTATAAAAAATGTTTTAGTGTTAATATGTGTGCAAAAAAATAAAAGAGTAAAACAGGGCATTTTTATATCATATATCTGTTTTAGAATAAACTATTTATTTGTTGCACAAATGTCATAAACATTCATGCATGCTGAAGAAAATGTCACCATAATTTTTCTAAGAGTTTAAGGCCGGTATCATCAGCGCCATCTAGTGGCCAAAATGCAGTATAGTCTTCTGAAATACCGGAGGCTGGGTTCACACTTAAAGTGGTTGTAAACCCTTACAAACCACTTTTTGCCACAGGTAAGCCTATAGTAAGGCTTACCTGTAGCTACCCTGGATATCTTCTAAACCTGCACGGTTTAGGAGATATCCCCCTGTACCTGCATGTGCCAAAGTCATCGGGCACATGCGCACTGAAGTAATGGCACGTCGTGCCATTGCTATTGTTAGACTGTGCCATTACCGGCGGCTCCCACGCTCATGCACGGTAGTGACGTCACGCGGCTCCGGCCAATCACAGAGCCGGAGTCCGTGGCCCCGGAAGGAAGAGGGGCGAGAAGATGGACACAGCCTGCACAGGGGACATCGCTGGATTCGTTTGCAGGTAAGTGTCACATAATGGGCTAGTATGCGATGCACACTAGCCCATTATGCTTTTTATTTGCAGGGTTTGCAGTGAGCAAAAGAGGAAATAAAACCCATAAGGGTTTACTTCCTCTTTCAGCCATTTGGATGAGGGTTTCCCTGCATTCAATTTGCATGACAGGAGAGTGTGACCGTCTCTCAATGGAGCCAGTTTACACAGCTCCGGTGGCGGCCGTGGCCCGCATTTGGAAAGGGTCCTGTGTGTCTTTGGCTCCGAATCAGGTGCAAATTGAGGCAAAAATTTGGACCTGATTGGTACCTGATTCGGTGAACAGGGATGCACCAGAACCCCTACTGTGAGATGCAGCATGTGTGAACCCGGCCTTAATAACTATACAGTATATCATTTTGCCCACTAGATGATGTTGAGGATACCAGAATTAATCTACTTTTTAGTTAAAGATAAAATAAAAAGTCCTTGTTTTCCCCCGAAAGATGAAGTGGAAGGAACAAGAGTAAAGACTAAAAACAGTTTTTATTGAAAGAGGGCCCATGGCGCAAAACCCCCTATTAAAAAAATTATTTGTTTGCTGTTCTCTAGAATTGAACTTGAAGTTGGATTCATGGCTTCTGTCCTTTTGTATGTGGGCATCAGGACAGGATAACCATAGAGGATACAAAAACAGCTGCATGACACTTATGCCGCTTACACACGATCGGACATTCCGACAACAAAACCGTGGATATTTTTTCGACGGATGTTGGCTCAAACTTTTCTTGCATACACACAGTCGCACAAATGTTGTTGGAAATTGCGAACGTCAAGAATGCGGTCATGTACAACACTATGACGGCACAATAAAAGGGAACTTCAATACCAAGTGCGGCACCCTTTGGGCTCCTTCTGCTAATCTCGTGTTAGTAGAAGTTCTGGTGAGAGACGATTCACACTTTTCAGCCTTGTGCTTTTCAGTCTGTGAAGTGTTTGCAGCGTGACAAATGTGCTATCTCCTTTACGAACGCTAGTTTTACCAGACCGACCGCTTCCGTCTCGTACTTGATTCAGAGCATGCGTGGAATTTTGTGCGTTGGAATTGTCTACACGCGCTCGGAATTTACAAAAACTGTTTTTGGTGTCGGAAAATTTGAGAACCAGCTCTCAAATTTTTGTTGTCGGAAATTCCGACAGCAAATGTCCGATGGGGCCTACACACGGTCGGAATTTCCGACAACAAGCTCCCTCGGACGTTTGTTGTCAGAAATTCCGAGCGTGTGTACGCGGCATTAGAATATGGACACCGTATAGACATTTTTAAGGTCATTAAATGGGCTTGCCAATGCACCACAACAGACCTACAAATAGACCTGCACCAATTTTGCTAATGCAGCACACCACACTGCATGCCAATGTGTGTATGTCAAAATGTAAAAAAAATATTAAATTAAAGTGAATTAAAAATTAAAATAAAAAAACGAAGTATTGTAAAAAAAAAAAAAAAAAAAATAAGACTAAAATCTTACCAGATTAAAAAGCTACACCCACTGTGTGCCGTGGCATGCTATAAGCGCCGAAGGACACCGTCTCCCTGGTAGGGGCCTCAGTGAAATCCTTCATTCAAATAATCGATTTCATTGCCATTTATTTAGACCACATTCACATTTTGTTAAGCGGGACTGAGCGTTTCTGCTTGTGATTTCTGTTGCTCGATTTTCACATTTCTTATGTGGGGCATTGTGCAGGCCATTCACTTCAATGGGCTTCCTTATGTAAGTTTGTTGCCCATATAAAGTTCCTGCTCCAATTTTTAAACACACATTTTGCCATGGTTGCCTATTTGTAAGATTAATGAGAGCGAAGAGGCAAAAAAAAAAAAAAAAAAATACCCATATTGTACTGCAGTTTCCTTTCTCCTTTTAAAAATAAAAATTTAAATAGAATTAAAACGGAAGTAAAAGAAACCTGGTGCACATGCATATTCAAACCTAAATACTCTCCAACCATCATTTATTTTCTTTACTCATCGAACCCTCCATCCTTCACCTCATTCCAGTAATGGGAGCTATCATAATAATATAATACCAGTGATAAACTGTCTAATCAATGTATTCTTAACAGTGTTTTTATCACCTCTATGGTTAGTTAACTGATAATAGAAGACAAACTACAAGAACTACAAGCAGATGCTTCAGCAATATCAGTATTAAATGGGAATGTAAAGAACAGAGGTAATGAGGTGTGGGAATATTGTAAGGGAGGGAGGAAATAGTAGAACTTATCCCCTGCTAGAGGGTGCAAAGCCCAGATGTGTCTTGCAAAAATTACACTGGTTTTAATCTCTCTAGATTTCTTTCTAAATTTTACAGTTCATCTCCTTCCATACTCTCCATGTCCCATCCAAAAGGCATCCAGGTGAACTTGTGACCAGGGTAACTTTGACAACATCAAAAAATACAACATAAAAAAGGGTTGGGAGTTCCTTGGGCATTCTTGTCAGCAGAAGAACAAGTACCAGCTATCAGCCAAAGCAGGTAACCTTCATTTATATCAATGCTCTCTCTCTTTTCCTCTAGCACCTGTCCCTTAAAGTGGTAGTGAACCACATTTTGTTTTTCAAACCATGTAAGACAATTGCATAATGTGCTCGTATGCATCACATATTAGCACATTATGAAATACTTACCTTTAAAATGAAGCCTTCCATGTAGGTATGCGCTTCCATCTTCACCCAGTCTTCCTTCCAGGTTCATGTCCTCCAGCCAGATGATTGGCAGCGCCGCAATGACGTCACTCCCGCTCATGCGTGCAGTCATGGACCGTGGCACGGAGCTTTGAAGGGACAGGATGCTGTCCCTTCAGAGCGCATGCATCTGTTACATCACTGGCTGCATGCAGCGTGAATATCTCCTAAACAATGCAAGTTTAGGAGATATTCACTGTACCTACAGGTAAGCCTTATTATAGGCTTACCTGTAAGTACAAGTTTACAAACAGGGTTCCACTATAATTTGCATTGCTCCTGGGTAAAATGTACTTTGGGAAAGACACAATATTGGTTTAGGGTATAAGAGAGAACATTTGCCATAGGCATGGTAAAAGTCACAAGATACAGTGCTGGATTGACAAACAAGCATCTCCTTGACGTTTCCTAACCTGAGACTCTATATTCTGCAAATCAGGGCCAGAGATGACTTGATACCACTCTGGCCCATTCCTTCCTTTACTTGTACCTCCTTATTGGACAGTGAGGCTTTCTATAATATCTAGTGGCCAATAGGAAGACATGTAATGTGAGCAAAAACCATGACTGGCCAGCAGGGCCGGGACAAGGGGTGGGTGAGAGGGGCGGCTGACCTGGGCACAATGGTTTACTGTAGGGATGGGGGTGCCTTTCTTCTGTTATAAGGCTGACAGGAGTAGTTATGACTTTTGATAAGGGAGTGACTGCTGAGCATATTGTCCCCTAAGCTTGCACATTATAAATGAGGGGGCAGGTTGGCATCTTTGCCCTGGGTGCTGGATGATCTTGTCCTGGCTCTGCTTGCCAGCCTCTGCTCTAATTTGAATAATAGAGTAATACTGTTTTGGGGACTTCTGTGAAATTCTTGTAATGAACTGGTCATCTGTAAATTAGCCAGTCCAGCAGCCAGTATATTGAAATAGATGTAAATTCCAACTGGATAACCAAACAACAACAACCACTTTTTGTGGGGCCCTCATGGCCCATGCTGACAGTAGTTTATTTTACCTTGCCTGGATGCTTGCTTGGGTCAGTAAAGCTAAAATAAAGATTTTTTTTTTTCACTATTATACCGTACTTTTTCTGTGCTACCCATTCTTTTAAATGTTTTATGTTTTTTCTTCAGCATAATATTAAATGTGACACAAATAATTTTTAAGGGGGCTGTATGGAACACAAATATGGAAGCACTGATTTGTAATAGCAATGTCATGTAGTGTGTCTCCTGTCTGACACCCCTTTTTCGAAAAACTCATATAGCTTCAGGCTTTAACTATCACTTTTAGCAAGCCCGTAGTCCCCTGCTGCATGTCTAAAAGATTTTTGTTGAATCACATTCTCTGTATTTATGTGTGGCCCTTCTGTAATGTGAGGAGTCATAGATGAAGTCCCAGTGTCAAGAAGGTTGACCACCACTGATCTAGGGAGAAGCAAAATATTTGTCATATGCCTTGTTCCACCACCCAGCTTCTTCTCCGGATAGGATACACATATCTGCCTTCTTAGAGAGACTCTACCATATTGTGTGTAGCACCCTCCTAGTTTAGAATAGGCTGATATGAAAATTTAGTTTAGCTCCTCTGTAAACAGTGGAGCAGGGGTTGATTGCTTAGGGCTGCTCAGTGTTTCACAGGCTGCTGTTTTGCTACTTCCCCCATCTTCTAGGGGCTTACAGCAGCATACTGGGAGGGAGGTCAGGACAAGCATCCTGAATATTTGTGGGACTCTATCCAATCCCTGGGAAACTATGCCCAGAATGTGAGACCTCAATGTCTTCACACTGGCATCTCAGCCTAGGGACAGGAGAGCTGATATGCCAGTGTGAAGACATTAAGGTCTACTGCTAGGCTTAGTTGGGGGCCTACCAAAGATCGATTGTCTGGGGATTGAGCTGGGAAAGGAGAAAGCTCACTGGAGGTAGCCAGGGAAGGAGTCCAACTCTCCTGCGGTGGTGTGAGTTCACATCTTCCTCACTAAGAAGAGCCTGTGGATATCAGCAGGAGGCAACCAGTGATCCTGTGGCTAAATGAGTTAATGACCCCCTCTATGCTGAAGAAAAGTGACATTGGGTATATTTTAACCTCCTTAGGGAGTAAAATTCACTACCAGTATTTGGAATCTTGTGGGACAATCAAATGCAACCAGCAGTGGGAGAAGAACAGCCATTAGTGCAATCAGCAGTGTGGTAAGCACAGATAGAACCCAGGTTCTTGTTCCAATAAAAACCCTAAAAAGGACCCCTAGGCTGTTTCCTGAGCCAGTGAAAGAAAAAAGAAAATTATGTGTGCCTGGTTGTGTGTGCTACCAAGCAGGGAAATAGGATCCTTTTTACCAGCGGCTCTTTAGGGGGTGTGCTACATGAGCATTTAACCCAATGTGTGCGAGGTGGAGAGCACAACATAGTTATTTTTTTGTACTAACTAGAATTAAACCATATGTTTTGGAACCAGAAGTCCCATTGAAGTCAATGGGAATCCAGACCAGGATCCAAAACGTAGTATTTCAGAGCATCAAATGGTTCAAAATTATGTAGAATGGTTTAGAAAGCTCTTGACAGCCCTGCTGTGTCAACAAAATGGAAAGGCAAGCAGTCTGGGGAAATCAGAAAAAATAGTAGGAGCCTTGGAAACCTTACAAAAATTATACTAGAGATATTAGGATAGATGAATGAGACATGGTGGCATTGGCAGTCAAGCTACAGGTGCTTAAACAACAGCTGAAGCATATATAAGGTAGAAGCAACTTCAGTGGTTTGGGAAACTGAACTGTCATAAATAACACTGAAATCTGGATTTGGCTTGGGATATCCAACTTGATAAAATCTGGCTTGACTCTTAAGCCCCGTACACACGATCGGTTTGACTGATGAAAACCGTCCGATGGATGGTTTTCATCAGACCAACCGATCGTGTATGGTACCCATCGGTCTTTTTTCCATCGGTTTTAAAAAATAGAACTTGTTTTAAAATTTTCCGATGGATCAAAAACCGATGGTAATTTCTGATCGTCTATGGGCAAGTCCATCGGATCAAAAACCCACGCATGCTCAGAATCAAGTCGACGCATGCTCAGAAGCATTAAACTTCATTTTTCTTGGCTCATCGGAGTGTTTTACGTCACCGCGTTTGGAACGGTCGTTTTTTTGACTGATGGTGTGTGGCCAAGACTGATGAAAAACAGTTTCATCGGATTTCCGATGGTTAAATCCATCGGACGAAAATCCATAGGTTATCCGATCGTGTGTACGGGGCTTTAGGCCCCTTTCACACGTGCGGACCGTATGTCCGTATTTCATCCATCCGTTTTCAGATGAAATACGGACATACATGTATCCCTATGGGATAGCGGGTGTCAGCGGATGAACATCTGATATCATCCATCTCCGCTATGGTCCGTTTCTGCAGACGGAGGAAAATCCTATTTTTCCAGTCGTCTGCAGAGTGGATCGGATGAACACGGAGAGATGGTCCGTGTTCATCCAATCCCCCCATAGAGGAGAGAGGAGATCTGACAGGGCGGTCCCTGCACAGTGTATTTTCTGCTGGCTCAGCGAGGATCAACGGAGCGATCCCCGCTGAGCAAGCGGATGTTAAAGGTACGGATCCTCGCGGGATCCGTACGTCTGAAAGGGCCCTAAACCCTCATATACACGATCGGATTTTCCGACGGGAATTGTGTGATGACAGGCTGTTGTCAGAAAATCCCACCATTTGTATGCTCCATCGGACAATTGTTGTTGGATTTTCCACGGACAATGTTGGATAGCATGCTTTAAAATTTCCCGCCAACATTGTGTATTGTTGGATTTTCTGAGCGTGTTTACACAAGTCCGTTGGACAAAACTCCAAAGTACAAACACGCATGCTCGGAGTCAATGCTCACCAAACACAACATTAGCAGAAGTTGCCCAAAGGGTGGCGCTAAAGAGCAGAAAAACTACGTTGTTTCGTGTTTGTTGGCCAACAACTCATTGCCGTTTGTATGCAAGACAGTCCTACGCTTTGTCCGTGGAAAATACGATCGACCAGGCTTAACATTGTCAAAATTCTCAGATCAATTGCTGTTACATATTTGTATAAAACAGGTCAAGCAATACTTGATCTGTTTAATATAATAACCAGTAAATAAATGAATACCTAAAGAGTAGCATGTAATGCAGTAGCTTGCATTCCCTATGCAATAAGTATTATATACATGTCTAGAACAGAAGATCACACTCAGATCTGCACTCTGATTGATTAGCAGGTTCTGGATAGATGCACACATTTCAGGATAATTAAACCACAAATCTGAATGAATTGCGAGACTTGCTCTTGCCATAAAAATGTTCTGAGCAATTCCGCTTTGTAAATATATATGGGTTATAACTGCATATATACTGATTTAATGCAGTTGCTGTAAGGCAAGATAAGGCTCATGCAAGCGATTATGTAATGTATAAACAAAGCAATGCTAAGCATATGTCATAAGGACATAAGCAAATGTTAAGACTAAAAAAACACTAATGCTGCGTACACACGGTCGGACTTTCCAACGGGAAAACTTCCGTTGGAATTTCCGACGGAAAAATAGAGAACCTGCTCTCTGTGTAAGGAATTTCAGACAGAAAAAGTCAGATGGAGCATACACACGGTTGGAATTCCCGACCAAATGCTCCCATCTGACTTTTTCTGTCGGAAATTCCGACCATGTGTATGCGGCATTAGGCTCGATTCACATATACGTGGTGTAGGACACACAGCGAATCCTGTGTGTTTCCTGCACTGCATTGAACTCACACAACATTCATGCTAACCGCAACAGGTGGTGATGTTAAATTAACGACACCCGTTCGCAAAATGCAGTGGAATTGACAGAATCGAATAGCATAGGTGTGACCACTCATGCGATTCCAGTGCGGGAAAAAAAAAAGATCATGCACCTTTTTTTGTGCGGATGCGGTGCGATTTGAGCCATACAAATGAATGGCCCAAATTGCACTGCACAGACATTGCATCTGATTTGCACAGGAATGTGTTGCGACTCCTGTGCAAATCACATGTGATGTGCCACACGGCATATATGTTAAAGAAGCCTTAACCGCTTCACGACCGCCCACCATAAATATACTGCTGCAGGGCGGCCACTCTGCACTAGCCCAAATCACGTACCTACTACGTAATCTGATACTTCCCGGTCTGGGGCGCACGCCACCCGCGACCCGCTGCTGCTGTGATCACACACATATATATTTCTCTACAGTTATGCATTTCTTTATCTAATTGTCAGCTTTTCCCTTATGGTCTATATCCCACTGTATTCTGTTTTTGTTTTTTGTTTTTGTTTGTGTGTTGTTCACATTTATTCTTTTTCTTTTTCTTTTTCTGTCCTAAGGCCATCAGAGCCTGGTGGTTCTTTACCCGCGGGTTCTCACGATGCGGCCGCTGCTCTATGGGGCCACCTGGAGAATGTCAGCGATTGTCCCACTGCCCGGCGCACGGGGGTCCTTGTCAATCCCCTCCCCTGGGGGACGCCCTGGACACCTATTAGCCTCAAGAGCCACGGATTTCCGTTGGCTTTCTTTCTGTTTGCGTTCCACCCTGGAGCGCAGAGGAATGGCCACATGCGCGTCGGTGGCACAATGACGCGGTACGTGACTCCACCCCCCCCCCAGGGGCAGGCTTGCGCTGAGCATGACCGCATCGGGGGATTCCATGATGGACCACTGACGCCATAATCTGATCCCGCGGTCCTATACCTTTTCCCAGCTGTTCCTAATCGCCCTTGATACAATTGGAACAATTAAGGCTTCATATACGCCGGCATCCCAGGCTCCATTTGTGAGGCCTTGGGATTGCCGGATGGACACACACCATACACTGCTTGCAACTAAGGATAAGGTATGTCATCAGCTTTCGTTTATACAGCCTGATACAATTACCACAAACATCTCCTGTGTGGCATGTAACTAAACATGTTTTTTGCCGATACTCTAAAGAGATATATATATATATATATATATATATACACACACACACACACACACACACACACATATATATATATATATATATATATATATTGTGAGGGGGTTAGCTCGGCAGCGGGTGTGTGTGACCCCCGAGATGGGCTCCCCACACAAAAACAGGCCCAGCAAACGGAGGTTGTGGTTTTCAAAATCAAAAAGGTGCGGTTTATTTTCTATTTACAGTGACAAAACACAGCAAAGCAAAAGAAACATAAACAAAATAAATCCTGGTCAACTTGACCTCTGACTAAACATACAGGTTTCCTAACTAACAACTGGGATCAGCCTAGTGCTGTCCTAGTCCCTAAGTCCCTGGTTTTAAATGTCCAAGCAAATAGCCACACAGGCTTTGTCTCACCGCACAGGGGTTCACTCTCCCTAGACAGTCCACACAGGTCTGGGTCCAGGCATGAGCAAACACCTAATGAATCTGGGAGTTCTTATAGAGGCCTAAATGAGCTGACAAGCTTCAGCTGGTCTCATCAACTCCCTGTCTGCACGACGCCCAGCACTCTCCCTAGAGGTATGAGTCATCCATGAGCCCACTAGCCTTAGCTGGGCTTATACAACTCTCCACCTAGTTGTATAAGTCGGCGTAAAGCCTGAATCTGGGCGAAATATATCTACCCCCCTGGATGCAACCAGGTGACTTTACCTTCCTGCTGTCACATACCCCCCCCTCTTGTTTTAACCTCGGGGTTGGAACACCAGCAATCAGGCATTCATGTACTCGAGACAAAGCATCCACATTCCCCATTTGAACGCCAGGGCGATGCTTTACTGTGAAGTTGAATTCCTGGAGGGCCAGGAACCACCTATTCACTCTTCTATTTGTTTCCTTGTTTTGAGCCATCCACTTTAACGGAGCGTGATCCGTAACCATGTCAAAGTGCCTACCTAGCAGGTAGTACCGAAGGGAATCTAGAGCCCACTTCACCGCTAAACACTCCTTTTCAACGGTGGCGTAATTTACCTCATGGGACTTCAACTTCCTGCTGAGGTAAATGACTGGGTGCTCTTCCCCGTTCCAGACCTGGGACAATACTGCTCCTAACCCCACATCTGACGCATCACTTTGTACGACAAAGTCTTTAGAGAAGTCGGGTGAGTACAACACTGGCTGGCTACATAAGGCTTGTTTCAAGAATTGGAATGCTGCCTCAGCCTCGGGGGTCCATTTAATCATGACCGACCCTTTCCCCTTCGTCAGGTTGGTTAGGGGCACAGCCTTAGAAGCAAAGTGGGGAATGAATCGCCGATAATACCCAGCGATTCCCAGAAAGGCTCGTACCTGCTTCTTGCTGTTGGGACGTGGCCAACTCTGGATGGCCTCGACTTTGTTGAGTTGGGGTTTTATTACTCCCCTCCCAATGGTGTACCCAAGATATTTGGCCTCCTCCTGCCCAATGGTACACTTCTTGGGGTTAGCCGTAAACCCCGCTTCCCGAACAGAGTCCAGGACTGCTTGCACTTTTGGCAGATGTGAGGCCCAATCTGTGCTATGGACAATTATGTCATCCAGGTAAGCCGCAGCATACTTCCGATGGGGCCTCAGCATCTGGTCCATTTTCCGCTGGAATGTGGCCGGCGCATTCTGTAACCCGAACGGCATTCTTTTATATTGGAACGCCCCGTCTGGGGTTACAAATGCGGTTTTCTCTTTGGCCGACTTGGCCAGGGGGATTTGCCAATACCCTTTTGTGAGGTCAAGAGTCGTCATGTATCGGGCTGTTCCCAGCCGGTCGATCAACTCATCTATACGTGGCATGGGGTAGGTGTCAAATTTTGTAACTTTGTTCAACTGACGAAAATCGTTACAAAATCGCCAGCTCCCATCCGGTTTAGGCACCAACACAATGGGACTAGACCAATCACTTTGGGACTACTCTATCACCCCTAAGTTCAGCATTTTCTGTACTTCCTCCCGTATTGCCTCCCGTCGGGCCTCTGGGATCCGATAGGGTTTTAACTTCACCCTTTCACCGGGCGGGGTAATGATGTCATGCTCTACCCCAGATGTTTGTCCCGGCAGCTCAGAGAATACCTCCTTGTTGCGAAGCACAAACTCCTTAACCTCCTGTTGTTGGGGTTGTGACAAGGTGGCTGCTATTCCAACCTCAGGAATCACGCAACCAGTTTGAGCTGGTGACCAAGTGTCTGCGACTAGGGACTCTCTATCCCTCCAGGCTTTCAACAGATTAACGTGATAGATCTGTTCGGGGTTTCGCCTTCCTGGTTGTCTGACCTTGTAATTCACTTCGCTCACTTTTTCCATTATCTCGTAGGGGCCTTGCCATTTGGCAAGGAATTTACTTTCAACCGTAGGGACAAGTACCAGTATCCTATCCCCCGGGGAAAAGGTACGGGTCTTGGCTCCACGGTTGTACACTCTCTGCTGTGCTAACTGCGCTTGGGCCAAATGTTCCTTCACGATGGGCATTACCTGTGCAATTCGGTCTTGCATCAGGGCGACATGCTCAATCACACTCCTGTGGGGAGAACTCTCACTTTCCCAAGTTTCCTTGGCAATATCCAACAGCCCTCTTGGGTGTCTCCCATACAGTAACTCAAAGGGGGAGAATCCCGTAGAGGATTGGGGCACCTCCCTAATAGCAAACATCAGATAAGGAAGTAGACAGTCCCAATCCTTTCCATCTCTATCCACCACTTTCTTCAACATTTGTTTTAGGGTTTTGTTGAACCTTTCAACCAGCCCATCGGTTTGGGGGTGATAAACAGATGTACGTAATTGCGTCACTTTGAACAATTTACACAGCTCCTTCATAACCCGGAACATAAAGGGTGTACCTTGGTCCGTAAGCAGTTCTTTACAAATACCCACCCGGCTAAACACAAGAGATAGCTCTTTGGCTATGGTTTTGGCCGAGGTATTTCGGAGAGGGATCGCTTCTGGATAACGGGTGGCATAGTCCATTATAACTAATATGTACTGGTGCCCCCTAGCGGACTTGATTATAGGACCTACCAAATCCATGGCGATCCTCTCAAACGGGACTTCAATGATGGGTAGAGGGACCAGCGGGCTACGGAAATGTGGCATCGGGGCCGACCTCTGACACACAGGGCAGGAGGAACAATAATTTTCTATGTCCTTCATCACCCCCGGCCAATAGAATCTCTGTAATACCCTCTCTCGGGTTTTCTCTGTCCCCAGATGACCTCCAAGAATGTGCCCATGGGCCAACTCCAACACCAACTTCCTGTAAGGTTTGGGCACCACAAGCTGCTCAACGGTTTCTTCTGCCCTTTTTGCCACCCGATACAGTAGGTCCTTCTCTACGCTGAAGTATGGGTAAGTGCAGGTATTATCTGGGTTCACTAACTCACCATCTATTTCCACTACGTTTTCCCGTGCCTTTATTAGGGCGGGGTCTTTTAACTGTTCTGTGGCAAAATTTTCCCTGTGAACCTCCAGATCAGAAAACTCCACAGACGGTAGGTTTTCGTCTGAGGAGGTGGGCTCCTCTCCAGTTTCTTGAGTCTCCCCTGCCAATACTGATAAGGGAAATTCCGGAGAGTCCTCACCACTCTCAGGGGAGTTCTGGCTATCACATTCCTGGTACATAGGGGCACCAGTGGGGGGCTCAGGATCATCCCACAGTTCCCAGAACTTCGGAAAATCCCTTCCCACAATGGCGTCATGCGGTAACTGAGATACTAAGCCCACTGGATGAGAGAGGGTACCTTTGGGGGTCTCGAAACACACTGTAGTCACTGGATACTCTCGGATGTCCCCATGCACACAAATAACAGCTACCTTGCTATTCCCAGAGACCTCTGTTTTAACTAACTCAGCCTTTATCAGGGTCACAAGGCTACCTGAATCCAGCAATACCACAACATTTCTACCATTAACACACATTTTGCATAAATGTTTCTCAGTTCCTCGAATGGCAGTGCATGCGACTGTCGCACACAGCGACTGACGTCTGCCCGTCAGAAAGTCACACTGCATGGGTTCCTCCACAACCGGGCAATTGGCTGCAATATGTCCCGCTTGCCGGCAGCGGTAGCAAACGATCCTTCTTGCGGCCTCTTGAGCCGCTGATTTCCCAGGCTGTTCTCGCCAAACTTGGGGTAGAGCTCCCACCCTCTCACTCTCTCCACCCTCACCCCTTGGAATCCTCTTATCCGCCCCTGGGGATGGTCTGGTCTTAGGGTGGAAAGTCCGAGTGTCTCTGGAAGAGGCCGTCAGGTTCTCTGTAGCCAAGTATTTCTCCACACGATCCACAAGACCATCGGCCGTCTCTGGGTCTCCATGGCTTACCCACTTTTGGATGGCAGTAGGAAGAGCTCTCAAAAACCGATCCATTACAACACGTTCCACAATCTTTGGTGCGGACAAAGTCTCTGGCTGTAGCCACTTTCTGCTCAGGTGAATGAGATCATACATTTGAGACCTGGGGGGTTTTCCAAGCTGGAAAGTCCAGTTATGCACACGCTGAGCCCGGACAGCCTGGGTGACACCCAGCCTTGCCAATATTTCAGCTTTTAGCATCACATAGTCTTTTGCTTGGTTAGGCTCTAGGTCATAGTAAGCTTTCTGCGATTCACCAGTTAACAGAGGAGCCACCAGTCCAGCCCACTGCTCCTCAGGCCACTTTTCTCTTTCAGCGGTCCTTTCAAATGTGGTCAAAAATACCTCTGGATCATCCTCTCCAGTCATTTTTGTCAATAAACGACTCACCCCAAAGGACGCGGTATTAGTGGGACGGCTTTCCTCACTGGTCTGCGGACGTTGCTGCATTGCTGCTTCCATCTGTTGTTGTAGTCTCTGCTCTTGCTTCTGCAACAGGTCTATGAAGCGGGCCTCAGATTGCTGCTGGGCTTGTTGCTGAGCCTCCAGACTCTGTTGCAAAGTTGCGTTTGTCTGTTGCTGGGCTGCAAGGCTCTGTTGATGAGCTTGCTGCTGGGCTGCGAAGTTCTGTTGTTGAGCTGCAAGGCTCTTTTGCAAACCTGCATTTGTCTGCTGTTGATTGGCATTTGCTAGAGCCAGCTGCTTCAGTATCTCCTCCATGCTGGCTTAAAAAAAAACTGCCACTGGTTCTCCACCAACTGTGAGGGGGTTAGCTCGGCAGCGGGTGTGTGTGACCCCCGAGATGGGCTCCCCACACAAAAACAGGCCCAGCAAACGGAGGTTGTGGTTTTCAAAATCAAAAAGGTGCGGTTTATTTTCTATTTACAGTGACAAAACACAGCAAAGCAAAAGAAACATAAACAAAATAAATCCTGGTCAACTTGACCTCTGACTAAACATACAGGTTTCCTAACAACTGGGATCAGCCTAGTGCTGTCCTAGTCCCTAAGTCCCTGGTTTTAAATGTCCAAGCAAATAGCCACACAGGCTTTGTCTCACCGCACAGGGGTTCACTCTCCCTAGACAGTCCACACAGGTCTGGGTCCAGGCATGAGCAAACACCTAATGAATCTGGGAGTTCTTATAGAGGCCTAAATGAGCTGACAAGCTTCAGCTGGTCTCATCAACTCCCTGTCTGCACGACGCCCAGCACTCTCCCTAGAGGTATGAGTCATCCATGAGCCCACTAGCCTTAGCTGGGCTTATACAACTCTCCACCTAGTTGTATAAGTCGGCGTAAAGCCTGAATCTGGGCGAAATATATCTACCCCCCTGGATGCAACCAGGTGACTTTACCTTCCTGCTGTCACAATATATATATTTATGGTTGAAGCCCTATATCCGATATGGATATGAATAAGATAGATAGACTTAACATAAGACTTACAACATGAAATGGACCTGAAGTGTGCCCTGATCTGATGGACGGTATGCCAAAATAAGGGGGCATACCCAAGATTAGAATGAATATTTTGTGGAGAGAAATTAATTTTGAGAAATGCCCTAAAAAAGGGGATGGGAGGGTGGGTATCACTCACAGGAAACCAACGAAGACTGCAGGTGAGTGGGCTGGTTAAATAGCCCCCCGGGCTCCTCCCATAAATTCAGGCCAGCATACTGGCCTTCTAACTTATGGTTGAAGCCCTATATCCGATACGGATATGAATAAGATAGATAGACTTAACATAAGACTTACAACATGAAATGGACCTGAAGTGTGCCCTGATCTGATGGACGGTATGCCAAAATAAGGGGGCAAAACATTCAGGTAGGGATGTAGTTTTATTGGTTTTAGCTTTGTTCATTGAGCAAGTTTGGTGAATGCTTGTGCCATTTCCTCCTGAGGATTGGAGGATGTGCTGGACGAAGCAGGCAGACTTCCACCTGTCAAGTCTCTTAATAGTCGTGATCTGGGACCCCACATCGGGATGTGGCTGAGGCCGCTCCAATACGATAAGAGCGACTGGAGCACTGACTGGGGTTGAGGTGTGGTAGCGTGGAAGAGTGAGTGAGTGTGAAGGTGACAGGACCCAAATTGACCTAACCGCCCCACCGTTGATCCAGAGGAAGGCGAAAACCCCAGCCGAGCCTAGGCCAATTGCTACAGCAGGGGAGAAAATTCCTTCCTGATCCCCCGAGAGGCGACCCTGGTGAACCCTGGATCAACTTCCTATGGTTGGTTGTGCCCCGATGAATTCTAATGTGTTTGATGAACTGGTAGGCACTCAAGGGTTTGATTGGGAAAGGTAGTAGGGGACAAGAGTTTGACTGTTCAGGTAGGAGTGACAGAAGGCGATCGAGTAAGGTTACTGCACACCAGAGATTGTTTGTTTTTAGCGTTAAACGTCTAACCCGGTGCCTGATCGCTGGGTTTTGGATAGTGCCAGGTGGAGGATAAACGATCTTAGTAGCGAGCCAAGTGAAGTCTACGTAGAACTTGGCCAGGCGGGGTAGCTGCGGGTGAACTCGCTAGGCCGCAAGAACCCGTGGTAGGCCGAGTCGAAGGCTGCTTGAATGACCAGGCTGGGGAGAAGGCCAAATGGGGAACTAGCTAGGGTAGTGGACATTAACTGGTGCTGAGGGCATAGTTGTACGGGCCTGCGTAGGAAGGACATGACTTGGACTTGCCTTTACTAATAATATCAGCCGTGGCCTGGTTGTCGGTGGTGAAGGCCACGGTTTGTCCTGTCCAGATATGACCCCCAGAGCTGAGCGGCTGCCACGATCTGGTATTGTTCGAACAGGGAGGAAGTCCGGGTAAACCCTGGGATTAGGAGTGTCTCTGGAGGCCATGGTCCTGCAAACCAATAGTGGGCAAAAATTGCAGCGAAGCCTGTGGAGGCTGCGGCATCTGTCACTACCAGCGGTGATGGGGGCGATATTGATGGTATAACTTTGATACTGTTTCACGTAATAAGGAACTCCTCCCATAATGACAGGTCCGCTACTGTCGCGGTGTCTAAGTTAAGGATCTGAAGTTAAGGATCTGATCGGGGTCCTGTGTCTGGGAGAGGAAGACCAGGAGGCGTGATACAAAAGATCGACCCTCGGGAATGACCCTTGCTTGCAAATTGAGCATTCCCGGGAGAGACTGAAGCTGCTCCTTAGTTCAGTCTTGGAGAACTGACCTGATGCGGGTCGGCTTTAAGGAACGACAAACATAGTGAAAGCTAGTTTGCGTGTTTAGCACGACAGAGAATAGGTGAGCAGCCAAGTTGCTACTGGAGATGAGTGACCGATTTGAGTCATTTGCAGAAATGCTTGCAGCGACTGCAATTAAGCCGCTTTATTGGAAAAATGAAAACAAAGTTAGCGGAAATTTTGAGTATGTAGGAACGACCATGCGCAACATTGTATATGCAGATGGAGTGAGATGTAAAGGTTTATGCTTGATAACGGACGTAAGGCCAGGGATCTGAATTGTAAGTACCACTTTATTGATATCACTGATGCGAATAGTTCAAATCGGGCTGAGGTGTGAGCACCAGTGGGGTTTGGTTTGTAAAGGATCTTAAACGTTGAGCTGGTGCTGAGCTGAACACCCCCGGGTTCGGTTCGCACCAGAACCCGCGAACGGACCGAAAGTTCGCACGAACTTTAGAACCCTATTAAATACAATGGATGCAAACGTTCGAAATCTAAAGTGCTAATTATAACGACTATTATGCATGTTATTGCCCTAAAAAGGGTTTGGGAACCCGGGTTCTGCACCAGGGGACATGTATCAATGCAAAAAGAAGTTTTAAAAACGGCAGTTTTTCGGGAGCAGTCATTTTAATGATGCATAAAGTGAAAAAAAAAAGTCAAATATTCCTTTAAATATCGTACCTGGGGGGTGTCTAAAGTATGCCTGTGAAGTGCCACGTGTTTCCCGTGTTTAGAACTGTCCCTGCACAAAATTACATTTCTAAAGGAAAAAAAAACATTTAAAACTGCTTGCGGCAGACAGGGACTGTAGGTTTGTTCTTATGTAGAATCCGTTTGTAATTTTGAACAGGTACATTGTTTAAGTGTAGCTCCAGGCAAAAAATCTAGTTTTAAGCTTTTTGGAAAACATAGGGAAGGGTTATCACCCCTGTAACATTTGTTTTGCTGTCTGTGCAGTGTGCACCTGTTCAGAACAGTTCACCTCACTTTCCGTCCTAATGACAAATTTTTTGAAAATTTGGGGTTTTTATTGAAACAAGAATTGGTGATAAAGCATCAGTGAAGAGGAGACACTTTTTTTTCCCATATTAACTCTTACAGGAGAGAATTTGCCTTCCTAGGGGTAGATTTCCGCTCACTTCCTGTTGTATCCTTCCGTTTGCAAGGAGGAGTCATTTGTAATGTAAGTTGGATGTTTGAAAGTAGGGGCCTGCCGTATATACTCAGCTGAAATTTGCCCCTTACATGTTGGTGTTGCCACAACACTGTGAGCCCTCACAGTTACTCTTGGTGGGCGCATGAATGGGCCCTGCTGTGAATTATTAGATCAAGAATTGTAATTGCATGCCCCTGTTGAACAGGGGCTGAAAAATTGGGCCTTTGGTGGTGGTGGTGGTGTTGACACAACACTGTAAGGCCTCACAGTTAGTCTTGGTGGGCGCAGGAATGGGCCCTGCTGTGAATTATTAGATCAAGAATTGTAATTACATGCCCCTGTTAAACAGGGGGAAAAAAATTGGGCCTTAGGCACTGGTGCCACAACACTGCAACCCCTCACAGATACTGTACTTGGAGCACAGCAATGAGCCCTGTTGCAAAGTATTGCATCAAAAATTTTAATTACACGCCCCTGTTAAACAGGGGCTGAAAAATTGGGCCTTAGCCACTGGTGCTGGTGCCACGACACTGCAACCTCTCACAGATACTCTAGTTGGAGTGCAGGAATGAGCCCTGCTGCAAAGCATTGCATAACATTTTTGAATAACACGCCCCTGTTAAACAGGGGCTGAAAAATTGGGCCTTAGCCACTGGTGGCGGCACCCAGAAACAAAAATGTTCTTCCAAGCTATCATCATCAATCGGATCATTGAGGAGGAGGAGGATAGTCAGTCAACATAACAGGACAGTCTCTCAGCATCAGCATCAGTCTTGAAGGGATGTGACATTTGAAAATAAATTAGTCTGTTATATCAGCTTCAGGTGTTTGGTAGCTGGTGGTGATCCAAGACTGGTTCATCTTTATGAAGGTCAGTCGATCAACAGAGTCGGTGGACAGGCGCACCCTGTGATCCGTGACAAATCCTCCAGCAGCACTGAATGTGCGTTCTGAAAGAACCCTGGATGCAGGACAGGCCAGTAGCTCAATTGCATACTGTGCAAGCTCTGGCCAGTGATCCATCCTCAAGACCCAGTAAGCCAGAGGATTTTCGGTGGGGAAGGTGTCCAAGTCTGACCTTGCCCCTAGGTATTCCTGCACCATGTATATCAGATGCTGGCGATGGTTGCTGGAACCGATCATACCTTGGGGTTGCGGACTAAAGAATTGTCTGAACGCATCGGTCAGACGGCCACCTTCCCCACCGCTCCTTCTTTGACTGACCGAAGCCTCAGCAACTCGTTGTCCAGGACCAGGAGTTTGTAACCTCCCAGTCTCTGGGAACGCGTTGCACAGACCTTTCTGCAAGGCCTCCCGGAGTTGTCTCATCCTCTGCTCCCTCTGCGACAGTAAGATAAGGTCCGCAACCTTACCCTTGTACCGTGGATCAAGGAGAGTGGCCAGCCAGTAATGGTCCCTCTCCTTGATCCGAAGAATACGAGGATCCTTCCGCAGACTTTGCAGGATCAGGGAGGCCATGCAGCGTAGGTTAGCTGAGGCATTCGGTCCGGAGTCCTCTGGGTCACTAAGGATGACATGATCCACAGCCACCTCCTCCCAGCCACGTACAAGTCCACTGGTTTCTTGGGACTGTAAATCATCCCTAAAAGACTGCTGCTGATGATGCTGAGTGCCAGGCTCCACCTCCATGCTGACACAATCCTCCTCCTCCTCCTCCTCCTCTTCTTCCTGTGCGATGGGTGGGACAGAAGGAACACTGTCTGGGTAAAGGGGGCCTTGAGAGGCAAGGAAGTCCTCCTCTTCCTGCCTCTGTTCTGCCTCAAGTGCCCTGTCCATTATTCCACGCAGCGTATGTTCCAACAGGTGGACAAGAGGTACAGTGTCACTGATGCATGCACTGTCACTGCTCACCATCCTCGTGGCCTCCTCAAATGGTGCCAGGACAGTGCATGCATCCCTGATCATGACCCACTGGCGTGGTGAAAAAAACCCGAGCTCCCCTGACCCTGTCCTGGTGCCGTAGTCACACAGGTACTCATCGATGGCCGTCTGCTGCGTGTGCAGCCGCTGCAGCATGGCCAACGTTGAGTTCCACCTGGTGGGCATGTCACATATAAGGTGGTTCTTGGGCAGGTTCAACTCCTTTTTGCGGCTCAGCCAGGCGAGCACTGGCATTATAAGATCTGCGGAAATGCACACAGACTTTCCTGGCCTGCCTCAGGACATCCTGTAAGCCCGGGTACCTGCCCAAGAACCGCTGCACCACCAGGTTAAGGACGTGAGCCACACAGGGCACATGGGTCAGTTGTCCCTGTCGGAGAGCGGAGAGGAGGTTGGTGCCATTGTCGCAAACTACCATTCCTGGCTTAAGCTGGCATGGCGTCAGCCACCTCTCGGCCTGCCCCTGCAGAGCAGACAGAACCTCTGCCCCAGTGTGGCTCCTGTCCCCCAAACACACCAGCGCAAGCACGGCATGGCATCTTTTTGCCTGCGTACTTGCGTAGCACATTGAACGCCTACGGAGCACCGCTGGTTCCGAGGACAAAGCACAGGAAGAGGCCACGGGGGAAGAAGAAGAGGAGGGGGTGGAGGACAGAGGTGTGTCACAACCAGTAGTAGCATTTTGGAGGCGTGGCGGTGGAACAACCTCCAACACTACTGCACCTTGTCCTGCATCCTTCCCAGCTGCCAAAAGAGTGACCCAATGGGCCGTGAAAGAAAGGTAACGTCCCTGTCCATGCCTGCTGGACCATGAGTCAGCGGTAATATGCACCTTACCGCTGACCCGCCCTGTCCAGCGAGGCCAAGACATTGCCTTCCACATGCCGGTAGAGAGCCGGAATCGCCTTCCGTGAGAAAAAGTGGCGTTTGGGAACCTGCCACTGAGGAACCGCACATTGCACAAACTCACGGAAGGGGGCCGAGTCTACCAACTGAAAAGGCAGCAGTTGAAGCGCTAGCAATTTAGCCAAGCTAGCATTCAACCGCTGGGCATGTGGATGGCTGGGAGTGAACTTCTTTTGACGGTCCAGCAGCTGGGGCAGGGAAATTTGCCGGCTAGAATCAGACGTCGGTGTACTGCTAGCAGAGTGCCCGCAAGTACTTGGCTGTGACACACCTAATTCTACACCTTCGTTCCTCTCAGAGCAGGTTTCAGAGAGGACTGAAGGTATAGTGGGGTTGGAGATCCCAGCTGATGTGGTGCAAGAAGAGGTCAGCTTTGTTCTTTGGTGTGGGTCTTGAAGGTAGGCTTGCCAACGAGCTGCATGGCAGGTCAACATATGTCTCGTCAAGCATGTGGTGCCCAAGCGGGTGATGTTTTAGCCACGCGATATACGCTTGAGACATATGTTGCAAACAGCAGCTGTGCGATCTGATGCACTCGACTCAAAAAAGGCCCACACCAAAGAACTTTTTGAATAACGGGCAGAGGCAGCGCCCTGCACAGGCGGAGCACTGCGGTGTGATTCCGTTGGTGTTCTGCCCTTACGCTGGCCCCCCGAGGGCATCCTGCCTCGTTGGAGATGTGCCTCCTCCTCATCCTCCTCCTCCTCTCTCCTATTAGGCACCCACGTGGAGTCAGTTACCTCATCATCCCCTCCCTCCTCATCACTGGAGCCAATCTGGCAGTATGCTGCAGCTGCTGGAACATGACTGCCAGATTGGTGTCCTTCTTGAGCATCCCCTCTCTCTGCTCTCACGCTACTGCCTTCCTCTAGCTGGGTATCATCATCAGACCCTTCGAAACGCTGGGCATCCTCCTGGAGCATGTACCCAACACTGTGCTCAAACAGTTCGGGGGACTCCTCAGGAGGACATGGTTGGTCTAGGGAAGGAGTGACTGATGATGACATTGATACCAGGGAAGAGGACGCTTTGGCAGCTGCTTTGCCAGTACCCTGAGCCTGGGTGAGAGAGGATGAGGAGGATGAGGAGGGCTTGGTCATCCACTCTACCAAGTCTTCGGCATGATGCGGCTCAACACGTCCAGCTGCCGAAAAGAAGGACAAGCGTGTCCCATGGCCACGTGCTGATGGCGATGCACCGCGTCCACGACCAGCACTGTTGTCTCTAGACACAGAGCCTGCTTGCCCTCTTTTATTGGCTTCTGACTGTCTGCCTCTCCTTGTTTGCCTTCCAGACATTCTAATGGCCTGCAGGGAAATGGGAAAAGCAGCAATGCAGGCTAAGTTCAGGTGTAATATGGTCAGGAGGCACACTCCGCCCGCTGTAAGTGCCGCAAAATCCTGTTGGTGTAACACACCAGGAAAAAGCAGCAATACAGGCTAAGTTAAGGTGTAATATGGTCAGGAGGCACACTCCGCCCGCTGTAAGTGCCGCAAAATCCTGTTGGTGTAACAAAACACACCAGGAAAAAGCAGCAATACAGGCTAAGTTCAGGTGTAATATGGTCAGGAGGCACACTCCGCCCGCTGTAAGTGCCGCAAAATCCTGTTGGTGTAACACACCAGGAAAAAGCAGCAATACGGGCTAACTTCAGGTGTATAATGTGCAGGAGGCTTAGCAACAATGACACTGACACTCTCCCTGTCTATCCTTCTCTCTCCCTGCACACAAGGTTTAGCAAAGAATATGACACTGACACTGTCCCCTGCCTATCCTTCTCTCTCCCTGCACACAAGGTTTATCAAAGTATATGACACTGACACTCTCCCTGCCTATCCTTCTCTCTCCCTACACACAAGGTTTAGCAAAGAATATGACACTGACACTCTCCCTGCCTATCCTTCTCTGTCCCTACACACAAGGTTTAGCAAAGAATAGATTTGACAAGATTTGACACTGTCCCTGCCTAGCCTTCACTTTCCCTGCTCCGGAACACACTACATGAGGCCGCCGCGCTGGCGGCCTTTTATAGTGTGGGGCGTGTACTAAACCCCCTCAGCTATAATTGGCCACAGGCATCCTGCCTGTGGCCAATCATTGCTCTCCTCGCTGCCGGCACTGTGATTGGCCAAGCATGCAGGGTCACAGTGCATGCTTGGCCAATCACAGCGCCGGGATTACACTGCGATGGCACAGTGTATTGTGGGCCGTTCGCGTCACTCGAATTTGGCGCGATAGGCCCAAATCGTTCGTTGTTCGCCGAACGCGCAAACAGCCGATGTTCGAGTCGAACCTATGTTCGACTCGAACACCGAGCTCATCCCTAGACTAGACTCAGATCGGCTGATGGTGTTAGTGGTTGAAGGGGTTTGTGATTGCTGAGAATCCGAATCATAGGGCCGACGTTGCGACTAGACTCAGATCGGATGTTGGTAAGTGCTTGGTACACATACATACATTTTTTTTTTTTTTTTTTAGGGAAAATGATGTCCAACCTGGTGCAGGTTGGACCTACTTGACTGACCTGGAGGAGAAATGACAGGTGATGAGTGGTGAGGGGTTTGACTAGCTGATTTGAACACGACAGACTGCATCTGTTGTTTCATACACGCTGTTACACTCGGCACTGGTTTAGTGCCTTTTACATGTAAGTGCATTTATTTTTATTAAATATCCTTTTATATGCGGAGAACACTATGGTCTGCCTTTCTTTTATATATATATATTTATATACACACCTCATTGGAGTCATTTGTGATCCGGTCCATCTGCTGTTGTCATCCAACCATCCCGGAGCTGCAATACATGCCTGAGACGTATATACCCATATGGGAAGGTATCTGTGACCCTCTATAACCAAAGGGTCCACTTTGGGAGGTGAGCGGCCATTCTTATTACTGGTGGAGGTCTCTCACTGTGTTCACATCATCTGCATGTTTCCGATTCTATAAATCACTCTAGAAGATCACTGGGATTGTCTTTTGATCTATGGACTTGTTCAGTGCTGCACTGCCTTTTTATATAAGTGAGCGGATCGGATGGTGGAGCGTGTCGGAGAAATTAGTGACAAAAATTTGAATCGGTGCACCGCAAGTGCGACTGACAACGACCGGGCTCTGAAGCATGTACTGAATTGAGGCCAACTACAACTGGGGCACGCTTAAGACGAGCCTGCACACGAGAATGCAAGTGGGTTTGAATCAGATGCGTGACAGTGAAACGAGTGACAGAAATTTCCCATGACAGACACGAATCGGTGCTGCGCTGTGCGAGTAACAGCAAGCGAACTGAGGAGCATGTACTGAAATGGGGCCAACAGCGACTGGGGCATGCTTGAGACGAAGCTGCACCTGAGGATGGGCGTGGATTTGAATCAGATGTGTTACAGTGGAACGAGTGACAAAAATGTCCCATGACAGAGGCATGAATCGGTGCGACGCAGGTGCGACTGACAACGACCGGGCTCTGAAGCATGTACTGAATTGAGGCCAACTACAACTGGGGCACGCTTAAGACGAGCCTGCACACGAGAATGCAAGTTGGTTTGAATCAGATGCGTGACAGTGAAACGAGTGACAGAAATTTCCCATGACAGACACAAATCGGTGCTGCGCTGTGTGAGGAACAGCAAGCGAACTCTGGAACATGTACTGAAATGGGGCCAACAGCGACTGGGGCACGCTGGAGACGAAGCTGCACCTAAGGATGGGCGTGGATTCGAATCAGATGTGTTACAGTGGAACGAGTGACAAAAATGTCCCATGACAGAGGCATGAATCGGTGCGCCGCAGGTGCGACTGACAACGACCGGGCTCTGGAGCATGTACTGAAATGAGGCCAACAACAACTGGGGCACGCTTAAGACAAGTCTGCACACGAAAATGCACGTGGATTCAAATCAGATGCGTGATAGTGAAATGAGTGACAGAAACTTCCCATGACAGAGACTCGAATCGGTAGTGCGCTGTGCGTTTAACAGCAAGCGAACTCTGGAGCATTTACTGAAATGGGGCCAAAAACGACTGGGGCACGCTTGAGACGAAGCTGCACCTAAGAACGCACGTGGATTCAAATCAGATGTGTTACAGTGGAACGAGTGACAAAAATGTCCCATGACAGAGGCATGAATCGGTGCGCTGCAGATGCGACTAACAATGACCAGGCTCTGGAGCATGTTCTGAGATGAGGCCAGCAATTGGGGCACGCTTGGCGAACCTGCACACGAAAATGGGCGTGGATTCAAACCAGATGCGTGGCTGTGACATGAGTGACAGAAATTTTCCATGACAGAGGCATGAATCGGTGCTGCGCTGTGCGACTATCAGCAAGCAAACTCTGGAGCATGTACTGAAATGAGGCCAGCAACTGGGACACGTATGGGACAAACCTGCACATAAGAATGCGCGTGGATTCAACTCAGATGCGTGATGGTGACGTGAATGACAGAATTCTTCCATGATCTAGGCACGAGACGGTGTGCCGCATGTGCGGCTGACAACGAGCAGACTCTGGAGCATGTACTAAAATTAGGCCAGCAACTAGGGCCCGCCGGGACGAATCGGTGCATTGTGGATGCGACTTGGATTGATATCAGAATGATGCAGAGGAAATCACTATCGATGCAAGACAAATCAGTAGCTATGTGCAGGGTTTCATGAGGAGAGAGAAGGGTGTGCGAGATGAGACAAGTGAAATTACTATCAGTGGAATGAGATGACAAACTAGCGGGGCTAACCGGTGAGTCGCTGATGCGACTAGATTCGACCGGAGGGTAATGCAAAGTAAAATAACTGTAATGATAGACAGTGCATTCTAAGTGACATGGGCCTACTACTTGGCGTGAAACGACAAGAAAGAGAAAAAAAAAAAAAGCACAAAACTAAACTGATAAACAGCTCTGCTGCGTTTGTGTTCACGAATTGCACGACAAGACTGTGGTCTTGCACGAGGCTGAAATAAGGCTGCATATGGAGACTTGACTAAGTTCCACAGCGGGGTTTTGATGACATGGTTTACCTGGCAAACAGTGCGTGAAGCAAAGAAATTGCACGAATCCTACCTGCGACATTTTGAAAACTTGATGTACGAAAAGCATGGTGGGTGTCCAAGACATCCAAAAAGTGTGGTGTTACGCCATGCATGACGCACAAAAAATTACTTTGGTTTGGTAAACGAGTGAGAGGAAAAAACGTGTACAAACGATACGCAAGTTCCGCTGCGGGACCTAAAACACATGGCATGAAGGCAAACAACAAATGGTAACGATGGAAGGTATGCAACGTATGTGACCCGAATCAGTTCGTAAATATGCGAAAGGAATCCGATACGAATCGGTAGAGAGGAGTATAGAATTAATGTAAGACGAATTGGTTGTATAGTGTATGCTGCCCTTTACTCTAAAACTGAACACCAATCAATCACCCCTCCCCCCAGGCTAACCAGTGCAGAGAGGCAGCAGGTGGGACTAATTAGAGTCTCCCTTTTTTTTTTTTTTTCTCCTTTTTTTTTTTTTTTCCAAATGGAAGAGACGACAACCTTATGGACAGTGAATCTTTACGTCCAGTGAAACCTACGGCGAGTGATATCGGACAATGACCGAAAGTGACTCGGAGGTTTGGATATATAAATGAATCGTATGTATGGGACAGACAATAACTCAGAAGCAGACTTTTAAAGAAAGGAATGCAGGACAGGAAGCATTACTAATTGCAAGATTGTACCTGACGCAAAAGATTCGAAAAGTACCTGCGATAGTGAGCGGGAACCGCCGACGAAGACCACGAATTAAGACGCCGAAATGCCCTGCGATCGAAACGCCAGGACTCACAAACATGAGGTGAGTTTGTAAGAGTCGGCCCAGTGAGATCCAATATCACTCACAGGAAACCAACGAAGACTGCAGGTGAGTGGGCTGGTTTAAATAGCCCCCCGGGCTCCTCCCATAAATTCAGGCCAGCATACTGGCCTTCTAACATATATATATATATATATATATATATATATATATATACAGTGGAACCTCGGATTGCGAGTAACGTGGTTAACGAGCGTTTCACAATACGAGCACTGCATTTAAAAAAATCGTAACTTGGTTTGCGTGTGTTGTCTCGCAAAACAAGCACGATTCAGGCCAAAGCGGTGTGCAGTACCACTTTTGGCCTAAGGTGGGGGGTGCCGGAGCCGATCGGCGCCATTCGGAAATGCACGGAAAGGCCCGAGGACAGCACAGCTGACCTCTGCAAATCTCGGTAACAAAGTCTTTCCGAGGTTTGCCGAGGTCAGCCGACGTGTCCTCGGGCCTTTTCGGACGTTTCCGAGGCTCTCCGGCGCCCCCCCGCCTCTGGCCGCATGCGGTATTGCATACCATTGAAGTCAATGCAGAACAAATTATTTTCGTTTCCATTGACTTCAATGGGGAAACTCACTTTGATATGCAAGTACTTTGGATTACGAGCATTCTCCTGGAACGGATTATGCTCGTAATCCGAGGTTCCACTGTATACTGTATATATCTTCTAGACTGTAAGCTCTAACGAGCAGGGCCCTCAGATCGCTTTATATTGAATTGTATTGTGACTGTACTGTCTTCCCTGATGTTGTAAAGCGCTGCGCAAACTGTTGGCGCTATATAAATCCTGTATAATAATAATAATAATAATATTGTAAAGACTGGAATACCATTAACATACTAATAGTCAGGGCTTTTTTCAGTGGGAACGCGGGGGAACGCAGTTCTGGCACCTATTCCACTGAATGTATGTAATGTCAAGTGGTGCTAGGGTGTGTTGTAGGGTCTGTTGATGCTAGCTGCTGGGGGATCTATTGTCGGAGGCGCACCTACTGATGGAGGTGATCTATTTTTTGCAGGTGGGTATATTGTTGCTGGGAAAGTCTGTTGTTGCTGGTGGGGAATCTATTGCTGCTTGGGGTGGGTCTTATGTTGCTGGTGGTCCATTATTACCGGGGGAGATCTTTTGTTGCCAGGGGATCGATTGTTGCTGGCTGCAGGAGATCCATTTTACTGCTCATCTTGTTATCATTAACAAATTCCATACAAATTGCTTAGCACCACAAATGATATTTGGTCCTCTATTCCCCCAAAAATTGTAGTACTGGGAGGTGGGTAGGTGGTAGAACCAAGGGATGGTGCTCAAAAGTGGGTAGGGGCAAAGACAAGGGGTGACTTGGAGAGGGGGAGTTCCTGTACCTATTCTCTGAGAAAAAAAGCCCTGTTAATAGTAATGTGTTTATTTTCCTTATACACAGCCTATACTACAACATTGTACCCCTGCTTGTACCATCTACTAGATTGCTGGTCAAAAATAGGCTGGAACTCGTTCCTATGCCTAGGGGTCCTCGTAGCTGAGACACCCGTTGCCTTCCTCTGTGGTATTTGTATCCCCTCTTTCCATCTTGGGAACCTCCGGCTGTACTGTGTGGCCTGCGGGCGACTTACCATCAGGCTCCCGGCTGACCATTTTTCCTGCTTATGCATTTTTATTAAGTACAGGCCAATTTTTGATACTAAGCATCTGTGACAATACATGCACACCTATTTACAATTTTGAAAAATGTTTCACTAATGTATATATTATATTATATATTTGTATTGTAGAATCATTATGACCCAAATGGCATAAAAACCTCTGAAGAAGGACCGGTTTAGGTCCGAAACATGTCAGGTGTACTGGCCTGTACCAGTATGCAACTCTGCTAGCCCACCCATCTCCAAGGGCAGCTTGCTGTACATACAGACGGATGTATTTGTGTTCAAATATCAAAACATTTTTGTACTGATATATTTCTTATGATGTAAATTTTTATGAATTTATTGTAATAAACTTGACTTATTTTACTTACCTACTTGGTCTGTCTTTGAAAGTCCTGAGGTGTTAGACCGTGCCAATTTGTCACCAGGTCTCTTTTTTCTTGTTGTGCACATCCAAAGGCATGCCCAGCCTGAATAATGCTCACGCAGCAAAATTGTTAACTCAACAAGGATGTTAACTCAATAAATACCCGCTATTTACACGTACATGGCATTCTTAGCATTTATATGACCAGAGAGCATCCAAATCTTTTGATTCATGCAACAGCACCACCTAACAAGTATCTTTTTTACATATTACACTTGAAATGCTCAAACGTAGTCATGATCCATTACAAAAATCAATCTAATGCCTATTTGTCCCTGTGATCGTTACAGGATTTAGGTCTAAATCCTCATTTTGAGATTCCAAACAGCTGCTTACCCCTCGTTTTATAATTACTAGCCGTGAATCCGAATGAATCTGCTAACGGAATCAATATTAATCCACTTACTCAAGGCTTAGCACTGCTTTTTCTTCAGTAGAAAATAATTGTACCCATAAGGTTTTTCAGCTTAATAATGATGTGACAATATACCGGCTCTGCAGAAAAGGCAACCGTATATCTTGGATATTAGGCAGACTGCGAGTATTAATAAATTACAAGATTGATTGAATTTTTGAAGTGAGAGCTAAGAACTCAGTCTGCATTTAAAAGGACTGTGTGTTTTTATTGCTGTCGGCAAGGTCCACTCTGAAGAATTTTTCATCACTGGGTATGGTTTTTCCTTTCTTTTCACTGTGTTTTGTTGCAAAGGACAAAGGCGAGAGGTACTACAGCATTCATTTTGGGCAATGCTAAATATTAACAAGCTGCTTTTATGTGAAGCTGTTGATGTTGTCTATAATTTAAGCTGCGTGAAAAAGGGTTAACTTGGGGCTCCTTCAGAGAGAAAAAGAAAATACAAATACACACTATATTGTCAAAAGTATTGGGACACCTGCTTTTACACGCACATGAACTTTAATGGCCTCCCAGTCTTAAGCCTCATACACACGGCCAATGCAACGGAAACCTGCGTTACATCAGAGGGGGGCTGGGTCACCCGCACGTCACTGGGGAAGCCCGGGTTTCCCCTTGCGTCAGAGGGGGACGGGGTCACGTGAATGGTGGCCCCATCCTCAGCTACATAAGAGACCTGTCAGGCTGCCGGGAATCCCGGGGTGTCTCCGGTGGAGACAGGATGCTTGCTGTTCCTCACTGCGCTGGACATCATCGTTGGAGCCTGGACCTGGAGAGGAGAGATCATCCATCGCTGGACCCCGAAGAGGAGATCACCCATCGCAGGATATGGACAGCGTTGGAGTGGAGACCGAGAGTGGATTGCCACCGCTGGAATCTTTTTTATTTTTAATAAAGGACTTATCCCAACGGTGTCTGTGTGTTTTTTTACAATTTTTTACACCGGATGGGGGGTGGGACGAATAAGCAGACGTTACACTTTTGAGTGGAACTCTGCTTTAAGCTCATCCCTCGTGAGCTTATAGAGTAATGGGGAAAGGAACAGCCCTGTCTGTTACACAGTTTGGAAGGGTACCGAAAGCATGCCATTTGTTCTAATTCTGGCTGAAGGGTGACAGTATGGAGAAGTGTAGGTCCCAAACCTATATAAATAAAGACTCCTCCATAAAGTTAAAAGGGACTCCATCAAAGATAAGATAAGGCAAGTTGGTATTATTTTTTTATTTTTTTTTGAGTTGTTCATTCGATCAGATAGTTTTAAGAGTGTTATCTCAGGCCTAACACCTTGGCTAAAATCTACTTGGTCTAAATGAAAAGGATTAGGGATGATGTTTTTAAGACTGTTGGCTATGATCTTGGGTATAATCTGTAGTTTGGGGAGGAAGAGTGGTCTGTAGCCTCCACTTGCATCTCTTCTCCGCCTATGAAGTTGTGACATAAGCTTCCAAACCTCATTTAGGAATTAGTGAGTTTGAGAAACTGAGTTAAATACAATAGGTACAAAAAATAAATTGGGTTATCTTGGAATGATTTGTAAAATCGAGTCAGTTCATCTGGGTCAGGATTTTTGCCTACAGTTAGAGAGGTGATTACAAATTTGATTTCATCTCTCATAAAAGGTCAGCTTTGAGGGATGTGGATCTGTGTCTGTGTAATGTTCTGGAATGTTATAAAGCCTGTCATAGACAGAAGGAATAGATATAACAAGATCTTTAGTAAGAAGTTTTCCATGTTTGTCTACCAATCGTTAGAAAAGTCTTCAAGTTCGTTCCATAACATTTTAGGGCTTTGCATTGTATGAGTTAGGTTGTGTTGTCTGATTGAAGGTCCTATATAAAATTGAATTGGGTATTTTTACTGCTTACTTGCAGCATTTCTCCTTTCCATAAACATTTTGTATTTACTTGTATTGTGCCTTTCAATTACCTGGACTTGATTCTGCTATCCACTGTCCCTCTTAGGATGCTATGAAGTAGACCATGCTGCTTGTATAGGATGCAGAAAGCTTTACATCTATCTCAGACTGACATAAGGGGAACCTCCCCTCTAATCCATGTGGCCAGCCCCCAATCTACATGCAGAGCGCTGGACGCATGGATTTCAATGGGTTTTTTTTTTTTGAAGCACATGATTAGAGCCTGTGGCTTTAATTGGCTTCAAAAAGGGTGGGCCCCGGGCACAATGCACTGCGCCCCGAGCCCACGCAGTTGTGTGACAATAGCAAATTAAAATTTGTTATTCTCTTCCTGCTTCTCTTCCAATTGGCTAAGAGAAGAAGCGACCCTATTGGCCAGGAGCAGAAGCAGGGGGGATGCTGCTGAGGAGGCAACGCAGGGGAAAGCCACCGAAGTTGCCCGCGAATTGGATGGGGTAAGTGCAGGGCTGGTGGGTGGGCGGACGGGCGAGCAATGGGGGGTTTGTTTGCAGAGCAGAGGGGGGTGGTGGGGGGTTTGATTGATCGACCGGCCAACCGAATGGGGGTTGGAGGGTGGTTTGTTTTAGCCCCCACCTCCCCTAAAAAATGGAGCACCAGTCGCCACTGGAGCCAAGTATTTCACTTTAGAGCTTTATTGTATTGTCAGCTCCAATTGACTTCTCTTTAGCCTGGCCACTGCTATGTCTGCTCTCCGTTTTGGCACACGTGGGTACATAAAGTGTTTTTGATGAATATATTTTAATTAATAATAAGTGTTGTAGAGTAATAATGTGCTAGGTAGGTACTTATTTTTTCTAAAGTAAACTTACTTAGTTTGGTGATCATTTTTATATCAGCAGTATGGTACAATAATGAATGCTAAGTAAACTTACTGGGTATAGTGATCTTTTTAATGTCAGCAGTACTGTATAATAATGACTGTTGTGGTAATCATCTAATTTGTAGTTCCAAATGCCAGTTGATAAAAATAGCGAAAGTATTTTGAAATTCGTGGAAGGACAAATCCTACCTCTATCTTAACATATGCTGGAAAATCAAGGATAGCGCTAAGTTGCAAAACTCCTTATTAACTTTTATGCTTTTTGTTCGAACATTTTAACAAGCTCATAAACCAATGCTATGGTGTGCAATTCCATCTTTAAAATAATATGTCTCACATTTCTGCATAATAAATTCATCTCTGCCACAGAGAATGTATCTAATAAGCCTCTACGTCTCACTAACGAATGCTACCATATTTTAATTAAATTGGCTCCAACTTAAACCTCCTTGCATAAGTACAACGGTTTAAAGGAAGACAAGCCTATCTACTGTAACTGGGTAGTTTTCGTTGCTCTTTGATGTAAAATTCTCTTAAATCATATCAACACTTATTTTCAGTCTATAAAAACTTCCTGAATTTGAAGCATATCCACTGACCTTTTTTTTTTCCGACCAGTATAAAAAGAGAAATGGAAAAAAAAACACATCCTCTAAAACCTGACAGTAAAGTGATTTACAGGCAACCTGAAGGCAAGACACAAAGTTACAGCATAAAGTAGAAAGCTGTTTATCGCTGTGATTTCTGTTTTTGGAAGCGCTCAAAAATGGTCCTATTTGATAAGGAGTTCTTAATATTCTTCTTAATGTAGATTTAAATCCAGTCACTAAAAGCTCACATACTCTTTAACTTGCTACGGTAGATCTAAACCCAATCAATATAATTTCATATAAACTTTAAAGTGTATCTACAGTCAAAATGTAAAATCATATATTCATTTCTACATTGCATTTCAATTATTTCTAGCCTACCCCTATTAAGCTGAACAATCTTACTTTGTGAAGATCCTCACTCATTTACTTCCTTGAATTCTGTGACACATGTTCCCTATGCCCTGTGAGTAGGCACTGCAGTGTCACATATTTGTCAGAGCCTGCCTTCTGAACTACAGAACATTTTCAGGAGGTGGAGCCAGTATAGGAATCCCTGCTTGCAGGCAGCAAGGTACCATGGCATATTTACTCCTGAGTCCTTAGAGATTGATGTAAACAGCATAGGAGAAGCTCCCTCCCTAAAAACAAAAGAGCAGCGCCAATCTAAGTCTTGAGGTTAAAAAGCAAGGTTTAATCACAAGATATTGCACTCAATAGACAGTGGTGGCTTTAAAACACATCTGTAATAGCGACCAAGGGTGTCCCAGGAGTCCAGGGTGGCTTCAAAACAGCGCAGTTTCATCATACTCGGCGGAGCTGGTGGCTTCCGGTGTCCCGGGCTGGATGTGGAGAGCGCAGGAGGAAGTCATCAGCAGGACGTCACAGGTGTCACACGGTCAGCTACAGGATGATGCAAGATGATGCACGCATTCGGAGCATGCATGCTTCTTCCTCAGGCAATGCCGTCTGCCATCTTTACTGTGGTTAAATAGGGCTGGCAAATAGGACGGGCCAGTGAAATCACTAAGCCCTCCCTTCAGCCATAGACACCCACAACAGAGAGGTTGAGGGACAGAATAGATCAAGAAAAATGTCTCAGGGTACTCGCTGGCAAAGGAAAGCATGTTTTGGACACACACATCTTTCAAAAACATAAATACATAAAGTAGGCCACAAGGGCAGGTTAGACAGTACACTACAAATTCAGATGAACAGTTGTAGAATTTGTTTAGGAAATAAGTTTTCGCTTTTGTGGTGAATGATTTTTAGCGATGTGTCACAAAGCTACTAGTCAGACATTGTAGTTTTTTGAAAGACAAAATTTGCCACTCCAGGCAGGTCTAGCTTGGTTGCAATCTTTCTCTCATGTGCTGGCAATGCACATGGTAATTAAGAACAAAAGATGATTAGGACAGACACACTCCAATCCAACGTAGCTTTATTGTAAAAATGGAAACAGGCACTACAAGTCACAGCAATGACCCAATTACAGCTGACGCGTTTCACACTATACTTAGTGTTTACTCATAGCTGATTTTCACAAAAAGAACCTCTAATACATATATCAATCCTATCCAGACATGTGATCAAAACAGGTGAAAATTAAAAAGTAATTAAGAATTGCAAAGCAATCAGATCAATGTTAATTGGAACCTGCTGTAAAGGAGTTCGCAAAGACCATTTGTTTTAATGCTGATTGCAGGTGCTGAAAATATATATATTAGATAAATAGACTAAAAAATAATAATAATAATGAATAGAAAGCACAAAACAAACATTACACGTATATTGCATATGTTATACATACATAGAATATGTGTAAAACAAATGTGAGTACGAATAGAAGTGTATCCATTACTTAGTGAATATAAACATTATGTGAAAACCGATGATAAGTATGTCTTATAACGTGGATGTTGTGTTTGTCTATCGACCGTGAATATGGCCATAAGTCATGGCACATATAATAAATATTAAATATTAAACCGGATAGTCTGAAAAGTGCAGAAAAACAAGTGATATTAATAAATAACAAATAGCTATGTGAAAAAAATGTATATATATGATGAATAATACAAAATATGTATATATATATATATATATATATATATATGTATATATATATATATATATATATATATATATATATATATATATAATGAAAGCTATTATCCTTAGTAGTGTCATATGGTGGAAGATTAAATATATGATGCTGTATGAAGAACCATACAACAATATATGAGAAAAGGAAAGCATGATGCACAATGTTAAAATGTATATGTGTGTATATACATAAATGTTTAAATAGTAGGAGGAGCATAATGCCCATGCAAAAATCTTAATTAGATGATATTTAAGTTGTTTCTATATTTAATACTTCGTGGAGTGTCCGTATGTTTTAACCCAAACATATTCGTAAAACATAAAAAATATATAATAAAGAATGGGATAGGATGAGATAAGAAGAATGATGTTAATCACGGTTATCCATGTATGTCTGTGTAATAAACTGTTAATTTGGCCAGTGGTACATCATAAAGGATGTGGAACCAGGGCCAATGATAAATAGCTATAGTGCCATCATAATCCTGGACGATGGATACATGCATACAATGTACAGAGAAGCATGTATATGAGGGCCTATATAGACATGTATATGACACTGGCAGTGTTGATATTATACGGGTGTGGTGCGTAGCTTTGACCAAAAAAGAGATCACATATGGTTCCGGGAAAAAATCAAAAAATTCATAATTTTAAAAATTTGATTGGATTGCCCAAATTTAAAAAAATATTTTTATATAAAAGATAAAATATGGATGTAGTCCAATTCCGAATGTTTTTTCTCCCCATGTTGTTTTGTAGCTATTGCAAATAGACATGTGTGTAGGTGACCGAATTTCTGCATGAACTACTAATGTATGTAATATGGTGTTAGCATGCAGTAAGTCAAACTGACACCTAATTTTTCTAACACATGTCTAAATGTGCTAGACCCGTGTCTATGAAAAACCAAATTAATCAAAATAAAGTGTGTGGATAAATAGATGAATGGCATGTGCCATAGGAGAAAGCTTATATCTCTATTATCCACACACAATGCATCACTTCTAAAACATCTTTAGTATTAAGAAACATAAACATGAACACTAAACTAAGGACACCCAAATCTGCACTGGGTATCTGTGAATTAAAATAATATACAGGTCTCCATTCTGATCTTCAGGGTCCTCACATGGATCGAAGAAACCATGAACTGCATAAGAAGAAAATAAAAACGGGGGAGGTATAAAATAAGCAGAACCCTCAAATCGGATGCAACTGCGCATATATGTGTGTTGTGTAAAAGACGCTCCTGAGTGTCCATAGCCATTGTGTTCAACACTAGGCTCGGACAATTTAGAGAGCAGAGAACATATATGACAACAAGGAGCAAACCTAAACTATAGAAAACTAGGTTACAGATCACTGAATTGCTAATGTATATGTGTGGAACAAATGAGGAACAAATGACCTAATAGATGATGGTAAATAATGAATTGGTGACAGGCTGGATGCGACCAAAAGAAAAGAGAAGGAAAGGGGGGGGGAGAAGGAGGAAAAGAAAAGGGAGAAAGGACAAAGGGAAACGAGAATGGAGGGGGGGGAAAGTAAAGGAAAGAGAAAAAGGAAAGAACAAGAAGAAGAAGTGAGGGGGGAGGGAAAGAAGAGGGGGGGAGGGGGGAGGGAGGAATGGAGGGGAGGAGGCGGGAAGGGGGGGAAAAGGAAGGGAAAGGGGAAAAAAGGGGGAGGGTAAGGGGAACACAAGGGGGAAGAGGAAAGGGGGAAGAAGAAAAAAGGAGAGAGAGACAGGAAGGAAGAGGAGCATAATTGTGTTCAAGAATGTGGTATAATGCGAGGGGAACAGTATAGAAACACATCGGGCTGGCAACGGTAGATTAATCATAGTAATGGGAAACATCCCATTCGAAATTCAACCCGGCCGGGATTCTATTATGTAGTGAAAATATATGAAATACCTCATGTTTGCACAGCATCCTGAATCTATTGCCTCCCCTAACAGGAGTGTTGATTTTCTCCACTCCTTGAATTGAAAGACAGGACACATCTTTCAGATACACAGAATTCCAATGATTGGCCACATTAGTATTATGATTTTTCTCAATGTCATGGAGATGATCATAAAGGCGGTCTCTAAGTCGACGAATGGTACGTCCCACATATTGTATGTGGCATATGTCACAGTTAATGACATATACCAAAACTTTGGTATTGCAATTGATGAATTGCTGGATCTCAAAATCTTTATTGTTTGTGTGGGAATGCACGATATGACCTGTCTTGATGTGTTTACAATAATTACAATTCTTATACCCGCATCTAAAAGTGCCCTTGAATGTTAGCCAATTGGAACCTGAAATCTTGCTCTGGAACAAGCTGGGTGAGAGATGCCCCCCCCCCCAATGTGGGTGCTCTGCGGGAAATGGTTTTAATGCCTTTACATAGAATTTCTTGATAGATAGGGTCATTAAAGCAGAGGTGCCGCGGATTTTTTTTTATTAAAAGCCAGCAGCTACAAATACTGCAGCTGCTGACTTTTAATACATGGACACTTACCTGTCCTGGAGTCCAGCGACGTCCGCAGCAGAGGACGAGCAATCGCTCATCACTCTGCTGCCCCCACCGCCATCCTCAGAGCCGGGTGTCTCCCAGAACACTATGGGTATTCTGCGGGAAGTGACGTGCTTCCCGCAGATTTCCCGCAGAGAGGACTCCTGGAAGTGGGTGCAAGTACTTGTCGTAGACAGGTATCTTCACCCCCCTCCCCCCTGAAAGGTGTTAATTGTGACACTGATGAGCGGAAGTTCCACTTTAGGGTGGAGCTCCGCTTTAAGTATAATAGGTAGGTATTTAGTAACAGTGTGTTTGATCTGGTTAAATTCTGAACTGAATGGAGTGGAAAACACAGGGATATTATTAAACGATATGGACTGGACATATGTTATTTATTAATATCACTTGTTTTTCTGTACTTTTCAGACTATCCGGTTTAATATTTAATATTAACTATATGTGCCATTGCTTATGGCCATACACATATTCGCGGTCGATAGACAAACACAACATCCACGTTGTAAGACATACTTATCATCGGTTTTCACATAATGTTTATATTCACTAAGTAATGGATACACTTCTATTCGTACTCACATTTGTTTTACACATATTCTATGTATGTATAACATCTCCATGTTGTTTCATACATTACATGTGTGTGCAATATACGTGTAATGTTTGTTTTGTGTTTTCTATTTATTATTATTATTATTATTATTGTTATTATTTTTTAGTCTATTTATCTAATATATATGTTTTCAGCACCTGCAATCAGCATTAAAACAAATGGTCTTTGCGAACTCCTTTACAGCAGGTTCCAATTAACATTGATCTGATTGCTTTGCAGTTCTTAATTGCTTTTTAATTTTCACTTGTTTTGATCACATGTCTGAATAGGATTGATATATGTATTAGAGGTTCTTTTTGTGAAAATCAGCTATGAGTAAACACTAAGTGTAGTGTGAAACGCGTCAGCTGTCCTAGGTTCGTTGCTGTGACTTGTAGTGCCTGTTTCCATTTTTACAATAAAGCTACGTTGGATTGGAGTGCGGCTGTCCTAATCATCTTTTGTTCTTAATTGTATTTTTTTGCATTGGTGCATGCCAATGCACCAATGAGAGATGGTATTGGTGAGAGATGGCATTGCTTTTATTTTGGCAGTTTTAAGTTTACTAGGTGTGATACGACTCTTCTGTATGTGATTTTTGGTACACTGGAGAGAGATGGCTTTAGTAAGGGGTCTTCCAATAGTATGTTCCAATGCTTCTTGAAAATGCTTTCCATCTTTTTATGTTGGCCATGGAGTTGTGTAATGAACCTGGTAGTTTGGATTTGAGTGGGCGCAGTTTGTGAATGAGAAGAATCTTCTGAATTGGTGGTGGATGTGTCATCTAGAAACCGCCCTGTCCAGCGAGGCATGGACATTGCCTTCCACATCCCGGTAGAGAGCCGGAATCGCCTTCTGTGAGAAAAAGTGGCGTTTGGGAACCTGCCACTGAGGAACCGCACATTGCACAAACTCACAGAAGTGGGGCCGAGTCTACCAACTGAAAAGGCAGCAGTTGAATTGCTAGCAATTTAGCCAAGCTAGCATTCAACCGCTGGGCATGTGGATGGCTGGGAGTGAACTTCTTTCGACGGTCCAGCAGCTGGGGCAGGGAAATTTGCCTGCTAGAATCGGATGTCTGTGTACTGCTAGCAGAGTGCCCGCAAGTACTTGGCTGTGACACACCTAATTCTACACCTTCATTCCTCTCAGTGCAGGTTTCAGAGAGAACTGAAGGTACAGTGGGGTTGGAGATCCCAGCTGATGAGGAGCAAGGAGAGGTCCACTTTGTATTATGGTGTGGGTCTTTAAGATACGCTTGCCAACGAGCTGCATGGCAGGTCAACATATGTCTGGTCAAGCATGTGGTGCCCAAGCGGCTGATGTTTTGGCCACACGAGATACGCTTCAGACATATGTTGCAAACAGCAGCAGTGCGATCTGATGCACTCGACTCAAAAAAGGCCCACATCAAAGAACTTTTGGAATAAGGGGCAGAGGCAGCGCCCTGCACAGGCAGAGCTCTGCGGTGTGATTCAGTCGGTGTGCTGCCCTTACGCTGGCCCCCCGAGGGCATCCTGTCTCGTTGGAGATGTGCCTCCTCCTCATCCTCCTCCTCTCTCCTATCAGGCACCCATGTGGAGTCAGTGACCTCATCATCCCCTCCCTCCTCATCACTGGAGCCAATCTGGCAGTATGCTGCAGCTGCTGGAACATAACTGCCATATTGCTGTCCTTCTTGAGCATCCCCTCTCTCTGCTCTCACGCTACTGCCTTCCTCTAGCTGGGTATCATCATTAGACCCTTTGAAACGCTGGGCATACTCCTGGAGCATGTACCCAACACTGTGCTCAAACAGTTCAGGGGACTCCTCAGGAGGACACGGTGGGTCTAGGGACTGATGATGACATTGATATGAGGGAAGAGGATGCTTTGGCAGCTGCTTTGTACCCTGAGCCTGGGTGAGAGAGGATGAGGAGGATGAGGAGGGCTTGGTCATCCACTCTACCAAGTCTTCGGCATGATGCGGCTCAACACATACAGCTGCCGAAAATAAGGACAAGCGTGTCCCATGGCCACGTGCTGATGACGATGCACCGCATCCACGACCAGCACTGTTGTCTCTAGACACAGAGCCTGCTTGCCCTCTTTTATTGGCTCCTGACTGTCTGCCTCTCCTTGTTTGCCTTCCAGACATTCTAATGGCCTGCAGGGAGATTGGAAAACCAGCAATAAGGGCTAGCTTCAGGTGTATATTTTGCAGGAAGCACACTGCGCCCGCTGTAAGTGCTGCAGATGCCTGCCTGTGTTACACAACAGGAAAACACAGCAATAAGGGCTAGCTTCAGGTGTATACTGTGCAGGAGGCTTAGCAAAAATGACACTGACACTGTCCCCTGCCTATCCTTCTCTCTCTCTGCACACAAGGTTTAGCAAAGAATATCACTGACACTGTCCCTGCCTATCCTTCTCTCTCCCTGCACACAAGTTAAATGAACAAATAGCACTGACAGTGTCCCTGCCTATCCTTCTCTCTCCCTGAACCGGAACACACTACACAAGGCCGCCGCGCTGGCGGCCTTTTATAGTGTGGGGTGTGTATTAAATCCCCCTGAGCTATAATTGGCCACAGGCATCCTGCCTGTGGCCAATTATGGCTCTCCTCACTGCCAGCACTGTGATTGGCCAAGCATGCGGGGTCACAGTGCATGCTTGGCCAATCACAGCGCCTGGATTGCACTGCGATGGCGTAGTGCATTGTGGGCCGTTCGCGTCACTCGAATTTGGTGCGAACGGCCCAAATCGTTCGATCTTCGTCGAACGATCGAACAGCCGATGTTCGAGTCGAACATATGTTCGACTCGAACACCGAGCTCATCCCTAATCATGACTATGAGTGAGCTGATGGTCCACTATGGAACTGTGTGATTCTGTATGTTGAGATAAGTTAGGCTCGATGATAGGTGACTTATATAAGATTACAGGCCTGACGTGTGACTTGGAAGAGAGTTCTGATCATTGAGACATGCTAGGACCTAGGGTGGGTTGTAAAATCCCTATGTCCCAATTTGAGGTATTGGTATTACTGTTTTCAGTGAATTCCATAGTGGGGGAGGAGTAAAGGGAGGGGTAGAAGAAGAGGGGGAAAGGATGGGATTCGGATTCTGGGTATCAGTGTTTTCCTTCTGAGAAGTTATTTTACGTTTCCTATACCTTTTTGATTTTGATGGTAAGGGATTGGGAAGATTGGCGTTGGATAGGAGAGGATGAGCTATGGATGTGGATCCATGGGATGGTTTGAGGTTTTCGTTCAGATTATAGTTGAGGTTTGCTTTTTTGACATGATCAAAATTTCTCTGGTGTGAAGGGAAAGGGGGCATTCTCTGAGATTAAGGTGGGATGGGAATAAGCATGAGGGGCATTGGTGTAGGATTTTTTGATTTCCATTGGAAGACCTTATGATTATTATAATCATCTACATCTCTCCTTATTTTTTGAAGTTTTATTTTCATGAGTTTATCTTCATCTATTTTGGGTTTATTTTTGAGTATGTGTAACCATTGGATGGGAAGTTTTGACATCTGAGCAACAAGTGTGTTTATGAGATGTTTTAGTTTTTCTGTCAAAGTCTGAGTTTTAGCATCTCTCTGTTGGATGATGATGTTCATCCATTTCTGGGAGCAAAATTCTGAGACATATTCCCATTCTTTTTGGAGTTCAGGGGAAAGCAATGAGCATCTGTTTTTTATCCTTAGTCCCCTGGGAGTGATTTTGGAAGAGAGATATTCACTGAGAAAGAACTAGTCCCACCTTTGGTGGTTGAGTTGGATGATAGTGTCCAGCTTGTCATATGCAATATCTCTAACTGTAAAATGTGTGTTAAAAATGTGTGGGGGAAAATATGAATATAGTTCATCTAAATACACATGTTTGGAGAGTTCAATTGCTGGAAGCAAATTCATGTTGAAAAATTGTGCAAAAAGCAGATGCGGATTGTCACTTGCCACGTCACCTGTCAGCAGATGTGCATTGTCACTTGCCACGTCACCTGCCACACATTGCAGAGTGTCACTTGCCATATCACCTGCCACACATTACGGATTGTAACTTGCCACGTCACCTGCCACACATTGCGGATTGTCACTTGACATCACCTGCCACACATTGCGGATTGTCACTTGCCACGTCACCTGTCAGCAGATGCAGATTGTCACTTGCCACGTCGCTTGTCAGCAGATGTGGATTGTCACTTGCCACGTCACCTGCCACAAATTGCGGATTGTCACTTGCCACGTCACCTGTCAGCAGATGCGGATTGTCACTTGCCACGTCGCCTGCCACACGTTACAGATTGTCCCCTGCTGTGTCACTTTCCTGCTAAGGTGGTCTTTTGCTGTGTCCCAGAGTGAAGTCAGGCAGCAGAGAGATGATGTAATCTCTCTGCTGCCCACGGCTTCCCACAGGGCGGAACTGCAGGGATGCAGGGCAATGAGAGATGATGTCCCTCCCTGATTGGCCAGCAGCCTGCTCAAACACTGAGCCGCCCAGCTTCCCCCCCTCTCTCCCACCCACTCACCGTCCGAGCCACCTGCGGGGCCGCCCACGCTGTCACCTGCGGAGCCGCCCACATTCTCAGAGGGGGCAATTGCCCCGTTGCACACCCTGGATCCACCTCTGGGCTGGGGTCGCTGGACAGGTGGGGCCCCCCAGGCAAGTGGGGCCCCCGAGCAACTGGCCAGCGTGCCCATGTGAAAAGATGGCCCTGGTCAGACGGTCAGCTCCCTTCCTCTCTAAACGCTAGAAACTTCTTCTAGAGGCAGGGGAAAGCAATCAAACTCCAAGCTTGTGCAGCCTTAAGCAGACCATTGCTCCTCTAGCTACAGCAGGAGCCAAAAGCTAAATTTACCTAGCAGCCTAAATAGGAGGATGCTACCTCTGTTTATATTGGATTGTCTAAAAAAAATATTGTTTGTATTGTTATTATAATGACGACCTTCTAAAATGAAAGTATATGTTTTGACTTTAACATCTTAATGTAATTTTTTCCAGGATTGTTATTATTTTTAAAGGGTAACTTCACTTTTGTGGGAAAAAAATGGCAAATAAAAAAAAAAAAGAATGTAGTATATACAACTGCAAAAGGCATGTGAGTCATTCAGTGTGACAGGTCACAGGACTGGTGCTTTGTGATTGGAACAATGCAATCGGGGGTGGGGACAGTATTCATTGTAAACTCTGACTAGAGCAGGGATCTCAAACTGGCGGCCCTCCAGCTGTTGTGAAACTACAAGTCCCATGAGGCTTTGCAAGGCTGACAGTTACAAGCATGACTCCCACAGGCAGAGGCATGATGGGACTTGTAGTTCTGCAACAGCTGGAGGGCCGCCAGTTTGAGACCCCTGGACTAGAGCAACTTATTGCTGCTGGCTGAACAGATCAGAAGAATGAGCCCATTAGCGTGTGATCCACCCTCTTGGCTCTAATATTCCCCTGGTCTTTTCACGTGTGGAGTAGGGATTAGCCGAACGACCCCCCCCCCCCCCCGGTTTGGTTTGCACCAGAACCTGCGAACGGACCGAAAGTTCGCGCAAACTTTAGAACCCTATTAAACACAATGGACACGAACGTTCGAAATCAAAAGTGCTAAATATAATGGCTAATATGCAAGTTATTGTCCTAAAAAGGGTTTGGGGACCCGGGTCCTGCTCCAGGGGACATGTATCAATGCAAAAAAAGTTTTAAAAACTGCCCTTTTTCGGGAGCAGTGATTTTAATGATGCATAAAGTGAAAAAAAAAAGTGAAATATTCCTGGATATTAAGGGGAACCCTGCACCCAAATTTAAAAAAGGCCCCATATGCTCTGAACAGCAGTATACAGGTGGTGCAAACAAGACAGGGACTGTAGGTTTGTTCTTAAGTAGAATCTGTTTATAATTTGGAACAGGTACATTTAAATGTAGCTCCAGCCAAAAAAAAACTATTTTTAAGCTTTTTGGAAAACATAGGGAAGGGTTATCACCCCTGTAACATTTGTTTTGCAGTCTGTGCACCTGTTCAGAACATTTCACCTCACTTTCCGACCCAATGACAAATGTTTTTTGAAAATTTGGGTTTTTTATTGAAACAAGGATTTGTGATAAAGCATCAGTGGAGAGGAGACACCTTTTTCCCATATAAACTCTTACAGGAGAGAATTTCCCTTCCTAGGGGTAGATTTCCTCTCACTTCCTGTTGTTTCCTTCCGTTTGCAAGTAGGAGTCATTTGTAAATTGCATACTGTGCAAGCTCTGGCCAGTGATCCATCCTCAAGACCCAGTAACTCAGAGAATTTTCGGTGGGAAAGGTGTCCAAGTCTGATCTTGCCCCTAGGTATTCCTGCACCATGTAAACTAGACGCTGGCGATGGTTGCTGGAAGCGATCATACCTTGGGGCTGCGTACTAAAAAATTGTCTGAATGCATCGGTCAGACAGCCACCTTCTCCACCGCTCCTTCTTTGACTGACTGGACCCTCAGCAACACGTTGTCCAGGACCAGGAATTTGTAAGCTCCCAGTCTCTGGGAACGCGTTGCACAGACCTTTCTGCAAGGCCTCCCGAAGATGCTTCATCCTCTGCTCCCTCTGCGAAGGCAAGATAAGGTCCGCAACCTTACCCTTGTAACGTGGATCAAGGAGGGTTGCCAGCCAGTAATAATCTCCTTGATCACACGAATACGAGGATCCTTGTGCAGGCTTTGCAGGATCAGGGAGGCCATGCAGCATAGGTTTGCTGAGGCATTCGGTGCAGAGTCCTCTGGGTCACTGAGGACGACATGATCCGCAGCCACCTCCTCCCAGCCATGGGTGTCTTGGGACTGTAATTGATCCCTTGAAGACTGCTGCTGATGCTGAGTGCTAGGCTCCACCTCCATGCTGACACAATAATCCTCCTCCTTCTCCTCCTCCTCTTGATCTTCCAGTGTGATAGCCGGGCCAGCAGGAACACTGTCTGGATAAAGGGGGCCTTAAGAGGTAAGGAAGTCTTCCTCTTCCTGCCTCTGTTCTGCCTCAAGTGCCCTGTCCATTATTCCACACAGTGTGTGCTCCAACAGGTGGACAAGAAGGACAGTGTCACTGATGCATGCACTGTCACTGATCACCACCCTCGTGGCCTCCTCAAATGGTGCCAGGACAGTGCATCCCTGATCATGGCCCACTGACGTGGGGAAAAAAATCCAAGCTCCCCTGACCCTGTCCTGGTGCCATATTGCAACAGATACTCATTGATGGCTCTCTGCTGCGTGTGCAGCCGCTGCAGGATGGCCAACGTAGAGTTCCACCGGTGGGCATGTCACAGCTTAGGCAGTTCTTGGGCAGGTTGTAATCCTTTTGCAGGTCAGCCAGCCGAGCACTGGCATTATATGACCGGCGGAAATGCCCACAGAGTTTCCTGGCCTGCTTCAGGACCTCCTGTAAGCCCAAGAACCGCTGCAACACCAAGTTAAGGGCGTGAGCCAAACAGGGCACATGGGTCAGTTGTCCCTGTCGGAGGGCGGAGAGGAGGTTGGTGCCATTGTCGGAAACCACCTTTCCTGGCTTAAGCTGGTGTGGCGTCAACCACCTCTGAGCCTGCCCCTGCAGAGCTGACAGAATCTCTGCCCCAGTGTGGCTCCTGTCCCCCAAGCACACCAGCTCAAGCACCACATGGCATCTTTTTGCCTGCGTAGTTGCGTAGCCCCTTGAATGCCTACGGAGCACCGCTGGTTCCGAGGACAAAGCACAGGTAGAGGCCATGGAGGAAGAAGAAGAAGAGGGGGTGGAGGAGAGAGGGGTGTCAGAATCACCAGTAGTAACATTTTGGAGGCGTGGTGGTGGAACAACCTCCAACACTACTGCACCTTGTCCTGCATCCTTCCCAGCTGCCAGCAGAGTCATCCAATGCGCTGTGAAAGATAGGTAACGTCCCTGTCCATGCTTGCTGGACCATGAGTCAGCGGTAATATGCATCTTACCACTGACTGCCCTGTCCAGTGAGACCAAAACATTGCCTTCCACATGCCGGTAGAGAGCCAGAATCGCCTTCCGTGAGAAAAAGTGGCGTTTGGGAACCTGCCACTGAGGAACCGCACATTCAACAAACTCACGGAAGGGGGCAAAGTCTACCAACTGAAAAGGCAGGAGTTGAATTGCTAGCAATTTAGCCAAGCTAGCATTCAACCGCTGGGCATGTGGATGGCTGGGAGCGAACTTCTTTTGGCGGTGCAGCAACTGGGGCAGTGAAATTTGCCTGGTACAATCGGACGTCGGTGTACCGAAAGGCGATTGCCCGCAAGTACTTGGCTGTGACTGTGACACACCTAATTCTACACCTTCATTCCTCTCAGTGCAGGTTTCAGAGAGGACTGAAGGTATAGTGGGGTTGGAGATCCCAGCTGATGAGGAGCAAGGAGAGGTCCGCTTTGTTCTTTGGTGTGGGTCTTTTAGGTACGCCTGCCAACGGACTGCATGGCAGGTCGACATATGTCTGGTCAAGCACGTGGTGCCCAAGCGGCTGATGTTTTGGCCACGTGAGATATGCTTCAGACATATGTTGCAAATGCCAACGGTGCGATCTGCTGCACACGTCTGAAAAAAGGGCCACACCAAAGAACTTTTGGAATAACGCGCAGAGACAGCAGCGCCCTGCACATGCGGAGCTCTACGGTGTGATGCAGACGGTGTGTTGCCCTTAAGCTGGCCCCTGGAGGGCATCCTGCCTCATTGGAGATGTACCTCCTCCTCCTCCTCCTCCTCCTCCTCTCTCCTATCAGGCACCCATGTGGAGTCAGTGACCTCATCATCCCCTCCCTCCTCATCACTGGAGCAAATCTGGCAGTATGCTGCAGCTGGGGGAACATGACTGCCAGATAGATGTCCTTTTTGGGCACCCCCTCTCTCTGGGCTCACGTCACTACCCCCTCTCTCTGGGCTCACGTTACTGCCTTCCTCCAGCTGGGTTCCATCATCGGACCCTTCAAAACGCTGGGCATCCTCCTGGAGCATGTACCCAACACTGTGGTCAAACAGTTCGGGGGACTCCTCAGGAGGACATGGTGGGGCCAGGGAAGGAGTGACTGATGCCATTGAGCCGAGGGAAGAGGCCGCTTTGGCAGCTGCGCTGCCAGACAAAGTACCCTGAGCCTGGGTGAGAGAGGAAGAGGAGGATGAGGAGGGCTTGGTCATCCACTCTACCAAATCATGGGAATGTTGCGGCTCAACATGGCCAACTGCCGAAAAGAAGGACAAGCATGTCCTACGGCCACGTGCTGATGAGGATCCACCGTGTCCACGACCAGCACTGTTGCCTCTAGAACACAGAGCCTGCTTGCTCTCCTTTATTGCCTATACTAATGGCCTGCAGTGAGATGTAGCTGCACAAAGGTGGGATGTATATATATATATATATATATATATATATATATCTGTATATATGTATAATGCAGCTATCAGACTCCACTGTCTGCTGTGGTATTAGTATGAGAAAAGCAGCAAAGGTCTTCAGTTAGTTTTAGGTGAACACTGTGCAGAGGACACAGTACACTAACTGAAAATACTAGCAGCTCTCTGCCTGTGGTTTTTATACGAGAACTCCACAAATTTTATTCAGGTTCCTTTAAGTGAACGCTCTGCAAAGGACAGAAGTACTGCAGTACACTACATGAAATTAATGCAGCACTCTGCCAGTGGTTTTATTATGAGAACACCGCTAACTGTATTCAGGCAAGCTTTAGGTGAACGCTATGCAAAGCACACAGTACACTAAGTGAAACTCTGCTGCAGCTAGCACAATCACCTGCCTGCTTGTCACAGTATAGAGAACAGCAGTAACGGATCTAGCTAAACTAAATACAGTGTATAAATTTATATACAACACCTAGGATGCATATATATCCTCTACACACTGTAACATCAGCTAACTGACTCGCCTGCCTGCTCTATCTAACTCAATATAAATGACACTGTCTCTCTCTCTGTAACTCTCTCTTTCACAAACGCCAACACACTACACAATGCCGACTTCCAGGCGGCATTATATAGTGTGGGGCGTGTACCTACTCCTCTGAGCCATGATTGGCCAAAGCCACCCTGGATTTGGCCAATTACGGCTCTCCGTTATTACCGCGCTGTGATTGGCCAAAGCATGCGGGTCATAGTGCATGCTTGGCCAATCATCAGCCAGCAATGCACTGTGATGCCGCAGTGAATTATGGGCCGTGACGCGCCACTCGAATTTGGTGCGAACGGCCCATTATGTTCGATCATCGTCGAACGATCGAACAGCCGATGTTCGAGTCGAACATGGGTTCGACTCGAACACGAAGCTCATCCCTAGTGTGGAAGTGTTGGTGACGGCTTATCATTTCAAGTGCGGAATCTAAACATTGTTTGGACTCTAAACATTGTTTAGACTCTGTCACTATACATATCGTGGAGCTAACATAGCACTCATTTGTAGCTTGTTTTGGACTGTCCTTATACAGGTGAAACTCGAAAAATTAGAAAGAATATCGTGCAAAAGTTCATTTATTTCACTAATTCAACTTAAAAGGTGAAACTAATATATGAGATAGACTCATTACATCCAAAGCAAGATAGTTCAAGCCGTGATTTGTCATAATTGTGATGACTATGGCTTACAGCTCATGAAAACCCCAAATCCACAATCTCAGAAAATTTGAATATTGTGAAAAGGTGCAATATTCTAGGCTCAAAGTGTCCCACTCTAATCAGCTAATTAAGCCAAAACACCTGCAAAGGGTTCCTGAGCCTTTAACCACTTAAGGACCAGCCACTGTATATATACGTCGGCAGAATGGCTCGTACAGGCACAATCACGTACCTGTACGTCCCCCTTAACTTACCCGTCCCCGGGGTCGCACATGAGCCGCCGGCGGCGCGCTCGCGAACCCCCTGCCTTCCCCGTGAGTCGGACCGCGGGTCCTGCGGACTCGATCGCCGTGGGGATCCCCGTGATCGTCTCACGGAGGCATAAAGCGGGGAGATGTTAGTGTAAACACAACATCTCCCCGCTCCCCTACTGACAATGTCACCGATCTCCGCTCTGTGTAATCAGAGCAGAGATCGGTGACGTGTCACTCGTAGCCACGCCCCCACACAGTAGTAATCACTCCCCTAGGCACACTTAACCCCTTCAGCGCCCTAGTGGTTAACCCCTTCACTGCCAGTGTCATTTTCACAGTAACCAGTGCATTTTTATAGCACTGAATGCTGTGAAAATGACAATGGTCCCAAAAATGTGACAAAAGTGTCCGATGTGTCCGCCATAATGTCGCAGTCACAAAACAAATCGTTGATCGCCGCCATTACTAGTAAAAAAAAAAAAAATTATAAAAATGCCATAAAACTACCCCCTATTTTGTAAACGCTATAATTTTTGTGCAAATCAATCAATAAACGCCGATTGCGATTTTTTACCAAAAATATGTAGAAGAATACGTATCGGCCTAAACTGAGAAAAAAAATGTTTTTTTATACATTTTTTGGGGATATTTATTATAGCAAAAAGTAAAAAATATTGCATTTTTTTTCAAAATTGTCGTTCTATTTTTGTTTATAGCGCAAAAAATAAAAACCGCAGAGGTGATCAAATACCACCAAAAGAAAGCTATATTTGTGGGAAAAAAAGGAAGTCAATTTTGTTTGGGAGCCACGTCGCACGACTGCGCAATTGTCAGTTAAAGCGACGCAGTGCTGAATCGCAAAAAGGGGCCTGGTCTTTATGCTGCGTATTGGTCCGGGCTTAAATGGTTAAATGGTCTCTCAGTCTGGTTCAGTAGGAATCACAATCATGGGAAATACTGCTGACCTGACAGTTGTGAAGAAAACTATCATTGACATCCTCCATAAGGAGAGAAAGCCTCAAAAGGTAATTGCAAAAGAAGTTGGATGTTCCCAAAGTGCTGTATCAAGCACATTAGCCTGGCGGTATGATTCTGTCAGATGCTGAAAGCGGTACCATTATTTTGCATGGAAATTTGGCGTTTTATATTGTAGGCCTGCAATTCTTAGGAATTACTCACTTAAATCTGTCCAAACCAGAGTCTAGTAGACATCCCAGGTATGATAAAGTTAAAAAAACAAAATCATAAATTATAATATAATAAATACCTATAAATAATTATAACAAATAATAATATAATAATAATAAAAATTATTCACTAATGTAATCAAATCAAAAACACTGAAATTTGCTCAGTTGCAGAATTGTCGCTGTCATTAGATTTAGTGTTTGATGACGAATTTTCCCACAAATCGCTATCGCTCAATTCTGCAAGTGATTCTAATTTATTATCGCTGTTTTCTAGCTGGTCTAAAACCACTTTTTGATGTAAAGGGACACTTTTTGGTTGCTATGGACAATCTCCAGTTTCTAGGCAGAAAGAACAGTTTTTATAATATAAGAGTGCATGCAGGACACTGGACAGACCACTAGGGACAAAGGGGATGTGTTATTATTTGATACAGTACTGTAATCTGTAAGATTACAGTATACTGTATGTGTATTGTGTTTTTCACTTTTTGAATTTGGCGCCGAACTCCGCCCCCGTGCGCCGCAACGTCGCAGGGAACAGAGCTCGGCGGCACTCGGCAGTGTGAATCGAGCAAGGGGACAGCTCACACACACAGCGGGGACACATCGCAGGATCCAGGGAACAAAGTAAGTAACTTCCCCTGTATCCTGCGATGCAGCCCGAGCCTGGCTCGGGGTTACCGCTTTAGGTACTGAAATCTTACCCTGAGCCAGACTCGGGAATACCACTAGGCGGGTTAATAGAAAGTTATGTGGAAGGAAAAAAAAGTGTGGAAAAAAAGGTGCACAATCAGCAGGGATGACCGCAGCCTGGAGAGGATTGTCAGGAGAAGTCCTTTCAAAAGTGTTGGGGACTTTCACAAGGAGTGGACTGAGACTGGAGTCAGTGCATCAAGAGCCACCACACACAGACGGATCCTGGACATGGGCTTCAAATGTTGTATTCCTCTTGTCAAGCCACTCCTGAACAACATACAACGTCAGAAGTGTCTTACCTGGGCTAAAGAAAAACAGACCTGTCTGTTGCTCAGTGGTCCAAAGTCCTCTTTTCTGATCTCAATTGGAAACCAAACACCCAGTGTATGGAGGAAGAATGGAGAGGCGCACACTGCAAGATGCTTGAAGTCCAGTGTGAAGTTTCCACAGTCTGTGTTGATTTGGGGAGCCATGTCATCTGCTGGTGTTGGTCCACTGTGCTTCATTAAGTCCAGGGTCACCGCAGCTGTCTACCAGGAGATTTTGGAGCACTTCATGCTTCCTTCCACAGACGAGCTCTATGGGGATGCTGACTTCATTTTCCAGCAGGACTTGGCACCTGCCCACACTGCCAAAAGCACCAAAACCTGGTTTAATGACCGTGGGATTACTGTGTTTGATTGGCCAGCAAACTTGCCTGACCTGAACCCCATAGAGAATCTACGGGGCATTGCCAAGGGAAAGATGAGAGACATGAGACCGAACAATGCAGAAGAGCTGAAGGCCACTATTGAAGCATCCTGGTCTTCCATAACACCTCAGCAGTGCCACAGGCTGATAGCTTCCATGCCACGCCGCATTGAGGCAGTAATTTCTGCAAAAGGGGCCCAAACCAAGTACTGAGTACATATGCATGCTTATACTTTTCAGAGGTCTGATATTGTTCTATGCACAATCCTTGTTTTATTGATTGCATGTAATATTAAAATTTTCTGAGATTGTGGATTTGGGGTTTTCTTTTTTTTTTTTATCATCAAAGTTTATTGAAGAAAAAAAAAATAGTATTACATGCATACAGATATGGAAATAACAATTGGAACTTACAAGTTTGGTATGAAGAGAAGTACCAACATACATTGAATACGTGAGCAGTCAACATAAAGGTAGATGCTTCTATTAGACATAAACCAGAGGCAACAACTCAGGCCTCGTGAAATCAGAGGTGAGCATCTCCTGATATCATTGGGTATTTCCATATACAACCTTTCAGGAGAAAAATAACATAGCTAAAGAAGAAATTAGATGGAGAAGGAAGAAAGAAAAGGAGAGAATCAGCGAGTGGATATTAGGGATATAACCCCTAGGGAGGCGGCCGGTGACTCTAGAGGGTCTTCTAATGATGTGTCAATCAAACAGTTATGCCCAGCTCTCGTGGTGTGGGTTAAGTGGGTCAAGTGGGCATTTAGCTGCAGTCAGTTACCAGAGAGGCCAGGTGTTTAAATGTGGTGTGGGGGTGAGACCCCAGATGAGAAGTAATCGTTCCAGTTAATCCCCCGGGGGGGGTTACCAATCAAGGTGTCTAAGCCCGGGGAGTATTTAAAAGCAAACCAAGGAGACCATGTTTCATGAAATTGTTCAACGTTTTCGTTGGATTGAGCAGCGGTATCCTCCATCTCACAGATTTCAGACACCCTGTGTAGCCACTGAGAAATGGAAGGGAGCCATGTCGATTTCCAGTACAGCGGGATGAGAGACTTGGCCGCATTTAGCAAATGCCTGGAGAGGGATTTTTTGTATCTCTTAATGGAGAAGTGCGAAATATGCAGTAAGCAGCACGCTGCGTCAAGTGAAAGTTCGGTCTCCGTGATCTGTCTAATAATCTCCCTCACCCCCGACCAGTAAGCAGTTATCATATCACAATGCCACCAGATATGTAGCAAGGATCCCTTAGCATTGTGACATCTCCAGCATTCGTCAGAGGACTGGGGGTACCATTTATGTATTTTCTCCGGAGTGGCATACCATTGGGTCAAGATCTTGTATGATGTCTCCTGCATTCTCGTGCTGAGCGAGCATTTGTGAGACATGATGCTCGCTCTGGACCACTGGGCCTCTGTAATTGCTACGCCCAAGCTTTCGGACCATCTCTCTCTGCGTCTGTCCCAGTCAGGCCCCCCCAACCCCTGTAGCCAAGCATAGGCGGTAGAGGTCGATCTGGGCATCTGTTCCCCTTGTAGGCACACCGACTCCAACTCAGTGAGGGCCCTAGTGAAATGACTCTTACGTATCTTATTATTGGCAAAGCTTCGTATCTGTAAGTATGACCACAAAGGTAGAAGGGGCATATTGTTGTCCTCTCTAAGACGGGTCAGATCTTTCATTGTCTCACCATCGAAACAGTGTTGGGCCAGAAGCGGCTTCATGCTGTCATTGGTTATCATATGAGTGTTCCCTACTCCCGGTGGGAAGGCTGGGTTGTTTGCAAGTGGTGTGAGAGGGCTAAGGGGCGAGGAAAACTGCGGATGTTGAGTTAATTGGTGAAAGATTTTGAGCGTAGTGCCAATCAGTGGGTGGGAGGTCATGATCCGCGGATAGTTGGCTTTTGGTATCCATGGAGAGAACTGTAAGGGGATGGGGCTTAGGCTGGATTTGATCCCGACCCAGTCCTTAATGCCTGAGTGGCAGTGCCAGTCCACGAGTCTGGCTACATGTGAAGCCTGGTAGTATTTTTTGTAGTCTGGAATTCCCAATCCCCCAACCCGTTTGTTTCGGGTTAAGAGAGAGGCTTTAATACGAGGCGGTTTGTGTGCCCAGATAAATCTCATCTGCATGGAATGGAGGGAATTAAAAAAACTTTGGGGGATCCTAACCGGTAGAGTGCGAATTGAATATAGAACTTTCGGAAGGACCGTCATCTTGCAGATGGCTGCCCTTCCGAACCAGGAAAAATGTCCCGTATGCCATTTACGGAGATCACCCTCCACGCTTTTAAGAAGAGGGAAAAAATTGTGGTTGAAAATTGATGAAAGACTAGGTGTGAGCCACACTCCCAGATATTTAATGGTGGACGAGACCCAAGTAAATGAGTTATTAGTTTGAGCGGCTCTCAGCTCAGGTTCTGGCAATGTGATATTTAGCGCCTCAGATTTGGAGTAATTTATTTTGAGGTTGGAAATTCGGACGTAAGTTGAGAACTCCTGAAGTAGAGATGGTATAGAGATGTGTGGACTCGACAAGAAAAAAAGGAGGTCGTCCGCATAAGTGGCTACTTTGAACTCCCTGTTTCCCAACCAAAATCCCTTAATAGACTGGTTGGCTATGATTCGTCTAACAAACGGTTCCAACAAAATTATAAAGAGCAGGGGCGACAAAGGACAGCCCTGCCTGGTTCCATTTTTGATATTTACCACATCTGAAAGGGTGCCGTTTATTTTAAGTTTTGCTGATGGATTTGTGTAAAGCGACGATATCCACGCCCTCATGTGTGGGCCCAGCCCTATATGTCCACAGGTCTCTAGCATGTAGTCCCACGCTACTCGATCGAAGGCCTTCTCCGCGTCTGTTGATAGGAGAAAGCCCTCTATCTTTCGTTCGTGGGCCGCATGGATGAGGTTGAGAGATTTAGTAACATTATCCCTAGCCTCGGATTTGGGGTTTTCATGAGCTGTAAGCCATAAGCATCACAATTATGACAAATCACGGCTTTGCATGTAATGAGTCTATCTCATATATTAGTTTCACCTTTTAAGTTGCATTAGTGAAATAAATGAACTTTTGCACGATATTCAAATTTTTCAAGTTTCACCTGTATGTATGCACTTTAAGATAGCACACTTGGATTATTGTAGTGTGTTTTTGTTGTGTAGCGCTGCTTTTATGTTTGTTTTATAAAAAAATACCTTTCCTTTTCAATCTGAAGCTCTGTAATTTTTTGTAAAATTAAATGCAATATGGCTACCTGAAGGTGTTCTGTACACAGAATGTGTACAGAACACCCCCCAGAAACATAAATTCCTGCTTGCGTAATTGGCTCACTGATTTTCCCAGAAGTCTGCACTAAGATACAAGTCTCATTTTAGGCATCTCCTGCAACAAACATTACATTTTTGGTGAGATATTTCCAATAGGAAATCACATCTAAAGGGATGAAGAACCTGCAATTGTCCTCATTAGAGCTCTCTGCAGGTGGAGCAGCTGATTTATAATTATGAAACCACTGATAGGCTGCACTAATATGCAGCACTTATTGGCAGTTCGGCACTGATAGGTGGTACTGATGAGCACAGATAGGTGGCACTGATGGGCATTGATAGGCAGCACTGATGGGCATTGATTGGCTCCCGCTGCTGTCAATCACAGCCAGTGAGGAGGGAGCAGGGGCAGGGCCAAGCCCCGATCTGTGTGTCTTATCGGCACACAGAGTGGGGCTCGGGTGCAAAGTGCAACTTCTCTCTCAAAGTGTAAAACAGCCTATTTGCCTTTAGAAAATCAACCCCCCATTTTGTTTACAGATGTTAAGCCATTTTTAATGGGTTTGATTTACTAAATATTCGCTTCTGGTCCGTTTCAGGTATGAATTCAGCCAAAAATTCAGACTGAAATTGGACATGAAATGGTGAACAGGGATGTACCGGACCACTGCTGTGAGCCGCTCCGTGCGGCAGTGTGAACCCAGCCTTAAAAGAATAAAAGTAAAGTACAGAATTTTTATATAAAGCAATCAGCCAGGTTCCTGATTTCTGTTTCGTAGACCTTTTTAAAAGTGTAAAAGCAATTTGTGTCTATTAACTGTAGTTAATTATATTTTTAACATAGAATACCCTTCTTTAATCCATAAAACTAACAGTTCCATTATTCCCCACCAGCTGTCTCCAAGGGGCATGCTTGGAAGACAGAGCCACCATCTAGTAGTTTTACAGTGGCCTGAGGCAACTGGTGCAAAGCTTATACAAATACTGTAATTAAAACAAAGTTTATTCTATTTATCTAAGCGTGAAATAAACTTACCATGCAGATTTTTTATTTTACTGAATCGAGACAAGGAGGTGATTCAGTTCCACTTGGTAAAATAAAATAATTGACAAATTGTGATTAAGGAACAGTGAAAATTCCCAGTTCTCGTAACTTATCTTGTACACATAAAATACATTTTATTAGAACAGGTCAATTGAACTAGAGTAAATGAAATCAATAATTACACAAGCAAATTAAATTTACTGCAAATAGAACAGTTCTACTGAGGTTCTTAATAGAAAGGGCATACTTATGACATATACCATCAAGCAGAAGAGGTTTATTACTAAAATTAACTCACTAAGAGTCTAATTGCTAAGACACTGTACAATTTATTTTATATTCTTTGTATTTCTTGCCCCTCACTGCCTGTTTGCTGCTGACTTAAAGGGGTTGTAAAGTGTAGCAAAATACTGAAACTGAGAATATGGTGGGGATCACTTCAAAGGGGATAGTAACTATTCATTCTAGGAAATGTAGAGACAGAATGTCTACTGATGTCTGAATAAGTAAATTGGGTTAATTGGGGTCTGAGGTAGTTTTCCATTCATCTATTGTCAGTGTGTTAATGACCCTATTATCTGCTACGGGATGCAATTACACTCCTAGTAATGTGTCTGGCACGGTTTCATTGTTATGGGTTAGCATGCGGAGACCAACGTCTCACGCATACCAAGTTGTTAGAAATAGTTCCAGGTAATTAAATCACTGTCATCTGTTAGTTGCTGAAGGGAATGCCCCTGGAAAATGAGTTAAGAAACCCCTTGCATGGGGAATGATAAAAAGCCAGCTGTGGCAAAATAAAGGGTTGATTTACTCCCAGAACTGTGTGTCGTCCAGTTACTGGGGGGATAACAGGTTGCCTTGGATAAGTTAGTACTTCCTCAGCTTCAAGGATTTCCCAGCGGACTTTGGAGTTCCGCAACACTGGTTGGCAGCGGTGGGATTAAAGCCTTGCAGCAAGAGGAAGCAGCGTTCATGCAAATTCGGCTACACGGATGGAAGTGTGAATGGAGACAAACTATGCTGGATTAAAACGAGCGACGTTAAAGGATTTGCTGGAAGCAAGAGGGAAGATCGCCAGCAATAAATCCAAAGCCGAGCTGATTGCAGAACTGACCGAGGGAGATCGGACACACAGTATGGCTACAGAAGCCATGGAGACCGAGTTTGACCAAGAAGTGAAACGCAGGCTAGCGTTTTATGGAGAAAACCCCTAAACAGAGCTGGTACAGGCAACGTTAGCCCAAGTGGATGCCTTTATCACGGCAAGAGAAGAACGGGAGACCCAACTCCGGCTGGCGGAACAGCGTACCTCTGAGAGACTGCTAACGACTACACCGGCACCAGAGACAAAACTAAAAGTACCCCATGATGCCTTTAAAAAGTTTGTGGAAGCAGAGGAAGAGATTGGTAGCTTCCTGCAAGATATTGAACGGCAATGCAAGCTGTACCAAGTACCCCAGACAGACTGGGTACGGATCTTATATGGTAAGCTGTCAAGCCGTGCAGCAGAAGCCCACAGAGCCGTGCCAGAGGAGGAAATCGCAAGCTATAGCCAGGTAAAGGAAGTTATTTTGGCAAGATATGCCATCATCCCAGAAGCATACAGGAGACGCTTCCGGGACACAAAGAAACAGGAGAAGGACTCCCACACGGACTGGGCTTGCCGAATGCAGAGGGCAGCCCTAGCTTGGCTGCAAGCCCGTCAGGCAACCACAGCAGATGCGATCACCCAGCTGATTTTACTGGAGCAATTCTTTAATGGACTAAACCCAGAGGTACAGGAGTGGGTAAGGGACCGCAAACCTACCACTCTCTCAGAAGCGGCCAGGCAAGCTGATAAATATCAAGATGCCCGCAGGCCATCACAGACTAGCTTCAGACATAACACCAGACCACTGAACAATAACCCAGGGCCACCAGCTACACAATGACCCGGGCTAATCCCTACCCTCCCTGCAAATCGATACCTCGGGCGCAAGGGAGTGCAGTGCCATTCGTGCAAGCAATTTGGGCACTATCAGAGAGACTGCACTCAGAACCAGGACCAAGCGGCATGGATTCAACCAGGGCCACCCCCTCCAGCAAGGGCTGCCGCTCATTGTTATCACACGGAAGCGGCCCCAGACAACTGCGGAGCTGAAGAATTGGAGGAACATTGGGGCGTCCTGCACAAGGCTGATCCAATACAAGCAGCTAACCGGGACAACCGGCAGCAACACAGGCAGACTGTCTGGGTCAATGGAAAGGTAGCCAATGGCCAACGTGATACTGGCACCACCATGACCCTACTACAGAAGGACCTCATCCCAGAGAGCCAACATACCAGAGATACTGTAGCCGTAAGAGTAGCGGGAGGCACCGTCTTCCGGCTACCCGTTGCCCGCGTTCACCTGGATTGGGGGGTTGGTTCGGGACACGTGAATGTGGGGGTGATGAAGGATTTGCCATCAGATGTACTGCTGGGGAATGATTTGGCCCCCCTCGTTTCTGCTTAAGCCCCGATGGGCCCCGCTGAAGCCAACCCCATGACTACCTGTGCACAGACCCGTGCTGCTGGAACTGACCCGCGTGCTGCTGAGACCCGGATAAGACTAACTTCCCCGACAGGTACCGTAGATCAGGCACAATATCACAGTCTAAAATTGGAATGTGACAAGTTGGCCAGTGAGAAATCGGAGATGCAACGACACTACGTCATGTATTATGAGATGTCCCATGGCTTGAACATTGAAATGCACAAACAGGCGGAAATTTGCAAAAGGTTAAATGGGATTTACGCCCAGGTTTTGCCGTACCTCTCCCAAGAGCATCAGCACCAAGTTTTGGGAGCCATTGAGAGAGCAAAGTAAGTGACTGTTCCAGAACTGAATTCCACTATTCGCCCTGCAACCTTACACCCTCACCATCAGCAACCGCCCAGGGAAACAGAACGGCAATGCTGACGGATTATTGCGGCAAACTGAACTGGAAAAGTGATCCGTGAGTACTCTCCGGACATCCCCAAGCCGATCCGTTAAGGATCAGACTGTGTATGCTGGCTTGTGGGTAAGGGGGAGCAGTGTAGGAAATACTGAAACTGAGAATATGGTGGGGATCACTTCAAAGGGGATAGTAACTATTCATTCCAGGAAATGTAGAGACAGAATGTCTACTGATGTCTGAATAAGTAAATTGGTTTAATTGGGGTCTCTAAGGTAGTTTTCCATTCATCTATTGTCAGTGTGTTAATGACCCTATTATCTGCTACGGGATGCAATTACACTCCTAGTAATGTGTCTGGCACGGTTTCATTGTTATGGGTAAATATGCGGAGACCAACGTCTCACGCATACCAAGTTGTTAGAAATAGTTCCAGGTAATTAAATCACTGTCATCTGTTTGTTGCTGAAGGGAATGCCCCTGGAAAATGAGTTAAGAAACCCCTTGCATGGGGAATGATAAAAAGCCAGCTGTGGCAAAATAAAGGGTTGATTTACTCCCAGAACTGTGTGTCGTCCAGTTACTGGGGGCATACCAGGTTGCCTTGGATAAGTTAGTACTTCCTCAGCTTCAAGGATTTCCCAGCGGACATTGGAGTTCCGAAACATAAAGGTTTGTTTTTTATTTTCTAAATAGGTTCCTTTAAGCTAGTGCATTGTTGGTTCACTTACCTTTTCCTTTCAATTTCCCTTCTAAATGTTTTTTTTCTTTGTCTGAATTTCTCACTTCCTGTTTCTCCTCAGTAAACTTCACACCATCATCCGAGCCGTGTTTAGTCAGCCAGAACAGCTTACTGAACAGCTTACTTGGGAGGAACAGGAAGTGAGAAATTCAGACAAAGAAAACAAAGAAAAAAACATTTAGAAGGGAAATCGAAGGAAAAGGTAAGTGAACCAACAATGCACTAGCTTAAAGGAACCTATTTAGAAAATAAAAAACAAACCTTTACAACCCCTTTAAATTCTTTACACTCTACTCGCCTATGGACTTGTTACTTAGATATCCACCTTTTTTCTGAAACCAGTCAATTGCTTGGTCCTGCATCTGCCTACTGACTTGGTACCACACTGCTTGTCTGTTGATGACTTTTGGTTTTTCATCAATAACTACTGTCAGTCCGTCACCTTCTACACCAGCTCCAACAGGTCTCCTTACCCAAGTCCTCTGCATGCACATTTGCTATTCTGTTGCTCTTACAGTACCTTTCATATCTTTCCATTCTTAGCTTTGGATAAGCAAATGGTTATCAACCCTGTCAGGACTTTTTCCTTTCTCTGCCTACTCTGGAAAAACTCATCTTCTCTATGTGTCCTGGTTGCCACTGTCACCAGAGCTAAAAATGAGGAAAAATCTTTCAGCTGTCTTCAAAACTGGAAAAAGGCAAGTCTTCTGATGGGGACACTTATTACAGTGACAACTGTCCAAGAGAAGAAGTCCCTCACCTTAAAGAAATTTCTTCTAACATCCTGATGTGTATTTGGAACAGGAACATAAATAAAATCTCCAATAACTTATTAAATAAATAAATAAATGTATATATCAAACAAGTAAACCATTGTAGTACTCAACACATGGACATTGCTGTGGTGCTTATAGGGCATCTATAATGTTTCCTATTTTTTTTTCCTATTTACTGCTGACAAAGGCCTGTTTACAGAGCCCATTAGCTCAACCACAATTTATTGAATGAGTCAATGCAGTGGCTCATCTTTATCCCACCTTTTTTCTGCCTGCCTGCTAAAAGACACTTACTAAGCTACTTTAATGCCACGTATGCACGGCCGTTTTTAATGTCATTGAAAAAAACAAAGTTTTTCTCAACGTGATTCTTCTCAAGCCTGCCTTGCCTACACACTATCGTGAAAAAAAATGCTCGAGCAAAGCGCGTTGACATACAACACGTACAACAGCACTATAAAGGGGAAGTTCCATTCAGATGGCGCCACCCTTTGGGCTGCTTTTGCTGATCCTTGTGTTAGTAAAGTTTGGTCAGAGACGATTCTCGCTTTTCAGCCTCGTGCTCTTCAGTCCGTTACAGCGTGATGAATGTGCTATCTCCATTATGAACGCTAGTTTTACCAGAACGAGCGCTCCCATCTCATAACTTGCTTCTGAGCATGTGCGTTTTTTTCAAAAACAATGAGAAAAAATAGAGCATGTTCAAAATTTTTGATGCCCATTTTTCACGTCGCGAAAAATGCTCTGGAGCCTACACACGATCGTTTTTAATGACCAATTTAAAAAATGGCATTTTTCTCGTCTTGAAAAACGGTCGTGTGTACGCGGCATTAGAGCGGAAGTGAGCCTGCAGACAAACAGCTCCCACTGGGTTTTCAGCTTTAAGAAAAACCGTAGTGGCCTCAATTCACCAAATAGTATTTACTGCTTTAAGTTCAGCGGTAAAATACCTTGTTTTTCAAACTTTTATTTACCTTTTAAGTCAAAAATTAAAGCACTAAAAAATGCTACTAAAATACTGCACACAATATTTCTTGAAGTAAAGTGGTATTTTAGAAGTAAAAACATGCATTTTTTTTTACACCATCCGCCACCACCGGTGTCCTAAACAACCAGGGAATAGCTGGGATCTGGGGGCCCCTTCGAGCTTCCAGATTCAGATAATTTACCCCCTGCACCCCCACATCCACTGGGCCAGGGTCGTAGGGAAGAGGTCCTTGTCTTCATCAACATGAGGACAAGATGCTTTGGTGGGTGGGAGTCTCCCCAAAGCATTCCCCCCATGTTGAAGGCATGTGGCCTGGTATGGTTCAGGATGGGTCTAGCCTGCAGGGCTGCATGCTCAGATAAGGGTTTGGTATTGGTTTTGGGGTGATCCCACGTTATTTAAAAAAAAAAAATTGGAGTGGCGTCCCCCTCAAAATTAATACCAGACCCAAAGAGCCTGGTAAGCACTGGGGGGCCTATGCTGTTTTTTATTTTTTTATGTATACAGGCTCTTTTTTTGTTTACATTCTAGTGTCAGCAATATGCTTTAGTGAATTGAGCCCAATGTCTTTGTCATTGCTTTATCGTGTGTTACATTTTTATTTGTATAAAAAAATAAATAAAATAAAAATTATATAAATTGTAACAAAAGAAGGAAAAACAGATATAACATATCAAACTATAAACCTAAAAAATATATATTATTGACCCAAACCTTTATACTTTCCCTTTACAGGGTACATTTTTTTAATGAATAAAAAAAGGCACTGAAAAGCAACTGAAGCACTGTAAAATAATACAAAAAAATGTTTATTTTTTGCATGAGTGTTTCTTTAAAACTATTCATGAGTATTCATATATATCTTTTGGAGTCGTGGGATTTCAAATGCCAGGACCATTTGTAGAAACAGAAGTTTTTAACAGTGCCAGCAGCATCGGAAATACTCATCAGGCCTGTTTATTTCGTTTATCTATTTTCCCATATTGCAACAATATTTTACAGACTCAACACAAAACACATTTCATTTGGTCTTAATTCCCAGAGGCTTCAGTCAATGCCATCAGCTGTCACTGGCATTACTATGAAGATATAGACGGCATGGCAAGGCAATAAATTAATTGCTTAGTTTGATTTGATATAAAAAATTGATTATGTTGTTAAAGGAATCAGATTTAGAACAACAGTTTTCACTGAACTGCATCTAATACATTACAGTGAATGAGCTTCTTATTTTTAGTCATTACAAAGCTTCCATAAATATATTGAATATACAGTGCCTTGAAAAAGTATTCATACCCCTTGAAATTTTCCACATTTGTCATGTTACATCCAAAAACATAAATGTATTTTATTGGGATTTTATGTGATGGACCAACACAAAGTGGCACATAATTGTGAAGTGGAAGAAAAATGATAAATGGTTTTCAACATGTTTTACAAATAAATATGTGAAGTGGGGCATGAATTTATATTCAATCCATGCTTTGTAGAACCACCTTTCACTGCAATTACAGCTGCATGTCTTTTTTGGGTATGTCTCTACTAGCTTTGCACATCTAGATGACAAAATAGATGACAAAAAAAAAAAAAAAAAGCTCTGTCAGATTGGATGGAGAGAGTCTGTGAACAGCAATTTTCAAGTCTTGCCACAGATTCTCAATTGGATTTAGGTCTGGACTTTGACTGGGCCATTCTAACACATGAATATGCTTCAATGTAAACCGCTGCCGAATCGCCGGCAAAGCCATTAGCGGCGATTAAAAGCGACCTGGTAGTGGCCGAAAAGTGCCGCAAAAACGAAGGTAAAGCGCTGCTAAAAATAGTGGCGGTTTACCGCCGACGCCCGGGCGCTGCCAGTGTAAACGTGCCCTCATGCATACTAAAAACCTTTTAAGTGCAGCTCCCTCCGCTGCCCAATACTCACCTGAACCCAATCTCGGTCCAGTGCTGTGCACTCTGCAGCAGCTCTTCGCCCCTCATCTGGCTCTCATAGGCTTGGGTGAGCCAATAGCTCCCGCTGCTATCAGTCAAAACCTGTGAGCAGAGGGGGGGGCAGGACCGAGCCAGGCTGTGTATCTGAATAGATGCAAACAGCCCAGGCTCAAGAGCGATGGGGGCACTCGGCGGGGGTGGGGGGGGGGGGGGTAGGAGTAACGGAGGCTGCTCTGTACAAAACTTTTGGAAAGAGCCAGTAAGTATGACATGTTTTTTATTTGAATTAAATTTTACATTTTTTTGTAACCTTTATTAGCACTTTAAATAAGATAGGCTTAACAGGGATTCTCCCTAAGGAGGTTCTAAATATTGAGACCTGATCTGGAACACCATATTCTAATTTCTTGCATTTGAAGTGGTGGTAAATCTGCATTTTTATTCATTTAAATCATGAAAATTAATACACCCTGTCCAATTTATGTAGGCACTATTTGAATTAAGATCTAAAGTTTGCTTGTTCAAATAGGCTAAAATGATTAACAATTTCTATGGGGTGTACTTTTAGTTTTTTCCATGACTGTATGACAGGTGGGAGGCCTCCTTTTGCACACTGGAATACAGTCTAATTCCGGGCATAGATGGATTAAAACTCATCTGGTCCTTGCTAAACTGTCCGAGAATCGATCCATCTATGGGTAGGATGGTTGTACTGAAGTCGATCCATCATTTGACTTCAGTACAACAAGCATGTCTGATTTTTTGCATGCGATTACTGCTGGTGGCCATAACCACCAGCAGTAATCATTGTGTTCTTCCAGCAGGGAAGGCTCCCCACCAGCAGAACACAATAGCACTGTGGGAGGGATAGTCTCATCAGCACTGAATGTGTTAATGAAGGAATCAAGTGATTTCTTTCCTGCAACCTGCAAAATTGCATTATCTGGGGCTTGCTTTACTTAGGTTTTGTGTATTTTTACTCCCAATCAGCGTAAACTAACCTTTACTCCCACAACTCCCTTCAGCACCTGAGAACAAGGACAATACTTGGTATTCCCAGGTATAAAGGAGCATGTGACTCCACCATATGCCAGCACTTGATCAAACATTGTATGGGAAGAGCTCAAATCCCTCTGCTCCCAGAAGTCAAATGAAGCAATGGGCCAGCAAAGTAAATGTGATTATGTGCTGCTGTGGAAAAGGGCTTTAAAGTGTAGCTTAGGTCTTAAGCCAAAGCACATATTCACTTTAAGGGCATTTTGTGAAGTTTAAAACTTGATAAACAAGGAATTAATATCAGTTATGACAAATTATGGCCATCTGCCATATTGGGCATGTTAACTCTTTAGGTGGCCCTTTGTGATATAGAAGGTTTGTCTCCTCTGTCAAGAAGGAACAGAATGTTGAGTAAGGCTGGGTTCACACTATTGCGAATTGGATGCAGATTCCCTGCAACTAATTTGCAATAGCAGGAGATTTTTACCGTCTCTCTATGGAGCCGGGTCACATATCTCCGCTGCGGCTCCGGTGCGAATTTGCACATGAGACCTGTGCGTCTTTTGGTCCCTTTCAGGTCCGAATTCAGCCAAACATTTGGGCTGAAATCGGACCTGAAACAGTGAACGGGGACGCACCAGACCCCTGCTGTGAGCCGAATGCAAAGATAGTGTGAACCCAGCCTAAAGATGCTATTAGCCCAAGGTTGGTCATTCAAACAGGTGTGTTGCAGTGTTTCCTCAGTGACCATCCAACAGTAGTAGGATTTTGAAAATGGAAAGCTGTACATAGCTTGGTTAATCACACAGAGACATTACCCACTAAATTAGAGGAACTGAAAAAATGATTTGGTGCTATGTGCAGTCACAGGCCCTGCCTATAAGTCCTAAGTAGGAAAGATGCTGGCCCCCCATTGTGTGTGGCAAGACCATGCAGCTTTTTCATTATTGGGAAGTATTTCACATTTTGTAAAGTGGAAGGAGAAAGCATGTCTCATTGACTAGGCGATGTGTCAGTTTAAGTATTTATTAGAAGGCCACTATTTTGGACATTCCATCCTAAGGGTTGACAGATTTGCCCTGAACTTTTTAGGGAGTTCTCATGTCTCTGCTGGATTCTTTGCTCGCTATTGGGAGTTGAAATGGGTGCTTCTGAGAAATGTTAATGTTCTGTCTTTGCACTGCTTCCTTATTTACATGACTCTGTTTGTCATGGTACTGGGACTAAAAGTTATGGGGCAATTCTAAGTTTTTGGTTGCCACCAGAACAGGAACAGAAGGAAAATATTCCAATGAGGACACTTGTTGTGGCGATAGCTGTCTAAAAGGCAATTTCCCCCACATTGGAAAGATTTTCCCTCAATTCTTGCTGTGTCTACTAATCAAATAAATAAAGGAGAATCTCTCCAATTGTACAAAGCTGGCAAAAACTCACAGATTTTTGGATATACATATTAGCAAATTCACAAAACTGTTTACAATATGCTGATCACATTCATATGCCTACAATAAAAATACCACACTGATTTATTCCTCTCTGGAAATCAACCTAGACAATGTACAAAATGACCAAGACAGTAGAAGCAGGGAAGCTAATTGAAAAGACAAAAGTCTTGTATATATATATATATATATATATATATATATATATCTAAAGAGTAACACAATAAGTGCCTACTGGGCACTTAAAAATCATTCCTGACCAGGCCAATTTTCAGCTTTCAGTGTTGTCACACTTTTGAATGAAAATTACTCAGTCATGCAACACAGCACCCATATAAAAAATGTGGGCCTTTTTTTCCCACACAAATAGAGCTTTTTTTTGTGGTATTTAGACACCACTGTGTTTTTTTATTTTTTGCACTATAAATAAAAAAGAGACCAAAACTTTTTGAAAAAAAATGAACTTTTCTTAGTTTCTGTTATAAAATTTTGCAAATTAGTAATTTTTCTTCATAAATTTTGGCCAAAATGTATACTGCTACATATCTTTGGTAAGAATAACCCAAATCAGTGTATATTATTTGGTCTTTGTGAAGGTTATAGAGTCTACAAGCTATGGTGCCAATCATTGCAAAATGACCACACCTGATTACACCTGATGAACCGACAGGCTCTGATAAGGATCCACTGATAGGGTGGCACGAATGAGCACTCACAAATGGGCACTGATGTGCAGTATTGGGCATTGATGAGCACTAATAGAGCACTGATAAGCACTAATAGGGCACTGTAGTGGCACTTATGAGCACTTTCATGGCACTGATGAGCACTCACTGATGGCACTGTAGGGCACTAATGTGTGCTGATAAACACTCACTGGTGGCACTGATGTGCACTGTAGGGCACTGATGGCACTGATAAACACTCACTGATGGGCACTGATGGGCACTGTAGGGCACTGTAGTGGCACTGTAGGGCACCGTAGAGCAAGGGTGAGCACTGTAGTGGCACTGATGAGCAGTGTAGTGGCACTGATGAGCACTATAGTGGCACCGTAGGGTACTGATGAGCACTGTAGTGGCACCGTAGGGCACTGATGAGGACTGTAGTGGCACTGATGGACCCTGTAGTTGCACTGATGGCGCTGTAATGACACTGACAGACTTTGTAGTGGCACTTGGACACTGTAATGGCACTGATGGCACTGTAATGGCACTGATGGACACTGTAGTGGCACTGATGGCACTGTAATGGCACGGATGGCACTCGGGATCATGCCAGTTCATGCTGCTGCAGTGTTTCTCTCTCCTCTACCCACACTGATACAGTGTGTGAGGAGAGGAAAGGGAAACACCGCAGCAGCGGGAGCTGAACCGGGCATGTTCGCAGTTTATTGACAAGTGATTGCTCCATCAATAGACAGAGCAATCACGTGGTAAAGGGCCTAAGTGATTGGCCCTCTTCCCGAATCTGTGATGCGCTGGGTCCCGTGGACCCAGCCATCATGGACACTTCCCAATGCATGCCCCAGGAGGCACGCGAGAAGCACGAGCGCGGGACGCTGTCATATGATGGCATCCCAGAACTACCCCGCCGAGCTATAGTCGTCATTCAGCTATAGCACAGTTTGTAAGTGGTTAAAGGTCTAAACTGTTATTTAACAAAATTTTGTTTGCCAAAGTGCTCTATATCATAAACAATTACCATAGCGCACATATACTTTATGCAAACAGTATTAGCCGCATTGTAGCAAAGTGGAGACAATCACATATCCTGAAGTGCCACATATATTATAGAGAGAATACTCCCTTTATCCCCTCATGCCTTATTTTCTTTAAATCTCCCCTAATCATCCCCCCATTAAAGTGGTTGTAAAGTTGCATGTATTAATTACTTTCATTCTCTCTGTTTTAGGTCTGTGTTCAGTACAATGTGTGTGTTTTCCTATAATTATACTGCTAAATACCTTCTGTGCAGAGCCCTGCAGTGCTGTCATGTGACCTCCCTCTGCTTTCCTTCTGAAGTAAGTGAGTACAGTGGAAGGGGCTGAGATCCCCCTCTGATGAATGGAAGCCAGCAAGTGTCATGTTTCTTTACTTTACAAGCACTGGAGCAGCTGCAGCGAACAGAATGAGAGGAGAGGGGAGGGAAAGAGATTGGCTCACACACTGACGACTGAAATGACAGGGAGAGAGGAAGGGGGAGATTTAGAGATGCTGAGAAGAGAGCTGGATGATGGAGGCATCTAAACTGATCACGGTATCATAGATCAGCAGCCATGATAAACGTGGTCAGTTTAAACAGGGGAATAAATGAACAGGCAGGATCAATCAGGTATTGTACAACATGGAGAGGGGCAATTGACATGGCAAAAGCACTGTGTTATATCTTGTGCCTTAAAGGGACAGGAGCATTTTTTTTTAAAATAGGGTTACAACCACTTTAATGTTTGTCAAACTCTCCTCTTTCTTGATAACTCCAGTAATTTATACTCTTATGCCCCGTACACACGACCATTTTTCATGACGAGAAAAATGCAATTTTTTAGATTGGTCGTGAAAATGGGTCGTGTGTATGCTCCATAGCATTTTTCGCGACGAGAAAACTGCCCGAAAAAAAATTAGAACCTGCTCTATTTTTTCTCAGCGTTTTTCACGTCGTGAAAAACGGTCGTGTGTACGCTTTTACGAGGGGAAAAAAAATGCGCATGCTCAGAATCAATTATGAGATGGGAGCGCTCGTTCTGGTAAAACTAGCGTTCAGAATGGAGATAGCACATTCGTCACGCTGTAACGGACTGAAGAGCACAAGGCTGAAAAGCGCGAATCGTCTCTCACGATTTACTAACACGAGGATCAGCAATTCTGATAATAGGTATGTCCCAATTGAAGCATGTTGTAATATATGCACCAGTCTATAGATACTTTTTAAATCCTTATGAAGAAAAAGTATTGCAGAAATGAAGATCTGAGAACAAACAGTGTTATTGTTCAAAATGTACGTATCCGACTGTAAGAATACCATATCTTCTGCTCTGGATGTACTTGTATCACATAAATATGGATTACCTTTGTAATGACATTTTGATAAATAAATACATAACATGGGATAACAAATAAATTATAGTGAGATATAATATGAAGACATATATGTTTGCTTTTCCTTGCACTCTAAATAATATCATACAAGGGAAATATTATAGGTTATTATGCATTTCAAGCATATGTATAGCCAAAACTTTTTTTGTTTTGCTGGGAAGGGTTAGAATTCCTGTAAAATTGTGATTGCTTTAGAGTTACATCAATAGTAGCAGAAGCCAAGATGATTTATTTATTTACTTTATATCTGGGCAACATGTGTTAAAACAGCCAACATGTTCCAGGGGTTAGTCGTACTCTTCATCAGGGTTTTAAAACTGTGTGAGATGGAAATGGTTTGACTTAAGAGGGTTAAAATTGGAACTTATTGGATTGCTGGCGTCTGTCCAGGGCGATAGCTCAGTAGCTAATGATCTAGCAATACTGAACCTAAGAATTTTGGCTATGCATACACTTAAAGCCAGGGTAAATATATATATATATATAGCAGTTAGCATATATTATCATTTTTATAGATGAATATCTCAGCATACAGGCATTTAATAGTTGATCATTTTTTATAACACCCAAAAGTGTTAAATCGTTTATATGCAGTATTTTGTCACTTTGAGATGATCCCAAAAGACTAGCAATTGGTTGTTTTAGGATATTTTCTTTGGGAGAATACGATGCTCACGCTCCTAAATGTAGGTCATGATTATCATATAAAGCTAAAAGTAAATGCTAATACTGAATTTGCAGCATAAGAAAAATACATATTAGATGTCACATACAGAAAATTACAGCAAAGGCTGGGATTTATATCTGAGAATTAATGAGAATCATAAAAATATGGGATAATAAGATACTTAAATTACCCACCAGAGTCCACGCATATAGTATTTCACAGCCATGTCTCCACCAGTGAGGAATTAATCCCTAGCTAATCATAGGGTAGAGAACAAGTTTTAATTGTTTGTCCCAGGCACCTAGTCATAACTAACACATTGCAAGGGTATTGTTTTATGGCTACACATATTGCATTCATAACTAAATGCATCACAGCTGTATGGCTATAATGTATCCTAACACATTTTATAGGGGTGTGGAGAAGGAGATAAGATGGAAATTACTATATTGTTCTCTTGAACAATATTAAAAACTGTTTTTACCCTTATACCTATGATATTTAAAGTGCAACCTGTCAGTCATTTAAAATTTATAAAAGAAATGTGTTTTCTAAGGCCCCTTTCACACTGAGGAGTTTTTCAGGCGTTTGGCGCTAAAAATAGTGCCTAAAAAACACCTGAAAAACTCCTGCCTTTGCAGTCTCAATGTGAAAGCCAGAGTGCTTTCACACTGGGGCGATACGCTGGCAGGACGAGAAAAAAAGTCCCGCTAGCTGCATCTTTGGAGCGGTGAAGGAGCGGTGTGTATACCACTCCTTTACCGCTGCTGCCCATTGAAATCAATGGGACAGCGCGGCTATACCGCCCGCAAAGCGCCTCTGCAGCGGTTCTTTGCGGTGGTTTTTAACCCCTTCTCGGCCGCTAGCGGGGGTTAAAACCGCGCTGCTAGCGGCCGAATAGCGCCGCAAAGACGATGGTATAGCGGCGCTCAAAATAGCGCCGCTACACCGTCAGCGCACCTCCCGCCCCAATGTGAAAGCGGCCAAAGAGAAGACATTTTAACATGCTTTTGATTACAGTATACAGTAAAACCTTGGATTGCGAGTAACTTGGCGTGTGAGTGTTTTACAAGACGATCAAAATGTTTTTATAAATTTTAACTTGATAAACAAGCAATGTCTTACAATACGAGGCGCGTCACGTCACAACTGAGTATAAAAGAGAAGAGAGGCGCCTCTAAGTGTAGCAATATAGTTACATTTCATGAAGGTACAACATTTAGGCTCGACTCACACTGCCGCGACTTGGGATCCGTCTTTTGAGACTCCATGTGGCGTAACATTTGATGGCCCATTTTAGCCAATGAGAGCTGTCTTAATTAGCACTACTGAAGTTGTTCCGACTTTAGAAAAGGTTCCTGTACTAATTCAAGGTGACTTTTATCCAACTTGTGCCCATAGACTTTAATAGAAGTTGGCTCAAAGTTGCCTTAAAGTCACATTGCTATAATCTTTTTATATAGACTATAGACTGAAGGACTTATAAATAAATGGTTGTGGAACAAATCATGTAAGTTTCCATTATTTCTTATGGGGAAATTTGCTTTGATATAAAAGTGCTTTGGATTACAAGCACGTTTCTGGAAAGAATTATGCTCGCAATCCAAGGTTTTACTGTATTTATTAACCAGAAAACCTCCATCTTTGTGCCCTTTTTCATTTGTCTATTATTATTTTTCACTTTGTTGCTGGGGCTGACATCCTTAAAGTGTAACTAAACTCAAACATTAAACCAAATATACTGTTATGCCGCGTACACACGACCGTTTTTAATGTCATTGAAAAAAACGAAGTTTTTCTCGACATGATTCTTCTCAAGCCTACCTTGCCTACACACTATCATGAAAAAAAATGCTCGAGCAAAGCGCGGTGACGTACGAAATGTACGACGACACTATAAAGGGGAAGTTCCATTCGGATGGCGCCACCATTTGGGCTGCTTTTGCTGATCCTCGTGTTAGTAAAGTTTGGTGAGAGACGATTCGCGCTTTTCAGCCTCGTGCTCTTCAGTCCGTTACAGCGTGACGAATGTGCTATCTCCATTACGAATGCTAGTTTTACCAGAACGAGCGCTCCCATCTCATCACTTGCTTCTGAGCATACACGTTTTTTCCATTTCCGTTAAAGCCTACACACACCCGTTTTTCATGACGAGAAAAAAGACGACGTGAAAAACATCAAGAAAAATTAGAGCATGTTCCAAATTTTTAATGCCCATTTTTCACATCATGAAAAATGCTCTGGAGCCTACACACGATCGTTTTTAATGACCAAATTAAAAAAATAGCATTTTTCTCGTCATGAAAAACGTTGTGTGTACGCGGCATTACGCGTGTTCCTGTAGTGTCAAAAAAATGTTTTTTATTATGTCCATTAATTCATACCAGCAAGGTGTATCCACAGACCTCCTGTTCGAGAGTGATGAGGCTAAGGGGTTGATTTACCAAAGGCAAATAGACTGTGCACTTGCTCCAGAGCTTAGTAAATGAGGTTCATCTTGCAAAGAATACCCAATCATGTACAAAAAAAAGCTGCTTGCTTTGGGGGCACTCAACTGAAAGGAGGGGCCAGGAGAGCCAAAGAGGGACAGAGAAGAGGAGGATCTGGGCTGCTCTGAGCAAAATGACTTCAAACAGCAGATAAGTATAACATGTTTGTTATTTTTAACAAAAAAAAACGAGACTTTAGAATCACTTAAGCTCTGGAGCAACTGTGCTGTGCAAGTGCACAGTCAATTTGCCTTTAGAAAATCAACCCCTTAATCTCTTCAGAAGTATCATTGGCAACCTCTACTGCACACTCCCGAGTCTGACTACAAGCATCCCTTGGTGGACCCTACTGGGATTGACATAAAGCTTGGAAAGAGCTTCTTGCTCTGGATGGCAAAGGAGTCGTGGGAAAGCAAAGGCAAATATGCGTTTTTGAGGGGGCTATGGCTTTAACCACTTAACGACCGCCCACTGTATATATACGTCGGCAGAATGGCACGGACAGGCACAATCACGTACCTGTACGTGCCTGCCTTTGTATGAGTGGAGGGTCCGATCGGACCCCCCTCCGGTAGAGTGAGCGGCCGGGATCGCTTCGGGAGCGATCCGTGATGAGGGGGCCGCCATTCGATTCTGGCCACCCCCTCGCGATCGCTCCCGGCAAATGAAAAGCTTCCTCTGCCTGTGTAATGTTTACAAAGGCAGGAGGAAGTGATGTCATCTCTCATGCGGCGCTCACATATACCGAGCGCCGCATGAGAGAAGACATCAGGTTAGTGCACTAAACAGCACACTGACACCAGGCACACGATCGCCCCCCTAGACACCCCCAGATCACCCCCCAGCCCCCAGTCACAGTGTCACTGATTGCAGTGACCATTTATTTACTGATCACTGCAATCAGTGACATTTGTGACTGTAAAAGTGTCAGGTTTTGGTCCAGTGTAGCCCCCTAACCCCCCCTAATAAAGGTTTAACCCCTTGATCGCCGCAGGTTTTTATAGCGTCGGGTACCCCCATATATTACCTAATAAAGGTTTAACCCCTTGATTCCCCCCCCAGGTAACCCTTTTACCCCCTTTTGCCAGTGTCACTAAGCAATCGTTTTTCTGATCGCTGTCTTAGTGTCGGTGATGCCGATAGGTAGCCAGTTATTTCTTTTAGGTTCGCCACAGGTTTTTATAGAGTCAGGTACCCCCATATATTACCTAATAAAGGTTTAACCCCTTGATCGCCCCCCAGCTAACCCTTTCACCCCCTTTTGCCAGTGTCACTAAGCAATCATTTTTCTGAACGCTGTCTTAGTGTCGGAGATGCCGATAGGTAGCCAGTTATTTTTTTTAGGTTCGCCGCAGGCTTTTATAGCGTCAGGTACCCCCATATATTATCTAATAAAGGTTTAACCCCTTGATCGCCCCCCCAGCTAACCCTTTCACCCCCTTTTGCCAGTGTCACTAAGCGATCGTTTTTCTGATCGCTGTCTTAGTGTCGGTGATGCTGATAGGTAGCCAGTTATTTTTTTTAGGTTCGCTGCAGGTTTTTATAGCGTCAAGTACCCCCATATATTACCTAATAAAGGTTTAACCCCTTGATCGCCCCCCAGCTAACCCTTTAACCCCCTAAGGTTTTAACCCCCTAACTGCCCCTAGTTAACCCTTTCACCAGTGATCACCGTATAAGTGTTACTGGTGACACTGGTTAGCCAGTTAGTTATTTTGTTATTTAGGTTTCCCGTCAGGTTTTTATATAGCGTCAGGTACCCCCATATATTACCTAATAAAGGTTTAATCCCCTGATTGCCCCTAGTTAACCCTTTTACCAGTGATCACCATATAAGTGTTACGGGTGATGCTGGTTAGTTAGTTTGCTTTTTATAGTGTCAGGGCACCCGCCGTATATAACCCAATGAAGGTTTAACCCCCTGATCGCCCGGCGGGTGATATCAATTAGGTTTTAGTGTCAGAGAGGGTCTGCGTCGCCCCAGGCAGCATCAGGTTAGTGCCAGGAACGCTAACACCCACGCGTGAAGCATACACCTCCCTTAGTGGCATGGGCGTCCGCTCCATAGGGTAAGGGAGGGCGTTCGCCCCCCCCCTGGCTGGAATAGACACCACATTTAGCCGCGCCGCCGCCGATTGTCACTGTCTGCCTCGCAGCCTCAGTGTCATGTCATGTCACTAATTTATTTTCGCTCTGCTACGCTCTGCTCCCGCCCCTGTTTGCCGCCAGCCAATAGTTGATGCTCCCTCTACAGCCCCGCCCGGCGCCCGTCCTGGCGGCGTGACGACACTCACGCCGGGAGGGGTTTAGAATAACACTGATGGGAGGCGCGGAGAGCTGTCCCTGCACCAAGAGGAGCCAGCGCGCCGCTGTTTAGGCAAGTTAGTTTCACTGTCTGTGAAACATCTCCTACATGATCCTAAAAGCTGCCTTGAAGTTTGATCTATTGCACGGCCACCAATGCTAACTCAGTACATCAAGCCCAATAGACCTAGTATATAATGATTTGTATTGTAATTGTTATTCCAGCGCCATTTATTTTATTTTTGTCACTGAGTCACACACACTTATAAAATAAATGGCGCTGGAATAACAATTACAATACAAATCATCATGTACTAAGTCTATTGAGAATGATGGATGTACTGAGTTAGCATTGGTGGCGGTGCAATAGATAAAACTTTAAGGCAGCTGCACTATGTTTTCTGAAGCAGTGCGCCACAACACCATGTAGTGTGTTACCATGCATTGTGGTGTTCTACAATGTAGGTGTGTTCCTTTAGTGCATTTGGGAGCCATTAAAAAAAATGTCAGTGCAACTGTGCAAACATTAATACATGCAAAGTGCACCAATGTGTGTTGCGGTAATGCACATTACTGCACTGCGAAGCCAGCCTGCTTTTACTGACTTCCCTTTTGAAAATACTAGTTTCTTGGCTGGAAAGCCACCAGAGACAGCCAAACTAGCACTTTAAGGGGATTGGCAACAAAAACCTTCACATTTTTCTTTGTATATATATATATATACCCTTAAAATGCCAGGAGGGTGCACTGGTCAGTGGTCATAGTAACTTATGTATTAATGTCAGTGCAGGACATTAATACACAAGTTACTATGACCAGTGCAGGACACCCCCCCTGCCGCCATGCTGCATATTAAAAAAATCTTCAGACTGCATTCCGTATGGCATCATGCCATACGGAATGATGCAGTCTGAAGATTATTAACTGTGATGACTGATTTTTTTTAATATGCGGCGGGGGGGGTAAATGTCCTGCACTGGTCATAGTAACTCATGTATTAATGTCCTGCACTGGTCACGGTCACTTATGAATGAATTTATTGGTCACGGTCACAGATGAATGAATTTACTGGCCACAGTCACAGATGAATGAATTTACTGGTCACGGTCACAGATGAATGAATTTACTGGTCACTGATGAATGAATTTACTGGTCACGGGTCACTGATGAATGAATTTACTGGTCACAGTCACAGATGAATGATTTTATTGGTCACGGTCACTGATGAATGAATTTACTGGTCACGGCTCACTGATGAATGAATTTACTGGTCACAGTCACAGATGATTGAATTTACTGGTCACGGGTCACTGATGAATGAATTTACTGGTCACGGGTCACTGATGAATGATTTTACTGGTCACGTCTGAATTTACTGGTCACTGATGAATGATTTTACTGGTCACAGATGAATTAATTTACTTTTTTATTCTCGTGCATGATTATTTAGACAGGGCCGGGGGCCCCAGTTAACTGTATTGCCCAGGGGCCTATAATGCTATTAAGATGGCACTGACTTGACTTGCCACCTGTGTTGCAATGGCCGCCTCCGCGGCAGCCGTGGACTTTTTTTTCTAAGTCTGCTGCTGCTGCTCTCAGTCTGTTCCCACTTATTCACCGCGATACATAGTCTTACAGACACATCCGTCCCTCCCTCCTCACCCCCGGCCCAAGCAGCGAATTGGCTCTGCTGCTCGGGCCTCTGTTTAACATCTCGGCTGTTCTGTTCTGTGATTGGCTGCCTCAGCCTGCCTGCGCTTTATTCGATAATGACTAAGCCCCTCTTCTTCATGACATTGTCAAAAAGAGACCGAGCATGGATGACCTTAAAATGATGCCCCCCCCCTGAAAAAAGTTCAGCGGACGCCCATGCTTAGTGGTATAGTATCTGAACAGATCAATATCTGATCTGATCAGATCTATACTAGCGTCCCCAGCAGTTTAGGGTTCCCAAAAACGCAGTGTTAGCGGAATCAGCCCAGATACTTGCTAGCACCTGTGTTTTGCCCCTCCGTCCAGCCCAGGCCACCCTAGTGCAGTATCGATCGATCACTGTCACTTACAAAACACAACACACATAACTGCAGCGTTCGCAGAGACAGGCCTGATCCCTGCGACTCCAGTGCTGTAGGAGGTGATTTCACCACCACAGTTAAAAAAAAAAAGCATATATGCCGAAGCATTGGGGCAGCAGGGGCGGAGGAGCGGAGGAGCGATTTTGCTCCTAATGCTGCGTACATACGGTCGAAATTCCGACGGAGGCTTGCCCGTGGAAAAGTCCGACCATGTGTGTGCGGCATAACTTTTGTGGGAGGATGCCCCCATGCTTCGGCATATATAAATGGTGCATGTATGCCCATCATTAGAAGTGGCTGAATGAAGGGAGGTATTCTAATGGTGGGCATACCCACCGATCAATCTTTTTTTTTCGTTCAGCCAACAGGCTACATGAAAAAAAAGATTACAATACATGTCCAACAAGGACCAGCAACGTACTGGTATGTTGCTGGACTTTGGTTATACCAGATTGATGTCTGCGGGTTTAGGTATCATCTTGGTATCATTATTTTCAGCCAGTGGCCGACTTTTATGTAAATGCAATCCTAGCGGCTAATTAGCCTCTGGACTGCTTTTACAAGCAGTGGGAGGGAATGTCCCCCCCCCCGGATATAAAAAGCGCCATTGGGAAATTGGGAAAGCATTTTATCACACCGATCCTGGTGTGGTCAGATGCTTTGAGGGCAGAGGAAAGATCTAGGGTCCAATAGACCCCAGTTTTTTCAAAAAAAGAGTACCTGTCACTACCTATTGCTATCATAGGGGATATTTACATTCCCTGAGATAAAAATAAAAATGATAAAAAAATTCAATATGGAAAGAACAGTTTAAAAATAAAATAAAAAAGCAAAATTAATAATAAAAAAAAAAGCACACCTGTCCCATCCTGCTCTTGCGCAATGGCGAACGCAAGCGTCGGTCTGGCGTCATATGTAAACAGCAATTGCATCATGCATGTGAGGTATCACCGCGAAGGTCAGATCGAGGGCAGTCATTTTAGCAGTAGACCTCCTCTGTAAATCTAACGTGGTACCCTGTAAAGGCTTTTAAAGGCTTTTAAAAATGTATGTAGTTTGTCGCCACTGCGCGTTTGTGCAAAATTTTAAAGCATGTCGTGTTTGGTATCTATGTACTCGGCCTAAAATCATCTTTTTTATTTCATCCAACATTTGGGCAATATAGTGTGTTTTAGTGCATTAAAATTAAAAAATGTGTATTTTCCCCCAAAAAATGCGTTTGAAAAATCTCTGCGCAAATACTGTGTGGAAAAAAAAATGCAACACCCACCATTTTAATCTGTAGGACCTTTGCTTTAAAAAATATATATAATGTTTGGGGGTTCAACATTATTTTCTTGCAAAAAAAAAAAAATGTTTTCATGTAAACAAAAAGTGTCAGAAAGGGCTTTGTCTTCAAGTGGTTAGAGGAGTGGATGTAAGCTTCCTAATGTTGTGTATAAAATGCCAGGACAGTTCAAAACCCCCCCCAAATGACCCCATTTTGGAAAGCAGACACCCCAAGCTTTATACTGAGAGGCATGTCGAGTCCATGGAATATTTTATATGTTGACACAAGTTGCGGAAAAAAGACAATTTTTTTTTTTTTTTGCACAAAGTTGTCACTAAATGATATATTGCTCAAACATGCCATGGGCATATGTGGAATTACACCCCAAAATACATTCTGTTGCTTCTCCTGAGTACGGGGATACCACATGCGTGAGACTTTTTGGGAGCCTAGCCGCGTACGGGACCCCAAAAACCAAGCACCACCTTCAGGCTTTCTAAGGGTATAAATTTTTGATTTCACTCCTCACTGCCTATCACAGTTTCGGAGGCCATGGAATGCCCAGATGACACAAAACCCCCCCAAATGACCCCATTTTGGAAAGTAGACACCCCAAGCTATTTGCTGAGAGGTATGGTGAGTATTTTGCAGATCTCGCTTTTTGTCACAAAGTTTTGAAAATGGAAAAAAAAATATATATCTATTTTATTTCTTCATTTTCAAAAACAAATGAGAGCTGTAAAATACTCACCATGCCTCTCAGCAAATAGCTTGGTGTGTCTACTTTCCAAAATGGGGTAATTTGGGGGGGTTTTGTGCTATTTTGTCATTTTATGGCCTTCGAAACTGTGATAGGTAGTGAGGAGTGAAATCAAAAATTTGTGCCCTTAGAAATCCTTAAGGCGGTGCTTGGTTTTCGGGGTCCCGTACGCGGCTAGGCTCCCAAAAAGTCCCACACATGTGGTATCCCCGCACTCAGGAGAAGCAGCAAAATGTATTTTGGGGTGCAATTCCACATATAACCATGGCATGTGTGAGCAATATATCATTTAGTGACAACTTTTTGTAATTTTTTATTTTTTTTTGTCATTATTCAATCACTTGGGACAAAAAAAAATATTCAATGGGCTCAACATGCCTCTCAGCAATTTCCTTGGGGTGTCTACTTTCTAAAATTGGGTCATTTGGGGGGGGGGGGGTTTTGTGCTATTTTGGCATTTTATGGCCTTCGAAACTGTGATAGGTAGTGAGGAGTGAAATCAAAAATTTGCGCCCTTAGAATTCCTGAAGGCGGTGCTTGGTTTTCGGGGGCCCGTACGCGGCTAGGCTCCCAAAAAGTCCCACACATGTGGTATCCCCGTACTCAGGAGAAGCAGCAAAATGTATTTTGGGGTGCAATTACACATATAACCATGGCATGTGTAAGCAATATATCATTTAGTGACAACTTTTTGTAATTTTTATTTTTTTTTGTCATTATTCAATCACTTGGGACTAGGGATGAGCTCGGTGTTCGAGTCGAACATACGTTCGACTCGAACATCGGCTGTTCGATCGTTCGCCGAACAACGAACGATTTGGGCCGTTCGCGCCTAATTCGCGGCCCACAATGCACTACGCCATCGCAGTGTCATCCAGGCGCTGTGATTGGCCAAGCATGCACTGTGACCCCGCATGCTTGGCCAATCACAGCGCCGGCAGCGAGGAGAGCAATGATTGGCCACAGGCAGGATGCCTGTGGCCAATTATTGCTGAGGGTGTTTAGTACACGCCCCACACTATAAAAGGCCGCCAGCACGTCGGCCTAGTGTAGTGTGTTCCGGAGCAGGGAAAGAGAAGCATAGGCAGGGACAGTGACATTTTTTTTTCTTACTTAACCTGGATTCCTTTAGTTTAGGGAAAGAGAAGGATAGGTAGGGAGAGTGTCAGTCTGTTTTACTGTGCTAAACCTTGTTTGTAGGGACAGGGAAGGACAGTGAGGGAAATTCTCATTGTGCTATACTGTGCTAAAGCATTCATCATCAACCATCTTTAAAAAAACATTTTTTATAGGGACAGAAAACTATAGGTAGGGAGAGTGTCAGTGTGTTTTACTGTGCTAATCCTTGTTTGTAGGGACAGGGAAGGACAGTGAGGGAAATTCTCATTGTGCTATACTGTGCTAAAGCATTCATCATCAACCATCTTTAAAAAAACATTTTTTATAGGGACAGAAAACTATAGGTAGGGAGAGTGTCAGTGTGTTTTACTGTGCTAATCCTTGTTTGTAGGGACAGGGAAGGACAGTGAGGGAAATTCTCATTGTGCTATACTGTGCTAAAGCATTCATCATCAACCATCTTTAAAAAAACATTTTTTATAGGGACAGAAAACTATAGGTAGGGAGAGTGTCAGTGTGTTTTACTGTGCTAATCCTTGTTTGTAGGGACAGGGAAGGACAGTGAGGGAAATTCTCATTGTGCTATACTGTGCTAAAGCATTCATCATCAACCATCTTTAAAAAAACATTTTTTATAGGGACAGAAAACTATAGGTAGGGAGAGTGTCAGTGTGTTTTACTGTGCTAATCCTTGTTTGTAGGGACAGGGAAGGACAGTGAGGGAAATTCTCATTGTGCTATACTGTGCTAAAGCATTCATCATCAACCATCTTTAAAAAAACATTTTTTATAGGGACAGAAAACTATAGGTAGGGAGAGTGTCAGTGTGTTTTACTGTGCTAATCCTTGTTTGTAGGGAAAGGGAAGGACAGTGAGGGAAATTCTCATTGTGCTATACTGTGCTAAAGCATTCATCATCAACCATCTTTAAAAAAACATTTTTTATAGGGACAGAAAACTATAGGTAGGGAGAGTGTCAGTGTGTTTTACTGTGCTAATCCTTGTTTGTAGGGACAGGGAAGGACAGTGAGGGAAATTCTCATTGTGCTATACTGTGCTAAAGCATTCATCATCAACCATCTTTAAAAAAACATTTTTTATAGGGACAGAAAACTATAGGTAGGGAGAGTGTCAGTGTGTTTTACTGTGCTAATCCTTGTTTGTAGGGACAGGGAAGGACAGTGAGGGAAATTCTCATTGTGTAAAACTGTGCTAAAGCATTCATCATCAACCATATTTAAAAAAACATTTTTTATAGGGACAGAAAACTATAGGTAGGGAGAGTGTCAGTGTGTTTTACTGTGCTAATCCTTGTTTGTAGGGACAGGGAAGGACAGTGAGGGAAATTCTCATTGTGCTATACTGTGCTAAAGCATTCATCATCAACCATCTTTAAAAAAACATTTTTTATAGGGACAGAAAACTATAGGTAGGGAGAGTGTCAGTGTGTTTTACTGTGCTAATCCTTGTTTGTAGGGACAGGGAAGGACAGTGAGGGAAATTCTCATTGTGCTATACTGTGCTAAAGCATTCATCATCAACCATCTTTAAAAAAACATTTTTTATAGGGACAGAAAACTATAGGTAGGGAGAGTGTCAGTGTGTTTTACTGTGCTAATCCTTGTTTGTAGGGACAGGGAAGGACAGTGAGGGAAATTCTCATTGTGCTATACTGTGCTAAAGCATTCATCATCAACCATCTTTAAAAAAACATTTTTTATAGGGACAGAAAACTATAGGTAGGGAGAGTGTCAGTGTGTTTTACTGTGCTAATCCTTGTTTGTAGGGACAGGGAAGGACAGTGAGGGAAATTCTCATTGTGCTATACTGTGCTAAAGCATTCATCATCAACCATCTTTAAAAAAACATTTTTTATAGGGACAGAAAACTATAGGTAGGGAGAGTGTCAGTGTGTTTTACTGTGCTAATCCTTGTTTGTAGGGACAGGGAAGGACAGTGAGGGAAATTCTCATTGTGCTATACTGTGCTAAAGCATTCATCATCAACCATCTTTAAAAAAACATTTTTTATAGGGACAGAAAACTATAGGTAGGGAGAGTGTCAGTGTGTTTTACTGTGCTAATCCTTGTTTGTAGGGACAGGGAAGGACAGTGAGGGAAATTCTCATTGTGCTATACTGTGCTAAAGCATTCATCATCAACCATCTTTAAAAAAACATTTTTTATAGGGACAGAAAACTATAGGTAGGGAGAGTGTCAGTGTGTTTTACTGTGCTAATCCTTGTTTGTAGGGACAGGGAAGGACAGTGAGGGAAATTCTCATTGTGCTATACTGTGCTAAAGCATTCATCATCAACCATCTTTAAAAAAACATTTTTTATAGGGACAGAAAACTATAGGTAGGGAGAGTGTCAGTGTGTTTTACTGTGCTAATCCTTGTTTGTAGGGACAGGGAAGGACAGTGAGGGAAATTCTCATTGTGCTATACTGTGCTAAAGCATTCATCATCAACCATCTTTAAAAAAACATTTTTTATAGGGACAGAAAACTATAGGTAGGGAGAGTGTCAGTGTGTTTTACTGTGCTAATCCTTGTTTGTAGGGACAGGGAAGGACAGTGAGGGAAATTCTCATTGTGCTATACTGTGCTAAAGCATTCATCATCAACCATCTTTAAAAAAACATTTTTTATAGGGACAGAAAACTATAGGTAGGGAGAGTGTCAGTGTGTTTTACTGTGCTAATCCTTGTTTGTAGGGACAGGGAAGGACAGTGAGGGAAATTCTCATTGTGCTATACTGTGCTAAAGCATTCATCATCAACCATCTTTAAAAAAACATTTTTTATAGGGACAGAAAACTATAGGTAGGGAGAGTGTCAGTGTGTTTTACTGTGCTAATCCTTGTTTGTAGGGACAGGGAAGGACAGTGAGGGAAATTCTCATTGTGCTATACTGTGCTAAAGCATTCATCATCAACCATCTTTAAAAAAACATTTTTTATAGGGACAGAAAACTATAGGTAGGGAGAGTGTCAGTGTGTTTTACTGTGCTAAACCTTGTTTGTAGGGACAGGGAAGGACAGTGAGGGAAATTCTCATTGTGCTATACTGTGCTAAAGCATTCATCATCAACCATCTTTAAAAAAACATTTTTTATAGGGACAGAAAACTATAGGTAGGGAGAGTGTCAGTGTGTTTTACTGTGCTAATCCTTGTTTGTAGGGACAGGGAAGGACAGTGAGGGAAATTCTCATTGTGCTATACTGTGCTAAAGCATTCATCATCAACCATCTTTAAAAAAAAAAAAATTATAGGGACAGAAAACTATAGGTAGGGAGAGTGTCAGTGTGTTTTACTGTGCTAAACCTTGTTTGTAGGGACAGGGAAGGACAGTGAGGGAAATTCTCATTGTGCTATACTGTGCTAAAGCAATCATCCTCAACCATATTTAGAAATCCTTAAGTAAAGGGACAGAGAAGGACACCTGAAGGTAGCCCTTATTGCTTTTTTCCCATCTCCCTGCAGGCCATCCATTAGAATGTCTGGAAGGCAAACAAGGAGAGGCAGACAGTCAGGAGGCAATAAAAGAGGGCAAGCAGGCTCTGTGTCTGGGGGCAACAGTGCTGGTCGTGGACGCGGTGCATTGTCATCAGCACATGGCCATGGGACACGCTTGTCCTTCTTTTCGGCAGCTGGACATGTTGAGCCACATCACGCCGAAGACTTGGTACAGTGGATGACCAAGCCCTCCTCCTCCTCCTCATCCTCTCTCACCCAGGCTCAGGGTACTGGCAAAGCAGCTGCCAAAGCGTCCTCTTCCCTGGTATCAATGTCAGACTCATCATCAGTCACTCCTTCCCTAGACCCACCATGTCCTCCTCCTGAGGAGTCCCCCGAACTGTTTGAGCACAGTGTTGGGTACATGCTCCAGGAGGATGCCCAGCGTTTCGAAGGGTCTGATGATGAAACCCAGCTACAGGAAGGCAGTAGCGTGAGAGCAGACAGAGGGGTTGCTCAAGAAGGACACCAATCTGGCAGTCATGTTCCAGCAGCTGCAGCATACTGCCAGATTGGCTCCAGTGATGAGGAGGGAGGGGATGATGAGGTCACTGACTCCACGTGGGTGCCTAATAGGAGAGAGGAGGAGGAGGAGGATGAGGAGGAGGCACATCTCCAACGAGGCAGGGTGCCCTTTGGTGGCCAGCGTAAGGGCAGTACACCGACGGAATCACACCGCAGAGCTCCGCCTGTGCAGGGCGCTGCCTCTGCCCGTCATTCAAAAAGTTCTTTGGTGTGGGCCTTTTTTGAGGCTAGTGCATCAGATCGCACAGCTGCTGTTTGCAACATATGTCTCAAGCGTATATCGTGTGGCCAAAACATCAGCCGCTTGGGTACCACATGCCTGACCAGACATATGTTGACCTGCCATGCAGCTCGTTGGCAAGCCTACCTCAAAGACCCACACCAAAGAACAAAGCGGACCTCTCCTTGCACCGCATCAGCTGGGATCTCCAACCCCACTATAACTTCAGTCCTCTCTGAAACATGCACTGAGAGGAATGAAGGTGTAGAATTAGGTGTGTCACAGCCAAGTACTTGCGGCCACTCTGCTAGCAGTACACCGACGTCCGATTCTAGCAGGCAAATTTCCCTGCCCCAGCTGCTGGACCGTCGAAAGAAGTTCACTCCCAGCCATCCACATGCCCAGCGGTTGAATGCTAGCTTGGCTAAATTGCTAGCGCTTCAACTGCTGCCTTTTCAGTTGGTAGACTCGGCCCCCTTCCGTGAGTTTGTGCAATGTGCGGTTCCTCAGTGGCAGGTTCCCAAACGCCACGTTTTCTCACGGAAGGCTATTCCGGCTCTCTACCGGCATGTGGAAGGCAATGTCTTGGCCTCGCTGGACAGGGCGGTCAGCGGTAAGGTGCATATTACCGCTGACTCATGGTCCAGCAGGCATGGACAGGGACGTTACCTTTCTTTCACGGCCCATTGGGTCACTCTTTTGGCAGCTGGGAAGGATGCAGGACAAGGTGCAGTAGTGTTGGAGGTTGTTCCACCGCCACGCCTCCAAAATGCTACTACTGGTTGTGACACACCTCTCTCCTCCACCCCCTCCTCTTCTTCTTCCTCCATGGCCTCTTCCTGTGCCTTGTCCTCTGAACCAGCGGTGCTCCGTAGCCGTTCAAGGGGCTACGCAAGTACGCAGGCAAAAAGATGCCATGCCGTGCTTGCGCTGGTGTGTTTGGGGGACAGAAGCCACACTGGGGCAGAGGTCCTGTCTGCTCTGCAGGGCCAGGCCGAGAGGTGGTTGACGCCACACCAGCTTAAGCCAGGAATGGTGGTTTGCGACAATGGCACCAACCTCCTCTCCGCCCTCCGACAGGGACAACTGACCCATGTGCCCTGTGTGGCTCACGTCCTTAACCTGGTGGTGCAGCGGTTCTTGGGCAGGTACCCGGGCTTACAGGATGTCCTGAGGCAGGCCAGGAAAGTCTGTGTGCATTTCCGCAGATCTTATAATGCCAGTGCTCGCCTGGCTGAGCTGCAAAAGGAGTTGAACCTGCCCAAGAACCGCCTTATATGTGACATGCCCACCAGGTGGAACTCAACGTTGGCCATGCTGCAGCGGCTGCACACGCAGCAGAGGGCCATCAATGAGTACCTGTGCGACTACGGCACCAGGACAGGGTCAGGGGAGCTTGGTTTTTTTTCTCCACGCCAGTGGGGCATGATCAGGGGTGCATGCACTGTCCTGGCACCATTTGAGGAGGCCACGAGGATGGTGAGCAGTGACGGTGCATGCATCAGTGACACTGTACCTCTTGTCCACCTGTTGGAGCACACGCTGCGTGGAATAATGGACAGGGCACTTGAGGCAGAACAGAGGCAGGAAGAGGAGGACTTCCTTGCCTCTCAAGGCCCCCTTTACCCAGACAGTGTTCCTTCTGTCCCACCCATCGCACAGGAAGAGGAGGAGGAGGAGGAGGAGGAGGAGGAGGAGGATTGTGTCAGCATGGAGGTGGAGGCTGGCACTCAGCATCATCAGCAGCAGTCTTTTAGGGATGATTTACAGTCCCAAGAAACCAGTGGACTTGTACGTGGCTGGGAGGAGGTGGCTGCGGATCATGTCGTCCTTAGTGACCCAGAGGACTCCGGACCGAATGCCTCAGCTAACCTACGCTGCATGGCCTCCCTGATCCTGCAAAGTCTGCGGAAGGATCCTCGTATTCTTCGGATCAAGGAGAGGGACCATTACTGGCTGGCCACTCTCCTTGATCCACGGTACAAGGGTAAGGTTGCGGACCTTATGTTACCGTCGCAGAGGGAGCAGAGGATGAGACAACTCCGGGAGGCCTTGCAGAAAGGTCTGTGCAACGCGTTCCCAGAGACTGGGAGGTTACAAACTCCTGGTCCTGGACAACGAGTTGCTGAGGCTTCGGCCAGTCAAAGAAGGAGCGGTGGGGAAGGTGGCCGTCTGACCGATGCGTTCAGACAATTCTTTAGTCCGCAGCCCCAAAGTATGATCGGTTCCAGCAACCATCGCCAGCGTCTGATAAACATGGTGCAGGAATATCTAGGGGCAAGGTCAGACTTGGACACCTTCCCCACCGAAAATCCTCTGGCTTACTGGGTCTTGAGGATGGATCACTGGCCAGAGCTTGCACAGTTTGCAATTGAGCTACTGGCCTGTCCTGCATCCAGCGTTCTTTCGGAACGCACATTCAGTGCTGCTGGAGGATTTGTCACGGATCACAGGGTGCGCCTGTCCACCGACTCGGTTGATCGACTGACTTTCATCAAGATGAACCAGTCTTGGATCACCACCAGCTACCACACACCTGATGCTGATATAACAGACTAATTGATTTTAACATGTCACATCCCTTCAAGACTGATGCTGATGCTGAGTGCCTGTGCTGTTATGTTGACTGGCTACCCTCCTCCTCCGAGTCCTCAATGATACGATTGATGATGATAGCTTGGAAGATAATTTTTGTTTATGGGTGCCGCCACCAGTGGCTAAGGCCCAATTTTTCAGCCCCTGTTTAACAGGGGCGTGTAATTACAATTTTTGAAGCAATACTTTGCAACAGGGCTCATTGCTGTGCTCCAAGTACAGTATCTGTGAGGGGTTGGAGTGTTGTGCCACCAGTGCCTAAGGCCCAATTTTTCAGCCCCTGTTTAACCACTTAACGACCGCTCACTGTATATATACGTCGGCAGAATGGCACCGACAGGCACAATCACGTAGAGTGTACGTGATTGCCTTTGTACAGTTGGGGGGTCCAATCGGACCCCCCTTCTATACAGTGAGTGGTGGCTAAGTGTCCGGGAGCGTTCCAGGATGAGGGGGCAGCCATTCGTTTCTGGCCACCCCCTCGCGATCGCTCCCGGCGAATAGAAATGCCCCCTCTGTCTGTGTCAGACAGAGGGAGCAGGAGGAAGTGATGTCATCTCTGGTGCGGCGCTCACATATACCGAGCGCCGTACAAGAGAAGATATCAGGTCAGTGCACACAACACTACACTGACACCAGGACACATAGGGACATAAATCGCCCCCCCAGGCCCCCCCAGACACCCCAGATCACCCCCAGATCACCCCCCCAGCCCCCAGTCACAGTGTCACTGATTGCAGTGACCATTTATTTAGTGATCACTGCAATCAGTGACATTTGTGACTGTAAAAGTGTCACCAAAGTTTAGTCTTAGGTCCAGTGTAGCCCCCTAACCCCCCCCCCCCTAATAAAGGTTTAACCCCCTGATCACCCCCAGATAACCCTTTCACCCCCTATCACCACTGTCGCTTAGCGATAATTTTTCTGATCGCTGTCTTAGCGTCAGTGATGCCGATCGGCAGCCAGTAATTTTTTTAGGTTCGCCGCAGGTTTTTATAGCGTCAGGTACCCCAATATATTATCTAATAAAGGTTTAACCCCCTTGATCGCCCCCCAGGTAACCCTTTCACCCCCTATCACCACTATCACTAAGCGATCATTTTTCTAAACGCTGTCTTAGTGTCTGTGATACAGATCGGTAGCCGGTAATTTTTTTTAGGTTCGCCGCAGGTTTTTATAGCGTCAGGTACCCCAATATATTATCTAATAAAGGTTTAACCCCCTTGATCGCCCCCCAGGTAACCCTTTCACCCCCTATCACCACTGTCGCTAAGCAATTGTTTTTCTAAACGCTGTCTTAGTGTCGGTGATGCAGATCGTAGCCAGTAATTTTTTTTAAGTTCGCCGCATGTTTTTATAGCGTCAGGTACCCCAATATATTATCTAATAAAGGTTTAACCCCCTTGATCGCCCCCCAGGTAACCCTTTCACCCCCTATCACCACTGTCACTAAGCGATCGTTTTTCTAAACGCTGTCTTAGTGTCTGTGATGCAGATCGGTAGCCGGTAATTTTTTTTAGGTTCGCCGCAGGTTTTTATAGCGTCAGGTACCCCAATATATTATTTAATAAAGGTTTAACCCCCTTGATTGCCCCCCAGGTAACCCTTTCACCCCCTATCACCACTGTCGCTAAGCAATTGTTTTTCTAAACGCTGTCTTAGTGTCGGTGATGCAGATCGTAGCCAGTATTTTTTTTTAGGTTCGCCGCAGGTTTTTATAGCGTCAGGTACCCCAATATATTATCTAATAAAGGTTTAACCCCCTTGATCGCCCCCCCAGGTAACCCTTTCACCCCCATCACCACTGTCGCTAAGCAATCGTTTTTTTAAACGCTGTCTTAGTGTCGGTGATGTAGATCGGTAGCTGGTAATTTTTTTTAGGTTCGCCGCAGGTTTTTATAGCGTCAGGTACCCCCATATATTATCTAATAAAGGTTTTAACCCCCTGATTGCCCCTAGTTAACCCTTTCACCAGTGATCACCATATAAGTGTTACGGGTGACGTTGGTTAGTTAGTTTGCTTTTTATAGTGTCAGGGCACCCGCCGTGTATATAACCCAATAAAGGTTTAACCCCCTGATCGCCCGGCGGGTGATATCAATTAGGTTTTAGCGTCAGAGAGGGTCTGAGTCACACCCCAGGCAGCGTCAGGTTAGTGCCAGTAACGCTAACACCCACGCGTGAAGCATACACCCCCCTTAGTGGTATAGTATCTGAACAGATCAATATCTGATCTGATCCGATCTATACTAGCGCCCCCAGCAGTTTAGGGTTCCCAAAAATGCAGTGTTAGCGGGATCAGCCCAGATACCTGCTGGCACCTGCGTTTTGCCCCTCCGTCCAGCCCAGGCCACCCAAGTGCAGTATCGATCGATCACTGTCACTTACAAAACAAAAACACACATAACTGCAGCGTTCGCAGAGACAGGCCTGATCCCTGCGACTCCAGTGCTGTAGGAGGTGATTTCACCACCACAGTTAAAAAAAAAAAGCAAATATGCCGAAGCATTGGGGCAGCAGGGGCGGAGGAGCGATTTTGCTCCTAATGCCGCGTACATACGGTCGAAATTCCGACGGAGGCTTGCCCGTGGAAAAGTCCGACCATGTGTGTGCGGCATAACTTTTTTGCGGGAGGATGCCCCCATGCTTCGGCATATATAAATGGTGCGTGTATGCCCATCATTGGAAGTGGGTGGATGAAGGGCGGTATTCTAATGGTGGGCATACCCACCAATCAATCTCTTTTTTCGTTCAGCCAACTGGCTGCATGAAATAAAAAGATTACAATACATGTCCAACAAGGACCAGCAACGTACTGGTATGTTGCTGGACTTTGAATGTTTATACCAGAATGATGCCTGCGGGTTTAGGTATCATCTTGGTATCATTCTTTTCAGCCTGCGGCCGGCTTTCATGTAAAAGCAATCCTAGCGGCTAATTAGCCTCTGGACTGCTTTTACAAGCAGTGGGAGGGAATGCCCCCCCCCCGGATATAAAAAGCGCCATTGGGAAATTGGGAAAGCATTTTATCACACCGTTCTTGGTGTGGTCAGATGCTTTGAGGGCAGAGGAAAAATCTAGGGTCTAGAAAACCCCAGTTTTTTCAAAAAAAGAGTACCTGTCACTACCTATTGCTATCATAGGGGATATTTACATTCCCTGAGATAACAATAAAAATGATAAAAAAAAAAAATACTTGGAAGGAACAATTTAAAAATAAAATAAAAAAGCAAAATTAATAATAAAAAAAAAAAAAAAAAAAAAAAGCACCCCTGTCCTGCCCTGCTCTTGCCCAATGGCGAACGCAAGCGTCGGTCTGGCGTCATATGTAAACAGCAATTGCACCATGCATGTGAGGTATCACCGCGAAGGTCAGATCGAGGGCAATCATTTTAGCAGTAGACCTCCTCTGTAAATCTACTGGGGTAACCTGTAAAGGCTTTTAAAGGGTTTTAAAGGCTTTTAAAAATGTATGTAGCCAATGCGCGTTTGTGCGAAATTTTAAAGCATGTCGTGTTTGGTATCTATGTACTCGGCCTAAGATCATCTTTTTTATTTCATCAAACATTTGGGCAATATAGTGTGTTTTAGTGCATTAAAATTAAAAAAAGTGTATTTTTTAACCCAAAAAATGCGTTTGAAAAATCGCTGCGCAAATACTGTGTAGAAAAAAAAAATGCAACACCCACCATTTTAATCTGTAGGGGCTTTGCTTTAAAAATATATATATAATGTTTGGGGGTTCAACATAATTTTCTTGCAAAAAAAAAAAAATGTTTTCATGTAAACAAAAAGTGTCAAAAAGGGCTTTGTCTTCAAGTGGTTAGAAGAGTGGATGTAAGCTTCCTAATGTTGTGTATAAAATGCCAGAACAGTTCAAAACCCCCCCAAATGACCCCATTTTGGAAAGTAGACACCCCAAGCTATATACTGAGAGGCATGTCGAGTCCATGGAATATTTTATATGTTGACACAAGTTGCGGAAAAACTACAATTTTTTATTTTTTTTTTGCACAAAGTTGTCACTAAATGATATATTGCTCAAACATGCCATGGGCATATGTGGAATTACACCCCAAAATACATTCTGTTGCTTCTCCTGAGTACGGGGATACCACATGTGTGAGACTTTTTGGGAGCCTAGCCGCGTACGGGACCCCAAAAACCAATCACCGCCTTCAGGCTTTCTAAGGGTGTAAATTTTTGATTTCACTTCTCACTGCCTATCACAGTTTCGGAGGCCATGGAATGCCCAGATAGCACAAAACCCCCCCAAATGACCCCATTTTGGAAAGTAGACACCCCAAGCTATTTGCTGAGAGGTATTGTGAGTATTTTGCAGATCTCGCTTTTTGTCACAAAGTTTTGAAAATTGAAAAAAAAATATATATATATATATATTTTCTTTCTTCATTTTCAAAAACAAATGAGAGCTGTAAAATACTCGCCATTCCTCTCAGCAAATAGCTTGGGGTGTCTATATTCCAAAATGGGGTCATTTGGGGGGGTTTTGTGCGATTTTGGCATTTTATGGCCTTCGAAACTGTGATAGGTAGTGAGGAGTGAAATCAAAAATTTGTGCCTAGAAATCCTGAAGGCGGTGCTTGGTTTTCGGGGTCCCGTACGCGGCTAGGCTCCTAAAAAGTCCCACACATGTGGTATCCCCGTACTCAGGAGAAGCAGAAAAATGTATTTTGGGGTGTAATTCCACATATAACCATGGCATGTGTGAGCAATATATCATTTAGTGACAACTTTTTGTATTTTTTTTTTTTTTTTTGTCATTATTCAATCACTTGGGACAAAAAAATTATATTCAATGGGCTCAACATGCCTCTCAGCAATTTCCTTGGGGTGTCTACTTTCCAAAATGGGGTCATTTGGGGGGGTTTTGTACTGCCCTGTCATTTTAGCACCTCAAGAAATGAGATAGGCAGTCATAAATTTAAAGCTGTGTAAATTTCAGAAAATGTACCCTAGTTTGTAAACTCTATAACTTTTACGCAAACCAATAAATATACGCTTATTGACATTTTTTTTACTAAAAACATGTGGCTGAATACATTTTGGCCTAAATGTATGACTACAATTGAGTTTATTCGATTTTTCTTATAACAAAAAGTAGAAAATATCATTTTTTTTCAAAATTTTCGGTCTTTTTCCGTTTATATCGCAAAAAATAAAAATCGCAGAGGCAATCAAATACCATTAAAAGAAAGCTCTATTTGTGGGAAGAAAAGGACGCAAATTTCGTTTGGGTACAACATTGCATGTCCGCACAATTTACAGTTTTTAAAACTTCTTTTTGCATTGATACATGTCCCCTGGTGCAGAACCCGGGTTCCCAAACCCTTTTTAGGACAATAACATGCATAATAGTCGTTATAATTAGCACTTTAGAATTCGAACGTTCGCATCCATTGTATTTAATAGGGTTCTAATGTTCGTACGAACTTTCGGTCCGTTCGCGGGTTCTGGTGCGAACCGAACCCGGGGGTGTTCGGGACAAAAAAAAAATATTCAATGGGCTCAACATGCCTCTCAGCAATTTCCTTGGGGTGTCTACTTTCCAAAATGGGGTCATTTGGGGGGGTTTGTACTGCCCTGCCATTTTAGCACCTCAAGAAATGAGATAGGCAGTCATAAGTTAAAAGCTGTGTAAATTCCAGAAAATGTACCCTAGTTTGTAGACGCTATAACTTTTGCACAAACCAATAAATATACGCTTATTGACATATTTTTTACTAAAGATATGTGGCTGAATACATTTTGGCCTTAATGTATGACTAAAATTTTGTTTATTCGATTTTTCTTATAACAAAAAGTAGAAAATATAATTTTTTTTCAACATTTTCAGTCTTTTTCCGTTTATATTGCAAAAAAAAAAAAAATCGCAGAGGCAATCAAATACCATTAAAAGAAATCTCTATTTGTGGGAAGAAAAGGACGCAAATTTCATTTGGGTACAACATTGCATGTCCGCACAATTTCCAGTTAAAGCAGCGCAGTGCCAAATTGTGAAATCTCCTCTGGTCATTAAGCTGCGTAATGGTCCGGGGCTTAAGTGGTTAAAGTGAACTTGTTACTTAGCTCTGCATAGGCAAAGTACATTTTCACATTAAGAGATGCTCTGAGCTTTTTTTCTCAGGGTTTTCTTTCTAATAAAGGTAAAGGTAAGCTACTTGTTGTGTCAGGTCTTATGCCTCAACTAACCCCAGAATCTATTTATTGACTGGGAGCTGCAGCAATACACATTGGTACAAATTACAGACTTGCTCTCCCTAGCTAAGAAGAAGCTTTATAATTGTAAAAATTGAATGGTTCCGTAATGGAAGGTAATGCATTTTGTGTAAGGATATATGTTGCCTGAAACACACAGCAGCAGGAATAGTTTGAAGCATGTTTCTGTTCTTGCCATAGGTCCAATACTTTGTTTATGGCAGATAAAAAAAATTCTTACAAATAGCCTGTCCCTAAAAAAGACAAGAAAAATGTTTCCATTGGTATATTTATGATTGATTTTAGTTCTTAAAGCGGTAAGCTTATGATAAAGCTAACCTGTAGGCATCATTTAGGATATATTGACTATTTCTGCAGCTGGTGACATCACTGGCGCATGCGCACTGCTCTCTAAATGGAAGGCATACGGAGTGTGCCATCTGTTAAGATCACCATTGTGGCTCCCTTGTGCATGCATGCGTGGAAGAGATGTAATCAGGACCCCACCATTCAAACGGCTAGAGCCTGTGAACCTGGAAGAAAGGCCGGGTGGATATGGAAGCCCTGTCAGCGGTGACAGCGTACCTCCTGGGGGTGTCATGTACCTGGTGGAAGAGCCTAACACGATGAGGAAGTCCTCTCTTACACCCTTGACTCGGGCCCCAGATAGAGCAGACAGGTAGCATAGGAGTACAGAGTGACAAGAGTGCCTATTGGTCTTGCTAGCAGCAGGGCCTGGACACACACTCAGGATCAAGCAGGAGAAGACCATCAGTAGACTGCAGCAGAGAAGCAGTGCTGAATGGACTCCAGGGAGCAGGAGACAGGAGCAAGCTGGCACTGGAAATAGTGGACAGGCACAGGCTGATAGCAGACAGGCGGGAAGCAGCACCAGTGGAATATAGACAGAGTCTCTCAGCAGGCAGTCCAGCAGTGATTGGGACAGAAGCAGAGTCAGATGAACTGGGTCATACACAGGCAGATGGATTAGGTGCAGATGCGTAGACATCAGCAATGTCAGGATGCAGGCCGAGTCGGTAACAGATCAGTGGAGCAGCAGCAAAGGGAACAGGCAGAAGCATAGTCAGAGGCAAGCCAAGATCAATGCAGGCAGAGTTCAGGAGTAGTCAACACAAGCCGGGTTGGTAACAGTATTCAGATGCAGATGTACAGGTTACAGGTATGCACGGGAACACTGTAGACAAGACAGCACTGAAGCATAGCACAGAAGTTTATATAGCCCGCTTGGAGTCAATGCGAGCAACAGATGCGTGCGTGTGAGTGGCAGATGTGCACACATACACACATACAAGTGTGCACGAGCACTTGCAAAATTTCTATGAGCATGAACAGGAACACAAATTATCCTGTGCATATGCACAGGACGCTGTCTAGAAGAGCCATCCTGTCTGCTGAAATTTACTTCATGATTGGGGGGTTTCGTTTTAATGTAAGTCTTTCATAATGTGCAGGTATGCAATGCCATTATGCCATTACCTTGTAGAGAGAGCTTTTTATTTTTCCATTTACTGTCTTTACTATCGCTTTACCACTTCAGCCCCGGAAGAATTGGCTGCCCAATGACTAGGACATTTTTTTTGCGATTTGGCACTGCGCCGCTTTAACTGACAATTGCGCGATCGTGCGACGCTGTACCCAAACAAAATTTTGCGCTATAAACAATAAAAGAGCGAGATTTTAGAAAAAAACACAATATTTTGTACTTTTTGCTATAATAAATACATTTTCTCAGTTTAGGCCGATATGTATTCTTCTACATATTTTTGGTAATAAAAATCGCAATAAGCGTATATTGATTGATTTGCGCAAAAGTTATAGCGTCTAAAAAATAGGGGATAGATTTATAGCATTTTTATTATTATTTATTTTTTTAATAGTAATGGCAGACTTCAATTGGGACTGCAACATTATGGCAGACACATCAGACACTTTTGACACATTTTTGGGACCATTGGCATTTATACAGCAATCAGTGCTATAAAAATGCACTGATTACTGTAAAAATTTCACTGGCAGGGAAGGGGTTAACACTAGGGGGCGATCAAGGGGTTAATTGTGTTCCCTAGTGTATTTCTAACTGTAGGGGGAGTGGACTGACCTAGAGGAAATGATAGATCGTGGTTCCTAGCTATTAGGAAATCACAATCTGTCTTTCCTCACAGAACAGATTTACACACATACACACGACCGCCGGTCACGTGCATCGGCACCCCCGCATCGGCTACGTACAGCTATGACGGTTTGCGGGATCGTGCCGACCTGCCGCCGTATAACGACGGTGGCTGGTCGGCAAGTGGTTAATAAAGATTTATATTATCTGCAAGTGCAAGTATAATATTCTTTTAGGTTTATTCAATAAGATAAAGAGAAAGTACAAGATGTTGTAAGCAAAAATAACCAGCCAGATTTTAGCTTTAGATTTTAACTTCAGTAAACTGAAAGCTGATTGGATGCTATGGTTTAGCACACTTCATACTCCATCTATGCTCTGTACATTGACTTTTTGAAAAAGCCTTATTATTTTATGCTGCCTCCAGCAGTACAGCACTATAACCATTATTTAACTTATACAACAACCTCCTTTTTCTTGGCTGCCTTTAAATGCTGTTCATTTAGAAGACCCAGCGTTCCGAGAAATGTAGTCCAGCTCCACAGAATAATTTATTATACATTGTGAAAGTTTAACCACTGAAGGAAAAATAGACACCCCCCACAAAACGCTCTCTAACTTTCTATTGCCAACTTTCCAAAACTTTCCTGATTAAAGTATAGCACAGCCTCCTAAAAACACCACAGAGCAATTGCATTTTATTTATTTGTGTATAACTAAATACCTATCCTGCAGAACAGAAAGTTAATGGTATAAAGCTTGGCATCTTTGGAGATTAATTTTGCACCTTGAATGTAATCCTAATTTCATGTGACAGTGCCAGCCCTGTTGACAGGGGATGTAGAGTGAGACAAAATGCTCCCTTTGCTGAATTTGAGTCAGTCCTGGCCTGAACAGCTCTATAGATCAAAATGCAGACAAGCTTTAAAGTTATGGAATACTGCCATACGTTGAAAACAATAATTGAACAATGGATTGTAAAGGTACAATAAAATTATGTTCTCTTAAATAAAAGCAACATGTCCAAACCAAAATTCTTTCCAGGTGTAAGAATGTTTTATGAATTTATTCGTTTAGTAATTTTTTCGTTATTGTTTTTATGACCTTGTATAAATATCAACTACTGGCTATAATATGGGCTTCAGTGAAGTCTGTAATTTGCTAGGGCTATGTGTGGGTAAGAGCAGTAAATGGGGGTTCACTGTATGAATAAACATATTCCAACTCCCAAATGTTTACATGGCTTTTAACAGTATGTTAACTATTTAAAGGGGTTGTAAAGGCAATTTTTTTTTTTTTTAAATAACAAACATGTTATACTTACTGTACCTCCACTGTGCAGCTCATTTTGCACAGAGTGGCCTCGAACCTGGTCTTCTGGGGTCCCTCGGCGGCTGTCTCAGCTCCTCCCTGCAAGAACTAACCACCTTCATGCAAGCTCTCTCGCATGGTGGTTAGTTCTTGCGGGCGCGCTCCGGTGATACAGCTGGCGGCTATAGCCGCTCACTGTATCACTCGCCCCCGGCGCGCCACGTCATTGGATGTGATTGACAGCAGCGCGAGCCAATGGCTGCGCTGCTTTCAATCCATCCACTCTAGCCAATCAACGGCCAGGCTGAGCGGCGAAGAGGACGTCGGGGGCGAGTGCAGCAGGTGAACCGGCTCAGGTAAGTAAAATGGGGGGGCTGGGGGGGGCCCAGTATTGTCGGATGTGAACCTTTACAACCCCTTTAATTATTGGTGTAGCGCACCCACCTATCCCCCTCCTGCATTTAACTTGGCTTCTCGCAGGGGGGAGAAAGGCACACCGCGCTATCAGCCCGTAACCCCTTGTGCAAAAGGTTGAGCGGTGTTATTGTTGGATCTTGTCTGCAGCCAGGTCAGAATCCTCCCGAGAATGATTCTTGCCTCTACCGTGAGTAGAATCAAGTCTTTAACTTCCCCAGTAACATGAATGTCCACACCAGCTGAAGCTCCAACTTAAAGTGGAGCTCCACCCTAAATAGCAACTTTTGCTATTTGGAACCCTCCCCCCCTCCGGTGTCACAATTGACACCTTTCAGGGGGGAGGGGGGTGAAGATACCTGTCTAAGACAGGTATTTTCACCCACATCCGGGAGTCCTGTCTCCGGGAATCTGCGGGAGTTACGTCACTTCCCGCAGACTTCCCTTGGTGTTCTGGGAGACACTCGGCTCCCAGAACACAGGAGCACCAATCAGAACGGCACAGCGCGACTCGCGCATGCGCCGTAGGGAACCGGGCATGAAGCCGCAGGGCTTCACTTCCTGGTTCCCTCAGCGAGGATGGCGGAGGGAGCAGCAGAGCGACGAGCGGTCGCTCGTCCTCTGCTGCGGACGTCGCTGGACTCCAGGACAGGTAAGTGTCCAAATATTAAAAGCCAGCAGCTGCTGTAGCTGTAGCTGCTGGCTTTTAATTTTTTTTTCCGGTGGAGCAACCCCTTTAAGATTTATTCTCACTTTAGTATACACAGTCTCTTGGATAGGAAAGAAAAAGGTTGGAGCAAAGGAACAGAACAGCTCAAGGTGTGGAGGAGGTCCAGGCTCAAACGTAGCTCTTTACTTTACTATTCTCGAGCAGTATACTAGGCGCACAGTCTCTGCCACAGACCGTGAGTTTGGTCCCTGCCACAGACCCAATGAATAAGGCCACTGCCACTGACCTATTGAATGTGAACTTCCTTCTTAGAACATGGCCCCTATCAAGGAGAAGATGTCCCCCCAGAGAGTCAACAGACCCTTCCTTCACCGTGACTCCCACATCGGTCCCTCGGAATGATCCTCCCTTCTCTGAGAGTGCGGGTCCCCTCACAAGGCGGCACCCTGGACTCCTCAATCCTTAGCGGACCCCAGCCGAAGGTGCTGGGCCCCGGGCCTTTTCCACATCCCCTGGGTATTCATACCCAGGCGAACAGGGCAGCAGGGTAGTACCTCATCCCAGGCCAAAGGTGCCTCCGGGCCTATGGCACCCGGAGATCAACCGCACTCACTCCCAGGCTGAAGCTGCCTGGGGTGGGCCCCGATCAGGAGATGTCTGCCCCTTTTATACCCTCTCCCGGCTTGCATAGGTTCCCCGCCCCACCGTACGGCTACCGAGAGGGGACACAAAAGGCACAGCACTATGCTGGCGGTTCAACCCCGGCCCAGAATGGCAGCGCCACCCGCAGGCCACAGGGAACTCATCACCAGCATTATCCTCTGAGGATAAAAATGGTCCATAGCCACTAACAAATCAAGGTGTCTGAGCCTAATTACCACTCAGAGGCTCCCCTTAAATTGACTACCCTGCTACATTGGGTTTTGCGTTTTTAACAAGGAGGTGAGGTGCAGATTTAAACCTGTGTTCTGCTTTGAAGAATACATCATGGATTTGAAGACTGAACTCTACCCAGGGATTACCCCCTTCCTTTTTCAGGTGCTCCTGATATTGCTAAGTCACATAGAAACTTCAAATTAGGTTCATCAGTGGGACCTTTACTGTATTCTGATAATTCCAGTAGCGGTCTTATAATGCCACAATAAGCGGCAACAGCAGCAACACTGGTTGGACTAGACTGCCAGAAGTAGCACCACAGAGGGTTGTGTCATAGTAGACTCGGGCAAAAAGGTGAAAATGGGCTTTGAAAGTGTTTTTTTTATATTATTTGTAATGGGTGGGAGTGGGTTGGTGGGAGGGTTACAAACTTGTCAGGAGATTTTAAACCAACTAGCTAAAGGGGTTCTTTGAAACATTTTTAGCCCACTATTGTATTTTACACTATGTTTTAAGACTTGGGTCCTCCACACCCATAGTAGTTGATCAGTGGTTTATATAATAAGCATTTAGTAAATAAGGAAAGTACAAATAATGTTACCTGCATCCATCATGATGACATGACACAACCAACTACTTTCTGTCCCTTTCACAATCTGGCTTGGGAACAGCAATGGTGGCTGGGGACCTGTACTCTAGAGGGTAGAGGGTTTGGAATGAGACTGGTGGCATATTCTACAACAAAAAAGATAACCAAATAAAATCTAATTTCCAATCTGCAGTAATCTTCCAAACATACCCAGATTTCTGGCAAATCTTTGTTACGTAAAATGATTTATGTATAACAAATAATAAATGAAATGGGGGTTGTGACAGGAGTCACTTTGGGTGGGGGTTTTGTGGAACTTGGAGAGCTCTGGAAACTCTGTGCCCAGCTTCCCCGACCCCTCTTATGTGTATATCACCCTGTGTCCATTAGGGACACAGGGTGAATGAGAACCCCACTATGATCTGTACTAATGGGACTCACTGTACAGCCACACTGGAATGTTGTGTGTGCGTATATATATATATATATATATATATATATATATATATATATATATATATATGTATTGTATATTGTCTCATTCTGTTGTGGACTCTTTGCTGTGATCGTTTGGGATGTGACTGTATTCTATTGTTCTATTGTGGCTGTCTGCCTCGGATATTATTGGATGTGTAAGTGCGTTTGCTGTGAGGAAAGAGGGAGGGGGACTCTTCCAGCAGCCCTCCCCTGCTGATAAGACTGTTTACTTATGAGAAGTTTTAATACACCTGACCTGTGTGTCTATTGTGATGGGACAGGTTACCCCGCCCTGAATCCAAGGGTGGGGGGAGTGTCTCTGAGTTGTACATCTCTTGTAACATGTGCTTGTACAAAGAGTCTGCTGGTTTTTACCCTACACTGAAGTACGACTGGTGACTGGGTGGGTTAAAAAGTCTTGGATAGTGCTGGTTCTGAACAAAGGAAGCATTTACTGCGGATTTAGTCCTGTTGAGCACAAGGGTTCGTCACAGGGGTGTAGAAAGCAAGTATTACTTTGGCACCTAAAAATGTGCCATTTGTATTTCGCTTACCAGAACTTGGGAGGTATAACTGGTTTTATACAAGCATCTATAGAGAATGCAGTTGAGGTTTAGCTAAATCCTATTTGTTGAGATTGTTAATTACTCAAGCGAACTCGGAAGTACTCATCATTTGTTGACTTTTTTTAAATCAATAGAAAAATTGACAAAGCATAAAGTTGGAAAATAGCAACATTATTTGTGCTTTGAATGCCCGATTGAGCAGATAAGCACGCGTGAAACGTAGGACACTATGATATGCAAATACAGACTTTGCTTACGAAAGTCAATAGTTCATGCCTTCTGTACTTAGATATAAGTTACTAAACCCTCTCGTTATGCCTAAATACTAATAGATATGTGAGGCATGCCAAAGGATGTGGCAAATAATTACCTTAAAGAGGAACTGCAGTCTGCTCACATAATTTGTAATAAAAATATATTTTCCCTTCTGAAGCTTCCCTCCAACCACTTTGGATATTATTTTATAAATACTGTGATTCTGTACTTGCCAAATATGCTGCAGACATCTCCCTCCACTGAATATGGTGGCATCAATTTTAACTGTGGGAAGCTGAAGCTGCTGCCTGTCACTTCCTGGATTTACACAGAGGCACACCTCCAGCTCTGCAGCCCTGCAGCTCTCATTTGCCCTCTTATGACTCATCCCCCTCCCTTACTGGCAAACTCTCACTAGAGTGAGAGAGAGAGCTGTGCCTGATGTCACAAGCCTAGGCTTTTTACCAGACAAGAAACAGGAAGTAAAATACTTTTAATTCATAGGGTTAAGATTAGCTTACTAATTGAGTATTCAACAAAGTGGTAATAGCACACAGGGCATATGAAAATCTGAACTCGCCAGTGAATGCATTTATATATTGTAGCTCCCTCTAGTGTACTAAAAGGGTTAGTGTAGGGCAAAGCCCGAGCTGTGACTCTGGGTCAGGGTTCAGTGACTCAGGGCTGGATGACTCATCCTAGCAGCCTCTCTGGTGCTTCCCCTGTTTTTTGGGACATTGAAGAATGTTCTAGCAATAGTGGGAGGAGGTTAGGAAGAGCTGCTTGAAATATTTATGAGGGCCTCAACCCATCCTCCTCTCAGATAGGCATGAGTCATGCCATCGGGCAGTCAGATGGAAGATGGAGTGCTGAGGAGGCTGTCGGTGGCCTTTGAGGGTGCCCCCTAGTCTGGGCGGGGGGGTGACCTTGTGCCAGGGTCCCGGTCCTGGGAGGATCCTGCCAAAACACACAGAGGAAGCCCTTCCTGGAGGCACAGGAGCCAGGTGGGTTGGCAGTGCCTGAAGAGGTGGTGCTAGGGTCAGTAGCCACAGGAATGATACAAGCTGGACACTGTTTCTCTGCTACACACACAAGGGACCTCGGGTTCCTGCCTGTAATGGGCCAACACTTAAAATCTGACTGAGAGCCTGTCAGATCTTCACAGTGATCCGGTGATAAGTTCTGCAAGCAAGTGAGTGCTGGCGGAAGAAGTGGAGTTGTATATAGAGACTGTATATAGAGACTGTATATAGAAAGAGATGTCCCTCAAGTTTGTTGTTGAAGTCAAATGGACATTTCATAACCTCCCATCCCTATCCACGTTATTACCCTTAAAAAAAAAAAAAAAGAACAAAGTCAGGGACTGTTCTCTGACTCTGAAGTGCCTGTGAAAATTTGGTGTGCCTGGCTGTGTAGGGTGGGGAGTCCTAGTTCATCTGCAGCCCTTAAGGGGTGCGCTACAATATTTCTTGATAATCATCAAATTAACTTTCAAATGCAACTAGAGTAAATGCCTGAATTTGAATTGATATCCTCAGGGAAAAGGGATGGCAGCACTTGGGGCTTATTAGGTGTTCTGCGTGTATATAGGAAGCAGCACAATGACAGGAGAAGAACACAGACAGAAGACCTAATCAGTCTATTACTGCTCCTTCACTCTCCAACCATAGCCAAGGAGAGAGCAAGGTGACCTAGTCACATTTTTTAACTGCAGTAGAGACAGGTCAGGTCATCAACTTGTCTGTGCTGTGTGGCAATGGTGTGTAAATCCCAAGATTAACTAGATAGAAATATGTGTCCATTGGCAAATTAAACATCTCACTTATATTATAATAAACTGTTTGCCCAAAGTTCAGGGCTATGTAGATAATACAAGAAAAGAAATAAGAGTTTGTCTAAGGCTAAGCTAATATGTTAATTAACACCAAAGTAAGTTAAATTATTTAAAGCAAGACAGTTCTAATGATGTTGCCTTATACTTGGATCTTTAAATTCTTTCTGTTTACTTTTCTTAATATGTTCTACAGTTAAAGCTAATTTTCAGCTCAAACAACCACCCTGTTCCAATCCTCCCCTCCCCCCCCTCATTATTAAATGGCAGACATTTTGTTTTATCCTTGTGCATTTGGCTGACTGTCAGCTTACTCCTACAGCCTCCTGGGACACCAATGTCACACCAATGTCACACATCCCAGGAAGCAGCAGGGTCAGGATGGGACACAAGTTCCATTCTATTTGTTCCTAATGATTATGCCATGGCAACATGTGAATTAGATGTCCTAGGGCCCAACGGAGCACAAAAATCTAGTGCTGTGTCACTGAAGAGCCACCTGCAAGAACTACAGCCAGCTCTTGTTGGCATAGGAAGGAAAAATATACAAACAAAAAAACCTTTGTGCACACCTATAAAAATTAATTCACAAACGAATAAAGTGCTGCTGCTAAAATTCAAGAGAGCACCACTCACTCCCAAATGTCAGAAATGTACAATCATTATTGATTCAGTGCTGCCCCTGTGTGTAATTATATAATACATGTCAAATCTTCACCTTCAGCCAATGTATAAATTCAGTGTGTGATCAATCATTTCAGATATAAAAAAATAATAATAAAAAAATATATATATATATATATATATATATTATATATATATATATATATTTATATTTATATATATATATTGTACAAACAACGTGCATATAAAAAATAAAGTCCACATTAATGTGCCCTGTGCACAACAGACAATGGCATGTACTGTACATGACACTGCTAAGCAGCACCTCTCTGGAAGGCTGCAGCTTGTAGATGTTCTGGAACTGTTCCCTTCTAGTGATAATGTGACAAATACACAAAGATCTTACGTCACTGGCTCTGCCCCTTACGCATTACGCCTAGAGTTACCACTTTTTCTTCAAGCCAAACCCGAACACTTTAGCATCCTGGGACACCTTTGGGTGTCCCAACGAGAGCAGTAATGTGGTCCGTATAGCTAATCGCGGGGGACAGACGGTGTGGCCTATTTGCTCTTGCTGACATCATCGCCCTGCCCCTCAGTGATGCTGAAACTGCCCCCAGACAGCTACCCCCAACTTTCGGATGGCAACAGATTTGTGTGTGACTATCTTGGTTACTTGGGGAGCCACATCCCGATCTGAATAATGTGTCCGGGTTTCAGTCCACCTGAAACCCGGACACATGATTCAAAACCCGGACTGTCCGGGTGAATCCCGAACAGGTGGCAACCCTAATTACGCCACAATTGTGGCTTCTTCAGAGGGTATTTTTCAAGCTGAAGCCTTCAGCGGAGGTGCCGCTTAGCGGTTCAAGCACACCTAAAAACTTGAGTTTTACTGTATACGTGTTTACAATAAATATAGTTGGTTTTATGGAAAGCACTGCGATGGTCCATGTATTTTTTCTGAGCTTCCCAGCATGATAAGGCTAAGTGTCATCAGGTGGATATGGCATAGGAAGAAGATAGAGGAGAGCACAACCCAGATATTGCATTTAAAGTGTTTTTAGACCTATATCTATGGGTCAAAAGATGGGGTGAGCAGGTGGTTACGCTGGGTGTGAAGATTGTTTTTAAGAATCAGCACGCATTCAAAAGGATTTAATTTGTGGAGGAAAAGCACATTCACATGGCCTTTTTTTATGTAGCGATGGGTTGCTACGAGTTACAACATCCACACATATCACCCTGCTGCCAGACATCCATTAGACACACTCCTTGTGTCAATGAACAGTCTCTTGCTTGTTTTTGTTATTTTATTAGGGGATTGAACTTGGTTGGGGAAAAGGGACATGGGATGCCCATAGAATAAATTGGTACTTTGAAGAATATAGTAACTGCATCACACTTCTCAAAAAGGACAAGAAGGCTGACCCTAAACTTGACAGTCTTTTACCTCAGAACACTTCTTCCTCCAGCACACTACTTGACAGATTTATACCTCAGATCACTTCTTCCTCCAGCACACTACTTTCTGTCACAGTCTTAGTAATCCTGTCACGCCATCAGAACATGACAAGGTCTAACTCTGAATAAGTCCCAGTTAATTTACTTGATGACTCCTTGTAGACCTGGGCCTGCAGTACCCCTTTATGGCAGCAACCATTTACTTGAGAAGATTAAATGGTGATGGACTACTGATCCCAGCAAGTCCTATTTGCAATCCTGCCTCACCCTCATGGCTGCATTGATTTGACACAAACTCCACAGTCTCTCCCTCTGGCTCTACATCCAGCTCCCTTGGCATGCCTCTTCCAGATCTCCCCACTGTGCTTTCCACTCACCGACACCTACCCTTGATCCTTCCTGAAGGACTTACTCTGGACATGCGGACCCACTGTCTCTTCCAGCTCCTGTTCCAGGACACCTCTCCATGACCGTGTAAGTTGAGGCTCCCTCCCAGCTCCTAACACTCGATCCTTCAGTTCACCCAGCCGACAACTCCACCTCCAGTAGATTGACCATGGGTATATGTAGGATGCCTGCCCCCTGCCAATCCTAGTTGTGGATTGGTCAGAGCTCCTCACATGTGCCCCATGTCACTCTAGCTCTCTGCCCTGCCCCTTTTCCAGAACATTCTCCCCGGAAACAGGGGAGGCACCCAAAAACTAAAGTGCATGTCAGTCACCTACTGCTTCACTAAACCACTCCCTGCCTCCAGATCAAAACAAACAGGCCTAGCTCGCAGCATTGGCCTGCTTAAATGTATATATATATATATATATATATATATATATATATATATACACATGGTATCTCACAAAAGTGAGTACACCCCTCATATTTTTGTAAATATTTTACTATACCTTTTAATGTGACAACACTGAAGAAATTACACTTTGCTACAATTAGTGAGTGTACAGCTTGTATAACAGTGTAAATTTGCTGTCCCCTCAAAATAACTCAACACACAGCCATTAATGTCTAAACTGCTGGCAACAAAAGTGGGTACACCCCTAAGTGAAAATGTCCAAATTGGGCACAAAGTGTCAATATTTTGTGTGGTCACCATAATTTTTTAGCACTGCCTTAACCCTCTTGGGCATGTAGTTCACCAGAGCTTGATAGGTTGCCACTGGAGTCCTCTTCCACTCCTCCATGATGACATCACAGAGCTGGTGGATGTTAGAGACCTTGTGCTTCTCCACCTTACGTTTGAGGATGTCCCACAGATACTCAATAGGGTTTAGGTCTGGAGACATGCTTGGCCAGTCCATCACCTTTACCGTCAGCTTCTTTAGCAAGGCAGTGATATTCTTGGAGGTGTGTTTGGGTTGTTATCATGTTGGAATACTGCCCTGCGGCCCAGTCTCCAAAGGGAGGGGACCATGCTCTGCTTCAGTATGTCACATTTCATGTTGGCATTCATGGTTCCCTCAATAATCTGTAGCTCCCCAGTGCCGGCAGCACTCATGCAGCCCCAGATCATGACACTCCCCACCACCATGCTTGACTGTAGGCAAGACACACTTATCTTTGTACTCCTCACCTGGTTGCCGCCACACACGCTTGACACCATCTGAACCAAATATGTTTATCTTGGTCTCATCAGACCACAGGACAGGGTTCCAGTAATCCATGTCCTTAGTCTGCTTGTCTTCAGCAAACTGTTTTGCAGGCTTTCTTGTGCATCATCTTTAGAAGAGTCTTCTTTCTGGGACGACAGCCATGCTGACCAATTTGATGCCATGTGCGGAGTACATACAAGCTGTACACTCACTACTCTACATTCTAGCAAAGTGTAATTTCTTCAGTGTTGTCACATGAAAAGATATAATAAAATATTTACAAAAATGTGAGTAGTGTACACACTTTTGTGAGATACTTACTGTATGTATATATATATATATATATATATATATATATATATATTTATTGCATATCTCAGTTGGATTGTATATGAAATGGTTTAATCACACATTGAATTTATACATTAGCTGAATGTGAAGATTTTATTGGTTTAATCCATATCTTTACACATAGGTGCGCAACTGAATCATTATTGATTGTAAATAAGAAGGAAAAATTATGGCGCTGGACTCGGTGTGCAGCAGCAGAATGGCGGATTATAAGAGGGAAATGCATGACTTGCTGTGTTGTATGTTAATTGAAAATTTTACAGAGAAAATGGTGAAGGAGAATTTGCAAAGAATTCACAGAAGGAGGTAAAAGGTCCGCTTTAAGCTTGAATGTCTTCATTACAGCTCTATAATAATGAAAAGTTGAAGGCAAATGTAAACCAGATTTATGCCTAGGAAAATGATCAAGTCATATATTGTTCTTTTTTTCTATTATTATAATTGAATTGCAAATTGACTTGGGTCATTAAGCAGGAACTTAATTAAAACAAGTAGGGCAAGGCCTCCAGTTTAGAAATTGAAATAGCACAAACAACAGGTCTTTGATGATAAGTTCCATATATTTAGAACCAAAGAAATGGTAATTGTAAATGTCTCAGGTGTTAAATTTATGAACAGCAAAGCTAACAAGCACTGCCTGAAAGAGAAAATAAATATATGTTACTATAGTGTATGGTATTAATCTAGGAGTCCTAGTTACTTCAGCTGCATATTGATCATAAGAATATATGCTTCTATTTACTACTCTGGCATCTGACGATTGATGAATACAAACTTGACCTGTCAGCCACTTTGCAGGTCAGGGTATCTTCCTGGGATAGCTAGTAGACATGTGCCCACTGAAATATTTTGTTTTTCGGAATTATGGTTTCGTCCGAAAAATACATTTATTTAGTTACTCCCGAAATTCGTTTTTATTTATTTTGTTTTGTTAAAAAATGCATTCGTCCTAAAATCTGAATTAATTAAGGTCGAATCTGTCAATTGAAGGCTTATGGTGTCTGTCGAATGTTCTGAGAAGATTCAACGAAGCAGCTAAACTGTACGATGCCGCAATCGTACATTTCTGGTCGAATGCTCCGCCCACAAGCTTTAGTAGAATTCTAATAATGTATGACTAGTAATTATATTTATTAATTATTATTACTAGTCAACCAACATTAGTATTCTTCTATAGCCTATGGGCAGAGCAATTGACCATAAATGTCCGCTCGCGGTGATCGTGTTTTTAGCTGCTTCATCGAATCTTCATGTCTCTATAATATCAAATCTTTTCTCTCTATGTCGAATAATCTTGGACTAATAGAGTTAGGTTAGGCACATTCAACCGCAGGTTCGATAGACTCCTTTACACAGCATCCTGCATCCCCTGCATGTTACATAGACTCTGACAGCCCCCTCCCCGTTCCTACCTTAATCATGCAGCCAGAGGGAGAGACACAGCAGCGCAGGAACTGCTGAAGTTATTTTTCATATTACCTAGAGACTGAGAACATGATACAAGAGATGGTCAGAGGCTACAAACATGATACAAGAGATGATCAGAGGCTGCAGGCATGATACAGTAGATGTCAGAGGCTGCAGACATGATACAGGAGGTGTCAGAGGCTGCGGGCATGGTACAGGAGATGGTTAGAGACTGAGGACATCATACTAAAGATGACCAGAGACTGCAGACATAATACAAGAGATCAATGCAGCCTCATCTGTGCCCATCAAATGCAGCCTCACTGTGCCCATCATTGCAGCCTCAATGTGCCCATCATTGCAGCCTCACTGTGCCTATCAATGCAGCCTTGCCGCGCCCATCAATGCAGCCTCGCCTTGCCCATCAATGCAGCCTCACTGTGCCCATCAATGCAGCCTCACTGTGCCCATCATTGTAGCTTTATGGTGCCCATCATTGCAGCCTCACTGTGCCCATCAAATGCAGCTTTACGGTGCCCACCAATGCAGCCTCCCTGTGCCCACCAATGCAGCCTCACTGTGCCTATCAATGCAGCCTCACTGTGCCCATTATTGTAGCTTCATGGTGCCCATCAATGCAGCCTCTCTGTGCCCATCATTGCAGCCTCACTGTGCCCATCAATGCAGCCTCACTGTGCCCACCAATGCAGCCTCCCTGTGCCCACCAATGCAGCTTCACTTCATTGCAGCCTCGCTGTGCCCACCAATGCAGCCTTGCTGTGCCCACCAATGCAGCTTTGCTGAGCCCATTAATGCAGATTCTCTGTGCCCATGAATGCAGCCTCACTGTGCCCACCACTGCAGCCTCACTGTGCCTATCAATGCAGCCTCACTGTGCCCATTATTGTAGCTTCATGGTGCCCATCAATGCAGCCTCTCTGTGCCCATCATTGCATCCTCACTGTGCCCATCAATGCAGCCTCACTGTGCCCACCAATGCAGCTTCACTTCATTGCAGCCTCGCTGTGCCCACCAATGCAGACTTGCTGTGCCCACCAATGCAGCTTTGCTGAGCCCATTAATGCAGATTCTCTGTGCCCATGAATGCAGCCTCTGTGCCCACCAATTGCAGCCTCCCTGTGCTTACCAATTGCTGCATTTGTGTGCCCACCAATTACAGCCTCTATGCCCACCAATTGCAGCCTCTGTGCCCACCAATTGCAGCCCCTGTGTGCCCAATTGAAGTCTGTGCCCACCAATTGCCGGCCCTGTGTGCCCACCAATTGCAGCCTCTGTGCCCACCAATTGCAGCCCCTGTGTGCCCACCAATTGCTGCCCCTCTGTGCCCACCAATTGCGCCTCTGTGCCTGCCAATTGCAGACTATGTGCCCACCAATTGCAGCCCCTGAGTGCCCAATTGCAGTCTGTGCCCACCAATTGCCGCCCCTGTGTGTCCACCACTTGCAGCCTCTGTGCCCACTCATTTCAGCCTCGCCATTTCCTGGATAGGTGCTCCCCTCCCTCCGTCCTCCGGCGCTTGTATCGTATGATACGAAGCTGGGTCTGTGTGCAAGGTCCCGCCCCCCTAGGCTCATGTGATAGACGGAACACTAGAAGACTATCACACAAGTTGAACTAGGGGGCAGGACCTTACACAGAGACCCAGCTCCATGACATAGGTGTGTTGTGGTTGGGACCCATCGTCTTCTTAGGACTGACCTTCAGTGGATCAGACCCTAATTCAACATGTTAGACATAGAACGCAATTTGCATTGACATGTCCTATCATTACTATTATTTTTTGCTACTTCCTCAATCCTGTCTCACTGCAGCCTGGTTGTGTGCCTCCGATCTGCGGCCGGAGAGCCAGCTTCTGTCTGTTTCTCCGGGAGCTGCGACGCGCACTGTGGCTCCTCCCCCTTTTCCCTCCCTTTCTTTTTTCATTGGTCGGGTGGATTTTTGGGGGGGTGTCCCCACCGTGCGTCGGCGCCATGCTTCCCATGCTGTGCGTGTGACGCCGCAATGGGCGGTTGTCGCATGCGCGTTGGTGTATAACACCATGGTCGGACGTGGGAGAAGTCACTCTGGCAGTCTGCCGGGATGTCTCTCCTGTGTCTGCTCCAGCGTGGCGCTGGGGGGGAATGGTGCCTGTCCTGTTGGGTCCGCACTCCACCACTCCACGTCCAACACCTTTCACCGCCAAGCCAGCATAGCGGCTTTAACAGTCAGATTCCTGTTCCATCTCTACTGGGCTTTCCATCCCAATTGGATCAACCAAGGTAACCCCCTTATTACCCATCTATATCTGGGTTATTGACCTATATCTGATTACTTCCCTGACCTACAATGTCATAGAGACTTATATACCATTTTTAATTTTATACACTTTAGAGGTCCTGGTTCCCTTGGTTGCAGACCCTTCTACGTCCAATGCCCTTCACCGCCAAGCCAGTACAGCGGCGTTATATCCAGATTCCTGTTTTATCTTCATTTGGTTTTCCATCCCAATTTGGATCAACCAAGGTAACCCCCTTAGTACCTATCTTTATCTGGGTCACCGACCTATATTTGACTACTCCCTTGACCTACAATGTCATAGAGACTTATATACTATTTTCAAATTCATATACTTTAGAGGTCTCGGTTCCCTTGGTGGTTGGAGTGCGTGTTCCCGATTTGCTGTCATTTCTTTTCCCCCCCTCAGTTCCCGGGCCAGGCTCAATTGATCGGCCTCCGATCTGTGGTTCTGCATGGTGCACACTGGGGTGTTATGTGAGTACAATTTTGGCATGGCCTAATTTATACCTACTACACACATTTTTTTTTCTCTCTGTTTCTATAAGGGTACACTAATTAGACCAATTGGGTCATATTTTTTGTTCATAGAACATGATGCATCTGGCTCCTGATGAATGGATACTACTCCATGAAACGCGTCAAGCCCTTCTGGATGCATCCAATACAAACTGACTGGTTTTAGATGGTTTTACCGCCTCCTTTCTCCCCTTGTGCAATGATGTACCCCGATATATAGAGTAGTGGGATGTACTGTTTTATTTTTATATTTGTCTCATGCCATGTTGTTATATATGCTACTTGTTATATACTCTCACCCACTGGTTACATTGTACATGCAATACAGTTTTTATGCTTTGTCGATCATCTGTCTCAATAAACATACATATGTTTGGACTTATGTGAAGTTGATTGGTCCCTCCACGCACACCTCATTTAAAGTCCCGACTCCCCCTTTCTATTCACGCATATTAGGATGGGGGTATGAATATATCCTCACGTCCCATTTAAAGTCCCAGGTTCGCCTTTCCCCCCAGTTGTTTTCAGCCTCGCCATTTCCTGGATAGGCGCTCCCCTCCCTCTGTCATCCGGCGCTCGTATCATATGTTACGAAGCTGGGTCTGTGTGTAAGGTCCCGCCCCCCTAGGCTCGTGTGATAGGCGGTACACTAGAAGACTACCACACGAGCCGAACTAGGGGGGCGGGACCTTACACACAGACCCATCTCCGTGACATACGATACGAGCGCCGGAGGACAGAGGGAGGGGAGCTCTGCAGTAACAGTAGCCGCTTAAAGTGGCCCCAGGGCAGGCTGCCCTGTCACCACGCCTCTACACTGAGCCGCCCCGCGCCCCCCCGCTTCACTTGCGGGGGGTGCCAGCCTGACACCCTGCAGTGTGTGGCACAACTCCAACCCCCCCTTTCCCTATGGAGCGGACGCCCATGTGCACTGGCAACATTTTTAGACATTTTACCATTTCATATTGTACCAGTCAGTCAGGCAGAATTAATCACTGGGCAAATACATATGTAGCCAAGGTTTGCTACTGTGGTTATCATTAAGGGACAGTTTGTTGTTTTCATGTATGAGTTTGGCTCCCTCTAGTGCATGCTGGACTCTATGTGTGGTTCTTTTCCTCCTGTGAGAACGACCAGAGCAATGCATCATGGAACATGTAGTCTGGGATGAGAAAGTGACTCTGTTGGCTGGGCCAATGTGGACCACAGGACACAGAATGCTGTGTGCACAGAACAGCCTGCTGGGAGAGGAAATAAAAGGGGCGGGTGTGGCCAATTGTTTTTCTCTCCAGACGCCATTCTGATCCTGCCAGAAGGAAGTCTGTGTGACAGGGAGTGAGAGTCTGTGGCCTACACAGCGAAGAGCGCGATCACCAGCCTCAGAGGGACCTCAGAGCACAGCATCGCCATTCCAGCAAAGCGGACCGGCCCGCGTTCCGGATCATCTGGGTACACCTGCATTCCCATCCACCGGGAGTCGCAGCGCGGGGTGGTGGCGCCATTTCCACAGGACAGAGACACCAGGGAATTCTGTCTGGAACCCTCCATCCATCTGATGTCCGTAGTGGTGAGCGGGCACAGCCCATTGTGATAGTGATAACAGTATTGCTGAGTAGTTCTTTGACAGACTGGCTGGTGATACTTGTAGTTCCACGGATGTGGGTCTACTTCTTCATAGGCCTCACACAGCAGGCGCTTGGGGCATATTTTCCCCCATTGTGCTCTAAAGTCAGTACTGTAATCAACTTCTTAATACAGTTAAAGAGGAACATACATGTGATAATCCTTCTTCAGACAAAGCACCAATTAGTTCATCTTTGTTTTCCTTTTTTTCCCTACTCTGGATTACAAATTACACTGCAGTATAAACAACAGGCTAGCTGAAGATATCCGGAATAGAAGGAGCACTTATCATTTTCTCTTTGTTATGCACCACTCCTTTGCATTCCATTGCTAAGTCATTGAACTACAAACCTGGGGGGGGGCAATCTATAGGATATTGTCCAATTTATATTGATTGGTTGGATATATTGATAGCAGCGCAGCCATTGACTCTCACTGCTGTCAATAAAATCCAATGACGTGGGCCGAGTTCTACATTTGGCGTCAATGGATGCCGAATTCTGGACTCGGGAGCGCACCCGCAATGTAACCTCCCGGGAGATCGCTTCTCCTAGAAGGGGGTTATGTGATGCGGGGAGGAGCCGCGAGAGCTGCCGAGGGACCCCAGAAGTCGAGGATCTGGGCCAGTCTGTGCAACAAACTGCACAGTGTAGGTAAGTATGACATGTTTGTTATTTAAAAAAACAAAAAAAACAAAGGCTTACAATCACTTTAAGGGGGAAAATCCTTCCGGGGCTGAAGTGGTTAACTATGTTTCCCGGAAATGGGACAGGAAGTCCCCATTCAGCTGTCGAAACAAAGCAATGTATTGTGTTGCGTTTAATTTAAATAGATATACAGTATACATACTAATATATGACTTTTCCCTCAGACTTGCTTAAAAAAGTGAACACAGGCTGCAGGGCTCCAAGGTTTGTTTTTACGGGGAGACAAGCTGCCTGCCCTGTCTGATGTTATCCCTGGTGCAGGACTTACAGATGGGTCATTGACACTGTGCTGAACTATGGATCATCTGCTGCAGAAGGAAGCTGTTCATCAGCTGCCTGTCCCTGTCGCTCCTAATTTTCTTGCCAACCTGGGCAGCTCCCTCCCTATTCTCCAAATTCTCCCCATAACACTCTAGGATTTGCAGTCTCTCGTTGTGGGGATTATTTTGTACTTTTCCCTGCAGCTCCTGCTTCTCTGTCTCAACAATAGGCCTTTACAGTCTGCCTGCTCCTGCTGCCAACCACCGTCCTTCCCTGTACATTTCTGGTCCCCTCCAAATGGGCTACCCACTTAAACTGAGGTCCCCCTCCAGTTAAGCATAGTCCCTAGTCTCCTCCAATTGGCTGTCATCACCACTCAGTCTTCAAAAAAATGACCACTGTAGCTCCTGCATCAGGGACACTTTTCCTGCCTAGCACCATCCTCCAACTAAGAAAAAAGAGTGACAAATTGCAGAGCAGGAATGCCCTGCAGTGTAAATTAAAGGGACCAGAGCCCAAGTTACTTACAGGTCAGGTGGATATGAGAGCACATGCCATGTAGTCTTACTATAAATATCTGAATTAACTCTGGTATAAGTTTTGAGGTATTTCTGATATCTATTTGAATGAGCTATAAAATGTTGTATAGGCATGTATCTAATCTAGATTTGCGGTCCTATCTGCACAACTATCCCCAAAGGACCGCATGTTGGGCACAAGGGCTGTAGAGGACACATTGACTGTATATAACACACACACACACACAAACAAGAAAAACAAAAAGGGGGTGCAGCAGCCTTATGCATCGCATCAGATACTAAATAATTGTAGAAAATGCAACAGAAACATACTCACAATCCAGAAAAGTAATAGATATGTAAAGATAGGTGTCACGCAGTGCAAATACTATGATTTATCCCTAATGATAATGAATCATATAGTGATCATAGATCATACACAATACACTGTGAAAAAAAAACAAAAAAAAAACAATATATGCATCCCAAGTGTTCATAAATTCTTTCAAAAACATGCGTTTTTTAGTATGCGTTTTTAACCATATAACAAATTCAACTTATGCTTTTATAATATGCGACATTCAGTGTGAGTAATAAAAAATAAAATAATAAGCATAAAAGTCTCAAGTGTCCAAATATTCTTCTAAGTATGCATGCTATGTAATATTTCAACAGTGTCACCCGATATTTCTTTATTCTGCATTTATAATCCCCCCTTATATACTTTTACCACATGCAAGTATCCCTTCATGTTCTCACCTTGTATTACGACCTCACAAGTAGGTCTAATGCGCTTGCCCCTCTAAGTGGGGTCTCATATGCCACAGATAGACCCCACTAAAATGGGAAATATATCTATACAGTGCCTTGAAAAAATATTCATACCCCCTGAAATTTTCCACATTTTGTCATGTTACAGCCAAAAATGTCAATGTTTTTTATTGGGATTTTATGTGATTGAGCAACACACTTCACATAATTGTGAGGTGGAAGGAAAATCATAAATTGTTTTCAACATTTTTTACAAATAAATTTGTGAAAAGTGTGGTTTGCATTTGTATTCAGCCCCCTTTACTTTGATACCACTAACTAAAATCTAGTGGAACCAATTGCCTTCAGAAGTCATCAAATTAGTAAATAGAGTTCACCTGTGTGTAATTTAATCTCAGTATAAATACACCTGTTCTGTGAAGGTTTGATAGAGAACCTTAGTGAACAAACAGCATCACAAAGGCCAAATAACACACCAGACCGCTCAGAGTTGTGGAGAAATTAAAAGCAGGGTTGGGTTTAAAAAAAATATCCCAAGCTTTGAACATCTCATGGAGCACTGTTCAATCCATCATCTGAAAATGGAAAGAGCATGGCACAACTGCAAACCTTCCAAGACATGGCCGTCCACCTAAACTGGCAGGCTGGGCAAGGAGAGCATTAATCAGAGAAGCAGCCAAGAGGTCCATGGTAACTCTGGAGGAGCTGCAGAGATCCACAGCTCAGGTAGGGGAATCTGTCCACAGGACAACTATTAGTCATGCAATCCACAAATCTGGCCTTTATGGAAGAGGGGCAAGAAGAAAGCCATTGTTTAAAGAAAGCCATAAGAAGTCCCGTTTGCAGTTTGTGAGAAGCCATGTGAGGGACACAGCAAACATGTGGAAGAAGGTGCTTTGGTCAGATGAGACCAAAATTAAACAGTTTGGCCCAAAATCAAAATGCTATGTGCAGCGGAAAACTAACACTGCACATCACCCTGAACACACCATCCCCACCGTGAAACATGGTGGTGGCAGCATCATTTTGTGGGGATGCTTTTCTTCAGCAGGGACAGGGAAGCTGGTCAGAGTTGATGGGTGGAGCCAAATACAGGACAATCTTAGAAGAAAAGAGTTAGAGTCTGCAAAAGACTTGTGACTGGGGCAGAGGTTCACCTTCCAGCAGGACAACGACCATAAACATACAGCCAGAGCTACAATGGAATGGTTTAGATAAAAAAATATTAATGTGTTAGAATAGCCCAGTCAAAGTCCAGACCTAAATCCAACTGAGAATCTGTGACAAGACTTGAAAATTGCTGTTCACAGGTGCTCTCCATCCAATCTGACAGAGCTTGAGCTATTTTACAAAACAGAATGGGCAAAAATGCCACTCTCTAGATGTGCAAAGCTGGTAGAGACATCCGCAAAAAGACTTGCAGCTGTAATTGCAGTGAAAGGGGGGTTCTACAAAGTATTGACTCAGGGGGGCTGCATACAAATGCATGCCACGCTTTTCACATATTTATTTGTAAAAAAAAATTAAAACCATTTATCATTTTCCTTCCACTTCACAATTATGTGCCACTTTGTGTTGATTTATCACATAAATAAAATCTCAATAAAAATAGATTTACGTTTTTGGTTGTAACATGACAAAATGTGAAAAATTCCAAGGGGTATGAATACGTTTTCAAGGCACTATATATATATATATATATATATGTAGCGGGTATTTGAATTTAGGGGAAGCATCTGGGTGGTAGTGTAACCCAGATGCACTAATTGCTAGGGGATCCGAGACCTTTTTCTGGTTCTTGGAGGACTCTGGTGGTGTGAGGTTCCTTGTGGTCCACAGGTGGCGCTGTTGCCCTGGGCCGGAGTTGAACTCACACCGCAAGACTGTGCCTTTTTGTCCTTCCCTGGAGCTGGTACAGCGGGGCGGGGAACCCGCTGTGACGTAAAGGGAGAGGGGATAAAAGGGGCGGACGCCCTTACCACGGGGTTCAGAGTTCAGAGTGGGAGTCAGAGGACTCAGCCGCACCTAGGCACCTTCAGCTTGGGTGCTGGCGTTCCAGTGTTCCAGGCCTAGGTGCCCTTGACCTAGCCAGAGCGGAGATGGAGTCCATCTCAGGCACCTTTAGCCTGGGGTGAGGTACTATGGCGGACGCCTGGGGCTCAGTACCTTCGACTGAGTTCCGCGAGGGTGGAGGAATCCGAGGGGGCCCTAACTCCTTGGGTGCCCGTGTCTGAGTTCGTGAGGACTTGTGTGTGGAACTTCTCTGGAGAGTCCGGCGCAGCATCGCTGGTGACAGAGAGGCCCCCGGTTTCTCCCTTGGACGGATCTCCTTCCCCTGACAGGGTCCATGCTAGCGAAGGTAATTCATGTTCTACCTCACATAGTCAGTGGCAGTGACTATTTACCGCTAGTGATACCACAGTAGTTAGCAACAGAAGGGAAAGGATTGTGCCTCTATCTATCCCCATTATTATTTAGTAAAGAAACTGTATGTTTGTACACCAAGAAGAATAAAACTGAGTTGGACCTATTCACTGTGTGGAACTCTGGTTACTAGGAGCAAAAGAGTCAGGGACGAAGTACTGGGCTTGATTCTAGGACACCTACACAAGGCCCAATCTTTCTGGCCTTCACCTCTTAGCTATGGAGGACATGGGCCGTGGTGTATCTCATCCCTCTCCCCAGCACTGAGACCCCTAGACGAAGAAAGACAAGCCGAGTATGAGAAAGGGAGAGAGGGGTGAGGCCGCTACATATATATACAGTCATGCTCAAAATTGTTGGCACCCCAGAAATTTTTCCAGAAAATCAAGTATTTTCTTCAGAAAAGTATTGCAGTAACACATGTTTTGCTATACACATGTTTATTCCCTTTGTGTGTATTGGAACAAATCAAAAAAAGGGAGGAAAAAAAGCAAATTGGACATAATGTCATACAAAATTTCAAAAATGGGCTGCTCAAAATTCTTGGCACCCTTAACTTAATATTTGGTTGCACACCCTTTGGAAAAATAACTGAAATCAGTCGCTTCCTATAACCATCAATAAGCTTCTTACACCTCTCACCCGGAATTTTGGACCACTCTTCCTTTGCAAACTGCTCCAGGTCTCTTTTATTGGAAGGGCACCTTTTCCCAACAGCAATTTTAAGATCTCTCCACAGGTGTTCAATGGGATTTAGATCTGGACTCATTGCTGGCCACTTTACAGCTCTCCATCGCTTTGTTGCCATCCATTTCTGGGTGCTTTTTGACATATGTTTGGGGTCATTTTCCTGCTGGAAGACCCAAGATCTCGGACGCAAACCCAGCTTTCTGACACTGGGCTCTACAGTGCGACCCAAAATCCTTTATTAATCCTCAGATTTTATGATGCCTTGCACACATTCAAGGCACCCAGTGCCAGAAGCAGCAAAACAACCCCAAAACTTCAATAAACCTCCACCATATTTCTCAGTAGGTACTGTGTTCTTTTCTTTGTAGGCCTCATTCTGTTTTTGGTAAACAGTAGAATTATGTGCTTTACCAAAAAGCTTTATCTTGGTCTCATCTGTCCACAAGACGTTTTCCCAGAAGGATTTTGGCTTACTCAAGTACATTTTGGCAAACTGTAGTCTTGCTTTTTTATGTCTCTGTGTCAGTAGTGGGGTCCTCATGGGTATCCTGCCATAGCCTTTCATTTCATTTAAATGTCGACGGATAGTTCGCGCTGACACGGATACTCCCTGAGCCTGCAGGACAGCTTGAACTTCTTTGGAACTTGTTTGGGGCTGCTTATCCACCATCCAGACTATCCTGCGTTGCAACCTTTCATCAATTTTTCTCTTCCGTCCACGCCCAGAGAGATTAGCTACAGTGCCATGGGTTGCAAACTTCTTGATAATGTTGCGCACTGTGGACAAAGGCAAATCTAGATCTCTGGAGATGGACTTGTAACCTTGAGATTGTTGATATTTTTTCACAATTTTGGTTCTCAAGTCCTCAGACAGTTCTCTTTTTCTCTTTCTGTTGTCCATGCTTAGTGTGGCACACACAGACACACAATGCAAAGACTAAGGCCCCTTTCACACTGGGGCGGTTTGCAGGCGCTATTTTGCTAAAAATAGCGCCTGCAAACCGAGCCTAAACAGCGGCTCCTTTCTCTCCAATGTGAAAGCCCCGAGGGCTTTCACACTGGAGCGGTGCGCTAGCAGGACGGTAAAAAAAGTCCTGCTAGCCGCATCTTTGGAGCGGTGAGAGGAGCGGTGTGTTTACCGCTCCTACACCGCTCCTTCCCATTGAAATGCATGGGATACCGCGGTAATACCGCCCGCAAACCGCGGCTGTAGCTTTGCGGGTGGTATTAACCCTTTATTGGCCGCTAGCGTGGGTTAAAACCGCACCGCTAGCGGCCGAATAGCTCAACAATCCCGACGGTATAGCGCCGCTAAAAATAGCGGCGCTATACCGCCACCGCCCCCACCGCCCCAGTGTGAAACCAGCCTAAGTGAACTTCTCTCCCTTTTATCTGCTTTCAGGTGTGATTTTTATATTGCCCACACCTGTTACTTGCCCCAGGTGAGTTTAAAGGGGCATCACATGCTTGAAACAATCTTATTTATCCACAATTTTTAAAGGGTGCCAAGAATTTTGAGCACCCCATTTTTTAACCACTTAACGACCGCTCACTGTATATGTACATCGGCAGAATGGCACCGACAGGCACAATCACGTACAGTGTACGTGATTGCCTTTGTACAGTTTGTCATCTCTCATGCAGCGCTCACATATACCGAGCGCCGTACAAGAGAAGACACACAGGTTAGTGCACAAACAGCACACTGACACCAGGACACATAGGCACACAAATCGCCCCCCAGGCCCCCCCAGATCACCCCCCAGCCCCCAGTCACAGTGTCACTGATTGCAGTGACCATTTATTTACTGATCACTGCAATCAGTGACATTTGTGACTGTAAAAGTGTCACTACATTTAGTTTTAGGTCCAGTGTAGCCCCCTAACCCCCCGCTAATAAAGGTTTAACCCCCTGATCACCCCCCAGCTAAGCGATCATTTTTCTGATCGCTGTCTTAGCGTCGGTGATGCAGATCGGTAGCCAGTAATTTTTTTTAGGTTCGCCGCAGGTTTTTATAGCGTCGAGTACCCCCATAAATTATCTAATAAAGGTTTAACCCCCTTGATCGCCCCCCAGGTAACCCTTTCACCCCCTATCACCACTGTCGCTAAGCGATCATTTTTCTGATCGCTGTCTTAGCGTCGGTGATGCAGATCGGTAGCCAGTAATTTTTTTTAGGTTCGCCGCAGGTTTTTATAGCGTCAGGTACCCCCATATATTATCTAATAAAGGTTTTAACCCCCTAATTGCCCCTAGTTAACCCTTTCACCAGTGATCACCATATAAGTGTTACGGGTGACGCTGGTTAGTTAGTTTGCTTTTTATAGTGTCAGGGCACCCGCCGTATATATAACCCAATAAAGGTTTAACCCCCTGATCGCCCGGCGGGTGATATCAATTAGGTTTTAGCGTCAGAGAGGGTCTGCGTCACACCCCAGGCAGCGTCAGGTTAGTGCCAGTAACGCTAACACCCACGCGTGAAGCATACACCCCCCTTAGTGGTATAGTATCTGATCAGATCAATATCTGATCTGATCAGATCTATACTAGCGTCCCCAGCATTTTAGGGTTCCCAAAAATGCAGTGTTAGCGGGATCAGCCCAGATACCTGCTAGTACCTGCGTTTTGCCCCTCCGTCCAGCCCAGGCCACCCAAGTGCAGTATCGATCGATCACTGTCACTTACAAAACACAACACACATAACTGCAGCGTTCGCAGAGACAGGCCTGATCCCTGCGACTCCAGTGCTGTAGGAGGTGATTTCACCACCACAGTTAAAAAAAAAAAAAAGCATATATGCCGAAGCATTGGGGCAGCAGGGGCGGAGGAGCGATTTTGCTCCTAATGCCGCGTACAAACGGTCAAAATTCCGACGGAGGCTTGCCCGTGGAAAAGTCCGATCATGTGTGTGCGGCATAACTTTTTTGCGGGAGGATGCCCCCATGCTTCGGCATATATAAATGGTGCATGTATGCCCATCATTAGAAGTGGGTGGATGAAGGGCGGTATTCTAATGGTGGGCATACCCACTGATCAATCTCTTTTTTCGTTCAGCCAACTGGCTGCATGAAAAAAAAAAGATTACAATACATGTCCAACAAGGACCAGCAACGTACTGGTATGTTGCTGGACTTTGAATGTTTATACCAGAATGATGCCTGCGGGTTTAGGTATCATCTTGGTATCATTCTTTTCAGCCAGCGGCCGGCTTTCATATAAAAGCAATCCTAGTGGCTAATTAGCCTCTGGACTGCTTTTACAAGCAGTGGGAGGGAATGTCCTCCCCCCGGATATAAAAAGCGCCATTGGGAAATTGGGAAAGCATTTTATCACACCGATCTTGGTGTGGTCAGATGCTTTGAGGGCAGAGGAAAGATCTAGGGTCTAGAAGACCCAAGTTTTTTCAAAAAAGAGTACCTGTCACTACCTATTGCTATCATAAGGGATATTTACATTCCCTGAGATAACAATAAAAATGATAAAAAAAAAAATATGGAAGGAACAATTTAAAAATAAAATAAAAAAGCAAAATTAATAATAATAAAAAAAAAAGCACCCCTGTCCGGCACTGCTCTTGCCCAATGGCGAACACAAGCGTCGGTCTGGCGTCATATGTAAACAGCAATTGCACCATGCATGTGAGGTATCACTGCGAAGGTCAGATCGAGGGCAGTAATTTTAGCAGTAGACCTCCTCTGTGAATCTAACGGGGTAACCTGTAAAGGCTTTTAAAGGCTTTTAAAAATATATGTAGCTTGTCGCCAATGCGCGTTTGTGCGAAATTTTAAAGCACGTCGTGTTTGGTATCTATGTACTCGGCCTAAGATCATCTTTTTTATTTCATCAAACATTTGGGCAATATAGTGTGTTTTAGTGCATTAAAATTTAAAAAAGTGTATTTTTTCCCCAAGAAATGCGTTTGAAAAATCGCTGCGCAAATACTGTGTAGAAAAAAAAAATGCAACACCCACCATTTTAATCTGTAGGGCCTTTGCTTTAAAAATATATATAATGTTTGGGGGTTCAACATAATTTTCTTGCAAAAAAAAAATTTTTTTCATGTAAACAAAAAGTGTCAAAAAGGGCTTTGTCTTCAAGTGGTTAGAAGAGTGGATGTAAGCTTCCTAATGTTGTGTATAAAATGCCAGAACAGTTCAAAACCCCCCCAAATGACCCCATTTTGGAAAGTAGACCCCAAGCTATATATTGAGAGGCATGTCGAGTCCATGGAATATTTTATATGTTGACACAAGTTGCGGAAAATATAATTTTTTTTTTTTTTTTTTTGCACAAAGTTGTCACTAAATGATATATTGCTCAAACATGCCATAGGCATATGTGGAATTACACCCCAAAATACATTCTGCTGTTTCTCCTGAGTACAGGGATACCACATGTGTGAGACTTTTTGGGAGCCTAGCCGCGTACGGGACCCCAAAAACCAAGCACCGCCTTCAGGCTTTCTAAGGGTGTAAATTTTTGATTTCACTTCTCACTGCCTATCACAGTTTCGGAGGCCATGGAATGCCCAGATGGCACAAAACCCCCCCAAATGACCCCATTTTGGAAAGTAGACACCCTAAGCTATTTGCTGAGGGGTATTGTGAGTATTTTGCAGATCTCGCTTTTTGTCACAAAGTTTTGAAAATTGAAAAAAAAAAAAAAAAATGTTCTTTCTTCATTTTCAAAAACAAATGAGAGCTGTAAAATACTCACCATGCCTCTCAGCAAATAGCTTGGGGTGTCTACTTTCCAAAATGGGGTAATTTAGGGGGGTTTTGTGCTATTTTGGCATTTTATGGCCTTCGAAACTGTGATAGGTAGTGAGGAGTGAAATCAAAAATTTGTGCCTAGAAATCCTGAAGGCGGTGCTTGGTTTTCGGGGTCCCGTACGCGGCTAGGCTCCTAAAAAGTCCCACACATGTGGTATTCCCATACTCAGGAGAAGCAGCAAAATGTATTTTGGGGTGTAATTCCACATATAACCATGGCATGTGTGAGCAATATATCATTTAGTGACAACTTTTTGTAATTTTTTCTTTTTTTTTGTCATTATTCAATCACTTGGGACAAAAAAAAAATATTCAATGGGCTCAACATGCCTCTCAGCAATTTCCTTGGGATGTCTACTTTCCAAAATGGGGTCATTTGGGGGGGTTTTGTACTGCCCTGCCATTTTAGCACCTCAAGAAATTAGATAGGCAGTCATAAATTAAAAGCTGTGTAAATTCCAGAAAATGTACCCTAGTTTGTAGACGCTATAACTTTTGCGCAAACCAATAAATATACGCTTATTGACTTTTTTTTACTAAAGACATGTGGCTAAATACATTTTGGCCTAAATGTATGACTAAAATTGAGTTTATTCGATTTTTCTTATAACAAAATGTAGAAAATATCATTTTTTTTCAAAATTTTCGGTCTATTTCCGTTTATATCGCAAAAAAATAAAAATCGCAGAGGCAATCAAATACCATTAAAAGAAAGCTCTATTTGTGGGAAGAAAAGGACGCAAATTTCGTTTGGGTACAACATTGCATGTCCGCACAATTTACAGTTAAAACAGCGCAGTGCAAAATTCTGAAATCACCTCTGGTCCTCTAGCTACCAAATGGTCTGGGGCTTAAGTGGTTAAGTTTTGTGTGACATTATGTCCAATTTGCTTTTTTTCCTCCCTTTTTTTGATTTGTTCTAATACACACAAAGGGAATAAACATGTGTATAGCAAAACATGTGCTACTGCAATACTTTTCTGTGAGAAATACTTGATTTTCTGGAAAAATTTCTGGGGTGCCAACAATTTCGAGCATGACTGTATATATATATATCCTGTGTGTGTATATATATATATATATATATATATATATATATATGTTTGTGTGCGTTTTTTTTGTTTTTCAACTTTCTCTGCCTACTCTCATGCTGCTAAGAACTTTGCTGTGCATGACTAAGAATGACTAACAGTTACTGACTTTATATAAAGTAACAGTGATTACATAAGATTTTTTTTTCTGTATAAACAATGGGGTTTATTAGTATATATATATTTGTTGAATCCACTAAAGTCATTAAAATCTGAAATGATAAAATGTGAAAAATGTTAACCAGGAGTTAAAGGGGTCCATTATTTTAGGCTATAAAATTATATAGCTTACTATTTTGTGTTAAACTGTTTAAGAACAATTAGTGTCAGAAGCTGGGCACTGTCTCGCTGGAAAATAAAACCGCTTCCAGTGATGGGAGCTGCTTAGTTTAGCAGCTGATTGGCAGAATACAGGTTGTGTTGCCCAAGCTAGTCACAGTTGTACACAAAACAGTGGAGTTTCCAACCGTATAGCCCAAGGATGGAAAACATTTTTTGATGCAAATGGAGAAAAGACCAAAATGATAACGGAGCATGGGAGTACTGTGTTATGTTATTTCCAACTATGGTCTGTTCAAAGCTTTGCTATAACAGCTGTGTGCAAAAATTGCCAGTTTGGGCAAAGAAATCAATTATCCCTTTGCAGCTATAAACATCCATCTGTACAAGCCTAGAGAATGATAATTTTCATCATCAGAAACCTATACGGTATTAAAAAAAATTAAACTGCAACATCATTTGTGGTTGATTAAAATCGATACAATGGCCCCAAATCTGTGAATAGCCCCATATTCTACAAAGATAACATGCTGTAAATAATTAGTTCTGAAACATCGTGTATGCATTTTTCCCAAATATAACTGACAAAAAGCTGATGAGTTTTATCATAATAAATATAAGAAATAAATGAACTATGAATACAAACATATGCCACCTGATATGTTTCTAATCATTTTATAAAAGTTGCAAAAATCTCAAAATGGTATGGGAGACAAATTATATAAAAGCTAAACTACGGAAAGACAGAAAATACACAATTTAATGCAGCTCTGAATTAATTATTAGCAGTGTAAGTACCTGAATTTAAAGCCTACATTTAGTCAAGAATTAAAAAATCTTTACCAGGGACTGCACTTACAATCAATGCGAAGTGTCCCTTGTGCTGCTGGCTGCGGTTTTAGTTGAAATCCCCCATTCTCAGAACCCCCCCACCCATGTAATATCCTCTAATGCCAATGGGCTTAATAAAAGACGAGGGACCTGTCATATGCACTCATCAAGTGTGTCAACTATGCCTGCCTTTTCCACCTACCTCTTCCATTTATTGAAGTTGAATATATAGTGATCTGTAAATGGAGGGCAGACGTATTAATGAAAGGTTCGCCTCCTCTATTCCTAGATTTAGATTTTTTCCATGAAGGGGAGGGGGACAGTCTTTGGGCATCATGGATTTCCTTTGTGGGGGAGTCTTCTACCACTCTGTACTAGCAAGTGTTTTTTGGACCACTAGATCATTAAAGTGGAGCTCCACCCAAAAGGGGAAGCTCTGCTTGTTTGCCTCCTCCCCTGGTTTTGACAGGTTTTCGGCTCCATCTTCCAGCTGATCTTGCCGTGACAAACTCAGCTGGAGGTTTGGCCCCTCCTCCTTTCCCTGCCGCCAGGTCATTCACAAAGCAGAGCGTGCTTCACGCATGTGCAGTAGGGAACTGGCTGTGAAGCCGCTAGGCTTCACTGCCGGTTTCCCTTGTCCGAAATAGTGGCGGCAGCACCCGAGAGTCAAATGAAAAATCGGCTCAGATGAAGACACCGGTGGATTCATGGACAGGTAAGTGAGCTAATATTTAAAGTCAGCAGCTACAGTATTTGTAGCTGCTGACTTTTATTTTTTTCTGAAGGAGCCTAGAGCTCCTCTTTAATATAGCACAAATCAAATATTGATAAGTCATCGACTACTTTCTGCCATGTCACCAGAAAAGAGAATATTCTTTTATTCTTTCATCCCTACTGTATAAGTGTATTGACTACCCAGCACATGGCTATGCTGTCTGGCAGGGGTGTGTAGACTGCATGAATATCCAAACACAATTATACATCTTTTGAAAAGTAAAATGGCTCATGTGTATATATATTTTAACTAAATGTGCAGCTACCCCCGTTGGAGCTGCTGCCTCAACCTCTTCCAAAAAACCTTAGTCCCTCTAACATACCAGGTTGAGTGTACAAACATACAACATCACAGGGAATCATTGAAGGTAATACTCAGTACCCAGTAGTAGTGCAATATCAAAGAAAACAGGCACTACTATTAGGTAGTAAAGGTAAACATAATATATTGTTACCCAATAGGGTTGGTAATTAGGCAAGCATAAAATGGATTAACAATGGTAACAACACAATTTAGCATAAAAAGTGATTAACAGTAGGGACTAGGCATAAGATGACATTTGGCATCAAGATCAGCATAAACAGCAGCAAAGCCACCTCGGGTGCAGCAGTAAGTAGCAGTAAAGTTTAATATATCGAGTGCTGAAACTATCTTGCCAGAGTCCACTTATAGCGGCGATGCTAGTCCTAGGCCGACTGGGTATGCACTGTCCAAAAGAAATGGGGGATGACAGAAGGGAACAAAAGAGGGCTTGTAGAATAATTAATCCAGGATGGGCAGTCCTTTGAGATGTTCTTCTGCCAGCTATTGTTGGGGCCCTTCAAGAGCATTGGTGCACTTAACAACATTCCCAGTTAACCTGTATGCCATATAGATGCAGTATAGTATGGTATAGTGTAGGCACAGGTGCAAGGTAGATGTAGTTCAGATGCTGTAAAGGTTCAGTATAATGTGGTATAGGGTTGTATAGGTGCAGTCTAGGTTTGGCAAAAGTGCAGTATAGGGTGCAGTATGAGTGCAGTATGGCTCGGGTACACTTGGTCCTACTCTCAGTGGTTAATTCTCTGCTAGCAGTATCAACAATGGGCGAATAGGCCAGTCACCAGTTTCTGGGATGCTGCGGTGACCTCTGATTGTAGAAGGAGGCCCCACTTGGTCTCTCCCTGAAAGTCTCTGGTGATCTGCAATGGAAAGCAGAGGGTGAGTGGACGTGCAGCAGCGGTGCAGGTGCTGTGATGTGGGCAGTGCTGTGCTGCCCCCGGATGTCCTCACTCCCAGTCTCAAGCACGGATCTTCTTTGGTGTGGTCTCCAGCTTCAGGCGAGTATTCAGACAGAGATGCTCTTTCTCTAACTCTCTTGATGCCAGGAGGAAGAACTTTCCCAGGCAGTTCAATAAAAATGATCTCTCATCTTACTGCACAGTGCACATTGGAATCTGTAGTGTAACCATTCCAATGTAGCCAATCTATGACCGGTGTCTCAATCTACAACTCCAAGGATTCTTAGTGCTCTGCATAGAATTCTGTCTGCTTTGTTGGTTTTAGCTCTCCCCCTGTTGACTGGAGGAGGATAGAGCAGCATTACATCAGTATCTCAGTAAAGGGAGAAAAGAATAAATGGCAACCTGGCTACATAAATATTTAGCAGGACCTCAGATTTAGGTTTTTACAGAAAAAGGGAACAAAATATAAAAGTTGTGATATAGAAAGTTTTCCTATTAGTTTGTTGCTAAAATCAAACCATCTAATGTCGCTGTTATGCAGAGAAATCATCCTTTGAAGTCTCTACAGAAACAAACACTTTTGGGAATGTCTGGTTTCTGGCTCTGCACAGATCTCAGTGGTTCCTCTTGACGACCACTACATCACAACTGGCAGAGCAAGTTTTCTAGTATTTTCTATAAAAAGAAATCCTAGCACTAACTAATTTACTGCTCCTGAAGATTCCTAACTTTGATAGGAGAGAGTGAAAGGATGTGATCCTTTCTCAGGGTCGGTGTGGCAGTAAGATGACTTGTGCAAGCACCACCTACTGTTCGCAAGTGGTAAATATGAAAGCATTTTTTCTGTATTTTATTATATTTACCACAGTAAAGGGATAAAATAATATTAGATTTTCTGCCATACTAGAATATTATGTGTTTCCTTTTTTTTAAATGTACTGTAATACAGTCATAAAGTGCACAAATTGCTGAACTTTAACACCAGCATCTGTATCTGTAAGATTTTGACCTAGAGTATAACTTCATTAGAGTGCATGTAAGCAGATTTTGGGATTTTACCTTACCTTGGAAATATTTGCAAATAACTCCAGTTCAATATCACTATGGCCCGGGTGAGATCGGGTGTCAGCGGATGTTCATCCGCTGACATCCGCTGTCACATAGGGATACATGTATGTCCGTTTTTCACCCATCCGTTTTCGGATGAAAAACGGACATACATGTATCCCTATGTGACAGCGGATGTCAGCGGATGAACATCCGCTGACACCCGATCTCACCCGTGTCCGCTACGCTCCGTTTTTCAGGATAGAAAAATTTCTATTTTTCTATCCGTCTGCAGAGCGGATCGGATGAACACGGACAGACGGTCCGTGTTCATCCGATCCCCCATAGGGGAGAGCGGAGATCTGACAGGGCGGTCCCTGCACAGTGTGCGGGGACCGCCCAGTCATCAGCCGGCTCAGCGGGGATCAACGGAGCGATCCCCGCTGAGCAAGCGGAGGTTCACGGGGCGGATCATGACTGATCCGTCCCGTGTGAAAGAAGCCTAACCTCACACATTACAAACTGATAACGTTTTCCTTATTTTGTTTCCCTCTTCTCTTATGGAAATTTGTAGCTAAATTCAGCAAAATTACAAATATTTTAGGGTTTTCTCCTGATCCTACAAAAACTCTACAAAGTCATCCAATATCTCCCAGAGGGGTTGATTTACACAAACTAGAGAGTGCAGAATCTGGTGCAGCTGTGCATAGAAACCAATCAGCTTCCAGTTTTTTTGTCAAAGCTTAATTGAAAAAGCTGAAGTTAGAAGCTGATTGGTTTCCCATGCACAGCTGTACCAGATTTTGCACACTCTAATTCTAGTAAATAAACTCCAGAGTGTCCAGAGACTTCAATTCCAGGCATCTCAATAACAGACTTGACACATATGCACTACACCAAGTTAACAAGTGTCATGATGCAAAGTGCATCAAGTCTCTCAAAAAGGTCCACCTCCTCATAAAGGGCCCACGTGGTTTGATGGCAAGACGGAATGGAGTTCTAGCATGAAATTATAACTGACTTTAAGCTTAGTTAGCCCTTTATTGACCATCACATGATATGGAAACCAGAAGATGTCAGGTGCCTTCCATTTTTGTTGAGAGTTGCAATGAAAGCAATAGTTGTTCTAAAAGGAAACAATGCATTTGTGAAGGATGTTACAGAACTGGCTTGGATTGTGGTAACATCATGCCTAAGTAAGTCACCTTAGAACAGGATGGCACCTAAACTTGAGTTTACATTTTGGCAGTGTTCTCCTTTAACCAGGAAGAAGAAGACCACCAGGAAAACACAAAATATAGGTTCAAATATGCATAGAGAAAGGTTAGTAATCAGCATCTGATTTTTGCTTTTGGGTGTTCTGCTCAACCCAGCAGTGAACCTTCCCGTACCAAGAATACTGTTTGAAGTCTGATGTGTAATACTGGTAGCTTTCAGTGCAGGTTTTGCTGCAGTTCACAGTAAAATCTACTCAGCGGATGACCCAACCTGACATTATGTAAGATTACTACTAGTTATTTGTTATTGTGACCAGAAGTTTTATTATTACAGGCATATATATAGTGCTCACAATCTAAACAATGCTGAACATACTACCGTGTTTCCCTGAAAATAAGACCTACCCCGAAAATAAGACCTAGTGTTATTTTTCAGGAGGGCTGCAATATAAGCCCTACCCTGAAAATAAGCCCTAGTTTAAAATGCTTGTAAAGTCCTTCAATCCACTCTATTACAGTAGTATATAATGTACAATATGTGTGTTTCTGTAATATATTTGCCTGGAAGAGAGCTCCGGCGGGTCACAGAAGCGCAGAGTGGCGCTATAACGAAGGTATTTGGCACAACTATATTACAGAAACTCACACATTGTACATTATATAGTACTGTAATAGAGTGGATTATCGGATTTTACAAGCATTTTACACTGGGGATTCCTGTCAGGCAGGGAGGGAGAGGGGGAGAGAAGACAGCACATTACATGGTAAGACCTACCCCCAAAATAAGCCTTATTGTGTTTTTTGCTGCCAAAATTAATAAAAGACCCGGGCTTATTTTCGGGGAAACACGGTATTCATTCACATCAGTCCCTGCCCTCAAGCAGGGGCAGATTCAGGGGAGGGGGGGGCAACGGGGCAATTGCCACCCCCGGAGAAAATAGTTTTAGTTGCGGAATTTGCGGGTGCCTTAGAGTCTGAGTGGGCTGTAGTTGCAGAACTTGCGGGCGCCTTAGAGTCTGAGCGAGTGGCTCCGCTTGCGGGTGACAGAGCGGGCGGCTCCATGGGCGGGTGACAGCGTGGGGTGCCTCGATGTGTGGGCGGGCGGCGAGTGAGAGTCAGAGAGTGGGCGGTCAGCTGGTCGGCTCTGTGGCTGAGCAGGCGGCTGGCAAATCAACAAGCCGACGGCCGGGGGAGCAGAGAGATGACATCATCTCTCACCGTCCCGCGCCCGCCCTGCATCCCTGCAGTAACTTCCGCCCTCACTGTGCAGGCAGCAGAGAGATTACATCATCCCTCTGCTGCCTGACTCTGATAAGCAAAACACCATCTTGGCAAGTGACAATCCGCAAGGTGTGGCAGGTGAGGTGGCAAGTGACAATCCACAACCTGTGGCAAGTGACAATCCGCAACGTGTGGCAGGCGACGTGGCAAGTGACAATCCGCAACGTGTGGCAGGCGACGTGGCAAGTGACAATCCGCAACGTGTGGCAGGTGACGTGGCAAGTGAAAAGCTGTATTTGGTGGCAGGTGACGTGGCAAGTGACACACTCGGATCTCCCACTGATTCTGCTTTATGGTGAGTTGAACCATTTCATTTTATATTACAATGTAATAATATAAATAATGGGCTTCAATCATCCTGACACCAAAACAACCATGGTGCCGTGATCATTGAAGCGCTAACACTAGTCATTTCCCTGATAAATTGCCCCCCCAAAAAAAAATTTTCTGGTAGTGCCCCTCCCGAGACTAGACTCTGAGGCCCCTATCTCATATGCACATACTCACTAGAGCCAATTTACACAGGAGTCAATTCATCTACCAAATGACCTTCTGAATGTGGGAGGAAACCAAAGAACTCAGGGTTAAACCATGCAAATTCCTTTAAGATAATTTTCTGGATTTTAATCACCCAGGTGCTTCAAAGTGCCAACTACTATGCTTCAACAGATATTAGATTGTGCTAACTGACTGCACACTTCAAACACCTCTATAATAAAAGTTTTATATATTCACATATTCATATTCGTATCAGCTAAAACCCTATTGATGACTTTTATTAAGCAATGGGTTAAATGGCACGCAGAAGCACTGCCATGGGGCCCAGCTGTCTGAATCCTCTGGGCAGAAAAGTCAGAACACTTTTCCAATTACATGGGACTTCCTGACAATGAATGATTTTGCAATTAGAGAAGTGGCACAGGAACCTATTGATGTGTAATTATTGCTACACAATAGCTTTTCCTAAGATGGATTGTGGATAGAAATGAAAATGAAAAATATCATATTGATAAGAAAACAAAACTATGGCACAGGATGAATAGGAACATTTTCAGATCTGGTCTGTACTGGGGTCCTATATTGTCTCTTCTGGTACAGCCAAACTTGGGAGAAAAAGCAAACACATTGAAACTGTCTCCCAAAAGTTAATTCTTGTCAAGGTGTTTTTAACAAGAGAAAAATTAAAGCAGCACCTACAAAGAAGAAAGACCCTAGGATTGTTTTTTCAACTTTGATTAAAGCACAACTTAGTCCCAACTGGTAAGGTTCAGTGTATTAGATTTTTGTTCTTTTTAAAAAAAACTTTAAAGTTATAGTCCAGGCACATATAAAAGGCACAAACAGCTCAATATTCATTAAATATCATTAAATATATATTGTTAAATACAAGCATTGTAAGTACAGAAAAGTCTGGTAACTTGCCTATACACCATCAGTCAAAAATCTGACCGTCCCAAACGCCGTGACGTAAAACACTCCGACGAGCCTAAAAAATTAAGTTCAATGCTTCTGAGCATGCGTCGACTTGATTCTGAGCATGCATGGGTTTTTCTCCGATGGAGTTCCACACAGATGATCCGAATTTGCTATTGTTTTTTTTTCCATTTCCATAAATTTAAAACATGTTCTATTTTTTCTCACCGATGGGAAAAAAGACAGATGGGGCCCATACACGATCGGTTTGTCCAATGAAAAAAGTCCATCAGACTGCATTCATCGGTAAAACCGATCGTGTGTACAGGGCATAAGAGCTGTGAAAATGTGGAATAGGCTCCCTGCCTCAAGAGCTGAGTTTTTATCAATCATATTTATTTTTAAAAGCACACATCAAACGATATGAATACAGACTAAATATGGAATATTTATTCACTAGACATGTATTCACAATAGGTAGATTATGGATGACATAATAAAATCTTACATAAAATACAAAATTATTTGCAATACTCGCTAATGGGTTTTGATACAATGCGAATGAAACAAAAGGATTGATTTCTTCCCGTAGACACAGTAACCATAGATTGCTATATAATTAACTATCAGGCAAAAACGTCTGCGTTTTATGCAGCCAACAGTTACTCCTCTGCAGCAGAGTAAGAGTTAGATAATGTAAAAAAAATTATGGTATGCTAATATAGCGCCAAACAAGAAATACATTTTTTTTTTAAAACAAAAAGAAAGTTAAAGAAAAATCTACAATAGTTGTTGCATCGGGGAATAATCATGAAATGTCATGAATAATAAGTATATGCAAATAATCAATGAATCAGACTGCTCTCACCCAGTCTTCTTAGGCTGCCTCTGAGTCTTCCCAACTGTGCTTCACTCGCCAGCCCACCAGCTGTCTTCCTCCCTTGAGATATGCCCGGCCATGTCCTCCTGCTGTCCTCCTTCTTGCTCTGGTGCCTCCTGATCAGGATCCCCCTGTGTGTCTTGAAGAGGGGTCCCTTCTGCACCCGAGTCTAGGTCTAAGTTCACCCCCCACCCCCCCCCCCAGAGTAGGGGATACTCTCAAAGGCCTCCGACAGCTAACACTCCATCTCCAGCTTACACTCAAACTCTGACTCTGAGTATTTGAGGGGGCCTGCCCCCTGTCAACCCATCTGTTGGTGATTGGTCAGGGCCCTCATGAATGCTCCAGGTAGCTCCACCTTACTTTTCCTCCCATTCTTCTAGAAGTTTCCAATAAGTTCTAGAAGTAGGGGGGAGGTCTCAGTGATGCTGCCTGTGAGTCATCCAGCCCTCCCTGGATCTCTGTTCAACCCAGGAAAAACACAGGCTTGGCTGCCAGCCAAGCCTGACAATTTACCTACTCTAACAACAAAATCTATACACTAGCACACTTAAGCTAGAGCAGTGGTTCTCAACCTTTCTAGTGCCGTGACCCCTTGATAAAATTTCCCAAGTTGTGGGGACCCCTAACAGTAAAATTTATTTTTGTACCGTTGGTTGTCAGCACCCAAGGCAAGACACGTAATTTGTGCCCCTAACCCACGGACATTTAGCGCTCCCCTGAGTCCCTTCCACTCGTACAGTATTAAACCCCTTATGGTACATTTTAGGATGTACCACTCTTTCTCTTTGTTCTCCTTTTTTTCCATTTTATCTCTCTCTATTCTAATTTCTTTCTTTTTTTCCACATTTCTCGCTCTCTAGGCGTCTTTATTGTTCTTTCTCTTATTCTTTCTCTCCCTTTTTCTTTGTTCCTCCCCCTCTATCATGTATTCTTGATTTTTTTTTCCTTCTCTTACTCCTTGGTGGGGTGGGGGGGGATGGGATGAGTGGCGGTGCTGGTGGGGGGTGGGATCAGTGGCGGTTCAGGGGGGTGGGATCAGTGGCAGTGCAGTGGGGGGTTCTGACAGCCGACTTTGGTGCTCTTGATCAAGGTCATCTGCTGATCTGAGAACTGTAGTGGGGGCTTTTAATGGCAACTATAATCACAGGTAGTGTTACTCACTGTGTCTCCAAATTTGTGGTGTCCCGCAACAGTGACACCTATGCCAAAATCAGGAGATAGGGTCTCCTCCAGCCCCTCCCACTTCACATTCCTCACCAGTCAGCTGACCTCTAGTCTCTGCCCCCCAGCCATGCCGTGAAATGAATGGGCGGCTGCGAATAGGCTGAGTGGGCGGTTGCGGGCTCCAGGAACAGCCCAACTGGGCGGCCACAGACTCCAGGGACAGCCCGGCTGCAAAAAGGCTGGGAGAGCGGTGCAGGCTTCAGAAACAGCCCAGGATTTGGGGACCCCTGGCAAATCGTCATTCGACCCCCAGGTTGAGAACCACTGAGCTAGAGGGTACTACATAACTTTTTTAAGCTGATATCTGGGTTTGCAAAATGCATTTGGTGCATAAAAAAGTGGATTTACTGTATATCCTTTATGGCTATTGAGGAATATATTTGAATAAAAATGTTCCCACCTGGAGTTCAGCTTTACAGCACTGTAATAGTCCAGAGATATGCGAATAAGCCCTTCGTCTATGTAACCCCTGTGTATTTTAAATTAGTATAAACTGGGACTGTAATCTTTCTTTAACTGTATCTGCTATGCCTCTTGTGACAAATCCTTTTGCACACGGCACATCTCCTGAGGACTGTAATTAAATAATTACCTTCCCCTAGACTGATTGATTGATTATACATACATGTTCCTTAATGTATGAAGCAATTTAACACTGACTGAATTTGATTTGCATTGAGCCCTGTTTATTAAATGGAGAAGAACAACAAACTAAAGAGAATTCCAGAACAAAACTGAAACAATTTAAAGGCAAACTCCACTATTAATCCATTTTGTCTAATCCCCTTTCGACATTGTTCAATGTAATTTTTATGTACATCATAAGCCATGCTGATTTCACTGCTTTTAGCCGGACGACAGGTAAGTGTCCATTTATTAAAAGTCAGCAGCTGCAGTATTTGTAGCTGCTGGCTTTTAATATTTTTTTATTACGGCGGAACTCCGCTTTAAGTTGTAAAATAGGTAGATGCCTTTCCTTGGGGATGTGTGTGAGTATAGCGATTTCCATGCTCAAGGGGGAATATTCTTTGTTGGCAAAGGGTGCTTGGACAGGAAATGTAGGATACGGAGACAAGTGAGCTTTTACTTCTTAATGGAACCCCAATCACAGCTAGCAGATAGGGATGAGCCAAACACCCCCCCGGTTGGGTTCGCACCAGAACATGCGAACAGGCAAAAAATTTGTTTGAACACGCGAACACCGTTAAAGTCTATGGGACACAATTTTAAAGGCTAATATGCAAGTTATTGTCATAAAAAGTGTTTGGGGACCCGGGTCCTGCCCCAGGGGACATGTATCAATGCAAAAAAAAGTTTTTAAAACTGCCGTTTTTTTGGGAGCAGTGATTTTAATAGTGCTTAAAGTGAAACAATAAAAGTGAAATATTCCTTTAAATTTCGTACCTGGGGGGTGTGTATAGTATGCATGTAATGCAGCACTTGTTTCCCGTGTTTAGAATTGGCCCTGCACAAAATGTCATTTCTGAAGGAAAAAAAGTAATTTAAAACCACTCGCGGCTATAATGAATCCCCGGGTCCCCGACAATACAGAGAAAAGTCATTGAAAAAAAACGTCAGGGGTCCCCCCCCAGTACATTACCAGGCCCTTTGGGTCTGGTATGAATATTAAGGGGAACCCCTGCCGTTTTTGTTGTGTGGGTGCAGTGCACAATCTTTTTACCCTGCCCTGAGCCCAGTGCCAGAGAAAAGATAACTTTTATCCATATGTTAGTTAGATTGGCGTCGGCGGGCATTTTATGCAAGCTTAGTGCACCAGCACTGCATATGTTACTGTGAGATACACCCTTTAGATACTGTTGCTCTATTCTGCTATTCAAAAAACACCCATTTAGGGCAAAAAAAACATTTTGCAGTGTTTCCTGCATATCTGTCCATGTGAGATACACACTTTAGATACTGTTCTTCTATTCTGCTATTCAAAAAAAATAATTTAGGGCAAATAAAAAAATTTTGGTGCGTTTCCTGCATATCTGTATGTGTGAGATACACACTTTAGATACTGTTCTTCTATTTTGCTATTCAAAAAAAAATTACTTAGGGCAAATATTTATTTTTTTGGTGCGTTTCCTGCATATCTATACGTGTGAGATACACACTTTAGACATAGGCGTCCGCTGATATTTTTTTAGGGGGGGGGTGGGCGCTTCGGCAGCGGCGATACACAGTCGCATTTTACCCTTTCTTCGACCGCTAGCGGGGGGTTAAAAGCGACCCCCCCCACGTTAAAATGTAAAAATACCCCACTGTGCCCCCTGCATCCTTCAATATCTCTTTGCCACTACTACCCCCTCTGCACAACTGCACCTCTGCTCCCCTTTACATTACACAGCACCGCACAGCTCTAGTCCCCTTTACATTACAGCGCCTCTGGACCCCTTCACACAGCACCCTGCACCTCTGGACCCCTTCACACAGCACCCTGCACCTCTGGACTCCTTTGCACAACATCCTGCACCTCTTGATCCCTTTACACAGCACCCTGCACCTCTGGACTCCTTTACACAGCATCCTGCACCCCCTGCATGTTACATAGACTGTGACAGCCCCCTCCCTCTTCCTACCTTAATCATACAGCCAGAGGAAGAAACACAGCAGCGCGGGAACTGCTGAAGTTATTTTTCATATTACCTAGAGACTGAGAACATGATACAAGAGATGGTCAGAGGCTACAGACATGATACAAGAGATGATCAGAGGCTGCAGGCATGATACAGTAGATGTCAGAGGCTGCAGACATGATACAGGAGGTGTCAGAGGCTGCGGGCATGGTACAGGAGATGGTTAGAGACTGAGGACATCATACTAAAGATGACCAGAGACTGCAGACATAATACAAGAGATCAATGCAGCCTCATCTGTGCCCATCAAATGCAGCCTCACTGTGCCCATCATTGCATCCTCACTGTGCCCATCAATGCAGCCTCGCTGTGCCCATCAATGCAGCCTCGCCGTGCCCATCAATGCAACCTCGCCATGCCCATCAATTCAGCCTAACTGTGACCATCATTGCAGCCTCACGGTGCCCATCATTGCAGTCTCACGGTGCCCATCATTGCAGCCTCACTGTGCCCATCAAAAACAGCTTTACGGTGCCCACCAATGCAGCCTCCCTGTGCCCACCAATGCAGCCTCCCTGTGCCCACCAATGCAGCTTCGCTGTGCCCACCAATGCAGATTCACTTCATTGCAGCCTTGCTATGCCCACCAATGCAGCTTTGCTGTGCCCATTAATGCAGCTTCTCTGTGCCCATGAATGCAGCCTCACTGTGCCCACCACTGCAGCCTCTGTGCCCACCAATTGCAGCCTCTGTGTGCTCACCAATTGCAGCATTTGTGTGCCCACCAATTACAGCCTCTATGCCCACCAATTGCAGCCTCTGTGCCCACCAATTGCAGCCCCTGTGTGCCCAATTGAAGTCTGTGCCCACCAATTGCCGCCCCTGTGTGCTCACCAATTGCAGCCTCTGTGCCCACCAATTGCAGCCCCTGTGTGCCCACCAACTGCTGCCCCTGTGTGCCCAATTGCCGCCCCTCTGTGTCCACCAATTGCAGCCTCTGTGCCCACCAATTGCAGCCTCTGTGCCCACCAATTGCTGCCCCTGTGTGCCCACCAATTGCAGCCTCTGTGCCCACCAATTGCAGCCCCTGTTTGCCCACCAAGTGCTGCCCCTGTGTGCCCACCAATTGCCGGCCCTCTGTGCCCACCAATTGCTGCCTCTGTGCCCACCAATTGCAGCCTCTGTGCCCACAAATTGAAGTCACTGTGTGCCCACCAACTGCTTGCCCTGTGTGCCCACCAATTGCCGCCCCTCTGTGCCCTCCAATTGCCGCCTCTGTGCCCACCAATTGCAGACTCCGTGCCCACCAATTGCAGCCCCTGAGTTCCCAATTGCAGTCTCTGCCCACCAATTGCCGCCCCTGTGTGCCCACCAATTGCAGCCTCTGTGCCCACTCATTTCAGCCTCACCATTTCCTGGATAGGTGCTCCCCTCCCTCCGTCCTCCGGCGCTCGTATCGTATGTTACGAAGCTGGGTCTGTGTGCAAGGTCCCGCCCCCCTAGGCTCGTGTGATAGACGGAACACTAGAAGGCTATCACACAAGCTGAACTAGGGGGGCGGGACCTTACACACAGACCCAGCTCCGTGACATACGATACGAGCGCCGGAGGACAGAGGGAGGGGAGCTCTGAAGTGACAGTCGCCGCTTAAAGCGGCCCCAGGGCAGGCTGCCCTGTCACCACACCTCTGCACTGAGCCACCCCGCGCCCCGGCTTCACTCGCGGGGGGTGCCAGCCTGACACCCCCGCAGTGTGTGGCACACCTCCAGGGGGGGGCGAGTGACCCCCCTTGCCCTATGGAGCGGACGCCCATGACTTTAGATACTGTTTTTCTATTCTGCTATTCAAAAAAAAATATTTAGGGCAAATACATTTTTCTGGGTGCATTTCCTGCATATCTGTACGCGTGAGATACACACTTTAGATACTGTTCTTCTATTCTGCTATTCAAAAAAAAAATATTTAGGGAAAATACATTTTTCTGGGTGCATTTCCTGCATATCTGTACGCGTGAGATACACACTTTAGATACTGTTCTTCTATTCTGCTATTCCCCAAAAAATTATTTAGGGCAAATTATTTTTTTTTGGTGCGTTTCCTGCATATCTGTACGTGTGAGATACACACTTTAGATACTGTTCTTCTATTCTGCTATTCAAAAAACACCCATTTAGGGCAAGATCCTAAATTTGAGAAATATGAGAACTTCAAATTAGGGACGTGGCCCCGGTCGTGGTGCTGCTGGTGGAGCTCCTGTTGCAGGGAGAGGACGTGGTCGATCTGTGACAGCTACACGCACAAGTGAAACACCTTCCTCAGGTGCGAGTAGGCGACAGAGCCTGCAGCGGTATTTGGTCGGGCCTAATGCTGCACTACGAATGTTGTGGCCAGGATAAGTACAGGTGATAGTAGATTGGGTTGCTGACAGTACCTCCAGTTCCTTCACATTGTCTCCCACCCAGTCTCCTGCTGAAAGATCAGAGTTGGCACCTGCAGCCGATGTCCATCAGTCTTTCACCTCACCCCCTTGCAAATCAGCCAAGCAGTCTGTCCAGAGCCAATGTGAACAAGCTCACGTTCATTAAAATAAACCAGGCATGGATCCCACAGGACTTGTCCGTACCTTGTGCACAATAGACATTAATACCAGCCTTACCCAGCCATTATTGTATTTTTGATCTTTCTCACTCTTTTGGGGTGTACCCTAATTAAAAAAAAAAAAATGAAAAACAAAAACCAGTGTTGGCTACCTCGTCCTCCTCCACCGTTGCTTCCACCTACACCGCCACATCCACCGCCACCTCAACCTCCTACTCCATATGGACCTCGTCCTCCTAGGTCAAGATTATTATTTTTTATTTTTATGTATTTTATGTTATTTTAAGTTATTTTCCTATCCAAATTTGTTTGCAGGGCACTTGCCATGCTCTTAACAACATTTTGCTGCCATTTGCAGCCCTCTAGCCCTTTCCATTACTTTTTTAGAGCCATTTTAGTCCTCAAAGGTTCGGGTCCCCATTGACTTCAATGGGGTTTGGGTTCGGGGTCAAGTTCGGGTCAAGTTCGGGTCCCGAACTCGAACTTTTTTGCGAAGTTCGGCCGAACCCGTCGAACCCGAACATCCAGGTGTCCGCTCAACTCTAATTGTAATCCAAGAATACTGTGTATCTTTCTCTGCGCAGCAATCCGTGGTTGGGTAAAAAAAGTAACACATTATCTCAGTCCATATCTCAAACATGGCATTGTGTCACCACTAAAAGAATTCACATATAATGATATTGATACACCCATCTGTCAGTCATGGGTTATATAAGAAATAGAATGGATTTAGTAAACTGATGATACCAAGTAAAAACTTAGGCAACCTTCAAAATTGGGAATGCTGGAAATTAATGTAGATTATGTAAATTGTGCTTTGTTTGGGGTGCCTTGATTCTAATGAAGGGCCAATAACTCTTAAAACAAGGGTTGGGTTTAATTTCAAATGGATATACATTTAGTACATTATAGTTAAAAATAGGGAAATGTGAAAGGGGATGAGGTAATAGGGAGATGGCCAGGGAAGGAGGGGTTCCTCCAGAATAACACACAACCATTATCTCTAAATCTTTCAAACACTGAGACCCCTTGCCCATTCTTGAGGCACACCTTCAGATGGGTCCAAGCAAATTGCATCCTTGATCCTTTATGGAAGATACCTTGCACCAGGGGTCACAAAAGTTAATTCCAGTTCCAGACTCAGAGTTGAGTTTTTGAGCAGATGATTATACAGAATGTTTATATGATCCTTCCCCCCAGGACGCATGTTGTCATACGGGAAAAGCTTGGGCAGTAAACACCTCCAGGGATCCTGCTATTCAAAGTGCTAACTATCTTATGCATTCATCTAGTCCTCTTTGTTGCTGGTTGGCTGTGCAATCTTCATCTGCCTTTGAAATTTGCTTCTAGAGAAGACATATTTTAGTTCATGTCAAATCTGCATTCATATCGATTTTTATCATATATAACCATAGTTCTCCATTAGGAATTTCATGTATTTGTCTTTCAATATCAACACATCCAAAGATGAACATACAAAAATCTGAACAGTAGATGGCAACGGCGTAGCAGATCGCAGCAAGTACTTGTATTCAGCAAGTGATATGTATGGACATAAGTATGGCAATAGTGTGCACAATTTGCTTAACAATGTCATTCACAGATGTATCATTCACGGATTTGTCCAACAACCATTAGAATTTAGATATTCTCCACAGTCAGAAGAAATAGTGAAGAGCTTGTTATAATTCAGACCAGTGTTGGAAAGAGCCATCAAACCATGTCATTCAATGATATGATACCATCATGAGATGTCTTGAAACTATGCATACATGTCTAGTTTTGCATAATCAATTTTTATTAAGGTATACAAAAGACGAGAAACAACAAAAATACGTTTTACAGTAGAAAATTGTGTCAATCAATTCAAAACAAGAAAAGCAATAAAAAGTCATACCGTACGACCATGACAATATCACTGTGGGTATAACCAGCAGTATAGAATGTATCACAGGTTATCAGAGATCATGGCTCCTGTATACATGGGGAGAAAGTATCACGTCATATAACTGACACAAGGAGAGGATAGAAAATATGAAGTTAAAACTTTACAAAGAGCAGTTCGTATAATGGAAGCGGTTAACCATATAGAACATGAGGAAGTATGAGTATGTCTTAGTGAGAGTAGAGTGTATCACTTAGCAGCAAAGGGCAGTGTCTAAGAATTCAGGTCTTCCAACTAGGGAAGGTAAGCCTGAAGGAGGAAATCTGATTAAAAAGATTAAAAGTTAGGTATCTTATGATTGGAAGCTGTGGAAGGTGAAAAAAAAAGGCCACACCATTTCCCAAGCTCAGTTAGAGTGAGATCGTTGCATTTAAGGGTTTTCTCCAAACTAACAGTAGGACTTAAATATCATCACTTCTTTCAAAGGAGTAATACATAAAACCAGTCTATAATTGTGGGGCATTGTTCTTGCTTCCAAAATATGAGTATTAAGCTCTTATCAGCATTTAAAGTGGTTGTAAACCCTCTGGGGGAAGTTACACTTACAGGTAAGCCTAGATTAAGGCTTACCTGTAGGTGCTTGCAATATCTCCGGGACCTACACAGTCTCGGAGATATTTGCAATTTCCCTGAGCGCATGCGCCGTGTTGAAAGGGCACGCTGAGCCGGAAGAAGAGGGGTGAAGATGGATGCTCGCTACCATGGAGGAAGATGGCAACATCGCAGGCTTCTACTGCAGGTAAGTGCCACATAATGGGCTACTATGGGATGCATAATAGCCCATTATGCTTTACCTTTGCAGGGAGACATAGAGTAAGTAAACCCCATCAGGGTTTACTTCCTCTTTAAAAGATGCTGTGTAACACTATGCTAATAAGATTTAAGAGAGGGTGGAGTGTCATGGAATAGGTAATAAAGGGGGTTGCATTGAATTGGTTTCAGCCTAAGTTCACACTGGTGCATGGAAAACACAGTATGTGATTCGCACAGGAATCGCACTGCATTCCTGTGACCATCACATGTGATGTCTGTGCGGTGTGATTTTGCCATGCATTTTGTATGACTGAAATTGCATCCCATCCGCACAAAAATGGTTCATGAACCTTTTTTTCCCCGCACCTGATTTTGGCAATCGCACTGCACTTTGTTATCGGTTTGGGGGGGGGGGGGTCATTAAGATAACATTGACACCTGCTGCAGATTGCATGGATGCTGTGTGATTGCAATGTGGTGCGGGAAACACACAGGATTTGCTGTGTTTCCCACATCGTATAAGTGTGAACCAGGGCTGAGAGTGTTTTTCTGTATCCATGGTGCAATGGCTTTCTGAAAAATTGGATCCTTAGACCATAGATGCAAAAAAGTGCCATTTTGGGGGCTGCCCTTTCAACATATAGGATCCGTGCCAGGAGATTTTTTGCTAACTGCACAGGGTTCTTGTACCAGCAAGAGAAAAATTTGTAGAACGTCTCCTGGGTTTTGGAACTAGTCATGGAAACATGAGAGAGTTTGGTTGGTGTGAACTTGGATCCCAACTCCACTTCCCATTCTCTCACAAAATACAGTGTCCACCATGATTGGTTGGGTAACAAAAGATTATAAACTGGGGATAAAAGGTGTGTGAATTCTGATCCGATGCATGCATAGATTCAAAGGCTGTTAAAGTATCTAAAGATTATAGCCTATATTGCCAGTGTTTCTTGGGGAACCCTCTGACATGTTACCGCATATGCTCCAAAAGAAGGTGTCCGGAGGGGGCAAACAGATCACCTAGTGTTTTTTCATCTTTGCCCCATGATTTTAAAAAGTAACATCTTCTCCCGAGTAGATAATCCTCTTGACATTCTTGAATACATGGTGCACCTCACAAATTGGTCTCCTTTAGGGAGACCTAAAGTTTATCTGCTGCATTGTGGTGCCAGTTAAGTATAAGGACCAATGCCTTTGCTTTGCATACTGATTATGTCAGGGAGACCCATACCTCCGCTCTCTATATGTTTACATAGTAGAGAGTGGGCTAGCCTAGATTGTTTACAATGCCAAGCAAATGTTACAATTAGTTTGTGGATTTGTCTAAAAAATAAAGGTAGAAGGCCTATGAGCACTGCTTAAAGCATATAAATGATTCTTGGCAGTATATTCGTTTTAATAACATTAATGCACCCTAGCCATGTAAAGGTGGAGCTCTGCCAACTCTTCAAGTCTTGTCCCTATAATAAGTAAAAGAGTTCCATAGTTACTAGAATAAAGGAGCCTAATATCAGGGGATATATGTGTACGTAGCTAATATATATATATATATATATACATATATATATAGCACAGTCAGAATACGCTGCCATAAAAGTCTTAATACTTCTTACACTGGGCCAAATATTCCCACTGAATTCCTTTTGGGGATGAGGATTAAACATCGTATACGCTCTAACATTCAACCTAGTACTGCACTGTTTACCTACGATAGGGATTTCACATTAAGTACTTAATTCCAAAATATTTTTTTTGTTGTCAGAAAACCACATTGAGATTCATCTCAGCCGCCCTTCAAGAAAAAAAAAAAAAACTATCTATTGTTTTAAGAGCATCTGCCGACCTAAAATGTTGCTGAGATATTAGTATTCTTTGGATGCGCTGACCCTTTGTCAGCTAATTTGCATTGTAAACCTATTTATCTGTAAGTGCCTGGTGAAAGTAGATTCCATCGTAAACTTTTTAGCTAACACAATTACCAGACAATAACAAATGGATTTACTTGTTGTGAGATGTGAGATGTTTGTCACATTTACTAAAGGTATTGCTTTGTTTATGCATCCAAAGAACTGTACATTGCATCAAAGCGTTTGTATAGAATAGTAAGTCAGGACTTTAAGAAACATTTGGAATTGTAAGTGAGATGAAAATAATGGCAACTTAAAAATGAACAATGATTATATCCTGGCTTATTAAAACGGTGGAAAACACATTAAAGCAGAGGTGCAGCCGAAAAAAATAAAAAAAAAGTCAGCAGCTACTAACAGTGTAGCTGCTGACTTTTAATAAGGACACTTACCAGTCCTACTCGCCCGCGATGTCGGTCCCGCCACGGCGATCGATCGCTGCTGGCAGGTCCCGGCTGCTCCATCCTGGGTAAGGGAAACATGTAGTGAAGCCGTAAGGCTTCACTGCCCGTTTCCTACTGCGCATGCGCCACTCGCACGGCGCTTTGTGAATGGGTGGCTTGCCTCCTGGGATACACACAGTTCCCAGAAGGCAGCGCGCCCCATTCACAAAAAGAAGAAACGGAAGGAGACCCACCGCGGACGAGAAGAGGAACATTAGAGGCAGATTAGGGGACTTCCACATAGCAACAGGCATTTAGGGTGAGTATAACATTTTTTTTTTCTATAAATTTTTTTTTTTTTTTCAGGATTTTTAATGTTAACATTTTTTTAGGGTGGGCCTCCGCTTTAAGAAAGGGCAAACTATTTTAAACTGGCACTTGCAAAACAAAAAATTCCTCGCAAAGAACATATTAATTACCTACCTCTCCTGCTGCCTGCCAGAGGCTTAGTGGTTAGCACCTCTGCCTTGCTGCACTAGGGTCCTTGGGTTAAATCCTAGTGCTGAAAGGCAGAAGCATGGGCAGGAAACAATGAACAATGAATAGATATTGCATGTTCTCCTTTGGCTTGCCTGGGTTGCTCCAGGAACTCCCACACTCCAAAGACATAGTGGTAGGTTAATTGGCCCCAGTTCAAATTGTTCCTAGTATGTGTATGTATGCATGTGAGATAGGGACTTTAGACTGTGAGCTTCTTGATGGGCAGGGACTAATGTTTATATACAATATGTAAAGTGTCAGCGAAATATAAATACCTGTAATAAATAAATAAGTATTAAAGAGAAAATGTTGCCTGAAGAAACTTTGAATTCAACACAGGAAGTTTCAGATACCTTGTCCCTAACTGTGTTTAGTGGTTCAATCCACCTGCTGATACATCTGTACAGGACACAGTAATGACTTGGAGCCTGCAGAAGTTGGTGGTGTAAATAACCCTGCGCTGCCAGTATACAAGATAGCTGCTAACACGGCTAGAAGAGGGAAGGTCTGGACTCTATGATAGCTACGACTAAGCACTGTTGATAGTGTGAAACGCATCAGTTTTTTTATCCTGTACCCTGCTGTGGTGTGTACTTTTGTTATTTTGCACAATAAAGGCGTTTTTATTGGAGTGCGGCTGTCCAGACCTTCCCTCTCCTAATTGCTATATGCTTAGCCTGCACCTGATGCTTCCACCTTGAGGAGAGTGCCATTTCCACACATCCACCTGGAGCGGTGATCCCTTCCCTAAATGTTCCTGGATCTTGCTAACGTGGCTGGTTGAAAAATAGCTAGGAAAAAGTGGATGTAATATGTGTAGCACTTATACAAAATAGGAAATAAACCCAATTGATATATAATGGTGAGGGGGTATGCCCCTGGAAAGTGATGTGCTCACTGTGACAAAAACAATAAGTGTGATACTGTATTAGCATAAATTATACAAGAAATGCATGTGGAAAAATTAAAAGTCCATAAATGAATGAATATAAAGTCCACCAAGTGTCGGTACAATAACTGAGAAGAAGGAACATCAATAAGTGACTCTTGTAGACAAAAAATCATGACTCTTGTATGAGATGTGCAGACCCACCACTGGTAAAGGTGTAGGCTTACCAGAGAAATTGGACTCAGGGGAACTTACGTCTCCATGAGCCGAAAAAGCATAGGTTGTTATGACCAATAAGTAGAGTTGAGCGGACACCTGGATGTTCGGGTTCGACCGGTTCGGCCGAACTTCGGAAAAAAGTTCGGGTTCGGGACTGAACTTTAACCCGAACCCGAACCCAAACCCCATTGAAGTCAATGGGGACCCGGACTTCTAAGGACTAAAAAGGCTCTAAAAAAGTAATGGAAAGGGCTAGAGGGCTGCAAATGGCAGCAAAATGTTGTTAAGAGCATGGCAAGTGCTCTGCAAACAAATGTGGATAGGGAAATAACTTAAAATAACATACAAAAAATTAAAAAATAAAAAAATATGCTGGAGGCCCCCTTTTCAGCAGAAGAGGTACAGGAAGTCATTAAGAACCTCAGAAACTCAACGGCATGATGCCACACATATGGTGGGAATGCCCAAGAATACGCCCTTTCTGGAATAAATTATTCAATTTAATGGATAAGCTAGTGGGAAAATAAAATACTTTGAAATAAAAATGTAGCGGGGTGCTAAATTTAAGGGAAGTGTTTGAGTGGTAAATAGGCTCAAACACCCTAATTCTGTAGGATTCATGGACCATTTTGTCCTCGGGGGACAGTATTGGTGTGCAGTTCCCTGCGGCCTACAGGTGGCGCTGCCATGGTAGGCTAGGGTTTAACCGCCGATACAGTGCTGTGCCTTTTGTGTCCCCTCTTGGCAGTAGTACAGCGGGGCAGGGAACCTGCTGTGCATGCCGGGAGAGCATATAAAAGGGGCAGACCTTTGGCCTGGGGGCTGATGTCCAGTGGGGTCCACGCCCAGGTGCCTTCGGCCTGGGTGCATGTGTTCCTGTTCCATCTCGGGTACCTTTAGCCCGGGGTGAGGTACTATCCTGGAGTTCCTGCTGCCCTGGGTATGGAGGCCTAGGTGCGGGAGTAAAGCCTGGAGTCCAGAGCCTTCGTCTGGAGTCCGCTAAGGGTCGAGGAGTCTTAGGGTGCCGCCTCGTGTAGGGGACCATGTTCCAGGGAAGGGAGGATCATTCTGATGGACTGATGCGGGAGTCACGGTGAAGGAAGGGTCTGTTGACTCCCTGGAGAGATGTCTTCCCCTTGATATGGGCTAGGTTCGTAGAAGGAGAAGCTCAAGGTCATCTTGACTGTATCAGAGGCCTTATTCACCCGGCCCGTGGCAGGGGCCTTATACACCCTGGTCTGTGGCAGAGACCAAAGTTCTCCAGGTCCGTGGCAGGGGCCTTGTACACCCGGTCTGTGGCAGAGACCAACCTCAAGGTCTGTGGCAGAGACCGTGCACCTAAAACTGTTTGAGAAACCTAAGCAGTGAAGTGAATGTGCTACGTTTGTGCCTGGACCTCCTCCACACCTTAAGCTGTCCTGTTTCTTTGCTCTAACCTTTTCTATCCGAGTAGAGTTTATTTTGCCATGAGAGAATAAGAGTTGTAATTTCAGCTGGAGTGGACATTGACTTTACTGGGAATTAAAGGACTTGCCTCTACCTACAGTAGAGGTGAGAATCATCCTGCATAACGTTGATTCCATGTGGGGTCGAGGACCTCATCGTTCTCCACATCATCTTCCACCCAGTCTTCACCCCTGCCCTCCTTGTCTGTCTGCACAATTGCGAAAGCAGCAGCAGTTGGCACCTGTGTTTCGTCATCATCCGAGATGTGCTGCGATGGTCCTCCCATGTACTCATCATGAAACATAAGTGGTTGGGCATCGGTGCACTCAATCTCTTCCACTTCTGGGGCAGGGCTAGGTGGATGGCCCTGGGAAACCCTGCTAACAGAGTCATCGAAAATCAGAAGAGACTGCTGCATGATTTGGGGCTCAGACTGCTTGGCTGATTTGCAAGGGGGTGAGGTGAAAGACTGATGGACATGGGTTTCAGGTGCCAACTCTGATTTTTCATCAGAAGAGTGGGTGGGAGACAATGTGAAGGAACCCGAGGCACTGTGAGCAACCCAATCTACTATCGCCTGTACTTGTCCTGGCCTAAACATTCATACAGCCTCATTAGGCGCGACAAAATACCGCCGCAGGCTCGGTCGCCTACTCGCACCTGAGGAAGGTGTTTCACTTGTGTGTGTATCTGGCACAGATCCACCACATCCTCTCCCTGCAACAGGAGCTCCACCAGCAGCACCACGACCGGGGCCACCACGTCCCTTTGACCTTCTCCTCATATTTTCCAAATTTAGGATGTTGCCCATAATGGGTGTTTTTGGAAGAGCAGAACACACCCACAGTACGTAACCGCTGAATCGCACAGCTACAGAACTGCAGAAAATGCTATTAAAAAAAATGTGTTTTTTTTAGTATAGCACAGTAGAAGAAAAGTATATATAAATTGTTTATTTCACACACCTCCACATATGTATAACACACTGCAAAATATTTTTGGTGGCCCTAAATGGCGTTTTTTGGAAGACCACAATACACCCACAGTACGTAACCGCTGAATCGCACAGCTACAGAACTGCAGAAAATGCTATTCAAAAAATTTTTAGTTTTTTTAGTATAGCACAGTAGAAGAAAACTATTTAGAAATTGTTTATTTCACACACCTCCACATATGTATAACACACTGGAAAATATTTTTTGTGGCCCTAAATGGCTCTTTTTGCAAGCGTACATTAAAGTGCAAATTTTTTTTAATTTTTTTTTTGCCCTAAACGGGTCTTTTTTTGCACGAGCAAAATAAAATGGAAATTTTTAAAAAATTTTGCCCAATGGGTCTTTTGGAAAAGAGCACAATAAAGTGCCTTTTTTTTTTGTCCTAAATGGATCTTTTTCCAAGAGCAGAATACACCCACAGTATGGAAACGGTGTATCTCTCAACGTAATATATGCAGTGCTGGTGCACTGAGCTTGCAGATAAAAGGTAGATTTTCTCTGACACTGGGCTCATAGCAGTGTAAAAAGACTGCACTGCAACACAAACAGGTAAACCTATGCAGATCGCTGAGTTATATCTCTGAATTTGGACTCCTATTCCTATATATTATATCTCTCTCCCTAAAAGCAAAAAACAGGAACCTGGCCCTACACTACACTGTCTCTCTATCTTTTCCCTCAGATTCCAGAATCAGGACTAACTCATGTATTTTTCTATCTCTCCCTAAAAGCAGCAGCAGCAGACTAGATCCTCTCCCTATCTATTCTGAAGCAGAGTGATGTGTGTGCTGTGTGCCTCTAGCTTATATAGAAGCTGGGTCACATGTTGCACTGACCAATCACAGCCATGCCATTAGTAGGCATGGCTATGATGGCTTCTAAGGGCACACCAGCTAATCAAAAGGTGATTGGCTGGCCCCTGAAGCATTTCTAACTGCGTAATTAGATTCCCGAACCCGAACCCGGACTTTTGCGCAAAGTCCGGGTTCGGGTTCGGGTTCGGGAAAAAGCTGAAGTTCGGTACGGACCCGAACTTTACAGTTCGGGTTCGCTCAACACTACCAATAAGGTGAAAGCTGGGAAGTCCTCAGTGGATATATCTTATGGCCTCCAAGACACCCATAGGAATAAGATCAACAAATCCACAGGAAAATGGTTCTGGGTGCACGATGTGAACTTGCACCAAAGTTAAATCAATGGTATGGGGAAATAAGAAAAGAAGAAGGCCACATCACGTAAACCCGTTTTAAAATAGTACAACAACATTTATTTACAGCTGTTAAACTTACAGTTAGCTGACATTTCAAGCGCTTGTATAAAATAAGGCGGCAGTGGAGTCCTGCTGACGCGTTTTGTGTCAATACACTTCGTCTGGGGGGTCCCTCCACTGCAGCCTTGTGAAATTTATAAAAATAATGACCCCAATGATGAGAGTCCAGCTCACGTGTCACGCCGGCATCTGTGCGGGTCACTTCCAGTGTTCACAAAATGGTGGAACGGCGTGCGCTCCACGCCTCCGCCTGGTAACGCCACTTGCGTTCCAAGCCTCCAAGTGGAAGCGGAGGTGTAGTAATGTGCCTATACTCCGCGGCTCAGCGTGACGACGTCATGCCTTCCAAGACTCGTTCCGGGAAAAGACTCTACCGGAAACGTTGACACGCTTCGGACTTCATTTCCTGGGCGTGTCAAGCCTCGATCTGGATGGACTGTTTGCGTTCCATGCCTCTAAATGAATAGCAGTACTCTCATCTCAATACAAGTGATTGAAACGGAACGTGGAAGCAAGAATAAAACTTGAATATGTGTTTAAGCTCAAATATGCAAGTAAAAAATAATTAAAATTGTATTTAGGTACCATCTGTCTAAATATAAAAACCTAGATGTTGTAGTAAATATTGATCTAATTAAAATATATGGACAAAGGTATGAGCTAATATTCTCAACCATACATTGTGTATAATTAACACAATGTCTGGATAATGGGGCCATAAATCATCCAAATTGATAAAAACGAATCCATCCCTAGATGATTCATGCCTCAATCCATATAACAAATAGGGATATGGAGAAGTCTGCATTAGTGAACATGTGTGACCATGAGGTGGACTCTCATATGATGGTACAAATACATATACATGTATGTATATATGACAATACCCACAGAAATCAAAAAGTGACAAATGACATGAAAGATGTTTCGTAAAAAATTATTAAATGTAAAAATAAATGTAAATGGTGAATTAAATGAAAAATGGTGTAATTGGAAAAGAATAAAGAATTAAAAAAAAAAAATGAAATGAAATGTAATAATGAAATGAAAAAATAAATAAAATTGAAATGGAATATTAAAATTGAAATAAGAAGCTAATGTAAAATGAAATATGAAAAATGGTGTTGTGAAGTTAGAAAGGGGACACCCTAATATCAAAGAGAACTCAAGACGCATTAATAAAAGCACCCACTCCCGTTCATGCCTGACAGAGAGTGGGACTGCAGCTCGTAAATCCAGAAGGTCTCGAGACGAGAGACCCCTCTGGTCATAGCCCTTCCCCTCCAAGGGGGAATGAATCTGTCTATGATGACAAATTGTGTGCCATTAGGGTCTCGGTTATGGTGTTGTCTGTAGTGTCTGGGGACAGTGTGTTTTGTATCACTGCTCTTAATTAAGGCAATATATTCTCCTACCCTTATGGAGAAGGTCCGAATGGTGCGACCAACGTATTGCATCCCACAAGGGCAGATGATCAAATAAACTACATACTTGGTCTCACACATGCAAAATTGCTTGATGGCATATTGTTTGTGGGTCACAGTTGATGAAAATTGAGTTGTTTTATGTCTACCCAGTACATTATATTGGCAAACCTTACACTTCTTACATGGAAAGAAGCCTACCCAGTCGTGAAAAAATGAGGAGCGAACAGGTGGATTAATTATGTTTGGAGCTATCCTGCTTTGCAATGAGGGTGCTCCTCTAAATATGACTTTGGCCTGTTCAGGTAACAGAGTACTTAGGACGTTGTCGCTCTTAAGTATGTCCCAATGTCTGTTCATGATGGTCTTAATTTGCTTATGCTGAGTTGAAAATGAAGTCAGCATAGCAAATTTGAAACCATCGTCTATAACGCGTTTAGGTTTAATAGATATCAGTGAACGTCTATCCAATAACAAAGTCTTTTGAAGTTCTAAATCAACGTCTCTGGTGGCATAACCTTTGTCAATAAACTTCTGTTTAAGGATCTCGGCCTGTGCAAGATATGTGTCTGTGTCCGAGCAGTTCCTACGCAGCCTTAGAAATTGGCTGTGTGGAACGGAGCAGAGCCAGGACTGGTGGTGGCAGCTGTCTATGGAGATGAAGCCGTTGCGATCCGTTGGTTTGAAGTAAGTTTGAAACTTGAACTTTCTATTAACAATATCTATTTCAAGGTCCAGAAAATGGATTTTGCTTGAACTAGACTCATAGGACAGGGAAATACCTCTGTCATTTGAGTTTAGAGTGTCAAAAAATGTTTTTAACGAATCCGGGCTACCATTCCATAGGAGGAGGATGTCGTCTATGTATCTGGCCCACATGACTAGCGATAGAGTGTCCTGGGCATAGACGACATCCTCCTGCAGAAGTTGGGCTGGCCATAGATTGTTTGAATTTTGGCCAATTCCTGCTGAATCAGCAAAAATTCTTCTCGTGGGTGACCCTATAAGCACCACCTGGCTGGTATTAGTAAATGTAAAAACCAAATAAGATTGTTGGAATATTTTATGCCAAAAAGTTACTGCATACTATTAGATGCAGTCACTGTTCGGCAGCTCCACTATACTCATTCAGCTGTGGGTGCCATGGCTGCCTGAAGACAAAAGCCTGAGATAGAGGATTTGTTGGCACTGGAACCTTAAGTTGATAATGCTGCAATTGGTTTATTCAAAACTACTGTATACTGATGTTATCCCAATGGGGCATCTAGGTAATATGTGGGCTGCTTCTGTACACCAAGGAACTCCCAGGGAAACCTTGGGATGTAAACGCAAAAGCTGGATCAGAAGATTGTAATGCCACACTGAAAAAAATACTTTATTTCAAATGTATAATAAATTTCATACGGCGAACACATTTGAAATCAAATCTCTTTTTTTGGTTTTTCAGATTTTCGTAGTGGCACTCCAATCTTCTCATCAAACTTTTGTGAATACAATAGCCTGCATGGGCGATTCCTCCATCCACACTGTTTACCTAGAATGAGAAAATCAATCTTTCATTCTGTCATTCAGCCCTCAGGTTGAAGGAGAGAAAATCGAGCTGTGTATGTAAGCTTTACTACTGTATACAGTGGGGGACCAGGAATAGTCAGATTCTAAGGGTTTTTTGGGCAGTGGTTCAGTATAGTGGAAATTGGCTGCACCAGCAGAGGGAGAGGTGAACAATAAAACTCTTTATGGGGTGGGTAGGGGGTTAGAAAATTTTAGATAAAGGGTTGATCTCTGTGAGTTCCCCTCACATGATAAAATTCAATTGTGGGAATTCCCGTCGCATGTTAGAAATTTTCTATAGCATACTGTTGCATCTACATGACAGGAAAGAACATCTTGTCAATGGAAATAGACGAAAAAAAAACCTCTTCCTCACTTTAAGTGGAGCCAGTTAAGCTTATGTAGCGGGTGTTTGATTTTAGGGGAGGCATCTGGGTGGTAGTGTAACCCAGATGCATTGATTGTCAGGGAATCTGGGATCCTTTTGTGGTTCTTGGAGGACTCTGGTGGTGTGAGGTTCCCTGCTGCCTGCAGGTGGCGCTATTGCCCTGGCTGGAGTTGAACACTCACCGCAAGACTGCTTCCCTTTTTTGTCGTTTCCTGGCTCTGGTACAGCGGGGCGGGGAACCCGCTGTGACACAAAGGGAGAGGAGATAAAAGGACGCCCTGACTTTGGGGTTCAGAGTCGGAGGACGCAGCCGCACCCAGGCACCTTCAGCTTGGGTACTGGCGTTCCGGGCCCAGGTGCCCTTGACCTGGCCGGAGCGGGAGATGGAGTCCATCTAAGGCACCTTTAACCTGGGGTGAGGTACTATAGTAGAAGCCTGGAGCTCAGTACCTTCGACTGAGTTCCGCGAGGGTGGAGGAATCCGAGGGGGCCCTAACTCCTTGGGTGCCCGTGTCTGAGACGAGGAAGCCGGTGAGCGGAACTTCTCCGGAGAGTCCAGCGCAGCATTGCTGGTGACGGAGAGGCCTCCGGTAACTGTCTTGGACGGATGTCCTTCCCCTGATAGGGGCTACGATAGCGAAGGTAATTCATGTTCTGTTCAATATAGTCAGTGGCAGTGACTATTCGCCACTGGTGACACTACAGTGGTTAGCTCTATCTAGAAGAATTGTGCCCTGGCCTACTCCCCACAAATACGGAAGTGGTATATGGGTCTCAACCTGTCTGTGCTGTTTGACTATTTATTGTAGAAGAATAAATACGAGTTGGACCTATTCAGTGTGTGGAACTCTGGTTACTAGGAGCAAAGGGGAGTCAATCCGATTTGACTCTGGGACACATACACAAAACCCAATAGTTCTGGCTTTCACTTCCACACATTAGAGGACATGGGCCGTGGTGTATCTCATCCCTCCCCCCAGTGTTAACCCCTAGACAAGACAGACAAGCCGTGAATGCGAAGGGGTGAGAGGGGTGAGGTCGCTACACTTAGTAAACACTACTAGTTTTTTTTTTCCTTCAACCCAGTGGGCTGAACAAAAAAAAAATGAACGGATCGGGTCAGAGCTGCTGTACCAGCAACCTGGTGTTAGTACAGTGATCTCCCCTGCTTTTCTATTGTGTTCTGATAGGGGGACAGCCCCCCTCCAGAACACTCTGGTCAGCATTCTCAGCCATTGACTGAGAGCGCTGATCCGGAGCCAGTCAACAGACCTTTTTCGGTCATGCGCCTTCGACAGAAGCCGGATGAATGGCCGGCTTCTGTTGGACTGACTGCAGTACACGTGGGTCGAATGTCAGACTGTTTCTATTGAACTGACTGATGCCGCCCGACATTCAGCTCATTAGGGTATATTGAGTAACTTCTATGAATGCCCAGAGGGAGGTCCTTGACAACGCTTTTTCTAGCAGGTAGCAGTCAAGATAATGCAGAAACAATAAAGGAATGAGATGGAGAAAGTTTATTTCTCAAGATATATGGTATGTACCGGCAAAGCTGTATTTAGCCTGTGCAGACTGCGGCTATTGCAAATCTTTTAAAGATAAGCAGAAAGAAAACGATGAAGAGTGTCCCTTAATTGTGTGTTTCTTTTTTCACAGAACATTTCATGAGCGTGAACTAAGGACACAGATCAACTAAAACTGGATTTTTTTTTGTTTCCTTTGAAGAGAGATAATGGTCTAGGTGCTCAGCACTTTTCTCTGTGAACCTGTGTGCACACTGTAAAATCATTTTCATCAAAGAGCATATACTATGTTGACCTATGAAGCGTGCTTTAAATAATGAATTAACACATATGTCTGCTGAACCATTATAAAATACATTAATACCTAGAATATTGAACAATATACCATATAATGAAAGTTTAAATCTAGTGAATTTCAAAAAAAAGAAACAGCACCAGTGACAGTGCTTACAATAAATGAGCTGAAGGCTGCTCTGTTATTAGAAATCTGCTGTCCTCTGCCCCCCTGGATACCCCCACAGCTGTGATCCTCCAGGGCTGCCAGGATTAATAGAGGTGTCTGCACTTGTCACAGGGGAGGTGCAGGGTGGTGTGGCGGCAAGTAAACACTCAGAGCCTGGTTGCAGAGAACAGAACTTATATTAATGTCACAGTTCAATCATTTACAGCAAGCCCAGTAGGAAGGCGCCTGACTGGAAACACTCACAGAATGTAACAGCGGTGTGTAGCAGAGCAAGTCTCTGACAGCATCTGTCTTGAGGGAGCAAAATGCAGACTGACCAGTCAATACCTGTAAAATGTGTTCTGTTTGGGGTGTCTGGCTTCCAATAAAAGGACGACTAATTCTTAGAATAAGGGTTGGATTTACTTACAATAGGGATATCAATTCATTACAGTTATAAATAAGGAGAGGTAAAAGGTATAAGGAGAGGTAAAAGAAATTGGTCTTCCAGGTCTAACTCTCACACATTCTCTCTGAATCTCTCAGGCCAGGGTCCTTTTTATCCAGACTTGAGGCCCACACCCCATTTTAGGGTTTGTTGATCATCACGGCTAGTGATGAGCCGAACACCCCCGGGTTCGGTTCGCACCAGAACCCGCGAACGGACCGAAAGTTCGTACGAACATTAGAACCCTATTAAATACAATGGATGCGAACGTTCGAATTCTAAAGTGCTAATTATAACAACTATTATGCATGTTATTGTCCTAAAAAGGGTTTGGGAACCCGGGTTCTGCACCAGGGGACATGTATCAATGCAAAAAGAAGTTTTAAAAACGGTCGTTTTTCGGGAGCAGTCATTTTAATGATGCATAAAGTGAAAAAAAAAAAGTCAAATATTCCTTTAAATATCGTACCTGGGGGGTGTCTAAAGTATGCCTGTGAAGTGCCACGTGTTTCCCGTGTTTAGAACTGTCCCTGCACAAAATGACACTTCTAAAGGAAAAAAAAGCCATTTAAAACTGCTTGCGGCTTTAATGTAATGTCTGGTCCCGGTAATATGGATGAAAATCTTTAAGAAAAATGGCATAGCTACCCCATGACCCCCCCCCCCTACCCCAGCCCATTACCAGCCCCTTTGGGTCTTGTATGGATATTAAGGGGAACCCCGCACATAAAATAAAAAAGGCCCTATATACTCTGAACAGCCGTATACAGGCGGTGCATACAAGACAGGGACTGTAGGTTTGTTCTTATGTAGAATCTGTTTGTAATTTTGAACAGGTACATTGTTGAAGTGTAGCTCCAGCCCAAAAATCTATTTTTAAGCTTTTTGGAAAACATAGGTAAGGGTTATCACCCCTGTAACATTTGTTTTGCTGTCTGTGCCCCTGTTCAGAACATTTCACCTCACTTTCCGTCCCAATGTCAACTGTTTTTGAAATGTGGTGTTTTTCTTGAAACAAGGATTGCTGATAAAGCATCAGTACAGAGAAGACACCTTTCTCCCATATTTATTCTTACAGGAGAGAATTTTCCTTCCTAGGGGTAGATTTCCTCTCACTTCCTGTTGTCTTCTTGCGTTTGCAAGTAGGAGTCGTTTGTAAGTTGGATGTTTGAAAGTAGGGACCTGCCGTATATACTCTGCAGAAATAGGCCCCTTAGTTGTTGGTGTTGGCACAACACTGTAAGCACTCACAGTTACTCTTGGTTGGTGCTGGAACGCCCTGCTGTCAACTATTATATCAGGAATTTTAATTACATATAATTGTTGAACAGTGGTAGTAAAAATTGGGGCTTTGATGGTGGTGCTGGTGCCACAACACTGTAAGCCCTGACAGTTACTCTTGGTGGGTGCAGCAATGGGCCCTGCTGTGAATTATTAGATCAAGAATTGTAATTGCATGCCCCTGTTGAACAGGGGCTGAAAAATTGGGCCTTTCGTGGTGGTGGTGGTGGTGGTGGTGTTGCCACAACACTGTAAGCCCTCAGAGTTACTCTTGGTGGGTGCAGGAATGGGCCCTGCTGTGAATTATTAGATCAAGAATTGTAATTACATGCCCCTTTTGAACAGGGGCTGAAAAATTGGGCCTTTCGTGGTGGTGGTGGTGGTGGCGTTGCCACAACACTGTAAGCCCTCAGAGTTACTCTTGGTGGGTGCAGCAATGGGCCCTGCGGTGAATTATTAGATCAAGATTTGTAATTACATGCCCCTTTTGAACAGGGGCTGAAAAATTGGGCCTTTCGTGGTGGTGGCGTTGCCACAACACTGTAAGCCCTCAGAGTTACTCTTGGTGGGTGCAGCAATGGGCCCTGCTGTGAATTATTACATCAAGAATTGTAATTGCATGCCCCTGTTGAACAGAGGCTGAAAAATTGGGCCTTTCGTGGTGGTGGTGGTGGTGGCGTTGCCACAACACTGTAAGCCCTCAGAGTTACTCTTGGTGGGTGCAGCAATGGGCCCTGCTGTGAATTATTAGATCAAGAATTGTAATTACATGCCCCTTTTGAACAGGGGCTGAAAAATTGGGCCTTTCGTGGTGGTGGTGGTGGTGGCGTTGCCACAACACTGTAAGCCCTCAGAGTTACTCTTGGTGGGTGCAGCAATGGGCCCTGCTGTGAATTATTACATCAAGAATTGTAATTGCATGCCCCTGTTGAACAGGGGCTGAAAAATTGGGCCTTAGGCACTGGTGGCACAACACTACAACCCCTCACAGATACTGTACTTGGAGCACAGCAATGAGCCCTGTTGCAAAGTATTGCTTCAAAAATTGTAATGACACGCCCCTGTTAAACAGGGGCTGAAAAATTGGGCCTTAGGCACTGGTGGCACAACACTACAACCCCTCACAGATACTGTACTTGGAGCACAGCAATGAGCCCTGTTGCAAAGTATTGCTTCAAAAATTGTAATGACACGCCCCTGTTAAACAGGGGCTGAATAATTGGGCCTTAGGCACTGGTGCCACAACACTCCAACCCCTCACAGATACTGTACTTGGAGCACAGCAATGAGCCCTATGGCAAATTATTGCTAAAAAAATTGTAATTACACGCCCCTGTAAAACAGGGGCTGAAAAATTGGGCCTTAGCCACTGGTGGCGGCACCCATAAACAAAAATGATCTTCCAAGCTATCATCATCAATCGTATCATTGAGGACTCGGAGGAGGAGGATAGCCAGTCAACATAACAGCACAGGCACTCAGCATCAGCATCAGTCTTGAAGGGATGTGACATGTTAAAATCAATTAGTCTGTTATATCAGCATCAGGTGTGTGGTAGCTGGTGGTGATCCAAGACTGGTTCATCTTGATGAAAGTCAGTCGATCAACCGAGTCGGTGGACAGGCGCACCCTGTGATCCGTGACAAATCCTCCAGCAGCACTGAATGTGCGTTCCGAAAGAACGCTGGATGCAGGACAGGCCAGTAGCTCAATTGCATACTGTGCAAGCTCTGGCCAGTGATCCATCCTCAAGACCCAGTAAGCCAGAGGATTTTCGGTGGGGAAGGTGTCCAAGTCTGACCTTGCCCCTAGATATTCCTGCACCATGTTTATCAGACGCTGGCGATGGTTGCTGGAACCGATCATACTTTGGGGCTGCGGACTAAAGAATTGTCTGAACGCATCGGTCAGACGGCCACCTTCCCCACCGCTCCTTCTTTGACTGGCCGAAGCCTCAGCAACTCATTGTCCAGGACCAGGAGTTTGTAACCTCCCAGTCTCTGGGAACGCGTTGCACAGACCTTTCTGCAAGGCCTCCCGGAGTTGTCTCATCCTCTGCTCCCTCTGCGAAGGTAACATAAGGTCCGCAACCTTACCCTTGTACCGTGGATCAAGGAGAGTGGCCAGCCAGTAATGGTCCCTCTCCTTGATCCGAAGAATACGAGGATCCTTCCGCAGACTTTGCAGGATCAGGGAGGCCATGCAGCGTAGGTTTGCTGAGGCATTCGCTCCGGAGTCCTCTGGGTCACTAAGGACGACATGATCCGCAGCCACCTCCTCCCAGCCACGTACAAGTCCACTGGTTTCTTGGGACTGTAAATCATCCCTAAAAGACTGCTGCTGATGATGCTGAGTGCCAGCCTCCACCTCCATGCTGACACAATCCTCCTCCTCCTCCTCCTCCTCTTCCTCTTCCTGTGCGATGGGTGGGACAGAAGGAACACTGTCTGGGTAAAGGGGGCCTTGAGAGGCAAGGAAGTCCTCCTCTTCCTGCCTCTGTTCTGCCTCAAGTGCCCTGTCCATTATTCCACGCAGCGTGTGCTCCAACAGGTGGACAAGAGGTACAGTGTCACTGATGCATGCACTGTCACTGCTCACCATCCTCGTGGCCTCCTCAAATGGTGCCAGGACAGTGCATGCATCCCTGATCATGCCCCACTGGCGTGGAGAAAAAAAACCAAGCTCCCCTGACCCTGTCCTGGTGCCGTAGTCGCACAGGTACTCATTGATGGCCCTCTGCTGCGTGTGCAGCCGCTGCAGCATGGCCAACGTTGAGTTCCACCTGGTGGGCATGTCACATATAAGGCGGTTCTTGGGCAGGTTCAACTCCTTTTGCAGCTCAGCCAGGCGAGCACTGGCATTATAAGATCTGCGGAAATGCACACAGACTTTCCTGGCCTGCCTCAGGACATCCTGTAAGCCCGGGTACCTGCCCAAGAACCGCTGCACCACCAGGTTAAGGACGTGAGCCACACAGGGCACATGGGTCAGTTGTCCCTGTCGGAGGGCGGAGAGGAGGTTGGTGCCATTGTCGCAAACCACCATTCCTGGCTTAAGCTGGCGTGGCGTCAACCACCTCTCGGCCTGGCCCTGCAGAGCAGACAGGACCTCTGCCCCAGTGTGGCTTCTGTCCCCCAAACACACCAGCGCAAGCACGGCATGGCATCTTTTTGCCTGCGTACTTGCGTAGCCCCGTGAACGGCTACGGAGCACCGCTGGTTCATAGGACAAACCACAGGAAGAGGCCATGGAGGAAGAAGAAGAGGAGGGGGTGGAGGAGAGAGGTGTGTCACAACCAGTAGTAGCATTTTGGAGGCGTGGCGGTGGAACAACCTCCAACACTACTGCACCTTGTCCTGCATCCTTCCCAGCTGCCAAAAGAGTGACCCAATGGGCCGTGAAAGAAAGGTAACGTCCCTGTCCATGCCTGCTGGACCATGAGTCAGCGGTAATATGCACCTTACCGCTGACCGCCCTGTCCAGCGAGGCCAAGACATTGCCTTCCACATGCCGGTAGAGAGCCGGAATAGCCTTCCGTGAGAAAAAGTGGCGTTTGGGAACCTGCCACTCAGGAACCGCACATTGCACAAACTCACGGAAGGGGGCCGAGTCTACCAACTGAAAAGGCAGCAGTTGAAGCGCTAGCAATTTAGCCAAGCTAGCATTCAACCGCTGGGCATGTGGATGGCTGGGAGTGAACTTCTTTCGACGGTCCAGCAGCTGGGGCAGGGAAATTTGCCTGCTAGAATCGGACGTCGGTGTACTGCTAGCAGAGTGGCCGCAAGTACTTGGCTGTGACACACCTAATTCTACACCTTCATTCCTCTCAGTGCATGTTTCAGAGAGGACTGAAGTTATAGTGGGGTTGGAGATCCCAGCTGATGCGGTGCAAGGAGAGGTCCGCTTTGTTCTTTGGTGTGGGTCTTTGAGGTAGGCTTGCCAACGAGCTGCATGGCAGGTCAACATATGTCTGGTCAGGCATGTGGTACCCAAGCGGCTGATGTTTTGGCCACGCGATATACGCTTGAGACATATGTTGCAAACAGCAGCTGTGCGATCTGATGCACTAGCCTCAAAAAAGGCCCACACCAAGGAACTTTTTGAATGACGGGCAGAGGCTGCGCCCTGCACAGGCGGAGCTCTGCGGTGTGATTCCGTCGGTGTACTGCCCTTACGCTGGCCACCAAAGGGCATCCTGCCTTGTTGGAGATGTGCCTCCTCCTCATCCTCCTCCTCCTCCTCTCTCCTATTAGGCACCCACGTGGAGTCAGTGACCTCATCATCCCCTCCCTCCTCATCACTGGAGCCAATCTGGCAGTATGCTGCAGCTGCTGGAACATGACTGCCAGATTGGTGTCCTTCTTGAGCATCCCCTCTGTCTGCTCTCACGCTACTGCCTTCCTGTAGCTGGGTTTCATCATCAGACCCTTCGAAACGCTGGGCATCCTCCTGGAGCATGTACCCAACACTGTGCTCAAACAGTTCGGGGGACTCCTCAGGAGGAGGACATGGTGGGTCTAGGGAAGGAGTGACTGATGATGAGTCTGACATTGATACCAGGGAAGAGGACGCTTTGGCAGCTGCTTTGCCAGTACCCTGAGCCTGGGTGAGAGAGGATGAGGAGGAGGAGGAGGGCTTGGTCATCCACTCTACCAAGTCTTCGGCATGATGTGGCTCAACATGTCCAGCTGCCGAAAAGAAGGACAAGCGTGTCCCATGGCCATGTGCTGATGACAATGCACCGCGTCCACGACCAGCACTGTTGCCCCCAGACACAGAGCCTGCTTGCCCTCTTTTATTGCCTCCTGACTGTCTGCCTCTCCTTGTTTGCCTTCCAGACATTCTAATAGATGGCCTGCAGGGAGATGGGAAAAAAGCAATAAGGGCTACCTTCAGGTGTCCTTCTCTGTCCCTTTACTTAAGGATTTCTAAATATGGTTGAGGATTATTGCTTTTGCACAGAATAGCACAACGACAATTTCCCTGACTGTCCAAAAAACAAGGATTTCAAAGATGGTTGATGAGGAATGCTTTGGCACACTATAGCACAAGGAGAATTCCCCTCACTTTCCTTCTTTGTCCCTAGAAACAAGGACTGGCACAGTGAAAGAAACTGACACTCTCCCTACCTACAGTTTTCTGTCCCTAGAAAAAATGTTTTTTTAAAGCACACTATAGCACAAGGAGAATTCCCCTCACTTTCCTTCTTTGTCCCTAGAAACAAGGACTGGCACAGTGAAAGAAACTGACACTCTCCCTACCTACAGTTTTCTGTCCCTAGAAAAAATGTTTTTTTAAAGCACACTATAGCACAAGGAGAATTCCCCTCACTTTCCTTCTTTGTCCCTAGAAACAAGGACTGGCACAGTGAAAGAAACTGACACTCTCCCTACCTACAGTTTTCTGTCCCTAGAAAAAATGTTTTTTTAAAGCACACTATAGCACAAGGAGAATTCCCCTCACTTTCCTTCTTTGTCCCTAGAAACAAGGACTGGCACAGTGAAAGAAACTGACACTCTCCCTACCTACAGTTTTCTGTCCCTAGAAAAAATGTTTTTTTAAAGCACACTATAGCACAAGGAGAATTCCCCTCACTTTCCTTCTTTGTCCCTAGAAACAAGGACTGGCACAGTGAAAGAAACTGACACTCTCCCTACCTACAGTTTTCTGTCCCTAGAAAAAATGTTTTTTTAAAGCACACTATAGCACAAGGAGAATTCCCCTCACTTTCCTTCTTTGTCCCTAGAAACAAGGACTGGCACAGTGAAAGAAACTGACACTCTCCCTACCTACAGTTTTCTGTCCCTAGAAAAAATGTTTTTTTAAAGCACACTATAGCACAAGGAGAACTCCCCTCACTTTCCTTCTTTGTCCCTAGAAACAAGGACTGGCACAGTGAAAGAAACTGACACTCTCCCTACCTACAGTTTTCTGTCCCTAGAAAAAATGTTTTTTTAAAGCACACTATAGCACAAGGAGAATTCCCCTCACTTTCCTTCTTTGTCCCTAGAAACAAGGACTGGCACAGTGAAAGAAACTGACACTCTCCCTACCTACAGTTTTCTGTCCCTAGAAAAAATGTTTTTTTAAAGCACACTATAGCACAAGGAGAATTCCCCTCACTTTCCTTCTTTGTCCCTAGAAACAAGGACTGGCACAGTGAAAGAAACTGACACTCTCCCTACCTACAGTTTTCTGTCCCTAGAAAAAATGTTTTTTTAAAGCACACTATAGCACAAGGAGAATTCCCCTCACTTTCCTTCTTTGTCCCTAGAAACAAGGACTGGCACAGTGAAAGAAACTGACACTCTCCCTACCTACAGTTTTCTGTCCCTAGAAAAAATGTTTTTTTAAAGCACACTATAGCACAAGGAGAATTCCCCTCACTTTCCTTCTTTGTCCCTAGAAACAAGGACTGGCACAGTGAAAGAAACTGACACTCTCCCTACCTACAGTTTTCTGTCCCTAGAAAAAATGTTTTTTTAAAGCACACTATAGCACAAGGAGAATTCCCCTCACTTTCCTTCTTTGTCCCTAGAAACAAGGACTGGCACAGTGAAAGAAACTGACACTCTCCCTACCTACAGTTTTCTGTCCCTAGAAAAAATGTTTTTTTAAAGCACACTATAGCACAAGGAGAATTCCCCTCACTTTCCTTCTTTGTCCCTAGAAACAAGGACTGGCACAGTGAAAGAAACTGACACTCTCCCTACCTACAGTTTTCTGTCCCTAGAAAAAATGTTTTTTTAAAGCACACTATAGCACAAGGAGAATTCCCCTCACTTTCCTTCTTTGTCCCTAGAAACAAGGACTGGCACAGTGAAAGAAACTGACACTCTCCCTACCTACAGTTTTCTGTCCCTAGAAAAAATGTTTTTTTAAAGCACACTATAGCACAAGGAGAATTTCCCTCACTTTCCTTCTTTGTCCCTAGAAACAAGGACTGGCACAGTGAAAGAAACTGACACTCTCCCTACCTACAGTTTTCTGTCCCTAGAAAAAATGTTTTTTTAAAGCACACTATAGCACAAGGAGAATTCCCCTCACTTTCCTTCTTTGTCCCTAGAAACAAGGACTGGCACAGTGAAAGAAACTGACACTCTCCCTACCTACAGTTTTCTGTCCCTAGAAAAAATGTTTTTTTAAAGCACACTATAGCACAAGGAGAATTCCCCTCACTTTCCTTCTTTGTCCCTAGAAACAAGGACTGGCACAGTGACACTCTCCCTACCTACAGTTTTCTGTCCCTAGAAAAAAAGTTTTTTTAAAGCACACTATAGCACAAGGAGAATTCCCCTCACTTTCCTTCTTTGTCCCTAGAAACAAGGACTGGCACAGTGAAAGAAACTGACACTCTCCCTACCTACAGTTTTCTGTCCTTAGAAAAAATGTTTTTTTAAAGCACACTATAGCACAAGGAGAATTCCCCTCACTTTCCTTCTTTGTCCCTAGAAACAAGGACTGGCACAGTGAAAGAAACTGACACTCTCCCTACCTACAGTTTTCTGTCCCTAGAAAAAATGTTTTTTTAAAGCACACTATAGCACAAGGAGAATTCCCCTCACTTTCCTTCTTTGTCCCTAGAAACAAGGACTGGCACAGTGAAAGAAACTGACACTCTCCCTACCTACAGTTTTCTGTCCCTAGAAAAAATGTTTTTTTAAAGCACACTATAGCACAAGGAGAATTCCCCTCACTTTCCTTCTTTGTCCCTAGAAACAAGGACTGGCACAGTGAAAGAAACTGACACTCTCCCTACCTACAGTTTTCTGTCCCTAGAAAAAATGTTTTTTTAAAGCACACTATAGCACAAGGAGAATTCCCCTCACTTTCCTTCTTTGTCCCTAGAAACAAGGACTGGCACAGTGAAAGAAACTGACACTCTCCCTACCTACAGTTTTCTGTCCCTAGAAAAAATGTTTTTTTAAAGCACACTATAGCACAAGGAGAATTCCCCTCACTTTCCTTCTTTGTCCCTAGAAACAAGGACTGGCACAGTGAAAGAAACTGACACTCTCCCTACCTACAGTTTTCTGTCCCTAGAAAAAATGTTTTTTTAAAGCACACTATAGCACAAGGAGAATTCTCCTCACTTTCCTTCTTTGTCCCTAGAAACAAGGACTGGCACAGTGAAAGAAACTGACACTCTCCCTACCTACAGTTTTCTGTCCCTAGAAAAAATGTTTTTTTAAAGCACACTATAGCACAAGGAGAATTCCCCTCACTTTCCTTCTTTGTCCCTAGAAACAAGGACTGGCACAGTGAAAGAAACTGACACTCTCCCTACCTACAGTTTTCTGTCCCTAGAAAAAATGTTTTTTTAAAGCACACTATAGCACAAGGAGAATTCCCCTCACTTTCCTTCTTTGTCCCTAGAAACAAGGACTGGCACAGTGAAAGAAACTGACACTCTCCCTACCTACAGTTTTCTGTGCCTAGAAAAAATGTTTTTTTAAAGCACACTATAGCACAAGGAGAAATCCCCTCACTTTCCTTCTTTGTCCCTAGAAACAAGGACTCGCACAGTAAAACACACTGACACTCTCCCTACCTATCCTTCTCTTTCCCTAAACTAAAGGAATCCAGGTTAAGCAAGAAAGAAATAAATGTCACTGTCCCTGCCTATGCTTGTCTTTCCCTGCTCCGGAACACACTACACTAGGCCGCCGTGCTGGCGGCCTTTTATAGTGTGGGGCGTGTACTAAACACCCTCAGCAATAATTGGCCACAGGCATCCTGCCTGTGGCCAATCATTGCTCTCCTCGCTGCCGGCGCTGTGATTGGCCAAGCATGCGGGGTCACAGTGCATGCTTGGCCAATCACAGCGCCTGGATGACACTGCGATGGCGTAGTGCATTGTGGGCCGTTCGCGTCACTCGAATTTGGCGTGAACGGCCCAAATCGTTCGATCTTCGTCGAACGATCGAACAGCCGATGTTCGAGTCGAACGTATGTTCGACTCGAACACGAAGCTCATCCCTAATCACGGCCATTGAAGACAGTTGAACCAAAGCTCATAAAAAGTTTATTCTCCCAGGCTCAACTTTCAGTTCCTTTGAGCAGATAATTACACAGAATGTCCATCCAATTCATCACCCTTCAGGGACCATGTTGGCCAGGTGTGAGGGGGCAGTTAATTATCCTCAGGAGTTCCGCTGTTTAGATAATAACGACCTTATGCCTTGTTCTAGCCATGTTTACTGCAGGCTGGCTGTAAACACTGTATTACCTAGTACACACGACCGGTTTTTCCGTCGGATAAAAAAACAACGGTTTTCCCGACAGAATTCCTCTCAGGCTACTTTGCATACACACGCTTAGACAAAAGTCCGCCCGTCCAAAGCGCGGTGACGTACAACACATACCACGGCACTATAAAGGGGAAGTTCCTTTCCAACGGGGCCACCCTTTGGGCTGCTTTTGCTGATCCTCGTGTTAGTAAAAGTTTGGTGAGAAGCGATTTGCAATTTTCAGCCTCGTGCTTTTCAGTCCGTTACAGCGTGATGAATGTGCTATCTCCATTACGAACGCTAGTTTTACCAGAAAGAGCGTTCCCGTCTCATACTTGATTCTGAGCATGCACGGTTTTCTGCCCATCAGAAAACCATACAGATGAACGGATTTCCCACTTGGATTTTTGTCCTGATGGGAAAAAAGAGATCCTGATTAGAGTTGAGCGGACACCTGGATGTTCGGGTTCAGCCTAACTTCAGTAAAAAGTTCGAGTTCGGGACCGAACTTGACCCGAACTTGACCCCGAACCCGAACCCCATTGAAGTCAATAAGACCCGAACTTCTGAGGACTATTAGCGCTTGTTTCCTGTGCTTAGAACTGTCCCTGCACAAAGTGTAATTTCTGAAGGAAAAAAAGTCATTTAAACTCACTCGCGGCTATTAATGAATTGTTGGCTCCCGGCAATACATAGAAAAGTCATTCATAAAAAAAAAAAAAAAAGCATGGGGGTTCCCCCAAATTCAATTACCAGGCCCTTCAGGTCTGCTATGGATATTAAGGGGAACCCTGGCGTAAAAAAAAAAAAAAGAATGCGTGCGGTTCCCCCCAAATATCCATACCAGGCCCTTCAGGTCTGGAAAGGATTTTAAGGGGAACTCCACCCCAAATAAAAAAAATGGCGTGGAGTACCCCCAAAAATCCAGGCCAGACCCTTTATCTGAGCACGCAACCTGGCAGGCTGCAGGAAAAGAGAGGGGATGAGATAGCGCCCCCCCTCCTGAACCGTACCATGCCACATGCCCTCAACATGGGGAGGATGTCCCCATGTTGATGAGGACAAGGGCCTCATCCCCACAACCCTTGCCCGGTGGTTGTGGGGGTCTGCGGGCGGGGGGCTTATCGGAATCTGGAAGACCCCTTTAACAAAGGGGACCCCCAGATCCTGGCCCCCACCCCATGTGAATTGGTAATGGGGTACATTGTACCCCTACCATTTCACAAAGAAAGTGTAAAAATTAAAAAAAAAATACACAGACACCGTTTGGAAAGTCCTTTATTAAAAATAAAAAAAATAAAAAATAAGAAAAAACATTCCAGCGATGAAATCCAGTGTCCCGCGGCGATCCCGATGTCCAGCGCTGTTCAGACGAAATGTCATTGGCTGAGCCTGAGCGGACCTGATGGGGAACTTCCTCGGCAGTGTTTTAAATTAATACACCCACCCCTTCTAAAGTTCCCCATCAGATCCGCTCAGCCAATGACGTAGTGTAAGGCTGAGGACCTGATGCGGAACGTGAGAAAGGGCGGGTCTATTCATGTATTAAACTGTGGATGAAGTTCCCCATCAGGTCCGCCCCCTCGTATGTCAGACCCCGCCTACGTCATTGGATGAGTGGACCTGATACTGAATATGCCACTGTAATACAAGTATAATGAAAAGCCACTGTACACTTAAGCTGGGTTCACACTGATTTGCTGAGGTTTAGGCACTGCATGATTGTATGTACATCTTACATGTGATTTTAGGTACGATCTCATTGACTTCTATTTCACTGTGCATTTTCTGAAAGTGCATCAAAGTCCTGCATGCTGCATCTGCATGGTCTAATAGAAGTCAATGGGGCCACACCTAAAACCATATGTAAAATGCGCATACAGTTGTGCTGCAGTGTGTTTAAAATCAATAAAAAATTTCTGCATTGCATTTAAATTAAAAAATATATTTTTTTTTTCCAGATGAAAACTGTTTATACCTCAAAACTATCGGCCTGTACAAAAAAAGGTGCAAAAGCTAAAGGTTTACATCTGTATATTTTGTCCATCTTCTGTCTGAAAATGAAAAACAAACACAACCATTTCTTATTTCCATCTGCAATCCACTTGCTCTCTCCCTCAGAAACAGTGACTTTTCAGAAAAGGATTAAAAGCTGTACAGCCAATTTATCTTTAACCACTTCAGCCCCGGAAGGACTTACCCCCTTCTTGACCAGAGCATTTTTGTGCGACCTTGTACCCAAACAAAATTGATGTCCTTTTTTCTCACAAATAAGATTTTCTTTTGGTGGTATTTGATCACCTCTGCGGTTTTTATTCATTGTATTTATTGTGCTATAAACAAAAAAAGAGCGACAATTTTGAAAAAAAAGAAATATTTTTTACTATAATAAATATCCCCAAAAAATATATAAAAAAACTATTTTCTTCCACAGTTTAGGCTGATATGTATTCTTCTACATATATATTTTTGGTAAAATTCGCAATAAGTGTATATTGATTGGTTTGCGCAAAAGTTATAGTGTCTACAAAATAGGGGATAGATTTATGGCATTTATATTATTATTATTTTTTTACTAGTAATGGTGGCGATCTGCGATTTTTATCGTGACTGCGACATTGCGGCGGACAGATCGGACACGTTTGACACTTTTTTAGGACTATTGACATTTATACAGCGATCAGAGCTAAAAATAGCCACTGATTACTGTATAAATGTCACTGGCACGGAAAGTTTAAACACTAGGGGGTGATCAAGGGGTTAAGTGTGTTCCCTGGATGTGTTCTAACTGTAGGGGGATGGGCTCACTACAACATGACAGAGATCACTGCTCTCGATGACAGGGAGCAGTAAATTCCTGTCATGTTGCTAGGCAGAACAGGGAAATGCCTTGTTTACATATGCATGTATACTCTGCCTTTCCTCACCGCAATCACGGTCCGCCGGCTAACATTGAGTTTGCGGGACCCGTAGGCATGCGCCCGCTAGGCGAGAATTTTAAAGGGACATACGGGTACGTCCTTTTGCCTGCCCGTGCCATTCTGCCGACGTAAATCGACATGCGGCTGTCGGCATGTGGTTAAAAAAGTAACATGATTTTTCATTGCAAAACGCAATCTGCTTACTGTATCCCTCATAAATTTCTGCCTATCCATTTAAGGCTTCAAAGTGTGATGCAAATCTGTACAGTATTTAGCATTTTAATAAAAAAACAAATGAATCTATTTTATAATTTCCAGATGCAATATCTAATAAAATTGCTGAGAAATTGTTGTGGTTCAAATGTGTGAAATGTTTGTTTCCAGTTTAAAAAAAAACACATATTTTTCACAATTGTACATGCTTGGATTTGTTAAAAATTGTGGCCTGGCCCCAAAGTCCCAATACTTGCAGTGCAAAACATTGTTTTCACAAGACTCGGTCTGCTTTCTCTCTTACTCAAAAATTGTGAATTATACAATAAGGATATAAAAGGTGTGCTTCAAATCAGTATAATGTTTCAGTCTTCAGTATTATATAATAGACAATAAATTATCGTATTACAGACTATTAAAAAGGCCATAAAAACCTTGCTGCAAATGTATACAATTTTTTCTTCAGTCACAGAAAAAAGAGACACTGTTTAGTCCAGATGAAATCTGCCTGCTCTCTCATGCTGACATTGCTCCTTGGCAAAAAGGAGTACATGCTGTTCAGCAAATTGATTGAAATCTTCTGGCTTATGGCTCTGAAAAAGCACACTTTATTTATATTTCATGATAAAACCTGCTTAGTTTCTCCATCCTCTATTGGAAAATATGCTTAAATGGTGTGCAGCATGTAAATATTTCTAGCTCTTGATTCTGACAGCATGAACGGAATATTTTTTTTGACAATAGAAAATGCCTCAATTATTCCTTTACCATGGTGCCCAAGTAAAATTACTTACATAATGTGCAGCAAGTCCACACAATATTTATGGCTGCTGTCTTTGAAATATCATATTCTGGTATTTCTAAAAATGCACTGGTCTTTCCCTCTTACGTTCCTAATCAAACTGATAACATATTCTTCAGCCCCTGTGCCATATGGTTGTCTCTGAATCTGCACTATAATTTGTTCTAGTTCACCTTAAAAACCTCTGGAATGTGAGTTTGTAGTTTTGAAGTGCTTTTCTGAAACCTTGAGTTGACATTTTGTTAAAATTTGTACAAAATATTGTGGTACTGTAAAAGAAGATAACAAGCTATACTATGTGACTTGTTTTGACACTGTTAAGCATTTTTTATGAAGTTGATAGCATTACCTTTATATTTTGCAAGTATGTGCTTTGCAATAGATTTTGGCACTCAATTATAGTCTACTGTATCTTTTTTGAAAAAAACTACCTACGGTAATAGAAACTTTTTTTGAGTGAAAATTAATAATATTGGGTTGCTGTATATAAGCCAATTGATATTATAAAGGTAAACTAAATTATCACACATGCAATTTATGTGATGCTACCGCATGGTATCGTTGACGGTATCCCTAAGAATCGTAATGTTCTGTAAAACCACAGTTATTTGTTTTCATGAATTAGTACATTTTCTTCCGGGCCCTGCCCAGCTTTCCTGGCAATCTCTTGCCTATTAGCCCAGAAAATGACCATTACCGATCCCTAAGATTCGGTTCCCATTAATTTCAATAGGGTTCGCATTTAGCATCCAGACTTTCATCAATTTTGAAAACTTACCCAAATGCATTTAGCTCATCACTAATCATAACTTCCTGTGGAAAGAAGACATTTTGTTTCCTGCTGCACTGAAATTACAAACTGTGTTATCAGCCCTGCCAAGTTAATCTCTGTAGTCTACAGAACCCATTATGGAGGTGAGGAAAGAGAAGGGAGATGTTATGCAAACCAAATGAAGACGAACCAAAGAACCAAATGAGCAAGCTAGTGTGATGAGACTGTTCTCAATGGATAAAATACAGTTAGTGAGCATTGTCACCAAAGAAAAGGAAGTATTAACCGCTTGCCGACCAGCCGCCAACATTATACTGCGGCAGGTTGGCACTATCCCGCAAATCGCCGTAGCTGTACGTTGCCGCAGGAACTCACTTTTGTGAGCGCTCCCTTTGGCCAGCAGGCAAGCCAATCAGCGGGTCCGGAAGACTCGATGTCCGCCGGCCACCTGCGATCGTTCCCTGCAGTGACAGAACGGGGATCTGCCTGTTTAAACAAGGGAGATCTCTGTTCTGACAGGGGAGATCACACAGATCCTGTCTTTCTGCTAAGCAGGAAGATGAATCTTTGTGTTTCCCCAGTCACACAGTCACCTATAAAGTTAGAAAACACAAACAGGGAGCACATTTAACCCCTTGATCGCCCCTGATGTTTACCCCTTCCCTGGCAGTGTCATTAGTACAATAACAGTGCATATTTTTAGCACTGATTATTGTAATAATGTCACTGATTCCCAAAACAGTGTAAAAAATGTCAGTTAGGTGTCCGATCTGTCCGCCACAATGTCACAGTCCCACTAAGAATCACTAGTAAAAAAAAAATAATAATAATTTAAATGCCATAAATCTATCCCCTATTTTGTAGACACAATAACTTTTGTGCAAACCAATCAATATGCGCTTATTGTGATTTTTTACCAAAAATATGTAGCAGAATACATATCAACCTAAACTGATAAATACTTTTTTTTTTTTTTTTTTTTGGGGGGGGGGAAATGTTTTATAACAGAAAGTAAAACATTTATTCAATTTTTTTCAAAATTGTAGCTCCTTTTTTGTTTATAGCACACAAAATAAAAACCGTAGAGGTGATCAAACACCACCAAAAGAAAGCTCTATTTGTGGGAAAAAAAAAGGACATAGATTTTGTTTGGGTACAGCGTCGCACGAGCACGCATTTGTCAGTTAAACCGATGCAGTGCCGTATCGCAAAAAATGGCCTGGTCAGGAAGTGGGTAAATCCTTCTGGGGCTGAAGTGGTTAAACTGGCAGGCTCACAATGTGAAAAGAAAGATAAAAACAGTGACAAAAAAACAAACAAATGCAGTTACCACATTTAAGGAGTGGTAAGCTGAAATGAATTGCATTTTTGTTCTGTCATTTACATACACTTTTACCACCATTTACTGTCTAAAAATAGCTTTATTCTTCATTAATTGAATAGGAAATTGATCTCAGTATACCCAATGTATTCGTCTTAAACTGATATTTTTTTTTAAAGGCATGCTATAATAATATCCCCTAAAAATTGACAAAGGAAAAAATATACAGACAAAGACAAATTTTATTTTTCCGATAGCTGATTTAACGCTAACTTGGCACAAACAATATCCCTTCAGTCTAAGTTAACTACTTTGTTCCATGATTAATAAACCCCAGCATGAAATATCAGGTATAACAGCTGAGGCTTCATCATAGGGACACCATCAGGGGTACAATATATTGGAACCAGCATTGGATACTAGATCCTATATACAGAGTCACACAGAGTGAGGAAGGGAACAATTGAGGTAATGAACACATTTACTACCGTTACTGAGGTTCTAATCCTTTATTTCTTACATAGCTTATTCTGTAATTTTCATCTTTTATCTAAATTGAGTGCAGCCCAATATATTGTTTTACAAAAAAAGTATTGATCGCATTGAGTATTTCCTATAAAAGGCACACACAGCTGTACCAAAGTTGTTTTTTGCTACCGACAGCGCATAATCTGAGAAGCTTGTACAAAAAAAAATTAAAGCCCTTATCATTAATTATAACACCTCCTGTGAAACATAAGGGCTGAATAATTATGGATGTGTGGTTCCTGAAAGTACAATTTAGCTTAGAAATTCTCTCTAAATTCAGCCTTTGACTGTCAACCTACAGTACAAAGGACCATAAAACCAACCCACTCCATTCATTGTGTCTTACCTGAACTAAATTACCTCCTTACATATCTATGTTTCTATTTCTTTTGTTCGGTAATATTATGTAGTTTTAGTTGTTTTAATTTTTAATTTGAGTATTTTTTTTGTTTTTGTTTTTATTGCTGTCGGTTTTCCTGCTATCTCTTTGTCCTGATGACCATTATCAATGAGACAGGATGGGGAAATCTAAAATGTTATAGCTGTCCCCAGGACATGAGGTGAGGGGAAATCTTGCAATGGGGGCATCTATTCCAGAGGCAGCTGCTGAAGAGGAAAGCTTCTATTACTTTGTAGGAAAATCTCCTTAAAGTGGTTGTAAATCCCAGTCAAATGTGAACTAAGCACATACAGTACAGTATATCTGTAGTGTTTACTTATCTCTCTCCAAAGCTCTAAGTGTCATTTCTTTCTGGTGCTCCGTTCCTCTGTTATCAGCTTGAGTCACTGCTGAGAAGTTTTCTCGACACATGAGATAAAATTTGTGTCGGGACGGGAGATAAGCACACAGCTTGTCTATTCAGAATAAAGCTCTGCATGTTCCTTCATTCCTCTACCTATGTGGAGGGGGGGGGGGTGTTCCTTTCCGCCAATCAGCTCTCACACAGTATATAAGAGCTGTAACTGCAGTTCTCCATCCTCTCCTCTGTACTCCTCACTGATTCATTAGGATTTTATCACAAATAAGCACTATTGAAGAATTGTAGACAATAGAAGACTACAGATAAAGAAGTAAAGCTTATGTAGGATGATTTGTTTAATCTCTGTGTATCATCTGAGGCCAGTCACTTCACTGGGTATATGTAAGGGTTTACATCCACTTTATGGGGCAGAGACAGCGACTCAAAAATTAAAAAAAATTCACTAATGGAAGGAGCGCCAGACCAAAGTATATAAGAGCACACATTAATTTATTGGTTTACACTAAAAACAGCCAGTGCATTTCAGGGGTCCACCCCCCCCACACCTTCATCAGGACTTAGGAGATAAACTAAGAACCTTGAATAGACTCAAAAATAGGGCTTGTCTGTGTAAATAAATGTAGAGAAGCCAATTGTTGGATCAGAGAGTTATTGGCCAGCAGTGTCTGTGAGCAAAATCAAGATTTATTGAGGAAGAGTTTTTTCTGACGCCTGAAATGTATTGGCTGTTTTTTTTTTGTGAAAACCAATAAATTAATTTGGCCTTTTTTATCCTTTGGTCTGGCACTCCTTCCATTGGTGTATGTTTTTCTTTTTTTCTGGTAACCTCAAGGGTACCCATGGCCTGTTGTAAGCAGCCCAACTTGAGTAAGTTGTCTCTATTAATCCCTTGTTTGTCAACCTTTTAAAGCAAATATAAAGTCCACATTAAAAAAAAATATATGCTTCTATGCCATATATCCTTGTCACAAAACAAATTCAGTATGCATGCCAGCCAATAAACACTTGTAAATACGTTTTATTAATGTAAAATTTAAGTGGCAATCACATGACCACTATCCATTAACTGCCAAGACAATGAACAGTGGGTGGAAAGCAAAAGCGGGTTTTCAATGATTTTATCCTCTTAGCTGACAGCAGCCCGTGAAATAGTTTGATTTTGAAATAAGTCAGTTTATAATAACTGTGTGCAAAGAAGATCACATCGGAGGCAGGGCTGGCACTACCAATAGGCGAGATAGGCTCTGGCCTAGAGCGCACATCAGTAGGGGGCGCCGCGGCCTCGCTCAGTGGCAAGCAACATAGTCCCCCCAACTCAACCCCCACTCACCTGCCCGCCGACTCGCCTGCTGCACATTCCATGTGCCATAGTGATCCCTCATTCCTGCCTTCCATGTACCATAGTGATCCTTCCTTCCTGCCTTCCATGTACCACAGTGATCCTTTCTGCCTTCCATGTGCAATAGCGATCCTTCTTGTCTTCCATGTGCCATAGTGATCCTTCCTTCCTGCTTTCCATGTGCCATTGTGATCCTGCCTTCCATGTGCCATAGTGATCCTTCTTGCCTTCCAGATGTTATAGTAATCCTTCCTGGATTCTGTGTGCCATAGTGATCCCCCCTTCCTTTCTTCCATATACCATAGTGATCATTCCCTAGTTATTATTTTATTTTTTATATAGGACCACACATACACTTTAGCTATGCTAACTTCTGTGACATTTAAATTGTAGTTTAGTACAATAATTGTAGGATGGTCATAGTTGCCCATTACCTTATAGTGTTAATGAGAAGATTAACTAAAATGGTTCTATGGCCTTATTTCTTACTCCTTGGTATTTATATAGTAAAGGCAAAGGAAGCTGCACTTTGCAAGGCAATTTTCCACAGAACTTAGCAAGTGTGGGGAAATTTCACTTTGCAAAAATTATCCAATATTGTGCAAGGAAAGAAAAAACAAAATGTTTGCTTGCACACGATTGGATGTTGCAAGTCAGTAGAGCTTCACCTCATTGTCTAAGCTCTGGAGAAAATTCCCCTGCAAAGTGCAACTTCCCTTGCAAATTGAACAGTCTATTTGCTTTTAGTAATTTAATCCTTTTATTTACCCTTTGTTACCCCTACTTTGTCATAGTCAAACTTTGTTTAAATAACATTAGTCTATTGTTACTTGAATACTATTCTTTATGAATCAGTATCTGAATTCAAAAGCCAATCTAGGATTTGGCTTAAGCATATCTCTCCTCAAGCCCCATCTCCAGTTAAAATGTTTTTTTTTATGGCTAAAATGGGAAAGAGTTGCATACAGTATGTCAGGTTTTTCTTGCCAACTTTGTTCCCCTCACTTCTTGTTAGAACAAATAAATGAGAGCAAATCTCTCAACTGACAAAAGAGAATTTATAGTAGAAAGGAGATGGGTTTAGTTCCAAAAATCTCAAATTTCTTAACCTATAAGTAACTTTTGGTGTCCTTACTTCAATACTTAATACAGAACAACAATTTAAAACCCAACTCCAGACAAAATAGTTTTGGCTTTTTTCAGGCAAACCTGATCGAAAACTCCATGCAGCTCTATGAGGAGGCTGATGTAAAGGGGAATGCGTCTGTTTACACCCACCTACCTTTGAGTCCGTCCAGGTATGGGGAAAAATGGAAAAGGACTGCATTCTTTTCTATTTTTCCTGAACCTAAACGTGATGGATTGGCGTTATCTTTATGTAAACGGACACAAGTCCAGCCACTCATGGATCCACTCATGTCCACTGGACACAAACTGAATGGGTACGGAGGTAAAAAAACTGACATCTGAAGCGACTCCATGTCAAAGAACCTTTACTTCCTGGTGACAGGGTTTTGCCAGGACAGGAATTGATGGGATATTTCTTTGGTGGAGACAGAGACAGCAACAAATGCACATTTATAGAAAATTGGGAGAGCATTAAAACACATTGCTCTTCCTGTCCCAATGACACCCACACATCACATTTCTTGTCACCTGGTGTCACCAAGAAATGAAGGAAAATACAGACAACAATAAAAACTTTTACCATCTTATTCATTTTTATTTAAAGTAAATTTAGTCATACCTGGTTCTCAATTAAACCAATTTTTTGGCACTTTCTATTTTGTACATTGAGTTTTTACCCAAGGTCTGACAGTAGCTGGTTGATGCCTGGGATTTAGGAGCAACCTATATATACTTGCAACACAAGACTTGCCTTCTATCTGCTTAAACGTTAAAAATAAACAACTTTATATTCAGAAGCATCTCTGACATGTCTTGTAATGTCCATGTCCAGCACTGCTCAAGTGAGAAAAATGATATAAAGAGTTGACTTCATGCTGTTATTGAGGTGGTGATGGTATTGTCAGCAGTAGCTTCACGACCCAAAAAACAAACTTTCTATGGAATTAGCTGCATTTACATACCACTGACCATAGTAGAGTATTTTACTAGGTTCGTCATAGAATAATGAAAAAGTTTACAGAAAGTTTTATATTGTTGACCAAACTTTTTCAGCGCCCTCCCAGCCATAGGGTGTGAAAGACAATTCTTATCCTGAGCAGTTAGCACAGCAATAGGTGTTTCCTCTACAGATTATTGGAGAAGTGAGTGAAGTTCTCTTTTTTGTATTTATCATTCTACCAGTGATGAATGCATCAGAACTGGTTCAGGTTTATTATTTTGCATGACTAATAAATGCCTGTGCAAGTATTAAATAAGGATGTAAATTTAATAAAATGCAAATTTATTCCCCTGTTTTTAGCTTGCTGTTTTTTGTATGGTTCTTGATCTATTACACAATGTAGCGTGCACATCTACCTGAGAGATCAAGTGTGATAGATGACTGTGAATAGTAAACATGAATAATCTAAATAGCACTTTATTGCAGGATTGAAATGACATAGGAGATACATAAAAAAGGAATGAGTCTCCGGTGAGCCCTCCAGCTTCCTGACTAAAACAAATTATTTGGATGCTGCAATATGACGATTAAACCCTTCTGTGCAGGCTAGTATAAATTATATGAAGTGTTTGTGCATAAGCCTCTACAGGTTGTATTTCTTGACAAAAAATCTTTCAGGAGCCACTAAACATAAATTAAAAGTTGATTTATGCATAGGTTTTAATTGCTTTCAAGGAATGTGTACATATCCTATTAGAGGTGAAGGTATGTAAAGAGTAGTGATGGAGAACATACTATGCTGCAATGAGGAGGTTGGCTAAGTAATCATTACCCTTGTGTGTGCTTGTTTATGAGTGTTTTCTTTTTGTAGAATTTTTATAGGTGCCAGCATCAGGTCATTTACAGTGCCTTAAAAAAGTATTCCTACCCCTCAAAACTTTCCACATTTTGTCATGTTACAACCAAAAACGTAAATGTATTTTATTTGGATTTTTTGTGATAGACCAATACAAAGAGGCACATAATTGTGAAGTGGCAGGAAAATAATAAGTGGTTTTCAATTTTATTTACAAATAAACATCTAAAAAGTGTGGCGTGCATTTGTATACAGCCCCCTTTATTCCGATACCCATACCTAAAATCTAGTGGAACTAATTGCATTCAGAAGTGTGTAATTTAGTCTCAGTATAAATACAGCTGTTCTGTGAAGCCCTCAGAGGTTTGTTAGAGAACCTTAGTGAACAAACAGCATCATAAAGGCCAAGGAACACACCAAATTTCCAAGCTCAACTTACCAACCAATCAGCAACCAACCAAATTCGAACAGTGTGTTAAAAACAGGGGTTGCTGTGAAGACCAGTTATAGGTAGGGGCAGTGACTGTTGTTTTTTTTTCTTTCAAGGAACACACCAGACAGGTCAGGGATAAAGTTGTGAAGAAGTTTAAAGCAGGGTTAGGTTATAAAAAAATATCCCAAGCTACCAAGACATGGCCGTCCACCTAAACTGACAGGCCGGGCAAAGAGAGCATTAATCAGTGAAGCAGCCAGCAGAAACTCTGGAGGAGCTGCAGAGATCCACAGATCAGGTGGGAGAATCTGTCCACAGGACAACTATTAGTTGTGCACTCCACAAATCTGGCCTTTATGGAAGAGTGGCAAGAAGAAAGCCATTGTTTAAAGAAAGCCATAAGAAGTCCCATTTGCAGCTTGAGAGAAACCATGTGGGGGACACAGCAAACACGTGGAAGAAGGTGCTCTGGGCAGATGAGACCAAAATTTTACTTTTTGGCCGGAAAAAAAAAATGTGTGGCAGAAAACTAACACTGTACATCACCCTAAACTCCATCCCCACCGTGAAACATGGTGGTGGCAGCATCATGTTGTGGGGATGCTTTTCTTCAACAGGGACAGGGAAACTGGTCAGAGTTGATGGGAAGATGGATGGACCCAAATAAAGGCCAATCTTAGAAGAAAACCTGTTAGAGTCTGCAAAAGACTTGAGACTGGGGCAGAGGTTCACCTTCCAGCAGGACAACGACCCTAAATATACAGACAGAGCTACAATGGAATGGTTTAGATCAAAGCATATTCAACTTACAAAGCCATCCACTAATCAGCCCCCAGCTACATCATTAACCTGGTCTCAAATTAGCAACCTAATCGTTCTCTTCATTCCTCCCAAGACCTCTTTCTCTCTAGCTACCTCGTCACTACCTCCCATGCTCGCCTCCAGAACTTTTACAGAGCCTCTCCCATCCTATGGAACTCCCTACCGCAATCTGTTTGATTGTCTCCTATTCTGTTTGCTTTTAGACGATCCCTAAAAAACATCCTCTTCAGAGAAGCCTATCCTGCCACCCCCTAACAACTGTACTTTTCTCCATTATCTCATCCCCCGCAGTTATTACCTTTTGTATCACTTGACCTCCCTCCTAGATTGTAAGCTATAATGAGCAGAGCCCTCTGATTCCTCCTGTATTGAATTGTATTGTAACTGTACTGTCTACCCTCATATTGTAAAGGCTATGCAAACTGTTGGCGCTATATAAATCTTGTAAAATAATAATGGGTTAGAATGGCCCAGTCAAAGTCCAGACCTAAATCCAATTGAGAATCTGTGGCAAGACTTGAAAATTGCTGTTCACAGATGCTCTTCATCCAATCTGACAGAGCTTGAGCTACTTTGCAAAGAAGAATGGGGACTCTCTCGATGTGCAAAGTTGGTAGAGACATTCCTAAAAAGACTTGCAGCTGTAATTGCAGCGAAAGGTGGTTCTACAAAGTATTGACTCAGGGGGGCTGAATACAAATTGCATGCCACACTTTTCACAAATTTATTTGTAAAAAAATTTAAAGCCATTTATCATTTTCCTTCCACTTCAAAATGATGTGCCACTTTGTGTTGGTCTATCGCATAAAATCCCAATAAAATACATTTACATTTTTGGCTGTAACATGACAAAATGTGAAAAATTTTATAGGATATGAATACTTTTTCAAGGCACTGTATAATTTTAAAGACACCCAGCACCCAAAAGTGCCCATAATTTACTAAGACAAATTGTTGATTCCCTTGCCACATCTTTCCTAACTGCTAAATGTCACACCTACCCTTAGATTTGGTAGTTAGGCTTCTGTGTTCTCCACTTATAGCAGCCACTTTCCCATAAGGCAAGCAGGCCTACTGGTACTCTGTTGCCCACATGTCTCATACACAATGCTATAGTGCCTGGCCACCACGCCGGGGCAGATGCAAACCAAGCACAGTGAACAGGTCCTTGTGGTTGGCAGACAGGCAGAGTGGTCCAGTGACAGTCCGGGTTCAGGGCAGGCAGAGTTTAAAGAGTAGCCAGGGTCAAATCTGTAATCAAAAGGTAGACAGAGTTCTAAGCATAGTCACAATCCGATCTGAGGTCCTCAACAAGGGAATCCAAACTAGCTGGCAGGACAAGGCTCGGGCGAAGATGAATGTCAAGGCACGGGAACAAGGCAGGAAAACAGGGAGCTTGAAGCACGTGTTTCAAACATTATTACAAGCATCACTCTGAGGGCTTGGAAGGCTTAAAACAGGGCAGGCTTATAGTATAACTTTTTTTTTAGCTTTGGATAGAGTGGAGAGGGATTAGAACACCTGACAATTTGTATTGCTGTCTGTGCCCCTGTTTAGGAGATTCACCTTCTCTATTTGTCCTGTTTACCATTATCATTGAAAGTGAAAGTAAAAAAAAATGCCAAATTTTGGGTTGTCACCAGAAAAGTAATAGAGGGGAAATCTTCCAATGGGAAAACTAGTTCTGGTGGGCTAGGGGTCCCCAAATAATTCCCTTAATTTGTAAAGATTTCCTCTCACTTCCTGTTTGAATATGGGACAGAAAGTGAAAGGAAATTTCCGAAATGCTACAGTATAAACTAACGTTGCATACAGAAATTATAATTCACTGTGAACATAAACAATGTTATTTGTTGAAGGTCAATCTGAGATCCATCAGTCATACGTAATCAACAGAATGAATGACGGCTGGAGGCACTGGAGGCGTTTTCTTCTTTCTTTTATCAAAAGTGGTAATAGAGTTTTGTATTTTCTAAGATAAACCCTGTAAAACAATACTTTAAACTTACAACTGCAAAGATTAATTTTATGTCTAATTATGATGGGCAAACAGAACTGGCGGTAAATCTTTTATCTGTAATACCCGTGTCAACGTCATGTAAATCTTGCCCTCACACAGCATCCTATTAATACAATATGATGTATCCAATGATCAAGGGACCATTACAATGTGATTCATTGTCTCTTTTGACATTAGCAGACCCCTTGAAAATGTTAGACTCTATAATTTACACATTTCAAATAGTCAGGTAACCTTTAGTGTAAGATAATGTTCTGCAAAAGCAGATGACAATACCTTTTTTTATTTTTTGGCGTTGACAATGGCAATCCATTCACACATGATAAAAATTAATTATTATCATAATTGAAAGTGATTCATACAGCCTATAGTCATTGCACTAGAGAGTTAAGAAAACACTTTTCATCAAATGGAAAGGGAAATAATCAAGGTAAGAGTATATTGTGCAGTTGTTCATTTGATGTACTTTGCATAAGATAATCATTTTATGGACTTATTTTTAATTACCAGTGGCTTTGTAAGAGTTTAACATTGGAAGAAAAAAGAGGCAAATCCTTCAGTTGATACTGTGCATTATCTACATTCAAGAGCACTTTAAACACAAACTCAGAAATGATATAACTTTTTGTTACATTTAAGAACTCTCTTTAAGTTTTTTTTAACTAAGCTCGGTATTCAATAGGAACTTGGAGACTTGCAAAAATTACAGTTCTTTAACCACTTGCTGACCACCCTATAGTACTTTTACTTCTACAGGGCAGCAGCTGTGGGCAGGATCACATTTATATACGTGATTCTGCATTTCCGCCTGCAGGGGGTGCAAGTGTGCCTTCGTAGGGCCGCTTCTGCTGTGTTCATTCACAGCACAATAAACAAAACATTAATTTGGTAAACTATTTGTTAAAATTCTTACCTCAATGCCTTGTAACATGATTACCAGATGTATGACACTAGTACCATTGTGTGTGTCATACTATACTTTACAAATACTTCAACAAGATACCTTCAACTGTTCATTGTTATTACAGCAGCTGCATCGCAACTGTGTTTATTGTCGCATACTTTCTCTTAAAACTCAACAAAAATTGATTGGGAAAAAAAAAAAAAAAGATTTATTAATAATGAAAAAAAAAAAACATCGAACACCAGCAAACAGAATGCATGGCAAAAGTGAAGATATACATATCTCACAAGAGTGAGTACACCCCTCACATTTTTGTAAATATTTTATGATATCTTTTCATGTGACAACACTGAAGAAATTACACTTTGCTACAAAGAAGTGAGTGTACAGCTTGTATAACAGTGTAAGTTTGCTGTCCCCTCAAAATAACTCAACACACAACCATAATTGTCTAAACCGCTGGCAACAAAAGTGAGTACACCCCGAAGAGAAAATGTCCAAATTGGGTCCGAAGTGTCAATATTTTGTGTGGCAACCATTATTTTCCAGCACTGCCTTAACCCTCTTCGGCATGGAGTTCACCAGAGCTTCACATGTTGCCACTGGAGTCCTTTCCACTCCTCCAAGACAACATCACGGAACTGGTGGATGTTAGAGACCCTGCACTCCTCCACCTTCTATTTGAGGATGCCCCACAGATGCTCAATAGGGTTTAGGTCTGGAGACATGCTTGGCCAGTCCATCACCTTTACCCTCAGCTGCTTTAGCAAGGCAGTGGTCATCTTGGAGGTGTGTTTGGAGTTGTTATTATGTTGGAATACTGCCCTGTGGCCCAGTCTCCGAAGGGAGGAGATCATGCTCTGCTTCAGTATGTCACAGTACATGTTGGCATTCATGGTTCCCTCAATGAACTGTAGATCCCAAGTGCTGGCAGCATTCATGCAGCCCCAATAATCCATGTCCTTAGTCTGCTTGTCTTCAGCAAACTGTTTGCGGGCTTTCTTGTGCACCATCTTTAGAAGAGGCTTCCTTCTGGGATGACAGTCATGCAGACCTATTTGATGCATTGTGCGGCATATGGTTTGAGCACTGACAGGCTGACCAACCTCTGCTCTGATTCAACCTCTGCAGCAATGTTGGCAGCACTTATGTCTATTTCCCAAAGACAACCTCTGGATATGATGCTGAGCACGTGCACTCAATTTCTTTGGTCGACCATGGTGAGGCTCGTTCTGAGTGGAATCTGTCCTGTTAAACTGCTGTATGGTCTTGGCCACCGTACTGCAGCTCAGTTTCAGGGTCTTGGCAATTTTCTTATAGCCTATGTCATCTTTATGTAGAGCAACAATTATTTTTTTTCATATACTCAGAGAGTTTTTTGCCATGAGGTGCCATGTTGAACTTCCAGTGACCAGTGTGAGAGAGTGAGAGCGATAAAACCAACTTTAACACACATGCTCCCGATTCACACCTGAGACCTTGTAACACTAACGAGTCACATGACACTGGGGAGAGAAAATGGCTAATGGGGCCCAATTTGGACATTTTCACTTAGGGGTTTACTCACTTTTGTTGTCACCGGTTTAGACATTAATGGCTGTGTGTTGAGTTATTTTGATTGGACAGCAAATTTACACTGTTATACAAGCTGTACACTCACTACTTTACATTGTTGCAAAGTGTCATTTCTTCAGTGTTGTCACATGAAAAGATATAATAAAATATTTACAAAAATGTGAGGGGTGTACTCACTTTTTAAGATACTGTACATGAACCATAAACCAGGTGTAGCGGCCATCCCAATTTATGGGACTCTATATGTGTAAATTTAGGGGTGGTCCGAGCCCATAGTTGGGCTCGGACTTGTTGATTAGAACAAATTGTGCTTCTGCTCTGGGTGCGATGCTGCCTGGCAGTACAGTTCTCTGTTGCCTGGGGGTGGCGCTTTCACTTCAGGCTCAGGTTGAACCACAGGAGGTATTGCAGCACTATTAGGTGTCCTCTCTCGGCAGCGGTGCGGTGGGCATGGTTGATCCCTTGTGCCTGCTGGGAGGGGGTACTTAAGGAGCAGACGCCACCAGGTGGGGGTTGTTGTAGGACTCCGGGGGACCCCTTGGTCCTGAAGGACGTGTGGCGCGTACCCCACCTGTGTGGCCCTCATGGCCAGGGGGTGCGTGCGTGTGCTTGAGTCTCGGGCACCTTCCGCCCGAGGCTGCATTGCTGTTTGGTAGGCCCAGTTCGGCTGGCTGAGGCCTACACCTTATGGAGGGATCCCAGGCTGCCCACCATTTGGGAGCCCAACTTTAGGAAAAGGAGTCCAGGGGAGGATCGGTCCCGGCGGAGATAGCGACAGTGCTGTTATCTCGGGGAGAGGCCTGGAGGCTTACCTAAAGAGGGATCCGCCATCTTTATTTGTGGAGGTTCAGGACAGTAATCATTCCTGTGGCAGAGGAATTCTCCTGATCGCAGCCTATTAAAAGGAAAGGAAAGCTTTAATCCGTGCTCCACTCCGGTTGCTAGGACCGCTCTTAAAGGGACTATCCGGGTGAGCTATAACCACTCAGGCTTGAGTGGCGACAAAAGTGTTCTTTGAGTGTTGCATGCCTGAACCTTCCCCTACTCTGTCGTTTCTACTCTCTCTCTCTTCCAAGTTTTACCTCAAGAAAAGAATAAAACCTTGCTGTTTAGGTTTTACACCTGCGTGGACATTGGCTTTATTACAAAGGGACTTCCACCTAGACAACAGAGACCAGGGATCCACTCTGGAGAGGTAACTCGCCGCAAGGCCCAAAATCTAACACCGCTCGCTTCTCCATACATGGAGTTGGATACAAGGCAAGTAGCAGGTGTGCCTTACTGCAAATGGGTGAAGCGGAAGGGTCTGTGTTCTACACGTGTAGCACAAAATACTAATACCGTATATACTCGAGTATAAGCCGACTCGAGTATAAGCCGAGGTACCTAATGTTGAAAAAAAAACTGGGAAACCTCACTGACTCGAGTATAAGCCGATACCCCACTGTTCCCTAGCTCGCTGTTCCCTATTTTACATTGTAAATATTACCTGTAAAGAAGTTGCGGCTGCGGCGTCCATCGTTCAAATTCCGCAGCGTCCATCGTTCAAATTCCGCGGTCTCTTCCTGTTCCTTCCTTGATAGGCGATTCTCAGCAGACACTCTCCGCCTATCACGATCATTCTCTCATCCTCAGTTTTCCCAGCAGACACTGTGTTGGGTGTTCCGCCAATCACAGACGTCTGCTGGAAAACTGAGGATGAGAGAACGTAGCAAGTAGCAAGGCACAGAATGCAGGAACTGACATTAAATCACAGCAGAGATCTGAATCACGGTCAGGAGCAGCGCATCAATAACCAGGTAGTCAATATACAGGCAAAGTACTGAGTCAGTAAAGAAGGTTAGGGAAAAGGTTATATACCTTGGGATCAGCTGGCTATGGGGAGACACCTGCTGGTGGACACCAGAACTACACCCTTCCACTCTGGGATCCACAGTGCCAACAGCAGATGATCCAGGTCCTCCAGCAGATGATTCCAGTGGAAAAATCTCAGTTTTTGACTTCCCAGTTTTGTACACAAACCAAAACTATTTCCAGGACATCCAATCCTAACAAGTGCAATTTTCATATATTTAAAGTTATGGAAAATACAAAAGGAGAAGTGGGAATATTCAAGTGTGAATGGGAACAGCATACATTTTAAAATAAGTAGGAACAGTGTCAGGGGCATTCAAAATTGTCACTGGAATGCTTAAGAGATATAAGAAAACAGTGGGTTACCTAATGCAACAGGCTTAAAATTACTTTTGGGTATATGGACCCGTTAAAGTAGGTCTAAACTTTAATTTGATGATATTTTATTTGCAAAACCACTGTCTATTGTGAACAATTGCCCTTTTTGTTCATAAAGTACTGTTTTTCGTTTTTTTCATCTTTTTTGCACCTCAGTGCTGCTGATCCTTCCCTTTATCTTTAATTCTCTCCCTGTCTATATTCACTTGCTTCACTGTTGGCTACACATCATTATTCTGTACCATCTTGTTGACAGCAGCTTGTAATCAGTTCAGGAGGTGCATGTACTAGGGAGACTACACTGGAGCACATTTGGCAGACAATATTCAGTTATTACTAGGGTTGAGCGGACACCTGGATGTTCGGGTTCGACGGGTTCGGCCGAACTTCGCAAAAAAGTTTGAGTTCGGGACCCAAACTTGACACCGAACCCGAACCCCATTGAAGTCAATGGGGACCAAACTTTTGAGGACTAAAATGGCTCTAAAATAGAAATGGAAAGGGCTAGAGGGCTGCAAATGGCAGTAAAATGTTAAGAGCATGGCAATTGCTCTGCAAACAAATGTGGATAGGGAAATAATAACTTAAAATAACATAAAATACATCAAAATAAAAAATAATAATCTTGACCTAGGAGGACGAGGTCCATATGGAGTAGGAGGTTGAGGTGGCGGTGGATGTGGCGGTGTAGGTTGAAGCGGCGGTGGAGGAGGACGAGGTAGCCAACACTGGGTTTTGTTTTTAATTTTATTTAAAAACAAAAACCCCAAAAGAGTGAGAAAGATCAAAAAAAAAAAAAAAATTGTCACTGGAATGCTTAAGAGATATAAGAAAACAGTGGCTGGGTAAGGCCGGTATACATGTCTATTCTACACAAGGTACGGACAAGTCCTGTGGGATTCATGCCTGGTTCATTGCTCTGGACAGGCGGCTGCGCTTGTCTGTGATAACGCCCCCTGCCGTGCTAAATACACATTCAGATAATACACTGGCTGCAGGGCAGGCCAGCACCTCCAAGGCGTAAAGGGCAAGCTCAGGCCATGTGCCCAATTTGGAGACCCAGAAGTTGAAGGGGGCAGACCCGTCATCAAGTACGTGTAGGCATGTGCACACATACTGCTCCACCATGTTGGTGAAATGCTGCCTCCTGCTAAGACTTTCCATATCAGCTGGTGGTGCTGGTTGTTGTGGCGTGCTGACAAAGCTTTTCCACATTTCAGCCATGCTAACCCTGCCTTCTGAGATGCTGGCAGTGCCCCGGCTGCATTGGCAACCTCTTCCTCCTCCTCTGCCTTCGCCTTGTGCTTCCACTGTGCCCCCGCTGTCAGGTGGGAATGCCACCAGCAGCGCGTCTACCAGCATGCGCTTGTACTCGCGCATCTTACAATCACGCTCCAGTGAGGGAATTAAGGACGGTACATTGTCTCTGTAACGGGGATCCAGCAGCGTGGCCACCCAGTAATCAGCACCTGTTAGAATGTGGGCAACTCGGCGGTCGTTGCGGAGACACTGCAGCATGTAATCGCTCATGTGTGCCAGGCTGCCCAGAGGCAACGAAAATCTGTCCTCTGTGGGAGGTGTATTGTCTGTGTCTTCTGTATCCCCCCAGCCATGGTTCCTCCTCCTCCATCTCCTCCTCCTCATCCTCCACCTTGTCATCCTCTAGAACTGTGCACTTGCTGGACAATTGTGTTCCTGGTGTTTGTTGGTGCAGGAACCCACCCTCGGAGCCACTTGTGAATGATTGCCCTGAAAGCCTTGGAAATGATCCCTCTTCCTCCTCCTCCTCCTCCTGTGCCACATCCTCTTCCATCATCGCCCAAAGCATTTTTTCAAGGAGGCATAGAACTGGGATAGTAACGCTGAGAACGGCGTCTTCGGCACTGGCCATGTTGGTGGAGTACTCGAAACAGCGCAACAAGGCACACAGGTCTCGCATGGAGGCCCAGTTATTGGTGGTGAAGTGGTGCTGTTCCGCAGAGCGACTCACGCGTGATTGCTGCAGCTGAAACTCCACTATCGCCTGCTGCTGCTCGCACAGTCTGGCCAGCATGTGCAAGGTGGAGTTCCACCTTGTGGGCATGTCACATATAAGGCAGTGAGCGGGAAGGTCGAAGTTACGCTGCAGCGCTGACAGGCAAGCAGCAACAGGGTGAGAACGCCGAAAGTGCGCACAGACGGCCCGCACTTTCTGCAGCAGATCTGGCATATCGGGGTAATTTTTAAGTAACCCCTGCACCACCAAATTCAGCACATGCGCCAGGCAAGGGATGTGCGCCAAACCGGCTAGGCCCAGAGCTGCTACGAGATTTCGCCCATTATCGCACACCACCAGGCCGGGCTTGAGGCTCACTGCCACCAACCACTCATCGGTCTGTTGTTCCATGTCCCTCCACAACTCCTGCGCGGTGTGGCGTTTTTCCCCCAAACCGGAAAGTTTTAAAACTGCCTGATGTCTTTTACCCCTGGCTGTGCTGAAGTTGGTGGTGAAGGTGTTACACTGACCGGATGAGGAGGTGGTAGAGGATGAAGAAGCGGAGTGGGAGGAGTTAGCAACAGGAGGCAAACTGAAGCGCCCTGCAATCCTTTGTGGTGGAAGGACATGCGCCAAACTGCTATCCGCCTCAGGCCCAGCCGCCACTGCATTTACCCTGTGTGCTGTTAAGGAGATATAACGTCCCTGACCATGCTTACTGGTCCACGTATCCGTAGTTAGGTGGACCTTGCCACAGATGGCGTTGCGCAGTGCACACCTGATTTTGTCCCCCACTTGGTTGTGCAGGGAAGGGATAGCTCGCCTGGAAAAGTAGTGGCGGCTGGGCACAACGTACTGTGGGACAGCCAATGCCATCAGGCTTTTAAAACTCTGCGTCTCCACCAGACGGAATGACAGCATTTCAAAGGCCAGGAATTTTACAATGCTGGCATTCAGGGCCAGGGATCGCGGGTGGGTAGGGGGGTACTTCCTCTTCCGCTCCAGTGTTTGGGAGATAGAGAGCTGAACCATGGGACATTGTGGAGATGGTTGGTGACCCAGGTGGTAGTGTTGCTGGCAGATACTCTGTTTGCAGGGTGGCAGGTGCCACTGTCACTACAGAGGTGGATGAAGAGGCCAAGACTGCAGCAGAAGAGGAAGCAGGAGGAGCCAGAGACCTTTCTTGGTTTTTGAGGTGTCTACTCCACTGCAGCTCGTGCTTTGCACTTAGATGCCTGGTAATGCAGGTTGTGCTCAGGTTGAGAACGTTTATGCCTCACTTCAGGCTCTGATTGCACAGCGTGCAAACCACTCGTGTCTTGTCATCAGCACATTGTCTGAAGAACTGCCACGCTAGGGAACTCCTTGGACCTGTCTTTGGTGTGCGTTGGGCAGTAGCAGGCGTACTGTCTAGGGGACGGATGCTCCGCTTTTGCACCCTGTTCCCTCTTCTGCTGTGCTGGTGGCTCTGTGCGACCACCGCCTCTTCCTCCGAACTACACAGGTCACCTGCATGATGTTGATTCCATGTGGGGACGAGGACCTCATCGTCCTCCACATCATCTTCCATCCAGTCTTCACCCCTGCCCTCCTTGTCGGTCTGCACAATTGTGAAAGCAGCAGCAGTTGGCACCTGTGTTTCTTCATCGTCCGAGACGTGCTGCGATGGTCCTCCCATGTACTCATCTTGAAACATAAGTGGTTGGGCATCGGTGCACTCAATCTCTTCCACTTCTGGGGCAGGGCTAGGTCGATGGCCCTGGGAAACCCTGCTAACAGAGTCATCAAAAAGCAGAAGAGACCGCTGCATGACTTGGGGCTCAGACTGCTTGGCTGATTTGCAAGGAGGTGAGGTGAAAGACTGATGGACATCGGCTGCAGGTGCCAACTCTGATCTTTCAGCAGTAGACTGGGTGGGAGACAATGTGAAGGAACTGGAGGCACTGTCAGCAACTAGTGTTGAGCGAACCCGAACTGTAAAGTTCGGGTCCGTACCGAACTTTAGCTTTTTCCCGAACCCGGACTTTGCCCAAAAGTCCGGGTTCGGGTTCGGCAATCTAATTACGCATTTAGAAATGCTTCAGGGGCCAGCCAATCACCTTTTGATTAGCTGGTGTGCCCTTAGAGGCCATCATAGCCATGCCTACTAATGGCATGGCTGTGATTGGTCAGTGCAACATGTGACCCAGCTTCTATATAAGCTAGAGGCACACAGCACACACGTCACTCTGCTTCAGAATAGATAGGGAGAGGATCTAGTCTGCTGCTGCTGCTGCTTTTAGGGAGAGATAGAAAAATAGATGAGGTAGTCCTGATTCTGCAATCTGAGGGAAAAGATAGAGAGATAGTGTAGTGTAGGGCCAGGTTCCTGTTGGTGCTTTCAGGGAGAGAGAATATTATATAGGAGTCCAGATTCAGAGATTAAAATCAGCGATCTGCATAGGTTTACCTATTTGTGTTGCAGTGCAGTCTTTTTACACTGCCATGAGCCCAGTATCAGAGAAAATCTAACTTTTAGGGGGAAAAAAAAGGCACTTTATTGTGCTCTTTTCCAAAAGACCCATAGGGCAAAAAAAAAAAAAGGGCATTTTATTTTGCTCGTGCAAAAAAAGACCCGTTTAGGGCAAAAAAATAAATAAATAAAAATTTGCACTTTAATGTACGCTTGCAAAAAGAGCCATTCAGGGGCACAAAAAATAGTTTGCAGTGTGATATACATATTTGGAGGTGTGTGAAATAAACAATTTCGAAATAGTTTTCTTCTACTGTGCTATACTAAAAAAAAAAATTTTTTTTGAATAGCATTTTCTGCAGTTCTGTAGCTGTGCGATTCAGCGGTTACGTACTGTGGGTGTGTTCTGCTCTTCCAAAAAACGCCGTTTAGGGGCACAAAAAATAGTTTGCAGTGTGTTATACATATTTGGAGGTGTGTGAAATAAACAATTTCTAAATAGTTTTCTTCTACTGTGCTATACTAAAAAAAAAACATTTTTTTTGAATAGCATTTTCTGCAGTTCTGTAGCTGTGCGATTCAGCGGTTACGTACTGTGGGTGTGTTCTTCTCTTCCAAAAAACGCCGTTTAGGGGCACAAAAAATAGTTTGCAGTGTGTTATACATATTTGGAGGTGTGTGAAATAAACAATTTCTATATAGTTTTCTCCTACTGTGCTATACTAAAAAAACAATTTTTTTTTTGAATAGCATTTTCTGCAGTTCTGTAGCTGTGCGATTCAGCAGTTACGTACTGTGGGTGTGTTCTGCTCTTCCAAAAAACGCCGTTTAGGGGCACAAAAAATAGTTTGCAGTGTGTTATACATATTTGGAGGTGTGTGAAATAAACAATTTCTAAATAGTTTTCTTCTACTGTGCTATACTAAAAAAAAAACTTTTTTTTTTAATAGCATTTTCTGCAGTTCTGTAGCTGTGCGATTCAGCGGTTACGTACTATGGGTGTGTTCTGCTCTTCCAAAAACACCCATTTAGGGCAAGATCCTAAATTTGGAAAATATGAGGAGAAGGTCAAAGGGACGTGGTGGCCCCGGTCGTGGTGCTGCTGGTGGAGCTCCTGTTGCAGGGAGAGGACGTGGTGGATCTGTGCCAGATACACGCACAAGTGAAACACCTTCCTCAGGTGCGAGTAGGCGACCGAGCCTGCGGCGGTATTTTGTCGCTCCTAATGAGGCTGTACGAATGTTTAGGCGAGGACAAGTACAGGCGATAGTAGATTGGGTTGCTGACAGTGCCTCGGGTTCCTTCACATTGTCTCCCACCCACTCTTCTGATGAAAGAACAGAGTTGGCACCTGAAACCCATGTCCATCAGTCTTTCACCTCACCCCCTTGCAAATCAGCCAAGCAGTCTGATCCCCACATCATGCAGTAGTCTCTTCTGCTTTTCGATGACTCTGTTAGCAGGGTTTCCCAGGGCCATCCACCTAGCCCTGCCCCAGAAGTGGAAGAGATTGAGTGCACCGATGCCCAACCACTTATGTTTCATGATGAGTACATGGGAGGACCATCGCAGTACGTCTCGGATGATGACGAAACACAGGTGCCAACTGCTGCTGCTTTCACAATTGTGCAGACAGACAAGGAGGGCAGGGGTGAAGACTGGGTGGAAAATGATGTGGAGGACGATGAGGTCCTCGACCCCACATGGAATGAACGTTATGCAGGTGACCAGTGTAGTTTGGAGGAAGAGGCGGTGGTCGCACAGAGCCACCAGCACAGCAGAAGAGGGAGCAGGGTGCAAAAGCGGAGCGTCCGTCCGCTAGATAGTATGTCTGCTACTGCCCAACGCAGCAAGGGACCGAGCACACCAAAGCCAGGTCCAAGGAGTTCCCTAGCGTGGCAGTTCTTCACACAATGTGCTGATGACAAGACACGAGTGGTTTGCAGGCTGTGCAATCAGAGGCTGAAGCGAGGCATAAACGTTCTCAACCTGAGCACAACCTGCATGACCAGGCATCTAAGTGCAAAGCACGAGCTGCAGTGGAGTAGACACCTCAAAAACCAAGAAAGGTCTCTGGCTCCTCCTGCTTCCTCTTCTGCTGCAGTCTCGGCCTCTTCATCCACCTCTGTAGTGACAGTGGCACCTGCCACCCCGCAAACAGAGGATCTGCCAGCAACACTACCACCTGGGTCACCAACCATCTCCACAATGTCCCATGGAAGCGTTCAGCTCTCTATCTCCCAAACATTGGAGCGGAAGAGGAAGTAGCCCCCTAGCCACCCGCGATCCCTGGCCCTGAATGCCAGCATTTCAAAACTCCTGGCCTTTGAAATGCTGTCATTCCGTCTGGTGGAGACGCAGAGTTTTAAAAGCCTGATGGCATTGGCTGTCCCACAGTACGTCGTGCCCAGCCGCCACTATTTTTCCAGGCAAGCCATCCCTTCCCTGCACAACCAAGTGGGGGACAAAATCAGGTGTGCACTGCGCAACGCCATCTGTGGCAAGGTCCACCTAACTACGGATGCGTGGACCAGTAAGCACGGTCAGGGACGTTATATCTCCCTAACAGCACACTGGGTAAATGCAGTGGCGGCTGGACCTGAGGCAGATAGCAGTTTGGTGCATGTCCTTCCACCACCGAGGATTGCAGGGCGCTTCAGTTTGCCTCCTGTTGCTAACTCCTCCTACTCCGCTTCCTCATCCTCTACCGCCTCCTCATCCGGTCAGCGTAACACCTTCACCACCAACTTCAGCACAGCCAGGGGTAAACGACAGCAGGCAGTTTTAAAACTTTCCTGTTTGGGGGAATAACCCCACACCGCGCAGGAGTTGTGGAGGGACATGGAACAACAGACCAATGAGTGGTTGCTGTCAGTGAGCCTCAAGCCCGGCCTGGTGGTGTGCGATAATGGGCGAAATCTCGTAGCAGCTCTGGGCCTAGCCGGTTTGACGCACATCCCTTGCCTGGCGCATGTGCTGAACTTGGTGGTCCAGAGGTTCCTTAAAAATTACCCCAATATGCCAGAGCTGCTGCAGAAAGTGCGGGCTGTGTGTGCGCACTTTCGGCGTTCTCACCCTGCTGCTGCTCGCCTGTCAGCGCTGCAGCATAACTTCGGCCTTCCCGCTCACCGCCTCATATGTGACGTGCCCACAAGGTGGAACTCCACCTTGCACATGCTGGCCAGACTGTGCGAGCAGCAGCTGGCGATAGTGGAGTTTCAGCTGCAGCAATCACGCGTGAGTCGCTATGCAGAACAGCACCACTTCACCACCAATAACTGGGCCTCCATGCGAGACCTGTGTGCCTTGTTGCGCTGTTTCGAGTACTCCACCAACATGTCCAGTGCCAATGACGCCGTTCTTAGCGTTACTATCCCAGTTCTATGCCTCCTTGAAAAACCGCTTCGGGCGATGATGGAAGAGGATGTGGCACAGGAGGATGAGGAGGAGGAGGAGGAAGCGGGATCATTTCAAAGGCTTTCAGGGCAGTCTTTCACAAGTGGCGACGAGGGTGGGTTCCTGCACCAACAAACGCCAGGTACACAATTGTCCGGCAGAAAGGGCACAGTTCTGGAGGATGACGAGGTGGAGGAGGAGATGGAGGAGGATGAGGAGGAGGAGGAGGAGCCATTTTCACAGCAGGGTGGCACCCAGACCAGCTCGTGGCCATCACTGGTGCGTGGCTGGGGGGATTCAGAGGACACAGACGATACACCTCCCACAGAGGACAGCTTTTCTTTGCCTCTGGGCAGCCTGGCACACATGAGCGATTACCTGCTGCAGTGTTTCCGCAATGACCGCCGAGTTGCCCACATTGTAACTGGTGCTGATTACTGGGTGGCCACCCTGCTGGATCCCCGTTACAAGGACAACGTACTGTCCTTAATTCCCTTACTGGAGCGGGATCGTAAGATGCGCGAGTACAAGCGCACGCTGGTAGACGCGCTGCTGGTGGCATTCTCACCTGACAGCGGGCGTACGGTGGAAGGCAGAGGAGGAGGAAGAGGTCGCCAACGCAGCCGGGGCACCGGCAGCACCTCAGAAGGCAGGGTTAGCATGGCTGAAATGTGGAAAAGCTTTGTCAGCATGCCACAACAACCAGCACCACCAGCTGAGATGGAACGTCTTAGCAGGAGGCAGCATTTCACCAACATGGTTGAGCAGTATGTGTCCACAGGCCTACACGTACTGGATGACGGGTCTGCCCCCTTTAACTTCTGGGTCTCCAAATTGGGCACATGGCCTGAGCTTGCCCTTTATGCCTTGGAGGTGCTGGCCTGCCCTGCAGCCAGTGTATTATCTGAACGTGTATTTAGCACGGCAGGGGGCGTTATCACAGACAAGCGCAGCCGCCTGTCCAGAGCCAATGTGGACAAGCTCACGTTCATTAAAATGAACCAGGCATGGATCCCACAGGACTTGTCCGTACCTTGTGCAGAATAGACATGTATACCGGTGTTGTGACAAAAACTGTCCGGCCATCGGATTGTGTCCGGCCCATACTGCGAAGGCGCAGCACATGCGCAGTACAGAGGACAAGGAGATTCACAAAATCTCCGAAGATGAACGGCGCGGCGCCTGCGCTGTGAGTGCAGGTTCAAGCCCCACCATCCAAGTGGACATACGGTAGCACATAGTAACAGAGCCCCTCACGGGCTCGGTTCGATCGCCACACTTCGGGCACGGCCTCACTTGGCTCGGCTTGAACCACGGATGGTGTGGCCTTCACCTGAACTTACCACGCAGGCGCCGTTCGTCTTGGGAGATTTTCGAAATCCCCTTGTCCTACATACTGAGCAAGCGCAGTACATGGTGGACACTATTTGACGGGGGACAGAATTCGACACATCACCGGCCTTACCCAGCCATTGTTGTATTTTTGAATCAGTGTTGGCTACCTCGTCCTCCTCCACCGCCGCTTCCACCTACACAGCCACATCCACCGCCACCTCAACCTCCTACTCCATATGGACCTCGTCCTCCTAGGTCAAGATTATTATTTTTTATTTTTATTTTTTTATGTTATTTTAAGTTATTTCCCCATCCACTTGCCATGCTCTTAACAACATTTTGCTGCCATTTGCAGCCCTCTAGCCCTTTCCATTACTTTTTTAGAGCCTTTTTAGTCCTTAGAAGTCCGGGTCCCCATTGACTTCAATGGGGTTCGGGTTCGGGTCCGGGTTCGGGTTAAAGTTCGGTCCCGAACCCGAACTTTTTTCCGAAGTTCGGCCGAACCCGTCGAACCCGAACATCCAGGTGTCCGCTCAACTCTATCAGCAACCCAATCTACTATCGCCTGTACTTGTCCTGGGCCTGGCCTCAACATTCGTAGAGCCGCATTAGGCCCGACCAAATACCACTGCAGGCTCTGTCGCCTACTCGCACTTGAGGAAGGTGTTTCACTTGTGCGTGTAGCTGGCACAGATCGACCACGTCCTCTCCCTGCAACAGGAGCTCCACCAGCAGCACCACGACCGGGGCCACGTCCCTTATTTGACGGTCTCCTCATATTTTTCAAATTTAGGATCTTGCCCTAAATTATTATATTTTTTGAAGATCAGAATGGGAGAACAGTATCTAAAGTGTGTATCTCACATGTACAGATATGCAGAAAATGCACTAAAAAAAATTTTTGGCCAGAAAACGCAGCCCAAAAAATTTTTGGGGCGGAAAACGCACCAACAAAATTTTTTTTTTGCCCTAAATTATTATATTTTTTGAAGATCAGAATAGGAGAACAGTATCTAAAGTGTCTATCTCACACGTACAGATATGCAAAAAATGCACCAAAATAAATTTTTATGGCAGAAAACGCACCAAAATTTTTTTTTTGCCCTAAATTATTCTATTTTTTGAAGATCAGAATAGGAGAACAGTATCTAAAGTGTCTATCTCACATGTACAGATATGAAGAAAATGCACCAAAATAAAATTTTATGGCAGAAAACGCCCCAAAAATAAATTTTATGGCAGAAAACGCACCAAAGATTTTTTTTTGCCCTAAATTATTATATTTTTTGAAGATCAGAATAGGAGAACAGTATCTAAAGTGTCTATCGCACACATACAGATATGCAGAAAATGCACCAAAATTAATTTTTATGGCAGAAAACGCACCAAAAAATTATATTTTGGCCTAAATTATTATATTTTTTGAAGATCAGAATAGGAGAACAGTATCTAAAGTGTCTATCTCACACGTACAAATATGCAGAAAATGCACCAAAAAATATTTTTTTGCCCTAATTTTTTTTATTTTTGTTTTTTTATAGCAGAATAGGAGAAAAGTATCTAAAGGGTGTATCTCACAGTAACATATGCAGTGCTGGTGCACTGAGCTTGCATAAAATGCCCGCCAAAGCCAACCTAACTAACAGACAGATAAAAGTTATCTTTTCTCTGGCACTGGGCTCAGGGCAGGATAAAAAGATTGTGCACTGCACCCACACAACAAAAGCAAGGTAGATCGCTGAGTAATTTGATTTCTGAATCAGGACAGGACTCCTATCTAATTCTCTCCCTCAAAGCAGCAGCAGCAAACTTTCCCTATATTAACTGAAGCAGAGTGACATGCTGTGCTATGTGCCTCTAGCTTATATAGAGAGGCTGGGCCACATGCTGCACTGGCCAATCACAGCCATGCCATTAGTAGGCATGGCTGTGATGGCTTCTAAGGGCACACAAGTTAAAAAAATGTTGATTGGCTGCCCTGCAGCTTTTTAAAATGCGCCATTCATTGCCGAACACCAAACCCGAACATACAGTAAATTGTTCGGGTCCGAGTACCAAAAACCCAAAAGTCCGGTATGAACCCGAACTTTACAGTTCGGGTTCGCTCAACCCTAGTTATTACCAATAAGTGCTTGAACTAGTACCTTCATTGTAAGACCACTTAGTATTCTTTTCATGATTTCTGCAGAATAAAGAAAGGTGTAGAGAAATAAACTAAAAGCATGCAAAAATGACCAGATCACACACAGGAATAGTTTAATTAATTGTCTTCTACAGTTGGCTAGACAAGCTGCTCTAAACTATGAAAATCCTATAGAAAACAAATACCTATTTGATAAACAAATTGACTGCCTATCTAATTTCCATAATTGATTTTTTCCATACTGTGTAATGCTCATCCTGGTACCAGTGGTCAGAGAATAATGCTGGTGAGCAAAGTTGGGCCGAACACCCCCCAGTTCAGTTTGCGCCAGAACCCTTGAACATTGCAAATGTTCAGACCCGAACTCCAAACCCTATTGAAGTCTATGGGACCTGAACTTAAAAAAGCAAAAGTGCCCATTTTGAAGGCTTATATGCAAGTTATTTGCCAAAAAAAGGTATGGGAGCCTGAGTACTGCCCTGGGGGACATGTATCAATGCAAAAACATTTTTTTTGGGCCAATTTGGACAAGATCCAATTAACCTACCAGCATGTCTTTGGAGATTCATGTGATGAAAATATGATGAAAAGTGAAAGGAATGAGAAAATATAAAAAATAAAAAATTATTGAGAGCAATGTGCCACAAAATAAGTGAGTGGTGTGGCAGTGTGGTGAGAATGATGATAGGTTGAATTATATGCATGTCAAATGCATATAAGGGAGCATATCTATAACAAAAAGAATGCACCAGTGACTAGAGGATAAATGTAATAAATTGGAATATGCGAGAATGTGTGTGAACATGTATATGTGTGTGTGAGTCTCAGTATATATGTGTATGTATTTTTGAGATGTAATGTGTGAATGTATGTGTGTGTGTGTGTGTGTGTGGTGAGTGTCCCATTTACCTGACATTTAACTCATGAATCCCTCTATGTATCTTACTCCTGACGAGCGGCATACGGCCGCGAAACGCTTTGAGTATACATCCATGGATACTCTACATAAGCCCACTCTATCAGTTATACCATATTATGTATCTATCATGTATATGTTGATCATATATGAATCATGTGTTTATTATCCGATGATGCTTTTATTATCATGTCTGTATGTCATTAATCATGTTTAGGGTTGAGCGGACCCGAACTGTAAAGTTCGGGTCCGTACCGAACTTTTGGGTTTTTGGGTCCCGGACCCGAACCCGAACAATTGACTGTATGTTCGGGTTCGGGTCCGGTGTTCGGCAATATGCATGTAAAGTCGCGCTTGTATCCCGTGCTTAGCACTGTCCCTGCACAAAGTGTAATTTCTGAAGGAAAAAAAGTAATTTAAAACTCACTCGCGGCTATAATGAATTGTCGGCTCCCGGCAATACATAGAAAAGTCAATGATAAAAAAAAAAGCGAGGGGGTTCCCCCAAATTCAATTACCAGGCCCTTCAGGTCTGGTCTGGTATGGATATTAAGGGGAACCCTGCCGCAAATTTAAAAAAAAATGAGTGCGGTTCCCCCAAATATCCATACCAGGCCCTTCAGGTCTGGTATGGATTTTAAGGGGAACTCCACCCCAAATAAAAAAAAAATGGCGTGGAGTACCCCCAAAAATCCAGACCAGACCCTTTATCCGAGCACGCAACCTGGCAGGCCGCAGGAAAAGAGGGGGGGCGAGAGAGCGCCCCCCTCCTGAACCGTACCAGGCCACATGCCCTCAACATGGGGAGGATGTCCCCATGTTGATGGGGACAAGGGCCTCATCCCCACAACCCTTGCCCAGTGGTTGTGAGGGTCTGCGGGCGGGGGGCTTATCGGAATCTGGAAGACCCCTTTAACAAAGGGGACCTGCAGATCCCGGCCCCCCCTATGTGAAATGGTAATGAGGTGCATTGTACCCCTACCATTTCACAAAGAAAGTGTAAAAAATTGTAAAAAAAATACACAGACACCGTTGGGAAAGTCCTTTATTAAAAAAAATAAAAAAAAAAAAAAAAAAAAAAACATTCCAGCGATAAAATCCAATGTCCAGCACTGTCCAGACGAAATGTCATTGGCTGAGCCTGAGCGGACCTGATGGGGAACTTCCTCCACAGTGTAATAAATTAATAGACCCGCCCCTTCTAAAGTTCCCCATCAGGTCCGCTCAGCCAATGATGTAGGTATAAGGCTGGGGACCTGATGCGGAACGTGAGAAGGGGCAGGTCTATTCATTTATTATACTGCAGAGGAAGTTCCCCATCAGGTCCGCTCATCCAATGACGTAGGCGGGGTCAGACATATGAGGGGGCGGACCTGATAGGGAACTTCCTCCACAGTTTAATACATGAATAGACCCGCCCCTTCTCATGTTCCGCATCAGGTCCTCAGCCTTACACCTACGTCATTGCCTGAGCGGACCTGATGGGGAACTTTAGAAGGGGCTGGTGTATTCATTTATTACTAATAACGCTTTTTTTTTTTTTTATCAATGACTTTTCTATGTATTGCCGGGAGCCGACAATCCATTATAGCCACGAGTGAGTTTTAAATGACTTTCTTTCCTTCAGAAATGACACTTTGTGCAGGGACAGTTCTTATCACGGGAAACAAGCACGAATAGTCCTCAGAAGTTCGGGTCCCCATTGACTTCAATGGGGTTCGGGTTCGGGGTCAAGTTCGGGTCAAGTTCGTCCCGAACTCGAACTTTTATTCGAAGTTCGGCCGACCCCGTCGAACCCGAACATCCAGTTGTCCGCTCAACTCTAATCATGTTCCCTTATTGATCATGTGTTATTAAATTAATGATGAATATTATGAATTGCTCTTTTGTGATCACATTTCTGTGTCATAAACAGGGGCGGGCTGGGCCGGGATGCAAGGTGGAGATTTCCCCCCAGGCCGTCCTGACTTATATCCAAAACGGCCGTGGCCCTCGCTGGCATTTATTTATTTTTTTTATGAAGTCGGCCAGATGCACGGCCGCATGCTGTGGCATTCTGGGACTTGTAGGCGGCAGGCTACACAAATGCCCTGTGAATGGCCGAACAGGGTCATGTGCGGCTGCATGCTGTGGAATTCTGGGACTTGTAGTCATGATGCGAGACTCGCATCATAAGTCATGATGCGAGCCTCGCATCATGACTTCAAGTCCCAGAATTCCACAGTGTGCAGCCGCACATGACCCTGTTCGGCCATTCACAGGGCATTTGTGTTGCGCGCGCCCTGCAAATGGATCGGCGGAGCTGGTCACGTGTGGGGGCGGCCAAGCGGGGCTGGTCGTGACCACTTGCTGGAGTCCTGCCTTTCTGCATGTTTCTGAGGTCTCTAAGTCTCATCTACCCCCCTCTCTGTCAGCGCCCCTCCCCTAGCCCCCTCTCTGTCAGCGCCCCTCCCCTAGCCCCCTCTCTGTCAGCCCACCCTCCCTTTGTCAACCCACCTCCTCTCTGTCAGCCCACCCCACCCCCCATCTCAGCCCAACCCCATCAGCCCTGCTCTGTTAGCCCACCCCCACTCTCAGCCCACCCCCCTCTGTCAGCCCACCCCCCCTCTATCAGCTCCCCTCTGTCAGCCCACACCCCTCTCTGTCAGTCCACCCCCCCTCTGTCAGCTCACTCCCCCCTCTGTCAACCTAACCCCGTCAGCCCTGCTCTGTCAGCCCAGTCCCACTCTTAGCCCACCCCCACTCTCAGCCCACCCCTCCTGTCAGCCCACCCCCCCTCTCAGCCCACCCCTCCTCTATCAGCTTCCCTCTGTCAGCCCACCCCCCCTGTCAGTCCACCCCCCCCTCTGTCAGCTCACTCCCCCCTCTGTCAGCCACAGCAGGGAGCCAGGCCAGCCACCTGCAGCAGGGTGCACTGTGCCAGCCAGTCAGCCACCCACCCACTGACCCACAGCAGGGAGCCAGGCCAGCCACCCACCCAAAGCAGGGTGCACTGTGCAAGCCAGCCACTGACCCACAGCAGGGAGCCAGGCCAGCCACCAACAGCAGAGTGCACTGTGCCAGCCAGCCACCCACCCACCGACCCACAGCAGGGAGCCAGGCCAGTCACCCACAGCAGGGTGCACAGTGCAAGCCACCCACTGACCCACAGCAGGGAGCCAGGCCAGCCACCCACAGCAGGGTGCACCGAGCATCCAGCCACTGACCCACCCACTGACCCACAGCAGGGAGCCAGGCCAGTTAGCCACAGCATGCTGCACCATGCCAGCCAGCCACCGACCCACCCACTGACCCACGGCAGAGAGCCAGGCCAGCCACCAACAGCAGGGTGCCAGGCAGCCACCCACAGAAGCCAGCCACCCATGGTGACCCACCCAGAGCAGGGCCAGGGTGCCAGCCACCCATGGTGACTCATCCACAGAAGGGCCAGGGTGACAGCCAGCCACCCACAGTGACCCACCCACACCAGAAAACCAGCCAACCACCCACAGGAGCCAGCCAGCCAGCCACGGTGACCCACCCACAGCAGGAAGCCAGCCAGCCACCCACAGAAGCAAACCAGCCACAGTGACTATCCACAGCAGGATGCCAGCCAGCCACCCATGGTTACCCACCCACACCAGGGATCCAGCCAGCCACAGCAGGGTGCCGGCCAGCCACCAACAGGTGCCAGCTAGCCACCCACAGAAACCAGCCTCAGAGGATGCGGGAGCCAGCCACAGACACAGCACCCATAGTTAAGGTAAGAGTAGTGCTATAATTTTATTTCTACTTTGTGAGAGGTTGGGGCAGGGATTAGAGTCATGGCACAAAGAGGGGGTCCCATTAGACTCTGTTGTAGTCCCTAATGGGGCCTGGAGGGGACACTTTCTAACAGACTGTCCATGGGACACTGTTAGAAAAAGACCCCCCTCCAGGTCCCATTAGACTCTGTTGTTAAACAGTGTTTTTTTTTTTTTAAAAAGGTAGTACTTTGTACAAATTGAAGGAGCGGGGCCAGGGGTGGGTCATGATAGGGCCAGGAATGGGTCATGGGCAGGGCCTGACAGGGGGCCTTTGCTTTATTTGGTCTGGGGGCCCTGGATGTTGTCAGTCCATCCCTGGGCAGCAAGGCGCGCCAGGGAGTTGGGACCCACATGACTGGCTTGGGCTACAAGTTTACTTGACCCCAGGACAGGAGCATCACTTCACACCCCCAGGATCGGAGGAGGCCATGCAATGACCTGCTGAGCTGGTACTGGCAAGGGCAGCTGCCATCACTGAGGTGAGAGACCCTGACACCCGCAGCTGAACCCCACATCCCATCTACCCCCCCCCATACACCCTATTTACCCTGCCCCAGGCAAGTGCCCACCCAGTAACCTAAAAATCGCCCACAACACTGTGGGTCCTGCTGGGAGCTGGCCATGGCCAGCAGGACCCACAGGCCATGGCCAGCAGGACCCACAGGCCATGGCCAGCAGGACCCACAGGTCCGTAGCCAGCAGGACCCCCAGGTGCACAGGCAGCTCCCAGCAGGACCCACATGTGTGGGCACCTAGATTGTAGACCTGTGAGCTGGAAAATCCTTGTGCAGGGTGCAGCTGAGAGTGGCATTGAGATTATGATCAGCGGTATGAGATTTGCCAGTCCTTTGTCACAAGTTGGTGAGAAGGGCAGGAGTCTAACATCTGCATTCTGAGTGAATTTCTAAATATTCCAGTTTGCTAATCTATCTACCAATGCCTTCTTAGAAGGTTTAGGTTAACATCAGATATTCCATGACCCACCTAGGTTGAAAGGCTAGTGAAAGAATTCTCATAGACAAAGTTGTATACACACTTGAGAGATGGCTTGATTGTGGCGTGGGGGTTTTCATGTACTTTTGCAAATGTACATGTTGTAAGAAACTGAGACATTTACTTTCATCACAATGTTAGATGCAGGTTTCCAATTGATCTTCCTTTGCTGGCTAGCAGTACTCAGGCCTCGTACACACGGCCGAGATTCTCGTCGAAAAAAACATGTCGTTTTTTTCGACGAGATTCTTGGACAAGAAAATTGTCCCGGCCGAGTGTACACACGCTCGATTCAAAGAACCCGCGGTTCGTCACATTCAATGCCGTCGCCGCCATCTTGGTATACCCTACGTATGCCTAGTGTGAGGGGGTTAGCTCGGCAGCGGGTGTGTGTGACCCCCGGGATGGGCTCCCCACACAAAACAGGCCCAGCAAACGGAGGTTGTGGTTTTCAAAATCAAAAAGGTGCGGTTTATTTTCTATTTACAGTGACAAAACACAGCAAAGCAAAAGAAACATAAATAAAATAAATCCTGGTCAACTTGACCTCTGAGTAAACATACAGGTTTCCTAACTAACAACTGGGATCAGCCTAGTGCTGTCCTAGTCCCTAAGTCCCTGGTTTTAAATGTCCAAGCAAATAGCCACACAGGCTTTGTCTCACCGCACAGGGGTTCACTCTCCCTAGACAGTCCACACAGGTCTGGTTCCAGGCATGAGCAAACACCTAATGAATCTGGGAGTTCTTATAGAGGCCTAAATGAGCTGACAAGCTTCAGCTGGTCTCATCAACTCCCTGTCTGCACGACGCCCCACACTCTCCCTAGAGGTATGAGTCATCCATGAGCCCACTAGCCTCAGCTGGGCTTATACAACTCTCCACCTAGTTGTATAAGTCGGCGTAAAGCCTGAATCTGGGCGAAATATATCTACCCCCCTGGATGCAACCAGGTGACTTTACCTTCCTGCTGTCACATACCCCCCCCCTCTTGTTTTAACCTCGGGGTTGGAACACCAGCAATCAGGCATTCATGTACTCTAGACAAAGCATCCACATTCCCCATTTGAACGCCAGGGCGATGCTTTACTGTGAAGTTGAATTCCTGGAGGGCCAGGAACCACCTATTCACTCTTCTATTTGTTTCCTTGTTTTGAGCCATCCACTTTAACGGAGCGTGATCCGTAACCATGTCAAAGTGCCTACCTAGCAGGTAGTACCGAAGGGAATCTAGAGCCCACTTCACCGCTAAACACTCCTTTTCAACGGTGGCGTAATTTACCTCATGGGACTTCAACTTCCTGCTGAGGTAAATGACTGGGTGCTCTTCCCCGTTCCAGACCTGGGACAATACTGCTCCTAACCCCACATCTGACGCATCACTTTGTACGACAAAGTCTTTAGAGAAGTCGGGTGAGTACAACACTGGCTGGCTACATAAGGCTTGTTTCAAGAATTGGAATGCTGCCTCAGCCTCGGGGGTCCATTTAATCATGACCGACCCTTTCCCCTTCGTCAGGTTGGTTAGGGGCACAGCCTTAGAAGCAAAGTGGGGAATGAATCGCCGATAATACCCAGCGATTCCCAGAAAGGCTCGTACCTGCTTCTTGCTGTTGGGACGTGGCCAACTCTGGATGGCCTCGACTTTGTTGAGTTGGGGTTTTATTACTCCCCTCCCAATGGTGTACCCAAGATATTTGGCCTCCTCCTGCCCAATGGTACACTTCTTGGGGTTAGCCGTAAACCCAGCTTCCCGAACAGAGTCCAGGACTGCTTGCACTTTTGGCAGATGTGAGGCCCAATCTGTGCTATGGACAATTACGTCATCCAGGTAAGCCGCAGCATACTTCCGATGGGGCCTCAGCATCTGGTCCATTTTCCGCTGGAATGTGGCCGGCGCATTCTGTAACCCGAACGGCATTCTTTTATATTGGAACGCCCCGTCTGGGGTTACAAATGCGGTTTTCTCTTTGGCCGACTTGGCCAGGGGGATTTGAGTCGTCATGTATCGGGCTGTTCCCAGCCGGTCGATCAACTCATCTATACGTGGCATGGGGTAGGTGTCAAATTTTGTAACTTTGTTCAACTGACGAAAATCGTTACAAAATCGCCAGCTCCCATCCGGTTTAGGCACCAACACAATGGGACTAGACCAATCACTTTGGGACTCCTCTATCACCCCTAAGTTCAGCATTTTCTGTACTTCCTCCCGTATTGCCTCCCGTCGGGCCTCTGGGATCCGATAGGGTTTTAACTTCACCCTTTCACCGGGCGGGGTAATGATGTCATGCTCTACCCCAGATGTTTGTCCCGGCAGCTCAGAGAATACCTCCTTGTTGTGAAGCACAAACTCCTTAACCTCCTGTTGTTGGGGTTGTGACAAGGTGGCTGCTATTCCAACCTCAGGAATCACGCAACCAGTTTGAGCTGGTGACCAAGTGTCTGCGACTAGGGACTCTCTATCCCTCCAGGCTTTCAACAGATTAACGTGATAGATCTGTTCGGGCTTTCGCCTTCCTGGTTGTCTGACCTTGTAATTCACTTCGCTCACTTTTTCCATTATCTCATAGGGGCCTTGCCATTTGGCAAGGAATTTACTTTCAACCGTAGGGACAAGTACCAGTATCCTATCCCCCGGGGAAAAGGTACGGGTCTTGGCTCCACGGTTGTACACTCTCTGCTGTGCTAACTGCGCTTGGGCCAAATGTTCCTTCACGATGGGCATTACCTGTGCAATTCGGTCTTGCATCAGGGCGACATGCTCAATCACACTCCTGTGGGGAGAACTCTCACTTTCCCAAGTTTCCTTGGCAATATCCAACAGCCCTCTTGGGTGTCTCCCATACAGTAACTCAAAGGGGGAGAATCCCGTAGAGGATTGGGGCACCTCCCTAATAGCAAACATCAGATAAGGAAGTAGACAGTCCCAATCCTTTCCATCTCTATCCACCATTTTCTTCAACATTTGTTTTAGGGTTTTGTTGAATCTTTCAACCAGCCCATCGGTTTGGGGGTGATACACAGATGTACGTAATTGCGTCACTTTGAACAATTTACACAGCTCCTTCATAACCCGGGACATAAAGGGTGTACCTTGGTCCGTAAGCAGTTCTTTACAAATACCCACCCGGCTAAACACAAGAGATAGCTCTTTGGCTATGGTTTTGGCCGAGGTATTTCGGAGAGGGATCGCTTCTGGATAACGGGTGGCATAGTCCATTATAACTAATATGTACTGGTGCCCCCTAGCGGACTTGATTATAGGCCCTACCAAATCCATGGCGATCCTCTCAAACGGGACCTCAATGATGGGTAGAGGGACCAGCGGGCTACGGAAATGTGGCATCGGGGCCGACCTCTGACACACAGGGCAGGAGGAACAATAATTTTCTATGTCCTTCATCACCCCCGGCCAATAGAATCTCTGTAATACCCTCTCTCGGGTTTTCTCTGTCCCCAGATGACCTCCAAGAATGTGCCCATGGGCCAACTCCAACACCAACTTCCTGTAAGGTTTGGGCACCACAAGCTGCTCAACGGTTTCTTCTGCCCTTTTTGCCACCCGATACAGTAGGTCCTTCTCTACGCTGAAGTATGGGTAAGTGCAGGTATTATCTGGGTTCACTAACTCGCCATCTATTTTCACTACGTTTTCCCGTGCCTTTATTAGGGCGGGGTCTTTCAACTGTTCTGTGGCAAAGTTTTCCCTGTGAACCTCAAGATCAGAAAACTCCACAGACAGTAGGTTTTCGTCTGAGGAGGTGGGCTCCTCTCCAGTTTCTTGAGTCTCCCCTGCCAATACTGATAAGGGAAATTCCGGAGAGTCCTCACCACTCTCAGGGGAGTTCTGGCTATCACATTCCTGGTACATAGGGGCACCAGTGGGGGGCTCAGGATCCTCCCACAGTTCCCAGAACTTCGGAAAATCCCTTCCCACAATGGCGTCATGCGGTAACTGAGATACTAAGCCCACTGGATGAGAGAGGGTACCTTTGGGGGTCTCGAAACACACTGTAGTCACTGGATACTCTCGGGTGTCCCCATGCACACAAATAACAGCTACCTTGCTATTCCCAAAGACCTCTGTTTTAACTAACTCAGCCTTTATCAGGGTCACAAGGCTACCTGAATCCAGCAATACCACAACATTTCTACCATTAACACACATTTTGCATAAATGTTTCTCAGTTCCTCGAATGGCAGTGCATGCGATTGTCGCACACAGCGACTGACGTCTGCCCGTCAGAAAGTCACACTGCATGGGTTCCTCCACAACCGGGCAATTGGCTGCAATATGTCCCGCTTGCCGGCAGCGGTAGCAAACGATCCTTCTTGCCGCCTCTTGAGCCGCTGATTTCCCAGGCTGTTCTCGCCAAACTTGGGGTAGAGCTCCCACCCTCTCACTCTCTCCACCCTCACCCCTTGGAATCCTCTTATCCGCCACTGGGGATGGTCTGGTCTTAGGGTGGAAAGTCCGAGTGTCTCTGGAAGAGGCCGTCAGGTTCTCTGTAGCCAAGTATTTCTCCACACGATCCACAAGACCATCGGCCGTCTCTGGGTCTCCATGGCTTACCCACTTTTGGATGGCAGTAGGAAGAGCTCTCAAAAACCGATCCATTACAACACGTTCCACAATCTTTGGTGCGGACAAAGTCTCTGGCTGTAGCCACTTTCTGCTCAGGTGAATGAGATCATACATTTGAGACCTGGGGGGTTTTCCAAGCTGGAAAGTCCAGTTATGCACACGCTGAGCCCGGACAGCCTGGGTGACACCCAGCCTTGCCAAAATTTCAGCTTTTAGCATCACATAGTCTTTTGCTTGGTTAGGCTCTAGGTCATAGTAAGCTTTCTGCGATTCACCAGTTAACAGAGGAGCCACCAGTCCAGCCCACTGCTCCTCAGGCCACTTTTCTCTTTCAGCGGTCCTTTCAAATGTGGTCAAAAATACCTCTGGATCATCCTCTCCAGTCATTTTTGTCAATAAACGACTCACCCCAAAGGACGCGGTATTAGTGGGACGGCTTTCCTCACTGGTCTGCGGACGTTGCTGCATTACTGCTTCCATTTGTTGTAGTCTCTGCTCTTGCTTCTGTAACAGGTCTATGAAGCGGGCCTCAGATTGCTGCTGGGCTTGTTGCTGAGCTTCCAGACTCTGTTGGTGAGCTTGCTGCTGGGCTGCAAGGCTCTGTTGATGAGCTTGCTGCTGGGCTGCAAGGCTCCTTTGCAAACCTGCATTTGTCTGCTGTTGATTGGCATTTGCTAGAGCCAGCTGTTTCAGTATCTCCTCCATGCTGGCTTAAAAAAAACTGCCTGCATTCTCCACCAACTGTGAGGGGGTTAGCTCGGCAGCGGGTGTGTGTGACCCCCGGGATGGGCTCCCCACACAAAACAGGCCCAGCAAACGGAGGTTGTGGTTTTCAAAATCAAAAAGGTGCGGTTTATTTTCTATTTACAGTGACAAAACACAGCAAAGCAAAAGAAACATAAATAAAATAAATCCTGGTCAACTTGACCTCTGAGTAAACATACAGGTTTCCTAACTAACAACTGGGATCAGCCTAGTGCTGTCCTAGTCCCTAAGTCCCTGGTTTTAAATGTCCAAGCAAATAGCCACACAGGCTTTGTCTCACCGCACAGGGGTTCACTCTCCCTAGACAGTCCACACAGGTCTGGTTCCAGGCATGAGCAAACACCTAATGAATCTGGGAGTTCTTATAGAGGCCTAAATGAGCTGACAAGCTTCAGCTGGTCTCATCAACTCCCTGTCTGCACGACGCCCCACACTCTCCCTAGAGGTATGAGTCATCCATGAGCCCACTAGCCTCAGCTGGGCTTATACAACTCTCCACCTAGTTGTATAAGCCTGAATCTGGGCGAAATATATCTACCCCCCTGGATGCAACCAGGTGACTTTACCTTCCTGCTGTCACACTAGGAAGCTACCGCGCATGCGTCAAATTCATTTCGAACATGCGCGGGCTTCCGGGAGGACAGGTAAGTGTACACACACTCACTTTTCTCGTCGAGAAACATGCCGACGAGAATCTCGACGAGAAAATAGAGAGCAGGTTCTCTATTTTCTCGTCTAGATACTTGTCGCTTTTCTTGACGAGAAACCATACACACGAACGAGTTTCTCGGCAAAAAATCTCTGCCAGCAAGTTTCTTGCTGGTTTTTGCCGAGAAACTCGTTCGTGTGTACGAGGCCTAAGTCTTGTGACTTTTTTTTTTTACACCTATTTATTTTTCTGGCTGACTTCATATATATTCACTATACTAAAATATAAAATTATACAGCATTTGTGTTATTCTTCTGTTAATTCTCTGGATCTCATTTGCTGCTCCTTGGTTTTTCCAATTTAAATATATATTGCTTCAAAGACTGTGGTCAGCAAAATTTCCAGACTTTCAATTTATATTAACAACCAAAGTAGAAAGTGGTTTATGCGTCTTTTTTTAAAAAAGCGTCCATTTCCCTTAAACTGGTATGAGAAATTATTATCAGTGAATCTTCTTCTTCTGCTACTATAAAGCTTTGTACATTAAATTTTTTGTGTCTCTATTGAATGTTTAAATGATAAAAGGTTTCTCTTTCGCTGACACGCAGCGGTTTGTTTTGTATTTTACTGTTCCTTTATAGTTTGGATTCTGATGCGGACAAGGCTTCCTACTGAGCATGCTGTGTCTGCTGCTGTACACAAAAATGGAAGCTTTTTTCAGTAATTAGGAGAAATAAAGAAAACACATTGCAGGGGAGAGCACATTTACTCTCAATGCTCAGATGCAGGAGCAGGCCCTGTTAACTTATTTTCCCACCATTCTCTAGGTTCCTGGCCATATCCAGGGAAGGTACCTTTCTCTGCTTTTCTCCTTCAGAAGCTCAGAGAGCCCACACTTGATGAGGAAAAGGTAGCTGTGCAAGTGACCTGCTGCCAGGTAAGAGGCGTACTACTGTCAGAACTAGGGATGAGCCGAACACCCCCCAGTTCGGTTCGCACCAGAACTTGTGAACAGGCAATAAATTTGTTTGAACATCCGAACACCGTTAAAGTCTATGGGACTCGAACATGAAAAATCTAAAGTGCTAATTTTAAAGGCTTATATGCAAGGTATTGTCATAAAAAGTGTTTGGAGACCCGAGTCCTGCCCCAGGGGACATGTATCAATGCAAACAAAAGTTTTAAAAACTGAAGTTTTTTCAGGAGCAGTGATTTTAATAATGCTTAAAGTGAAACAATAAAAGTGAAATATTCCTTTAAATTTTGTACCTAGGGGGTGTGTATAGTATGCCTGTAAAGCAGCACTTGTTTACAGAACTGTCCATGCAAAAAGTGTCATTTCAGAAGGAAAAAAAGTCATTTAAAAGTACTCGCGGCTATAATGAATTATCGGCTCCCGGCAATACAGCGAAAAGTCATTGATAAAAAAATGCGTGGGGGTCCCCCCAAATTCAATTACCAGGCCCTTCAGGTCTGGTATGGATATTAAGGGGAACCTCACGTCAAATGTAAAAAAAAAAAAGATTTTTTTGGTATGGATATTTGGGGGGAACCCCACGTCTTTTTTTTTTTTTATTTGACGCAGGGTTCCCCTTAATATCCATACCAGACCTGAAGGGCCTGGTAATTGAATTTGGGGGGGACCCCCACGCATTTTTTTTATTTTTTATCAATGACTTTCAATTACTTTTCTCTGTATTGCCGGGAGCCGACAATTCATTACAGCAGCAAGTACTTTTAAATGACATTTTGTGCAGAGACAGTTCTAAGCACTGGAAACAAGCGCTGCTTTACAGGCATACTATACACACCCCCTAGGTACAACATTTTAAGGAATATTTCACTTTTATTGTTTCACTTTAAGCATTATTAAAATCACTGCTCCCGAAAAAACTGACGTTTTTAAAACTTTTTTTTGCATTGATACATGTCCCCTGGTGCAGGACCCGGGTCCCCAAACACTTTTTAGGACAATAACTTGCATATAAGCCTTTAAAATTAGCACTTTTGATTTCTCCCATAGACTTTTACAAGGTGTTACGCGGCTTTTTGAATTTGCCGCGAACACCCCAAAATGTTCGCTGTTCGGCGAACGGGCGAACAGGCAATGTTCGATTCGAACATGAGTTTGACTCGAACTCGAAGCTCATCCCTAGTCAGAACTAGCCAGGCAGGACCCTAATAGTAGGCAGCTTTTCCAAGAGACCCATCTATAGTGGGAAGCATTTCCCAAGTTTCACTGAAGATAGCAATGCCACCAAGATAAGCACAGGTAAAGTCCTGGCAGTTTCACTGATTCACAGTTTGCTAGAAGGTTGGTAGGAGTATTCTTCATCCTAAAGAGCATGCTAAGGAGTTCATATACAGTAGTCTAAAGGGAGTGATGAGGGCTGAGTGTTCCCTACCCTCCACTGTCAAGGATATTTACCAATAGCCCTTACACTAATAATGACTAGCAGGCCCTCTCCAGGAGGTCTAATAGGTTATTAATATAGGGCATTGGATAGTCATCGCTGACAGTATGATCATAGAGGCCCCAGTAGTCCATGCAAAATCTAATACTGCCTTCTTTTTTGGGGACCAGTACAACAGGTCCACAGGCTCCTGGAGGGCTGTATAATTCCTAATCTTAGCATTTCATCTAGCTCCTTTCGCATGTTAGTTCATAGACTTTGGAACTTGATAGGAGGCCTGTTGGAGGTCTCCACGTGATTGGTGGCCAATGTAGTTTTTCCTCGCAGGAAGAAATTACAAGGCTGGTAGATGACAGACCTCATGGTTTTCTGTTGTCCCTTTTTTAGTTATGGCCCCAGCAGGACTTGGCTCACACTGGTCTGATTGTTGGGCTCCCTGAAAGGTCTTGTAAGGCATCCTCTTCTTCCTTTTTCCATGTTTTTGTCATCTCCCTCAGTCATCTAACATGAGAAATGTATTTGATGTCACTTAGTTTCTAAGGATCTGAAAAGACCTTTCCCAGGTGGGCTGTGGTTTGTTCTAGGGGTTCTGGACAATCAAAAGCACATGTTGGTTTTCTATGAGCTTGCAATTGTGGACCTTGTAGTAAGTGTTATGGTGGCATCAAAGTTGTCAGCAGTAAAGTCTAGTCGTTTGTGTATCCTTTCATGGAGTTCTAAGATGTAAGGCATTATGGGAACCCCAGTGTCCTGAAGATTACCCTCCAAGTACTAGTTCAGCAAGGGGGTTTTCAGACCTTCGTTCCATACAGCTGCTCAAATGGGGATAAACTAGTGGGTTCCTGATATACCTCACAAAGAGTGGAGAATAGGAGTAGATGTCCTTCTCAGTCCATTTCTTAATCCACATATGCATGCAACATAGCCATCAAAGCACTGCTGAAGTGTTCCCAAAGTCCTTTTGTCTGGGGGGTGGTAGGGAGTAGTCACCGCACCCAACAGGTGAACCAGAGACACTGCACTAGATCCAACATAAGTTTACATAAGTTCAGTCCTTTGATCTGATAGGATTTGGTCTGGAAAACCTATTCTCATGAAGACAGTGACAATGACAGCCCTGGGTGCTGTGATACTGGACAGAGCCACAGCTCAGCTTCTGGAAAATGGATGGCATAGTTCACAATGGAAGGAATGTAAAACTTTAGAGCAAACAAAACAAAATGTAATTCTCAGCAGACTTAACAGCTAACCAGCAGAATAGAAAACAAATGACACTGTCTAACAATTTTACATTAAAAATAGAGCTTTTTGTTGTACAACACTTGCACATACAGTATATGCGGAAGCTGCATTGCCTCATCAAGGCCCCCTGTATAGTGCTGTCCCCATGCTATTTATCTATGTCTATGAGAGCCACCATGTTGGAGCATACATAAAAATTGATAAATCAAGGGCATGTATGTCCTCTTTGAAGGTGCAAGGAGACGCCAGAAGCCCAGCACAGCACAGCATAATGGAAGTTGAAGGTGTCCAGTGTGTCCCCACACCAATTCCAGCAAGCTAAACAAAAATTGCAACTGCCCCAGGTTATAAAAACTTTTAGAGTTATGGGTTTTGTAGAAGGGCAACAAATTTAGAAATTCTGGACTAATAGAATGCCTGCTCTAATCTGACTCTCTGGGGTTGACCCTTTGATCTCATCTTCAACTTCTGGGTACAGCAAACTATTCTCCTGCACTATCCTTTCATTGGCTTGCTGTTTCGCCATCCCTATTCTTGTCCAGAATCTTGTTAGAGTGGGATCAATGGGTAATTCCTTTTTAAGCTGGTCCCTACCAAAGCATACCCTTCAAATAGCAAAAGCAGAAGAATGTTGATGCACCACAGGTTGTAAGTTTTCACCTGCTGGTGCAGGGTGGGGCTTGGTGTTCACTTCTCTACTTCTCTCCTAGCAGCCTCCCAGCTGGGCTTGGCCCTGCATTAGTGTACCAACAAAGTGACAGCTAAAATTATGCAAATCATTCTTGAGTATGTGCAACAGCAGTCATCCAATCATTCCCACACTGCAGCCTTTAGACCCCAGCCCATAGTCCATGCCCATGTTAGCCAGAGGGATGAAGCACCTGGTACCCCTGACTAACTGTATTATCATACCTGGACTGGGGCTGAATTGCCCCATGGCAAACAATTTGTGGGCCATGTTTGAGGGCTTTTGTGGACTGAAATTTCATTTGACCTTTGTGTACCAATGATAACATCTTGCAATGCTTCTCCTGCGTCACCTACCTATAAACCATAATTGGTTGTAAGCTAAAGATCCCAGGAGATGTGTCCACATCAGAATAAAGGGGGTGGTAAGTCCTTAGGAGGTTGAGGTCCACAGTGTATTGGCTTTAAGGTACTGGGCATGTTCTTTCTCTCCAGTGGGCAATTAGCCTTACAATGGCCAATATGCCCACAACCAAAGGGCTCTGAGGCCCACATCGGGGGAGCAAAAGCTGAGGGGGTGGTGCTGTTGTGTGACTCATTTGGTGGTGCGCAAGCATTAGCTTTCCAAAACTGCCCTTTTGATATTGTTATAGTTCCGTTTCTTTACTAGGCCCAGCATTCGGTAGACCTCAGTAGCTTCTCCTTCTACCAGCCCCACCATGTGGCAGGTCCAGTCTGCGTCCGGAACCTCTAGCAAGAACCCATGCATATCTTACTGTATTTTTCCTGAAGTATTTAAAGATGCAGATGCAGCCTCCCGATCATGCTGTTTATTTTGGTCCTTTTTAATCACAGCTATTTTCCCTTCAGTTGTGGCATCCTCCCCAGAGTGCTCATTCCTTCTTTGTACCAAATAACCCATGGGCACTTACTGGTGAGAACAGTAAGCTCCATAGTGTGCAGGCTCTCATTTGCCATCTCATGTGCTCTCATCCAGTAAGGCCCGGAGTAAGGGAAAAGAAACCTAGAAAAGGATCAACTGGTCACTTTACAGGGAGCCATCTCAGAAAGTGGTCAGAAACTTGAACCATTTAGAGATAGTCCGGATTTTGAAAGACTAAATGACTCCCTGAAAAGAGAAGTCGAGAAAACTCAGAAAAATTTAAAAACTATAAAACAAGGGAAGTTTAGACGAGACCTTGAAGACTGGGCAAAGGGGGAAATTTTTGATCTTACCCCCAAGGGTCAGAGAAGTCGCTCCCGTCAAAGAAGATCCCATTCCCAGTCAAGCATTGAAGCTTGTGTTCAATCCTCTGGAAGTGATGAGGACGCCCCTAGATCAGTGTCTTTTTTAGAGAAGGATCATTTGACACAAGAGGGCCCACCATTAATCAAGGGGATTTTAAAGGGAGACAAAGTAGGGGGAACAGGAGACGCAAGGAATCAAGGAAAAGGGTACAGGCCCACAAAGGATCAAACAATCAGGAGGAGTCAGAGAAAACACAGATAACTTCTCTGAGTTCCACTAAGACTAATGACCTCAAAGTCATTAACCTATCTGATTTCAAACTTGAACAAAATCATATAGATCTCCTTGGTCGAGGCCTCTCCTTTTCCCCCTCCGTAGACATGGATCAATTTGAAACCTTTAAAGATCTAAATCTATTCCTTAGGAGAGTATTCTATAGGTCACTATATTTAGATAAAGAGGTACAACAAACCCCCCTAGAACAGCTCAATACTAAAGAAAAACTAGCACTCAGTAATCTGGAATCACTTTTTGAGGAGGGGGACCCCACCTATAGCGATGAGGACAATGACGACTCCAACACCACTAAACGTAAAGCAATGCTGCAAATTAGATCTACCAACATGCCACAATTTAAAAATAATAAACGTCTTGGAGTCTTCCTGGACCTGGTCCAGGAAGACCTACAAAAATTAAACTGGCATACTAAACCGATTGGTAATCTTACTGAAGCAGAGCGCAAGGGTCTAGCAGATCTACGGAAAGCAGACAATGTCATCATAAAACCAAGCGATAAGGGTGGTAATGTGGTTTTATTGTCCTCCGCCCTTTATGAAAAGGAAGCACAGCGACTCCTTTCGGACCAGCTCATGTATAAAAAACTTGATCATAATCCATTTAGGGCTTTAGTAGATAACATCAATGAAAAGCTTATGTGGGCTACAGATGAGGGTCTCTTATCTAGACGGGAATTCGAGTATCTTCGAGTTTTAGACTATAACGTTCCTACCTTCTACTTAATACCGAAAATCCACAAAAATATGAACAATCCACCTGGGAGACCCATTGTGTCTGCCATAAGAGGTCCTCTAGAAAGGATAGGAAAATATGTAGACAGCCTTATTAAGGACCTAGTGCGACTACTCCCCTCATTCATACGTGACACGGGTGATGTTTTAAAACATATCAAAGATATGCCCATCCCTGAAGGGGCCCTCCTTGTCAGTGTGGATGTTGAGTCCCTTTATACCTCTATTCCCCACGAGTGGGGTATATTGGCGGTCTACCACTTCTTAGAACTAAACTTTCCCCGCATGGCGGCACAGAACGAATTCATCCTGGAACTCCTGGAAATGGCGCTGAAGAACAACTACTTCCAGTTCGCCAACAAATATTTCCAGCAACTACAGGGGACCTCGATGGGGGCCCCATGGGCCCCATCATATGCTTGCCTCCACCTGGGCTGGTGGGAGGAGGACACTGTGTATGCCTCCTCGATGTACCTCAGCCACGCATGCTCGTGGCTGAGGTACATCGATGACGTCTTCATGGTATGGAGTGGGACCCCCACACAGCTTAACCAATTCATGGAAGAATTAAACCAGAACAAGCGTAATTTACGTCTAACTTTTGTCTCTAGTTCCAGTGAGATTTCCTTTCTGGATTTGACATTAACCATCCAGGAGGGATACCTGATGACTCAGACATATAGAAAAACAACAGCAGCCAATACTCTTCTGAGGGCAGATAGCTACCATCCCGCCCCTCTTAAACGCGGCATACTGGTGGGACAGTTCCTCAGAATCCGGAGGAACTGTCCCAACGAAGCTATGTACCACAAGGAATCTGAGTCCCTATACCAGCAGTTTAGAGAAAGGGGATATGGACACAGAGTTCTCCGCAGGGCAAGAAGCATAGCTAGCCAACGCTCACGAGACGAACTGCTCCAGCCCAAACCAAATGTTGAATCCAATCAGGAAGGACCTGCTCGGTTTATTACTCCTTTTGGTGCCCAGTGGCACCAGGTACGAACGGTCCTTACTGAGCATTGGCACATTTTGACGGGCTGTAAACAACTCAAGAAAATAGTGGGTGATAGACCCCAACTTACAGCTAAAAGAGCAAGAAATTTGAGGGATGAGCTTGTAAGCAGCGAATATACACGCCCTGTAGATAGGACTTGGCTGACTGACATGCCACGCATGGTCGGCATGTTTGCGTGTGGCCATTGTGGCACATGCAAACACGTCGACAGAACCAAAAACTTTAGAGACTCACAGTCTAAGAATCTCTATGAGATCAAATCTTTTATCAACTGTAGCACGGCACGGGTGCTCTACATCTTGGAATGCCCATGCCTTCTACTCTATGTCGGAAAAACAAAAAGACAACTGAGGATAAGGTTTGCAGAACACTTAAAGAGCATTCATCTCAAAGAAGATACTCCAGTCGCCCAACATTTTCTAAAGTACCATGATGGTAAAACACATGGCCTACGAGTGAAGGGGATATATGCCCTAAATCTATCAGAAAGACGAGGGGACTTCGATACCGTTTTGATCCGACATGAAAAGGCTTGGATTTTTAGGCTCCAGACACTCCAGCCTAGGGGCCTCAATACAGAAATTAGCCTAAAAATCTTCCTGGAGCCGTAAACGGACAAACGGTACGTGTTCAGTTTCAAACATGTCTAGTATAGGTCCCTTTTCCCCTCCTTTCCCCTTCCATTTTTTTATTTTTTTTATTTTTAATTTTTTTTTTCCCCCTTCCCCCCCCCCAATACCCCTCCCTTTCCCCCCCCCTCCCTTCCCTTTGACCCGTCCACCTCTCTCAATGTGAGTGCCTAATTTATTAACATCTAAATTATGGTAGGTTAAGTCAACCAATGATTAATATGCAATATGCAATACTTAGACATTTGTCTTTACTAAGCCCACTGTCTAACTTTTGTTAAATATATTTTTTCCTGTGGATAATCTAACTATATATTTTTAGTTTTGTAAATCTGTTAATATTTTGACATGGATATTATCACTATCTGTTGTGACCACAAGATGGCGCTACTCCGTCAATTAGTGGTACCTTACTCGCAATTGGCTAAACATGGCTATTTAATAGGAGCATAATAGGTCCACCAACACATCAAGATGAAGTGACATATTCGTCACGAAACGCGTCATGTCCTGACGCTGTTGTTTTGAGTCCAGACTAGCCCCGCTTGCTCCTCTCCTTTCCCTTTGAATGAGCACCTCCGTACCATTATATTGCTATCCTACTAAGGACAGATAGGGACGGTTTGTTTTTGTCCCCTGAGGCTCAATTTGGAAGTACACAGGCTTCTACTGCTCTAGACAACACAGCGTGTCGGCTCCAGGCAAACGTCTACTGCTACGCACACTATAGCGGCAACACGTGACCTGACGGAGAGACGCCGTCTATACAGCAGCTTTACACAAGCCGAAGTGATCCCCGGTTCCAGCAGCAGCACAACGTGAGTTACACTGCTCGGAGACTTCCTCTCACCCCAGCAGCCACGGCCATATATAGACCTTACAGTCAGCAAGATCGCCGGTCTTATGCCATGGATGGATAAGCCAGCAAATCATTATATGGTTACCATCTTCTATGTAACCTAACTACACCATATCTGGCTTGCATTGGGGTCTATTTATAGTGCCTTTACAGAGACTGCCGACAACAGACCTTACCCTACAGGAGCTCTATGTGACACCTTTGGCGTGTAATATGATAGGTGCTCATTGATAAGGCATATATTCTTCGCCACCTTCTTCACTATCAATTACAAGCACATCCCCAGGTACATAGAGCCTGCTACATGTCTGTTGAACACTGTTAAACCTAAACCAAATCAGCTTGATACAAGTTCTGGATTGGACTTTGATCTAAGTAGCTACTTATCTGTAGCAGCAACCACCATATGCTTCTGTTTGAACTGTTGTTCTAGACAGCAGTGACCATCATTTACAGTTGTTATTTCATGTAGCATGATTAGTAGGCCTTTATATAAGACATCAATTATGTCCGGACATTGAATGCTCATTCTCAGCAAGGTTAAGGGAGTAGTAGAGCAGGTGGCCCTAGTCCACTCTGGTCATCGTTTTAATCCTTTCCAACAGTGCACTGTGCAAAGTTTTTTCCATGTCTATATTCTTTTATTCTAGTGTGTCACTATACGTGAGAAACCTTTTCTCCTTTATGTTTCCATGTATATTATTAGGATGATAAGTGTTCAATTAGCATTCAACAATAAAGTATTTTCTATTTTTTCAAATACCAATTGAATAGTGGTTGATTCACCGTATAACCGTCTTATTGGGCCCTGTCCCAATTCCCTTCCCTTTCCCCTGCATTTTTTCCAAAAAGAAACCTAGACAGAGGACCAGCATGACAGGGTTAAAAGGGGGTTTGGAGCGATAGGAGTTTTAGGTAGGTTTTAAAGTAAATATAAAAGGGACACTTACCGGATTGGTGGAGTGGAGGCAATGGGAGGGCTTCAGGGGTCAACCAGTAGGAGGATCCTGGTGAGGTCTTCACTCAGGAGAGAGACTACGTCTGGACAACTTCCCACCTTCTCTCCCCCTTTTGTGATTAAGTTCTTGGGCATTTTTGGACTAGTTCCCTTGGTGGCCTGTCATGGCAGATGACGGGGTACAAGGTCCTTGTACGTGCTTTATTTGATAAATTTACATTGGTAGAGACCCATCTTGGGTACGGCTCCCTGTAGTTTGTTTGGGTTGTATCTGCTAGTAGTGGTGTTGTGTCCGAGTAGATGTTTTGCAGCTGGAGACCTAATTTTGGTTAAGCAGGTATTTGAAGTAGTGGTACCTACAAGGACCTTGGGGCTCCAAATTTTCAGACTGCACTGACTGTTTGTATGTTTATGTGATTTATACAATTTGTTTTTATAAAAGGCTGCTTTGGCCATTAAACTCCAGTTTTTGTGTCTTGTGTGTTACTTGGGTAAGGTAAAGGGGGAGCGTTGGTCAAGCAGTCATAGAGCCCAAATTATCTTTTATACCCTAGTCATACTGTTGCCAACCAGTTAAAGACACAGTTTACCCAGAGATAGAGAGAGAGAGAGAGAGAGAGAGAGAGCACACAGGGATGAACCTATATAGGACCAGATGTATGAGGTGTTTATTGTGGGTAGTTAGGTACACAGAAGTAGGTGCAGGGTAAAAGTATGGTATAGTTAGCCAGTAATGTTAAATAGGGGGATGGGATAGAAATATGATTCAGCAAAAAAAGATACATCTAGTGATAGCAATCTGGGGCACAGCAAGAGACAAGCAGAGATACGGTACAGAAAATATTAAGTCCATGGCCATAGGACAGCAATCCAAATACAACAAGGATATGTAGCAAGATCATTGGGCAGCAATCCGGGGTATGATAAAGGACAAACAGCAGTAACACCGTGGTAATGTGGAACATGAAACGGGCAAGTCCAGGGTCACATGAGCAGCAATCCAGGGCATATAGCAAATGATTATAGGCAAGAATAAAGGATGGTAGTATGGAACATCAATAGGGCAAGTCTAGAATCACAAGGAAGCAATCCAAGGCATGGTAAGGTACAAGCAGCAAAGGCACAGCGCAGCAATACCATGCAGCGGAGTTGGACTACTTACACTTGTGGATTCCGATGACTGCATCACAGCTCCCCTGACGGCTTACCTGTACAGGGTCCAACAGCAGATAGAAGGTAAGAATGGGCACACTGAGGCTTATAGATCCAAAGTGGGTGGAGGGCAGGGGAGGGCTGGCGGCCTTAGGCCTGGGGGGCAAGTCCAGTCAAGTGGCCCATTGAACCGCCGAATCAGCTCACCATCCATGACCCACCTGGTTTTTCAATGCAGCCTCACCAGTGCACATCAGTGCAGCCAACTCCAGTGCCCATCAATGCAGCCTGATCACTGGGGCAGGTTACATGGGGTGTATGGGGGGGAGATGGGGGGTCAGCTAGGGGTGTCAGGGTCTCTCATCTCAGCGATATCAGCTCAGCAGGTCCTTGCACGCCACGGTCTCCTGGAGGGGTAACGCTCCTGATCCTGGGGTCAAGTTGCAGCCAGCGCCCAGCCCTGCAGCCCTGCGTCCCAACTCCCTGGCATGCCCTGCCTCTGCCTGCTTCCAAGAATCTGGTCCCAGGGAGTTGTAGTTTCCTCTGCACTGCTGTGTTTTCACCCACCGGAAGCTTGAGCGTGGACTATAACTCCCGGAATGCAACAGCTAGTGGTCGGCCGCCATGGCCATGCCCCCGGCCCGACTTCCTAGACCAGAATAAAAAAGAAAATGGTAGCGGGCAGCGGCTGCCGGCCATTTAGAACATAAGTTAGGGTGGCCTGGGAGGCAATTGCCACCCTGCCCCCTGGCCCAGCCCTCCCCTGGTGGAGGGTCAAGTCTTGCTTGTCAGGCCACAGTGCAGGGTTCATGCTGCTAACTTTTGCTTAGGTATGAGTATATACCTGGAACCCTACTTAGAAATGTTGTGCCAGGGAGCCATGGCTCCCTCGGCCACCCAAGCAAAATTTCTACAATGAATAAATGACTGCTACTAACAGTCTTTATTTTATACAAATGTAGCGCCCCCCCCCCATATTTGGGGGCGCTATGCGGAAATTTAAGGGTAGTCTGAGCCGGTAGTTGGGCTCAGACCAATCAATGATTCAATATTGCTATGCTCTGGGTGTGATACTGCCTGGCAGTAGTGTTCTCCGTTGCCTGTAGGTGGCACTGTCACCGCCGGCATAGGTTAAACTACGGGGGGTATCACAGCATCTTGGGTGTCCTCTCTTGGCAGCCATTCAGTGGGCGTGGTCTACACGCTGTACATGCTGGGAGAGGGTACAAAACGGGCAGACGCCATTAGGCGTGAGGCGATTCCAGGGGGACCCCAAGGCGCAAGGGGGGACCTCTGGTCCAGTGAGTGTGCCTCGTGGCCCGCATGGCGCGAGGTTCGCGAGTGTGTTTAGGCCTTGGGCACCTTCAGCCCGAGGTCCTGTTGCTGCATTGTGGGCAAGGGCCTACGCTTCAGAGAAGGATCCCAGGCTGCCCGCTTGTAGGGGGCCCATCTTAAGGAAAGGAGTCCAGGGGAGGATCAGTCCCAGGAGACTAGCGACGGTACTGCTGTCTCAGGAAGAGGCCTGGAACTCGCCTAAGGAGGGATTCATCATCTCTGATGATCTCGGGTGAGCAATACCCACTCAGGCTTGAGTGGCGACGAAAATAGATACTGAACTTTAAGTGTTGTGTGCCTGAACCTTTCCCTACTTTTTTCAACTTCCTACCCTCTCTCTCTTCAAGTTGACTCAAAGAACAAAAGAAAAAAACCTTGCTGATTAGGTTTTACTCCTGTGTGGACATTGGCCTTATTTTAAGAGATTTTAACCTAGACGACGGAGAGAAGGGATCCACTCTAGAGAGGTAATTGCTGCAGACCCGAAACAAAACCAGCAGCCCGATCTCAGAGAGGGTGTGAGTGCCAATTAAACAGTAGTATGGGATGGGGCATTAACCTGTGTCCAGACAGTATTTCTGCAGATGCTGGGGACCAGAATGGAGACTAACAAGGAAATTTGGAAAGTATGTGGAAATGGTGGAGCTGGGTCATGGGGACAAGGGTACAGGCCCATGACAGCATTGTCATGAGTAGGGATGAGCTTCGTGTTCGAGTCGAACATACGTTCGACTCGAACATTGGCTGTTCGATCGTTCGACGAAGATCGAACGATTTGGGCCGTTCGCGCCAAATTCGAGTGACGCGAACGGCCCACAATGCACTACGCCATCGCAGTGTCATCCAGGCGCTGTGATTGGCCAAGCATGCACTGTGACCCCGCATGCTTGGCCAATCACAGCGCCGGCAGCGAGGAGAGCAATGATTGGCCACAGGCAGGATGCCTGTGGCCAATTATTGCTGAGGGTGTTTAGTACACGCCCCACACTATAAAAGGCCGCCAGCACGGCGGCCTAGTGTAGTGTGTTCCGGAGCAGGGATAGAGTAGTATAGGCAGGGACAGTGACTGTTATTTCTTTCTTGCTTAACCTGGATTCCTTTAGTTTAGGGAAAGAGAAGGATAGGTAGGGAGAGTGTCAGTGTGTTTTGTGCTTCTGCTATAGTGTGCTTAAAAAAAAACATTTATTCTAGGGACAGAAAACTCTAGGTAGGGACAGTGTCAGTTTCTTTCACTCTGCAAGTCCTTGTTTCCAGGGACCTGGAAGGACAGTGAGTGAATTGTCCTTTTGCTATATTGTGATTAAAAAAAACATTTATTCTAGGGACAGAAAACTCTAGGTAGGGACAGTGTCAGTTTCTTTCACTCTGCAAGTCCTTGTTTCCAGGGACCTGGAAGGACAGTGAGTGAATTGTCCTTTTGCTATATTGTGATTAAAAAAAACATTTATTCTAGGGACAGAAAACTCTAGGTAGGGACAGTGTCAGTTTCTTTCACTCTGCAAGTCCTTGTTTCCAGGGACCTGGAAGGACAGTGAGTGAATTGTCCTTTTGCTATATTGTGATTAAAAAAAACATTTATTCTAGGGACAGAAAACTCTAGGTAGGGACAGTGTCAGTTTCTTTCACTCTGCAAGTCCTTGTTTCCAGGGACCTGGAAGGACAGTGAGTGAATTGTCCTTTTGCTATATTGTGATTAAAAAAAACATTTTTTTCTAGGGACAGAAAACTGTAGGTAGGGAGAGTATTTTTTTTCTTTCACTCTGCAAGTCCTTGTTTCCAGGGACCTGTAAGGACAGTGAGTTAATTGTCCTTGTGCTATATTGTGCTGAAAAAAACATTTATTCCAGGGACAGAAAACTCTAGGTAGGGACAGTGTCAGTTTCTTTCACTCTGCAAGTCCTTGTTTCCAGGGACCTGGAAGGACAGTGAGTGAATTGTCCTTTTGCTATATTGTGATTAAAAAAAACATTTTTTTCTAGGGACAGAAAACTGTAGGTAGGGAGAGTGTTTTTTTTCTTTCACTCTGCAAGTCCTTGTTTCCAGGGACCTGTAAGGACAGTGAGTTAATTTTCCTTGTGCTATATTGTGATTAAAAAAAACATTTATTCTAGGGACAGAAAACTCTAGGTAGGGACAGTGTCAGTTTCTTTCACTCTGCAAGTCCTTGTTTCCAGGGACCTGGAAGGACAGTGAGTGAATTGTCCTTTTGCTATATTGTGATTAAAAAAAACATTTATTCTAGGGACAGAAAACTCTAGGTAGGGACAGTGTCAGTTTCTTTCACTCTGCAAGTCCTTGTTTCCAGGGACCTGGAAGGACAGTGAGTGAATTGTCCTTTTGCTATATTGTGATTAAAAAAAACATTTATTCTAGGGACAGAAAACTCTAGGTAGGGACAGTGTCAGTTTCTTTCACTCTGCAAGTCCTTGTTTCCAGGGACCTGGAAGGACAGTGAGTGAATTGTCCTTTTGCTATATTGTGATTAAAAAAAACATTTATTCTAGGGACAGAAAACTCTAGGTAGGGACAGTGTCAGTTTCTTTCACTCTGCAAGTCCTTGTTTCCAGGGACCTGGAAGGACAGTGAGTGAATTGTCCTTTTGCTATATTGTGATTAAAAAAAACATTTATTCTAGGGACAGAAAACTCTAGGTAGGGACAGTGTCAGTTTCTTTCACTCTGCAAGTCCTTGTTTCCAGGGACCTGGAAGGACAGTGAGTGAATTGTCCTTTTGCTATATTGTGATTAAAAAAAACATTTTTTTCTAGGGACAGAAAACTGTAGGTAGGGAGAGTATTTTTTTTCTTTCACTCTGCAAGTCCTTGTTTCCAGGGACCTGTAAGGACAGTGAGTTAATTGTCCTTGTGCTATATTGTGCTGAAAAAAACATTTATTCCAGGGACAGAAAACTCTAGGTAGGGACAGTGTCAGTTTCTTTCACTCTGCAAGTCCTTGTTTCCAGGGACCTGGAAGGACAGTGAGTGAATTGTCCTTTTGCTATATTGTGATTAAAAAAAACATTTTTTTCTAGGGACAGAAAACTCTAGGTAGGGACAGTGTCAGTTTCTTTCACTCTGCAAGTCCTTGTTTCCAGGGACCTGGAAGGACAGTGAGTGAATTGTCCTTTTGCTATATTGTGATTAAAAAAAACATTTATTCTAGGGACAGAAAACTCTAGGTAGGGACAGTGTCAGTTTCTTTCACTCTGCAAGTCCTTGTTTCCAGGGACCTGGAAGGACAGTGAGTGAATTGTCCTTTTGCTATATTGTGATTAAAAAAAACATTTTTTTCTAGGGACAGAAAACTGTAGGTAGGGAGAGTATTTTTTTTCTTTCACTCTGCAAGTCCTTGTTTCCAGGGACCTGTAAGGACAGTGAGTTAATTGTCCTTGTGCTATATTGTGCTGAAAAAAACATTTATTCCAGGGACAGAAAACTCTAGGTAGGGACAGTGTCAGTTTCTTTCACTCTGCAAGTCCTTGTTTCCAGGGACCTGGAAGGACAGTGAGTGAATTGTCCTTTTGCTATATTGTGATTAAAAAAAACATTTTTTTCTAGGGACAGAAAACTGTAGGTAGGGAGAGTGTTTTTTTTCTTTCACTCTGCAAGTCCTTGTTTCCAGGGACCTGTAAGGACAGTGAGTTAATTTTCCTTGTGCTATATTGTGATTAAAAAAAACATTTATTCTAGGGACAGAAAACTCTAGGTAGGGACAGTGTCAGTTTCTTTCACTCTGCAAGTCCTTGTTTCCAGGGACCTGGAAGGACAGTGAGTGAATTGTCCTTTTGCTATATTGTGATTAAAAAAAACATTTATTCTAGGGACAGAAAACTCTAGGTAGGGACAGTGTCAGTTTCTTTCACTCTGCAAGTCCTTGTTTCCAGGGACCTGGAAGGACAGTGAGTGAATTGTCCTTTTGCTATATTGTGATTAAAAAAAACATTTATTCTAGGGACAGAAAACTCTAGGTAGGGACAGTGTCAGTTTCTTTCACTCTGCAAGTCCTTGTTTCCAGGGACCTGGAAGGACAGTGAGTGAATTGTCCTTTTGCTATATTGTGATTAAAAAAAACATTTATTCTAGGGACAGAAAACTCTAGGTAGGGACAGTGTCAGTTTCTTTCACTCTGCAAGTCCTTGTTTCCAGGGACCTGGAAGGACAGTGAGTGAATTGTCCTTTTGCTATATTGTGATTAAAAAAAACATTTTTTTCTAGGGACAGAAAACTGTAGGTAGGGAGAGTGTTTTTTTTCTTTCACTCTGCAAGTCCTTGTTTCCAGGGACAGAGAAGGACACCTGAAGGTAGCCCTTATTGCTTTTTTCCCATCTCCCTGCAGGCCATCTATTAGAATGTCTGGAAGGCAAACAAGGAGAGGCAGACAGTCAGGAGGCAATAAAAGAGGGCAAGCAGGCTCTGTGTCTGGGGGCAACAGTGCTGGTCGTGGACGCGGTGCATTGTCATCAGCACATGGCCATGGGACACGCTTGTCCTTCTTTTCGGCAGCTGGACATGTTGAGCCACATCATGCCGAAGACTTGGTAGAGTGGATGACCAAGCCCTCCTCCTCCTCCTCATCCTCTCTCACCCAGGCTCAGGGTACTGGAAAAGCAGCTGCCAAAGCGTCGTCTTCCCTGGTATCAATGTCAGACAAATCATCAGTCACTCCTTCCCTAGACCCACCATGTCCTCCTCCTGAGGAGTCCCCCGAACTGTTTCAGCACAGTGTTGGGTACATGCTCCAGGAGGATGCCCAGCGTTTCGAAGGGTCTGATGATGAAACCCAGCTAGAGGAAGGCAGTAGCGTGAGAGCAGACAGAGGGGATGCTCAAGAAGGACACCAATCTGGCAGTCATGTTCCAGCAGCTGCAGCATACTGCCAGATTGGCTCCAGTGATGAGGAGGGAGGGGATGATGAGGTCAATGACTCCACGTGGGTGCCTAATAGGAGAGAGGAGGAGGAGGAGGATGAGGAGGAGGCACATCTCCAACGAGGCAGGATGCCCTTTGGTGGCCAGCGTAAGGGCAGTACACCGACGGAATCACACCGCAGAGCTCCGCCTGTGCAGGGCGCTGCCTCTGCCCGTCATTCAAAAAGTTCTTTGGTGTGGGCCTTTTTTGAGGCTAGTGCATCAGATCGCACAGCTGCTGTTTGCAACATATGTCTCAAGCATATATCGCGTGGCCAAAACATCAGCCGCTTGGGTACCACATGCCTGACCAGACATATGTTGACCTGCCATGCAGCTCGTTGGCAAGCCTACCTCAAAGACCCACACCAAAGAACAAAGCGGACCTCTCCTTGCACCGCATCAGCTGGGATCTCCAACCCCACTATAACTTCAGTCCTCTCTGAAACATGCACTGAGAGGAATGAAGGTGTAGAATTAGGTGTGTCACAGCCAAGTACTTGCGCCCACTCTGCTAGCAGTACACCGACGTCCGATTCTAGCAGGCAAATTTCCCTGCCCCAGCTGCTGGACCGTCGAAAGAAGTTCACTCCCAGCCATCCACATGCCCAGCGGTTGAATGCTAGCTTGGCTAAATTGCTAGCGCTTCAACTGCTGCCTTTTCAGTTGGTAGACTCGGCCCCCTTCCGTGAGTTTGTGCAATGTGCGGTTCCTCAGTGGCAGGTTCCCAAACGCCACTTTTTCTCACGGAAGGCTATTCCGGCTCTCTACCGGCATGTGGAAGGCAATGTCTTGGCCTCGCTGGACAGGGCGGTCAGCGGTAAGGTGCATATTACCGCTGACTCATGGTCCAGCAGGCATGGACAGGGACGTTACCTTTCTTTCACGGCCCATTGGGTCACTCTTTTGGCAGCTGGGAAGGATTCAGGACAAGGTGCAGTAGTGTTGGAGGTTGTCCCACCGCCACGCCTCCAAAATGCTACTACTGGTTGTGACACACCTCTCTCCTCCACCCCCTCCTCTTCTTCTTCCTCCATGGCCTCTTCCTGTGGTTTGTCCTATGAACCAGCGGTGCTCCGTAGCCGTTCACGGGGCTACGCAAGTACGCAGGCAAAAAGATGCCATGCCGTGCTTGCGCTGGTGTGTTTGGGGGACAGAAGCCACACTGGGGCAGAGGTCCTGTCTGCTCTGCAGGGCCAGGCCGAGAGGTGGTTGACGCCACGCCAGCTTAAGCCAGGAATGGTGGTTTGCGACAATGGCACCAACCTCCTCTCCGCCCTCCGACAGGGACAACTGACCCATGTGCCCTGTGTGGCTCACGTCCTTAACCTGGTGGTGCAGCGGTTCTTGGGCAGGTACCCGGGCTTACAGGATGTCCTGAGGCAGGCCAGGAAAGTCTGTGTGCATTTCCGCAGATCTTATAATGCCAGTGCTCGCCTGGCTGAGCTGCAAAAGGAGTTGAACCTGCCCAAGAACCGCCTTATATGTGACATGCCCACCAGGTGGAACTCAACGTTGGCCATGCTGCAGCGGCTGCACACGCAGCAGAGGGCCATCAATGAGTACCTGTGCGACTACGGCACCAGGACAGGGTCAGGGGAGCTTGGTTTTTTTTCTCCACGCCAGTGGGGCATGATCAGGGATGCATGCACTGTCCTGGCACCATTTGAGGAGGCCACGAGGATGGTGAGCAGTGACAGTGCATGCATCAGTGACACTGTACCTCTTGTCCACCTGTTGGAGCACACGCTGCGTGGAATAATGGACAGGGCACTTGAGGCAGAACAGAGGCAGGAAGAGGAGGACTTCCTTGCCTCTCAAGGCCCCCTTTACCCAGACAGTGTTCCTTCTGTCCCACCCATCGCACAGGAAGAGGAGGAGGAGGAGGAGGAGGAGGAGGATTGTGTCAGCATGGAGGTGGAGGCTGGCACTCAGCATCATCAGCAGCAGTCTTTTAGGGATGATTTACAGTCCCAAGAAACCAGTGGACTTGTACGTGGCTGGGAGGAGGTGGCTGCGGATCATGTCGTCCTTAGTGACCCAGAGGACTCCGGAGCGAATGCCTCAGCAAACCTACGCTGCATGGCCTCCCTGATCCTGCAAAGTCTGCGGAAGGATCCTCGTATTCTTCGGATCAAGGAGAGGGACCATTACTGGCTGGCCACTCTCCTTGATCCACGGTACAAGGGTAAGGTTGCGGACCTTATGTTACCGTCGCAGAGGGAGCAGAGGATGAGACAACTCCGGGAGGCCTTGCAGAAAGGTCTGTGCAACGCGTTCCCAGAGACTGGGAGGTTGCAAACTCCTGGTCCTGGACAACGAGTTGCTGAGGCTTCGGCCAGTCAAAGAAGGAGCGGTGGGGAAGGTGGCCGTCTGACCGATGCGTTCAGACAATTCTTTAGTCCGCAGCCCCAAAGTATGATTGGTTCCAGCAACCATCGCCAGCGTCTGATAAACATGGTGCAGGAATATCTAGGGGCAAGGTCAGACTTGGACACCTTCCCCACCGAAAATCCTCTGGCTTACTGGGTCTTGAGGATGGATCACTGGCCAGAGCTTGCACAGTATGCAATTGAGCTACTGGCCTGTCCTGCATCCAGCGTTCTTTCGGAACGCACATTCAGTGCTGCTGGAGGATTTGTCACGGATCACAGGGTGCGCCTGTCCACCGACTCGGTTGATCGACTGACTTTCATCAAGATGAACCAGTCTTGGATCACCACCAGCTACCACACACCTGATGCTGATATAACAGACTAATTGATTTTAAAATGTCACATCCCTTCAAGACTGATGCTGATGCTGAGTGCCTGTGCTGTTATGTTGACTGGCTATCCTCCTCCTCCGAGTCCTCAATGATACGATTGATGATGATAGCTTGGAAGATCATTTTTGTTTATGGGTGCCGCCACCAGTGCCTAACGCCCAATTTTTCAGCCCCTGTTTAACAGGGGCGTGTAATTACAATTTTTGAAGCAATACTTTGCAACAGGGCTCATTGCTGTGCTCCAAGTACAGTATCTGTGAGGAGTTGCAGTGTTGTGCCACCAGTGCCTAAGGCCCAATTTTTCAGCCCCTGTTTAACAGGGGCGTGTCATTACAATTTTTGAAGCAATACTTTGCAACAGGGCTCATTGCTGTGCTCCAAGTACAGTATCTGTGAGGGGTTGCAGTGTTGTGCCACCAGTGCCTAAGGCCCAATTTTTCAGCCCCTGTTCAACAGGGGCATGTAATTACAATTCTTGATCTAATAATTCACAGCAGGGCCCATTGCTGCACCCACCAAGAGTAACTGTCAGGGCTTACAGTGTTGTGGCACCAGCACCACCATCAAAGGCCCAATTTTTACTACCACTGTTCAACAATTATATGTAATTAAAATTCCTGATATAATAGTTGACAGCAGGGCGTTCCAGCACCAACCAAGAGTAACTGTGAGTGCTTACAGTGTTGTGCCAACACCAACAACTAAGGGGCCTATTTCTGCAGAGTATATACGGCAGGTCCCTACTTTCAAACATCCAACTTACAAACGACTCCTACTTGCAAACGCAAGAAGACAACAGGAAGTGAGAGGAAATCTACCACTAGGAAGGAAAATTCTCTCCTGTAAGAATAAATATGGGAGAAAGGTGTCTCCTCTGTACTGATGCTTTATCAGCAATCCTTGTTTCAAGAAAAACACCACATTTCAAAAACAGTTGTCATTGGGACGGAAAGTGAGGTGAAATGTTCTGAACAGGGGCACAGACAGCAAAACAAATGTTACAGGGGTGATAACCCTTACCTATGTTTTCCAAAAAGTTTAAAAATAGATTTTTGGGCTGGAGCTACACTTCAACAATGTACCTGTTCAAAATTACAAACAGATTCTACATAAGAACAAACCTACAGTCCCTGTCTTGTATGCACCGCCTGTATACGGCTGTTCAGAGTATATAGGGCCTTTTTTATTTTATGTGCGGGGTTCCCCTTAATATCCATACAAGACCCAAAGGGGCTGGTAATGGGCTGGGGTAGGGGGGGGGGGGGGGTCATGGGGTAGCTATGCCATTTTTCTTAAAGAATTTCATCCATATTACCGGGACCAGACATTACATTAAAGCCGCAAGCAGTTTTAAATGGCTTCTTTTTCCTTTAGAAGTGTCATTTTGTGCAGGGACAGTTCTAAACACGGGAAACACGTGGCACTTCACAGGCATACTTTAGACACCCCCCAGGTACGATATTTAAAGGAATATTTGACTTTTTTTTTTTCACTTTATGCATCATTAAAATGACTGCTCCCGAAAAACGACCGTTTTTAAAACTTCTTTTTGCATTGATACATGTCCCCTGGTGCAGAACCCGGGTTCCCAAACCCTTTTTAGGACAATAACATGCATAATAGTTGTTATAATTAGCACTTTAGAATTCGAACGTTCGCATCCATTGTATTTAATAGGGTTCTAATGTTCGTTCGAACTTCCGGTCCGTTCGCGGGTTCTGGTGCGAACCGAACCCGGGGGTGTTCGGCTCATCACTAGTCATGAGTAATTCATGAGAAAAATCTGGACGCTTCCCTAACAAATCAATCTATGAAGACTGTACTATTTCAGTATGCCACCTTGAAGCCCACTTATGCCTCATACACACGACCGGTTTTCCCGGCAGGAAAAAAAGGATGCTTTTCCCGACGGGATTCCTCTCAAGCCTGCCTTGCATACACATGGGCACACAAAAGACCGCTGAACATTTGACTGGCAAGAATGCGGTGATGTCAAAGACTATTGCCCCATACACACGATCGTTTTTAATGTCATTTTTTAAACCGATGTTTTTCTCCTCGTTTTTTTTCATGTTTCCTCTCAAGCCTGCCTTGCGTACACACTATCATTAAAAAAAACGATCAAGCAAAGCGCAGTGACGTTCAACACGTACGACGGCACTATAAAGGGGAAGTTCCGTTCGAATGGCGCCACCCTTCATGTTAGTAAAGTTTGTTGAGCGACGATTCACGCTTTTCAGTCCGTTACTGTGTAATGAATGTGCTATCTCCATTACGAACGCTAGTTTTACCAGAACGAGCGCTCCCGTCTCATACTTGATTCTGAGCATGCGCGTTTTTTTTCACGTTGTGAAAGCATACACACTATCGTTTTTCACGTCGTTAAAAAAAACGACATGAAAAACGACGTGAAAAAAGAGAGCATGTCCGGAATTTTTAATGGCCGTTTTTCACGTCGTTAAAAATGCTCTGGAGCCTACACACGATCATTTTTAATGGCCATTTTTTAAAATGGCATTTTTAACGGCATGAAAAACGATCGTGTGTATGGGGCATTTGACGAGCCGTCAAAATTACGTTCTATGCTTCCGCGCATGCGTCAAATTGTTGACGAGCATGCGTGTTTTTTTCCCCTCGGGAAAGCATACACACAACGGTTTTCACGACGGAAAAAAGACCGCCGATTCTCTTTTTTTTTTCATCGGGAAAACTGCGATCGAGCATACACACGGCCGGTTTTTCCGGCCAAACACTTTCATGGCAGTTTTCCCTACGGGAAAAATGGTCGTGTGTACGAGGCATTAGCCTTTATGTCAAAAATATGTCTGAATAAATAAATAAATAATCATTTAAACATTAGTAGCGCTAAAAGGATTAAATGGGTACACATTCCATAGAAAATGTGCTTGCATAATCACTCATAAATGCAGAGGCGGCTCTAGGCTTTGTGAGGCCTTAGGCAAATCTTAGTCATGAGGCCCCACTCACTTTCACAATGGGAAAAGACTGTGCAACATAATACAAGAGATGGTCTTACGGTAATGACAAGCAAAATGTCACCTGGCTAACAGGGTAACACCACATTGCTGCAGCAGCCACCAAACACTAGAGCCACAGACAGGTGATCCTTTTATACACTCCTCCATCCCCTACAAGCAGGAGAAGCCGACACATTCGCTTTGAGTGCCCTGCAGTGTATTCTGGGAGGTGTAGTCTCTGCAGAGCACAGGCACCGGCGGGGCAAATCTACTGGTGCAGGCTTTGGGAGAAGGCTAGGATGGCAGTAGAGCCTGCTGTTGGCTGCAGCTGATGAGATGTTCTCCGTTTGAGGGAGGTGTTACAGCTGGCTAAAACCTCCATGGCTTTACCCAAGTGTGTGTTGGTCTTCTCCCTCCGCCGGCCTGGGGACACCCAGGGGCATCTTTAATATTGATTGGACCCTGGGCAAACATTTTCCTGCCCCCCCCCCCCACTCCACCCCTACCAATTTCCCTCTCCACGCCAACATCCCAAAAAACAAACACGCACATAGCCTTATCTTAAAAAAAATGGTCTCACATTTACTGATTGCTCCACTCACTGATTGGTTGCTAAAGGTTACTGCACAATATTACCACTCACCCATTGGTTGCTAGAGTTTACTGCACATCATTACAGTTTACCCATTGGTTGATAGAGGTTACTATACATCATTAGTGCTCACTGATTGGTTGCAAGAGGTTACTGCACATTATTACAGCTCACTGATTGGTTGCTATAGGTTACTGCTTATCATTATCAGTCACTGATTTGTTGTTAGAGGTTACTGCAAATGTATACTGCTTACTGATTGGTTGCTATGGGTTACTCATTATCATTATCGCTCACTGATTGTTTGCTAGAGGTTACAGCACATCATTACCGCTCACTGGGTGGCAGGGCAGTATTGTGGTGTGTGATGCAAATGTTGGGTTAAAGTTGGTTGGATGACAGGATGCAGTTTGTGGTGATGTGGCAGCATTGGGGTGAGAGGCTGAGATCATATCTCCCCTATAATGATAGGGAGTAGGGTGATAGGATGCTAGAGGTGGGGTACAGGAGGGATGAGGATGATAATGACAGGAGGCAGGGTGGTAGGATGCCAGAGAAGGGGTACAGGGGGATGATGATGACAGGGGGTGGAGTGGTAGGAGGCCAGAGGTGGGGTAGAGAGGAATGATGGGGATGTTGATGACAATGGGCGGAGTGGTAGGATGTCAGCAAAGGGGGATGATGATGACAGTGGGTGGGGTGGTAGGAAGCTTTCAGTGGGGTACAGGGGGATGATAATGATGGGGGTAGGGTGGTTGGATGCTAGAGGCGGGCTACAGGGGGATGTTGATGACAGGAGGCAGGGTGGTAGGATGTCAGAGGAGGGGGGTATAGGGATGATGATGATAGTGGGTGAGGTGGTAGAAAGCTGGCAGAGGAGTACAGGGGGGTGAAGATTACAGGGGGTGGGATGGTAAGAAACTGGCAATGGGGTACAGATGGGATGATGATGGTGGGGGTGGGGCGGTAGGAAGCTGACAGTGGCGTAGTGGGGGAAGAATATGACAGGGGGTGGAGTGGTAGCAGGCTGGCGGGGTGGTGCAGGGGGGATAAAGATGACGGGGTGGGGTAGTAGGAGGCTAGCAGAGTGGTGCAGGGGGGATGAAGAATGCAGGGGTGGGTGGAAGGAGCGGGCAGAGCGGTGTAGGGGGATGAAGATGACAGGGGGTGGGGTGGTAGGAGGCTGGCAGAGCGGTGGATGGGGGATGAAGATGACAGGGGGTGGGTGGAAGGAGCTGGCAGGGCGGTGCAGGGGGATGAAGATGACAGGGGTGGGGTGGTAGGAGGCTGGCAGAGAGGTGCAGGGGGGGTTTGATGACAGAGGGTGGGTGGAAGGAGCTGGCGGTGCAGGGGGGGTGATGATGACAGGGGGTGGGTGGAAGGAGCTGGTGGTGCAGGGGGGATGAAGATGACAGGGGGTGGGTGGAAGGAGCTGGCAGTGCAGGGGTGATGAAGATGACAGGGGATGGGTGAGTGGAAAGAGCTGGCGGTGCAGGGGAATGAATATGGCAGGGGGTGGGGTGGTAGGAGGCTGGCAGAGAGGTGCAGGGGATGAAGATGACAGGGGGTGGGTGAGTGGAAAGAGCTGGCGTGCAGGGGGATGAAGATGGCAGGGGGTGGGGTGGTAGGAGGCTGGCAGAGAGGTGCAGGGGGGATGAAGATGACAGGGGGTGGGTGGAAGGAGCTGGCAGTGCAGGGGGGATGAAGATGACAGGGGGTGGGTGGAAGGACCTGGCGGTGCAGGGGGAATGAAGATGACAGGGGGTGGGTGGAAGGAGCTGGCGGTGCAGGGGGGATGAAGATGACAGGGGGTGGGTGGAAGGAGCTGGCGGTGCAGGGGGGGATGAAGAAGACAGGGGGTGGTTGGAAGGAGCTGGTGGTGCAGGGGGATGACGATGACAGGGGGTGGATGGAAGGAGCTGGCGGTGCAGGGGGGATGAAGATGACAGGGGGTGGGTGGAAGGAGCTGGCGGTGCAGGGGGATGAAGATGACAGGGGGTGGGTGGAAGGAGCTGGCGGTGCAGGGGGGATGAAGATGACAGGGGGTGGGTGGAAGGAGCTGGTGGTGCAGGGGGGATGAAGATGACAGGGGGTGGGTGAAAGGAGCTGGTGGTGTAGCGGGGATGAAGATGACAGGGGGTGGGTGGAAGGAGCTGGCGGTGCAGGGGGATGAAGGTGACAGGGGGTGGGTGGAAGGAGCTGGTGGTGCAGGGGGATGAAGATGACAGGGGGTGGGTGGAAGGAGCTGGTGGTGCAGGGGGATGAAGATGACAGGGGGTGGGTGGAAGGAGCTGGTGGTGTAGGGGGGATGAAGATGACAGGGGGTGGGTGGAAAGAGCTGGCGGTGCAGGGGGGATGAAGATGACAGGGGGTGGATGGAAGGAGCTGGCGGTGCAGGGGGGATGAAGATGACAGGGGGTGGGTGGAAGGAGCTGGCGGTGCAAGGGGATAAAGATGACAGGGGGTGGGTGGAAGGAGCTGGCGATGCAGGGGGGATGAAGATGACAGGGGTGGGTGGAAGGAGCTGGTGGTATAGGGGGGATGAAGATGACAGGGGGTGGGTGGAAGGAGCTGGTGGTGCAGGGGGATGAAGATGACAGGGGGTGGGTGGAAGGAGCTGGTGGTGCAGGGGGATGAAGATGACAGGGGGTGGGTGGAAGGAGCTGGTGGTGTAGGGGGGATGAAGATGACAGGGGGTGGGTGGAAAGAGCTGGCGGTGCAGGGGGGATGAAGATGACAGGGGGTGGATGGAAGGAGCTGGCGGTGCAGGGGGGATGAAGATGACAGGGGGTGGGTGGAAGGAGCTGGCGGTGCAAGGGGATAAAGATGACAGGGGGTGGGTGGAAGGAGCTGGCGATGCAGGGGGGATGAAGATGACAGGGGTGGGTGGAAGGAGCTGGTGGTATAGGGGGGATGAAGATGACAGGGGGTGGGTGGAAGGAGCTGGTGGTGCAGGGGGATGAAGATGACAGGGGGTGGGTGGAAGGAGCTGGCGGTGCAGGGGGGATGAAGATGACAGGGGGTGGGTGGAAGGAGCTGGTGGTGCAGGGGGATGAAGATGACAGGGGGTGGGTGGAAGGAGCTGGTGGTGCAGGGGGATGAAGATGACAGGGGGTGGGTGGAAGGAGCTGGCGGTGCAGGGGGGATGAAGATGACAGGGGGTGGGGTAGTAGGATACTAGGCACAGGGGTTAATGATGAGTGTAACGGCACCCCAAATCTAAAAGGGGTTAAACGCCGTTTAAGATCTCTTCCCTCTCCTGGACACACATTCACTGCCGATCCTCCACAGTCAGACGACCACTTCCCATAGGAATTAATCCTTCCAAAAGAACGAGACACACTCTGTATCTTTCCAAAAATGAACTGACTTTATTATTGCAAAACATTACAACTTTTATATCCACAGAGAGAAGCTTCTGACCCTCCTCTCATCATACACCTCTGACCAGACCCAATTTACATGAGCCAATTAACTACAGTGAATGGCTCAGACACATGCCCTTTCTGTCTCCCAATCCACATTATCAAAATACTTCGCACAATGAAAGGATCATTAGCATTACATAAGCAGACAGGTAACACCTCAGCATCTCTTCAATTAACCTGTCTGTCTGCTAGTTCCACAACCTATAATTACAGGCTTAACTCCCACAAGCCACAATAGACAATAGCATGAAATCACACATCATCACTGCCAGTATTACATAAACAGCCCACACACAGTATATATACCCATTCTGCTATGTATATACAGTATGGGATATGGCTATGACAGATCATGGTGGGGTTCTCATTCACCCTGTGCCCCAAGTGAGACACAGGGTGGTTTACACATAAGAGGCATTGGGGAAGCTGAAGCAAGGGTATCTCATACTTTCTAAGAGATTCTGGGTTCCCCGGGCCCTCCCGTTACAATGAGGATAGAGATGATGACAGGGGGTAAGTTGGTAGGAAGCTTACAGCGGGAAGTATGATGACAGAAAGTAGGGTGGTGGTATGCCAGGAACAAGGGATGATGAGAATGATTATGGCAGGGGGTCAGTAGGTGGCATCATATGCCGAAGGATGGCATAATACCAGCTGTGTGTGTGTAAGGTCGCTCGGGAGGTACTACACTACAGGATGCTGTCAGTGTCATGCAGGACCATTAGACAGTACCTGTAGGCTGTGGTAGACTGTGGCAGACTGGCTCCTCGATGACTGTCAGGCGCCAGCTCTGAGACCATCCATCGGAGGAGAGAGCAGAGAAGCACAACCCCTACGGCCATTATCCGCGCTCTGCACATGGCAGGAGACTTGCAGAGTGCGGCAGAAGGGGGGGAGCCGGGGGAGGGGAGTACGTGCAGCTGTCCACTGACCACGAGACCTTCAGGCAGTGCTCAAGTGGTCAGTCAGTTCCGCCCCTGGCCAGGAAAAAGTAGTTGCAGGCACCGCAGCGCAGGCTTTTGTCCTGCGTTAGAGATGGCCCTGGGGACACCAATCGGGGGGACATTCCCATACACAGGCTAGGCAGATTGCGAGGCCCCGGAAAGCGCGGGGCCTTAGGCAATCACCTAATTGGCCTAATTAGAGAGCCGCCTCTGCATAAATGCATAGTCCATATGAACTTTACTATCAGAGTAAGTTCATAAAAAAGTTTATATCAATGGCGACGAACCATATGAAATCCCAAAAAGAGATGAAATTCCAAGAAGAGATAGTCTTCCTCCGCACACTGCTTGTCTGCTAATCCCCAAAGGAAAAGTGTTTTTCATCTCTTTTTGGGATTTCATATGGTTCATCGCCATTGATATAAACTTTTTTATGAATTTACTCTGATAGTAGAGTTCATATGGACTATGCATTGATGAGTGATTATGCAAGCACATTTTCTATGGACTGTGCACCAATTCAATCCTTTTAGCGCTACTAATGTATAAATGATTATTTATTTATTTATTTAGACATATTTTGGATTCAATTTTTAACTATATAGTAGCAACTTTACTAGTATCTTTATTCCCATGAGCGCTGAGGGAGAGGTATTTAAATTAAAATGTTTAATTATTTCTCATTTCTGTTTACATTAGCCTTTATGTGCAAGGAAGTCATGGGTCCCTCAGTTACCCAGATTAAATGTCTGCATAGGATAAATGCCTGTTACTGACAGATTTTCTTTTTAAAAAATGTAACTTGTTTAGTTCGATCACGTCTGTACAGAGCAGGGAAGTATGATAAATGTTTATCATTTGGCTTATCCTCTTATCTCTACCTAATTCTGCTGTTATACATCATATAAATGACCCTCTTCCATCAAAATAGAAATGATTTTATTTCTTCTCTTTATTAAGCCATAAGAAAAAGATGTTATAGGAATTCAGTAAAAATATATATATATATATTTGTTTTCACATTAAAAAGAGATAACCAAATGAAAAAGAGCCTCTACTAATTTTAAAAGATTATGGTTGGCCAACTTCAGACTTTTTTTTTAACTTGTAAATATCTGTTATATACATCATTTATATGTGTAGCGGCCTCACCCTCTCTCCAACTTCTTCATCTGTTACACACCAACTCATGTCTAGGGGTTTCTGAGTTGTGAGAGTGAGATGCGCCACGGCCCATGTCCTCCCCATTACAATAGGGAGGTGAAGGCCACTTCCTGATGTTTCCTCGGGCCAATGTGTTCTGCGAATGTACCGAGTCTGTACTTACAAGCTCACCAGCCTCCCCTCTGCTTCCAGTAACTGGAGTTCACACACCGGAGAAAGGTCCAACACTTGTTTATTTGGCACTCCAATAGCAAAGCACGATAAACAGTTCTTTTAACAGCAGACTGGTTGGGACCTATAACCTTGCCAACGGTGGGATGAGCAGATCAAGGCACTTCCTAACGTTTCAGTTCTATGCCACTATACTATGACCAGCGGCGCCTAAGCCAATCCGGCTGTTACAGAACAGGAAGGATGGGGTCTCTTCCAGCAACCCCTATGAACAGCAATGGAGCCCTCTTCGATGCGCTGTGGCCCCTATCAGGGGGATGTGTCCCCCCAAGAGAGTTCCCAGAGGCCCACTGTCACCGGGTTGGTGCTGCTCCGGGTCTCCAGTGGGTAACCTCCCCGGCCTCCTCACCTCAGGTACGAGTCCCTCCGCTCAGGGACCCTCGGACAGTCCACCCTAGCGGGACCCAGTCGAAGGTACTGGGCCCCAGGCCTCCTCGATAGTACCTCACCCCAGGCTAAAGGTGCCTGGGATGGACGCCAACATGACTCCGGACCAGGCCATGGGCACCTGGACCAGACTCCTGGATCTCCCGCACCCAGGCCTAAGGGCCCTGGGTGCAGACCGCAACCCTCCTCCTCCGAGGACCTCCTTCTCCGCAAGAACACGACCTCGTGGTCAGGGCGTCTCCCCCTTTTATCTCCTCCCTTCAACGGCCCGGCGGGTTCCCCGCCCCAGCCATACCATCTCCGGGAAGAGACCAAACAGGGAGCACTGCAGGGGATGATTCTACCTGAAGCCCGTGGGTACCCCGCCACCCACAGGCAAAGGAGAATATTACATCCTCCAATCCTCCACGAAACAAAAAGGGGTCTGAATCCTAACACAATTATACACCTGGGTCACACTATTGCCCAGGTGTATCCCATCAATTTGAGGACCCCGCTACACACTCCCCCCTGTAATTTGACGCTGGTCCCCAGCGTCAGGTGCACACCCATACCTCCCATAAAGTGGTGGCATGGAGTGAAACCCCTGAAGCAATTCCTCTAAATTTTTTTCCCAAGTGCCAAGACCTGCTCAGGGAATGGGGAACATATAAAACAACTTATGTCATAAAACATTTTTAACATCTGCATAATCACAACCCCTCTCCCACACTGTCTAAGAGCCACCCACTCTCAATGGTCTTGATTGACGATTCTCCTGCAGGGGAAAGAAAAAACAACATCCTAACATAATTTTGTGTCATTTGGGATGAGTGGGCCCGTCAGCCGAGAGACCCACTCACTCCAACAAGCAAGGTGATGTGTGGGTGAAATATTTTCAAACATTTGTTGCGCAACACTGCCACCTGGTGACAACGCCGCGGTCATGACGCTCAACGAATCTTCGTTCTTCCAGCTTTCCCTACTCTGCCACTATTCCCAAATGTCCTTGCCTTTGGCACATGAAGAAAAGGGGAAACACGAAAACACAACAGTCCCCAAGTCTCCAACGAGAAAAAGAAAAGCCCAAACAAAAACAAAAGCAGGGCACAGTCCTGCGTGTCTGGGAATGGCTCTTCCAGAAAGTTCAAGTGCACAAAAGAAATAAACAGGAGTTCTTTTCTCCTATAAGTAAAACTTTGGATCCGGCAGGTACAGGGGTTTCAGGTGTTTGTCAAATGCCTCTATCGAATACTTGACATCTTCTCCTTCTCTTCTGCAAATGACTATCTTGTCAGCATGGATATGGCGCCCCAATTTCCATTCAGCTTTGCAGTCCTCAAACCTCTTAGACACTGCCGGCACACATTCCAGGTACCTGCGGGCATGGGGCACCTTCAACTTGTCCCACACAAACTCGTCATACCATCTTGTTCTCCAGACTTCCACCTCATACAGCAAGTCCCGGGGTAGATACGGGTACTCCCACCCATATTCCCGAGCTACTTTATGGCAAAACAGTCTCTGCAAGCGGGCCAAAGGTGGCATAGTGGCTTTCTCTCCAGTTCCAGGCAGCACAATAGCTTCTGGATGCCGAGGTGCCTTTACCAGCTCCCTGGAACTGACTTTCGGCGCTCTCACAGAAGCGCGGGGTATCCCCACAACCAAAGTAGGTGGGGTAACAGTAGGTGAGGACACAGGTGGAGGGGTAGGCTCCCTCGCAAGCTGCGGGTCTTCCACCCGAGGCGTGCTATCTCCTGTGTACATAGGCGAATCCCGTACCGCACGGGAAGCAAGAAGTGGTTTTTTATCCCAGCCCTTGCGGCTGAACAGTTCGTCTATCTCGCCATCGTCTCCGCAGTCAGATATCTACCCGTGGACACAGAATCATCTTCCCTGGGGGGTTCCACCTCCAATGGGCCCCCGACACCTCCAACCACCACCACAGTCCCAGCCCCTGGCTCACCTGACCCTTGTAGAAGACTGGGATGTCCGGGACTTCCATCTCGACCGGCGCCATCCAGGCCAGGCAAGCAGCGGGGTGAAGCTCGACCACGTCCATAGGATGCCTGTACTAGGCCAACTTTCCTCTTTGGTGGTGGAAGCAAAGAACTTGTGGCGACCGAAGCAGCATCCTCGGATTTTTCTCTGTTGGGCAGTCCATCGCCCTGGTCAGCGCGCACAGGAACCTCGACAAAGGCCTTGATCTCCCCTTCCGGAGTAGCAGTACCCGTGAGGTGGTTGAGGCGAAGAGCCCGGGGTCTTGCTGTGGACGACTCAACCTCAAAAAGGAATTCTCTGCACTCCTCACATCGGCCGAATGGCTTCAGGGTGACCACCAGTCCCGAGCAGCCGGGACAGATCACACCGAGGGCCTCCGTGTCTCTGCAAGTGTACAGAGCCAACCGCCCTCGGGGCCTAAGTCTTATCCCCGTGTCTGTGATGGGGGCAGCAAAGGAAGTCATTCTCGTGGGGTGAGGAACCATAATCCACGGGGCACTTGAGGTCATCCCGACTATCTGCTGCTCCATCATGCACTGACCCCGCGCCGGAGTCTCCACGTGTATCCCCACACTTGGCCAGACTCCTCCCATGAGCTGTACATTTTCGCGGGCTTCCTCTTGACTCCGCCCACGAACAATGTCGCCATGGGGTGCCTCGTGGCGCAGTGCGTTAACAGTCCCCACGTGCAGTACGTCACACGGCTGGACCTCTCCCTTTTTCCGCTCCTCCGCATGGGCCTTTCCCGTGTTAGGGTCATTTCCACAACTCCGAGCAGGGACGCACTTTGGCCAGTAATTTGGCCGATCTGCTCGGAACTCCTCTGGGCAGCAAAGTTCAAATGTAGACATTCTCAAGTCCATCTTTAGAACACACTCTATCCCGGACTCACGAGCCCCCACGTGTAGCGGCCTCACCCTCTCTCCAACTTCTTCATCTGTTACACACCAACTCATGTCTAGGGGTTTCTGAGTTGTGAGAGTGAGATGCGCCACGGCCCATGTCCTCCCCATTACAATAGGGAGGTGAAGGCCACTTCCTGATGTTTCCTCGGGCCAATGTGTTCTGCGAATGTACCGAGTCTGTACTTACAAGCTCACCAGCCTCCCCTCTGCTTCCAGTAACTGGAGTTCACACACCGGAGAAAGGTCCAACACTTGTTTATTTGGCACTCCAATAGCAAAGCACGATAAACAGTTCTTTTAACAGCAGACTGGTTGGGACCTATAACCTTGCCAACGGTGGGATGAGCAGATCAAGGCACTTCCTAACGTTTCAGTTCTATGCCACTATACTATGACCAGCGGCGCCTAAGCCAATCCGGCTGTTACAGAACAGGAAGGATGGGGTCTCTTCCAGCAACCCCTATGAACAGCAATGGAGCCCTCTTCGATGCGCTGTGGCCCCTATCAGGGGGATGTGTCCTCCCAAGAGAGTTCCCAGAGGCCCACTGTCACCGGGTTGGTGCTGCTCCGGGTCTCCAGTGGGTAACCTCCCCGGCCTCCTCACCTCAGGTACGAGTCCCTCCGCTCAGGGACCCTCGGACAGTCCACCCTAGCGGGACCCAGTCGAAGGTACTGGGCCCCAGGCCTCCTCGATAGTACCTCACCCCAGGCTAAAGGTGCCTGGGATGGACGCCAACATGACTCCGGACCAGGCCATGGGCACCTGGACCAGACTCCTGGATCTCCCGCACCCAGGCCTAAGGGCCCTGGGTGCAGACCGCAACCCTCCTCCTCCGAGGACCTCCTTCTCCGCAAGAACACGACCTCGTGGTCAGGGCGTCTCCCCCTTTTATCTCCTCCCTTCAACGGCCCGGCGGGTTCCCCGCCCCAGCCATACCATCTCCGGGAAGAGACCAAACAGGGAGCACTGCAGGGGATGATTCTACCTGAAGCCCGTGGGTACCCCTCCACCCACAGGCAAAGGAGAATATTACATCCTCCAATCCTCCACGAAACAAAAAGGGGTCTGAATCCTAACACAATTATACACCTGGGTCACACTATTGCCCAGGTGTATCCCATCAATTTGAGGACCCCGCTACATATGTTTCAGGCATTTGCAGTCTTTATTAAAGTAGAAACCTTTTCACAGTCACTAAAAAAATATAGAGCCATTATGGAGCTGTAAAAAAAAAATCTGCCTTGATGTAGCTGATCTGCTTATTATATATTGCTAGTGTTTGGTGTGCGAATTGCAAGTATGTCGAGCAACCTTTTCCCAACCTTTTTTTTTACCACGAAGGAACCCTTGAAATAATATTCAGGTCTCACGGAACCCATGCTTAAAGTGATTATATCTACAGCTCATGATATATCAGCCACATTACATTGGTGGCCAGGGAGAGAACTTCCTTACAGAAATGGTCAGTGGAAATAACGTCCTGGTACACTGATGGTCATTGAGAAAATGTCCATTGCTATGGTGATCAGTGTAGGACTCCTATACATTGTGAGGCAGTGGGAAGAATGTTCCTACATTGGTGGTAAGTAGGAAAATTGTTCCTCTCACAGAGAGCTCATTGGTGTAAATTTTTACTTACCTGAGAAAAGAGAAGAGAAGTGGTTTGAGTACGCTGATTCTGCTGAGTACAGAACTCTGTAGGCATCATGAGGCAGGAGATCTATCCATTTTTGCTCAAGAATGCCTATAACCCTTGGGTTCCAGAGGATCCTGCTTGAGAAAGGTAAAATTAGAGGATTGTGTCTTTAAATTTAGTGCTACATGGATGTAGTCAGCTAATGCCAATTTGTAGTCTGTGTCTGGTTCATCTTCCCTTAAGCCCAGTCGGGCGGTCATTTCTCCCTACTGTCACTAGGTGGCACTGTCACCTCTGGTATTAGTGTTAGATCAAACAGTAAGTCTGGACTATGAATAATCATATCTCTTCCCAGCCAACCACTATGAGTTTCCTGTGCCCATAGTACATTAAGGGAAAGGGAATAAATATTTGGTCTGGCTGATGTAAGCTCTATTCCCCCCGGCACTGGTCTGGGACGGGTGCAGGGTTGCCAACTTTCAGTAAATTTACAAACAGTTTGTAAAATCCATAATTGTTGCATCTGTCCATGAATGTCAGTTACGGACATGCAGCCTACATGTCTGACATTCATGGACAAATGCAAAAAGTATGGATTTTACAAACTGTTTGTATATTTCTGAAAGTTGGCAACCCTGGACGGGTGCATGTGATAGAGCTGCTTCTTTAGCCCTGCCTGCCTGAAGAGGCCCTGGAAGTGTTTAGGTATGGTGATTAGGCCTACTGCTGCTGACTCCATCTGGAGGCATGATGGAGTCTCATGGAGGCTGGTTGACCCTCCTGCAGAAGATCGGGAGCAGGATGGAGACCCAGAGGAGGATCCCAATGGAGGTGTCTGCAGGGCTTTTATGCTGGATTACTCTCCTGGAGAGTTCACAGAAGGATGCTAAATTACAGGGGTGTCATATCCAAGTGTGGGAATTTTTTTTTTCAGAATCATACTTCGGTGAATGCTGCATCTGTCCCCTGCCAGCTCTAACACTGAGAACGAAGTAATCAAACACCACTGATCGCTCAGTTCTCAGAGCTCCCTGAGTAGAGAGCTGGTGACTGTCATTCACTGGCTCTCTGCTCTGCCCCCGTCCACATTGAATTGCTGGGCTGTGGAGGGAGTGAGAGCGGCCGGCTCAGCCTCCCAGCGGCACGCTGAGAGGCTGAGCCGGGTGCCAGTTTGGGCATGTGGGTGGATCCCAACCATATGGTCGCCGTTTTTTCCAAGCCTGGACTGGCTCTGTGACATCAGCTGACAGAGGGCTTCAGCGCACTGTCTGCTGAAAATGGGTCACAGGAGTGCAAAATTAACTGCACTCCTGTAATTCACAGGAGAAGTACAGCCAAATGAGCTTTGTCTGTACTTCTCCTTTAAATGCCCTTTTTCTGTGGTGTGACAAGTGAAGTCCTGAGCATCTGTAACCCTAGTAATAAAATTCCTTTTTGTTTCAGCCAAAAGGGACTGACGCCCATCTGTCTAGATGTCCCAATATTGCCTAGGTGATCCACCCCTGAGGGAAATGTCAGCCCACCCGGTTTCTGGGGGTAACACCATGCTCACTAGGGGTCAAGAGGCTTTACACACATGATTACTCCATGTCTAACAGCCCTGAATTTTGTTTTTCATTGTTATGTAACATTCCATCAATTGTAGGTATGCCTGCGTTGCTGCTGGCAAAGACTAGGGACTGTTCTGGTTGCCCCATCTGTCACTAATTATTGCAATTTAATACCATAGAGATAGCAATGGAATGGCTAACAGCTCAGCCATACCCTCTTGCGCTTGTAGATAGGTGTTGCCCCCTCATAGGCAACATGGAGGTTGAAGTGGTGCTGTTTTGATTCCCTGACTGAGAGATCCCAAACTCCCCTTTGTCCTCTTCCCCCAGCACTATCTTAAGTTAGACTAAGGCCCCATGAACACGAGACGCCGGTGCAAACACTGCTGAACACACGTTTTTAAAGGCTAAAACCGGCGTTTAAAAACGCCCGTTTTGCTGCGATTTTAGCAGCGTTTTACCGCATTTGCGTCTATAGGCGTTTAATTAAGAAACATCATAATACCCTCCCTAAGCTCAGAAAACAGTATTATTTAACCATTTCAGCCATTTTGGGAGACCAGCAGCTGAGAGAGCAGCAGTGTACTTGTATTTAGCGTATCACTTGCCACATCATCTGCCACAAGCTGTGGATTGTCCACTTGCCACGTCACCTGATACGTCACCTGGCCACATCACCTGCCACAAGTTGTGAATTGTCCACTTGCCACGTCACCTGCCACGTCACCTGCCACGTCACCTGGCCACATCACCTGCCACAAGTTGTGGATTGTCCACTTGCCATGTCACCTGACACGTCACCTGGCCACGTCACCTGCCACAATTTGTGGATTGTCCACCTGCCACGTCACCTGGCCACATCACCTGGCCACGTCACCTGCCACAAGTTGTGAATTGTCCACTTGCCACGTCACCTGCCACATCACCTGGCCACGTCACCTGCCACAATTTGTGGATTGTCCACCTGCCACGTCACCTGGCCACGTCACCTGCCACAAGTTGTGGATTGTCCACTTGCCACGTCACCTGGCCACGTCACCTGCCACAATTTGTGGATTGTTCACCTGGCCACGTCACCTGCCACAAGTTGTGGATTGTCCACTTGCCACGTCACCTGCCACATCACCTGGCCACATCACCTGCCACAATTTGTGGATTTTCCACCTGCCACGTCACCTGGCCACGTCACCTACCACGTCACCTGCCACAAGTTGTGGATTGTCCACTTGCCACGTCACCTGCCACATCACCTGGCCACGTCACCTGCCACAATTTGTGGATCGTCCACTTGCCACGTCACCTGGCCCCATCACCTGGCCACGTCACCTGCCACAAGTTGTGGATTGTCCACTTGCCACGTCACCTGCCACATCACCTGGCCACGTCACCTGCCACAATTTGTGGATTGTCCACCTGCCACGTCACCTGGCCACAATTTGTGGATTGTCCACCTGCCATGTCACCTGCCATGTCACCTGCCACGTCACCTGGCCACGTCACCTGGCCACATCACCTGGCCACGTCACCTGCCACAAGTTGTGGATTGTCCACTTGCCACGTCACCTGCCACATCACCTGGCCACGTCACCTGCCACAATTTGTGTATTGTCCACCTGCCACGTCACCTGGCCACGTCACCTGCCACAATTTGTGGATTGTCCACCTGCCACGTCACCCACCATGTAACCTGTCCACATCTCCTGGCCACATCACCTGGCCACGTCACCTGCCACAAGTTGTGGATTGTCCACTTGCCACGTCACCTGCCACATCACCTGGCCATGTCACCTGCCACAACTTGTGGATTGTCCACCTGCCACGTCACCTGGCCACGTCACCTGCCACGTCACCTGCCACAAGTTGTGGATTGTCCACCTGCCACGTCACCTGCCATGTCCACTTGCCACGTCACCTGGCCACGTCACCTGCCACGTCACCTGGCCACGTCACCTGCCACAATTTGTGGATTGTCCACCTGCCACGTCACCTGCCATGTCACCTGGCCACATCACCTGGCCACGTTACCTGCCACAAGTTGTGGATTGTCCACTTGCCACGTCACCTGGCCACGTCACCTGCCACATCACCTGGCCACGTCACCTACCACAATTTGTGGATTTCCACCTGCCACGTCACCTGGCAACATCACCTGCCACAAGTTGTGGATTGTCCACTTGCCACGTTACCTGTCACAAGTTGTGGATTGTCCACTTGCCACGTCACCTGTCACAAGTTGTGGATTGTCTACAGCTCAATGCAAGCAATTACAGTTTTTTTATATATTTTTTTAATGTTTTTTCATCATTTGCCATAATTTTGGAGATTTCTAATGTAAAAAAATAGGTCACCTTTAAAAACGCTTATAAACGAAAATGCAGCAAAACGCCGGTACCGCGTTTTGCCGCGTTTAGCGGCGTTTAGCCACGCTTTGCGTCTGAACCCATTTTTTTGCTTCTGGAAAAACGAGGTTAAACGCAACTGCATGCATGGACACATAGGATAACATTGAATGTGTTCAGGAGCAGTTGAAAAAAGTGTCCAACTGCCTCTGAACACGCGTTTAACAGCGTCTCGTGTGCATGGGGCCTTATATGTAATAAATTTATGGAAAAAAAAAAAACTTAACAGGGATTTGGATAAAAAATAAACCAAGAGCTAAATTTCAAATATGCACAAATAGCCAGAGTTGATTATTTTGAAAAACCGAAAGAAAGATCTTTTTTAACCGCTATGTTTTAAAAGAGGTGTACATTCAGCCACTAGAATCCCATAAATACTTTAACATGTTGCTGTAATCCCCCCAGATCTACCGATTAATAGAAGCCGTACTACAGCGGATCTATGAATGAAGGGGAAACCTTTCATTTACACGCATGTCCTCAATTCATAGATCATGTTTTAGCAGTCAGCAGTACAAGGGACACATTGGAGTAGTAGTAAGTAATGTCCCTTGCGCTGATATTTTTTATCAATTTTTTGTATTTTATTTTATTTTGACTAAACTTAAGCCCTAAAAAAAGCCAAAGAAAACATTGTGCACTTTCCTTCTGCCTTCTTTATGGTTAAAATCAACTGGCTTTAGTTTTAATTATTCATTGGTCTCGCCTCAGAAACAAAACTTGCAGTTTGTTTGATGTAATGAATACACTCTCTGTTTGGGCATTGATCAACATTAAATGATGTGGAATTAACGGATAGTCTTTGGTTAAAAATTACTTCTTTTGATCGACCGATTGCTACACATGACACACTTCCACAAAATGCTTCATTTTAGTTAGCAAATAATGACATACATTTCAATTTTTTCAAATGCAGAATTAAAAACAATTGATCCTAAAAAGTAATTTCAGACAAAAATTATTTTGTTTTTGTTCTTAATAGACTGGGGAAAGTTTAGGATTTATGTCAGGGCTAGGGATGAGCTCCGCGTTCGAGTCGAACATACGTTCGACTCGAACATCGGCTGTTCGATCGTTCGACGAAGATCAAACGTTTTGGGTCGTTCGCATCAAATTCGAGTGACGCGAACGACCCAAAATCCCGGTGCTGTGATTGGCCAAGCATGCACTGTGACCCCGCATGCTTGGCCAATCACAGCGCCGGCAGCGAGGAGAGCCATAATTGGCCACAGGCAGGATGCCTGTGGCCAATTATAGCTAAGGGGGGTTTAGTACACGCCCTACACTATAAAAGGCCGCCAGCGCGGCAGCCTTGTGTAGTGTGTTTTCCGGCGTGTAGGGAAAGATATACATAGGCAGGGACAGTGTTAGTGAAATTGTGTGTAGGGAGAGAGAAGGCTAGGTAGGGACAGTGTCAGTGATATTCTGCTAAACCTTGTGTGTAGGGAGAGAGAAGGATAGGTAGGGACAGTGTCAGTGATATTCTGCTAAACCTTGTGTGTAGGGAGAGAGAAGGATAGGTAGGGACAGTTTCAGTGATATTTTTGCTAAGCCTCCTGCACATTATACACCTGAAGCTACCCCTTAGGCCCCTTTCACACTGGGGCGGGCAGTTGCGGTGGCGGAATAGCGGCGCGATTTTCAGCGCCGCTATACCATCAATATTACCGCGGTATGCGGCCGCTAGCGGGGTGAATATAACCCCCGCTAGCGGCAGAAAAAGGGTTAATACCGCCCGCAAACCGCGGCTATTGCCGCGGTTTGCGGGCGGTATTACCGCGGTGTCCCATTGATTTCAATGGGCAGCCGCGGTAAAGGAGCGGTGAACACACCGCTCCTTCACCGCTGTAAAGATGCGGCTAGCAGGACTTTTGGAGCGGTCCCGCTAGCGCACCGCTTCAATGTGAAAGCCCTCGGCTTTCTCACTGAAGACTGCAGGGCACGATTTTTTCCTGCTAGCCGCATCTTTACAGCGGTGAATGAGCGGTGTGTTCACCGCTCCTTTACCGCGGCTGCCCATTGAAATCAATGGGACACCGCGGTAATACCGCCCGCAAACGCGGGGGGGAATTAACCCTTTGTCGGCCGCTAGCGGGGGTTAAATTCACCCCGCTAGTGGCCGCATACCGCGGTAATAACGACGGTATAGCGGCGCTGAAAATCGCGCCACTATACCGCCACCGCACCTGCCCGCCCAGTGTGAAAGGGGCCTTATTGCGCATAGTTTTTTTTCTTTTGTGTTACACTAACAGGCATCTGCAGCACTTACAGCGGGCGTAGTGTGCTTCTTGCAAAATATACACCAGAAGCTAGCCCTTATTGCTGTGTTTTCCTGTTGTGTAACACAGGCAGGCATCTGCAGCAGTTACAGTGGGTGTAGTGTGCCTCCTGCACAGTATACACCTGAAGCTACCCCTTATTGCTGGTTTTCATTTCATCTGGTTTTATTGCTGTTCTACAGGGGCATGTAATTACATTTATTGATCTAATAATTCACAGCAGGGCCCATTCCTGCGCCCACCAAGAGTAACTGTGAGGGCTAACAGTGTTGTGACAACACCACCACCACCACCACCAAAGGCCCAATTTTTCAGCCCCTGTTCAACAGGGGCATGCAATTACAATTCTTGATCTAATAATTCACAGCAGGGCCCATTCATGCGCCCACCAAGAGTTACTGTGAGGGCTTACAGTGTTGTGGCACCAGCACCACCACTAAAGGCCCAATTTTTCCTACCACTGTTCAACAATGGCATGTAATTACAATTCCTGATATAATAGTTCACGGCAGGGCGTTCCAGCGCCCACCAAGAGTAACTGTGAGGGCTCACAGTGTTGTGGCAACACCAACATGTAAGGGGCAAATTTCAGCAGAGTATATACGGCAGGCCCCTACTTTCAAACATCCAACTTACAAACGACTCCTACTTGCAAACGGAAGGATACAATAGGAAGTGAGAGGAAATCTACCCCTAGGAAGGGAAATTCTCTCCTGTAAGAGTTAATATGGGAAAAAGGTGTCTCCTCTCTACTGATGCTTTATCACCAATCCTTGTTTCAATAAAAAACCCACTTTTCAAAAACATTTGTCATTAGGACGGAAAGTGAGGTGAAATGTTCTGAACAGGGGCACAGACAGCAAAACAAATGTTACAGGGGTGATAACCCTTCCCTATGTTTTCCAAAAAGCTTAAAAATAGATTTTTTGGCTGGAGCTACACTTAAACAATGCACCTGTTCAAAATTAAAAAACAGATTCTACTTAAGAACAAACCTACAGTCCCTGTCTTGTATGCACCGCCTGTATACTGCTGTTCAGAGTATATAGGGCCTTTTTTATTTTGTGTGCAGGGTTCCCCTTAATATCCATACAAGACCCAAAGGGGCTGGTAACGGTCTGGGGTAGGGGGAGGGGTGATGGGGTAGCCATGTCATTTTTCTCAAAGATTTTCATCCATATTGCCAGGACAAGACATGACATTAAAGCCGCAAGCAGTTTTAAATGGCTTTTTTTCCTTTAGAAATGTCATTTTGTGCAGGGACAGTTCTAAACACGGGAAACACGTGGCACTTCACAGGCATACTTTAGACACCCCCCAGGTACGATATTTAAAGGAATATTTGACACTTTTTTTTTCACTTTATGCATCATTAACCACTTAACGACCGCCCACCGCCGATTTACGTCGGCAGAATGGCACGGACAGGCAGAATCACGTAGATCTACGTGATCGCCTTTGTGCAGTTGGGGGGTCCATCCGGACCCCCCTTCACTGCAGTGAGCGGCCGTTAAGTGTTCGGGAGCGATCAGGCATGAGGGGGCGGCCGCTCGATTCCACCCCCCCCCTCGCGATCGCTCCCGGCCAATGAAAATGCTTCCTCCGCCATGTGATGTAAACAAGGCTGGAGGAAGTGATGTCATCTCCCTCGCTGCGGTCTTTTCGTTCCCGGCGCCGAGCAGAGAAGAAGCAGGTTAGTGCACCAACAGTCCACTGACACGTAGGTACACATAGGCACACAAATCACCCCCCAGTCACCCCCAGATCACCCCCCAGGTCACCCCAAAGCCCCCAATCACAGTGTCACTGATTGCAGTGATCATTTATTTTACTGATCACTGCATTTAGTGTCATCTGTGATTGTAAAAAGTTGCAGGGCAGTTAGGATTAGGCCCCTTTAGGTCCAGGGTAGCCCCCTAACCCCCCCCTAATAAAGGTTTAACCCCTTGATCACCCCCCAGGTAACCCTTTCACCCCCTAACTTCAGCGTCACTAAGCGATTGTTTTTCCGATCGCTGTATTTGTGTCGCTGGTGTTTTAGATTATTAGTTATTTTTTTTTAGGTTCGCCGCAGGTTTTTATTAGTGTCAGGTACCCCCATATATTATTTTAACCCCCTGATTGCCCCTAGAGTTAACCCTTTCACCAGTGATCGCCGTATAAGCGTCACTGGTGTCACTGGTTAGCCAGTAAGTTATTTAGTTATTTAGGTTACCCGTCAGGTTTTTATATAGTGTCAGGTACCCCCATATTTAACCTAATAAAGGTTTTAACCCCCTGATTGCCCCTAGTTAACCCTTTCACCAGTGATCACCATATAAAGGTTACGGGTGACGCTGGTTGATTAGTTTGCTTTTTATAGCATCAGGGCACCCGCCGTATATAACCCAATAAAGGTTTAACCCCCCTGATCGCCCGGCGGGTGAGATCAATTAGGTTTTAGCGCCAGAGAGGGTCTGCGTCGCCCCAGGCAGTGTTAGGTTAGTGCCAGTAACGCTAACACCCACGCGCAAAGCATACACCCCCCTTAGTGGTATAGTATCTGATCAGATCTATACTAGCATCCCCAGCGGTTTAGGGTTCCCAAAAACGCAGTGTTAGCGGGATCAGCCCAGATACCTGCTAGCGCCTGCGTTTAGCCCCTCCGCCCAGCCCAGCCCAGCCCACCCAAGTGCAGTATCGATCGATCACTGTCACTTACCAAACACAACACACATAACTGCAGCGTTCGCAGAGACAGGCCTGATCCATATCAACCAGTCCATAGCAAACGTCCATAGCAACCAGTCCATAGCAACCGTCCATAGCAACCATCCATAGCAACCAGTCTATAGCAACTGTCCATAGCAACCATCCATTGCAACCAGTCCATAGCAACCGTCCATAGCAACTGTCCATAGCAACCATCCATAGCAACTATCCATAGCATCCAGTCCATAGCAACTGTCCATGGCAACCAATCCATAGCAACCGTCCATAACAACCAATCCGTAGCAACCGTCCATAGCAACTGTCCATAGCAACCGTCCATAGCAACCAGTCCATAGCAACCATCAATATCAACCAGTCCAAGGTGAATGTTTTGAACGCTACCACTCAAAAGTGAAGTTTTAGCGTAGGGTACAGCATTTCACAGACAAGGACACACTTACACAGGGTCTCCCAAGATGCCATTACATTTTGAGAGACCCGAACCATTACAGTTGTAAAGTTACAAAAAAAGTGTAAAAAAGAAAAAAAAAACGTAAAAAACAAAACACAAAAAAAATATAAAATAAAAAAACCAAAAATAGTTGTCGTTTTATTGTTCTCTCTCTCTCTATTTTCTCTCTATTGTTCTGCTCTTTTTTACTGTATTCTATTCTGCAATGTTTTATCATGCTTGCTTTTCAGGTATGTAATTTTTTGTTTTCAGGTGCGCCATTCAACTGCAGCGCAGAATTATTTATCTTGACAGCAACAGCGTTTGCTCCCACGATACATAAAGCCGTGACACCACAGTTAAAAAAAAGAGCATATATGCCGAAGCATGGGGGCAGCAGGGGCGGAGGAGCGATTTTGCTCCTAATGCCGCGTACATACGGTCGAAATTCCGATGGAGGCCTGCCCGTGGAAAATTCCGACCGTGTGTACGCGGCATAACTTTTTTGCGGGAGGATGCCCCCATGCTTCGGCATATATATATTTTAGGCACAGGTTGCGTTAAAACATTTTTTTATTTTTTACTAGGTTTTGTTTTGGTATTTGCTTTGCAGGTATGGCATGGTAAGGTCTTACTGTTGTACTGTAATGTTACTTTGTTTTAATGTTAACCACCATTTGCTTAGCAGGTACGCCATTCAGTTGCAGCGCGGATCTATTTATCTTGACAGCCGTGACTCCAACGCTGTAGGAGGTGATTTCACCACCACAGTTAAAAAAAAGAGCATATATGCCGAAGCATGGGGGCAGCAGGGGCGGAGGAGCGATTTTGCTCCTAATGCCGCGTATATACGGTCGAAATTCCAACGGAGGCTTGCCCGTGGAAAAGTCCGACCGTGTGTACGCGGCATAACCTTTTATGCCGCGTACATACGGTCGAAATTCCGACGAAGGCTTGACCGTGTGTACGCGGCATAACTTTTTTGCGGGAGGATGCCCCCATGCTTCGGCATATATGCCCATCATTAGAAGTGGGTGGATGAAGGGAGGTATTCTAATGGTGGGCATACCCACCAATCAATCTCTTTTTTTCGTTCAGCCAATAGGCTGTATGAAAAAAAAGATTACAATACATGTCCAACAAGGACCAGCAACGTACTGGTATGTTGCTGGACTTTGAATGTTTATACCAGAATGATGCCTGCGGGTTTAGGTATCATCTTGGTATCATTCTTTTCAGCCAGCAGCCGGCTTTCATGTAAAAGCAATTCTAGCAGATAATTAGGCCTCTAGACTGCTTTTACAAGCAGTGGGAGGGAATGTCCCCCCCCCCCCCGGATATAAAAAGCGCCATTGGGAAATTGGGAAAGCATTTTATCACACCGATCTTGGTGTGGTCAGATGCTTTGAGGGCAGAGGAAAGATCTAGGGTCTAACCCCCCAATTTTTTTCAAAAAAAGAGTACCTGTCACTACTTATTGCTATCATAGGGGATATTTACATTCCCTGAGATAACGATAAAAATGGTAAAAAAATAAAATATGGAAGGCACAGTTTAAAAATAAAATAAAAAAGCCAAATAAATAATAAAAAAAAAAAAAAAAAAAAGCACCGCTGTCCCCCCCTGCTCTTGCGCAAAGGCGAACGCAAGCGTCGGTCTAGCGTCATATGTAAACAACAATTGCATCATGCATGTGAGGTATCACCGCAAAGGTCAGATCGAGGGCAGTCATTTTAGCAGTAGACCTCCTCTGTAAATCTAACGTGGTAACCTGTAAAGGCTTTTAAATGCTTTTAAAAATGAATGTAGTTTGTCGCCGCTGCGCGTTTGTGCGCAATTTTAAAGCATGTCGTGTTTGGTATCCATGTACTCGGCCTATGATCATCTTTTTTATTTCATCAAACATTTGGGCAATATAGTGTTTTTTAGTGCATTAAAAATAAAAAAAGTGTGTTTTTCCCCCAAAAAATGTGTTTGAAAAATCGCTGCGCAAATACTGTGTGGAAAAAAAAATGCAACACCCACTATTTTAATCTGTAGGGCCTTTGCTTTAAAAAAATATATAATGTTTGGGGGTTCAACATAATTTTCTTGCAAAAAAAAATTTTTTTTCATGTAAACAAAAAGTGTCAGAAAGGGCTTTGTCTTCAAGTGGTTAGAAGAGTGGATGATGTGTGACATAAGCTTCCTAATGTTGTGCATAAAATGCCAGGACAGTTCAAAACCCCCCCCAAATGACCCCATTTTGTAAAGTAGACACCTCAAGCTATTTGCTGAGAGGCATGTTGAGCCCATTGAATATTTTTTTTGTCCCAAGTGATTGAATAATGACCAAAAAAAAAAATGTACAAAAAGTTGTCACTAAATTATATATTGCTCAAACATGCCATGGGCATATGTGGAATTACACCCCAAAATACATTCTGTTGCTTCTCCTGAGTACGGGGATACCACATGTGTGGGACTTTTTGGGAGCCTAGTCGCGTACGGGACCCCAAAAACCAAGCACCGCCTTCAGGATTTCTATGGGTGTAAATTTTTGATTTCACTCCTCACTGCCTATCACAGTTTCGGAGGCCATGGAATGCCCAGATGGCACAAAACCCCCCCAAATGACCCCATTTTGGAAAGTAGACACCCCAAGCTATTTGCTGAGAGGTATGTTGAGTATTTTGCAGATCTCGCTTTTTGTCACAAAGTTTTGAAAATGTAAAAAAAGAAAAAAAAAAAGAAAAAAAAATGTCTTTCTTAATTTTCAAAAACAAATGAGAGCTGTAAAATACTCACCATGCCTCTCAGCAAATAGCTTGGGGTGTCTACTTTCCAAAATGGGGTCATTTGTGGGGGTTTTGGGCTATTTTGACATTTTATGGCCTTCAAAACTGTGATAGGTAGTGAGGAGTGAAATCAAAAATTTATGCCCTTAGAAACCTTGAAGGCGGTGCTTGGTTTTTGGGGTCCCGTACGCGGCTAGGCTCACAAAAAGTCCCACACATGTGGTATCCCCGTACTCAGGAGAAGCAGCAGAATGTATTTTGGGGTGTAATTTCACATATAACCATGGCATGTGTGAGCAATATATCATTTAGTGACAACTTTTTGTACATTTTTTTTTTCTTTTTGTCATTATTCAATCATTTGGGACAAAAAAAAAAATATTCAATGGGCTCAACATGCCTCTCAGCAAATAGCTTGGGGTGTCTACTTTCCAAAATGGGGTCATTTGGGGGGATTTTGTGCCATCTTGGCATTTTATGGCCTTCAAAACTGTGATAGGTAGTGAGGAGCGAAATCAAAAATTTATGCCCTTAGAAACCTTGAAGGCGGTGCTTGGTTTTTGGGGTCCCGTACGCGGCTAGGCTCCCAAAAAGTCCCACACATGTGGTATCCCCGTACTCAGGAGAAGCAGCAGAATGTATTTTGGGGTGTAATTTCACATATGCCCATGGCATGTGTGAGCAATATATCATTTAGTGACAACTTTGTGCAAAAAAAAAAAAGTTTGTCATATTCCCGCAACCTGTGGCAAAATATAAAATATTCCATGGACTCAACATGCCTCTCAGCAAATAGCTTGGGGTGTCTACTTTCCAAAATGGGGTCATTTGGGGGGGTTTTGTGCTATTTTGGCATTTTATGGCCTTCGAAACTGTGATAGGTAGTGAGGAGTGAAATCAAAAATTTGCGCCCTTAGAAATCCTGAAGGCGGTGCTTGGTTTCCGGGGTCCCGTACGTGGCTAGGCTCCTAAAAAGTCCCACACATGTGGTATCCCCGTACTCAGGAGAAGCAGCAGAATGTATTTTGGGGTGCAATTCCACATATAACCATGGCATGTGTGAGCAATATATCATTTAGTGACAACTTTTTGTAATTTTTTTTTTTTTTTTTGTCATTATTCAATCACTTGGGACAAAAAAAAAAAAATATTCAATGGGCTCAACATGCCTCTCAGCAATTTCCTTCGGGTGTCTACTTTCCAAAATGGGGTCATTTGGGGGGGTTTTGTACTGCCCTGCCATTTTAGCACCTCAAGAAATGAGATAGGCAGTCATAAATTTAAAGCTGTGTAAATTTCAGAAAATGTACCCTAGTTTGTAAACGCTATAACTTTTGCGCAAACCAATAAATATACGCTTATTGACATTTTTTTTACTAAAGACATGTGGCTGAATACATTTTGGCCTAAATGTATGACTAAAATTGAGTTTATTCGATTTTTCTTATAACAAAAAGTAGAAAATATCATTTTTTTTCAAAATTTTCGGTCTTTTTCTGTTTATATCGCAAAAAATAAAAATCGCAGAGGCAATCAAATACCATTAAAAGAAAGCTCTATTTGTGGGAAGAAAAGGACGCAAATTTCATTTGGGTACAACATTGCATGTCCGCACAATTTACAGTTAAAGCAGCGCAGTGCCGAATCCCAAAAACAGGCCTGGTCCTAATGGCCCGAAATGGTCCGGGGCTTAAGTGGTTAAAATGACTGCTCCCGAAAAAGGGCCGTTTTTAAAACTTCGTTTTGCATTGATACATGTCCCCTGGGGCAGAACCCGGGTTCCCAAACCCTTTTTAGGACAATAACTTGCATATTAGCCGTTATAATTAGCACTTTAGATTTCGAACGTTCGCATCCATTGTATTTAATAGGGTTCTAATGTTCGTGCGAACTTTCGGTCCGTTCGCGGGTTCTGGTGCGAACCGAACCCGGGGGTGTTCGGCTCATCCCTAGTCAGGGTTTTTTGTTTTTGTCTTAGGCCCTGTTGCACTGGATTTCTCCTGTTTCTTGTTCCAATGGTGGTGGTCAACCGATCTCCTCAACAATAACACAGTTATGAATACTGGTGAAAGAGTTAGGGCTCCATTCACACTAGTGCAATTTCAGATGTGACTTAAAGAGGATATAAACCCTGATGGGTTTTACTTCCTCTTTATTTCCCTGCAAAGGTAAAGCATAATGGGCTACTATGCATCTCACAGTGTGTCACTTATCTGAAACCGAAGCCTGCGATGTCACTGCTGTCCCCTGTGCAGGAAGCATCCATTCTTCACTCCTCTTCCTTCCGGGGCCGCAAACTCCGGCTCTGTGACTGGCCGGTGTCACGTGACGTCATTCCCGCCAGTCATGGCATGACCTTCCTTTAGAAACGGCATGATCACTGATTCTAAAGTGCGCCTGCGCCGTTGTCTACGGCACATGCGCCGTAGACATCGGCGCTCGTCTTTAATGTAAATATCTCCTAAACCGTGGAGGTTTAGGAGATATTTCCTGCACCCACAGGTAAGCCTTAATCTAGGCTTACCTGTAGGTAAAAGTGGTTGTAAAGGGTGTGTAGCGGGGTCCCCTTTAAGACTCCCAGGACTACCTTACCCAGAACCCCTTTCGGCAATGTTTCCACCCCAGAGACTCATGGGAGGAGTTATAAAAGGAGGAGGCGAGGCTGGGCTCGGCCTATTTGGGACACGAGACTTCAAGGGAGAGATCTTCCTGTGCGGATCCGCTGTAGTGCAAGGCCTGAAGCCTGGGGCCTTGCGCTGCTACCTAAAGAGCCTTCCACCCCATCGCGAGCCTGGGTGGCATCTGACTCAGTTTTCTTCAACCGCTGCTGAGCCGGAGACCAGACCGCTGCAGACGCTGTGTGTGAAGACACAGCAGGTGGAAGTTCCCGGACTGGGATTGCGTCCGTAGGGGTGAGCGAGCACTTGCTCAATCCACAAATACTTTATACCATTGTTAGGCCTACAGACTGCCGTGGCCCACCAGTTCCTATTTTAGTTCTTTTCCCCACTTGAGATCCAAAGCAGAACTGGGTCAAACGGATCTCTAGTGGAGTGTACTGTGTTGGCATTTTTACCCCCCCCCCCGATTAAAAATGTGTTCCTGAAATGTGCACCACCGTTTAAAGACTTGCATGCGAAGAATTTTACCTCTAGAGACTGAGTTATATGGTCAGACCTGGCCATCTAGGTAGTTTATTAAGTTGCTGCGTCATAGGGCGCATAGTGAAGTACTGTTACACGTGGCGCGTGTGCGCCATATCTTAATAGTTATAGTGTGACTATTGCTGCAGGGCTCTGCAGATAGATTCATATGATCTGTTATCACTGTTGATTTTTATTACCATAAGAAAGTAAATTCGTTATTCTTCTATCACTGCCTTGGTTTTTGCATTTAATCATAGAGCATAAGATATACACATATTACCCTAGACTAACTGTGCCAGTAGGGGGTCGAGTTAATTGCTGGGGGTTGGCCGAGCTGTCTTCAGGGCCCAAACTAAATCTGCGGCCCTCTTAACTGAAGGTATCGCTACACGTGGGGGTTCTCGTCCGGGATCCTGATACAGCAGGTGAACGCCAGAAGTGCCGGCATGGACCCACAAGCAGTAGAAGAGTGGTGCAAAGCCTCTAGGGCAGAGCCAAACAACTCGATAGTCATCAGCCTCCCTGGGGAGGAATGGTCGACTGAGATGGTAGAGGAGTTAATGAAGTTAGTGTCCCCAGATCACACACCGTGGGTGATGGATATAAAGTCAGACCCAGACACTTCATATCAGTATGCACTAGTGGAGTACGGGGACGGGATGCCAGAGGCTTGCAAGCGCAAGTGTGTACGGACGCCAGACAACAGAACCTATAGGTTGGCGCACGCAGTAACTATAAAGAAGGAACCATCACCGATGGGATCACCGCAGGCTGCGGCCCGTACCTCACCAGAAAGAGGAGACGGGGTGACGCCCCCGGTGGCACCCGCACCTGCCACTGCTATATCACCAGAATTGATAAAGGCAATAGGGGATCTGCTAACCAAATGTCAGAAGACAAGCACGGTGCATGTAGAGACTATCTACCGGAGACTAAAGACATTCTCAGGGAAGCTCCCTGTCCCTGCAGGGGAAGAAGATTTTGATACCTGGGTGGAGCAGGCATTACAAGCAGTAGAGGCATGGGAGGTGCCTGAAGCGCAGAAGAGGCAACGAGTGATAGAAAGCCTCAAAGGCGCAGCAGCAGAAGCAGTGAAAAGTTTTCGGTTTGGGAATACAGATTGCACGGCTCAAGACTGTCTAGCCATGCTACAGGAAGAGTTTGGTCAATTGGAAAAGGTGACGGAGATGGTCTACCAATTTGAACATACTTTCCAACAGCCGAAGAAGAAACTTTCAGAGTATGTTAGGAGACTGAACAGGTTGCTGTGCAAGATTGTGTTGAAGAAGGGAATGAAGCCCCAAGATACAGATGCGGCAAGAATGAAGTAAGTCTTAAAAGGAGCATTGCGTTCGGATCCAGTCTGGCTGCACCTGAAAACCTCGGGAGGAGGAACGTTACTGACTTATGCTGATTTGATAAAAATCATCAGAGATGAGGAGACGCTACAACAGGACCAGCAAATGATTAAGACAAATGTTGTCCCCGCACAGGTGCTAGTCAACCCAGTAATGACCCCTGAAAGAGACTCAGAGGTAGACACTTTAAAATCACAAATGTCCAAGGTGTTAGAGATGTTGACCTCTCTAATAGCAAAAGACCCAGAGGGTCCCAGGAGAGAAGTACCAAGGAACTATTCCCAATTGCCCCAGCACCCGCATCTTTACAAGAATGGGGAGATATAGTCTGCTTTAACTGTGGAGGAATTGGCCATATTGCAGCTACATGTTCCAGTCCCAAGAAGAAGAAAACGGACAACCGCAAGCCGGCGGGAAACTTCAGAGGGCCCGGTTAAGGAGTCAACCGGGTGCCCATCACCTTCAGTGAGCTCCAAAATGAATGCGAAGCAGAAGAAAAGAGGAGATAAAACACCTCAGAGGAAACACAACATTCCTCAACAGAGATACACCCCAGAGAAAGGGGGCAAGACCCCTCAGAAGAGGCACAGCACTCCCCAGAGGGGGTGCACACCTAAGAAAAATAATAGTATCCCTCAGCGGGTCTGTACGCCCATTGAAAGGAGGGAAATCAATGCATACCAGGCTCAAGAAAGATTAAAATCCAAAGGGAGTTGGACGAGAGAGAGTCCGAAGGGAAAAGGCCAGAAGAAGGCGACCCCTGCCAGGCCATATCTGGAAAAGTTGGTAGGCCCATCTCCTATAGTGCCCATTCAAGTGCAGAAGTCTACACCAGAGCCATCTTGGATACTGGGGCACAAGTGACCCTATTATACCGGGATTTCTACGATAAGCACTTGAGTCATCTGCCCATCCAGAAGATAGAGGAACTGGAAATATGTGGGATTGGAACCCAGAGTTTCCCCTATGATGGCTATCTGCCCGTCAAGATGACTTTTGACCCATCCGTGGCTGGTAAGGCCGAAGTGTTTGACACCCTGGCAGTTGTGTGCCCTCGACCGCCAGGAGCCAACAAGAGTTCCCTTATAATAGGGACAAACACGGACCTGGTCCGAAGACTCCTGACCCCTCTAGTGAAAGAGAAGGGGCAAGCGGCCACCAAGATCCACCCCATGCTGAAGACGTCCTACCAACGGCTGGTCCTATAGCAGAAGACCCTTGGAGAGGGGTTAGGGAAGGTGTGGAGACTTGGAAGAGAAGGGGTAGTGTTGCAGCCCGGCGAAGTAACCTGTCTCAGAGCCACTGTGAAGCTTACTTGGGAGCAGCCTGGACCCTTTGTCATGCTGGAGTCCGACCCAAGGGAAGAGTCCCCCAGTCTGGAAGTGATACCAGAAGTGATTCCACTGAAGGCCCTGAAGAAGGTCCATTGTAGAGTTCCGGTGAGTGTTAGGAACACTACAGGTGGCCCCATGGAAATCCCAGCCAGGATGCTGCTGGGCCAGGTGGGCCCTGCTGCCCCGGTTACCCTGTCAGAAGTCAAGGGGACGGGTGAAGGAGGAGATGTTTGGGAGAAGCTGTCCATGGAAAACCCGAATCTGCCCAGGGCTTGGAAAGAGAGAGCCAAGGCCCAGTTGACCAGATGGGAGAAGATCTTCTCCAAAGATGAGTTCGATGTGGGGTGTGCAAGGAGTGCCACTCATCGGATCCGCCTCCAAAAAGACAAGCCCTTCAGAGAGAGGGTCAGGCGGGTCCCACTAGTAGATCTGGAGGATCTAAGGGAACAACTCGCAGAACTCAAGAGGACTGCTGTGATCTGGGAGTCTAGAAGCCCCTATGCCTCCCCGATAGTGGTGGTCAGGAAGAAGAATGGGTCATTGAGGCTCTGTATAGACTGCAGGACTCTCAACAGGAGAACCATACCCGACCAGTACACCACTCCGAGGATAGAGGACGCTTTACAGAGTTTGTCTGGAGCAAAGTGGTTCAGCGTTATGGATCTCAAGAGTGGATACTATCAGATCCCTATGCATCCAGAAGACAAGGAGAAGACAGCGTTCATAACCCCTGTGGGGTTCTTTGAGTTTGATCGAATGCCCCAGGGACTGTCTGGAGCTCCTGCTACCTTCCAACGTCTCATGGAGAAGACTGTAGGAGACATGAACCTTATTGAAGTCCTTGTATACCTGGACGATGTCATTGTCTTTGGGGGAACCTTGGAGGAACACGAGGAGAGGCTGGAAAAAGTGTTGAGAAGACTCAGTGAGGAGGGACTCAAGCTTTCGCCTGAGAAGTGTCAGTTCTACCAGTCTTCTGTGAACTATCTGGGGCACATAGTGTCTGAAGAAGGGGTGGCCACAGACCCTGAGAAATTGGAGGCAGTTACCTCCTGGCCACGACCCACCACAGTAACATAACTCAGATCTTTTCTAGGGTTCTGCTCCTATTACAGGAGGTTTGTGGAAGGATTCGCCCGAATTGCTAGACCATTGAATGAACTACTAAAGACCGAGGGGGAAGAGGATGACTCAGGGCCCAGGAAGCCGGGAGAGTCAGTCAGAGATCAGTGGAACCAAAAGTGTGAAGAAGCCTTCCAGGCGTTGAAGAAGAGCCTAACCACTGCCCCAGTCTTGGCCTATGCAGACCCAACCAAACCCTATGAACTACATGTAGATGCTAGTCATGATGGTCTGGGAGGAGTACTTTACCAATAACACGAAGGACAACTGTGGCCTGTTGCCTACGTGAGCAGGAGCCTGACCCCCTCCGAGAAGAACTACCCCACTCACAAGCTGGAGTTCCTGGCCCTTAAGTGGGCGGTAGTAGACAAGCACAAAGACTACCTGTATGGGGCGGAGTTCACTGTGAAGACCCACAACAACCCCCTTACCTACCTTTTCACTACAGCAAGGCTGGACGCCACTGGACACAGGTGGCTGGCCGCATTGTCCGGATTCAATTTCAGCCTAAAGTACAGGCCAGGGACTGGAAATCGAGATGCAGACGCTCTGTCCAGGAGATCTCATGGCCCCACCAGTGACATGGAAGACTGGACTCAAGTGGCACCTGACGGGGTGCGGGCCCTTTGTCAAGGGGCTGAATTACAAGCCAGAGGTGGCTCAAGGGCGGAAGAGATAGGAGTTACCATGGTAGGAGTCCCCAAACAATACTGTGGAGTAACTCAACTGGAGGAAGACCATCTGCCAAAGTTGTCCAAGAAGGAACTAAGATGCGACCAATTAGAAGACCCCATGGGGAAATTGGTTCTGGAAGCCCTGGAGAATCAGGATCCAAACAGACTCCTGCGTCACTCCTCAAAGGAAGCTCGCCTGTTGAGGAAAGAGTGGGATAGGTTACAGGTACATCAGGGAGTGGTCTACCGAAGGGGCCCCTCTGATGACCTGGAAGATAAATGGCAATTGTTTCTTCCGGAAAAACATCGAGAGACTGTTCTGATTGCCCTACATGACAATCACGGCCACCTAGGGGCGGAAAGGACCTTTCAACTTGTCAGAAATCGGTTCTATTGGCCCTGCATGAGGGCAGAAGTGGAAGAGTACTGCCATTCATGTGCACGCTGCATCCAGAGGAAGACTTTACCCCATCAAGCTGCCCCAATGGGCCATCTACAAAGTCAAGGCCCGATGGATCTGGTATGCATTTATTTCCTCTGCCTCGAAATCCTGCTGTTACCTACTCCCCTCCCTCCTTATTTGACGGTATTACACCATGAGTGTTTCTATGTCTTTTTTCTCATGTTTCATCTGCTACTAAGATATGTAAAGGATCAAGAGTAGGACAGCCAGGAGGAAATTACTACATCGGGCACCTGTGACTAATTTATGCTGTATACCTTACGGCAGTAAGGTTGGACGAGGAATCTACACCATTGAATTTTAAGGCTGTGGGGGAAGCCTAATTTCCCTATGCTGGGTGAGACTGTTGGATGCAGTCATGAGCATCTGGTAAGCAGGATATATATCTTTCTCACCCGGGTGTCACCATTGTATCCATTACTTCACGTTTGGGAGCAAGCTTTCTTCTTTTCTTTGGAACACTTCACTTCACATTGGATTGTTGTTTATTTTTGATGGACTTTGTTTATGAATTTCTTCACGGATTAGTTATTAATATTATTTTTATTGTTAACATTTTTTTATTTAATAATTTTTCGTGGTTCACTACTGCACTTATTTATAATTTATTTGATATTTTGTGTTTAACTATTTAGTTGATTATCAACCTATTTTATGTTCTCCTAATTTCATTTTGGAGATCTTATTTCAGCGCTGCATACCTTTGTTTTTTATGCATTTATTTCCTCTGCTTCGAACCCGACCTGAGAGGACTAGGAAATGTTTTGGTGATAACCGATCATTTCACCCGGTATGCCCAAGCTTTCCCAACCAAAGACCAGAAGGCTTCCACAGTAGCCAAGGTACTTATGGAGAAGTATTTTGTCCATTATGGGCTGCCCCAGCGACTTCATTCAGATCAAGGAAGGGACTTTGAGAGTCGGCTGATCCGGAAACTCCTGGATTCGTTAGGAATCAAGAAAACTCGAACCACACCTTATCACCCACAGTGAGATGCTCAGCCGGAGAGGTTTAACCGAACCCTGCTCAACATGTTGGGAACTCTGGATAGTGAGAAGAAACAACATTGGAGCAAACACATAGCAGCTATAGTACACACTTACAACTGCACCACCAGTGATGCTACAGGCTACTCCCCATATCGACTCATGTTTGGGAGAGAGGCAAGGTTACCTGTGGACCTGGCCTTTGGCACCTCTTTAGACCATTCCTCAGCCACATCCCGCAAAGGATATGTAAAAACAAGGAGAGGGGTGCCTCTGAGATAGATATCAAAACAACATTTATTGGTAGCAATATTCACTCACATTGAAGATGAACCAGTTGCATTCAGCTGGGCAGAGGAGTAGATGAACTACAGGTCACAGAGGGTCCATCGAGCTGTCATCACAGAGAATCCTGTCAGGGAAGCTGGTGATGGTAAGCAAGCAGGAGGATTTCCTTCTGGACAGATCTTTATATTGCCACAGCAAAAATAGAGTTTATTAAAAAGGCAGAGTGAGTAAAAACAGAGTGGTTTTCATTCAGTCTAAGGTTCCAAACACAGTGGACAGGAGGGGAGACATCTAAGCCGGATGGCTGGCAGCGCTTGCCAAGCCTCGTTCTGAATCAGATCACATGGTCGGGCTCCTCCATCCACCAGGAAGTGCAGTGAGCACCTGCGACCTCAGCACAGCGCTGCCAGCCATCCGGCTTAGATGTCTCCCCTCCTGTCCACTGTGTTTGGAACCTTAGACTGAATGAAAACCACTCTGTTTTTACTCACTCTGCCTTTTTAATAAACTCTGTTTTTGCTGTGGCAATATAAAGATCTGTCCAGAAGGAAATCCTCCTGCTTGCTTACCATCACCAGCTTCCCTGACAGGATTCTCTGTGATGACAGCTCCATGGACCCTCTGTGACCTGTAGTTCATCTACTCCTCTGCCCAGCTGAATGCAACTGGTTCATCTTCAATGTGAGTGAATATTGCTACCAATAAATGTTGTTTTGATATCTATCTCAGAGGCGCCCCTCTCCTTGTTTTTTCTGTTTTAGCTCACTGGAAAGTAGCTTCTGGTCCTGCTGGTGGCTGCCCTGACTGTCCTTTCTTTATGTATACACCTGAGAGTTATCTCTCAATATATTGACCACAGACTATTGGTACTCTACATCAAAAACTGAGGTACTTGTACAATGCGCCTTTATTACTTGTTTTATGCACAAAGGATATGTGGACATGTTCAGACACAGCCTGAAAGTAGCCTATGAACAAGCTCAAGCGGCCTCAGATCAAAGGGGAGCTCGAAACAAAATAAATTTCGACTTGAAGGTCCGGGTGCAAGACCTGCAGCCCGGGGACTGAGTACTGCTACGCAATCTGGGGGTCCCTGGAAAACACAAACTTGCAGACAGATGGAGATCTGAACCCTATGTCATCTGTAGGAAGCTGCCGGGCCTACCTGTCTACAAGTTGAAGCCAGAAGGAAAGGTAGGACCACTGAAGACGTGGCATCGAAACCACCTGCTCCCACTTGCTGAAGCGGTCAGGATACCTCCAGTGAGGGACTCCCCTGAACCAGTCTCTATTCTAGATACCCCCAGGCCAAATACTCGGTCCCAGACTTCTCGGGCTGAAGATGGAGAGGCCTCTGAACTCAGTGGAGATGAAGGAAGAGAACTTGACTGGCTGTGGCCTTCCCCAACTCCAGGAACTTCTGCTATAGATCTTCCAACTACTGAAGACACTATAGATGGACAACTGAATGCAGAAGCCGCTGAGTTCATCCCATCTAGTCCTTCATCAGATTACTGGGAAGATGCTTGTGATACTTACTCTGAAAAGGACCCTAGAGACTCTATGTATCCCTCGGCTCCTGAAGCAGATGTTACAGAGCCTGCCGTGTCGCCCGAGCCTGCTACAGAAGAAGAGCCTGTGGCGCCAGAGCCAGAAACCCCAAGAGAACAAAGGGCTCGCAGAGTCATAAGGCCTCCCAAAAAGTTGACCTACCCACAAATGGGGAAGAGCTCAGAAGATTCTGTGGTCACTGCCAGGAGGAGTGTAGAGAATCCGGATCCCTCCACTGTTCATTGGGTGGAGGGCAACCCCCACTCACTCTCTGGCACAGTTAGGCAGGCCACTCATGATAGTGTGACCTGTGGGCAAGGGAATTCAACCCCTTTGTTTTGGTGGGAATTCCTTATGCCAACATCATACGAAATGTTGTCTAGGGTTGTACACAGTGTATGCTAGAATTGTCTTTGGGGACCAAAGAATTTAAGTGGGGGGAGTGTGTAGCGGGGTCCCCTTTAAGACTCCCAGGACTACCTTACCCAGAACCCCTTTCGGCAATGTTTCCACCCCAGAGACTTATGGGAGGGGTTATAAAAGGAGGAGGCGAGGCTGGGCTCTGCCTCTTTGGGACACGAGACTTCAAGGGAGAGATCTTCCTGTGCGGATCCGCTGTTGTGCAAGGCCTGAAGCCTTGGGCCTTGCGCTGCTACCTAAAGAGCCTTCCACCCCATCGCGAGCCTGGGTGGCATCTGACTCTGTTTTCCTCAACCGCTGCTGAGCCGGAGACCAGACTGCTGCAGACGCTGTGTGTGGAGACACAGCAGATGGAAGTTCCCGGACTGGGATCGCGTCCGGAGGGGTGAGCGAGCACTTGCTCAATCCACAAATACTTTATACCATTGTTAGGCCTACAGACTGCCGTGGCCCACCAGTTCCTATTTTAGTTCTTTTCCCCACTTGAGATCCAAAGCAGAACTGGGTCAAACGGATCTCTAGTGGAGTGTACTGTGTTGGCATTTTTACCCCCCCCGGATTACAAATGTGTTCCTGAAATGTGCACCACCGTTTAAAGACTTGCATGCAAAGAATTTTACCCCTAGAGACTGAGTTATATGGTCAGGCCTGGCCATCTAGGTAGTTTATTAAGTTGCTGCGTCATAGGGCGCATAGTGAAGTACTGTTACACATGGCGCGTGTGTGCCATATCTTAATAGTTATAGTGTGACTATTGCTGCAGGGCTCTGCAGATAGATTCATATGATCTGTTATCACTGTTGATTTTTATTACCATAAGAAAGTAAATTCGTTATTCTTCTATCACTGCCTTGGTGTTTGCATTTAATCATAGAGCATGAGATATACACATATTACCCTAGACTAACTGTGCCAGTAGGGGGTCGAGTTAATTGCCGGGGGTTGGCGGAGCTATCTTCAGGGCCCAAACTAAATCTGCGGCCCTCTTAACTGAAGGTATCGCTACAGGTGTACAACCACTTTAAGTCACGCAGAATCGTATGACAATGGTGCCTGTTTCCATCAATGCGACTCAGCATGGTGTGATTTCCTGTACTACTTTGGTGCAACTCCAGCGCAATTTTGACCTCATAGAATATGCAAACCACATACAAGTTGCATTACATAATCACACTGAAAATCAGGTCAAAATCAGATTGGAGCAGTGTGAACCTAGCCTAAAAATGTCTCCTCTTAAATCCACACTCAAACAGAAGACATACAATACTGAAAATATAAAGCCTGGTACACACGGGCAGAATATAGGTCGGTTCAACAGAAACTGTCTGACATTCAGCCCATGTGTACAGCAGGCTGTCTGGCTTCTGTCCAACAGGCATGCTAGAAAAACAGCAGCTGATTGGCATCCGATCAGCGCATCCAGCCCATGGCTGTGAGCACAGATCGGTGTGTCCTGGCAGGAGGGAAGGGGGGGTTGGGTTCAGTCCCCCTGTCAGAACACATTAGCTCAGCGGGCAGATCGCTGTACTAACATCACATAGTTATTACAGTGAGCTCCTCGCGGGCTCCTCAGTTTTTTTTTTCATTCAGCTTGCTGGGTTGGATGAAAAAAATTGTCAGTGTGTAGCATTGACACTTGCGATAAGAGATAGTGATAAGTGTATTATAAGCTCTCTGTTTCTCAGTTTATACACTATGTCTATTTTGATTAAACTGTTATTAGAAAAGTGAGGCTTTTCAAGAAACAATTTGCTTTTATTGCCTGCATAAATCTATCCAAGGCATTCTGTACTGGACTTCGTAGGGGTTGTAGGAGCTGAAGGTGAAACGTGCTGAAGAGCTATCAGTCAAACAGGCTTGAAAAAGGTATGTTTGTTTATAGGTGGCTGAAAACCTTTAATGTCCTGTAGGACAAGCAGATAAAGCCCACTGCAAAACTTCAGTCTATGTTTCTAACTATACTTTATGGGGTTGATTTACTAAAGGCAAATAGACTTTTTTTTTTGCAAGGGAATTTACCCAGAGTTTATGGAATGAAGTGAAGCTTTGCTGACTTCTTTCAATCATGTGCAAGCAAAAAAAAATTATTTTTTCTTGCATGTGATTGGATAATCTTTTTAAACCTATTGACCACTCCTTTTCTTAGAATGTTCAACACCCTGACTATGCCATAGGATGTCCTCGTCTCCTTTCTAGAGGACCACATCACAGTCATACCTAAAACTGATAAAGACCCACAGTTGTGTGCCAGTTATAAGTTTATTTCACTATTAACCACTTGCTTACTGGGCACTTAAACCCCCTTCGTACCCAGACCAATTTTCAGCTTTCAGCGCTGGCGCATTTTGAATGACAATTGCGCTGTCATACAACGCTGTACCCAAATTATATTTTTATAATTTTTTTCCCACAAATAGAGCTTTCTTTTGGTGGTATTTGATCACCTCTGCGGTTTTTATTTTTTGCGGTATAAACAAAAAAAGACAGAAAATTTTGAAAAAAACACAATATTTGTTTACTTTTTGCTATAATAATATCCCATTTTTTAAAAACGATTTTTTTTCTCAGTTTAGGCCGATACGTATTCGTCTACATATTTTTGGTAAAAAAATTAGCAATAAGCGTATAGTGATTGGTTTGCGCAAAAGTTATAGCGCCTACAAAATAGGGGATAGATTTATGACATTTTTATTATATATTTTTTACTAGTAATGGCGGTTATCTGCGATTTTTGTCAGGCCTGCGATATTGCGGTGGACATATCGGAGACTTTTAACACTATTTTGGGACCATTCACATTTATACAGCGAACAGTGCTATAAAAATGCATTGATTACTGTATAAATGTGACTGGCAGGGAAGGGGTTATCACTAGGGGGCGATCAAGGGGTTAAATATGTTCCCTGTGAGTGATTCTTACTGTCTGGGGGAGGGGACTGACTGGGGGAGATGACCGATCTGTGTCCCTATGTACAAGGGACACAGAATCGGTCTCCTCTCTCCCTGACAGGATGTGGATCTCTGTGTTTACACACAGAGATCCATATCCTGCCTCTGTAACAGCCGATCTCGTGTACCTGGTGGACATTGCGGCCGCCAGGCACGCGCATCGGCAACACGTGACACACACGGCGGGCACAGCTGTTCCCCCGCCGTGCACCCTTGGCGGCGCGCAGGGGGAGTGAAAGAGGCAGGACGTCCAGGGACGTCCACTCAGCACTTGAGAGCCGCGCTGCAGACGTCTTTCGTCTGTAGCGCGGGTCTCAAGTGGTTAACGGTTGATTTCAAAATTGTTGCCAAAATACTAGCCGGTTGCCTTTTACCTCGCTTGAACAAACCAATTAGCCCATATCCAGTGGGCTTTATGCCAGGAAGAGAGATGAGGGACAACATCACTAAAGTCATTAACATCAAAATTATACTGCTCAAAACCCACAATATTCCCATAATATAACTGGATACTAACATTTATAGGTAAAGTTGACCCAGGGAATGTCCAATTGCCTCTTGGGGCATCAGGAAGGATTTTTTACCCTGCTGGACCAAACTGGGCCATGCTTTGCTGTTTTTTTTTTGCCTTCCTCTAGATCAACTGTGGGTAAAGAATTGTGTATACAGAATTGTATGATTTGTTTTCCCTTTTAACTGCTGAACTAGATGGACTTGTGTCTTTTCTAACTAGACTAACTGTGTAACCTTTAAGGGCTTCTCATGTCCATGGAAACAGTGAAGGCCTTTGATAAGAATTGGCTTTAATTAAAATATGTTGGCATAGGTAATGTCCTTATATCAATGTCCGACTGCAAAATACATAATATACAGCATATACTATATGATGGCACCAGACAGAGATGCCCACACTTCCCACTCCTTTTTAACACTTGAGCCCTTTATTATCATTCAAGAAAACTATTTTCATGGAATCAAGGAATACAAGATAGATGGACGACGTGCTTCTTTTTTTTTTAATCACAGCCCATAGTACCTTAAAAAACATGTACTTCCAATTTTAGAAGAAATTGCTAAACATTTTAACCACTTAAGCCCCGGACCATTTTGAAGCTAAAGGACCAGGCTCCTTTTTGTGATTCGGCACTGCGTCGATTTAACTGACAATTGCGCGGTCGTGCGAAGTGGCTCCCAAACAAAATTGGCATCCTTTTTTTCCCACAAATAGAGATTTCTTTTGGTGGTATTTGATCACCTCTGCGGTTTTTATTTTTTGCGCTATAAACAAAAATAGAGCGACAATTTTGAAAAAAATACAATATTTTTTACTTTTTGCTATAATACATATCCCCCAAAAATATATAATAAAAACATTTTTTTCCACAGTTTAGGCCGATACGTATTCTTCTACACTCCCACCCTCTCACTTTCTCCACCCTCACCCCTTGGAATCATCTTACCCGCCACTTGCATGATGGTGTCTGCTGCTGTGGCCCTAGCCTCTCCCACTGAAAAGGAGATATCATTTGTAGCGGCCTCACCTCTCTCTCTTGCTCTATCGGTTTTATGGCTGTTGTCTAGGGGTACCTGGGAGAGAGGGATAAAACACACCATGGCCCATGTCCTCCGTAACTGGGAGGTGAAGGCCAGAAGATTGGGCTTTTGTGTAGGTGTCCTAGAGTCAAGTCCAGTCCTTCGTCCCTGACTCCTTTGCTTTAGTAACCCAAGTTCCACACAGTGAGTAGGTACAACTCAGTTTTATTCTTCTTGCCAAGCAATAAAACAATCTTTCTCCTTTGGAAAATTGGGACAGATCGAGGCACAATCATTTCCCTTCTTGCTGCTGCCCACTGTGCTGTCACCAGTGGTGAATAGTCGCTGCCACTGACTAGGTGATATAGAACGTGAATTACCTTTGCTCACTTTGCCCCTGTCAGGGTAAGAAATCCGTCCAAGGGAGAAGTGGAGGCCTCTCCGTCACCAGCGATGCTGCGCCGGGCTCTTAAGAGAAGTTACTGCGCACCAGTCCTCATGAACTCAGACACGGGCACCCAAGGAGTTAGGGCCCCCCTCGGATTCCTCCACCCTCGCTGAACTCAGTCGAAGGTACTGAGCCCCAGGCATCCGCCATAGTACCTCACCCCAGGCTAAAGGTGCCTGAGATGGACTCCATCCCTGCTCCAGCTAGGCCAAGGGCGCCTAGGCCTGAAAAACCGGAACGCCAGCACCCAAGCTGAAGGTGCCTGGGTGCGGCCGCGTCCTCCGACTCTCTCCCCAAAATCAGGGCGTCCGCCCCTTTTATGACCTCTCCCTTTGTGTCACAGCGGGTTCCCCGCCCCGCTGTACCAGCTCCGGGGGAGAACAAAAAGGCACAGTTTGCGGTGCAAGTTCAGCTCCGGCCTCCAAGGTGTGTGAGAGTGTGTCAATACCATTTCCCATATCCATGTATATTGCATTCACTAAGGTGCCTATCTAAGAGTTTTTTGAAACAACACTTCCCGCTGACACCACTGCTTGTGGAAGGCAGTTCAACATCCTTTCCAGTCTAACAGTAAAGAACCCACTATGCAGTTTAAGGTTGAACCTCTTCTCCTCCAATTTCATTAGTGACTGCGTGTCTTCTTAATCTCCCTGAAACTGAACACTTTCCTCACTATGCCAGAATCACCATTGAGATATTTGTATATCACTATCATATCTCTTCTCAGGCTCCTCTTCTCTAGGGATAACAAGCTTAATGCTGGTCATCGTTCCTTGTAACTAAAGTACCTCAGTCCCTTTATTAGCTTTGCCACCCTTCTCTGGACTCTGTTAATTTCCAACACATCCTTCTTGAGGATTGGTCTCCAGAATTTGATGCCACATAACGGTAACAAACAACAGATCAGAAACAAATGACTACTTATGGTATCAAATGTTCAGTGAGCAATCAGGGTGTTAAAGCCATGGGGACCAGTGATATTTAAGGAGATTTATTGCTATGTTTTACTGTATTTAGTGCACCAAAGTAAAAAAAAAAAAAAAAAAATGTCAACGAGGAAACACAATTATGACACTTGTCAGTTGGCGCTTTACAGTAGAGTATTTGCAATGTAGGGAGGCATAAAACATTTCATTAGGTTTAATGCAAATTTTTCCATTTTCTAATTCACTTTATGAGCCAAAGATACCATATTCCAGTGCATCTATCGAATGAGTATGGCACATGGTGTTTATTCTAGAACATCTATATCCCTCTGTTCTATGTGTCACAGAAGTGGGACTTTTTGCAATTTTGGAGACTCTTAAATTGAAAAATTTCTTATAATAGAACCATTCTAATGCCGCGTACACACGAACATTTTTAATGTCATTGAAAAAAACTGCATTTTTCTCGACGTGATTCTTCGAAAGCCTGCCTTGCCTACACACTATCGTGGAAAAAAATGCTTGAGTAAAGCGCGGTGACGTACAACACGTACGACGGCACTATAAAGGGGAAGTTCCATTCGGATGGTGCCACCCTTCATGTTAGTAAAGTTTGTTGTGCGACGATTGGCGCTTTTCAGCCTTGTGCTTTTCAGTCTGTTACAGCATGGTGAATGTGCTATCTCCATTACGAACGCTAGTTTTACCAGAACGAGCGCTCCCGTCTCATACTTGATTCTGAGCATGCACATTTTTTTTCACGTCGTTAAAGCCCACACACGGCCGTGAAAAATTAGAGCATGTTCCAATTTTTTCATGGCCGCTTTTCACGTCGTGAAAAATGCTCTGAAGCCCACACACGGTCATTTTTAATGACCATTTTAAAAAATTAAATTTTTCTCATCATTAAAAACGGTCGTGTGTACGCGGCATTAGAGTCCCATGGCTGGCAAAAGAGGTGCCTGAGATTGAGGATCTAGAGCAGGGGTCTCAAACTGGTGGCCCTCCAGCTGTTGCAGAACTACAATTCCCATGAGGCATTGCAAGGCTAAACAGTTACAAGCATGACTCCCATAGGCAGAGGCATGATGGGACTTGTAGTTCCGCAACAGCTGGAGGGCCGCAGGTTTGAGAGCCCTGATCTAGAGAGATAAGGCAGGAACATGAGTTCTGATTAAGCAGACAAAGAAGAGAATGGTGTTTCGGTCAAAGATCATAGCAGATGAGGCTGGAACACAATTCATAGTAGCCTAGACAGGAAAATAATCAGGGCTAGCAGAAAGATCAGAAACCAAAAAAATTGTCAGAATAACCTCTACATATGGAGAGGGATCTTACTGTAATGCCTTGTACACACGATAGGAATTTCCGATGGAAAAAGTCAGACGGACTTTTTCCATCGGAAATTCCTACCGTGTGTGTGCCCCATCCGTCGGAATTCCGTTGTAAGTTTGGTCGGACAAAGGTCCGATCATGTGTACGGGGCATAAGAGTTCTGAAATTGTGGAAAAGGTTTCCACTAGAGCTGAGTCTGATTCTAGCTGGATTCTAGTGGATTGTTCAAAAAAGGTCTGGGATCTGTTTCTAACACGCACAATAAAAACAGCTATACAGTTATTAAATTGCCTTTGGGGATTAGAAAGGCATTTGTTCCCTGTTGGAGCATATTTTATTACGGTAAGTTTTATTTTTTTCCTTGGGATATACTACTGTTGTCATATGAGGTGTTTATGTGTAATCTCCATTAGAGAATGTAAAAAGAGATTTGTTTAACTATATTTTAAACAAATTACAAGTTTAGTGGTGTATAATAATATATGTGTATAAATATATTTGAAAAAAGGGATTCAAGTAGAGGGGTGTGATTGATTGATTTACCAGATAACTTTGAAGTGTAGGAATGTTTTGATGTACTGTACATATGGGTGCCACAGGGAATGCTCTATTATTTACCAGCCTTAATACTGCATGTGAGAAGGGACGACAAGTAGATTCATTACCTTATCACAGACTCTACGGGGGAGAAGCGTCTGTCCAGGAATGCATAATTTCCCGGCAAACAGGTCAGGAGTTTGCATATCTAATTTTCTCTCCAAAAAGGTTATAAACTTGCATACTTGACTTTCCCTCTAAAAAAGGTTATAGGGGCTGAGTTATTCTAACTACAGGGGATGAGGAAATTACCCAATCCTGGATGAGGTGAGTTAGTTTTAAATAGATAGATTAGATAGGTCTATCAATCCGTAATGCCCCATATAACTCTTAAGCCCTGTACACACGATCGGATTTCCTATGGTTTTTAAACTGATGGATTTTTCCATCGGAAAACCGATGAAGCTGACTTCCATCAGTCTTGCCCACACACCAACAGTCAAAAAACCGACCGTTCCAAACGCGGTGACGTAAAACACTCCGATGAGCCGAGAAAAATTAAGTTCAATGCTTCTGAGCATGCGTCGACTTGATTCTGAGCATGCGTGGGTTTTTACATCGTTCAAACACCTGTGGATCCCGGCCGCTAGCTACATCCATCCAGCCGCCTGACGCCATCTTGCGGCCTGTCGTCCCAGACTTCCCAGCCTGTGGAGCACAGTGAGTAACAGGGCGGCAGCCCTATCTAGCCATAACGGGACACCCCTAGAGAGACTATTCATGGGCGCACCGGAGGGGCTCCGAGCGGGGAATCTGTAGGCCTAATCTGAGTGGAACACCTAAGGTCGGCCTACTCTCCCAGGAAAGACCGCAGCTTGGGCCTACCCTCGGTAGTCGGAGGCCATCTTGCTACTCCGGGCACCCCAGCCTTATCCCACCTCACCCCCCGAACAGCTCCCTCTGGCCCAGTTTCAGTGCCTCATTGGGATCATTATCTTCCCTACTTGGTTGCTAAGGCACTAGTCAGACACCCAGAGCCATATGGCAGCAGCTCGGAGGGAGTGGCACGCTCACTAGGCCTCAGCTTGCTACACCCTTGGCCTAGTAGCAGCAAGGGCCCAGTCATCCCTGTCCTCTCCAGCTCAACCCCTATTCAGCAGATGAAGCTCAGCATGGGCCTGAATAACCATATGTTCCATACTACGCTGTACACATGTTGTTAAGCGAATGAGACTGAGGGGCGCTCCACTTAGCATTCAGTTCTGAAGCTCCAACTATGCCAGCAAAGATACAAAAAATCCGCTCTACAACTCCCAAGACACATAGTAAAGGAACGGCGACTAACCAAACCACCTCTAGTTCCATACAGCGATTCCTGGTTGCCAGTGGAACCGGCCCTGGCGCATGTAGCAGTCAAGCTAGACGCACGAGACGCAACGCATCTCTCGCTTCACTAGCAACCTCTGTAAGAGAAAGTTCGCCTGTATCATCTTACTGCTCAGATCTCATGGAAGAACCTGAGTCTCCTACAGGCTCAGATATGGCGTCTCTGCTGAGCGGCATCAGAAAAGAGTTAGCCGGGATGTTCCATGGACTCGAAAAATCAATAAAAAAGGAAATCACAGGGGTAAGAACAGATATGGCGCATATTCTCGATAGGGTGGAGGGCACAGAGCAGAGACAAGATACTCATGAAACAGCTATAAGAGAACTACAAAAGACTGTCACACAGCTAGCCCTTGCTCAACGTGCCTCACTATATAAGTTAGAGGACCTCGAGAATAGAAATCGCAGAAAAAACCTACGAATCAGAGGTCTGCCCAAAGTGACTGGAGATAAAGATTTGGAGTCGCAGATTAGAGGTATATTTAATTCAGTGTTGGGAAATGAACCCACTGATCTGTTGCGCTTTGATCGGGTTCATCGGGCTCTTAGGTCTCGTACCGTTGCTCCTGAGCAACCCAGAGACGTAATATGCCGTCTACATTATTTCACAGATAAGAACGCCATTATGGTCAAGTTGAGGAGCATTCCCAACATTGACTTTGATGGAGCAACTCTCAATATTTTCTCGGATTTATCTAAAGAAACCTTAGACCGCCGCAGAGCCCTTAAACCACTTTTGGAACATTTACGTTCTAAGGAGATTACCTATAGATGGGGTTTCCCGGCGTGCCTTATTGCTACCAAAAATACCGGTTCCCAGAGGAATTGTTACAATTTTTAAAGGACCTTAATCTGCCCTCAGTGGACCTCCCGGGCTGGCATGATCCGGTCCCTAAGTTTTCGCATATTCAGGACTCCCATTGGCAAAAATCTCCTACTACTAAAAAAGGGCGCTCTTCAGCGTCAGGTCCTGTATAATAACATAGACGAGTAAAGGGTGATTATGCCTATGTACTTTCCTTTTTTTCTTTGGTTGAGTATGCCTGTAAGTTATTATATCTAATGAGATGTGACTTGGACGCTAAAGTATATTTGTTATAAAAAGGTTTATTGTTTACTGTTGGAGCAAAAAGTATTCCTCTGCACATTATCTGACGCAAGCTGAATGCGGGTGGAGCACAATGCTCCTATGTGTCTTTTATACGACACGTTCCCCTCCCCTTCTTTCCTTTTGGGGTTGTGGAGAGCGGGTAGCCATCGAGTTTTCTTATCCGTTCTCCTACGGGAGTTCTGGACGGCTGCCTGTGCTCTCTCCCCCCATAGGGACCACCGCAGAAATCTGCGTGATAAATTAAGGTTTCCCACATGCGTCCAGATGGACGTTTTTGTTGTTTATGTAAATTTGTCTTTTTGTTTTTCTCAATACTTACCCGTTTCGTTTTTGTTTTATTTTCCCTATCAAGGCTGGCATGCATGGCCAAGTAGGGTCAAGGGTTATGCTCTACTGTGATAAATGGCCACACTTAAAGTTACTTCTTATAATGTTAGGGGTTTAAATGCTGCGGCAAAACGGCATCAGGTTATCCGTGAATTACAGAAACTTGCCTCTTCTATTGTGTTTCTTCAGGAAACACATTTAACCCATACTACGCAGGTCAAATTGACCTCGCTTTATTTTCCTCAGTGGTATTATAGCCTTTCAGATACGAATAAAGCTAAGGGGGTGGCTATTGGTTTTAGTAGTAGCGTACCCTTCCATTTTTTAGATATGCAAGCGGATGACCATGGTCGTTTTCTTTTTTAAAGGGCTTTTTAGGTACTACCCAATGTACTCTAGCAAACATATACTGCCCGAACCAAAATCAACCTACCTTTTTTTCTCAAATTCTTACTGATTTATCACAATTTGCTGAGGGTCTAATCATACTGGCAGGAGACATAAATATGTCTCTAGATCCTGTTTTGGATACATCCCACGGTCGCTCTAACATCTCTTTTAAGCGCCTGTCCTTTGTTAAAAAGAGACTAATAGACCGACAATTGATAGACGTATGGCGTATTTTACATCCAAAAGAAAAAGATTTTTCCCATTTTTCGAAGACTCATCAGTCTTATTCCCGAATAGATAATATCTTTTTAGACCATTATCACCTCCCATTATTACAATCGGCGAATATAGGTACTGCACCTGTGTCGATGAGTATGACTATGCCCACTTTGACTCAGCGCTCCAATAATTGGAGACTCAATGATTCTCTTCTTTCTAACCCAACAGAAGTTTCTGTGTTTGCCTCTCATATATCGCAATATTTTAAAGACAATAAACCTTCTGAGACATCCCCTGCTATTGAATGGGAAGCTCACAAGGCAACTATGAGAGGCCGATTCATAGAACTTGGGGCAAGGAAAAAAAGAGAGTGTGGTCAACAACTTGAACAGGTCCTGCACCAAATAACAGAACTTGATAAACAACATAAACTCACTTTGCACACATCCCAGCTAGAAGCTCTCACATTGAAACGAGAGGAATTAAAAAATCTTCTTAACCTCGATACAGCTCGGAAATTCCAACGATATTCGCAAAAATTCTATGAGTGGGGGGACAAACCTAGCAGACAATTAGCAAGATCCCGCAAAGAAAAACAGACTAGATCGTTTATTCCTAAAATAAAGTTATCAAACGGAAATTTAGTCCATGCGACTCCTCACATTGCTAAAGCTTTCAGGGACTATTATGCAGATTTGTACAAAGTGCAGTGTGACTCCCCGTCTCTGACTGTGAAGGAGAGACGTAACCTTATGCTTACATATCTAAAAGAAGCAAATTTGCCCAAACTTTCAAATTTGACTCTCAGGGAACTTGAATCTGAACTTTCGGTTGAGGAATTTCAGGCGGCTCTGAAATCTTCACCGACAGGTAAAGCCCCGGGACCGGATGGTTATACTATCCGGTACTATAAAACATTCAGTGATATCCTTCTGCCCCGCCTTACGGCTTATGCCAATTCAATCTCACAGACCTCGGGACTACGCCCGGAATCTCTTACAGCCCATATTTCAGTTATCCTTAAAGCAGATAAGGACTCTACTCAATGCAGTAGCTATAGGCCAATTTCCCTATTAAATGTTGATATCAAATTATATTCTAAGGTAATGGCCAACAGACTACTCCCTCTTATACCTAGTTGGGTTTCTACGGATCAGACGGGCTTTATGCCACACAGAGAAGCCAAGGATAATTCTCTCCGGGCGATATCTCTTATACAATACGCTCAAAGGTCTTCCCAGTCCACCCTATTCGTATCTACAGATGCTGAAAAAGCGTTCGATAGGGTGGACTGGGATTACTTAAAACTGACCCTGCGACATTTTGGGCTGGGACCCAAGATGTTTTACCGCATTACTTCCCTCTATTCTAACCCCACGGCACAAATTCGCATAAATGCCACTTTGAGTGACTCATTCCAACTATTTAATGGGACCAGACAGGGCTGCCCTCTTTCTCCCCTTTTATTTGCCCTTACCCTCAAACCCTTTTTGGCAACCATAAGATGTAATTTAAATATACATGGGATTCAAGTAGGTAATAAAACGCACAAATATGCGGCATATGCGGACGATATTTTATTTTTTATCCAGCAGCCTCGTAACTCGCTTCCTAATTTAATGTCAGCGTTTTCTACTTTTCAGACACTCTCCAACATTAAAATTAACCTATCTAAGTCTGAAATTCTAAATATTAATCTACCTGGAAGGGAGGTGGAAAATGTAAAACCCCTCTTCCCTTTTAGATGGGTTCAACGAAGTATGAAATATCTGGGAGTGAATCTTGTGCCTCACATTCAGTCCCTCTTTAAATATAATTACATCCCATTATTGAATAATATTAGAAGGGATCTACAAAAGTGGAACACGCTGACACACTCATGGTTGGGTAAAGTGAGTATAATTAAAATGAACATTCTGCCTAGAGTTCTTTTTTTTTCAAATGATCCCATTGGGTGTGCCTATAGGATTTTTTTCCCTATTACAGACCATGGTCTCCCGCTTTATTTGGAGGAACAGTCACCCCAGAGTATCTAAGGAAGTATTATTTCGCTCCAAGGAAGCTGGGGGACTGGCCCTTCCAAATTTTAAGGCTTATTATAATGCTGTGATTCTGTCTAGAATATCCGAATGGAAATATGCTGCTAATTCCAAACTTTGGGTGAGTTTGGAACATGCTCTTAGTAACACAGACCTAGCAACTACACCCTGGTTGCCACGCTTACATAGACACCTTGCTCCAAGTACCTCCACTTTAACCTTGATGTATGGGATGCCTTACATAGGAAGTTCTCGTGGTCATATGCTTCTCCTCTGTTACCGCTTTTGGACCACAATTATTTCTTACCTGGCCTATTAGATCCTGGCTATAGGACGTGGTTGCCAGAAGAACCTCTTCTACTACATCATGTTCTTCGAGAAAATGCGCTTAAGCCTCTTAAGGAAATTCTCGGCCTCAAGCCCATTATGTTTCTTGATAAATGGAGATATAATCAATTGCAAGGTTTCCTTAGAACTCTGCCTCAGCCGCTTAGAGGGATACAGGACTTAAACAGTATTGAGGAAGTTTTTAATTCAACGGACCCACCTGAACATTGTATCTCGGTATTCTACAAATTACTCATCAAGCTCCAAGGTGATACTTATCCTCCCTTTCTCGCTAAGTGGGAGGCAGACTTGGAATCCTGCCTCTCAGACAGCCAAAAGGATAAAGTCCTACAGCTGACTCATATCTCTTCAATTGCATCAAGGATGGCTGAGGTCAATTACAAACTACTAACCAGATGGCACTACACCCCATCAAAGCTTCATCAGATGCTCCCCGACAACTCCCCGTTGTGTTGGAGGAATTGTGGGAACAGAGCAACCCACGCTCATATATGGTGGTCATGCCCACTCATCCGCCCCTTCTGGTCTAGCATTATTCGAATTATCCAACAAATATCCAATATTAATCTTCCTGCTGATGCATGGACCATTCTTTTCCATGCTACCAAGGAACCTGTCAGAAAATACAAATGTTCTTTAGTTCCACATCTGCTTAATACGGCTAAAGCACTTATACCTACCCTTTGGGGTCAGCCTGAGACTCCATCCGTGAAAAAGTGGTTTCAAAAAATTTCAGAGGTCCATCTCATGGAAGATATCACTCATTGTAACAAGGACACTTTTCAACGACACACTTTAACTTGGACTCCGTGGATGGAGTTCAAGGACACCACAACCTATAGAGAGATACTTGCACAATCCCACTGAGACCCGTTTACATCTATTGAATAAGCTATCTATATCTTAAGGATGATTCCCTGTGGTTATTCTTTGGCTTATCCCTTAAGAGACTAAAATGTAATGTGACAAACATTTTATTGGATACCATGCATGCCGGCCTTCCCTTTCCTCCCTTTTCTTTCCTTTTTTTACACCCCTATTTTTGTTCTCTTCCTTTTCTCGGAGAGAGTGAGAGAGGGGGATTAGATTTGTTCTTCCCTGAGGCTTCCCCTACTCCCCCCCCCTCCCCCCTTTTTTTTTTTTTTCTTTTTTGGGCACAGGTGACGATAATTTTACCTGTTATTTTTCTCTCTACATATATGTTTTGTCACTTCATCAGTGTAGTCACTTGTAAATTCATCCCTTAGTCCTCTATACAGTCCACTTTTAGATTTTAACACTTGTTTTTCAGTTTGTAGTAGTTTTTGAAATCACTTTTTTTCACTCTTTATTAATTATTTTACGTTAGAAGACATCAACACTAGAGTGATAGCACATAATATATCTGGGGGAGAGTATGGGGGATCGTATTCCCCCATCCCCCCCCTTTCTAAAATCATCCCCACTCCCCCCCCCCATCCCTTTTTTTTTCCTCTCCCTCACTTTCCCCCTCTCCTTTTCCCCATCTCTTTTTCTTTTCCTCCCTTTTTTTTTTTTTTTTTGGCACAGGTGACGATAACTTTACTTCTCACTTTTCTCTTTATATACATGTTTTGTCACTCTTATCAGTACAGTCACTCATAAATTCATCCCCTAGTCCTTTATACTGTCTACTTTTAGATTTTAACACTTGTTTTTTAGTTCGTAGTAGTTTTTGAAACCACTTTTTGTCTCCCTTTATTATTTAATTCCACTTTAGAAGACATCAACACTAGAGTGATAGCACATAATATATTTGGGGGAGAGTATGGGGGACTGTATTCCCCCATCCCCACCCTTCTAAAATCATCCCCACTCCCTCCCCCCCCTTTTTTTTCTCTCTCTCTCTCTTTCCATTTCCCCATCTCTCCCTCTTTTCTTCCCCCTTTTTTTTTTTATTTGTAATGGGAAATATTGAGACTGTAAATGTGTTTCATGTATTGTAATGTGTGTTATATATGTTTTTGGAAAATTAATAAAAAAGATAATAAAAAAAAATAAAAAAAACAAAAAAAAACAAAGGGGACCCCCAGATCCCGGCCCCCCCATGTGAATTGGTAACGGGGTACATTGTACCCCTACCATTTTACAAAAAAAAAGTGTCAACATTTTTAAAAAACACAGGAGACAGCTTGGGACAAGTCCTTTATTAAAAAAGAAAAAAAAATTCCAACGATGTACATCCATTCTCGAGCGGAGGATACAGAGAAAAAAAAAAACGCTGACACGATCCGCCTCCATGGGTGGTTCCCGTCGAATGACACTACACTCGCCATGACATCTGTAAAATAGCTGAGGGCGGGGCCACCCCCTCTGACGCCACAGGTAAATGCTGCAGGGTTACTCAGTGACATGTACGGGTGACCCTGCCCCCCTCTGACGCAACAGGGGTTTCCTGTGACTTTTTTTCCTTTAGAAATGTCATTTTGTGAAGGGACTGTTCTAAACACGGGAAACATGTGCCACTTTACAGGCATACTATAGACACCCCCCAGGTACGAAATTTAAAGGAATATTTCACTTTTATTGTTTCACTTTAAGCATTGTTAAAATCACTGCTCCCGAAAAAAATACAGTTTTTAAAACTTTTTTTTGCATGCATTGATACATGTCCCCTGAGGCAGGACCCGGGTCCCCAAACACTTTTTATGACAATAACTTGCATATTAACCTTTAAAATTAGCACTTTTGATTTTTCAGGTTCATGTCCCATAGACTTTAACGGTGTTCGCATGTTCGAACAAATTTTTTGCCTGTTCTGCTGCGAACCGAAACGGGGGGTGTTCGGCTCATCCCTACTTATATGTATACATGCGTGTCTTATGTGTTATGTGTTTCGCTGTCTGTGTATTAAAGCGGTGGTAAACACCGCTGGGTCACTCATGCCATCCCTTCAGAGCTCTGTGTCACCGACTTGATTGCCAAGTACATGTGCAGAAGTGACGTCATTGCAGCTCAGCCATTCAAACGACCGGAGCCCGCGAACCCGAAAGTAAGACCGGGTGAAGATGGGAGCCCTGTTAGCGGTGACAGCATGCTGCTGGTGGGCTTTATTTGAAGGTGAGTATTTCATAATGTGCTAGTATGCAATGAACACAAGCACATTATGAAATTACTTTGCAGGAGAATTTTTTTATCTTACGTTTAAAGTTTACTACCGTTTTAACCACCTCCCATCTGGTGTATGGACGAGTGTGAGAAGAGGAGAGCCGATCAGCAGCATTTCCTCTCAGGGGGGACCTGTATAGATAATCAGGGCACTGATTATCAGTACCCCAATTATCAGTGCAGCCCCAACAGTGCCCATCAGTGATGCCAGTCAGTGCCAATCAGTGATGCCAGTCAGTCAGTGCTCGGCAGTGATGCCAATCAGTGCCAATCAGAGATGCCAGTCAGTCAGTGCCTGATAGTGATGCCAATCAGTGCCGCCTATCAGTGCCCATCAATGATGCCAATCAGTGCCCATCAGTGATGCCAATCAGTGCTGCCTTTCAGTGCCTGCTTATCAGTGCCGCCCATCAGTGCCAATCAGTGCCACCTATCAGTGCCCATCAGTGCTGCATATCAGTGTTGTCTATCAGTGCCCATCAGTGCATCATATTAGTGCCTCCTCATCAGTGTCACCTCATCAGTGCCCTTCAGTGCCATCTCATCAGTGCAGCCTATAAGTAACCATCAGTGCAGTCTCATTAGCGCACATCAGTGAAAGAGAAAAATTACTTATTTACAAAATTTTCTAACAGAAACTAAGGAAACTTTTTTTTTTCAATATTTTTTTGGCAAAAACAAAACAAAAAAACACTGGTGATTAAATAAAGCTCTATCTGTCTCAAAAAATGATAACATTTTCATTTGAGTACAGTGTTGCGTGACCACACAATTGTTATTCAAAGTGTGACCAGCAATGAAAGCTGAAAGCGAAGCTCCACCCTAAAGTGGAACTTCCGCTGATCGGAACCCTCCCCCCCTCCGGTGTCACAATTGGCACCTTTCAGGGGGGTGCAGATACCTGTCTAAGACAGGTATTTGCACCCACTTCCGGGAGTCCTCTCTGCAGGAAATCTGCTGGAGCACGTCACTTCCCGCAGATTCCCTGCGGGAGCACGTCACTTCCCGCAGGTCCCAGAACACAGGGGACCATTCAGAACGGCGCAGCGCGACTCGCGCATGCGCAGTAGGGAACCGGGAAGTGAAGCCGCAAGGCTTCACTTCCTGGTTCCCTCACCGAGGATGGTGGTGGGGGCAGCAGAGTGACGAGCGATTGCTCGTCCTCTGCTGCGGACGTCGCTGGACTCCAGGACAGGTAAGTGTCCTAATATTAAAAGTCAGCAGCTGCTGTATTTGCAGCTGATGGCTTTGAATATTTTTTTTTCCGTGGCACCTCAGCTTGAAAATTGGCCTGAGCAGGAAGGGGGTGAAAGTGCCCAGTATTGAAGTGGTTACCATTATGTTTTAGTATGCTCTATTACTTTTTTTTTTTTCTTTTTCTGTAACTAGATAGAACTAGAATAGATTGCTGTTTGTTGGCTTTAGCTCTTCATACTATTTACCAATACATTTCTTCACTCACGGTCAACAATTCTCATTTACCAAATCATATCTGAGAGATATTAAATCTCAAAAATATGAATTGCAGGTAACAACGCAGGACCAGGGCTCTGAGGATGCAAGGTGTTTTCTTTATTCTTGTTAACAATGATGCCATGTGTCCTTTTTTAACCTAACTATATGGCCTTATGCCCACGGACGTTTTTACAGCCGCATTTTTTACAGCTTAAAAACGCCTGTCCATTTTATTGTATACATTTTTTGACCTTTTTTTCCCGAAAAAAAAACGTCGGAGCTCAAATACGCAATCGCGAAGTTTTTGCATGTTTTTTAGCGTTTTTTAACGCTTCACGTTTTTTTATGCCTAACGCCGACGCCGAGGAACGCACTGGTCCCAACAACAAAAACAAACGCCCAATCTTATTCCAATTAAAGCAAAATGTATATAGTTGATCCACTGATAAAAATACCTCTAGATAGTAATGACATGGAATAAAAAGCCATTAACGTGGAGTTCCACCCAAAAATGGAACTTCCGCTTTTCAGGACCATCCCCCCCTCCGGTGTCACATTTGGCACCTTTCAGGGGGGAGGGGGGTGCAGATACCTGTCTAAGACAAGTATTTGCACCCACTTCCAGACATAGAGTGCCGTGGCAGTCTACGCCACTTCCCATCCCCCCCGCTGTCTCCTGGGAAACACACTGATCCCAGGAGAGAGCGGGGACCAGTGACGGCGCACTAGGGAACCGGGCAGTGAAGCCACAAGGCTTCACTTCCTGATTCCCTAACCGAGCATGGCGGCGGCAGCATCCGAGGACCGAGCGATTGCTCAGCCTCGTCTGCCGCTGGATAGGTAAGTGTCCATTTTTTAAAAGTCAGCAGCTGCAGTATTTGTAGCTGCTGGCTTTTAAAAAAAAAATATTGGGTGGACCTCCGCTTTAACCACTTCTCCACCAAGGACGTCATATGACGTCCTTGACTTTGAGGTGGGATATCTGAATGATGCCTGCAGCTACAGGCATCATTCAGATATCATTCTGTCGGGCCGGCAATTCTGCGCACCATAAGAACAATCATAACTGTGGTTCCGCCGCTTGATCGTTCTTATAGGCGACGGGAGGGGACAACCCCCCCTCCCGTCACCATCCGGTGCTTCTCCGGGCTCTCCCGTGCCATCGGGGGCCCGGAGAACGAATCGGCCGGGGCTGGATAACGAGCATAGAGATTTCCGGTGACCAGATGGTCACCAGTCATCTCTATGACCGTCGGAGTCCCGGGCTCGACGTTGTGACGTCACGCTCGGGACCCGGAAGTAAACAAAGCCGCAATTGCGGCTGTCAGCATGAGATCGGTGAATTTTTTTTCACCGATCTCATGCTTTTCAGCCTGGAGGAGAGATGTGGGGTCTTATTGACCCCGCATCTCTTGATAAAAAGGACCTGTCACAATGATTCCTATTACAAGGGATGTTTATGTAAAAAAAAAGTGTCAAAATAAAAAGAAAATAGTAAAATAAAAATAAAAATGAAAAAAATAATAATTTAAAATGCCACTGTCCCCGGTAGCTCGCGCTCAGAAGTGAACACGCATGTAAGTCCCGCCCACATATGTAAATGCCATTCAAACCCCACATGTGAGGTATTGCTGCATGCGGTAGACTGCTAGCAACAATTCTAGCACTAGACCTCCTCTGTAACTCAAAAATAGTAACCTGTAAAAATGTTTAAAGCGTCACCTATGGAGATTTTTAAGTACCGAAGTTTGGCGCCATTCCATGAGTGTGCGCAATTTCTAAGTGTGACATGTTAGGTATCTATTTACTCAGCGTAACAGCATCTTTCACACTATACAAAAAAATTGGGCTAACTTTACTGTTTTGTTATTTTTTAATTCGTGAAACCGTTTTTTTTTTCCCCAAAAAAGGCGTTTGAAAAATTATTGCGCAAATACCGTGCAAGATAAAAAGTTGCAATGACTGCCATTGTATTCCCTAGGGTGTCTGCTAAAAAAGAAATATATAATGTTTGGGGGTTCTGATTAATTTTCTAGCAAAAGAATTATGATTATTACATGAAGGAGAGAAGTGCCAGAATAGGCCTGGTGGAGAAGTGGTTCATGACCAAACTGCTGCCACACTACCAAAAGCACCAGTTGCTCTGATACCAAAAGGGTAAAGATTTAAAGTGATTGTAAAGTCTTGTTTTTTTTCTCTAAAAATAACAAACATGTTATACTGACCTGCTCTGTGTAATGGTTTCACACAGAGCAGCCCATATCCTCCTCTTCTCGGGTCCCTCTTCGGTGCTCCTGGCCCCCGCCCTCCTGTTAAGTGCTGAGTCTCTTCAGACATGGACCCCCGGTTTGGCCCTGCCTCCTCTCTCTCCTGATTGGCTAACTGAGTTTGATTGACAGCAGCGGGAGCCAATGTCGCCGCTGCTGTGTCTCAGACAATCAGGAGAAGAGTCGGGGGTGGCCGAGGCACTAGTGGATATCACTGGACAGAGATGGGGCTCAAGTAAGTGTTAGGGGGTGCTGGGGCGGCTGCTGCACACAGAAGTTTTTTTTTATCTTAATGCATAGAATGCATTAAGATAAAAAAACCTTCTGACTTTTCAACCACTTTTAAGTCTTCCTTCTATGATGAAACCAGGAACCATTGTATCCAGATAGTTCTAAGGTCTTCTACTTTTAAAAACTGTTTAAAATAATTAGCTGCATTCAAGCTTGTTTGAGGTCAGGATTACAATAAGAAGTTTGTCTTTCACAACAGGCAATACAAATGTGAACATTGCATTATAACAAGGTCACTGCTTTGATGTTATCCCCTTCTCAATATTATCTCATTAAGAGAAATTGATTTTTATTGTGGTTTACACCAAGGAAATAAATACTGACCAGAGGCTTGTTAAAAGAACTGTATGCTAGTTTCAGTGCATCTACATGTTTTTTTTTGGCTCACCATGTAGTCTCCAGTATTGCAGTTGTTAACATAGTCTAATGCCGCGTACAGACGATCGGACATTCCGACAACAAAACCGTGGATTTATTTCCGACGGATGTCGGCTCAAACTTGTCTTGCATACACACGGTCACACAAATGTTGTCGGAACTTTCGAACGTCAAGAACGCGGTGACGTACAACACATACGACGAGCTGAGAAAAATGGCATTCAATAGCCAGTGCGGCTCTTCTGCTTGATTCCGAGCATGCGTGAAATTTTGTGCGTCGGAAAATTTGAGAACCAGCTCTCAAATTTTTGTTGTTGGAAATGCCGACAGAAAATGTCCAATGGGGCCTACACACGGTCAAAATTTCCAACCAAAAGCTCCCATCGAACATTTGTTGTCGTGTGTACGCGGAATAATAGTAAAGTGATGCAATTCCTATGAAACCTGGAACTTAAATGCATAAGGACTCATTCAACCGGGTGTACTTAACCCCTTCCCGTTGCCGCCCCCCCCCACCTCTTTAAAAAAAATCTAAATGCTGGTAACAGAGGCAGGCAAGTATACATTGGGAGATTTTAGTGACATTTTAGTTACTGTATTGGGAGCACACAGTGAGCGTGCTTTCAGCACAGAACCAATCCCTAAGGAAGTACAGTATATATGTGGCCGTTTGGTGTTAAAGCCCATCCACCCGGAGGCAGCATATACGCATACAGCCAGCAGGAACAGGCTAACCTTGTGGGACATGCACCTGACCGTAGCTGCACCCACATGGATATCAAATAGGAAGCAGTGTCTATGTCTGTGCAGCCGCTGCATCCCAATTGATGAAAATGAAGCTGCCTGCAGGCAAATGCAAGGAACACCTGTACATCCCATATGGTCAAACACGACTCTCGCAAAGACATTCAGTGCTCTTGTGTAAACGAGGCCTAGGAATGGGCAAACAGATACTTATACAGTTGAAATCAGTTTTATAATGCTGACACTTTGGACAAAAACTATATAAAGTGATTGAATAGTGAAGGAACAGTTGTTCAATGATGTGGTTCAACTGTATGCAAACCCTAACAATGAACTTCTCCTATTTGCTCTCTTTTTGGTCAATCGCTTTGTTATTTGTCCTTAAAAAAAAGGGCAAAAAAATACCTGTGGATCCTGCCAGAGACCCAGTGAGCCTGTATTTTCTTGAGCAGTCTTACGCCAACAATACATGGATCAAAATTCGGCCAAACCAGCAGTGCCGAGATTCAATCCATGTATGGGCAAGATGGGCAAGATGGTTGCACCCAAGTCGATCCATCAATCAACTTGAGTACAGCCAGCCTGTGGGATTTTTTACATGCAATTACTACAGGAGACTGATCAACTATTGTGTTCTTCCGGCCCGGAAGGCTCCCCGTGCCCCCCCCCCACCCCCCCAAAAGAAGAACATAATAGTGCTCAGGGAGGCATTCCCCTCTCAACACAATCAGAATCAAGAAATTTTCTTTCCTTTCACCCGTGGTGGAAGGAAAGTAATTTGAATCAACTATGGGCTGCTTTACCTTTGCTGCACTGAAATCAATGTTATCAGCTCTTCTGTGTTCAACCCTGTGAACTACGGAACTTCTCCCTATGTTACAATGATGAGGAGAAGGGTAGTTATCCTAACACATTTCCTGTTCTACGGTGACAACACTTCAGCTCCATAGATACACTACAAGGAGTAAGCATTGGCACACTGGGACAAGTGTGTAACTGGCAGGATCACTACGTGGAAATATAAGAGGAAGAGAATTTTTTTTTAGCCATCTCATCTAAAGACTAGATACATTTGAAGTCTCCACTCTTTTTTACCTTAAAGTAGAACTAAAAAGGCAAAACTTTTTTTATTTTGGATAGAGCAGGCAGGGTTATAACCCCTGTAAAATGTATTTTTGCCATCTGTGTCCCATTGGGCAGATTTCCCTTCACTTCCTGTCCCATAGCCAAAACAGGAACTGAGAGAAAATCCTTCTAAAGTGAGGGAATCCATGGTTGTCAACAGGGTCAACAGAACTAGTGTCCCCATTGTAAAATAGCTCCAATTCAAATTTAGAATTTTCTTTTACTTTCACTTTCATTATTAAAGGTAAAGAGGACACATAGAGAGGATGAACCTCCCTAAAAGGGGCACAGACAGCAATAAAAGCATGACAGGGGTTTTAATCCCTTTCCACTCCAAAACTAGAAAACAAGTTGTGCCTTTAGCTACAGTTACGTTAACTTAAAGCTGCATTTGTTAAATGTACAGCACTGCACAACACAGCAAAGCCTCAAAAGAATAAGTACAAATTTAATTTTTACCTTATTCATTGCTCCCACAGGCTTCCTCCTCTCTTCATAACTGTTCCCCTAAAACTGACATCATCAAGTGCACAGCATGATGGTGAGAGCCCATCCACATTCTGGAGCATTAGACAGTGGAAGAAAGCTTCAGCTGTTGGGGAAGGAGAAATAAGATATTTGTACTTATTATTATTAATGTACTTATTATATACCAAAAATGTGTTGCGCTGTTGTATTTATATAAATCATGCAAAACATTACATATGTGAAAGAACAAGTGCATTTCGGCAACCTTCCGAGGATGTTCCATTTCTGTGTAACGAAATGCGTCAATCCGGGACTAAGTGATGATGTCATCATGCCGGCTGGGACAGGCGGCTTAAGATTTTTTTCAAGCCGTACTGTATCTGCTTTTATGAGCATGTAACTTATTTTTAATAAAGTGTTGTGGAATATACTACACTATTAGGCTTCCTCCTCTTCTTATCTATGCTTGAGATCGATCTTCCTCCCACTTGACGTTTGTCAGTCCATCATCCTTCATGTTAGGAGAAACCATGAACCATCCGGTCTGTTATTAGACAGCAAACACTATTGGACTTCTTTTATGTAGGGCTATTGGACCTCTTTTACGTGAGGTCTTAGGCTCTGGTAACTGTTATGGTATGGTGGTGGTAGTACTGTGGCTGGTGAAGGAGATTTTTGAACCGTGGACTTCACAAGTGGAAGCATTCTTTGGGACTTTTCATGAGGACTTGTTGTTCTCTCACATATATGATGTTTTGCATGATTTATATAAATACAACAGCGTGACACATTGTTCGCATATACTAGTTTAATATCAGAGTATTCGGATATCTGTGAGAGCTGCTGTTGATTAGTGATGGGCCGAACACCCCTCGGTTTGGTTCACACCAGAATCCCGAATATGAAAAAAGTTTGGACCCGAGCCGCGAACTCTATTAAAGTCTATGGGACCCAAACCTGAAAAATCAAAAGTCCCCATTTTGAAGGCTTATATGCAAGTTATTGGCCATAAAAATGTATGGTAATGGGGGCCTGGGTACTGCCCTGAAGGACACCTATCAATGCAAATTTGTTTTAACAGGAGTAGTGTTTTTAATCATGCTTAAAGTGAAACAATAAAAATTCCTTTAAATATAGTGCTATCTGTACCGTGTATAGAACCTGCTGCAGCAAAACTGACATTTATAAAGAAAAAAAAAATGAAATTTAAATTGCCTGGTCTGGTATGGATTTTAAGGGAAAGCCAACACCAGAAAAAAAAAAAAAAAATTCAAAATCCATACCAGACCCTTATCTGAGCATGCAGCCCAGTAGGTCAGGAAATGGGGGGGGGGGTGTGTAACGAGTGAGCTCCCCTCCCCCTTCTGAACCGTACTAGGTCACATGCCCTCAACATGGGGATGGTGCTTTGGGGTGGGGGGGCTGAGCCAATCAGGGCTTAGAATGCACTGTGCTTGACGCAGTGCATTGTGGGGCACTTGGCGGGTGAACATCTCGCCGAACTCCCCGCAAATTTGGTGTTCACCTAACGGCGACCAGGCGATGTTCAGGCCGAACTTATGCTCGGTCTGAATCGCTCACCCAACACTACTGTTGATGTTATTATTGCACTGATTTAACTACTTACCGACCAGCCACCATCATTATACGACAGCAGGTTGGCTCCCCTGCGCGAATCGCCGTAGCTGTATGGCAGTCATTTTAAGGGCTCTGAGGGGTGCGCGCGCACTCCCGCGGTGTGATGCCAGAGCCGATGCACGTGGCCGGCACCCACAATGTCTTCTGGCAACCCACAATCGCTCCTCAGAGAGCCAGAAAGAGCCAGAAAGGGGATCTTTTAATGTAAACAGACAGATCCCTGTTCTGTCAGGGAATTAAAGAGAGATCTGCTGTTTCTAGTGATCAGGAACAGTGATCTCTCTGTACTCCCTGTCAGTCCACTCCCTCCATAGTTAGAAACACCTCCCTAGGCTACACTTAACCCCTTGATCACCCTGTGGGGTTAACCCCTTCCCTGCCAGTGACATTTATACAGTAATCAATGGCTATTTTTAGCTCTGATCGCTGTATAAATGTCAATGATCCCAAAAAAAGTGTTAAAAGTGTCCGATCTATCCGCCGTAATGTCACAGTCCCACTAAAAATCACTGATCGCCACCATTACTAGTAAAAAATAAATAAAAAATAAAATAAAAATGCCATAAATATACACGCATTGCGATTTTTTTTTTTACCATATGTAGAAGAATACATATTGGCCTAAGCTGATGAAGACATATTTTTTTTTTTTTTTTTGCAGAAAGTAAAAAATATTATTATTATTTTTTTTTTTAATTGTTGCTCTTTTTTGTTTATAGCGCAAAAAAATAAAAACCACAGAGGTGATCAAATACCACCAAAAGAAAGCTCTATTTATGGGGAAAAAAAGGATGTTAATTTTGTTTGGGTAAGCGTCGCACGATTGCGCAATTTTCAGTTAAAGAGACGCAGTGCCGTATTGCAAAAAATGGCCTGGTCATTAAGAGGACAAATCTTCATATCTCTAAAGTGGTTAATTTGCACAAATTACATTTTTTATTAGAATTGTTTATTATTTTTACACAGTTTTGCTTTCTAAATTTGTACTCCCCCCCCCCCCAGCCAAATGAACGCGGGTCTTTTGAAAATATTTTTTTTCTTGAAAACTGTATATGGTAACTTTTTTTTATTTAACTTTAATTGCTCAATCTTAATTTTTTTGTAATTTCACGTTGACTTACATTTTTCTCTTCATTGATATATAGACCAAGCACCCCTGGGGGTATTATCATCTAGATGAAGTGAAAAGAATACAATAACAGTGTTCTTTTAAACATGCATTTGGGGATTATTAACAGATTGCTTGCGTGCAGAACTTTACTCTTGGCAGATAATGGGAGTGCTAAAGCATATAGAAATAGCATTTGTCAAAAACCATTACATTAAGTCAATGCGAAAGCTGTTCAGACATGTCTAACAGAATGCTATGGAGCATCTGGAATACTACATTATTTTAGAATAGTAAAGGTTTTAGCAGCGGGGTCGCCTTTGAGTTGGCTCTGGTAAAATTTTACATGAGGGTCTCATGTATAACTAGGTCTGTGCCGTTATTACTGAGCAAACAGAGGGCTCAGACCCCTCCAGGAAAATATTTTAGAAAAAAAAATTATAGACACTTTTCTATTTTATACAGCTACCTTTCTAAGTTGCACTGTAAAATCTGACGCAATATATGCCACGGGTATTACTTGGTTACCTCCAAACAGTGTGGAATCTTCCTATTATTTAAAGCTAAACTCCAGGAAAACAGCAAATAAACTGATGAATAAGCTGTTTTATGTGCAAAAGTATTTATAATTCAGTAGCACACTGATAAGATTCTCTCTCTGTCACTCTGCTCCTATCAACATTTTTCTTGCTAGTTCATGAGCACTGCAACATAGCTGACTGACCATTTGTGCTGCTTCTCACTCTCCTGGTCTGAGCTCTGCTGTTGCCACTGTGCAAGTGGCTGATACTAGGTCAAATGTATGTACTTACACTGCTTGCATAAAAAAAAAAAAAAAAAAAAGATTAAAGACATATTAATAACTACAGATGTGCATTATTTGTATTTATATCTGCCTAGAGTTTGGATTTAAAGCCAAACTTCTACAGATATAAACAGCATTAAATACCGTGACTGTACTCTACTTAATGAAAAACATTGCATGTGTTTTAACCACTTCCCATCCACTCTATAGCCGAATGACGGCTACAGCGCAGACTTCAAATGCCGGGAGGCCGTCAATAGACGTCCTCCCCTTTTCACGCGCAACGCGCACCCACAGCAGGGCGCACGCGGCGTACGCTGTGATCACCGAGTCACTGAGACTCGGGTGATCACAGATCCGTAAGGGGCTGGTCCCGGGCCCCTTACCACGTGATCAGCTGTCAGCCAAAGACAGCTGATCACGTGATGTAAACAAAGGATCGGTAATCCTTTTTTTTTTCTCCTCACGCTGACAGCGTGAGGAGAAAAAAAAGCCGATCACCGGCTTGTGCACAAGGGACATCGATCCCGAAGAGGAAAGAGGCACATCAGCCTCATCAGTGCCCATAAATACCGCCTGCCAGTGCCACCTGCCATTGCTACCTGACAGTGCCCACATTGCCACCTATCAATGCCCACAGTGCCACCTATCAATGCCCACAAGTGCCACCTATCAATTCTCGCAAGTGCCACCTATCAATGCCCACCAGTGATGGCAATCAGTGCCTCATCAGTACCACCTAGCAATGCTGCCTATCAATGTAACCTACCAGTGCCCATTATTGCCACCCATCAGTGCCCATCACTGCCACCCATCAATGCCCATCACTGCCACCTATCAGTGCCCATCACTGCCAGCTATCAGTGCCACCTATCTATGCCACCTATTAGTGCCACTTCTCAGTGCCCACCAGTGCCACCTTTCAATGTCCTTCAGTGCCACCCATCAGTGCCACCTCTCAGTACTGCCAATCAGTGCCCACCAGTGCCGCCTATCAGTGCCGCCTATCAGTGCCTACCAGTGCCGCCTTATTGGCGCCCATCGGTGCAGCCCATCAGTGCCCATCAGTGCAGCCTCATCAGCGTACATCAATGAAGGAGAAAAATTACCTGTTTGCAAAATTTTATAACAAAATATAAATATATATATATATATATTTTTTTTTTTTAATCGGTCTTTTTTTTTTTTACAAAAAAATTAAAACCGCAGAGGTGATCAATTACTACTAAAAGAAAGCTCTATTTGTGTGGAAAAAATTATAAAAATTTCATTTGGGTACAGTGTTGTATAACCGCGCAATTGTCATTCAAAGTGCATCAGCGCTGAAAGCTGAAAATTGGTCTGGGCAGGAGGGGGGTTTAAGTGCCCAGTAAGCAAGTGGTTAACCATAATCAGAATAAGGTTTATGGGCCAAATATGTACAGGCATACAGGGAATATGTCTTCCATTTACAGTTTAAAAATGTAAAATGGCTCTTAACCACTTACATACCGGAAGGATTTGCCCCCTTAATGACCGGGCCATTTTTTTGCGATTTGGCACTGCGACGCTTTAACTGACAATTGCGCGGTCGTGCGACGTTGTACCCAAACAAAATTGAGGTCCTTTTTTTTCCACAAATAGAGATTTCTTTTGGTGGTATTTTATCACCTCTGCAGCTTTTAATTTTTTGCGCTACAAACAAAACATGAGCGTCAGTTTAAAAAAAAAAGCAATATTTTTGACTTTTTGATATAATAAATATCCCCCCCCCCCAAAAAAAAAATAATAATCAATTTCTTCATCAGTTTAGGCCAATATGTATTCTTCTACATATTTTTGGTAAAAAAAAATCGCAATAGGCGTATATTGATTGGTTTTCCAAAAGTTATAGTGTCTACAAAATAGGGGATAGATTTATGGCATTTTTATTATTTATTTATTTTTTATTAGTAATGGCGGCGATCTGCAATTTTTTAGCATCACAGCATCTAGAGACAGTGGTCAAAATCTTATGGAAGATAGGTAGAGATCCAAGGATTCCAGACATGATGGATTTTGGGCATCTTGCACTGAAACTGAGCTGTCAGTTTTTATTTAAAGCAGAAGTAAACCCATCCATAAAACAGTTTCATTTCCAGCACGTGCCGGGAATGTAACACTCCCATTGGTTGTGCTCCCAACCAAACTGTCAAACCATCCAATAGCTGGTGTCATAACTGATCACATGTGCAGCATCATGGCAGTTGTAGATTAAACAGAGGCAAAGATGTCAGCTTCCTTGGCTGAAAACGGATTTGAGACAATGCTTATAGGGAAATGTTTCGATAGCCAAGCCTTCGCTATAACTTCAGTGAAGATGTGGGTCTGCCTTTCCTTTTCAATCTGCAGCTGCTGTAATTTTCTGTAAAATGAATGCAATATGTCAATCTAGAGGAATTCTGTACGCTGCTGGTGTACACAACACACCAGAAAAGGAATTGACTGTTTTTGTAATTAGCTTACTGATTTCCCCAGAAGTCTGCACTAAGATACATGTAAAATTTTAGGCACCCCTTGCAATAGGAATTTAAGTTTGGGTGAGATACTCCACAAGTGTTAAATATTTCTAAAGGGATGCAGACGCTGCAGCTTTTCCCATTAGAACACTGAGAGTGCACCAGCTGATTATAATAAACCAGCCCTTCCCATTCAAAATTAGTCTGCAAAGACATGGTGGGACAAACAGCTATTTCTTCAAACCAGAAAAAGGTAGGATTCTGATACAAAACCTCTGCAATGTACATTAATCACCAAGAGGGGTTTGTTTTTAATCAACAAAAGTGTAGTTATATTTTAAATCCCGAGAGCTGAATGGAGCAGCAGGGGAGCAAAGGAAAGGGGCATACGGCATGTGCTACCAGGCATAGGGGCTTTAAAGCAACCTGCTACTTTGCCGAACATAGGAAACAACAATGTTGCTTAAAGTGGTTGTAAACTCTTTTCTTAAAATAATAAACATGTTATACATATACAAGGCTGTTGCACAGAGTGGCCCTGAACCTCCTCTTCTGGGGTTCCCCCATCTTCTCATTATGCCACCATAGAAATCCGCTTCCTATGAGTCGCATATGCGGGCTCACTTCCGAGCCAGGCTGTGTGCTTCTATAAATAAAAAAAACAGGAAAAAATAAAAAAAAATGCGCATGGAGAACAAAATAAGCAACCAACGCATTACTAGACATGCAGTGCAAAATAGAGATAAAAAACAAAAGTGTGGCGCTAAGTGAGCAAGTGAATAGTGTGTGAACCTGGAAGGGTAAAATAGGCAATGCAAAATTGAGTGTGAACAAAACCAAAACATAAAAGTCCAAAGTGAATAATAAACATCTATGGAAGGTCTGTTAGAGTTCAGTATAAAGTGAAAGTGAACAGTCTTTCTTGGATAACCCGGGATGAATCTTGAAAATACAGTCAAAATGGTAACGTGTTCACGCTTACCAGATTCGATTGACACACGTACCGTATAGCACGTGGGTCAAACAGGCATTCTTGAGGGAATGACCTCAAAAAGGAGCTCCCACCACTGGAAAAACGGTAAGAAGGGTTCCACCCAAAGTTGAATGAGGACTGTCAGATATCCATGATGGACTCCAAAACATGCGATTAATCACATCAAATAGTGTGCATGAAAAACAAATGATCCGCGCATAGTGTGGTACTGTTTGACATTTAATGGTAAAAAAGGGGTTTACACTTACAGCAAATCCAATTAAAACATGCTTGTAATTAAAATGGAGTATAGGCAAAGATTCCAAGAGCATCACCCGACATGTTTCGTCCTATTGGACATCATCTGGGGTATAGGAATTGCTTCTATAGATGCACACAGCATGGACTGGCCCCATCCTCCACTCCCTCCTCTTTGGATATGATTAACATTGGCTGCTATCAATCTGCCCTGTGAGAGCAAGGAGAAAGAGCAGTGCTGCTGCAGACGGGCACATCACTGGATGGATACAGGACTCGGGTAAGTATTTAAGGGGGGGGGCAGCTTTACACATTAAGATAAAAAAAACTTTTAACTTTAGAACCACTTTAAAAAACTTAATGCATAAATTATAAAAAAATAATCTGCAGATCCAGTAGCGGAATCATGCAATTTATACATCCTTGTGCATATTAAGGCATGAATTATACAGATGGCATTTGCCGAAATCGCACCAATTTATGTTTTTTTTAATTAATCCATTCATCTTTATTCAACAGTGCAAATGTTAAAGCTAGGTATGTCTTTTTAGGCCTCTCTTTGTAAAGCGTGGAAAAGCTGTTGCACTTGTTCTGTTACATTCTAACATTATCGCATTAACATTTACTTCCATCAATCCAGCTTGAAGAATCTGATAAGAAAGGTTGAGAACAAGCTAAATTGCTTTTTTTTTTTTTTCCCCTGTAGCAGGCAATGATTTGTTTTTATTAACAGGAAATGGTTGTTTTTATTTCAATTAAAAGATACAATTTGCAGATTTCATGCTGAGAGGTAAAATGTAAATCTTTTTTCTAAATCTTTTAATACAAGCATAAAATACAGTTGCTATGGTAAAGCAGAGTCTCACATCTCACAGTTCTTGGATAGCTTATTACAATGTGTGTAGAAAATGATCAATGGCAGCACATAAAAGTGTATTTAAGGAATTATTAAATTAATTTAATCGATGTTCGATCTATAAGAAATAAAGGGCTGCTGTACACTGGTTCTGAGAATTAGACATGACCTATAACCGGATATTACTTTGCAGCTGTGTTATGAGTACTTCTTATAAATTAACACTCTGATAGGATTGAATATATTTAGGGTCGGTTCACACTGCTGCGAATTCTATTGCGAATTTGAGCCGTTGCGATCGCTCAAATTTGCATGTCATTTAAATAACATAGTTTTCTATTAGTGCCGTTCACATCAATGCGTTGCGAATCTAAGCTGCGTTAAAAAATGGTCCTGTGCGAGTTTGATCCGTGTGCAATGCGAATTCAGCTCCATAGACTGCAATATTTGCAGTAGAATCTCAAAAACACAAAGAATTCACAATGAAAATTCGCAACGCAATCGGATCAAATTCACGCTAAATTCGCACCGCAGCAGTGTGAATAGGCCCTTAAAGTCAAATACTACTTTCTGTTTAGAATAAAAACAATCCCGTTCAGAAGAAAAATTAATTCATATATAAATTGTGAAATATAGCAACCAGATTATTTCCTTTTTTTTTGTGTTTCAAAGAAATTGCTTTTTTTGCCTTACCATGCCCTTTCTCCCACTGACTGCTAAAATTGCAACAATGGTATCACCACCCGAGCTATCTCAGTTGCATAATAGAAACAGCTGCTTGGGCGAGCATGAGTAAGACATTTCAAATGTATCAAAATGTATTTGTTTGCAGGGGATGGCAGTAATTAGACCTACAGCTCTGTAAAAACCTCCAAAAAGCACTTAGCCAAAATGTTCTTTAACCACCTCAATACCGGGCCTATTCTGGCACTTCTTTCCTTCATGTAAAAATCAGCATTTTTTTGCTAGAAAATTACTCAGAACCCCCAAACATTATATATATATATATATATATTTTTTTTAGCAGACACTCTAGGGAATAAAGGGGCAGTCATTGCAACTTTTTATCTCGCACGGTATTTGCGCAATAATTTTTCAAATGCCTTTAAAAAAAAAAAAAAACGGTTTCATGAATTAAAAAATAACAAAACAGTCAAGTTCCTTCATTAAACTGTTACTAAACCCACAGCAGTAAATTCAGTCTGTATATGCAGAATAGCATGCTTGTTATATTCACTGTGGAACTTAAGGGGTTAATCCTCTGTTTTGTTTAACAGCTTGAGGACCGCCGCATGCCGATGTACGTCGGCAGAATGGCACGGCTGGGCACATGGGCGTACAGGTACGTCCCCTTTAAGAGCCCAGCCGTGGGTCGCGAGTGCGCCGCCGGTGGCGCTCGCGAAACACAGTCCTCTACTTCGTGACCGTCCCCGCGGGAACAGCAGACCCGATCGCGGCTGGTGTCCCGCGATCGGGTCACAGAGAGGAAGAACGGGGAGAGGTGTGTGTAAACAAACCTCTCCCCGTGCTTCCTAGTGAGCCGTCACTGATCGTCTGTTCCCTGTAATAGGGAACGACGATCAGTGACATCACACGCTAAGCCACGCCCCCCCCACAGTAAGAAACACAAATCAGGGCACACTTAACCCCTACAGCGCCCCCTCCTGGTTAACCCCTTCAATGCCAGTGTCATTTTTACAGTAATCAGTGCATTTTTATAGCACTGATCGCTGTAAAAATGACAATGGTCCCAAAATAGTGTCAAAAGTGTCTGATGTGTCCGCCATAATGTCGCAGTCATGAAAAAAAATCACTAATCGCCGCCATTACTAGTAAAAAAAAAAATTATAAAAATGCCATAAAACTACCCCCTATTTTATAAACGCTATAACTTTTGCGCAAACCAATTAATAAACGCTTATTGCAATTTTTTTTACCAAAAATATGTAGAAGAATACATATCGGTCTAATCTGAGGAAAAAAACAAACATTTTATATATTTTTTGGGGATATTTATTATAGCAAAAAGTAAAAAATATTGCATTTTTTTTAAAATTGTCGCTCTATTTTTGTTTATAGCGCAAAAAATAAAAACCACAGAGGTGATCAAATACCACCAAAAGAAAGCTCTATTTGTGGGAAAAAAAGGACGCCAATTTTTTTGGGAGGCACGTCGCACGACCGCGCAATTGTCAGTTAAAGCGATGCAGTTCCGAATCGCAAAAAGGGGCCTGGTCCTTATGCTGCATATTGGTCCGGGTCTTAAGTGGTTAAAAAGCCTCTTAGATCCTGTATGCACATACCCCCCACCCTTCTGCAGGGTCTCTCTGGGCAAGGCCAGAGAAGACACAGTCTGAGTGGTCCCCCTGCACTTGCTTAGTTTGGTCTCTATTGCTGTAGAGAATAATTCCTTGTTTAACTGAGCTAGTCAGGTCACATGGTATTGACATCACACATGTGGGTGTGTATACAGATCCTAAATGACAGCCCAGTCCCTCCCTCCTCCTCCATGCCCAGTAACTAAAAAAAAACCACAGTGGGTGGGATGTCACATCTTGATTCATGGATGATCCACCTCCCATAACAGCATAAGGACTCAGGCTGTAGTGGAAATCTCCTCCTACCTGAACACTCAGCACTCGGATGGACCCTGCAGTTTGTCATGTAACCGTGGTATACAGATCAGCCAAAAAGGTATATAGTGGCAGTATTTAATGTAAAAAAAAAAGATGCATAAGCTGTGGGCTTGGGGGGATGAACTATTTTCATATTACTGGGTTTAGTAACACTTTGCTTAGATAAACCTTAATCACATTGAAACATGCAAGACCTCGTAAAGCCCATGTGCAAGGTCTGGTGCCAACTTCAATGGTGGTTTTGGCTCTTAGAACCAGGAAGAAGATGGTGAACCAGGATTCTGGAGTGTTGTACAGACGGAGCCTAGGAATATAGAATAATCTAGAAAGATTGAGGGAGAGGGGGATGGGGGGGGGGGTGGAATGTTTACTTTAAGGAATAAGGAAACTGAGATATTCTCCAATGATTTTTGTGAGATTTCCCTTGTCTGACTGCAGCTCTTTTAAAGATTCTTTATAGAAAAGGCATTAAGAGCCTCAGACATCTATGACTTGTAAAGTATTTCTTAGTAACTGAAAATCATTTTGTGAATGCAAATCATGTTTTTTAGAAAGAAGATGCATTAAATAATACATTTGGATAGCCACTTGAACAGCGTGAATTCCTAAAAATATTGGGCATGTACTCTACCAACAGGTAATTACAGCTAAATTAAAGACATTCAAGTCTTCCCTGGAGTACTTATGTCTTTGGCTGATAAACAAAATTCTTTGCTACTGCAGTCTATCTACATTCCCTATGTAGCTTTCCTATGCATCATTCCAAATACACTTTTTTCAGTATCAAGCAATATTAACCACTTCAGCCCCGGAAGGATTTACCCACTTCCTGACCAGGCCATTTTTTTTTTGCGATATGGCACTGCGTCGATTTAACTGACAATTGCGCGGTCGTGCTATGCTGTACCCAAACAAAATTTATGTTGTTTTTTTCCCCATCAATAGAGCTTTCTTTTGGTGGTATTTGAACACATCTGTATTTTTTCTTTTTTGCTCTATAAACTAAAAAATAGCGTCAATTTTGATTTTTTTTTTTTTACTTCCTGCTATAAAACATTTCCCCCAAAAAACAAACTTTTAAAAAACCAAATATATTCATCAGTTTAGGCCGATATGTATTCTGCTACATCTTTTCGGTAAAAAAAAACAATAAGCGTATATTGATTTGGTTCGAGCAAACGTTATCGCATCTACAATATAGGGGGTAGATTTATGGCATTTTAAATTTATTTTTCTATTTTATATAATGGCGGTGATCAGTGATTTTTAGCGGGACTGCGACATTGCGCGGACAGATCGAACACCTAACTGACATTTTTTACACTTTTTTGGGAACCAGTGACATTATTACAGTAATCAGTTCTAAAAATATGCACTGTTGTACTAATGACACTGGCAAGGAAGGAGTTAACATCAGGGGCGATCAACGGGTTAAATGTGTTCCCTGCAGGTGTTTTCTAACTGTATGGAGGACTGTGTGAATGGGGAAACACACAGATCCATCTTCCTGCTTAGCAGAAAGACAAGATCTGTGTGATCTCCCCTGTCAGAACAGAGATCTGCTTTGTTTACACAGGCAGATCCCCGTTCTGTCACTGCGGGGAACGATCGCGGGTGGCCGGCGGACATCGAGTCTGCTGGACCCGCTGATTGGCTCCCCCTCTGGCCAATGGGAGCACACCCGCAAAAGTGAATTCCCGAGCCGACGTACACCTACAGCGATTTGCGAGATCGTGCCACCTTGCCGCAGTATAATGATGACGGCTGGTCTGCAAATGGTTAAACTGAGAATGGCAGTGTGGGTAAACATATGTTTTGAAAAGTAAATTTTCCTCTCAAAATCAAGGAATAAGGCCTCGTACACACGACCGATTTTCTCGTCGTAAACAGTCAAGAAAAGTGCCGCGAGAGTTTTTTTGTCTAGAAAAACGTTCGTGTGTATGGTTTTACGACGAGAAACTTGACGAGAATCTCAACGAGAAAATAGAGAACCTGCTCTCTATTTTCTCGTCAGGATTCCAGATTTCCTCGTCGTGTTTCTCGTCGGCCTGTTTTGTGACGAGAAAATGGTTCGTGTGTATGCTTTTACGACTCTTCCAAAAGCGCGCATGCTCACAAGCAACTATGAGACGGGAGCGCATCTTCTGGTAAAACAAGCCTTCATAATGGAGAGAGCACATTCGTCACGCTCATAAATATTTCATCGTTTAAATGTTCTGCATTGAATTCTTCGTTAGAATGTTACATTAATCAAAACGAGAGACCTTCTTTTGCTGCTGATATTCACACAGAGTTCTGCCTTATTTTTAACCTTTTTCATGCTGCTCTTTATAAGATTTATGTGTATTATATCGTGCAAGTTTTTAGGAATAATTTAAATGGTTAGATTTTTCAAAATGATGTTAATTATAATTTCTCAATGTTTTGATAGCGATCTCACATTTAATTTTCTAATCTATATTTTTAAAATTTCACACCATGTTTTTGAGCTAATCAGATTTAGTTATTCTTTTGGGGGGGTGATATCTGTGCCTTTTATTGTCAGTCAAATGTATCTGCTTACTCCAAAGCTTTTTTTTTATTATTTAAAAATACACATAGTCAAGTATGAACTTAAACAAAAAACACATTTATTCATGTTTATAAATTAAATAAAGAGAAGGCAGCGCTGGAGAAGCTGCTGCCATTTGTGCATCCCAGGGACCCCAGAGCACACACCAACCCTGTGTGGACACTAAAATTGGGAGCTTGAGAAGGCCCACATTTCAGAACACAATCTGATGCTGGCCTCCCAGAGGTCAGGAACAGCAGCAGGTGAGATATATGTCCCAAGTGTGTGGTACTACAACAGGCTGCCTTCTGTCCGACCAGTGCGACCACAATGAAGCAAGGCCATCACTTCCTCTTCTTCCTGGCAACCTTCCCTGCAGCCTTTCCTGAAGCCTTTCCTGAAGCCTTTCCTGCAGCCTTTCCTGCAGCCTTCCTTCTTCGTTTAGCTGGAGGCTGGCCCACTGGAGGGGTACTCCTGTCAGGAGGAGGAGGTGGAGGTGTAGCAGAAGGGGGTGGGGCAGAAGAAGAAGGTGGAGGTGTAGCAGAAGGGGGTGGGGCAGAAGGTGGAGGTGTAGCAGAAGGGGGTGGGGCAGAAGGTGGAGGTGTAGCATAAGGGGGTGGGGCAGAAGGTGGAGGTGTAGCAGAAGGGGGTGGGGCAGAAGGTGGAGGTGTAGCAGAAGGGGGTGGGGCAGAAGGTGGAGGGGTAGCAGAAGGGGGTGGGGCAGAAGAGGAAGGTGGAGGTGGAGGTTGAGGTTGGGTCAGTTGGGCCACCTCACATATGGCGGTATTGGGGGTAATTTGCTCCATCACCCCCTTGTTGAGCAAGGTGATGAGCAGGGGTTCGCATAGGAGGCGTTGCTCCATGCTCATCACCTTGAACTTAGCCTCCACTAGGCCGGCAATGGCCTCTTCAGGGGATGTGGGCTCCTTGAGGGTGGCATGGGCCTCTTTAATAAGGGCCATTGCTGCGTCACTGGTGGTCCTGTCCCTCCTGCCTCTTTTGTGAAGCCTGATGGGAGGCACCTGGGATCTGGTGCTTCTCCTTTGCCCTGCCACCTCCTGTCTGCCACTGGGCCCTGCCACCTCCTGGCTGCCACTGGGCCCTGCCACCTCCTGGCTGGTACTGGGCCCTGCCACCTCCTGGCTGCCACTGGGCCCTGCCACCTCCTGGCTGGTACTGGGCCCTGCCACCTCCTGGCTGCCACTGGGCCCTTCCTCCTCCTGCCTGACAGTTTCCAGACCCTCCTCCTGGCTGATTTCATCCTGTGTATGAAAAAGAAACATAGTTTAATATGTTGGTTTAATCTTTGCCTCAAACTTTGTAATCCTGATGGAAGCAATTAGAATGTAAATGCATAAATCCTTGCTTTAAATTTACCACTACATCAGCTTGACTATTTACCACACAATTAAGTGCAGAATAATGTCTACAGATCATGATTTCACTTGTGGAATACAAAATAATGTATGTTTCTCATCCTGACATATTTGGGAAACATTAATTTTATCCCACTACATTTTCAGTTAATACTATACCTGGCTCCAGATGGACAAATCAGGATCATCCAGGATGGCTGCCTCCTCTTGCTCCAGAGAAGGCTCAGGTTGGCTGCAGGGAAGTCTGGGGGGAAGAGTGGAGAGTGATGGCCTTGGCTCAATGTGGTCATCCAGGAAGGACATCCTGCTGTAGTACCACAAATCCGGGACATAAACATCATCTGCTGCTGCTCCTGACCTCTGAGAAGCCAGCACCTTAGAGCGTTCAGTCCTGTAGGTACCTCTCAAGCTCCCAATTTTAGTGTCCACTTGTTTTGCTGTGGCTGTGGGCACCTTGGTATGCACAAATGGGAGCAGCTTCTCCAGCGCTGCTTTTCTCACCCCTTTTTTTTATGGATGGGGTTTTTGGTCTCCCACAGAGCCGGCAGCTCCCTTACCCGGTCAATAAATTCCGCCAGGAACTCTTTGTCGCTAATAAAGACATTCATATTGTATCTGCAAGTAAAATAATTTATATTTAAATAATGTGAGGCAAACAGTCTAACCTCCTTCACATCCTAGTCACCATATATATCCTCCACCAATCTCAAGACAGTATAGGCCCACAATTTTTACAAGTCTCACAAAATCACATACCTTCGTTCGCACGTCCGTCACTTGAACTCCTCTCTCCGCACACCGAACGTACTATAGTCACATGTGTGTTTGCTATATACACACCACGCATGCGTCCAAATTCGAACACGTCGCTCCGCACACGTCGCCCGCCCATGACGTTCTAACTAACATCTTTTCCCCGCCCCTTCTCTTTCGGTGCGCAGACAGATATGGCGGAGTTACAGCAGGTGTCTGATAATTCCGCAACTAGCGAGGAGACAAGCCCGGAGACCGAGGACACGTCACGATCAAGGAGGAGATTCAAGGCATCGAATATGTCTTTGGCGGAGATGGCGGAGATGGTGGACATCTTGGTCAAGGCTGATTATGATGCCAAGCATGGGCCGTATAGCAAACCAAATAGAAGGAAGGCCAAAATCCTCACTAAAGTTGTGAAGAGTCTGAGGGCGAAGTTCGGGGTGAAACGCTCAAATGAGCAGCTCAGAAAGAGGTGGTCAGACCTCAAACTGAGGGAGCCAGACCAGTTGAGGAGCATAAAGAGGATGCTCGCTAAAAGTAAGTAAAATGACGACCTTTCTGCTATTAATCTTTTTAGAAACTGACTTTTTTTTTTTTTTTTTCATATTGGACTCCCTTCCAAAATGTAATATTTTGAACTAGGTTGGGCACAGTAATCGTTCGTTACGTTACCGACACTTCGTTCGGCCACTATCCGCGGTTTTGGCTTATTTAAGACCCCCAAAAGTAATTAGACATCTGCCATTTTTGATCAAGTATTGTGGCTAATTTTTAAGTCTAGATGATGTGTTTGTAAGGAGAATGAAATGCAAACTTTAATCAGTGTAAAGGAGAGGACACTCAGCAGCTGCTTCCACATCTGTACTTTGGAGCACTATAGTGTGGGCCACCAGACCCGCCTTTTTTGGGTGTCCCACACAGGTGCATCAGAGTTTATTTGTGGTGCCTCCATGTCCAAAAAATTACATCCAAATGTGAATACTAAACATATTTGGGGTCATAAATAATGCATTTTTCTTTAAATTCCGCACAAACACACACTTGTACCCCACTTCCAAACAATTTAGCCTGTTTTAAGTTTAAAAATGAGATTTTTACAGTGTGATAAATAGACCTTTGGTTTTATTCTCATAGGGGAGAGAAGACTGGGAGGAGGACACTCCAGGGAGCACATGCACCCCACAACTTCCAAGCAACCCCAAACTCCCAAAGATCCACAACCGAAAGATGTGCAGGAAGTTGAGGTGGAGGAAGGAGAAGTGCAGGAAGGAGAGGTGGATGACGTTGTGGATCTGGTCACCACAACAGGTCAGTATCTGACACCACAGCTTAAGGTAAGCGAGGTAGGCCTGCAGAGTTTTATTAATTTTTTTTTATGGTTTTTAGGGGATGGAAATGTTGTGAAGGATAGCACACCGTTCTCTGCTGACAGTGCCCTCCGCCTCATCCAGCAAGTGATGGAATGTAGCACGGAACTGGACCTAATTAAACAAAGAATCCATGTGATGGAACAAACATTTAAAGACATTCTCGATGTTTTGGGGAGAATTCAATAAGCCATCCAAACACATTTGTTTTTACATGTTTGTTTTTATATTTTTACTAATTTTTTGAGTAACAAAGCAGCCAAAAATTGAATATGCACACAGTGTGTGAACATGTGCTATCTGCCATCAGGGGATATCCATGTACGTCTTTTGTGGGTGCAACCCCTTCCTCGTATCAAAAGTCGGTGAACTGAGGAAGGGGATGCACCCCCAAAACACGTCCATTGATCACCCCTGATGGCAGATAGCACATGTTGACAATAGGGATCAGGATTGTAAACTTCCTATTTGCAAAAAATTAAAAATGTGTGCATATTGAATTTTTGGCTGGGCAAGAGGTGGCAGGACCCCATATTAGGACGGGCACATAGAGACATAGTTTGTGTAACTGAATGTCTCAGATTGCTCAGAGGTATCCAATGTTGTCATTTTAGAAATGCAAGTGGTATTTTTGTATTTTCATAAGCCAAAATTTGCCGGGTTGTGGCCAGGCCAACCCCAAAGTAAAAAAAAAAAAAAAAGTGCAGAGAGTAAAATATTTGACCACAAACAACGTGTAGCTTCTTTTTATAATACTCTCTAAGCTTATTTGGTTCTTTTGTAAGGTAACATAGTGAAATTGGTTGTTATTTACTAAAGTAAAATACACTTGCCACTACAAATGCACAAAGACAAACTAGGAGACAGGAAAGAACAAATAATTAAAGGTTTAAACAAGATTTTTATTGGGATACTTAGACATAGGCTGGCATAGGAATTGCCCCCCTACCCGTGAAATACTCCATGTATTTGTCCCGAACCACACGGGCATTTTGGGGGGGCAAGCCAAGACGGGCAGATTCCAGGCCCGGAAGGGGATTTGCAGGGGAAAGTCCAGCCTCTGGCAAAACTGAGGCCATATACGAATTAGATTTTTAGCTCAGAAAGTTGTGTAGCACACAGCAGCATAACACTACATAGTTTATTTTGTAGTCCGCCAAGTGGATGGAAGTCATAAAAAGGCGGAACCGGCTGGCCATTATGCCGAAGGCATTTTCAACGACTCTTCGGGCCCTGGCCAGCCGGTAATTGAACACACTCTTCTCTGGGGTCAGGGTCCTCTGTGGAAATGGCCTCATAAGATGCCGTCCGAGTCCGAAGGCTTCATCAGCCAAGAAAACAAAGGGGAGTCCTTCAATATTCCCTGCATCCGGTGGCAATGCAAGGTCGTCACTCTGGAGACGGAGGGCAAACTCCGTCTGGATGAAGGATCCCCCATCGGACATCCGGCCATTCTTCCCTACATCAACATAGAGGAATTCATACCGTGCTGACACCACCGCCATCAGCACAATGCTATGAAACCCCTTGTAGTTGTAGTATTGGACCCAGAACGGGGTGGCGGCACGATGCGGACGTGCTTCCCGTCTATGGCACCACCGCAGTTGGGGAAGTCCCACCGCGTGGCAAACTCCGATGCCACAGTCTGCCATTCCTGTGGCGTGGAAGGAAGCTGTGGAGTGAAACAAGATGAAATAATATTAGAAAAACAAAGGCATACATTACAAGCAAATTCTAAACCAAAAAATTAGAGACCAACATCAATCTAATTATACGTTTATTAAGGTGTGTAAAAAAAGTATAATGGAAGGCTCATTTATCATATTCATCACCACCTCTGATGGGCCATTACTAAATTATTTTGGGGGGGGGGATGTGTTTGGCCACAGGATAGCATTGCAGTGGCGGTGCGTCCAGAGTGGGCGCTGGAGCACTGTCCCCTCTCTCCTGTGCCCATCACTCAGAACAATACATAGGTTCATGCGTTGCATGAACCTATGTATTGTCTATGCCGCACACTATTCAGGTGGATGGCCTCTTGTAAAGCGACCGACATATGAATAATTGCGTCATTTAGGGGGTTAAAATTGCAGAGCAGAAACAGGTATTAAAAAAGTCTTGCAAATTCCAACCTGAGGGATGTAATTGGCTTCCTCAAAGAAAAATCGGGGACGCAAGGAGGGGGCATTCCTTGTGTAAACACTGACAGGCTGCTCTGGCAATCATGTTCACCAAGTCTGTTTAATGGTAACATGATTGGCTGATGCAACATGAAGGGAAGGAGAAGACATTAAGGACAGAAGAAGGATGGCGCTGACCACAAGAAGGTAAGTGCAGGGCTGGGGGGAAACTGGCTGCATTAGAGGGGACTAAATGGCTGCATTGGAGGGGACAACTGGGGGCGTTTATTAGGCAACAGAGCAAAAAAGGAGGAAGTTTATTTCCGAAATTGGGGTTGGAACCCCCCAACATTTGGAGCAACAGGCGCCCCTGCTGGAAAAGTTAGTGAGGGGAAATATTTAGGGAGGATAAAAAAGGGGCAATCTAAAGCTTCCAACATGCATGGGGACAAAGGGGACATTCTCAGCATATTACAATCATGGTAATTAGGGAAGGATGAAAGAAATACAATACATTAGCATACATGTAATACATAAAATGTGATGTTAAGGGAGAAAACTTACCCTAATATAGTCCTCCTGCAGGACTTGTATAATAGCAGAACAGGTGTCTGGGATTATGAGGCCCAGAGCCTGGGGGGAGATGCCTGTGGTGAACTTCAAGTCCTGAAGACTTCTCCCTGTCGCCAGGTAACGCAACGTGGCGATGAGCCTCTGCTCAGCACTGATGGCTTCCCGCATAACGGTGTCCTTCCTGGTAATATAGGGGGACACCAAAGCCAACAGTTCCTGAAAAACGGGGTCAGACATCCTCAGAAAATTCCTGTAGTCCTCAGGATTATTCTCGACGATCTCCCGCAGCAGAGGCATGTGGCAGAATTGGTCCCGCTGGAGCAACCAATTCTTGGTCCATGAACTCCTCCTCACACCATTCATGGACTGGTCTTGGTCCAAAACAAGCAGACCAACACCAAGCGCACGCACAGCACGAACTCGACGACGAGAACGTCCAGGCGACATGGCTAGGAAACGGTCGTCTAATCAGAACGTACAGAACAGAACGCACTTTAGAACAGCAAGGCCTATGAATAACGAACTGAAATTCAGAAACGAACAGGCAATAACGCACTGTAAAACAGATACGACCTGCCTAGACGCCCTGAAAGTCAAGATACGAACCCACAAGCACAAACTGAACCGCAGAAAACGATCTGAAAAGTACGAAGACTGAAAAGCGCGAATCGTCTCTTCCCAAACTTTTACTTCACACGCGGTAACACGAGATCAGCAAAAGCAGCCCAAGGGGTGGCGCCAAGAAAAAAGATCTTCCCCTTTATAGTGCCGTCGTACGTGCTGGACGTGAGCGCAGAGAACCACGAGGAAATTGGAAAATGACAGTGTGTACGCATAGAAAGCTTGACGAGAAAATCGACAAGCTTAACAAGAATCTCGTCGAAAAAAACGACGTGTTTTTTACGACGAGAAAATCGGTCGTGTGTACGAGGCCTAAGGATAAGGTGGGATAAAGTGGGACCATGCGAAAAATAAAAAATAATATATACAGTATAATGCAATCGATCACTAGCATTACCATGGCAGTTTTCATTTTTCTTAGTTTACACTAACACAGTTTTATTACCATAGTATTACTAGATCCTGCCAGTAGATTTGTTTTTTTGCTACTTCCTGTAACAGAGAAACAATGCTGTTCGGTATGGAGTAAAATTTGCACAGCACAGCATCGACCTCCTGTGAACAGGCTATAGTCATAAAAATGTACAGTGGAACCTTGGATTACAAGCATAATCCGTTCCAGGAGAATGCTCGTAATCCAAAGCACTCGCATATCAAAGCAAGTTTCCCCATAGAAGTCAATGGAAACGAAAATAATTTGTTCAGCATTGACTTCTATGGCATGCAATACCGCATGTGGCCATGAGAGCCACTGAAATACTCAGGACAGCTGGGCTGAACTCTGAAACTCTCGGAAAGGCTCAGGAACAAAGTATTTATTTTTTCAGAGTATTTTCGAACGGCTCCGCTTGGCTCCAATCGGCTCAGACGCCCCCGCACCTCTGGCCAAATGCGGTACTGCACACCTCTGTGGCTTGAATCCTGCTCATTTTGTGAGACAACACTCGGAAACTGAGTCAGGATTTGAAAAAAATGCTTGTATTGCAAAACGCTCGTTAACCGTGTTACTCGCAATCCGAGGTATCACTGTAGTTTCTAATGGACTTTAAGTAAAAGACAAACATATGAAAACGAAACTCCAGATAATGCTTTTTAAGCGGTTACAGCTATTTATTTATTTTTACAAAAAAACCTTTTTAACAATTTCAATGTTGTAAACTCTCTGCCAGTGTATTGTGATTTGTTTCAACCTTTGAAACTGCCGTTATTACCTAAAAGCTTGGCCTGTTACAGGAAGTGGAAAGATAACAAATGTACTGTCAGAATCAACAAATAATAAAAAACTATGTCATTGGGGGGATCTGTAACTGCAATGTCATTGCTATGGAAAGACTGTTCATATGTCATTTTTTATTTTACCCATGATTATACTTTAAGCTTTTTTCTCCCTTCACTCTACAGCAGTGTTCTAGGTAAGAACTGGGGTAGAGGGGCATAAAAAGAAAAAGCGATTTTAAAAGAAAAGTGCAGGGTTAAGCCTCATACACACAATCAGAATTTCAGACGACCGTTCGTCCGATTTTTGTTGCATGCAGTCTCATGTCAAAAGTGAAGCGATTACTCACCATACGAAAATTCTCGTACGACAGAATACAACTTCAGAAGTGATGTAACGTGTTGATTAGTTTTGTATGCATTCTATAGTTTCTGAGCATACGTAGTCTTGCTCTAGTACGAAAACCGTACTAATTAAATGAAAATCGGATGTTGAGTTCACGTGAGACAAAAAATGTATAGTCTGCACATCCAGCTTTTGTCTGCCGAAAAAATAGAATCAGCTGTCGAAAGCACCATACTAATGATCCGAAAATCATCAGACTGTTCGTCGGATGAAATTTTACTTCCGATTTTTGTATCATGTGTACGGACGGGCCTTTACATATAAAAATAGGAAGGGAAGACCCTCACCATGCCAACATCCAAAATATATATATAAGAATTGAGAAACTCAAAAAATTGGTGGACTTTGTGGGCACATAATGAGAGGAAAAATCAATAAAAAAGTATACATTTTTTACCACATGATTAAAAAACATATAAACAACATACAAACAACACCCTGTATGGACACAGTTACCCAATAGTATATTTAAAAGTAAAACAAGAAAGTATATGTATAAGTACTTCATGTAGTAACTACATGAAATACTTATACATATACTTTCTTGCTTTGCTTTTAAATATACCAGCACCTACCCAGTATATGTCCTGAGGAAGCTAATAATTTAGTGAAACGTGTTGACGAGCAAGTTTTTGGAGGCGTTACTGGATCAATTCTTTTCATTTCAATTTATTACTAAGTCAATCCTTGTACCCTTGATCCAGCCCTCTGTAACTGCACTATTGGGTAACTGTGACCAGTCATTGAAAAAAAAAAAACGTGGGGATCTCCCCAAATTCCATATTAGGCCCTTCAGGTTTGGTATGGATATTAAGGGGAACCCCGCACCAAAATGACAAAAAAAGGGCGTTGGGTCCCCCTAAAAATCCATACCAGACCCTTATCAAGGCACACAACCTGGCAGGCCACAGGAAAAGAGGGGGGGACGAGAGAGTGCCCCCCCTCCTGAACCGTACCAGGCCACATGCCCTCAGACTGCAGCGTCGCTGGAGAATGTTAAAGGAGGGAACAAGCATTTGGGCCCACCTTCATGGGCTTGCTGCGGCCCCGCCCGCCCCCTCTCTTTTTCCTGTCTTTAAATTCATATTAAGTTATGAGGTAATTGAATAGTAATTGGGGTACTGTCCCTTTAAGGATTGGATATGGAGGGTTAATTGACCATTTAGGGGATGTGGAAGCTTCTGGAAGGTCTTGGCACCCCTATATAAGGGTTTTTTTCTAGGGGTTTTCTCTCACAGTTGATCAAGCCTGGGTAAAAGAGCTATAATACAAGCTACCTTTCAGGCTTGATCATGAAGACCCTCCTCAGGAAGATCCTGGAACAAGCGGAGAGCGGCGGAGGCGATGACTGGCTGCGGAGGTGCCTGTCGCTGGCGGAGGTTGAAGAGGCTGGAGCTCCGGCGTTGGAAGAAGCGGGCCGTGCTGAAGAGGTGCCGGAAGATTCGTTGCCGTTGCAGAGGTCCAGAAGCCGTCCGCCAGAGAGGAGTGTTCCTGGCATCATCGCGTCAAGAGGTGGTGTCGGGAGGTTCAGCCGGAAGTTCGTCGGCTGTGAGGAGAAGTGCGCGTCGTGACGCAGTGGCAGAGGCGGATCCGAAGGCGGGACAAGCCACGGCGGTGGCGAAGACAGGTCAGCGAGCTCCCCTGAAGCGCCGAAGCTCCTCCCCTCAGAAGACGAGCAGTGGGAGTAGACGATCTAGGCCGCGCCTTTTGGAAGGGCGGTCTGTTCCTCAGGCTTCAGACGTTGCCAGGCAACAGGGAAGAACGTCTCCAGGAGACGCAACTGAGCTGCTGTGTCCGACAGCGGCATTCGAGTAAGCAGCGCTGTGTGTCCTATGGGCTCACAGGCGGCTGAGAATGTGTCTATGAATTCAGGTGAGTCTGATAATGCCAATCTGTTGACTGTATTGGTTGGCTCTTTGACTTCACTTGTTCAAACTATTGCTAAACAGAATTCTCTTACACAGGCTAATATTGTAGCTAATAATGATACTTCTGTAGATAATTCCTTACCAATTTCTACTCATAATCCTGCTACTGTGATTCCTGATATAGCCTCAGTTAATATAGCTGGGGTTAAGCATACGGTTCCTACAAATTTATTTAACCACTTAACGACCGCCCACTGTAAATATACGTCGGCAGAATGGCACCGACAGGCACAATCACGTACATATACGTGATTGCCTTTGTATAGTTGGGGGGTCCGATCGGACCCCCTTCTTTACAGTGAGCGGTGGTTATTTCTTCGGGAGCGATCCGGGATGAGGGGACGGCCGTTCGATTCCGGCCACCCCCTTTCGATCGCTCCCGTCGATTGAGAAAGCTTCCCTGCCTGTGTAATGTTTACACAGGCAGAGGAAGTGATGTCATCTCTCCTGCGGCGCTCACATATACCGAGCGCCGTACAAGAGAAGACACACAGGTTAGTGCACAAACAGCACACTGACACCAGGACACATAGGAACATAAATCGCCCCCCAGGCCCCCCCAGACACCCCCAGATCACCCCCCAGATCACCCCCAGCCCCCAGTCACAGTGTCACTGATTGCAGTGACCATTTATTTACTGATCACTGCAATCAGTGACATTTGTTACTGTAAAAGTGTCACTAAAGTTAGTTTTAGGTCCAGTGTAGCCCCCTAACCCCCCCCTAATAAAGGTTTAACCCCCTGATCACCCCCCAGATAACCCTTTCACCCCCTAGCACCGCCGTCGCTAAGCGATCATTTTTCTGATCGCTGTCTTAGCGTCGGTGATGCAGATCGGTAGCCAGTAATTTTTTTTAGGTTCGCCGCAGGTTTTTATAGCGTCGGGTACCCCCATAAATGATCTAATAAAGGTTTAACCCCCTTGATCGCCCCCCAGGTAACCCTTTCACCCCCTATCACCACTGTCGCTAAGCGATCATTTTTCTGATCGCTGTTTTATTGTCGGTGATGCTGATCGGTAGCCAGTTATTTTTTTTATGTTCGCCTCAGGTTTTTATAGCGTCAGGTACCCCCATATATTACCTAATAAAGGTTTAACCCCCTTGATCGCCCCCCAGGTAACCCTTTCACCCCCTATCACCACTGTCGCTAAGCGATCGTTTTTCTGATCGCTGTCTTATTGTCGGTGATGCCGATCGGTAGCCAGTTATTTTTTTTAGGTTCGCCGCAGGTTTTTATAGCGTCAGGTACCCTCATATATTACCTAATAAAGGTTTAACCCCCTTGATCGCCCCCCAGGTAAACCTTTCACCCCCCTATTACCACTGTCGCTAAGCAATCGTTTTTCTGATCGCTGTCTTATTGTCAGTGATGCCGATAGGTAGCCAGTTATTTTTTTTAGGTTTGCCGCAGGTTTTTATAGCGTCAGGTACCCCAATATATTACCTAATAAAGGTTTAACCCCCTTGATCACCCCCCAGGTAACCCTTTCACCCCCTATCACCACTGTCGCTAAGCAATCGTTTTTCTGATCGCTGTCTTATTGTCGGTGATGCCGATGGGTAGCCAGTTATTTTTTTAGGTTCGCCGCAGGTTTTTATAGCGTCAGGTACCCCCATATATTACCTAATAAAGGTTTAACCCCCTTGATCTCCCCCCAAGTAACCCTTTCACCCCCTATCACCACTGTCGCTAAGCGATCGTTTTTCTGATCGCTGTCTTATTGTCGGTGATGCCGATAGGTAGCCAGTTATTTTTTTTAGGTTCGCCGCAGGTTTTTATAGCGTCGGGTACCCCCATATATTACCTAATAAAGGTTTAACCCCTTGATCGCCCCCCCAGGTAACCCTTTCACCCCCTTTTGCCAGTGTCACTAAGCGATCGTTTTTCTAAACGCTGTATTAGTTATGCTGGTGCCGATAGATAGCCAGTTATTTTTTTTAGGTTCGCCGCAGGTTTTTATAGTGTCAGGTACCCCCATATATTATCTAATAAAGGTTTTAACCCCCTAATTGCCCCTAGTTAACCCTGCGTCACACCCCAGGCAGCGTCAGGTTAGTGCCAGTAATGCCAACACCCACGCGTGAAGCATTCACCCCCCTTAGTGGTATAGTATCTGAACAGATCAATATCTGATCTGATCAGATCTATACTAGTGTCCCCAGCAGTTTAGGGTTCCCAAAAACGCAGTGATAGTGGGATCAGCCCAGATACCTGCTAGCACCTGCGTTTTGCCCCTCCGTCCAGCCCAGGCCACCCAAGTGCAGTATCGATCGATCACTGTCACTTGCAAAACAAAACACACATAACTGCAGCGTTCGCAGAGACAGGCCTGATCCCTGCGACTCCAGTGCTGTAGGAGGTGATTTCACCACCACAGTTAAAAAAAAAAAGCACATATGCCGAAGCATTGGGGCAGCAGGGGCGGAGGAGCAGAGGAGCGATTTTGCTCCTAATGCCGCGTACATACGGTCGAAATTCCGACGGAGGCTTGCCCATGGAAAAGTCTGACCATGTGTGTTCGGCATAATTTTTGTGGGAGGATGTCCCAATGCTTCGGCATATATAAATGGTGCATGTATGCCCATCATTAGAAGTGGGTGGATGAAGGGCGGTATTCTAATGGTGGGCATACCCACCGATCAATCTCTTTTTTTCGTTCAGCCAACAGGCTGCATGAAAAACAGTTTACAATACATGTCCAACAAGGACCAGCAACGTACTGGTATGTTGCTGGACTTTGAATGGTTATACCAGATTGATGCCTGCGGGTTTAGGTATCATCTTGGTATCATTCTTTTCAGCCAGCGGCCGGCTTTCATGTAAAAGCAATCCTAGTGGCTAATTAGCCTCTGGACTGCTTTTACAAGCAGTGGGAGGGAATGTCCCCCCGGATATAAAAAAGCGCCATTGGGAAATTGGGAAAGCATTTTATCACACCGATCTTGGTGTGGTCAGATGCTTTGAGGGCAGAGGAAAGATCTAGGGTCAAATAGACCCCAGTTTTTTCAAAATAAAAGTACCTAACACTACCTATTGCTATCATAGGGGATATTTACATTCCCTGAGATAACAAGAAAAATGATAAAAAAAAATATGGAAGGAACAGTTTAAAAATAAAATAAAAAAGCAAAATTAATAATAAAAAAAAAAAAAAAGCACCCCTGTCCTGCCCTGCTCTTGCGCAATGGCGAACGCAAGCGTGGGTCTGGCGTCATATGTAAACAGCAATTGCACCATGCATGTGAGGTATCACCGCGAAGGTCAGATCGAGGCCAGTCATTTTAGCATGAGACCTCCTCTGTAAATCTAACAGGGTAACCTGTAAAGCCTTTTAAAGGCTTTTAAAAATGTATGTAGTTTGTCGCCAATGCGCGTTTGTGTGAAATTTTAAAGCATGTCGTGTTTGGTATCTAGGTACTCGGCCTAAGATCATCTTTTTTATTTCATCAAACATTTAGGCAATATAGTGTGTTTTAGTGCATTAAAATTAAAAAAAGTGTATTTTTTCCCCAAAAAATGCATTTGAAAAATCGCTGCGCAAATACTGTGTGGAAAAAAAAAATGCAACACCCACCATTTTAATCTGTAGGACCTTTGCTTTAAAAAAATATATAATGTTTGGGGGTTCAAAATAATTTTCTTGCAAAAAAAAAAAAATGTTTTCATGTAAACAAAAAGTGTCAGAAAGGGCTTTGTCTTCAAGTGGTTAGAAGCGTGGATGTAAGCTTCCTAATGTTGTGTATAAAATGCCAGGACAGTTATAACCCCCCCCCCAAATGACCCCATTTTGGAAAGTAGACACCCCAAGCTATATACTGAGAGGCATGTTGAGTCCATGGAATATTTTATATGTTGACACAAGTTGTGGAAAAAAGACAATTTATTTATTTATTTTTTATTTTTTGCACAAAGTTGTCACTAAATTATATATTGCTCAAACATGCCATGGGCATATGTGGAATTACACCCCAAAATACATTCTGTTGCTTCTCCTGAGTACGGGGATACCACATGTGTGAGACTTTTTGGGAGCCTAGCCGCGTACGGGACCCCAAAACCAATCACCGCCTTCAGGCTTTCTAAGGGTGTAAATTTTTGATTTCACTTCTCACTGCCTATCACAGTTTCGGAGGCCATGGAATGCCCAGATGGCACAAAACCCCCCCAAATGACCCCATTTTGGAAAGTAGACACCCCAAGCTATTTGCTGAGAGGTATTGTGAGTATTTTGCAGATCTCGCTTTTTGTCACAAAGTTTTGAAAATCGAAAAAAAAAAAAATATATTCTCTTTCTTCATTTTCAAAAACAAATGAGAGCTGTAAAATACTCACCATGCCTCTCAGCAAATAGCTTGGGGTGTCTACTTTCCAAAATGGGGTCATTTGGGGGGGTTTTGTGCTATTTTGGCATTTTATGGAAACTGTGATAGGTAGTGAGGTGTGAAATCAAAAATTTGTGCCTAGAAATCCTGAAGGCGGTGCTTGGTTTTCGGGGTCCCGTATGTGGCTAGGCTCCTAAAAAGTCCCACACATGTGGTATCCCCGTACTCAGGAGAAGCAGCAAAATGTATTTTGGGGTGAATTTCCACATATAACCATGGCATGTGTGAGCAATATATCATTTAGTGACAACTTTTTGTAATTTTTTTATTTTTTTTTGTCATTATTCAATCACTTGGGACAAAAAAATAAAATATTCAATGGGCTCAACATGCCTCTCAGCAATTTCCTTGGGATGTCTACTTTCCAAAATGGGGTCATTTGGGGGGGGTTTTGTACTGCCCTGTTTTTTTAGCACCTCAAGAAATGAGATAGGCAGTCATAAATTAAAAGCTGTGTAAATTCCAGAAAATGTACCCTAGTTTGTAGACGCTATAACTTTTGCGCAAACCAATAAATATACGCTTATTGACATTTTTTTTACTAAAGACATGTGGCTGAATACATTTTGGCCTAAATGTATGACTAAAATTGAGTTTATTCGATTTTTCTTATAACAAAATTAGAAAATATCATTTTTTTCAAAATTTTCGGTCTTTTTCCGTTTATATCGCAAAAAATAAAAATCGCAGAGGCAATCAAATACCATTAAAAGAAAGCTCTATTTGTGGGAAGAAAAGGACGCAAATTTCGTTTGGGTACAACATTGCATGTCCGCACAATTTACAGTTAAAGCAGCGCAGTGCAAAATTCTGAAATCACCTCTGGTCCTTTAGCTACCAAATGGTCCGGGGCTTAAGTGGTTAAAGAAGTTTTGCCCTGTGAAGTTTCTCCATTGGGTTTCCATTTGCCCATGTCGGTAAAGGAAAAAATATGGAATGGAGAATTTGTGGATATTATGGCATTATTTCCTACTATAAAAGATTTTTCTTTTCGTCAGGATAAAAAATCTGAGGATGACCGTACATTTGTTCCCAGATCCTTTTTTAATTGGCTACAGGGATAATGTATGTTCTCCAGTGTTTTGGCTGAAAGAAAGCATGAATTATGCAGTGGTTTATTTCAGCATCTGGAACATGTAATGGAGGCCTATAGGAATTTTGGCGGGATGGGGTGGTTACACTATGACAAATCTTTTCGTCAAAAGTTGGCAATACACCCCACCCTTAAATTTAGTATGAAGGATGTCGGCCTGTGGCTAAATATTATCACTCCACAGAAGCCTCCTGTAGCTAGACAGAACACAGTTAGCAATGTACCTTCTGCATATAAAAAAGGATTTTGCTTTTCTTTTAACGAATCGCAGTGCAGATGGAACACTTCTTGCAGATACAGGCATGAGTGTTCTTTCTGCACTGGATCGCACCCAGTGGTGAAGTGTTATAAAAGGAATTTGTCTTTGCAGTCCCAAAAAGAACATGCTAACAAAGGGTCACACACCAGTGATACTGGAAAATATGCTCCAGTGGTTGGGCAAGTGCCCAAACAAGGCGAGAGCTAAGTTTTTAATGCAAGGTTTTTACTATGGCTTTCCTTTGCCTTCTTTTCAAGGTGAAGGTTGCGTTGTAGTGAGAAACCTAAAATCTGTTTTAAAACTTGAGATCGTTTTGAAAAAATTACAGAGCGAGTTGTCTGAAGGTAGGATTGCAGGTCCTTTTTCATCTCCCCCCTTTTTAAATTTCCGGATATCGCCATTAGGTCTAGTCCCTAAAAAAGAACCAAATGCATTCAGGCTTATTCACCATTTATCTTTTCCTTCAGGTAATTCTCTGAATGATGATATTGATGAGTCTTTATGTTCGGTATCTTATTCTTCGTTTGAGGAGGCTGTTGAGAAGATTAGGTCAGTTGGTCAGTTTGATGGCTAAAGCCGATATTAAGCCCGCTTTTAGGCTGTTACCTATTGTTCCTGAGGCTTTTAACTCTCTTGGTTTCTTCTTTGACGGGTTTTATTTTTACGATAAGTGTCTCCCCATGGGGTGTGCATTTTCCTGCTCTTATTTTGAGGAATTTTCTTCTTTTATTCATTGGGTAGTGTCTGTACAGGCAAACTGGGACGGTATAGTACATTATCTAGATGATTTTTTATTTATAGGCCCAAAGGATTCTGAATTTTGTTTAAATTTACTTTCTACATTTACTGACATTGCTAATTCTTTTGGGATTCCTTTGGCTTCAGAAAAAAACTGTGCTACCCTGTACAGTAATTTAATTTTTGGGAATCCTTATAGATACGAATTTATCGGAATTTAGGTTGCCTGAACAAAAAATCGTCAGATTAAAAAATGTAATTGCTGTTTTCTTACGTAGAAAAACAGTCATTCTGAGAGAAATGCAATCTTTATTGGGTTTATTGGCTTTTACATCTAGGGTGATGCCGGTTGGCCAAATTGTTTCCAGGTGTTTATACCTTGCTACTGCAGGTTTAAAATCACCATTCTCCCATATCTGTTTGACTGATTCTCTTAAGGAGGATTTGGTAGTATGGTCAAAAATTTTGGATGATTACAATGGGCGCTCCTTTTTCCAAGAACAATTCATTTGTGCAGTGGATTTTTGCCTTTTTACTGATGCTGCTGGATCAAAGGGCTTTGCAGCCATATGGAAAGAGCATTGGTGTTGTGGAGCATGGCCTGAAGCTTGGATAGCCAAGGAATTGACAAAGAATATTGTTCTTTTGGAACTTTTTCCAGTGGTTGCTGCTATTGAGATTTGGGGTCGGTTTTTTTTTTGTTTACAAAAGTTTTATTTGGAAGATTTGAAAGAAAAATACGTTACAGAGTTGCAAGGATATTCTTCAGAAGAAGATATAAAGCAGTACAAGATAAACAATGGTGATTAAGTGATGGTTCAAGTAAGAGCAGAAGATAAGATAATATGTCAATATGTGGAAAGGGTGCCAGTTGGAGTTGATACCATTCAGAGTAGGAGGTGTCATGGGGAGTGTGGGAACCCAGAAAAGGTCAGCACATAAAAATATACAAAAGATCCGGGAGGCATATGGATCATTCATTGGACCAGAACATCCATTTTGAATTAAAGGTGGGGATACTATCAAATAGTGTGTGATGAATTATTTCGGATAACTGAATATTTCTCATTCTAGATATTACCTGGGGCCAGGGGAGATTGTTGGATCTCCAGTTGAGGGCAATCATCCATTGGATTGAGCTTACTAATGAGTGAATCAGTCTAACACAGGGAGGGGGGATATCAGGGATATTAGCATAAAGAATACATATTTGTGGGGAGAGGGAGATTTTTTTTTAATCATGGATTCTATTTTCAGTTCTGCCTGTCGCCACACTGCCCCCAGGCATCTACAGCTCCAGAAAATATGAGTGTATGTGCCAATTTCTGAGCAACCCCTGAAGCAGTATGGAGAAGCAGATGAATAGAAAGAGTGGATCTTATCAGGGGTTAGATATAGTCTAGAAAATAGTTTCATAGGGGATTCTCTGTATGCTGGAGCTATATTACATTTGCGGAGATTCTCAGACATAGTGTTCCATGTATCTATGGAAATGTTGCAGCCTAGTTCGGATTCCCAGTGTAGCATTTGGGTCGATTTTTCAGGCAATGAGGTACTGTTAAGGTCTTTGTAAAGCGTTGAGATTAAGCCTTTATCTCTTGAGGAGTGTATGCAGATGTGTTCAAAAATCGTTGTAGGAGGACGTATAGTTAAAGAATAATGCTCATTGAAGAAGTTTTTAATTTGAATATAGTTTGTGAGTTCCGAGGAAGGAAGATTGTATTTAGATTGGAGTGCAGAGAATGTGAGGAAAGTATTGTTAGAGGACAATGCTTTTAGGGAGGACAAATTGTTATTTTGCCATAGGGGGAACGAATGCATGTTGTTCAAGTTCTGTATAAGCCTAGGGTCCCCCAAGAAGGAAGCAAGAGGGGGTGTGTCAGATGAGAGTTTGAGGGTTTTAGTGAGGACGAGCCATAATCGAAGGAGATGGGCCACTATAAGATTAGATTTGAGAAGTTTTTGGTGGAGAATAAAATTAGACCAAATAATTCCTTGGAGATGGTATAGGGTAATAGAAAAAGATTCGAAAATAAGCCAAGGGAGGTTTAAGGTGGGAGCATGCCATTGGGCTATCTGTGAGAGCTTAGTGGCAATGAAATAGTGCCAGATATTGGGGATGCCTAGGCCGCCCTTATTTTGGGGTCTGAACATGAGTGGGTAGCCACATCTTGGTTTTTTTGAAGACCAGATGAATTTGTTGATCTCCCTTTGAAGAGATTCAATTCTTGTTTTAGGGACATTGATAGGTAAAGCTCTAAAAAAATATAATAATTTTGGAAGGAGGGTCATTTTAAAGGCGCAAATCCTTCCAAGGAGGGAAATGTGGTATGTGGACCATATTTTGAGTAGAGAGCTTATCTGTTGGAATAGAGGGGTGAAGTTGGTAGTATATAAGGTTTTATGATGGGAGGTGATGTGGACCCCAAGGTACCTAAAAGATTTATAGCACCATATGAAGTTGAAGTTTTTTTGTAGAGTAGTGGTAAGGTTAGGGTCGAGGTTGATAGGGAGAGCAGAGCACTTATTAACGTTGATACCCAAACCAGAGATGATGTGGAAAGATTTAAGTTCAGAGATGAGGTTTGGTAAAGACGTTAAGGGACTTGATAAAAACACCAGAGCATCATCAGCATAAAGGCTAATTTTGGATTCGTACTGGCCCTTGATATACCCTTTGATATTTGGGTTGTTTCTAATAGCTTGTGCTAGAGGTTCAATAGCCAGGGCGAATAAAAGAGGGGAGAGGGGGCAGCCTTGTCTGGTACCTCTACTTAAGGGAAAAAAATCAGAGTTATGGCCTGGGATTTTAATTCTGGTATGGGGGAGGTGATAGAGGGCATTAAATCCATGGATAAATCTGTCTGTGATGCCAAATTTAGGGAGAAGATAATTAAGATAGGACCAGTTCACACTATCAAATGCCTTATGGATGTCAAGGCTAAGAAGGCATAGTGGGTTAGAGAAAAGATTAGCATCTTGAATGATGTTAGTAACAAGTCGGATGTTATCTGTGATTTGACGGCCAGGGATAAACCCAGATTGGTCGATATGGATAAGGGAAGTGATAACAGATGCCAATCTATCAGCTAAAAGTCGGCCAAAGATTTTCAGATCGTTATTAAGAACCAAAATTGGGCGAAAATTTTGGGGAAGGTAATGATCTTTAAGGGGTTTAGGAATCAGAGACAGATTCGCAAGGAGCATGTCCTCAGGGAAATGTCCGCCAGTGAGGATATGATTGAATAATTTAGTTAGTCTAGGAGCTAAGAGGGGTGCAAATTTTTTGTAGTACAATGTGGAGAAGCCGTCAGGGCCTGGCGCTGTCGAAGTTTTAAGTGATTTAATGATGTTCGTAATCTCTAGATCCGTGCAAGGATTGTTGAGAATGGAAGTTTGTTGATCATTGAGGGAGGGAAGGTGTAAATTATCTAGCCAATTAAGGGCGGAGGAAGAAGGATGCGTCTGAGGCCCTGAAAGGAGATTTTTATAGAAGGAGGAGAAAATGTCTAAAACATCACAGGGATGTGTAACCAGGTTGCCCTTATGATTACGCAGTTTGTATGTGTGGGGGGGGGGTTATGTTCCTGGTTGAGTTTACGAGCAAACATTTTAGATGTGGTGTTGCTCTGTAACAAGAATTTAGCTTTAGAAAATCTAAGGGATTTCTCAGTGTCTGATGAGAGGATCGTGTCTAAGGATTGGCGTTTAGAGAGGATATGTTTGGTGATATCAGGGGATGGAGATGAAGATTGGCTAAGTTTGTTGTATAAGAGATCCAAGTCTCTAGTTAGCGATTTAATTTCTGTAAGTTTAGCTTTATTCTTGGCTGCAGCAATGCTAATCAGGTGTCCTCTCAGGACTGCCTTGTGTGCAGACCAGAGTGTAGTAGGAGCAATGTCTTCGGTATAGTTATTAGCAAAATAATCTTCAATGTGAAAGTTTATGTCTTGAAGTGTGTGTGGGTCCGATAGAAGTGAGTCATTGAGAAGCCAATTAAATGCAGAGGGGACGAGCCCCACATGAGAAGTGTCAAATTCAACCATGTCATGGTCAGACCAGGGACAAGGGTGAATTAGAGCTCTCGAAGAGTTCGCAAGAAGAATAGGGGTGCAGAATATATAATCGAGTCTGGCATAACTGTCATGTGGGTGGGAATAGTGGGTGTAGGCCTTTATGCCAACGTTGTGGGATCTCCACGAGTCCATCAGTTGGAGTTTATTAAGTGTGCGGTTCATTGATCTGGAGAATGCTTTTGTGGAGGGAGTCACTTTGCTCCTATCTAGGAAGGGGTGTGCCGCTAAATTGAAGTCGCCCCCTAGCACCATGTGAGGGGAGCTATATTGGTCGAGAGTGTCAAAAAAATAATTAAAAAAAGTAGAGTGTGCTTCATTAGGTGCGTAGATGGAGGCGATCGTGATCGATCGTTTGTTTATAGTGCCTTTTAGGATGATGAAGCGGCTTTCTGTGTCTCTATATATCCTTTGTATGTCAAAGATGATAGAGTTACGGATGAAGACTGCAACCCCTTTCGATTTATTAGAGAAAGTGGTAAAGAAGTGTTGACTATATGTTTTGTCAAAGTAATTAGGGTGGTTTTCTGCGGAGAAATGGGTTTCTTGGAGAAGGATGATGTCAGCACCTAATCTTTTATAGTGCTTAAAAGCTTTTTTGCGTTTGTGTGGAGAGTTAAACCCATGGACATTGTGGGAAAGGATTTTAAGACCCATTGGCAGAGGGGGTGTGTGTGCTGAGTGCTGGGGAGAATATAGAAATAGTGCTGTATGAGAATTGGATAGTGGAAGTAGGTATTGTAGGGAAGTGTATGACATCACAGTGTATAACAACATACAGAGCAAGGTTATGAAGGGCATAGTTATGAAATGTAAAAGGAAGGCATACATATAGCAGTAATACGAATATCTTCAAGTGTCTAGCAACAGTAACAAAACTAGAGAATTTCGATGAAAGATCTAGTACAAAAAAGTGCTATTTGAGCAATACAACATACTCTGAAAAATTTCAAAGAAGGGTCAGGTAGCGGGATGATAACCGACCATTTGCGATTGAATCTTCCATAGCGTTTTCTAGAAACATAGTAAGCAATGTGAATAACTAATAACATATAGAGAAAAAATAAAAGGGGGTCAGAGGACTGGAGGCCCAATGACCAAAAAATTTGTGAAGAGGGACAATAAAGTCCAAAACTCACAACCAAGGCCCAGCACCGCCACCCACACAAGGGGGAGGCCACACCGGGCCACGGACGAGGGCGTGGGGACAAACCAGCAGCAGCGGATGAGCCAGGATATGAAAAATTTCCTATATCTGCTGTGTGCAAAATAAGGGTTAGAGATCGAGGGCAAACAAAGCGTAAAAATAAAACCGTAATAATAAGTAGGCCCAAAGCCAAACAAGATGGAAGGGACACTCTATTACCTATAGACTGCTCCCAAAACATGGGAAGATCCCTATTACATGTTTAAATACGCCGTCATCATCCTTTCGGAAGAGGAGGTGGAGAGGGAGAGACAACACAAAAAAAAAAAAAGGGGGGGAAGGGAGGGGGGAAAGGGGAAAGGGGGAAAGAACCATGATGAACATATATATTGGTTGTCTGCGAGACAGGTAATCTTGAATATAGAGTTATTGCTCAAAATTTAAAATTTTAGGTCTGGGAGGTAAAAATATGGCAAAAAAAAAAAAGGGGGGGGAGAGATGGTGGGATAATACAGGATGATGAGAAGAGGAATCAACTTATAGTCTATTAATCTTGGTCTTGAAGGGAATTTCGCCATCTTCTCTGATCTCTTGGGTTACGACGGGTAGAAGGGGTGGTCCAAATAGGCGAAGAGCGAGGAGTCGCAGGAGGACGGTTGGGGGGTTCAGGGTCTAGCAGGCCTAGCTTGACCAGAAGTTCTTTTCCTTCAATGACATTGTATATTGTATGTGTAGCACCATTATGCATCACAGACAGTTTGAAGGGGAAGCCCCAGCGGTATTTAATTCTGGCTGTTTGTAGGATTGTGGTAACTTCTTTCATCCTGCGTCTGCGATCCAGGGTAGCAGGAGATATGTCAGGATAAATTTGTAGTCTGGAGCCATCTAGTTCAATATTAGGTGTGTTTCTGGAGGCCCTCATTATGTCCTCTTTGATGAGGAAGTCCTTAAGGCACAAAATTATGTCACGTGGAGGTTTGTCAGGAGGAGGTTTGGGGCGAAGAGCTCTATGAATCCTGTCGCAGACAAAAGCTGAGAAAGGTTTGTCAGGCAGGAGCATATGAAACACTCTAGAAACTGCGGGAAGTAATTCAGTGATGGATTCAGGAATGCCGCGCAGTCTAATATTATTCCTGCGATTTCGATTGTCCAAATCCTCTATGTGTGCCTGCATATAGGAGAAGCTATCCGCTAATGTCTCATAATCCCTTCTAAGGTCATTGTGAGCAAGGGAGAGTTCATCGTGCTTGGTCTCTAGGACATCAGTGCGCCCCCCAATACTGGCAATCTCCTGTGATAAGGCATGAGTGGATTTATGTAGTTCCTGCTGAAATTTATCTGCTAATTTATCATACATAGCAGAGAGGCTTGCATCAAGATCAGCCTTAGATAGAGAGGAGTACTCACAGTCTTTTGCAGGCTGGTGTTGTTTCTGTGTAGAGTTGTGAGAGGCAGCTCTCGTTCCGGCGCCATTTTGGGACATCTTCCCTGCTTGTTCCTCCAGGCTCAGGAGATAGCCAGTAAGGGAGTAGTTGTAGCGGCGTTTACCCGGTCGGACGGAGCTTTCAGCAAACACGTCCGCTCCGCAATCCGCATCGCGCCGCGCATGCGCCCCCCGGGGTCGTTTTTTTGTGAATAAGCGTATCAACTGTTTATCTTCTAAGTCCTTACCTGTTGTGAAATTATTGCGTCATTTGGTCTTTTTATGCCTTAAAAGGAATATATGGATTAAGGCTCAGTTTACACCAGGTATAGACAATGTTTTAGCAGATTCACTTTCTCGTTTTCAGATGAATCTTTTTCGTCAATTGCTTCCCAATGCAGACCTGGAGGGCCAACCTTGCCCAGTTCACCTATGGGATTTGATTTGAGTCTGGTCTCTCAAGCAATTAGAAACTCTGTTGCTCCTAAAACTTGGAATGAGTATTCCAGAGCTTGGAAGAAATGGGAGTTGTTCTGCTCACATAACGAGTTTTCTGAATTTTTTACAGCCGAGGATAGGATTTTATTATTTTTGGAATCTTTAATGCTTGATAAGTTTTCTCCAAGCCACATAGTCAAACTTTTAGCTGGCATTTCATTCTTTTGTCATATTTGGCATATGCCTACCTGCAATAGTTATTTTTCGGTTAGGCAAGCATTAAAGGGATATAAGAAAGTGAATTATGTTCCGGATGATCGGCGTCCGATATCAATGGAAATGTTGGTAAAACTGTGTGGAATTATGAGTTCCATCTGTTTTTCTGCATTTGAAGCACTATTATTTTGTTCTGCATTTGTGCTATCGTTTTTTGGGGCCTTACAAATCTCGGAACTTGTTCCTCCCAACAGGAACAGTTTGTCCGGATTGCAAAAGGATCATATCATTTTGGACAATGATACGATCAAACTTTTTATAAAAAAATCTAAGACAGATCAGTTGGGTAAGGGTCATTGGTTAGTTATCTCTCCTTGTGATAATGAACTTATTTGCCCAGTTGTCACGTTAAAAAAATATGCAGCTTTACGCCCTAATTTTAGTGGTCAATTTTTGTTACATTTGGACGGAAGTCCTCTTACTAATTTCCAGTTTAGTGCAGTTTTAAAAAAAGGTCTTATTGTTTTAGGTTTTAAAGGTTTTAAGTTCACAACTCATTCCTTTAGAATCGGAGCGGCTTTGGTAGCAGCACAGAATGGTATGGCGAATGAGGACATTATGAAAATAGGTAGGTGGGGCTCCAAGTGTTTTAAATCTTACATTTGTCCTAATTTATTTGTTTGATCTCTCTAGGGATCAGAAAATGTGTCTGGATCGTAGGACACTCATACATTTATTGGGCAAAGAAAAGAGCCGCACAAAGAATTTACACCGAAAATTTGACGATGCCTCAGGATGAGTTTATAGTTCTTTGGAAAGGCATTAGAGGTCTTCGATGGTTTCAACTTTTCAATGTTTTAGCTAGATTAATGGTAGTGTGGCCCTTGCCTAATATTCTCATAATTCATTTAGGTGGGAATGACTTATGTAAGGTCAGACCGTTAGACTTAATTTTTCAAATTAAAAGTGATATTCAAAGATTCCAGTTAGTTTCACCTAACACAGTGATTGTTTTTTCAGAACTTATACCCAGACTGTGTTGGTTTTCCTCTGGGCAGAATAGAGTGATGGAAAAAATTTGAAAACTGATTAATAGGGCAGTTTCAAAATTTTTACCGGTCGTTCGCGGTTTTGCGTATCGTCATGTTGATTTGGAAGGTGGAATTCCTGTTTTTTTCCGTCAGGATGGAGTGCACCTTTCAGACATTGGCATTGATCTGTTTAATTTAGGTTTACAGAATTGTATTGAAATGGCCGTGGTTATGGGTTAGGCCGGTTCTTGTTTTTTTTCAAAAACAAGTACCGGCTTGTGGGGATGTTAAATGTTAAATTAATTTATTTTGGCTCGAGTTCCAATAACTGAGCTTATATATATTTATTGGTTTTCTGATTTAATGAATTTATTTAATAAAGATTTTAATAATAATTAATTTTATACCAATAAAGTTCCACGGCCATTATTTTTATGCCAATATGTTTTTTCGTGTGTTTTTTATTTAGTCGTTAAGTTTTTTAGGTATAATATTTGGTAAGTGATTTGGGGAGTGGGCTACATGCAATCCCATGGATCATCGTTGGACATCGGGGAGACGGCATTACATCGCTGGAAATTAATTTTTTATTTTTTTATTTTTAAATAAAGGACTTGTCCAGCTGTGTCTGTGTGTTTTTTACAATTTTTTACACTACTTTGTGAAATGGTAGGGGTACAATGTACCCCTTACCAATTGACATAGGGGGGCCTGGATCTGGAGTTCCCCTTTGTTAAAGGGGGCTTCCAGATTTCGTTAACCCCTCCGCCCGCAGACCCCCACAACCACCGGGCAAGGGTTGTGGGAATGAGGCCCTTGTCCCCATCACCATGGGGACATCCTCCCCATGTTAAGGGCATGTGGCCTGGTACGGTTCAGGAGGGGGGGCGCTCTCTCGCCCCCCCTCTTTTCCTGCGGCCTGCCAGGTTGCGTGCTCGGATAAGGACCTGGTATGGAATTTGGGGGGGACCCCACGCCATTTTTTTATTATTTTGGTGGGGGTGCCCCTTAAAATCCATACCAGACCTGAAGGGTCTAGTATGGATTTTTGGGGGAACCTCACGCCATTTTAAAAAAAGTATATGGCGCGGGGTTCCCCTTAATATCCATACTAGACCTGAAGGGCCTTATATGGAATTTGGGGGGACCCCCACGCTTTTTTTTTGTTTGTTCTGGGTTCCCCTTAATATTCATACCAGACCCCAAGGGCCTGGTAATAAACTGGGGGGGAGGGCCTGACATTTTTTTCAATGACTTTGATCTGTATTGCCGGGACCCGGCAATTCATGAACGGCCGCGAGTAATTTTAAATTACTTTTTTTCCTTTAGAAATTTAATTTTGGTCAGGGACAGTTCTAAGCATGGGAAACGTGCTACTTTACAGGCATACTATACACACCCCCCAGGTACGAAATTTAAAGGAATATTTCACTTTTATTGTTTCACTTTAAGCATTAATAAAATCACTGCTCCCGAAAAAACTGCAGTTTTTAAAACTTTTTTTTTCATTGATACATGTCCTCTGGGGCAGGACCCAGGTCCCCAAACACTTTATATGACAATAACTTGCATATTAACCTTTAAAATTAACACTTTTGATTTCTCCCATAGACTTTTAAAGGTGTTCTGCGGCTTTTCAAATTTGCCGCGAACACCCCAAATTGTTCGCTGTTCGCCGAACGGGCGAACAGCCAATGTTCGAGTCGAACTCATGTTAGACTCGAACATAAAGCTCATCCCTAGTGATCACCTCTTTACACCCTACAAAAATACAAGGCAATTCCTGCTTTATCGTTTTTAAGAAGTAAAATTTAATAGAGAATCAATGCAATCTGGCAACTCAATAAATTTCATGCACCATAAGTCTAAAAATGCAGAGAGATTATGTTCCCCTGTTAACACCAAAACGCTGGTATGACATGCATTGCAATGTGAAAAATTGCATACATGCTGCAGCACAACACACCATGCACCAAACAAGAAAAAAAAGATGTCGCAAGGATTGGGACATCCAAAACGTTAATAGGAGAAAGGCATACACTGAGTGATAACCATAAGAATCCTAGATGGGAAATTGTGTATAAAAGTTATGTATATACATTAAATAAAAAGTCCCAGCTAAGTTCATAAGTCCAATGGGGTGCTATACCAGCACTAGTGGCAGGAGTGAAGCAGTTTCTGGAAAACAAATGAAAAAGGGCAAGGTGCGCCAGACTAAGTGCAGTATGTTGGATAAAAAGGGGATTCATCAGCTGAATGGTGTCTGTTTAATTCAAGCATGTAACTCCAGGAAACTCAGAACCGAAGAAAAAGTGGATACTTTGAACGTGCCAGATTGTCCCGAGTGCTGGTGAACTGGTTTGTTCACTGCGAGGCAGGGACCTGGCCGGCTTTCCCAACTACCCTGCTGTCACACCACTGCAGCTCGCTGGGATACAACCTTGGACTCAGCCTCAGACTACACCAGTAACCACGGACTTTCTTGGAGTTACATGCTTGAATTAAACAGACACTATGTGGGTAGCCATTCGGCTGATGTTTTAATAAATCCCCTTTTTATCCAACATACTGCACTTAGTCTCGCGCACCTTGCCGTTTTTCAATACACCATGCACCACACTGCTGTTCCGAGACATAAATTAAGTGACTCACAATGGGGTTGATTTATTAAAACTGGAGAGTGCAAAATCTGGTGCAGCTCTGCCTACAAACCAATCTCTTTCCAGGTTTTATTGCCAAAGCTGAAGAAGAATTGAACAAGCTGAAGTAAGAAGCTGATTGGCTACCATGCACAGCTGCACCAGATTTTGCACTCTCCAGTTTTAGTAAATCAACCCCTATGTGACGTTTCAAAAAAAAGTAAAAAAAAAAGAAAGAAAAAGAGTAAATACTATGATGATGCACCCTGCCAGACCTTGCACAAGACAGAAGGTAAAATGCTGTGTTCTACTGTGTAGGCTAGTGTAAATAAAGCCAAAACATATTCCAGGTGCATCAAAACAAGGGCATTCAAAGTTTAACAGTTAGCTTTCTTTCTTTAAAGTGATTGTAAAGTTTTTTTTTCTATTAACCTCCCTGGCGGTATGATTCTGTCAGATTTTAGGTGCTGAAAGCGGTACCTTTATTTTGCATGGAAATTTGGCGTTTTATATTGTAGGCCTGTAATTCTTAGGAATAACTCACTTAAATCTGTCCAAACAAGAGTCTAGTAGACATCCCGGGTATGATAAAGTTTGAAACACAAAATCATAAATTATAATATAATAAATAACTATAAATGATTATAACAAATAATAATATAATAATAATAAAAATTATTCAATAATGTAATCAAATCAAAAACACTGAAATTTGCTCAGTTGCAGAATTGTCACTGTCATTAGATTTAGTGTTTGATGATGAATTTCCCCACAAATCGCTATCGCTCAATTCTGCGAGTGATTCTAATTTATTATCGCTGTTTTCTAGATGGTCTAAAACCACTTTTGACATAAAGGGACACTTTTTGATTGCTATGGGTAATCTCCAGTTTCCAGGCAGAAAGAACAGTTTTTATAATATAAAACTGCATGCAGGGCACTGGACAGACCACTAGGGACAAAGGGGATGTGTAATTATTTGATACAGTACTGTAATCTGTAAGATTACAATATACTGTATCTATACTGTGTTTTTCACTTTTTGAATTTGGCGCCGAACTCCGTCCCCGTGCGTCGTAACGTCGCAGGGAACGGAGCTCGGCATCGAGCGAGACACGGCTGAATCGAGGGAGACACGGCTCGCACACACTGCAGGGAGACATCGCAGGATCCAGGGGACAAGGTAAGTAACTCTCCCTGGATTCTGCGATGCAGCCCGAGTCTGGCTCGGGGTTACCGCTTTTGGTAGTAAAAACCATTCTGCCGACGTAAATGTAAATGTACAGGAGGCGGTCGGCAAGTGGTTAAGCTATTGTCATTCAAATATTTCCATATTCTTAATAAGCAGTTAATACAATATAAAACAAGTGCCCTTACAGCCTTCTGTAGCTGCAGTAACTTTAATTCACTGTCAAAGTTTTCAAAAATATGGCAGAGTGGTAACCCACTACTGTAGTTGAGAAGAGAGCTGGGAGGAGATGAAGAAAGGATGCACACTTCCAGAATGAGGAGGAGACTACTTTCTTCAACTGAAGGCCTGAACTAAAGATGATGGAGGAAAATGTGGTAGAAGAAAAAACACTGAACTCTTGTGATTGCCTATATTTTGCCACCATTGTTTGTTTATTGCCCACATGTGGTAACAATTGCCCATATGTTATTTGTGTGTTGTAAAAATTGCCCATTTGTTGCCCATGTATTCTCATAGCTACTTGCTTGTCACCACGTACAGTATTGCCTGTTAATTTATCCAAGGCTTTGTATTCACGCAAATAACCATTTGCTGTCTACATGTTGTAAGTCTGCTGCCCACGTATTTTACAAATTCTCTCCTTTTTTTGTCTATATATTGGCTCGATTGCACACTTGCATGTTGCCATGCTTGCCCACTTGTTACCGACATCCTGTTATGATTTTAGTTGGGTTACCAACATTTCACATTGTACTGGTTTGACTTCAGAAAAAAAGAATTCCAATTGGACAGCTAGTTACGGCAAAGACAGATGCAAACTCAGCTGGAAATTTATAAATTATCTTCAGAAAATGTAATCCATTTTATTGGAATTATTTTAGAGGTTATGTATAATGCCAGTGTAGTTATACCGATGAAAAGCTTGTTGCTAAGCACTGGACAAACCTATTGTATTTATTTAAACGGTAGTTTAATTAGGATCTTGGAATCTGATTACATGATTTTTTTACCTCAGATAGCTGAGACTTTTTCTATTTAACCACTTAAGCCCCGGACCATTTTGTAGCTAAAGGACCAGAGGTGATTTCACAATTTGGCACTGCACTGCTTTAACTGGAAATTGTGCTGACATGCAGTGTTGTACCGAAACGAAATTTGTGTCCTTTTCTTCCCACAAATAGAGCTTTCTTTTAATGGTATTTGATTGCCTCTGCGATTTTTATTTTTTGCGATATAAACGGAAAAAGACTGAAAATTTTGAAAAAAAAAAGATATTTTCTACTTTTTGTTATAAGAAAAATCGAATAAACTCAATTTTTGGCATACAATGAGGCCAAAATGTATTCAGCCACATGTCTTTAGTAAAAAAAATGTCAATAAGCGTATATTTATTGGTTTGCGCAAAAGTTATAGCGGAGGAGTGAAATCAAAAATTTGCGCCCTTAGAAATCCTGAAGGCGGTGCTTGGTTTTCGGGGGCCCGTACGCAGCTAGGCTCCCAAAAAGTCCCACACATGTGGTATCCCCGTACTCAGGAGAAGCAGAAAAATTTATTTTGGGGTGCAATTCCACATATAACCATGGCATGTTTGAGCAATATATCATTTAGTAACAACTTTGTGCAAAAAAAAAAAAAAAATTGTCTTTTTTCCGCAACTTGTGTCAACATATAAAATATTCCATGGACTCAACATGCCTCACAGTATATAGCTTGGGGTGTCTACGTTCCAAAATGGGGTCATTTGGGGGGGGTTTTTAACTGTTCTGGCATTTTATACACAACATTAGGAAGCTTACATCCATTCTTCTAAGCACTTGAAGACAAAGCCCTTTCTGACACTTTTTGTTTACATGAAAACATATTTATTTTTTTGCAAGAAAATTATGTTGAACCCCCAAACATTATATATGTTTTTAAAGCAAAGGCCCTACAGATTAAAATGGTGGGTGTTGCATTTTTTTTTCCACACAGTATTTGCGCAGCGATTTTTCAAACGCAATTTTTAGGGAAAAAATACACTTTTTTTAATTTGAATGCACTAAAACACACTATATTGCCTAAATGTTTGATGAAATAAAAAATATGATCTTAGGCTGAGTACATAGATAGCAAACACGACATGCTTTAAAATTTTGCACAAACGCGCATTGGCGACAAACTACATACATTTTTAAAAGCCTTTAAAAGCCTTTACAGGTTACCATGTTAGATTTACAGAGGAGGTCTACTGCTAAAATGACTGCCCTCGACCTGACCTTTGCGGTTATACCTCACATGCATGGTGCAATTTCTGTTTACATATGACGCCAGACCCACGCTTGCGTTCGCCATTGCGCAAGAGCAGGGCAGGACAGGGGTGCTTTTTTTTTTATTTTTATTATTAATTTAGCTTTTTTATTTTATTTTTAAACTGTTCCTTCCATATTTTTTTTTTATCATTTTTATTGTTATCTCAGGGAATGTAAATATCCCCTATGATAACAATAGGTAGTGACAGGTACTCTTTTTTTGAAAAAAACTGGGGTCTATTAGACCCTAGATCTTTCCTCTGTCCTCAAAGCATCTGACCACACCAAGATCGGTGTGATAAAATGCTTTCCCAATTTCCCAATGGCGCTTTTTATATCCGGGGGGGGGACATTCCCTCCCACTGCTTGTAAAAGCAGTCCTGAGGCTAATTAGCCACTAGGATTGCTTTTATATGAAAGCCGGCCGCTGGCTGAAAAGAATGATACCAAGATGATACCTAAACCCACAGGCATCAATCTGGTACAGGGATGAGCCGAACACCCCCCTGTTCGGTTCGCACCAGAACCTGCGAACAGACAAAATGTTCGTGTAAACTTTAGAACCCTATTAAATACAATGGACTCGAACGTTCGAAATCTAAAGTGCTAATTATAAAGGCTTATATGCAAGTTATTGTCCTAAAAAGTGTTTGGGGACCCGGGTCCTGCCCCAGGGGACATGTATCAATGCAAAAAGAAGTTTTAAAAACGGCCGTTTTTTCGGGAGCAGTGATTTTAATAATGCTTAAAATGAAAAAATAAAAGTGAAATATTCCTTTAAATTTCGTACCTAGGGGGTGTGTATGATATGCATGTGAAGTGGCGCATGTTTCCCGTGCTTAGAACTGTCCCTGCAAAAAATGTCATTTTTGAAAGAAAAAAAGTCTTTTAAAACTGACTCGCGGCTATTAATGAATTGTCGGCTCCCGGCAATACATACAAAAGTCATTGATAAAAAAAAAAAAAAAAGCGTGGGGGTTCCCCAGAATTCAATTACCAGGCCCTTCAGGTCTGGAATGGATATTAAGGGGAACCCCGCCGCAAATTAAAAAAAAATTGACGTGGGGTTCCCCCAAATATCCATTCCAGGCCCTTCAGATCTGGCATTGGTTTTAAGGGGAACTCCACCCCAAATTTTAAAAAAATGGCGTGGAGTCCCCCTAAAAATCCATACCAGACCCCTTATCCGAGCACGCAACCTGGCCGGCCGCAGGGGAAAAGGGGGGGACGAGAGAGCGGCCCCCCCTCCCTCCTGAACCGTACCAAGCCACATGCCCTCAACATGGGGAGGATGTCCCCATGTTGATGGGGACAAGGGCCTCATCCCCACAACCCTTGCCCGGTGGTTGTGGGGGTCTGCGGGCGGGGGGCTTATCGGAATCTGGAAGACCCCTTTAACAAAGGGGACCCCCAGATCCCGGCCCCCCTATGTGAATTGGTAAGGGGTACATTGTACCCCTACCATTTCACGAAGAAACCTTAAAAAAATGTTTAAAAAAAACACACAAACACCTTGAAAAAGTCCTTTATTTAAAAAAAAACAAAAAAAACATTCCAGCGGTGAAATCCAGTGTCCCGCGGCGATCCCGATGTCCAGCGCTGTCCTTTATTGGTTGTGCCTGAGCGGACCTGATGGGGAACTCCCTCTCAGTATTTTAAATGTATAGACCCGCCCCTTCTAAAGTTCCCCATCAGGTCCGCTCAGCGGACCAGATGCGGAACATGAGAAGGGGCGAGTCTATACATGTATTGCCAAAGTGAGAGCAGTTCCCCATCAGGTCCGCCCCCTCGGTATGTCGGACCCGCCTACGTCATTGGCTTGAGCGGGGAACTTCCTTCACTATGTAAATTTAAATTACACAGTGAAGGAAGTTCCCCGCTCAAGCCAATGACGTAGGCGGGGTCTGACATACCGAGGGGGCGGACCTGATGGTGAACTTTAGAAGGGACGGGTCTATACATTTAAAATACTGAGAGGGAGTTCCCCATCAGGTCCGCTCAGGCACAACCAATGAAGGACAGCGCTGGACATCGGGATCGCCGCGGGACACTGGATTTCAGCGCTGGAATGTTTTTTTTTTTATTATTATTTTAAATAAAGGACTTTTTCAAGGTGTTTGTGTGTTTTTTTTAACATTTTTTTACGCTTTCTTCGTGAAATGGTAGGGGTACAATGTACCCCTTACCAATTCAAATAGGGGGGGCCGGGATCTGGGGGTCCCCTTTGTTAAAGGGGTCTTCCAGATTCCGATAAGCCCCCCGCCCGCAGACCCCCACAACCACCGGGCAAGGGTTGTGGGGATGAGGCCCTTGTCCCCATCAACATGGGGACATCCTCCCCATGTTGAGGGCATGTGGCTTGGTACGGTTCAGGAGGGAGGGGGGGGCGCTCTCTCGTCCCCCCCTTTTCCCCTGCGGCCGGCCAGGTTGCGTGCTCGGATAAGGGGTCTGGTATGGGTTTTTAGGGGGACTCCACGCCATTTTTTTAAAATTTGGGGTGGAGTTCCCCTTAAAATCCATGCCAGATCTGAAGGGCCTGGAATGGATATTTGGCGGAACCCCACGTCAAATGTTTTTTAAATTTGCGGCGGGGTTCCCCTTAATATCCATTCCAGACCTGAAGGGCCTGGTAATTGAATTCTGGGGAACCCCCACGCTTTTTTTTTTTTTTTTTATCAATGACTTTTGTATGTATTGCCGGGAGCCGACAATTCATTAATAGCCGCAAGTCAGTTTTAAAAGACTTTTTTTCTTTCAAAAATGACATTTTTTGCAGGGACAGTTCTAAGCACGGGAAACATGCGCCACTTCACATGCATATCATACACACCCCCCAGGTACGAAATTTAAAGGAATATTTCACTTTTATTTTTTCATTTTAAGCATTATTAAAATCACTGCTCCCGAAAAAACGGCTGTTTTTAAAACTTCTTTTTGCATTGATACATGTCCCCTGGGGCAGGACCCGGGTCCCCAAACACTTTTTAGGACAATAACTTGCATATAAGCCTTTATAATTAGCACTTTAGATTTCTCCCATAGATCTTTCGAATTTGCCGCGAACACCCCAATTTGTTCGCTGTTCGGCGAACGGGCGAACAGGCAATGTTCGAGTCGAACATGAGTTCGACTCGAACTCGAAGCTCATCCCTAATCTGGTATAACCATTCAAAGTCCAGCAACATACCAGTACGTTGCTGGTCCTTGTTGGACATGTATTGTAATCTTTTTTTTTCATGCAGCCTGTTGGCTGAATGAAAAAAAGAGATTGATCGGTGGGTATGCCCACCATTAGAATACCGCCCTTCATCCACCCACTTCTAATGATGGGCATACATGCACCATTTATATATGCCGAAGCATGTGGGCATCTTCCCGCAAAAGTTATGCCGCGTACACATGGTCAGACTTTTCCACGGGCAAGCCTCCGTCGGAATTTTGACCGTATGTACGCGGCATTAGGAGCAAAATCGCTCCTCCGCCCCTGCTGCCCCAATGCTTCGGCATATATGCTTTTTTTTTTTAACTGTGGTGGTGAAATCACCTCCTACAGCACTGGAGTCGCAGGGATCAGGCCTGTCTCTACGAACGCTGCAGTTATGTGTGTTGTGTTTTGTAAGTGACAGCGATCGATCGATACTGCACTTGGGTGGCCTGGGCTGGACGGAGGGGCAAAACGCAGGTGCTAGCAGGTATCTGGGCTGATCCCGCTAACACTGCGTTTTTGGGAACCCTAAAATGCTGGGGAAGCTAGTATAGATCTGATCAGATATTGATCAGATATTGATATGCGTCACGCGTGGGTGTTGGCGTTACTGGCACTAACCTGACGCTGCCTGGGGTGTGACGCAGGGCTAACTAGGTGCAATTAGGGGGTTAAAACCTTTATTAGATAATATATGGGGGTACCTGACGCTATAAAAACCTGCGGCGAACCTAAAAAAAGTAACTGGCTATCTATCGGCACCAGCATAACTAATACAGCGATCTGAAAAACGATCGCTTAGTGACACTGGCAAAAGGGGGTGAAAGGGTTACCAGGGGGGGGCGATCAAGGGGTTAAACCTTTATTAGGTAATATATGGGGGTACCTGACGCTATAAAAACCTGCGGCGAACCTAAAAAAAATAACTGGCTACCTATCGGCATCACCGACAATAAGACAGCGATCAGAAAAACGATCGCTTAGCGACAGTGGTGATAGGGGGTGAAAGGGTTACCTGGGGGGCGATCAAGGGGGTTAAACCTTTATTAGGTAATATATGGGGGTACCTGACGCTATAAAAACCTGCGGCGAACCTAAAAAAAATAACTGGCTACCTATCGGCATCACCGACAATAAGACAGCGATCAGAAAAACGATCGCTTAGCGACAGTGGTGATAGGGGGTGAAAGGCTTACCTGGGGGGCAATCAAGGGGGTTAAACCTTTATTAGGTAATATATGGGGGTACCTGACGCTATGAAAACCTGCGGCGAACCTAAAAAAAATAACTGGCTACCGATCGGCATCACCGACAATAAAATAGCGATCAGAAAAATGATCGCTTAGCGACAGTGGTTCTAGAGGGTGAAAGGGTTATCTGGAGGGCGATAAAGGGGGTTAAACCTTTATTAGGTAATATATGGGGGTACCCGACGCTATAAAACCTGTGGCAAACCTAAAAAAAAAACTGGCTACCGATCGGTATCACGACAATAAAACAGCGATCAGAAAAACGATCGCTTAGCGACAGTGGTGCTAGGGGGTGAAAAGGTTATCTGGGGGGTTATCAGGGGGTTAAACCTTTATTAGGGGGGTTAGGGGGCTACACTGGACCTAAAACTAAACTGTAGTGACACTTTTACAGTCACAAATGTCACTGATTGCAGTGATCAGTAAATAAATGGTCTCTGCAATCAGTGACACTGTGACTGGGGGCTGGCTGGTGATCTGGGGGTGTCTGGGGGGGCCTGGGGGGGCGATTTATGTTCCTATATGTCCTGGTGTCAGTGTGCTGTTTGTGCACTAACCTGTGTGTCTTCTCTTGTACGGCGCTCGGTATATGTGAGCGCCGCATGAGAGATGACATCACTTCCTCTGCCTGTGTAAACATTACACAGCAGAGGAAGCTTTCTCATTCGCCGGGAGCGATCGCGAGGGGGTGGCCGGAATCGAACGGCCGTCCCCTCATCCCGGATCGCTCCCGAACAATTAACGACCGCTCACTGTATAGAAGGGGGGTCCGATGGGACCCCCCAACTATACAAAGGCAGTCACGTACCGGTACGTGACTTTGCCTGTCGGTGCCATTCTGCCGACGTATATATACAGTGGGCGGTCGTTAAGTGGTTAAAGCGGAACTTCAGTTATTTTTTCATCTTTCCATCTAATAAATCTTCTGCCCTTGTTGTTTTAACTTTGGATAGTAAAACATTTTTTTTCTACCAGTAAATACCTTATACAGCCCACTTCCTGTTTCTTGTCTGGAAAAAAAGCCTAGGCTTTTGACATCTTGCACAGCTCTCTCTCTCACTCTCCTGAGAGTTTTCCAGGAAGGGAGGGGGGTGAGCCATAAGAGGGCCAATGAGAGCTGCAGAGCTGGAGGTGTGCCTCTGTGTGTCTGTGTAAATCCAGGAAGTGAACAGGCAGCAGCTTAAGCTGCCCACAGTTAAAATGGCTGCAGCCAGACTCAGTGGAGGGAGATTTCTGCAGCATATTTGACAAGTACAGAATCACAGTACCGTATATACTCGAGTATAAGCCGAGTTTTTCAGCCCTTTTTTTTAGGGCTGAAAGTATAGCCCTCGGCTTATACTCGAGTCAGTACCTGAAAATCTTCTTATTCCGCGGCCGGCGTCCATTGTTTAAATCTCGCGGCTTTCTTCTGGTCCCTTCCGCGATAGGCGTTTCCAGCAAACACTGTGTTGAGTGTTGCGCCTATCATGGACGTTCTCTTGTCCGACGTCCGTGATTGGCGGAACACTGAACACAGTGCCTGCTGGGAAACGGAGTCCGAAAATGAGAGGATCTCCGTGATAGGCGCAACACTCAACACAGTGTTTGCTGGAAACGCCTATCACGGAAGGGACCAGAAGAAAGCCACGAGATTTAAACAATGGACGCCGACCGCTGAATAAGAAGATTTTCAGGTACTGACTGACTCGGGCACAGTAAGGTGGCAATGGGCACAGTGAGGTGGCAATGGGCACAGTAATGTTGGGCAATTGGCACAGTAAGGTTGGGCAATTGGCAGAGTGAGGTGGCAATGGGCACATTCCCCCCCCAGGCTTATACTCGAGTCAATAAGTTTTCCCAGTTTTTTGTGGTAAAAGTAGGTACCTCGGCTTATACTCGGGTCGACTTATACTCGAGTATGTACGATAAACATAAAATAATATTCAAAGTGGTTGGAGGGAAGCTTCAGAATGGCAAAGATGTTTTTATTACAAATTATGTGAGCAGACTGCAGTTCCTCTTTAAGAAACACATTATAGAATCGAAGACTTAAAAAGACTATAAATCCTAAATGCTCAGAAAAATGAGACAATACAATGTCAAAATAAAAGCATATCTAACGCCATAATATTATTTATTTTTTTGTGAGGGAGTTAAAACTCTGTCAGGTCGTTATTGCTGTTTCGCTGGGAAAATTTACCCATGCACTTCAAAGCCCAATTCCAGGAAAAACATTTTTTGTTCTAGGACTCTACAAGACAGTCAGCCTCATAGAACCCTTATGCAGGAATAATTAGAAATATTTAAGGTAAATGATTTTTTCATGATTTTATCTAAAGCATTTCTTGTGTAAGTATGTAATCTGTTTAGCATTTTTTTACATTATAAAAATGCAGAAAATTATGAAATGTATTTATAAAATTATAAAGTTATTCATAAACCTCCAACAGTTTGTGTCTGCATTTGTGGGATGTGTGTTTCAAATGTATTTGTTTTTCATTTTATACTAATCGATTTTTGTATTAAATTTTTTATTTAATTTTTATGGTTCACTTTAATTACTGTCTTTTATTTGAAAATTTACAAAAGAAGTTGTGAAAATTCCATTTTATAGGGACCCTCACTTGGAGATCAGGGACATAGCCTCTAATGTTCTCTGTCAGCACCAGGTACCCCATTGACCTTGAAGTTAGAAATGCTCAGAAATTCAGTTCTGTGTTTTATAGAAGCAATCAAGCAACATTGTAGCTGCTGGACACCTTCAATAATTTCCAGAGAGGCCATGCTTTAGGCCGGGTTCACACTGGGGCGACAAACGCTCCGACATTGGGAGCGCATGTCGCATGACGTGTGAAAATCAATGTTTCCCTATGGGAGCCGTCTTAACTGGTCCGACACATGTCGGTCCGACTTTGAGAATGCTCCCTGTACTACTTTGGTCCGACTTTGATCCGACTTCAGCCCATTGACTATCATTGAAGTCGGATCAAAGTCGGACCACAGTCTTGCATGATCCGACATTGGCATGCGACTTGTGCTCTGCTGCTCTTGAGGGGGAACTCCAGGCCAAATTTTAAATAAAAAACCGGCATGGGTTCCCCCTCCAGGAGCATACCAGGCCCTTGGGTCTGGTCAGGATTTGAAGGGGAACCCCTACGCCGAAAAAACGGCCAAAATCCAAACCAGACCCTTATCCGAGCACGCAACCTGGCAGGCCGCAGGGGAAGAGGGGGGGACGAGAGAGCGTCCCCCCTCCCTCCTGAACCATACCAGGCCGCATGCTCTCAACATGGAGGGTTTGGTGCTCTGGGGCAGGGGGGGCGACCTGCGGCCCCCCCACCCCAAAGCACCCTGTCCCCATGTTGATGAGGACAGGGCCTCTTCCCGACAACCCTGGGCGTTTGTTGTCGGGGTCTGCGGGCGGGGGGCTTATCGGAATCCGGGAGCCCCCCTTTAATAAGGGGGCCCCCAGATCCCGGCCCCCCACCCTATGTGAATGAGTATGGGGTACATCGTACCCCTACCCATTCATCTGGTGGAAAAAAAAATGTCAATAAAAAACACACACAGCTTTTTTAATTAATTTATTGCACAGCTCCAGGGGGTCTCCGCGCTCTCCGGTTCTTTCTTCTGCCTGGCCTCCGCTATCTCCTTCCAGCTCTTTTGCTAGCGGGGCCCGGTCTTCTCCGTCGCCTTCTTCTTCTCCCGCTCTCCGGTTCTTCTCTCGCTCTCCGGTTCTTTCTTCCGCCGGGCCTCTGCTATCTTCTTCCAGCTCTTTTGCTAGCGGAGGCCCGGTCTTCCCGTCGTCTCGTCCGGCTCTCCGTTGTCCTTCTGCCGGCCCCTCCACTATCTTCTTACAGCTCTTTTGCTAGTGGGGGGGCTGGTCTTCCCGTCGCCGTCTTCTTCCCTCTTCTCCTCTTCGATGTTGACTTGTCGCTTCCTCCCGCTGTAATACTGGCTGTTCGCTCCGTTCCGAATTAATATAGGCTTCTCATGACGTCACAGTCACATGCTCCGGGTGGCCCCGGAGCATGTGACTGTGACGTCATGGGAGCATGTGACTGTGACATCATGAGAAGCCTATATCAATCGCCGTGCACCGCAACACCCAGCATTAGAGCGGGAGGAAGCGACGTGTCAACATCGAGAAGGAGAAGAGGGAAGAAGACGCCGACGGCGACGACGGGAAGACCGGCCCCTCCACTAGCAAAAGAGCTGGAAGAAGATAGTGGAGGGGCCGGCAGAAGGACAACGGAGAGCCGGACGAGACGACGGGGAAGACCGGGCCTCCGCTAGCAAAAGAGCTGGAAGAAGATAGCGGAGGCCCGGCGGAAAGAAGAAAGAACTGGAGAGCGGGAGAAGAAGAAGGCGACGGAGAAGACCAGGCCCCGCTAGCAAAAGAGCTGGAAGAAGATAGCAGAGGCCCGGCGGAAGGAAGAAAGAACTGGAGAGCACGGAGACGACACCGGAGACCCCCGAAGTCGGAAGAAGACCCCCGGAGCTGTGCAATAAATTACTTTAAAAACCTGTGTTGTGTTTTTTTTCTTGACATTTTTTCCCACCAGGTGAATGGGTAGGGGTACGATGTACCCCATACTCATTCACATAGGGTGGGGGCCGGGATCTGGGGGCCCCCTTATTAAAGGGGGCTCCCAGATTCCGATAAGCCCCCCGCCCGCAGACCCCGACAACCAACGGCCAGGGTTGTCGGGAAGAGGCCCTGTCCTCATCAACACGGGGACAGGGTGCTTTGGGGTGGGGGGGCACAGGTCGCCCCCCTGCCCCAGAGCACCAAACCCTCCATGTTGAGGGCATACGGCCTGGTACGGTTCAGGAGGGAGGGGGGCCGCTCTCTAGTCCCCCTCTTCCCCTGCGGCCTGCCAGGTTGCGTGCTCGGATATGGGTCTGGTTTGGATTTTGGGGGGACCCCACGCCGTTTTTTCGGCGTAGGGGTTCCCCTTAAAATCCAGACCAGACCTAAGGGCCTGGTATGCTCCTGAAGGGGGAACCCATGCCGTTTTTTTATTTAAAATTTGGCATGGAGTTTCCCCTCAAGATTCATAACAAACACAGTGCCTGCTATTGGCGGGGATCCAAGTCGGATCCCCGTTCATTGAAAGTCGGACATATGTCGGCTTCATGTCGCGGGGCAAAGTCGGATCCAAAGTAGGACGGCTGTCGTGTCGCACTAGTGTGAACCCAGCCTTAAAACTAAAGTGGCCCTGCTATTCCACCTGAGAGCTTTAATTAACCTTTCAACTGCTATGAACTTATGTAATTGGCTTCCTAAGGGGAAGGACAGCCATGGTATGTGCAATGGGTTTAAACTCACATTAACAATTAAAGCCAAACTCCTGCCAAAACTTTTTTTTTTAGGCTTTGGATACAGTGGGGAAGCTTTTTTTTTTATGTGTCCCCATTTAGAACAGTTCCCTTCACTTTCTGTCAGGACCAGAAATATATATACCGTATTTTTCGGACCATAAGGCGCACTTAAAATCCTTTTACTTTCTCAAAAATCGCCAGTGCGCCTTATACTGCGGTGCGCCTAATGTATGGATGGATTCGTAGTCGGGAGGTACGGCCATCGTAGTCAGGAGGTACGGCCATCGTAGTCAGGAGGTGTGTGTAGAGGTGTGCACATTCATTCGTTCATTTTCTATACCCGCTGCCCCAAAAATGGCTCCTGGTAAGAGACATGCTTACGAAGCGGATTTCAAACTCAATGCTGTCAGTCACGCAGTACAACATGGAAATAGAGCAGCTGCGAGAGAATTCAACATTAATGAATCTATCGTACGGAAGTGGAGGAAGCAAGAAGACGCCCTGCGCCAGGTAAAGAAGACCAAACTGAGTTTCCGAGGGCACAAAGTGAGGTAGCCACAGTTGGAGGACAAAATCGAACAGTGGGTTATTGAACAGAGAACCGCAGGTAGAAGCGTCTCTACTGTCTCTATTCGACTCAAAGCAACAGCGATAGCAAGCGACATGAAGATCAACGACTTTCGAGGAGGTCCTTCTTGGTGCTTCCATTTTATGAAAAGGCGTAATCTCTCCATCCGCACAAGAACTACTGTCTCGCAGCAACTGCCAAAGGATTACAAAGAAAAGCTGGCCATTTTCCGCACCTACTGCACGAACAAGATCAACGAAAAGAAGATTCGGCCAGAACACATCACCAACATGGACGAGGTCCCCCTCACGTTTGATATCCCTGTAAACCGTACTGTCGAGAAAACAGGGACCAGTACGGTATCTATTCGCACTACAGGAAACGAGAAGTCGTCCTTCACTGTCGTTCTCGGTTGCCAGGCTAATGGCCAGAAACTGCCACCCATGGTCATTTTCAAGAGGAAGACTTTGCCAAAAGAAAAGTTTCCGGTTGGCGTCATCATTAAGGCTAACCCAAAGGGCTGGATGGACGAGGAGAAGATGAGTGAGTGGCTTAGAGAGGTTTACGTCAAGCGACCGAATGGCTTTTTCCACCAATCTCCTTCCCTATTGATCTACGACTCCATGCGCGCCCATCTGACCGATTCTGTCAAAGCCCAAGTGAAGAAAACAAATTTGTTGCTTGCCGTCATTCCGGGTGGATTAACCAAAGAACTCCAGCCGCTAGATATTGGTGTCAACAGGTCGTTTAAAGTTAAATTGCGAGCTGCGTGGGAGCATTGGATGACAGAAGGCGAACACACATTCACCAAGACAGGAAGGCAACACCGGGCGAGTTAAGCCACTATCTGCCAGTGGATCGTGGATGCCTGGGCGAAGGTATCAGTCTCCAGTGTCATCCGAGCTTTCAGGAAGGCCGGAATCATCACCGAACAGCTAGGTAACAGCAACGAGACTGACTCGGATAATGATAACGATGATAACGAGAGGGATCCGGGCATGCTTGATGCCGAAATCGCCCAACTGTTAAACTCAGACACCGAAGATGAAGAATTTGATGGATTTGAGGTAGAGGAATAAACTGAAAAAGTGAGTGTATTGTTTTGTATTTTATATAACTGAACAATGTTGAGAGTTATTGTTATTGTGAAAGAGTTGAATAAAGTTTGACTTATCAGACTTATCAGAGTTTTGTTTCATTTAATGCGCCTTATAACCCGGTGCGTCTTATGTACGAACATAAACCCGTTACCAGTCGATCATTGTTGTTGCGCCTTATAACCCGGTGCGCCTTATGGTCCGAAAAATACGGTATATATATATTTTTATGCCCAGCATCAAAAGGCATATCAGTATTAATAAAGCGATCAGAATCAGAGTCAGGAAATGGGTTCACCCTCCTTCATGGAAGTGAAAAAAAGAGTGTACATAGGGTAAATATGATAAAAGGATCATATTTTTATTGCCCTATCTAGCATTTTACCACAGCCTGTCAGGAATCCTAAAAGTAGTGCTGTGCTGTCATGGATATACCTAGTAGTAAATGTCCATTTGCAAAATTAATATATAAAAACATATATTTATATATGCAGCGGGGTCCCCATATTTGGGGCCGCTATATTTGAAATTTAGGGGGTAGCCTGAGCCATAGTTTGGCTCAGGCTGTTGAATTTCCTAAAATTGGACTCTGCTCTGCTGTGGTGTTGCCTGGGTGTATAGTTCCCCTTTGACCTGTAGGTGGCATTGTTGCCCAGGTCTCGGGTCGAACCACAGGTGACATTGTGGTGTGATTGGGTGTCCTCTCTTAGCGGTTGTACAGTAGGCATGGTCTACCTGCTGTGCATGCCGGGAGAGGGTACTTAAGGGGCAGACGCCATTGGGTCTGGGTCTTAGTCCTCAGCACGTACCCCACCTTTGGTGGCCCTCATGGCCAGGGGTGTGTGTGAATGTGCTGGGTCCCGGGCACCTTTAGCCCGAGGCCCCATCGTTCCAGGTAGGCCCAGTACCTTTGACTGAGGCCTACAACCAAGCAACGGAATCCCTGGGTGCCTGTGGGAGGGTGACCCGCTCTGAAGGAGAGGCAACCGGGGGAGGACCTTTCTAAGGGGATCGGTGAAGGATGTCGCCGTCTCGGGATAGGCCTGGTTACCTGTCAGAGGGAAGGATTCTGTGATACACCTTAAGCTCTTGTAACATGCCCCATTGGCACCTATGGTCTCTAGTTACAAGTGCTGGAAAGTTCGGGACTTAGGAGCTAAAAAGGTTCTGTGGCAGAGGATCTTCCTAATATGTCTCTAGGAGAAACAAAGCTAAAGTAATTGTTCGTGCTTCACTCTGGCTAGGACCGTGAGAGGGATCAATCCGGGTGAGCAAAACCCACTCAGGCTTGAGTGGCGACGAGGGTAAATAAGTGCTGCGTGCCTGAACCTGCCTCCCTATCCAACTCTATCTCTATCTTCAACTTTCCTACTAAGTTACTAGCAAAGAGAAAATAAATTTGACTGTTGGAGTTTAACACTGTCTGGACATTGACCTTCTTATTAGAGAAAATAGACTTTTTCCTACACTCTAGGGACGAGAACCAGCGGAGGGAGGTAACTCGCTGCAGGACCCAAAAACTGTTAACACCGCTCACCCTCTACAAAATGGAGGAAACTGGGCATGTGGCATGGTGTGTCCTATCCTGCAAGTGGAGGTAAGCAGGACAGGGATCTGTGTGCTACATATATATTATAAATATATGTACAGTATTTAGTGTATGCAGATAAACTTGCAAAGGGTGAGCAAAATAACATTGACCAACAACTGTTAGTTTAATTGCAATGAGGCCTCTAAAATCTGTCCAATAAAATACAATTGTTCTTACAGAAAACCATTGTATTGCTTTGAGAAAACCATTGTTATTTATGGTGGATATGATGCAATACCAGTTTTCATCACTGGGTGATGCAGCAGGTTAACATTTTGGCTAGAGAGTAGAGACCACAGTTCTCCTGAAAATTTTGAAGATGCTAGCAAGTGGAAGGCATTCCTTATATAGGTAGTTATTTTTATAATAGAAATACACATTAAAAAGTTTTTACATCACCACCTCTGACCCATTCATATATGCACTACTCTTTGTCTGCTTCCAAACCCTTCTGTCCTAAGTAAGGTTTTAAAAAGTAACTCCTCTTTTGTTGAGAAAAAATCTCCTCTGGATGATTAATGTACTCTACAGGCATTTTTTAATAAATATTGTATCAGATTCTTACCTGTTTCTGGTTGAAAGAAGTAACTTTTTGTTTCACCATGTCCTTTGCAGACTGATTCTGAGTTGGAAGGGTTGATTTCTTTTTATAATGGGATGGTTCACTGAGAGTGTTCTAATAAAAAAAGCTGCAGGATTTTCATTCTTTAGAAATATTTTATCCTTGGGGAGTATCTCACCAAAACTGTGATTCCTATTGCAGGGGGTATCTAAAATTTGACTTTTCTTAGTGCAGACTCCTGGGAAAACCAGTGAGCCAACCACACAAGCAGGAACTTACTTTTTTTGGGGGTGGGGGGCATTTTGTACACCAGTGATGTACATAGCACTTCCAGGTTGCCATATTGAATTAAGTTTTACAAAATATTACAGCAGCTGCAGACTGAAAAAGAAAAGTCATTATTTAATAACATGAAACACGGCTAATGTGTAAGGTAAAGTCTACAGGATTGGAAATATCAGTTTGTAAATGGATAGCAAACTGTCTAAAAGACAGAATTCAGAGAGTAGTGGTTAATGATTCTTACTCTGAATGGTCTAAGGTTCTCAGTGGTGTACCCCGAGGTTCAGTGCTGGGACCCTTACATTTTAATATCTTTATAAATGATTAGGGATGAGCTTCGAGTTCGAGTCAAACTCATGCTCGATTCAAACATTGCCTGTTCGCCCGTTCGCCAAACAGCGAACAATTTGAGGTGTTCGCGGCAAATTCGAAAAGGCGCGGAACACCCTGTAAAAGTCTATGAGAGAAATCTAAAGTGCTAATTTTAATGGCTTATATGCAAGGTATTGTCATAATAAGTGTTTGGGGACCCGGGTCCTGCACCAGGGGACATGTATCAATGCAAAAAAAAGTTTTAAAAACAGCCGTTTTTTTGGGAGCAGTGATTTTAATAATGCTTAAAGTGAAACAATAAAAGTGAAATATTCATTTAAATTTTGTACCTAGGGAGTGTGTATAGTATGCCTGTAAAGTAGCGCTTGTTTTCCATGCTTAGAACTGTCCCTGCACAAAGTGTCATTTCTGAAGGAAAAAATGTAATTTAACCACTTCGCGCCCGGGCCATATGAAAAAGATGTCCGCAAAGCGGTCATCAATTGCTGATAGGACATCTATGGACGTCCTCCCATTTACTTCCGCGATGCGCGCCACCGCAGGCGCGCATCGGGGAAAAGCTGTGCCCGCCGTGTCAGGCGGGTGCCGATGCGCGTGCCTGGCGGCCGCGATGTCCGCCAGGTACGAGCGATCGGCTGTCACATAGCCAGGGACGTGGATCTCTGTGTAAACACAGAGATCCACGTCCTGTGAGGGAGAGGAGACGGATGGTGTGTCCCTTGTACATATGGACAACCATCAGTCACCTCCCCCAGTCAGTCTCCTCCCCCCACGGTAAGAACATCTAGCAGGGAACATATTAACCCCTTGATCGCCCCCTAGTGGTTAACCCCTTCCCTGCCAGTCACATTTATACACTAATCAGTGCATATTTATAGCACTGTTCGCTGTATAAATGTGAATGGTCCCAAAAATGTGTCAAAAGTGTCCGATGTGTCCGCCATAATGTCACAGTCACAAAAAAAAATCGCAGATCGACGCCATTACTAGTAAAAAAATAAAAAAATAAAAAAAAATAATCATAATTCTATTCCCTATTTTGTAGGCGCTATAACTTTTGCGCAAACCGATCACTATACGCTTATTGCGATTTTTTTTTTTTTACCTAAAATATGTAGAATACGTATCGGCCTAAACTGAGGAAAAAAATGTATTTATTTTTTTAAAAAATGGGATGTTAATTATAGCAAAAATTTAAAAATATTGTGTTTTTTTTAAATTGTCGCTCTATTTTTGTTTATAGCGCAAAAAATAAAAACCGCAGAAATGATCAAATACCACTAAAAGAAAGCTCTATTTGTGACGTCAATTTTGTTTGGGAGCCACGTCGCACGACCGCGCAATTGTCATTCAAAGCGTGACGGCGCTGAAACCTGAAATTTCGCCTGGGCAGGAAGGGGGTTATGTGCCCAGTTGTCAAGTGGTTAAAAGCACTTGTGGCTATAATGAATTGTCGGCTCCCGGCAATACAGAGAAAAGTAATTGCTAAAAAAAATCTTTCAGGTCTGGTATGGATTTTTAAGGGGAACTCCACGCCAAATTTAAAACAAAAATGGCATGGAGTTCCCCCCAAAAATCCATACTAGACCCTTTATCCGAGCACGCAACCTGGCAGGCCGCAGGAAAAGAGGGGGGGACGAGAGAGCGCCCCCCCCTCCTGAACCATACCAGGCCACATGCCCCCAACATGGGGAGGATGCTTTGGGGGTCTGTGACCCCTCAAAGCACCATGTTCCCATGTTGATGGGGACAAGGGCCTCATCCCCACAACACTTGCCCGGTGGTTGTGGGGGTCTGCGGGCGTCCCCCCTCTTTTCCTGCGGCCTACAAGGTTGCGTGCTCGGATAAAGGGTCTGGTATGGATTTTTGGGGGGAACTCCACGCCATTTTTTTTTTTAAATTTGGCTTGGAGTTTCCTTTAAAATCCATACCAGACCTTAAGGGTCTGGTATGGATATTTGGGGGGAACCCCATGTAAAAAAAAAAAATTTGACGCAGGGTCCCCCTTAATATCCATACCAGACCTAAGGGGCCTGGTAATTGAATTTGGGGGGACCCCCACGCATTTTTTTTTTTTATCAATGACTTTTCTCTGTATTGCCGGGAGCCGACAATTCATTATAGCTGCGAGTGCTTTTAAATGACTTTTTTCCTTCATAAATGACAGTTCTAAGCACGGGAAACAAGCGCTGCTTTACAGGCATACTATACTTTAAAGGAATATTTCACTTTTATTGTTTCACTTTAAGCATTATTAAAATAACTGCTCCCGAAAAATTGGCAGTTTTTATTTAAAACTTTTTTTTGCATTGATACATGTCCCCTGGGGCAGGACCCGGGTCCCCAAACACATTTAATGACAATAACTTGCATATAAGCCTTTAAAATTATCACTTTAGATTTTTCATGTTCGAGTCCCATAGACTTTAACAGTGTTCGGATGTTCGAACAAATTTATTGCCTGTTCGCAAGTTCTGGTGCGAACCAAACTGGGGGGTGTTTGGCTCATTCCTATAAATGATATTGGGTCTGGGATTAAAAATATAATTTCAGTCTTTGCAGATGACACCAAACTATGCAGTAGAAAAACGTCCTTACAGGATGTCTCCAATTTACAAGCCGACCTCAATGCACTGTCTAATTGGGCGACTATTTGGCAGATGAGGTTTAATGTTGATAAATGTAAAGTTATGAACTTGGGGGCTAAGAATATGCATGCATGATACATACTAGGGGGAGTACAACTGGAGGAATCCATAGTGGAGAAGAATTTGTGGGTTTTGGTAGATCATAAGCTCAATAATAACATGCAATGCCAAGCTGCGGTTTCCAAAGAGAGCAAAGTCCTTTCTTGTATTAAGAGGGGTATGGACTCCAGAGAGAGAGAGAGAGATATCATTCTGTCCCTGTTCAAATCATTAGTAAGACCTCATCTGGAATATGCAGTTCAGTTTTGGGCACCAGTTCTCAAAAAGGATATCGGGGAACTGGAGAAAGTGCAGAGAAGGGAAACAAAACTGATAAGAGGCACAGAGGAGCTCAGCTATGAGGAAAGATTAGAGGAACTGAATTTATTCTCTCTTGAGAAGAGATGATTAAGGGGGGATATAATCAACATGTACAAATATATAAGGGGTCCATATACTGTAGTGAACTTGGTGTGGAGTTATTCACTTTACAGTCAACACAGAGGACAAGGGGGCACTCTTTACGCCTAGAGGAAAAGAGATTTAATCTCCAAATATGGAAAGGTTTCTTCACAGTGAGAGCTGTGAAAATTTGGAATAGGCTCCCTCCAGTGGTGGTTCTGGCCAGCTCAGTAGATTGCTTTAAAAAAGGTCTGGATTCTTTCCTAAATGTACATAATATAACTGAGTACTAACATTTATAGGTAAAGTTGATCCAGGGAAAATCCGATTGCCTCTTGGGGGTCAGGAAAGGATTCTTTCCCCTGCTGTAGCAAATTGGATCATGCTTTGCTGTTTTTTTTTTGCCTTCCTCTGGACCAACTGTGGGTTAATGATTGGGTATATGGAATTGTTTGATATTATTTTTTATTTATTTTTTTATTTTTATGGTTGAACTAGATAGACTTGTGTCTTTTTTCAACCTGACTAACTATGAAAGTGGTTCTAAAGCCTAAAGGTTTATCACCGTAATGCTTTCTCTGCATCTTTTGCCCCCCCCCACCCCCAGCATCCCCTTATACTTACCTGAGCCCAATCTTGATCCAGCAATGTGCACAAGAGCAGATGCTCTCTCGACTCTCTTGCTCCTCATTGGCTCAAACACAGGGGAAACCATTGGCTCCCACTGCTGTCAATCTCAGCCAGTGAGGCTTGCTATAGGGGCACTCAGTGGGGAGGAGAAGCTAGGAGCACCAGCGGGGGACTCTTGCTAAAACCATTGCACAGAACTGGAAAGTATGACATGGTTAAAAACTGAATGTTTACAATCACTTTAAATTACAATATGACTAGTGTACCAATTGTATAAACTATATTTATATATATATATATATATATATATATATATATATATATATATATATATATATATTTCTATATTTTTTTTTTTTCCAGGAAATTGGAGTTATCCTTTAACACAGTCTGTCAGAGATCCTAAAAGTATTTCTGGTCATAAATACACTTCTAAAAAAAAAAATCTTTGAAAAATAAAGATTTTTTATAAATAGTTCAAAGCATTTATATAAAATAAATTATATATATAATACACATTTATATAAAATACATTAAAACATCTATCTGTATGAAAAAGAGAATCAAATAAAATAGACTAAACACCATTTATGTTTTTTCTTTAAATGAAAGCAAGACCCCAATGTATGGCCTTAGAGAACCATTGTATTCTATGGCTGTGCTACAGTACTGACATTTTATTACTGGGTGATGCTGCATGTTAAAGCTGTAGTTTTAAGTCCTTCTAAAATATGATAAATTATAGGAAGTGGTGTGTGTATAGGTGGGAGGACATTACCTACTGTGCATAGGTTGATCACAAAATAAATAAATACATCAATAAATACCGTATTTATCGGCATATAACACGCACAGGCGTATAACACGCACCCTAACTTTAAGAGGGAAGTTTCAGGAAAAAAACTTTCCACAGCCACCTGTGTATAACACGCAGGCACAGTTTACCCTCTATTTTCAGGGTAAAAAAGTGAGTGTTATACGCCAATAAATACAGTACATTTCTGTTTATAATTGATGTCCACTTTATTAACCTCTTACACCATCATTTTGAGTCTTTCTATACCTTAAAATAGTAAAATATAAAAGAGCTTCTATAACATTCACAACTGCGGATGTAAAAGTAAAGTTGAAATAGTAATTTACAAACATATTGGTATGTAAGTAGTATTTCCAGTTATTTTATAGTGCATTACTGCCTACAAAATCTGTCAGAAAATGTCATTGTAGGTGAACATCAAGAAGCAGAATGATGCTTCCAGCTAAGGAGAAACTAGGCACATTTATGAATACAAATGCATGCTGTGTTTCTCTCTTTGTTTTTCTCTTCATAAATAATGTCCAACAGATTCCTCAGAAACCCTTTTTTTTCCGTCAAATTTGTTTATTGGGCTCAGAAACCCTTTTGTCCAGAGAATTTTTTTTAGCAGGCAAAGTATTTCTTGTGGTAAAGGGATGTATATATTTTCTTAGCTTTTGTATTCAACTTAAAGTGGTGTTCCACCCTAAAAAAAAAAAAAAAAAATACACAAAAATACTTTAAATAAATAGAAAAAAGAAAATAGAAAAAAAAAGAAAAAATTTACTCACCAGAAAGGGCGGGGTTGCTATGCGGAACTAGCTAATCTGCCTCTTCATCCTTCCTTGTCCTCCGTCGCGGTGTCTTCTGGGGGATGTGGCGCGCTGCCTTCTGGGAACTGTGTGTATCCCAGAAAGCAGCCGCCCATTCACAAATCAGCGTGAGACTCGCGCATGCGCAGTAGGAAATGGGCAGCGAAGCCGCAAGGCTGAGGATGGCGACGCCGGGGCCCTCCACGATCGAGGGGTTGGCCTGGGGGGGGGCTGATATCGCGGGCGAGTAGGACAGGTAAGTGCCCTATTAAAAGTCAGCAGCTACAGTGTTTGTAGCTTCTGACTTTAAAAAAAAAAATTGCGGGTGGAATCCCGCTTTAAAGAGACCCTGACTCCAGGATGTTGAATCCCCTGTTAAAAAAGATGTTTGATACATACCTGTCTGGTAGTGTGTCATTTGTCACTACATGATGAGGTTTCACACACCAGCTGCTATATGACTACTGTGTCCTGTGGTAGAGTAATGGATGGTAAGGCCCCTTTCACACTTTTCGCGTTTTCGCGGTAAAAACAGCGCTGTAAAAATGCCTGAAATAATCCTGCCCCATCATTCTCAATGTGAAAGCCCTGAGGGCTTTCACACTGAGGCGTTTTGCTGGCTGTGCGTTGGAAAAAATCCTGCAAACAGCTTCTTTGGAGCATCTTTGGGGCGCATAAAATAGCGCTGTAAAAACGCCTATCCCCATTGAAATGAATGAGTACCGCTGTAAAAATGCGGTAAAAACGCAGTAAAAAACACCCAGAAGATGTGGGAAGGTCACATGACCGCAGTAGAGTGGAGGATTGTGGGATACCAAATAATCCTTTTTACCGCAAAAACGCGGTAAAAACGCATATGCGTTAGCGCTATTTTTACCGCAAACGCGTTTTTTCAATGCCTCAGTGTGAAAGGGGCCTAAGTGGAACCATAGCATGTGTGTATGTAGAACATGCTACCCAACACACTTGGAAGTGTCTGATAGCAGCAGCATCCATAGCTCTTCAGGAGAGTGAAGATTGCCACCCACTGGACAGGTAAGCAGGCCCTGACCGGGACAAAAAAAAAGGGACAGGCATTTTAGACTGAGTACCCCATTTTTTTTTCTCAAAATTTTTATTAGGATTTCGTGGTATACATGAATTACAAGCTTACATCTATATTTCATAAATACATAACAAGGTATAATTCAGCCAAAAGAAAAAAAAAACATAAAATTAATACATACACATATGAGAAAGTACTCATCCAAATACAGCAAAGAAAAAATAAATTCTGACGAGTCTAACAATTAAGTTGTAATAGTAAAGGTATAGTATCCTAAAATATTTTTATTTTTTTCAGGAGAGAGAGAGGGAATAAAAATAAAAATAAAAAAACAAAAAGAAAAACAGGGATACATAGGGTCATACCTCCGTAGATCAATAATATTGTGGTAATATAGTTACTTTCCCAGGTCAAGCTATTGTGAGGTGTTGGATAAAAGACGAAACTCTGTAAAGTTCACAAATTGAATCCAGCATGCCCATTTTTCATGATTTTTTTTTGGAGAATCTCTAGCTTGTAGAATCAAATCCTCCATTTCAGCGATTCTCCCGATCCTCTGAAACCATTCAGAGATACAGGGGGGTGACGTGTCTTTCCAATGGACTGGTATACAAAGCCTAGCAGCATTAATGAGATGTAAAATATTAGATCTTTTGTATATGGAATGCGATAAGGAAGTGTGGTGCAGCAAGTATTGAGCTGCTGTAAAATCTGGGGTACAGGTCGTAATACAGGAAATAAGACGGTGAACTTCCTTCCAATAGGGCTGTATACGGGGGCAATCCCACCAAATGTGAAGAAGCGTCCCATGGGAGGCTTCACATGGCCAACATACAGGTGGAACTCTGGGATTAAATTTATGAATTGTAGATGGCGTCCTGTACCATCTAGAATATCATTTAAAACCGTTCTCTTGAGCTAACACATTCATGGAACCTTTATGAATGTATGTGAAGATGTGTTCCCAATCCTCTTGAGAAAGATTCATGTCAAGTTCCCTTTCCCATTTTTGGCAAGTAATATCTTCTTTAGGGTTAGTTTTTTTCAAACAAAAGAGCATACATAGTGGAAATTAAATGCCTTTGGGGATCAAACTTAACACAAATGTTCTCAAATGAAGTTTTGTTTCTGTACCACAAAGCCGATGATTTAGAAGTGAGCAAGGAAGGTTTGATCTTTTCGTAATCTAAGTAAGAGATACCACTGTCGGGGTATTTGAAAATAAAATCATTGAAAGGAACTGAGTACCCCATTTATGAGTGCTGGCCACCGCAAGATGACACTGCAGCAGAAGGATTACTCGAGCAGAGTAAGTTCCTGCCTGTGTCACAATCCCTCTCTGGAGGCCTGCACTGGACCCGTTATGGAAGTAGAAAACATAATCTGGTTACTCATGTTGTGTAACAGATTTTGTTTTCTGTCTTCCTCCACTGGGTTTTTACAGGCAGCTACCACTAAGTGCTGGCTTCATGTTCAGCGGTGAGGCCGAAGGGAGGACTTGCTCGGCCTTTGTCACTCGCTAGAGGACCACATGGCATACAGCAGACAGAGACCCATGGGTGAGAGCCAGGTGCATGATATATGCAATATTTTATGTAGCGGTTCTCTCTGTCACATTGGCCAGCTCTTGTTAGGGCATGCGGCCCGGCAGCCCTGGCCCACCGGTCAAATGCCGGTGTAACCTAAGGCCAGTCTGGGCCTGCAAGTAAATATTCAACGTCTTCTTTTACTAGGTGCTTCTGTTGCAATTTTCTTTTTATCTTAGTGACAGAATTGCTTTGAGATACAGTCTTGGCTCCCGCTACTACACCATTCTGCGATAGGATACTGAAAAACCAACCACAGGGAACATTCAAGCCTAGCCATGGAGTTTATTTACATGCTTGTTTCCATTCACTAAATGTGAGTTGCCAATTTATTGTGTTTTTAACAACCGGACCACACTATAGAAGACCTCAATGTTTTAGTTCTTAAAGGGAATTTCAGAACTATCCAGGAAAGGAAAACATTTGAACTAAGAATGATAATTCTTTTTGGCACAAAAACTAATGGCCTAAATTTAGATATTGGTTTCCTTACCCATTATACTAAGGTTTTATGACCCCCTCTGTGACTAGCATCTCCCCCCTCAAGTCTATAGCTCTCCCTCTGTCTTATCTCACTAACTCTGTCTTATCTCACTAACTCTGCTGCTATCTTTATTACCATTGATTTGTATGTGTTTTTTTTTTCCTTTCCCTCTGAGATTTTTTTCTTGTTTTGTTTTAACATTCTGCTAAAAAAAAATGTGAATCAGTACTGCTTGGACCTTGAAGGAGGGGACATACCCCGAAAGCTCGTCCAGAAAAATTGTATGCAAATAAAAAAAGTATCACGGACAGTACTCAATTTTCTTTGTGTTTTTAATAAATTCATGTGTTTTTAACCACTGCACTTAGTCTGGCGCCCCTTCTGTTTCTCCTTGGTTTTCTGAAGAGTTTGCTTCACTCAATAAGGGTGCTGCTGTGGGTTCCGTGTCTTATCATCCACCTGTCATCCACTTTTTATGAACTTTTCACCAGTGACTCTCAGTTTTAAGTAGTCCTCTAGTGATACTAGCTATTTGACTGGGGTATGATGGGGGCACCACCAACGCTGTATCCTGGCCTAGGCCAACAAGGCCCAGGCCTAGGGCAGCACTTTGCAAAGGGGCAGCACGCAAAGAGTCACCGCCGGCTTACGCTACACTGTTAGTGTAGCGCCAGTCTTATGGGGCAGACTGGGCTGAGAGGCAAATTAGTCTAACACCCCCATAAAGCACTGCTTCCGGTATACGGGTGGCCGGCATTCCGCAACTGTGGGGGGGGTGCTGCTTCTAATTTTGACTGTCCTATCATCCTGGACCACAAACCTTCCTCACTGTGCTATATGTTTTCTGCTGCACTGTTGGCATGGTTACATCTTCTTAGTCCTCTCTATAAAATTATCAGAAATTTGTGCTTAAAGTAGAACTATAGGCAACACTTTTTTTTAAATTTTGGATAGAGTAAGGGAGGGTTATAGCCCCTGTCAGTTTTTTTTTACCATCCCTGTCCCAAGAGATTTCCCTTGACTTCCTGCACCATAGCCAAACAGTAAGTGAGGGGAAATCTATGCAAATTAAGGGAATTCATTGCCCCCCCCCCCCAGGCCCTGAGAACTAGTGTCCCCACTCAAAAATTTCAGGGTAGGTCTTAAATGGAAAGGGGTGTGGCCTTGACAGGAATGGGTGGGTCATATTTAAATTAGGGGGTGCATGAGTTTAGTCAGGCCTAGGGCAGCACAAAACCTAAATATACTACTGGGCGCCACAAAACAGTTAACCTACAGGGACAGGAAGCATTAATCTGTCCCAGCCTTTGGGAGACATGATTGCTTTAACTTTAGTAAAATACAGTATATTTTTCATGTATATGTATACGGACCTCAGAAGACACTCTTTTTCAAGGCTCCGCAGATACATTTCTAATGTTATGCATTGACTTTTTTTACAATTGCTATCTTGTACGGCTATTTTCTGTCCATATTTAATCTCTTCTATTGACCAGAATAATACCTTTCCTACCAGTTCAATATCCTAGTAACGCTCTCAAAGAGAATGGAATTCTTTGCATTTTGAGAACTTTGATCCAGCCATGTATGCCATTATTCATTTTCTGCACAAAGACAAAGCCACGTGCCTCTCTTATAGATCGCAGTGTCCACACATACATTAGAAAGGACTCACGTCCTTTCTGTAAAGGTCATCCTGATACATTTCCTCTTTCTAAATTACACGTTTCTGTTGCAATGTAAAAGCGAATATATAAACATGCATATGATTTTTGCCTATGTAATTTTTTGCCTAAGAAAATTTTGCTTAACAACTAGAAATAGAGGGTAAATAGTTAAAGGGTAAATCATTTTAAGGCACAATGCAGATGAATTTGAAAGTTCAAGTGTTATTAAACCCACAACAGTAAAATCAGTCTATATACAGTGCCTTGAAAAAGTATTCACACCCCTTAAAATTTTCCACATTTTGTCATGTTACAACCAAAAACATAAATGTATTTTATTGGGATTTTATGTGATAGACCAACACAAAGTGGCACATAATTGTGAAGTGGAAGGAAAATGATAAATTGTTTTCATTTTTTTTTACAAATACATATCTGAAAAGTGTGGTGTCCGGAGAAGAGGAGGATCTGGGCTGCTGTGTGCAAAACCACTATACAGAGCAGATAAGTATAACATGTTTGTTATTTTTAAACAAAAAAAACAAGACTTTAATATCACTTTAATGATTTGCTACCAAAATTAGTATGTGTTGTGAATTGCCTCCAGCATTGCTCCTGTTTCATTTTGCTGAAGCCCAGAACCCCTAAGTAGCAGATCGGCCTCTAGTGGCTCCGATTTTTTAGCACAGTTCAAAAAAATAGAGAGCAACTGAGCGGGGGAGACAGTGTATTACTGGATTTTAACCACTTCCTTACCCGCCCATAGTCATATGACGTCCACAGATGGGATCTCCCATCCTCGGTGGACGTCATATGACGTCCTGGGCTTTGTGGGGGGATATCTGAATGATGCCTGCAGCTAGAGGCATCATTCAGATATCCTTCTCTTCAGCCGGGGATTCTGCGCACGATAAGAATGATCATAGCGGTGGTTCCACCGCTTGATCGATCTTATAGGCGGCGGGAGGGGACATGCCCCCCTCCCACCGCCATCCGGTGCTTCTCCGGGCTCTCCCGTGCCATCGGGAGCCAATAGAAAGAATCGTCCGGCGCCGCTGTCTTGTCACATGACAAGCATAGAGGTGACTGGTGACCAGATGGTCACCAGTCATCTCTATGACCGTCGGAGGCCTGGGCGCGATGTGATGAGGTCACGCCCGGGTTCCCAAACGTAAACAAAGCCGCGATTGCGGCTGAAAGCATGAGATTGGTGATTTATTTTTCCCGATCTCATGCTTTCCAGCCTGGAGGAGAGATGTGGGGTCTTATTGACCCCGCATCTCTCCATAAAGAGGACCTGTCACACACCATTCATATTACAAGGTGTTTACATACCTTGTAATAGGAATAAAAGTGATCCAAAAAAAAAAAATGTGTAAAAATAAAAAAAATAAGTAAAAAACTAAAATAATAATAATAAAAAATAAATAAAACGCCCCTGTCCCCGGTAGCTCGCGCTCAGAAGCGAACGCAAGCGTAAGTCCCGCCCACATATGTAAACGCCGTTCAACCCACACATGTGAGCTATCGCCGCGTGCGTTAGAGCGCATGCAACAATTCTAGCACTAGACCTCCTCTGTAACTCTAAACTGGTAACCTGTAAAAAATTTCAAAGCGTCGCCTATGGAGATTTTTAAGAACCGAAGTTTGGCGCCATTCCATGAGTGCGTGCAATTTTAAAGCGTGACATGTTAGGTATCTATTTACTCGGCGTAACATAATCTTTCATATTTTACAAAAAAATTGGGCTAACTTTAATGTTTTGTTATTTTTTAATTTATGAAACCATTTTCTTTCCAAAAAAAAGGCAATTGAAAAATGATTGCGCAAATACCGTGCAAGATAAAAAGTTGCAATGATCGTCATTTTATTCCCTAGGGTGTCTGCTAAAAAAAAATATATAATATTTGGGGGTTCTGAGTAATTTTTTAGCAAAAGAATGATGATTTGTACATGTAGGAGAGAAGTGCCAGAATAGGACCGGTATTGAGGTGGTATAAAAAGCCCTGTATTGACGTGGTTAAACAGTACAGGTACTTATTTTTAATGATTTACAAAGCTATACCCGCAAAAAGGGCTAGCCTGAAGTGATCTAGCAGGACTTAATTTTTGGACTAAAGTTCCACTTTAAGGTAACCCATTGAAGTTAATAGGCTTTGAATTGTACCCTGACTTGCTGACTTTCTAAAAATAAGAAGGGACCCTTTTTTCTAATGCAGCACACCACATCCCACAACACAGGTGCCTTACCTTAGTGTGCTGGGGTACTTTGCAAAATGAACAGCACAACAAGAAAAGTAATGCATGTTTCATTAATTCATTAATTACCACACATAGTGTAAATGGGCCATAATATATGTTCTCCATTTTGAGAACCAGCAGTCAACACCTCTATTTCTCATTCTGGGTGTCAGTGACAGCCAAGGTCCCTACTGACCACCCAGCTCTGACATAGAGATCACATGCAGGCTGGAGGCTCCACTAATACATCTGAAAACCTTTTGCATGCAGATGAACACAGCCATTTTCAGGTTGCAATGTTCATATGCAGTGCCGCACTGTATCTATGGAGGGAGCTCTGGTTGCCACCCAGACTGTACTTGAAACATAAACAAAAACAACAGTCTTTGGCTCCTTTCACACAGAGTTTTTTTTAGGCGGACCTGCACGGACGCTCCATGTAGCCCTATGGAGGCACGGATGTCAGCGGAGACATGTCCGCTGACATCCGCTCCGCCAAAGTGTGACGGAGGAAAACCCTATTTTTCCTTCCGTCGGCGGAGCGGATCGGATGACAACGGACTCTACGGTCCGTCGTCATCCGATTCCCCATAGGGGAGAGCGGCGCTCTGACAGGGCGGTCCCTGCACAGTGTGCGGGGACCGCCCAGTCATCCACCGGCTCAGCGGGGATCAACGGAGCGATCCCCGCTGAGCAAGCGGAGATTCACGGGGCGGATCTTCATGGATCCGCCCCATCTGAAAGAGCCCTTTGCGCTAAAAAGTTAGAGAGTCCAAAACAAAAACACACTGACCAAGGGATTCCTCAATTCAAAAGTCTATCTGACACCACACTCCTTGCAGCTCCGTGATCAGCGGGAAACTGATAGCTATGAAGATAAAAAAAAGATACAAGCGCACAGGCTCATGGTGCAAATAACGTTTGTTTATTGAGATAGGATAAATAAAATCCATACACTTACAAACGTAGGTGAATCACAAGTGTCAAAATCCTCCAGTACGGATCGCTGAGCACCGGGATAGATGAGATATCCATAGGGTGGAGGAATGCACTGGCTCCTCATACCCTGCCTCTACAAGCAGCTGCCAACACACTAACTCGGGAACTGGCCGATCAAGACAAGGCTCTGGGCACCTCCACCACGTAGCCCAGGGAGAGCTCAGATAAAACAAACTGTCTGTTAGGAGATGCTGTGTGGTTGCCAGAACAATGCGTTTCAGAGGGCGTGGCCTCCTTCCTCAGGTCCGCACTGTGTTGTCCAGAGAGCTCTTTTTTAGCTACGAGCAAATGTGAAGGGGTTTTAACCCTTTGCTATCAAATCATGGAGCTTCCCCCGGAAACAAACAGGTAATACTATATGGCAACTGCATACAAATCCTGAGAGATCTGCATGCATTGGGGTTTATTTATTAATGTCAAATCCACTTTGTACTACAAGTGCACTTGGAAGTGCAGTTGCTATAGATCTGAGGGGGACATGCAAGGTAAATGAAAAACAGCATTTTTGCTTGTACATGATTGGATGATAAAATCAGCAGAGCTTCCCCTCATTTCAGATCTTCCCCTCAGATTTACAGTGACTGCACTTCCAGTCCTGTACTTTCAGTGCAGAGTGTATTTGACTTTAGTAAATCAATCCCATTGTGTCTATGTAAAAATGCATATAGATTAAAATCAGTAAAAACCAATAGAAATCAATAATAAAGACAATATATTCATATATTTTTTATTATTGATTGCTATTGATTGCTATTGATTTTTATTGATTTTTACAGATTTTAATCTATATGCATTTTTACATAGACACAATGGGGTTGATTTACTAAAGACAAATCCACTTTGCACTACAAGTGCACTGCAAGTGCACTTTCAAGTGCAGTCGCTGTAGATCTGAGGGGGACATGCAAGGAAAATAAAAACAGCATTTTAGCTTGCACATGATTGGATGATAAAATCAGCAGAGCTTCCCCTCATTTCAGATCTTCCCCTAAGCTCTACAGTGCAGTGCACTTGTAGTGCAAAGTGGATTTGCCTTTTGTAAATAACCCCCAATGTATGTAGATCTCTCATGATTTGTATGCAGTTGCCATATAGTATTCCCTGTTTGTTTCCAGGGTCGTGCAGCGCGGTGATCCTGGCCGCGCCGTGTCCTAGCAGATCGCCAATCACTGTAAATGTTTTCAAGAGACTCTGTCACTTTGTCTAGATATAGAAACAAATATATTTAAACATAATTTGATTTTATCATAACCATCCACATGAACATTAGCCAAGCATTTCTGAAGAACTCAGTAGTGGTCCTGAAACCTCTATTGAGGGGTCTGGGAGTCCCCAACATCGCCATATATTACCTTGCTGCCCAGATTGCCCAATTATACCTGCTTCACATCTCAGTAGATGTTTCCCTGTGCTTCTGGGACTACCCAACTGTGTGCCTATCACCATGCCATCCCTTCTCTGGCTCCCCTACAATCTTCACCTATCGTTATTGAGTCCACTGATGCTTCATAGCTTACAGGTCTGGGATTCTGTACGGGACTCTGAGGGCTTAAAAGAGAAGTATGGGTTTCCAGGTTATTTTATATTCATACTTACCTCGGTGGATGGAGCATCAGACCGATGCTCCATCTGTCCCCCGCCGTCTGTGCACTGAGAACTGAGCCACGAACACCGCCGCTGGCTCGGTTCTCACAGATCCCCGAGAGGAAAGCCGCTGACTGTCAGTCAGCGGCTTTCCTCTCTGCTTCTCCACGCTCATTGGAGCGATGAGCAGTGGAGGGGCGGGGAGAGGCTGTCTCAGCTGCTCGCTGATACGCTGAGACTGCCATCAATAAGGGCAGCTGGTGGATCCCGACTTGGAAGTCGTGTTGACGCGCTGCCCCCCCGACTGATGGCAGTGACGTCAGCGGAGAGTGGACTTCAGACCGCTCTCCGCTGAAAACGGGTCACAGGAGTGCAAAACAAATTGCACTCCTGTGACCCAGAGGAGAAGCCCAGCCTAAAAAGCTCAGGCTGAACTTCTCCTTTAATGTCACCCTTTTTTCCTTGCTCCCAATCACTAATAATCCTCTTTTTCCCCCAGGCTTAGACCAACCACAGGCATATGCCTGGCGGGTCACTAATGTGTCACTAATGGGTTCACACATGTCCGACACTTTTCTAACTGCCAGATCACTCCTAACATGGGCCTCGCTTTGGGAGTCCCATGATGTTCCAGAGGCAGAAGGTTTCCACTACTTTCAACTTCAGCATTTGCTCACCTTACTGTGTAGAACTTCCAAAAAACTTAATTTGAACACAACTGCTTGCATTCTCAGGGATCCCCGGGCTTCATTTCAGACCTCTATGCTTCTCTGAATAACCGATATTCCTCCACTGCTCTCACCTATGTAGCTCAGTGGGAACAAGACTTGGCAATTGTGATAGACTTGGTGGATTGGAGCAGAGCCTGGGCTTCTGTGGCCAAATGCTCATTTAATACAGCCACCTTGGAGGCAGAATATAAGGTGCATCTCCATTGGTATTGGGTCCCTGCCCATATTGCCTATGCCAATATATCTTACAGTGACCCTGTTTCCCAGGCTGTGGCCATCGGGGTGACGTCATTCACATATGGTGGACATGCCCTAGACTAATTTGTTTTTGGTCCCATGTTTTTGGCCTTCTATTCATCTAATTTCACCTCCCAATACAAAAAGAAGCCAAGTTTGCCCTATTACATTGCCAAATTCCAGGCCTGTTTTCCTACCAGCAGAAGCTAGCTTCCTATCTATTTTTGCCAGCCAAAAGAACGATTGCCCACACCTGAAAGAAACCATCTGTCCCCTTTCAGGCGGTGAGAGATTGCATGGTTGCATTGATGCTTAATGAACAGATGTCTAGCATCAGCATCGACACTCATACTAAATTCCTGAAAGTTTGGGAACCATGGCTGGCTTATGCTCTTCCTACTCTCCCCCCAGCCAGCTTGGGTCTCCTATGACGGACGGCCTTGATGATCCCAAACCCTTACCTCTTTCCCTCTTTAGGCTTCTAACCCTGGCCTCCCTTCCTCTCTAGCTTTCCTTGTCCCCTCCCTGGCTACTCATCAGGTGCACATTCTTTCTTTGCCTAGCATCATCTTTCTGCCTACCTTGCTCCTGATTTCTGATCTCCTCTTCCTAGATTTGTATAGGCTAAAAATTGCATCATTGTATGGATATTGGTGGGCCTAGAGCAGGGGTGTCAAACTGGCGGCCCTCCAGCTGTTGCAAAGTTACAAGTCCCATCATACCTCTTGTCTGTGGGAGTAATGCTTGTAACTGTTAGACTTGCAATGCCTCATGGGGCTTGTAGTTTCACCACAGCTGGAGGGCCGCCAGTTTGAGAACCCTGGCCTAGAGGATACCCTGTTGTTGAGGGAACCTCTCCATGACCACTTGGCCCCCATGGCTTTATATAAAAAGGCCTATCCACTGTTATTTTATCAGTTCTTGTTTTCATACTGCTGCATTTTGTCAACTTTTGTAAGCTAACTTTTGCTACTACTGTCAATGCTAGCCCCTGCATGGGTGGAACGATAGCATGTTAACTACCTGTTAAACTGAATACAATTTTTTAGAAAAAATAAACCTCTTTTGAGAGTGATCATCTGCTTAGATTGGCTGACCTGGTGGTGTTGGCACAAGTCGCACATGCCCATCAGGCAGGCGCGGGCTGGGCCGGTGGGACGGGAGGAGATTTCCCCCCAGGCCGGCGTCTACATTATCTTTAAACGGCCGCTGGGCTGGCTGGCTGTCTGTAAAAAAAATTTCGGTCACACTGCTAGAAGTCGGCCGCTGTGGCCGCCGATTGGTTAGCTGGCTGCTCCTGTGCAGGCTGTGCTGCATTGTGGGAGTTGTAGTCTGGCCGCGCTAAAGATAAGGAACTTATCAGCGCAGCAAACTACAACTCCCACCTCCCAGGAGTCTCAGACTGAGGCAGGTCATGTGGCATGTCAGGGGAGGGGACGAGCGGCATCACGAACGTCACATGTGACTTGCTGAGTTAGTGAGTTGGGGCCGGGGCGGGCACTGGCTTGAGGAGAAGAGAAGACAAGACGTGACAGAAAGAATCCCCCCCAAAGAGGTGCAAGGACCTGGCTCTCGAATCATCACCCCCCCTGAAGAGGTGCAAGGACCTGGCTCTCGAATCATCACCCCCCCCGAAGAGGTGGAAGGACCTGGCTCTCCACTGAGACACTTAGCCTGAAGTAAGGTGTGAGTGAAGTTACAATCCTTAATGCAATACTCTCCGTCAGCCCACCCCTCTCCGTCAACCCGCCCCCCTCCGTCAGCCCACCCCTCTCTGTCAGCCCACCCCTCTCCGTCAGCCCACCCCCCTCCGTCAGCCCACCCCTCTCCATCAACCCACCCCCTCTGTCAGCCCACCCCCCTCTGTCAACCCACCCCCTCCGTCAGCCCACCCCTCTCTGTCAGCCCGTCCCTCTGTCAGCCCACCCCCCTATGTCAGCCCCCCTCTCTGTCAGCCCACCCCTCTGTCAGCCCCAGCAGGTTGCAACGTACCAGCCACCCACCCAACCACTGACCCACAGCAGGAAGCCATGCCAGCCACCTGCAGCAGAGTGCACCATGCCAGCCACCCACCCACTGACCTACAGCAGGGAGCTAGGCCATCCACCTGCTGCAGGGAGCTAGGCCATCCACCTGCAGCAGGGAGCTAGGCCATCCACCAGCTGCAGGGAGCCAGGCCATCCACCAGCAGCAGGGAGCCAGGCCAGCCACCTGCAGCAGGGTGCACTGTGCCAGCCACCCACCACCCTACAGCCGGGACCTAGGCCAGCCACCTACAGCAGGGTGCACCGTGCCAGCCACCCACCCACCCACTGACCCACAGCAGGAAGCCAGCCACCCACGGTGACCCACCCACAGCAGGGTCAGGGTGCCAGCCACCAACGATGACCCACACCAGGAAACCAGCCAACCATGGTGACCCACCCACAGCAGGGATTCAGCCAGCCAGTCACAGGAGCCAACCAGCCACGGTGACCATCTGCAACAGGATGCCAGCCAGCCACCCACACCAGGGAGCAAGCCAGCCACAGCAGGGTGTTGGCCAGCCACCCACAGGAGCCAGCCACAGAGGACGCAGGAGCCAGGCAGCCAGACACTCACAGGAGCCAACCAGCCACGGTGACCATCCACAGCAGGGTGCCAGCCAGCCACCCACGGTGACCCACCCACACCAGGGAGCCAGCCAGCCACAACACGGTGCCGGACAGCCACCCACAGGAACCAGCCACAGAGGATGCGGGAGTCAGCCAGCCACAGAGGATACGGGAGTCAGCCACAGTTCCCATAGTTAAGGTAAGAGGATCACTACACAGTACCAATTTTATTTCTTCTTTGTGAGAGGTTGGGGCAGGGGTGAGAGTCATGGCACAAGGAGGGGGTCCAATTAGGACCAGAGTGTATGAAGGTGTTCACTGTACACTCTGTTAGAAAGAGGCCCCCTCCAGGTCCCATTGTACTCCTTTTCAGTCCCTAATGGGACCCTGGGGGGAACTCTAACAGATTATATAATGGACACTGAATGGGCATCTGTTAGAGAGACCCCTTTCCAGGTCCCATTAGACTCCTTTAAAGTCTCTAATGGGTCCTGGAGGGGGGTATCTCTCTAACAGAGGCGTTCTAATGGACACTGTTTGAGAGAGACCCCCCTCCAGGTCCAATTAGACTCTGTTGTAGTCTCTAATGGGGCCTGGAGGAGACACTTTCTAACAGACTGTCCAATGGACACTGTTAGAGAAAGACCCCCCATCCAGGTCCCATTAGACTCTGTTGTTAATCAGTGTTTTAAAAAAAAAAAGGCAGAAGTTGTACTTTGTGCAAAATAAAGGGGCAGGCCAGGGGTGGGTCATGTTTGGGCCAGGGGCAGGGCCTGACAGTGGGCCATTACTTTATTTGATCTGGGGGGCCCTGGGTGTTGTCAGTCCACCCCAGGGCAGCAAGACGCTCCAGGGAGTCGGGACCCATGTGACTGGCTCGGGCTGCAAGTTTACTTGACCCCAGGACAGTAGCATCACTTCACATTCCCAGGATTGGAGGGAGCCATGCAAGGACCTTCTGAGCTGGCACTGGCACGGGCAGCTAAGGTGAGAGACCCTGACACCTGCAGCTGAACCCCACATCCCATCTACCCCCCCATACGCCCTATTTACCCTGTCCCAGGCCAGTGCCCACCCATTAACCTAAAAATGGGTCTCAACACTGTGGGTCCTGCTGGGAGATGGCCATGGCCTGTTGATCCTGCTGGGAGCTGATCATGGCCAGCAGGCATCACAGGTCTACGGCCAGCTCCCAGCAGGACTCACAGGTCCATGGCCAGCTCCCAGCAGGACCCACAGCATGTGGGTCCTGCTGGGAGCTGGCCACGGACCTGTGGGCCCTGCTGGGAGCTGACCTGTGGGTCCTGCTGGCCACTAGCTAAGGGTGACCAGACATCACCGGTTTCCGGGGACAGTATCCTGACTGAGGACACTGTCCCTGGACCAAGCCTGTCCCCGGTTTTGTCCTTGCTTTGCAGGGCAAATCAGGGGTGGGTGCACCACGAGCTGGGGCAATGGAAGGGCGCCCAGGGCCGGCCCTACCATGGGTCCCGCTGTGCCCATTGGGCTGCCTCGGAGGGGAAGTGCCGCCAGATTACACAGAGCTGGGATCTCTCGCTTACCTGGATGCCACTGTCATACAAAGTCCAGCCTCTTGGACTGGCTCCTATGATAGACAGCACACTCATGACGTCCATCATAGGAACTGGTCCAGGAGGCGGGACTTCATATCACATCCGCCGCGCTGGGTAAGGGGGAGATCTCCACTCTGTGTAATCCGGCTGCTCTCCTCTCTAATCCCCATGCACTGAACACACTGCGCTGATGGGCGCTGGTGAGGCTGCGCTGATGGGCGCTGGTGAGGCTGCGCTGATGGGCACTGGTGAGGTTGCGCTTATTCGGTGGTTCAATGGGCCTGGACTTGCCCCACAGTCCTAAGGCTGCCAGCCTTAGGACTGTGTGCCATCAGGCACAAATGAGGCATCATCAAACAAAATATCTCTGAGAGCCTCTGGATACTTGTAAATAACTTCAGCAGAACTAAAAAGGAAGGTGTAAAATTATTGGTGAAAAGTCAGAAATCACTGTATCGCTAAAATAACATGCAGTAATTTATACAGGCTGTTGAGAGGCAGAACTCTACAGTACAAAGCTAGAAATCAATAGACATGTACATTCGTTTTCGTCCGAATGCATTTTCATCCGAATTTCAGGTATTTTCGTTATCGTTTTAACAAACGAAAACGAAAATGCAGAATCCGAAAACCGAAAGATCTGACATAAACAAATGCTTAATTTTCGTTGCAACAACAGTTCGATATAGATAGGAGATTCGACATGAGGCTGACAATAACAATCTGTGTCTATCGAACCTGTGGTCGATTGTGCCTAGCCTTAACTCTATTAGTCCAAGATTATTCTACATAGAGAGAAAAGATTCGACATAGAGAGAAAAGATTTGACATAGAGAGAAAAGATTCGACATAGAGAGAAAAGATTCGACATTATAGAGAGAAAAGATTCGACATATAGAGAGAAAGGATCGCTACTGGAATTGGGTGGGGGAAGTAAAATAAAAAAATGATGATGATGAATGTTATTGGCTGATTGTAACCAAAGAGGAGGAGCAGTAAAATAGCTAGAACTAACTTGACAGTTCAACATCAACGACGAAGATTCGACAAAGCATCGAAAAACATACAAACGTCAAATCTGTCTGTTGAAAGTTCTAAGAAGATTCGACGGAGCAGATAAACTGTATGACGCTGCAATCGTACATTTCCGGTCAAATGCTCGGCCCATAGGCTATAGAAGAATTCTAATGTTCATTGACTAGTAATAATAATTAATAAATATAATTATTACTAGTCATACAACATTATAATTCTACTATAGCTAGCTTGTAGGCGGAACATTCGACCGGAAATGTATGATTGCAGCGTCGTACAGTTTTGCTGCTCCGTCGAATCTTCTTTGAACATTCGACAGACACCATAAGCCTTCAATGACAGATTCGACCTTAATTAATTCAGATTTTCGGACGAATGCAATTTCTAACGAAAAACAAAATAAATAAAAACGAATTTCGGGAGTAACTAAATAAATTTATTTTTCTAACGAAAACGAAATTCCGAAACAAAATATTTCAGTGTGCACATGTCTAGAAATCAACATAAAAAAGCCTTTCCTAAATACTGTACCTATTTTTTGTCATACATTATAAAATAAATATCACTCAAAAAAATAAGCAAGAAATCCCAGAACAGCATGATCATTATATGCAAGCATTTCATTTCAGACCCCCAAATACAGTATCTTCTACTTTACTGGAATCTTCCTACCATCTTTGTTCTATCTTGCAAGCTGTTGATCAATATTACATAGCACTGAATCACAATTTTTTCCTAATCATGCACAGCGGCAAATAATTATCACAGCTCCTGCAGTGAATGATAGCGCATCTTCTATTTGTTGACATCCTTCATCCGCTAATTGTTAGTTACAAACTTAAATTATGGTATAAAGATCAATAAACTTGATGTTCCAACACTGAGCAGTGCACAAATTAGACAAAATAAGGCTGGTAAATAACAGATCAACAGCTGCACACCAGCAAAACTTGGATACAGAATTCAGTTTTGACTACCTCAATAAACTTTTGTTTATGTCAACAGCTTTCTAAATCCTTGTCAATCAAGTGCACGACACTTACTGAGAAGGCTTCACTTTAAAATTGTCCGCAGAGGCAATCGTGTACAGAGCCAGGCTTTTTAATGAATCAATCTAAAATGTTATAACCGCAAACAGATCTCCTGCATGCCCGGTAGCCTCTATGCAGATTGTATTAAAATGCTATTTGATGCTTTTATTTGTAAAATTGGAACTTTTGTTAAGCAAGATGTAATTGTTAATATAATACAATGAATTTAATCATGACAAAATTATTTCAGCTGGTCCAAACAATAGCACAAAAGAATGGAAAATTCACAGACCTTATTCGAGAGCTTTTATTTTATTTTTAGACCCTATTTGTTAGGCATGTTTTATGAATTCATAAAATAAAATGTATGGTTATTAGTTTCTGTCTTGGTTGCATATGAATTAAAACAGCTGGATCTACCCACGGTGCTGTCTATTAGACTGGAAAAAGTATTTATTATACTAAAATTACAAAGCTTTAAGCAAACCGTAATACTGCCTTATTATAGCATTTTTATTTGACAATTTTGTTTAGCAATTATTAATTCATAAGACTTTTTGTCTATTCGTTTTTGTCACAAATGGGTACATATTAATAAAAACATTGCAAACCAATGACTGTGCTACATATTGGATTACAAGAAAATATGTTTATTATACAGCAGTAGCTGACTATGGTAACAATTACAGGGACAGACCAAGGGCCTCAAAATTACTCTACTCTGTAAGAAGGGGACATGGAGGTGACTGGATTTAAAACAGAATTATTGCTGCTATTATTATTTAACTTTTTTACCTTTTGTTAACCGATCCTTCAAAGCCATTGTGATGCCCACTTCAGGGGTGGGTTTATGACACCCTGGCACTCACAGTATGTTCTCTGCCTTCTGGGTAGAATGACACTGAAAGACTGAGGATGATCCTTTACATGTGTGTTTTTCATTAAATAATGAACCTACTGCTATCAAATGGATGTATTAATGAGCAATATCAGTTTAGATCCAACCCTCAGTTTCCCTGGAACACAATGTTGTTTCAGGATTGCCAAAAAACAATGGCAATAAAAACACTCTGTTTACATAATTTTCTCCTTCCCCTTAAGAGGAAAAATAAGCATAAGCAGCAATATATATCTATATACAGGGCCGCTGATAGGGCATTACAACCAGCCCTGTTGTACCGGGCCCCGGCCAGTAGGGGGGGGCCCGAGCAGATTTCTAGCTAAAAAAAACGAATTAATAACTAAATAACTTTATTAACCTGCACCTATTTGATTGGCAATGTATATAGTACCTTCCTGGGCCCCATCATGTTAATAGAGGGGCCCAGGAGGTGAGAAAAGAAGAGGGACTTTTTCTCCATTTTCGGGGGAGGCATACAATCCCTTCTCTGCATCAGCGTACCTTGTGATCACTGTATGCTTCCCTTGGCGTATGGATACAATTGTAATGCGGCTCCCTTCCCTCAGTAAGTGCCATGCTGCAGCCTGATCACTGAGGAGGCTGAATGAAAGAGTAATCCCGACGCTGGTCCCCAGGCAAGCAATCCCCCTACACACACACATCACAATGACACATCACACAGGCTGAGGCTGAGTCCCCTGACTCCATATTTTGTGTGCTCATGGTCATTATCATTATGATGATCGGAGCACAGTAGGTGTTGTATGGCTCTGTCAGTGTAACATGCTGTTGGGTGATGACTTTCTTAATGTATGGCTGTAATGTGTGTTACTGACTATAACACAGCACAGCCATAACAAGTCAGCACCCAACAGCATGTTACACTGACAGAGCCATACAGCACCTGCTGTGCTCTGATCATCATAATGATCATGAGCACACAATAAGATGCTACTTTACACATGTGATGGGAGGAAGGGACAGTAAAAACACACAGCCAAGCTGCATTGTTACCACCCCCAAAACCACTCCTCTTTGAGAATTTTTCACCTAAGCATTGCAATCAGTTAGGATGAGCTCCGGCGTGTTTGCAAGCCCCACGTGCAGAGCCCGCCGGGAAGTTGTCACTGCACTGCGCTAATCACAAGCAGTGAGACATTGTCCCGATGCACGGCTGCAGAGATCAGGAAATGTCTCACTGCCTGTGATTAACGAAGCGCAGTGCCGACTTCCTGGCGGTCTCTGCACGTGGGGCTTGCAAACACGCCAGAGCTCATCCTTAGCAATCAAGTCCGCCTGTCAGTTTTTCCTGTGGACCAGTGGGTACAGTAGCTGCGTATGATGGCACAGTGGCTGCATTTGATGGCACAGAGGCGGCAATTGATGGGCACAGTAGCTGTGTTTGATGGCACAGTGGCAGCAATTGATGTTTTTTTTTTTCTGAATTTTTCAGTTTGTTTGCACCCCCCCAAAAATTGTTGAGCACCAGCCGCCACTGATGTGGACCTGATTGAAAGTTCCATGTAGGTCTACAGGAGTCCAGATATGAATTGATTTGTGGGCATTCAGGTCAAAAATAAATAAATAAATGGAAAAGAACCTCCTTTTCTATTTTTCCAGACCTAAATGTGACAGATCAGAGGTAGCCTGATGTAAATGGACACAAGTCTGTGGTGTATGAGGACACAAACTGAATGGGCACAGATGTCAAAACACTGACATCTCTCCCATTCAGATCCAGTTATGATTGGCGGAGTGCTGTAAAGCTTCCTGGTGGTAAAGCTAAGGTGGGTTCAGACTACGGTCCAAACACGCCTGAGCTCATCCCAGCTAATTTGTTGTTGTCAAAAAAGTTTTAAAATAAGACATCTCTGCTGCTTTATGATAGTGTAAAAAGTTTTAGAATAATAATGGCTATTAAAGATTCACCTTTTGGAACATGTTACATGTTTCAGCACCTGCCGCCCTTCCCCCAGATTTCGTACAGCATGAGGGCCAGGGGCGGAGCCAGGGGTGGGGTTGTGGACGGGACCAAGGGGCCCTGTCAGGTATGCTCTATGGGGCCCCATGATTTCTAACAGCGGCCCTGTCTATATATATATCTATATATATAGATATATATATAGATATATATGTTTTATTTAAAAAAAAATCCCCAAAAGCTTTATTTGACAAATGCAAATACATTAGCTAAAGTAAATGACAACCATTACAGTGTTGCATAGTCCAAAGTACAGATTAAGATATGCATAGGTTACAGTTTCCTTAACCACTTAAGCCCCGGACCATTTGGTAGCTAAAGGACCAGAGGTGAATTCAGAATTTTGCACTGCGCTGCTTTAACTGTAAATTGTGTGGACATGCAATGTTGTACCCAAACGAAATTTGCGTCCTTTTCTTCCCACAAATAGAGCTTTCTTTTAATGGTATTTGATTGCCTCTGCGATTTTTATTTTTTGCGATATAAACGGAAAAAGACCGAAAATTTTGAAAAAAAATGATATTTTCTACTTTTTGTTATAAGAAAAATCGAATAAACTCAATTGTAGTCATACATTCAGGCCAAAATGTATTCAGCCACATGTCTTTAGTAAAAAAAATGTCAATAAGCGTATATTTATTGGTTTGCGCAAAAGTTATAGCGTCTACAAACTAGGGTACATTTTCTGGAATTTACACAGCTTTTAATTTATGACTGCCTATCTCATTTCTTGAGGTGCTAAAATAGCAGGGCAGTACAAAACCCCCCAAATTACCCCATTTTGGAAAGTAGACACCCCAGGGAAATTGCTGAGAGGCATGTTGAGCCCATTGAATATTTTTTTTTTTGTCCCAAGTGATTGAATAATGACAAAAAAAAAAATACAAAAAGTTGTCACTAAATGATATATTGCTCACACATGCCATGGTTATATGTGGAATTGCACCCCAAAATACATTCTGCTGCTTCTCCTGAGTACGGGGATACCACATGTGTGGGACTTTTTAGGAGCCTAGCCACGTACGGGACCCCGGAAACCAAGCACCGCCTTCAGGATTTCTAAGGGCGCAAATTTTTGATTTCACTCCTCACTACCTATCACAGTTTCGAAGGCCATAAAATGCCAAAATAGCACAAAACCCCCCCAAATGACCCCATTTTGGAAAGTAGACACCCCAAGCTATTTACTGAGAGGCATGATTAGTCCATGGAATATTTTATATTTTGCCACAAGTTGCGGGAATATGACAAACTTTATTTTTTTTGCACAAAGTTGTCACTAAATGATATATTGCTCACACATGCCATGGGCATATGTGAAATTACACCCCAAAATACATTCTGCTGCTTCTCCTGACTATGGGGATACCACATGTGTGGGACTTTTTGGGAGCCTAGCCGCGTACGGGACCCCAAAAACCAAGCACCGCCTTCAAGGTTTCTAAGGGCATAAATTTTTGATTTCACTCCTCACTACCTATCACTACCTATCACAGTTTTGAAGGCCATAAAATGCCAAGATGGCACAAAACCCCCCCAAATGACCTCATTTTGGAAAGTAGACACCCCAAGCTATTTGCTGAGAGGCATGTTGAGCCCATTGAATATTTTTTTTTGTCCCAAATGATTGAATAATGACAAAAAGAAAAAAAAAAGAAAAAATGTACAAAAAGTTGTCACTAAATGATATATTGCTCACACATGCCATGGTTATATGTGGAATTGCACCCCAAAATACATTCTGCTGCTTCTCCTGAGTACGGGGATACCACATGTGTGGGACTTTTTGGGAGCCTAGCCGGATACGGGGCCCCAAAAACCAAGCACCGCCTTCAGGCTTTCTAAGGGCGTAAATTTTTGATTTCACTCCTCACTACCTATCACAGTTTCGAAGGCTATAAAATGCCAAAATAGCACAAAATCCCCCCAAATTACCCCATTTTGGAAAGTAGACACCCCAAGCTATTTACTGAGAGGCATGTTCAGTCCATGGAATATTTTATATTTTGCCACAAGTTGCGGGAATATGACAAACTTTCTTTTTTTTGCACAAAGTTGTCACTAAATGATATATTGCTCACACATGCCATGGGCATATGTGAAATTACACCCCAAAATACATTCTGCTGCTTCTCCTGAGTACGGGGATACCACATGTGTGGGACTTTTTGGGAGCCTAGCCGCGTACGGGACCCCAAAAACCAAGCACAGCCTTCAAGGTTTCTAAGGGCATAAATTTTTGATTTCACTCCTCACTACCTATCACAGTTTTGAAGGCCATAAAATGCCAAGATAGCACAAAACCCCCAAAATGACCCCATTTTGGAAAGTAGACACCCCAAGGAAATTGCTGAGAGGCATGTTGAGCCCATTGAATATTTTTTTTTTTTGTCCCAAGTGATTGAATAATGACAAAAAGAAAAAAAAAATGTTCAAAAAGTTGTCACTAAATGATATATTGCTCAAACATGCCATGGTTATATGCGGAATTGCACCCCAAAATACATTTGGCTGCTTCTCCTGAGTACGGGGATACCACATGTGTGGGACTTTTTGAGAGCCTAGCCGCGTACGGGCCCCCGAAAACCAAGCACCGCCTTCAGGATTTCTAAGGGCACAAATTTTTGATTTCACTCCTCACTACCTATCACAGTTTTGAAGGCCATAAAATGCCAAGATAGCCCAAAACCCCCACAAATGACCCCATTTTGGAAAGTAGACACCCCAAGCTATTTGCCGAGAGGCATGGTGAGTATTTTACAGCTCTCACTTGTTTTTGAAAATGAAGAAAGACATTTTTTTTTTCTTTTTTCAATTTTTAAAACTTTGTGACAAAAAGCGAGATCTGCAAAATACTCAACATACCTCTCAGCAAATAGCTTGGGGTGTCTACTTTCCAAAATGGGGTCATTTGGGGGGGGTTGTGCCATCTGGGCATTCCATGGCCTCCGAAACTGTGATAGGCAGTGAGGAGTGAAATCAAAAATTTACACCCATAGAAATCCTGAAGGCGGTGCTTGGTTTTCGGGGTCCTGTACGCGGCTAGGCTCCCAAAATGTCTCACACATGTGGTATCCCCGTACTCAGGAGAAGCAACAGAATGTATTTTGAGGTGCAATTCCACATATAACCATGGCATGTTTGAGCAATATATAATTTAGTGACAACTTTTTGTAATTTTTTTTTTCTTTTTGTCATTATTCAATCACTTGGGACAAAAAAAAAAAAAATATTCAATGGGCTCAACATGCCTCTCAGCAAATAGCTTGAGGTGTCTACTTTCCAAAATGGGGTCATTTGGGGGGGTTTTGTACTGTCCTGGCATTTTATGCACAACATTAGGAAGCTTATGTCACACATCATCCACTCTTCTAACCACTTGAAGACAAAGCCCTTTCTGACACTTTTTGTTTACATGAAAACATTTTTTTTTTGCAAGAAAATTATGTTGAACCCCCAAACATTATATATATTTTTAAAGCAAAGGCCCTACAGATTAAAATAGTGGGTGTTGCATTTTTTTTCCACACAGTATTTGCGCAGCGATTTTTCAAACGCATTTTTTGGGGGAAAAACACACTTTTTTTATTTTTAATGCACTAAAAAACACTATATTGCCCAAATGTTTGATGAAATAAAAAAGATGATCTTAGGCCAAGTACATGGATACCAAACACGACATGCTTTAAAATTGCGCACAAACGCGCAGCGGCGAGAAACTACATTCATTTTTAAAAGCATTTAAAAGCCTTTACAGGTTACCACGTTAGATTTACAGAGGAGGTCTACTGCTAAAATTACTGCCCTCGATCTGACCTTCGCGGTGATATCTCACATGCATGATGCAATTGCTATTTACATATGACGCTAGACCGACGCTTGCGTTCGCCTTTGCGCAAGAGCAGGGGGGGACATTATTTATTTCGCTTTTTTTTTTTTTTTTAAATTGTTCCTTCCATATATTTTTTTTTATAATTTTTATTGTTATCTCAGGGAATGTAAATATCCCCTATGATAGCAATAAGTAGTGACAGGTACTCTTTTTTTGAAAAAAAATGGGGGGTTAGACCCTAGATCTTTCCTCTGCCCTCAAAGCATCTGACCACACCAAGATCGGTGTGATAAAATGCTTTCCCAATTTCCCAATGGCGCTGTTTATATCCGGGGGGGGTCATTCCCTCCCACTGCTTGTAAAAGCAGTCCAGAGGCTAATTAGCCACTAGGATTGCTTTTACATGAAAGCCGGCCGCTGGCTGAAAAGAATGATACCCGCAGGCATGAATCTGGTATAACCATTCAAAGTCCAGCAACATACCAGTACGTTGCTGGTCCATGTTGGACATGTATTGTAATCTTTTTTTTTCATGCAGCCTGTTGGCTGAACGAAAAAAAGAGATTGATCAGTGGGTATGCCCACCATTAGAATACCTCCCTTCATCCACCCACTTCTAATGATGGGCATATATGCCGAAGCATGGGGGCATCCTCCCGCAAAAAAGTTATGTCGCGTACACACGGTCGGACTTTTCCACGGGCAAGCCTTTGTCAAAATTTCGACCGTATGTACGCGGCATAAAAGGTTATGCCGCGTACACACAGTCGGACTTTTCCACGGGCAAGCCTCCGTCGGAATTTCGACCGTATATACGCGGCATTAGGAGCAAAATCGCTTCTCCGCCCCTGCTGCCCCCATGCTTCGGCATATATGCTCTTTTTTTAACTGTGGTGGTGAAATCACCTCCTACAGCGTTGGAGTCACGGCTTTATGTATCGTGGGAGCAAACGCTGTTGCTGTCAAGATAAATAAATCCGCGATGCAACTGAATGGCGTACCTGCTAAGCAAATGATGGTTAACATTAAAACAAAGTAACATTACAGTACAACAGTAAGACCATACCATACCTGCAAAGCAAATACCAAAACAAAACTTAGTAAAAAATAAAACATTTTTTTTAACGCAACCTGTGCCTAAAATATATATATGCCGAAGCATGGGGGCATCCTCCCGCGAAAAAGTTATGCCGCGTACACACGGTCGGACTTTTCCACGGGCAAGCCTCCGTCGGAATTTCGACCGTATATACGCGGCATTAGGAGCAAAATCGCTCCTCCGCCCCTGCTGCCCCCATGCTTCGGAATATATGCTCTTTTTTTAAACTGTGGTGGTGAAATCATCTCCTACAGCGTTGGAGTCACGGCTTTATGTATCGTGGGAGCAAACGCTGTTGCTGTCAAGATAAATAGATCCGCACTGCAACTGAATGGCGTACCTGAAAACAAAAAATTACATACCTGAAAAGCAAGCATGATAAAACATTGCAGAATAGAATATAGTAAAAAAGAGCAGAACAATAGAGAGAAAATAGAGAGAGAGAGAGAGAACAATAAAACGACAACTATTTTTGGTTTTTTTATTTTATATTTTTTTGTGTTTTGTTTTTTACGTTTTTTTTTTCTTTTTTACACTTTTTTTTGTAACTGTAACAACTGTAATGGTTCGGGTCTCTCAAAATGTAATGGCATCTTGGGAGACCCTGTGTAAGTGTGTCCTAGTCTGTGAAATGCTGTACCCTACGCTAAAACTTCACTTTTGAGTGGTAGCGATCAAAACATTCACCAAGACAAAGACCAGGTTTGTCAGGACAGAGTGGACAAAAAACACGGGTGTCACGCCTAAATCCGCGCTTGCTACAGACACGACATCTTTTTTGGGGGGTTCGTTGGGTAGGGGTACTCGGGAGGGCATACGGATAATGCCTCTCATGCAGCCGGCTTACTGCATTTGGTAGGGGATGGTGAGGTGCAGAACCGCCTGGATACAGGAGTTCTGTGACTATCTCATTCTGGAATTTTAGAAGAGATAACGTCCCACCTGAAGCTCTGTATAGCACATGAGCATTCAGCAAAGCCAATTGGAATAAGGATAGAGACACTTTTTTGTACCAGCGTCTCGCCTTACGGTCAATTAGATACGGCGCCATCAACTGGTCGTTAAGGTCCACCCCTCCCATATTTTTGTTATATTCGTGGACACAGAGGGGTTTCTCCACAACACCAGTCGCCGTACGAATTTGGACTGTCGTGTCTGCATGAAGGGAGGTAAGAAGGAAAACTTCCTTATTGTCCCTCCACTTCATAGCGAGCAAGTTATTACACTTCACGCAGGCTCTCTCCCCCAGCCTAAGACGGGCATCTACAAGCCGCTGGGGAAAGCCCCGGCGATTAGGTCGCACGGTGCCACATGCTCCAATCTGATGATCAAACAAGTGACTAAACAGTGGCACGCTCGTGTAATAATTGTCCACATACAAGTGGTACCCCTTTCCGAATAAGGGTGACACCAAGTTCCACACTATCTTGCCAGCGCTCCCTATGTAATCCGGGCAGTTGACCGGCTCAACCTGACTATCTTTTCCCTCATAAACCATAAAGCTCCATACATAGCCTGTTGCCCTGTCACAGCACTTATAGAGCTTGACCCCATATCTGGCACGCTTGCTGGGAAGGTACTGATTGAAAGCCAAGCGGCCAGAAAATTTAATCAGGGACTCATCAACGCAGACAACTTGATTGGGAATAAGCAAGGCTGCAAAACGTTCGTTGAAGTGGTTTATGAGGGGCCGAATTTTATAGAGCCGGTCGTACTCAGGGTCCCCACGTGGACGACAAAGTTCATTGTCGTTGAAGTGCATGAACTGCAAAATCTTCTCGTATCGTGTCCTGGGCATGGAGGCAGAGAACACGGGCATGTGGTCAATTGGGTGCGTGGACCAATAAGCACGCAATGACGGGAATTTATGTGTGCCCATGTTGAGGGAAAGGCCCAGAAAGGTCTTAAATTCGGAAACCGTAATTGGTTTCCAATCTTTGGCAATTTTAGGCAACTGGGGGTTAGCGGCGATGAATTGACCAGCATACAAATTACTCTGGTCCACAATAGATCTATAGAGATCTTCCGTGAAAAACAGCGAATAATAATCGATTGGCATAAAATCAGCTGTTTCCACCTGAATACCGGGTTGGGCAGTGAATGGGGGAAGTACGGGTTCTGCAGAAGTGGTGGGGACCCAATCAGGATAGGCGAATTCTGCAGGAAGGGCACTATGGGCACGACGGGCCTGTCTTTGTCTTCTTGGTGGCAGCGGGACACTACTTGTGCTTGCCACCTCGCCAGCTTGAACTGCACTTATGGGACTCGCCACGTCACCACGTGATACTGCAGTGCTGGATGTACGCCCAGGCTGTACTAGGCCGCTGGTGCTTGCCAATTCACCAGAAGGAATAGCGGCGCTTGTACTACTCTGCTCCATGATACGAGAGCCCTGCGGTTCTTGCTCTTCAACAACCTCAGAAGATCGGGATCGGGTACACCTGACCTTAGCAGGGACCTCAACTTCGTCGTCAGAGCTATCTGACGTGGGGCCGCTGACGTCACTGTCTTCTACGGGAAGATATTCTGAGCCTGAATCTGACAGATACGTGACCTCCTCTTCACTATCTGTCATGCTCAGAATCTCGTAGGCCTCTTTACTAGTGTACCTTCGACTTGCCATTTTGGGCTCTAAATTTAGGGGTTCACTAGTAAGATTCACAGGTAAAAAAAGCACCTGACTGTCACCAAATGTATCAAACGCTACCAAAAAAACTGTTAGCGATCGCAGAGATCAGGACTGTCTCTGCGAACGCTGCAGTTATGTGTGTTGTGTTTGGTAAGTGACAGTGATCGATCGATACTGCACTTGGGTGGGCTGGGCTGGGCTGGGCGGAGGGGCTAAACGCAGGTGCTAGCAGGTATCTGGGCTGATCCCGCTAACACTGCGTTTTTGGGAACCCTAAACCGCTGGGGACGCTAGTATAGATCTGATCAGATACTATACCACTAAGGGAGGTGTATGCTTTGCGCGTGGGTGTTAGCGTTACTGGCACTAACCTAAAGCTGCCTGGGGCGACGCAGACCCTCTCTGGCGCTAAAACCTAATTGATATCACCCGCCAGGCGATCAGGGGGTTAAACCTTTATTGGGTTATATACGGCGGGTGCCCTGATGCTATAAAAAGCAAACTAACCAACCAGTGTCACCCGTAACCTTTATATGGTGATCACTGGTGAAAGGGTTAACTAGGGGCAATCAGGGGGTTAAAACCTTTATTAGGTTAAATATGGGGGTACCCGACGCTATATAAAAACCTGACGGGTTACCTAAATAACGAAATAACTCACTGGGTAACCAGTGTCACCAGTGACGCTTATACGGTGATCACTGGTGAAAGGGTTAACTCTAGGGGCAATCAGGGGGTTAAAATAATATATGGGGGTACCTGACGCTAATAAAAACCTGCGGCAAACCTAAAAATAATTAACTGGCTATCTAGGACACCAGCGACAAGAAAAAAGCGATCGGAAAAACGATCGCTTAGTGACGCTGGCGTTAGGGGGTGAAAGGGTTACCTGGGGGGCGATCAAGGGGTTAAACCTTTATTAGGGGGGGTTAGGGGGCTACCTTGGACCTAAAGGGGCCTAATCCTAACTGCCCTGCAACTTTTTACAGTCACAAATGACACTGATTGCAGTGATCATTAAAAAAAATTATCACTGCAAACGGTGCACTGTGACTGGGGGTACTGGGGGTGATCTGGGGGGTGATCTGGGGGTGACTGGGGGGTGATTTGTGTGCCTACGTGTACTGGTGTCAGTGGGCTGTTGGTGCACTTACTATGTGATGTCTTCTCTCCTCGCGCCGGATCGAAAAGACCGACACGAGGAGAGATGACATCACTTCCTCCTGCCTGTGTTTACATTACAGGCAGGGGAAGCTCTCTCATTCGCCGGGAGCGATCGAGAGGGGGTGGCCGGAATCGAACGGCCTTCCCCTCATGCCGGATTGCTCCCGAACACTTAACCACCGCTCACTGTACAGAAGGGGGGTCCGATCGGACCCCCCAACTATACAAAGGCGATCACGTACATATACGTGATTCTGCCTGTCGGTGCCGTTCTGCCGACGTATAATTACAGTGGGCGGTCGTTAAGTGGTTAAAGCGGAGCTCCGCCGAAAAAAAAAATATTAAAAGCCAGCAGCTACAAATACTGCAGCTGCTGACTTTTAATATTAGGACACTTACCTGTCCTGGAGTCCAGCGACGTCCGCAGCAGAAGACGAGCAATCGCTCGTCACTCTGCTGCCCCCACCGCCATCCTCGGTGAGGGAACCAGGAAGTGAAGCCTTGCGGCTTCACTACCCGGTTCCCTACAGCGCATGCGCGAGTCACGCTGCGCCGTTCTGACTGGTCCTCCTGTGTTCTGGGACTAGAGTGTCTCCCAGAACACTACGGGTATTCTGCGGAAGTGACGTGCTTCCCGCAGATTTCCCGCAGAGAGGACTCCCGGAAGTGGGTGCAAATACCTGTCTTAGACAGGTATCTGCACCCCCCTCTCCCCTGAAAGGTGTCAATTGTGACACCGGAGGGGGGGAGGGTTCCGATGAGCGGAAGTTCCACTTTAGGGTGGAGCTCCGCTTTAACAGATCCAAAATGAAAGCGGAGTTCCTACTAAAATAAAAATATTAAAAGTCAGCAGCTACAAATACTGCAGCTGCTGACTTTTAATAATCAGACACTCACCTGTCCCAGGGTCCAGCAATGCAGCAATGCTGGGGAACGAAGCCCTGCTCGTCTCCCCCTCCTCTCCGCGGTGCCAGCATCACTACTGTGGGCACCCGGCTGTGGCTTCCCAGCCGGGCGCACACTGCGCATGCGCGAGCTGTGCTGCGCATCGTGATTGGCCGAGCAATCATCTGGGACCTGTGACGTGTCTCAGATGATTGCCGAGAGCAAGGGGGGAGAGGTGACCTTCCTTCCGGCGCCGCAGTGCCCAGGGAGGAAGTGGGAGCTGGAACCCTCTAAAAAGAGGGTTTCCGCTCCCCCCCCCCCCGAAAAAAATGACATGCCAAATGTGGCATGTCAGGGGGTCACCTTCTCTTAAAGCGGAAGTTCCATTTTTGGGTGGAACTCTGCTTTAACAAAGTTATGCGAAATCGAACAAACAGCATGTCACTAAAGATAATGTGGTTGACGGTAATTGTGACAGGTGGGACTTTGTCCCAATAAACTTTCCAAGTGAAGTTTATCATGTGATTGTGCTAGCGAAATAAAACAAGATACCACTCAGAGGAATATGGGGAAATCATCTAGTATTCAACCGGGCTCGGAATGTACGGCATTAGATTTCTAAAATGTACGGTGTTAGATTTCTAAATGTCTAAATAGCTTTAAGGGGCTATAGGAAATAGATATTTATTTGTGAGTGTAGCTTTAGCGTGAAAGCATGATAAGGATAATAGCGTGTTGATTACACGAGGGGGAGTATGTTGGGATGAGGTAAGGTAACTGTGGAGGTATAAGGACTAAGAGGAGGGCATAAAGGGTATGTGATATGAAGGGGGAAAGGATGGGGGGTGAGAGGGGGAGAGTGTGAGAATTGACTGGAGGAGGGGGGCTAGGGGAGAAAGTAAGGTTCAGGAGTTTCCCTGTTTGAGGGGGGGTTCGGGGTGTGTGGGGGCGAGGGGTACCTGCCTGCTCGCTCGCTCTCCGGCCAGGGACATATGCCTGATAGAATAATTTTGGTGTTTGGCATAGTCTTTCATTCATTTTAAAGTGTTGCCAGCACGACCAAGTTTTCCTGAACTTAAAGGAGGTATGTTTTGCTTGATGTATAAGTTCCTCCATGTCAGCAATTCTTTATATTCGTTTGAACTAGGGCTGTTACTGATTACAATTTTCGTGTTCGATTAATAGTTTTTTTTTTAAATCGATTAATCGACTAATTTCGATTAATTATAACGCACATACAGATCCAACTACTTTTAGCTGATCTCCTTGCAGGCCGATTCCCAGTGCAGCTACCAACCACTGGAAAAATGGATAGCAGGATACAAAAAACACACAAAGGCAGCGCTCGATGGGAATAGCATTAAAACTTTTATAGTCTTCAAGTAGGTAACAAAATAAATATTGCACTGGAGATAAAATCGATGTAGCTACATAAACTGTAAAAATGGTGCGAGTAATACCAAACAGTAGCAAAAGCAGTCATAAAAACATGTAGCCAAGTATGATACTGGTATAAAAATGTGTACAACGATACCACTGCTGAATCCAGATGAGAAGGGGCTAACATCAGTCCATTGGCATGTAGATGTCCCGTGAAGGGAACTATCACAACTCCCGGTGGATGGCTGTAGAATCTCAGGTTGATAGAGGGAAGTGATAGAGGGAAGTGTAACAGCCCTTGTGTGTGGCAGATAGTAAGGTCCCGCCGGCATGCAGATATGAAGGCACAGCAAAGGAGCCCTTCAGATGGACACAGCAAGCCTAAAGAATTTTGATCGATCAAAAGAATTTTGATCGATCAAAACAATTAATCGATTAATCGAGGAATTAATAGTTAATTTCCACAGCCCTAGTTTGAACCATTCCGCAATACATGGTGGGTTTTGAGAGCGCCAATGGGACGGTATGCATAGTTTGGCTGCATTTATCAGATGCATGGCCAGTGAGTGAAAATAGTCAGATATTGGGATAGCAGAGTGGTGTAGTAGTTGTGCTGGGGAGTAGTCCAATGGTAGGGTGGAGATTTTGCAGGTGAGTCTGTGGACTTCTTCCCAGAATGGCTGAATTAAGGGGCATGCCCACCATATATGAAGAAGAGAGCCCAGGTCTTCGTTATACCGCCAGCAGTTGGGGAGAAAGATGGGGCAAATTTATGTATTCTGAGTGGGGTCCTATGCCATCTAAACAAGATTTTGTAACCATTTTCTTGTGCCGAGACATTATTTGAGCCCGAATTAATATAGGTAAAGATTTTCTCCCAGTTATGGTTTGAAAGGTCGAACTCTAGCTCTTGTTCCCATCTGCGGCTAATACCCATGGATTTTGGGTCTTGGTCAGCGAACATTAAGGAATAAATGTCAGAGATTAAGTGCCTTTGAGGCTCTGATTTTAGGCAAATCAATTCAAATGGTGTGTGTTGATTTGTCCATTTGGGAATGAGTTGGGATCTACATAGGAAACGCCATATTTGTACGTCTGGAACGGTAAGTGCTGGTTAGTGGTCATAGAGGAAAGAGCAGGCAAGGACAGAAGACGTCCATTGCTAAAAGAGTGCTCTGGGTGGACCATTGGATACAGCCAGCCTTCTGTCGGGAAGGGATTTGTCATGCCGAAAGAGAATTCTGTGTTTCGTCGGATGGGGGTTAGAGGACCCGGGGAAGATGATATCTTGAATCTACAGCCGGCTTTCTGAAAAGCTAGTAGGGTGGTGTCTATTAAAAGATGTGTTTTATTGGGTAAAGGAATGTGGTATGTTGCTATCCAACGGGTTTGGTGGGGGAGTAGTTGAAATGCTGTAGGTTTACCCATGCCTTGATTTGTGAGTGTATGTTCCAGTCTACTACCCTGGGTAATTGGCATGCTAGATAGTATTTTTTGATATCCGGCAGGCTGATGCCTCCTTTCAGTTTTGGGATTGTTAGTGCATTGTAAATCAGTCTGGGCTGCGATTTTCCCCAGAGGAAGGATATACAGTAGAACCTCAGATTGCGAGTAACGTGGTTAACGAGCGTTTCGCAATACGAGATTTTTTTTTTTTTAATCCTGACTTGGTTTGCGAGTGTTGTCTCACAAAACGAGCAAGATTCAAGCCTCTGCGGTGTGCAGTACTGCATTTGGCCAGAGGTGCCGGGCGCCGGTGACACTCAGAGCCGTTCGGAGCCGTTTGGAAATACTCGGAAATACTTTGTTCCCGAGTGTTTCTGAGCCTTTCCGAGGGATTTCAGTGTGCAGCCGAACGATTTCTAAATATTTCTGAGTCTCTCCGGCCCCTCCCCACCTCTGGCCACATGCGGTATTGCATGCCATAGAAGTCAATGTGGAACAAATTATTTTCGTTTCCATTGACTTCTATGGGGAAACACGCTTTGATATGCGAGTGCTTTGGATTACAAGCATTCTCCTGGAACGGATTATGCTCGTAATCCAAGGTTCCACTGTACAATATTTTTGGTAGAGCGAAAAGAATTCTGGTGGAACTTTAATTGGAATGGTTTGTAGAATATATGAAATTCTGGGGAGGATATTCATCTTTAACAATCTTTGGCTCTTTGGCTCTTCCAAACCATGAGCAAATGCCTGTGGACCATGATTTCAGATCATTTTGTATTTTCTGGAGGATTGGGAGATAGTTCTTAGCATACAATTCCGAGAGTTTAGCAAGTAATTGGATACCTAGGTAAGTTATCGCATTTTGTTTCCATTTGAATGGGAAATTAGATTGGCATTGTTTAAGTATGTCCGGAGTCAGGGAAATATTCAGCGCGTGTGATTTTGAGAATTTTATTGGTAGGTTTGTCATGTATTTGAAAGTGGCAAAATCTTTGAGCAGGTTTGGAATTGTGACGAGGGGTTCTGTTAAAAATAGAAGAACATCGTCTGCAAATCCTGCTAGTTTGTGGGTTTGCGTAGCAATCGTGATGCCTTTAACCTTTAAGGACAGAGCCTCGTTTTGAGATTTGGTGTTTACAAGTTAAAATCATTTTTTTTTGCTAGAAAATTACTTAGAACCCCCAAACATGATATATTGTTTTATAAACATCCCTTGTAATAGAAGAAAAAAAAATCATGAAAGGAACATATGAGATCTTGGGTCAAAAAGACCTCAGATCTCATACTTACACTAAAATGCAAAAAAAATAAAAAATAAATATGTCGTTCGAAAAAATCCCCCCAAAAAAAGTCACTTTATGGGTGGAAGTGGCGTTTTGACGTCGATTTCGCCCTGCAATGGTATGGAGCCGAACGGGGGCCATCTTCCCTTTACTCAGCTCCATACCACAGACCAAGAAGGATCTGATCGCCTCCACCGCTGCCGGCGGCTCCGGTAAGTGGCGGAGGGCACCGAAGCACAGCGGGATGGGGGGGCCCTCTCCCGCCACCGATAAAAGTGAGCTTGCGCCGCAGAGACCACTTTTATCTGATAGCTGACCGCCCGCTGAAGAAGAGGATACCAGGCTTATGGCAGCTAGCAACGATATTCCTCTTTAAACAGCCAACATATAACTCTCTTCCAAAATTGGTGGTGGGTGCGGGGAGTATGGATATTTTTAAGAGACTCTTGGATGTGCATCTTAAAGAACACAACATGCAGGGATATGGGAAATAATTATAGACACTGACACATGTGCACCTACACAGGTTGAACTGGGTGGACTATTGTCTTTATTCAACCTTACCTACTATGTAACTAGTAGGTAAGGTTGAGAGTATGTAACCTTTTATATAAACAATTTTTTTAATCCAGATTCACAAGTTTTTTTTTCCTCTGGGTCTGTCTGGTGCCTCTTATCATATAATTATGTGTTGTTGATCATCCCTTCCATGCTGCAATCTGGCCAAAGTTGATGTACTCATTGCTAATACATTATAGGCTCCCTTTAGAAAGTTTTCACCCAATGCTTTTCACTGACGGAATTACTGTACGTAATTGAAAATATACCTTACCCTTTTTAAGCACACTAATTATTAACCTGTGCTAGTACAACGTTAAGACACATTCATGGCACTTTAGCATATTTTAAGTTGTACGTACAGAATGCAGTAATTATAAGGGGATAATTATTCAATCAAAATAATTATAATGTGGAAAGAGCATCTTTACCTCCAGGCTTTCATTCACCTTGCAAGTAATCCTTTTGCAAATGAAAAACGTTAGCTACATAGTGGTTAATCATCACTCCTTATGTCAATTAACCTTTATCTGATTTGTGTTCAACTAAATTAACGCAATACCCCGGTCATGCAAGTTCCTACCACATCGCTCATTTGGCTACCTCCATCGAGAGACATTACCTAGTTCATAATCTTCTATTAGATTGACCTTATTAAGATTGAATTTATATTCATATGGTTGGAATTTGATGTCTTTGGCACCTTGCTTTTGCAGATGGGAAGAAGGAAGGTCTGAAAACAAAACTGTAAATACAAAGACTATAAAAGTTGACTGCTGACCTAAAAGAGCTTAAAGAAAATCTGTTTTGTGGCAGGCACGTAGCAGGCATCTTGCAGTACTTTTTACCTTTAGCATTTCTACCCACCTTCACAATTACCCATGGTAGCTCCTTAAAAAATCCCAAAATATATTGCTAGGTGCTGTTTTTTATTTTGCCTGAGATTACAGAAAAAATTAGTTATTGCTAAAACTCATTAGCAAGGAAACTATTAGATTGCTTAGAGACATCACTTGCAACAATGTTTGGAGGTTTCCAGAGTATTTTTGAGACTTGTGCAATAGAGGAATTCAGCTAACAAGAGCTACGACTACACTATTATTATTATTACTTACATTTGAAAGAGCTCCCATTGTGATGCTAAGATGTGAGATTCAAGAATGTTACATAATTGATAAGATCAACAATATCATCTAACTTCATACTCTATGGTTAAGAAAAGGATTTGCATTGTATATTATAGCAGTTTTTATCATCTCTTAGGTGAGAACCAAGAGCAAACAATACATGATAAAAGCTACAGCATCACCCCATGACATATATAGAATTTGTTATATATATAACAGTATAAAAATCTCCCTATATAAAATATTTTCATAGTTATTCCCTTTGCACTGTGGGCATTTCTTTGAAGTAGAGCTAAACCCAATCACTAAACTCTTATAAGAATTAACATGCTAATATAATTTCAAAGGTAATTTTCAACCATTTTAAATCTGCGCTTTAAAAAAAAAATATTTGGTAATCCTGATATGAGAGTCGAGGATTAGGTCCTTCCTTCTATACAATGACAAATGTCTCCCGAATGTACTTTTGCTCTGTCACTCTGTCACATACACTTATGGTGGGAACTTAAAATGTCATGCTGACATACACTGTGCAAGCATGGACCACCACAGTTACTATCAAGAAGCTGGTAAAGAGCAGCGATGTGTAACTGATGCTGGAGTGACTGCATTAGGTAGGATGTAGCTAACAGAAGCTGGAGGAAATTAGAAGCACTGAGATGTAGACAAGAAGGAAAGAAAGAGGATCAGTATTTTGACGGAAAAAAACAACAAACAAACACACAAACATGGCAACTGATTGTAAAACACTGTGCTTTAGCAAACCAAATACTATCCAGTTAGGGATGTTGGGGAAGGGATCTTAGGGAAGTTGCATCTTATGCAACTTCTATGTATGGGCTGGTAATGGGGGAGTTCACTATACTTCTTGTTGTGAACAAGCACGACTCTTTTCATGTGAAACGCGTCAACTATATATTCTTGCAAGTCTGTGTGGTGTGACAATAAAGAAAACTTCAGCGGCATCTTTTTGGATTCAAGTGGACAATCATTTTCTTTCTTCCTTATTCTACTGACGTTGGTGAGCCTGGATTAGTACCATGAATCAGGTGTGTCCTCTTTTTGTTGCGTGGGGCGGCGTGTGCACCCTTGTATGTATCACTATACTTCTTGCTAGCATAAAGATTTACAAATAGCATTATATGTCACCAGTAGGGATGAGCCGAACACCCCCCCAGTTTGGTTCGCACTAGAACTTGCGAACAGGCAATAAATTAGTTCGAACATCCAAACACCGTTAAAGTCTATGGGACTCGAACATGAAAAATCTAAAGTGCTAATTTTAAAGGCTTATATGCAAGTTATTGTCATAAAAAGTGTTTGGGGACCCGGGTCCTTCCCCAGGGGACATGTATCAATGCAAAAAAAAAGTTTTAAAAATGGCAGTTTTTTCAGGAGCAGTGATTTTAATAATGCTTAAAGTAAAACAATAAAAGTGAAATATTCATTTAAATTTCGTACCTAGGGGGTGTGTATAGTATGCCTGTAAAGTAGCGCTTTCTTCCCTTGCTTAGAACTGTCCCTGCCCAAAGTGTCATTTCTAAAAGAAAACAAGTCATTTAAAAGCACTATAATGAATTGTCGGCTCCCGACAATACAGAGAAAAGTCATTGATAAAAAAAAAAATGCATGGGGGTCCCCCCACATACAATTACCAGGCTCTTCAGGTCTGGTATGGATATTAACCACTTAAGCCCCGGACCATTTTGGTTGGTTAAAGACCAGGCGCCTTTTTGCGATTCGGCACTGCGTTGCTTTAACTGACAATTGCGCGGTCGTGCGACGTGGCTCCCAAACAAAATTGACGTCCTCTTTTTCCCACAAATAGAGATTTCTTTTGGTGGTATTTGATGACCTCTGCGGTTTTTATTTTTTGCGCTATAAACAAAAATAGAGCGACAATTTTGAAAAAAAATTCAATATTTTTTACTTTTTCCTATAATAAATATCCCCAAAAAATATATAAAAAAACATTTTTTTTCCTCAGTTTAGGCCGATACGTATTCTTCTACATATTTTTGGTAAAAAAAATTGCAATCGGCATTTATTGATTGGTTTGCGCAAAAGTTATAGTGTTTATGTAGCGATACCTCCAACTAAGAAGGCCGCAGATTTAGTTAGGCCCTGAAGACAGCTCCGCCAACCCCCGGCAATATGCTCAACCCCCTACTGGCACAGCTAGTAAGGAGAGATAGGACCGCGTGACCGCAACTCTAGGTGACGCAGTCCTATGGCAAACACACACAGTGATATACTTTAACACTTCTATTAAAGTAAGTGAAACTGACACCAATGTACTTGACCCAGATATTTTACTGAGGCTAATGGGCAAGTAATAAACAACAGTATAACAAGTTGCAGATCCCTGCAATAAACAGTAATAAAGATAAACAGAGTAATCAGAATAATTAAGTATTGCTATGCAACTCTAGCGCTGCCCTTTTACAGCTACTTCCCCTCATGGGTAGACTAACACCCAGCAATGTCTACCTATGCAGTCAGGCCTGACTGATCTAAATGGAAGTTCAGTGAAACAATATTCGCTAGCAATCTTTGGTGGTGCACTTGAAGAACAACTTGTAATCCAAACGAATAGTAAAGATAAAAGTATCTGTCTTTAAACAGCTCTCACCACCCGGGCAAGTCCAAGTCCGTTTCCTCCATCGACTCGTCTAGGAACAGGAATCCACCGACATCCAAGTCTTCAATCCTTCTGGTGTACTGCAGCAAGGAGGAGAAGATGACTCTAAGGCTCTGCTAGGCTGGCAGAGGGCTCTTTGGAAAGGAGCACACGGCCCAGGCTTCAGGCCTTGTGCACACAGCAGTTCAGCACAGAGATCCTCTTGCTAGGAGAGGGGTGTCCAAAGAGAGCGACCAAAACTCCGCCTCCCCTTTATAAAGTCTGCCCCAGCAGTCTCTGTTCTGGAGCAATGCACCCTGGGTGCTGCAAGATGTACTGGGAGATGTAGTCTCTCTCTCCTCTGCTTTCACTTCCAGTAATGTCTCTTTACTTCCTCCCGACTCACCTCTCACCTGGAACTTCTTGTCTCTCTGTCTTAAAGGGGAATACCCCGCTACACACTCCCCTCACTTTAAATCTTTGGTCCCCAAAGACATCTAACATTTTTAGATCTGCAAAACATTTTAGATTCAATGCGGTTGCATAGGATTGACAGAGGAGCCTCCCACCAATCATCATAGGATGGGGAGCTGTCCTGTCTACAGGTCGCTTCAGTGGGGGTGACCTGTCTAACTGTGCCAGAGAGTGAGCTGGGGTTGCCCTCCACTAAATGGACAGTGGAAGGATCCGGATTCTCAGCATTCCTTCTAGCAGTGACTACAGAGTCTTCCGAACTGTTCCCCATTTGTGGGTAGGTCAGCTTCTTAGGAGGCCGGATGACTCTTCAAGCCCTTTGCTCTCTTGGGATTTCTGGCTCTGGCGCCTCAGGCTCCTCTTCCTCTGAACAACCATCCTGGGCATCTTCCCAGTATTCTGCTGAAGGACTAGAAGGGATGAACTCTGTGGCTTCTGGGTTCAGTGTTCCATCTTGAGTGTCTTCAGTGGCTGGAAGATCAATATTAGAAGTTTCTGGAGTTGGGGAAGGCCACAGCCAATCAAGTTCTCCTTCTTCATTTTCACTAAGTTGAGAGGCCTCTCCATCTTCAGCTCGGGAGGTTTGCGACCAAGTGTTCGGCCTAGGAGTATCCAGGATAGAGGCCGGTTCAGGGGAGTCTCCCGCAGGAGGTATTCTAACTGCCTCAGCAAGTGGGAGCAGGTGATTCCGATGCCACGTCTTCAGTGGGCCTACCTTTCCTTCTGGTTTCAACTTATAGACAGGTAGGCCTGGCAACTTCCTACAGATGACATAAGGTTCAGATCTCCATCTGTCTGCAAGTTTGTGCTTCCCAGGGATCCCCAGGTTGCGTAACAGCACTCGATCCCCAGGCTGTAGGTCTTGCACCCGGACCTTCAAGTCGAAGTTTCTCTTATTTCTAGCCCCCCTTTGGTCGGAAGCTGCTTGAGCTTGCTCATAAGCTACTTTCAGGCTTTGTCTGAGCCTGTCCACGTACCCTTTGTGGGATGTGACTGAGGAATGGTCCAGAGAGGTGCCAAAGGCCAGGTCCACAGGTAGTCTCGCCTCTCTCCGAAACATGAGTCGATATGGGGAGTAGCCTGTAGCATCACTGATGGTGCAGTTGTAAGCATGTACTGTGGCTGCTATGTGTTTGCTCCAATGTTGCTTTTTCTCACTTTCCAGAGTCCCCAACATGTTGAGCAAGGTTCGGTTGAACCTTTCCGGCTGAGCATCTCCCTGTGGATGGTAAGGTGTAGTTCGAGTCTTCTTGATTCCCAAAGAATCCAGGAGCTTCCGGATCAGTTTACTCTCAAAGTCCCTCCCTTGATCTGAATGGAGTCGCTGTGGCAGCCCATAGTGGACAAAGTACTTCTCCATAAGTACCTTGGCTACGGTGGAGGCCTTCTGGTCTTTGGTCGGGAAAGCCTGGGCATACCGGGTGAAATGGTCGGTTATCACCAGAACATTTCCTAGTCCACTCAGGTCGGGTTCGAGGCAGAGAAAATCAATGCATACCAGATCCATTGGGCCTTGACTTTGTAGATGGCCCATTGGGGCAGCTTGATGGGGCAAAGTCTTCCTCTGGATGCATCGGGCACATGAGTGGCAGTACTCTTCTACCTCTGCCCTCATGCAGGGCCAATAGAACCGACTTCTGACAAGTTGGAAGGTCCTTTCAGCTCCTAGGTGGCCATGATTGTCATGCATGGCGACTAGAACAGTCTCTCGGTGCTTTTCTGGCAGAAACAGCTGCCATTTATCTTCTGAGTCATCAGAGGGGCCCCTTCGGTAGACCACTCCCTGATGTAACTGCAACCTGTCCCACTCTTTCCTCAGCAGGCGAGCTTCTTTTGAAGGTTGACGCATGAGTCTGTTTGGAACCTGATTCTCCAGGGCCTCCAGGACCAATCTCCCCATGGGGTCTTCCAATTGGTCACACCTCAACTCCTTCTTGGACAGTCTTGGCAGGTTGTCCTCTCCCAGTTGAGCTACTCCACAGTAGTGTTTGGGGACTCCCACCATGGTAACTCCTATTTCCTCTGCTCTGGAACCTCCTCGAGCTTGGAATTCAGCTCCTTGACAAAGGGCCCGCACCCCGTCCGGTGCCACTTGGGTCCAATCTTCTACGTCACTGGTGAGAGAATGAGATCTCCTGGACAGAGCATCTGCATCTCGATTCCCAGTCCCTGGCCTATACTTTAGGCTGAAGTTGAATCCAGAAAGTGCGGCCAGCCACCTGTATCCAGTGGCGTCCAGCTTGGCCGTGGTGAAAAGGTAGGTAAGGGGGTTGTTGTCGGTCTTCACAGTGAACTTCGCCCCATATAGGTAGTCTTTGAGTTTGTCTACTACCGCCCACTTAAGGGCCAGGAACTCCAGCTTGTGGGTGGGGTAGTTCTTCTCCGAGGGGTTCAAGCTCCTACTCACGTAGGCAACAGGCCGCAGTTGCCCTTCGTGTTCTTGGTAAAGTACTCCTCCCAGACCGTCATGACTAGCATCCACGTGCAGTTCATAGGGTTTGGTTGGGTCTGCGTAGGCCAAGACCGGGGCAGTGGTTAGGCTCTCCTTTAATGCCTGGAAGGCCTCTTCACACTTCTGGTTCCACTGATCTCTGACTGACTCTCCCGGCTTCCTGGGCCCTGAGTCGTCCTCTTCCCCCTCGGTCTTGAGTAGTTCATTCAATGGTCTAGCAATTCGGGCGAATCCTTCCACAAACCTCCTGTAATAGGAGCAGAACCCCAAGAAGGATCTGAGTTCTGTTACTGTGGTGGGTCGTGGCCAGGAGGTAACTGCCTCCAATTTCTCAGGGTCTGTGGCCACCCCCTCTTCAGACACTATGTGCCCCAGATAGTTCACAGAAGACTGGTAGAACTGACACTTCTCAGGCGAAAGCTTGAGTCCTTCCTCACTTAGTCTTCTCAACACTTTTTCCAGCCTCTCTTCGTGTTCTTCCAAGGTTCTCCCAAAGACAATGACATCGTCCAGGTATACAAGGACTTCAATAAGGTTCATGTCTCCTACAGTCTTCTCCATAAGACGTTGGAAAGTAGCTGGGGCTCCAGACAGACCTTGGGGCATCCGATTGAATTCAAAGAACCCCACTGGGGTTATGAAAGCTGTCTTCTCCTTGTCTTCTGGATGCATAGGGATCTGATAGTACCCGCTCTTGAGGTCCATAACGCTGAACCATTTGGCTCCAGAGAGGCTCTGTAGGGCATCCTCTATCCTCGGAGTGGTGTATTGGTCGGGGATGGTTTTTCTGTTCAGAGTCCTGTAGTCTATACAGAGCCTCAATGACCCATTCTTCTTTCTGACCACCACTATGGGAGAGGCATAGGGGCTCCTGGACACCCGTATCACACCAGTCCTCTTGAGTTCTGCAAGTTGTTCCCTTAGATCCTCCAGATCTGCTAGGGGGACCCGTCTGACTCTCTCTCGGAAGGGATTGTCTTCCTGGAGGCGGATCCGATGGGTGGCACTCCTTGCACACCCCACATCGAACTCATCTCTGGAGAATATCTTCTCCCATCTAGTCAACTGGGCCTTGGCTCTCTCTTTCCAAACCCTGGATAGATTCAAGTTCTCCATGGACAGCTTCTCCCAAAAATCTCCTCTTTCACCCGTCCCCTTTACTTCTGACAGGGTAACCGGGGCAGCAGGGCTCACCTGGCCCAGCAGCATTCTGGCAGGGATTTCCATGGGGCCTCTGGTAGTGTTTCTAACACTCACTGGAACTCTACAATGGGCCTTCTTCAGAACCTTCAGCGGAATCACTTCTGGTATCACTTCCAGACCTGAGGACTCTCCTTTTGGGTCGGACTCCAGCACGACAAAGGGTCCAGGCTGCTCCCAAGTAAGCTTCACAGTGGCTCTGAGACAGGTTACTTCGCCAGGCTGCAACACTACCCCTCCTCTTCCAAGTCTCCACACCTTCCCTATCCCCTCCACCGGGGTCTTCTGCTCTAGGACCAGCCTTTGGTAAACCGTCCTCAGCATGGGATGGATCTTGGTGGCTGCTTGCCCCTTCTCTTCCACTAAAGGGGTCAGGAGTCTTCGGACCAGGTCCGTGTTCGTCCCTATTATAAGGGAGCTCTTGTTGGCTCCTGGCGGCCGAGGGCACACAACTGCCAGGGTGTCAAACACTTCGGCCTTCCCAGCCACAGATGGGTCAAAGGTCATCCGGATGGGCAGATAGCCATCATAGGGGAAGCTCTGGGTTCCAATTCCCCATATTTCCAGCTCCTCTATGTTCTGAATGGGCAGATGACTCAAGTGCTTATCGTAGAAATCCCGGTATAGTAGGGTCACTTGTGCCCCAGTATCCAAGATGGCTCTGGTGTAAACTCCCTCCACTTGAATGGGCACTACAGGAGATGGGCCTACCAGCTTCTCCGGATATGGCCTGGCAGGAGTCGCCTTCTTCTGGTCCTTTCCCTTCGGACTCTCTCTCGTCCATCTCCCTTTTGACTTTAGTCTTTCTTGGGCCTGGTATGCATCGATTTCCCTACTTTTAATTGGCATACAGACCTGCTGAGGGATATTATAGTTTTTTTTAGGTGTGCATTCCCTTTGGGGAATGCTGTGCCTCTTCTGAGGGGTCTGGCCCTCTCTCTTTGGGGTGTACCCCTGCTGAGGGATACTATAGTTCCTCTGAGGAGTTTTGTCTTTTCTCTTCCTTAGCTTCTCATTCAGTTTGGAACTCACTGAAAATGATGGGCACCCGGTCGGCTCCTTCACCGGGGCCCGCTGAAGTTTCCCGCCAGCTGTTTGGACTTTTCCTCAACTACCAGGCTTGGGCATACTCGCCTGAGATGTCCTTTTCCTCCACATTTGAAGCAGGCTCTCTGTATTGGTTTCATAGAGCGGTTAGTGGTAGGGGTCTTTGGTGCCATGAGTGGGGAGACCTCTTCTGTCTGGGGTTTCACCAGACGAGTCATCAACATCGTCATCATCTCTAGTATTTCTTTCTGGGTCTGGAACAGCTCCTCCAGTCCAGTCTGACTTGTGGGGAAGTGGTGAATAGGTGAAGACCATGATCCCTGTTCAGTGCTTGCTGCCAGTACACTAAGCTCCCGAGTGTCTGAAGGGACATCTATCTGTTGTACTTTGGCACCTGTGGTGCTAGGAGATTGAAGTTTCCTCTGTTTTTGGTCCTTCTCAATCTCCATCTTATCTGCTTCATTCATTTTCTCAATGAGGACCTCATCCGGAGTTGAGGGATCTTCCAAATGCTGCTTCAGCTGTAGCTTGATGTAGTCACTCCTCAATCCCGTAGTCACAGATCTCCGGAATTTCTTTTGGACTAGCTCGACTCCAAAATGCTCCCCATTTCCTTCATCCTTCAATGTGGACAACAGGCGGTCCTTGAGCTCAATGGCCCGGAATAGGAAGTTCTGAGGAGTCTCTCCACTCTCCTGGGTCATATTTATCAGTCGATGAAATAACTCAGCAGCATCTTCCTCCTCATAGTAGCTTTTCAGTATCCTCTTTAGCTGGTTCAGGGTCAATCCACCCTTCCTCTCTAACATGCCCCTGACACTTGAACCTGGGCTGATGGCATGGATTACAGCCTCTCTAATTTCAGATTCCTGATATCCTTTCTGTAACCCCAACTCTATTTGGTGTAGGAGGTTGGTGTAGGACAGTTTGTCCTTCTGCCCTCTTTCTCCTATCTGGCCATCAATGCGGAAATCCTTCCGGACGGTTACTTCTTGCAGGCGACCCTTAGCTCGTTTCTTCGGTACCTTCCCAGGTTTGGGCTTTATCTGACCATCTTTCTGATCCTCAGGAGCGACACGTAACTCCTTAATGCGTTCAGCTATCATACTGGAAGTCTCCTGAAACCTCTCTTGTATGTCACGGTACTGTCGTTTCAGATCAATCAGCTGTTGCTCTGCCTGCGATTTAACAGCAGCCCCTGCTTTCCTGTCCAAGGGTTCTAACTGCTTCTGACTAGGATGTGTCAGGTGGAACTCAGTCTTTTCGGACAATTTTATACTGGCACCGTGGAAGTTTTCAGGGACATCCTGTCCCCACTCTATCAGTGCATAGGTGCAGTTGGTCCTTGAGTCTGGTCTCATTGCGACCTCGTAAGCCTTTCTATCCGGGGACAATATTTGTACCACCTCTTTAATTTGTTTCTCTCTCCAGTCGCTTCTGAGCGTGTCCCTTCTGCTTCGCACCATTGGACTACTTTGATGGGGTCCATGCCGGCACTTCTGGCGTTCACCTGCTGTATCAGGATCCCGGACGAGAACCCCCACGTGTAGCGATACCTCCAACTAAGAAGGCCGCAGATTTAGTTGGGCCCTGAAGACAGCTCCGCCAACCCCCGGCAATATGCTCAACCCCCTACTGGCACAGCTAGTAAGGAGAGATAGGACCGCGTGACCGCAACTCTAGGTGACTCAGTCCTATGGCAAACACACACAGTGATATACTTTAACACTTCTATTAAAGTAAGTGAAACTGACACCAATGTACTTGACCCAGATATTTTACTGAGGCTAATGGGCAAGTAATAAACAACAGTATAACAAGTTGCAGATCCCTGCAATAAACAGTAATAAAGATAAACAGAGTAATCAGAATAATTAAGTATTGCTATGCAACTCTAGCGCTGCCCTTTTACAGCTACTTCCCCTCATGGGTAGACTAACACCCAGCAATGTCTACCTATGCAGTCAGGCCTGACTGTTCTAAATGGAAGTTCAGTGAAACAATATTCGCTAGCAATCTTTGGTGGTGCACTTGAAGAACAACTTGTAATCCAAACGAATAGTAAAGATAAAAGTATCTGTCTTTAAACAGCTCTCACCACCCGGGCAAGTCCAAGTCCGTTTCCTCCATCGACTCGTCTAGGAACAGGAATCCACCGACATCCAAGTCTTCAATCCTTCTGGTGTACTGCAGCAAGGAGGAGAAAATGACTCTAAGGCTCTGCTAGGCTGGCAGAGGGCTCTTTGGAAAGGAGCACACGGCCCAGGCTTCAGGCCTTGTGCACACAGCAGTTCAGCACAGAGATCCTCTTGCTAGGAGAGGGGTGTCCAAAGAGAGCGACCAAAACTCCGCCTCCCCTTTATAAAGTCTGCCCCAGCAGTCTCTGTTCTGGAGCAATGCACCCTGGGTGCTGCAAGATGTACTGGGAGATGTAGTCTCTCTCTCCTCTGCTTTCACTTCCAGTAATGTCTCTTTACTTCCTCCCGACTCACCTCTCACCTGGAACTTCTTGTCTCTCTGTCTTAAAGGGGAATACCCCGCTACATTTACAAAATAGGGGTTAGTTTTATGGCATTTTTTTTTTTTTTTTTTACTAGTAATGGCGGCGATCTGTGACTTTTTTTGTGACTGCGACATTATGGTGCACTTAACTTCTTTAGTCGATCATGGCGAGGCCTGTTCTGATTGGCATCTGTCCTTGGTCACCGTGCTGCAGCTCAATTTCAGGTTCTTGGCAATCTTCTTATAGCCTAGGCCATGGATATGCAATTAGCGGACCTCCAGCTGTTGCAAAACTACAAGTCCCATCATGCCTCTGCCTCTGGGTGTCATGCTTGCTGCTGTCAGAGTCTCGCTATGCCTCATGGGACTTGTAGTTTGGCAACAGCTGGAGGTCCGCTAATTGCATATCTCTGGCCTAGGCCATCTTTATCTAAAGTAACAATTTTTTCAGATCCTCAGAGAGTTCTTTGGCATGAGGTGCCATGTTGAACTTCCAGTGACCAGTATGAGAGTGAGTGCGATAATACCCAATTTAACACACCTGCTCCCCATTCACACCTGAGACCTTGTAACACTCACTACATTACATTGTAGCAAAGTGTAATTTCTTCAATGTTGTCCCATGAAAAGATATAATAAAATATTTACAAAAATGTGAGGGGTGTACTCACTTTTGTGAGCTACTGTAGGTCCCTACACAAATACCAACTTTCTGAAACTTTCTTTTTTCTTTAGTCGTAGATAGGGTGGAATTTTGTACTGTATAAAACGTATTTTTTTTTTTGCCATGTTATTACTTGGAAGACCTTCAATTCCTACCTCCTTGACATGACAAAAAAAAGTGAAGGGGAAATCTCCACAATGGGGAGACAGATGCATTATATGACCAAAAGTTTGTGGATGACAAACCATTATACTTGCCTATGTGGCCACAAATATGTGGACACGCCTCTAAATTCCTGAGTTGTGGTGTTCCCAGAGAAGAGTACTTGTCAGCATGCAAAGACATTTCTGAAAATCATGCCCTTCCAATCCTTTGGCAACAGTTTGGGGAAGGTCATTTTCAAGCACAAGTGTGCCAGAACAGCCAGCTTCTAAAAGACACAGTTTGATCATTTTGGTGTGGAACAACTCAAGTTTCCTGTACAAAACTCTGAACTTAACCCTACTGAATACCTTTGGGATGTTTTGGGATGTACTGGATTAACTACTTGCAAGCCAGGTCTTCTTGTCCAACTTCAGTATCAATCACCAGATATGCTTATTTTGGCCAAATAAACACAGTTCCAACAGACACATGCCAATATAGTGTTAAAAGCATTCCCATAAATGGGCAGGCTAATATAGTTGAAAAGAAGGGGTGACTCCGCATTAATGCTCATGGTTTTGGAATGTGATGTCTATCAAGTGAATATAGGGATGGTCAGATGATAGTCAGGTGCACACAATTTTTGGCTATACAGTGTAGTATTACAAATCCAATAGAGGTTCTCTTTAAAGAAAATAAAAACTAAAAATAATGATTTTAGGTGTAGTTAGAAGGATTTAGGCCTCATTTAGACTAGCGGGCAAGGGGTGTTAAAATGCATGGTTAAGCCACATTTTTAACACTCTCCAGCTAACACTCTTAAGCTAAAATATCAGAAGATGGGGGTGTTCACATGCCGCAGTCACAATGCTTTGCTTTGTGCCTGCAGCAAACAACTATACAATCATAGGTGTGTGCACAGGGCATGCCAGGTGTGCTTGGGCACACCCTAATCACCCTGTGTGGCACAGATCACCCCTGTTTAAACCCTTGATATTTCACCACAGCCCCCTAACGGGTTCCCTATAAAATTTGTAAAGAAAAAAAAGAAAAAGAAAATTGTGAAAACAATAAAATAATAAGAATAAAAACTACTGACACCAATCTCTGCCCTTCTGACACCGTAATGCCTCGTACACACGACCTGGTTTTCCGACGGAAAACTGCGATGAGAGCTTTTGGCCGGGAATCCCAGCCGTGTGTATGCTCCTTCGCAGTTTTTCAGGTGGGAAAACTGCCAAAAAACGCTGGCAAAAAAAAGAGAACCAGCTCACTTTTTTCCCGTCGGGATTCCCGACTGACTTTTTCCCGTCAGAAATCCCGGCCGTGTGTACGAGGCATAAGTATATATACACACATGCACACACACATATGTGTTTGGGCTTTGAGGTGTACACCCTAATGCCATAGACTGTGCACACCTATGTATACAATAGTTCTATCCCTGTCCGCCAAACGTGACCTATTCAAGCGAATAGGAAGCTCCCCAAGTGCCCCACATTGCATGGGGTTTTGTCGCATTCGTTCTGCAATAATGGGGAGTTAATGAGGCAGTGATGAGGTGTCACTTCACCTCCTCATTGTCTGTCAATTTACAGATCACTTTTCAGAGTAACAGCGGATTTAGATACAGGTGTAGACCTAAACAAAGAAAAAAAATGCATGTTAAAAAATCATTTGTTAAAATAATAATTATAACAATAAAAATGTAACTATTCTGACAATTTTATATGTAACCTCAGTATAAGTTATAATATAAAGATTCTCAAAAGAAAATCTTTTTTCCCCAGAAACTGTATGTAAGATGCTAGATGAAAGCACCCCCTTTATACTCTCAAAGCTGATCCTAGGTTTAAAACTGCCTTTGTTTATCACAAATAATAGCATAATTCCTGGCACAAAATAAAAGATATAGCCAATGAAATATAATGGCGACTTTGCTCATTTTCTGCCAGAAGAATACATTGTTTCCTGAGGCTTTTAATTCAGAGAGGCTTTTGAACACAAAAGAGACACAGAAAAGATAAATGGAAACACAAAAACTCTATATTACTTATAAGCAATTAGACAAACAGATTTAATGTGTCCATAAATGCAAAGGCTGAATTTAAAAAGGTACATTACGGTGATAAATAATACCAGACATTTGTTCTAAAAAACATTACGCACAAACATATAAATCACTTCATTTTTTTATAACCCTAACAACGCAGATTAGAGAAAAATCACCTAAAATGACATGGTGAAACTGCATAAATGCATCAAAATAATACAGAAACAAAAAAAAAAAAAGAAGAGAATCTTTGATACAATATCTGTCTGCAGTAGATTTTTACTACATAGCAAATGGTATCTATTAAGCAGTCTTTCACATTTCTGGGATGCTGTGGAGAGAATATAAAGCAAGCCATTTAAGTGGTCTTTTTTATTACTTTGCTCTGTTTTGGAGATGACACTTTTTCACATTGAACTGTAGACAATACGGATGATTTACAGGTAACAAAAATGCAGGATCTGGCTTTTTTTCCTATATGCCTGCTTATCTGTATAGAATATATTTAGATATAGATGCATTTTTTTTATTAGTTGCAACAGTAAAAAGATATTTTAAAACTTAATGTGAACCTATGCTTCCTGTAAAGATAATAGTCTGTCGCCGGACAAGGTCAGCAGGCACCTACTAGAGGTACTTGCATGACTTGTTTCATCAGCCTGGGGAACTCTCATGCCACGTACACACGATCGGACATTCCGACAACAAAACTGTGGTTTTTTTTCTGTCGGATATTCGCTCGAACTTGTCTTGCATACACAAATGTTTTCGGAAATTCCGATCGCCAAGAACGCGGTGACGTACAACACTACGATGAGCCGAGAAAATTAAGTACAATGATTCTGAGAATGCGTCAAATTGATTCCAAGCATGCGTAGGATTTTTGTGCGTCGGAATTGGATACACACGATCAAAATTTCCGACAAGAAATTTTGTTGTCGGAAAACTTGAGAACCTGCTCTCAAACATTTGTTGTCAGAAATTCCGACAGCGAATGTCTGATGGAGCCTACACATGGTGGGAATTTCTGACCAAAAGCTTACATCTAACATTTGTTGCCGGAAATTCCAATCGTGTGTATGCGGCATCACTATTGAAGTCCACCTGTGCTGTCACAGCTTGTATCCATTCCCTTCCACCTCCTATATCACACTAGTGGTCTTTATTATTATGTTTCAGTAAGTGGATAAGAAGCACTGGAACCAACGCTGTTTCCTGGCTTAGACCAACAAGGCCCAGGCCTAGGGCAGCACTTTGCAGGGGGGCAGCACGGAAAGAGTCACGGCTGGCTTGTGCTACACTTAGTGTAGCATCAGTCTTATGGGGCGGACTGGGCTGAGAGCAAAATTAGTCTAGCGCCCCCCATAAAGCGGCCACACTGCTTCCGGTATGCGGGCGGCCGGCATTCCGCAACTGTGGGGGGGGGGTGCTGCTTCTAATTTTGAGACTGTCCTATCATCCTGGACCACAAACCTTCCTCACTGTGCTATGCTATGTTTTCTACTGCACCATTGGCATAGTTATATCTTAATCCTGTCCATAAAATTATCAGAAATTTGTGCTTAAAGTAGAACTATAGGCAACACTTTTTTCATTTTGGATAGAGTAAGGGAGGGTTATAGCCCCTGTCAGTTAATTTTTTTTTTTTTACCATCCCTTTTTCTTTTCACTTCCTGCCCCATAGCCAAACAGGAAGTGAGAGGAAATCTATGCAATAAGGGAATCCATTGCCCCCCCAGGCCCTCAGAACTAGTGTCCCCACTCGAAAAATTCAGGGCAGGTCTTAAACAGAAAGGGGTGTGGCCTTTACAGGAAAGGGTGAGTCATATTTAAGAGCTTAGTCAGGCCTAGGGCAGCACAAAACTAACTAAATACACTACTGACTGGAACCATTATGATTCTTTATCTCATTTACAATTTTACTTTATATTATTGTTTTAATCCAATATTATGGTAAATGTAGAGAATCTGAATATAGGACTGGCAACTCCTGCATACTGTATGACTTCCATGGTCACCTTGGGTTGTGGTGGGGATGAATCATTTAGAATTGAAGCGCCACACCGTACACCAAACACAAACTTTTGCCATAATTTTTTTTCAGATCCAGTCAAATTATAATTAGATTTTATTGAAATTAGTTTCCTTGCTGTGTAGGCCAGTTATAGGTGGGACAACACACATAAGACAAAAATCTCCTGTGCTCTCGGTGTATCATCAACACACGGGTGGTGTGTGTAAGCTTGTACTTAAGCTCCGTCTGTGAATAGGACCATTGTGTTTTTTATTCATATTTTAATAAACTTTTAAGTGGTAATGCACTAGGTCGGTGCGCCCTCCTTTTTTTTTTATTTCCAGTCATAGGTGAGGGCAGGGGCCATTTGTTTGTTACTCGTGTAAATATGGTTCGGGGACACACTGGGCACCTTTGCTGCTACTGTGCTTCTGCTGGGTGTCCAGTGTGCTCCTGTTCCTTTAAGGGGGATTGGGCTGCCTCCAGGCCCACCTGCCCCTGATCTATCCATTTAATGCATGTGTTCCCACTGTGGAGACACAAGCAATACACAGGGTGCAGTGAAGAGGCCTTGTAGCTTACGCATGCGTTTGCAAATGCATGCTTACTAAACCCCTGTTTTTAACGCAGACTGTTGGACAGGTTATTCTGGTTGGTCAGCAGACTGGTTGGTGAGTTGAGCTATGGAATGTTTTGTTTTTGTCTTTTATGCGTTTGCCCTTCCATGTGCTTCTTGCTGTAAAGGCCAACTTATTTCAATAATGTTCAATCTATAGACAGATTGTTGAGATCACATACTGTACACTGGTACATTGTTTTACTTTTTCCAAGCCCCAATGAAGAGGTGGAGGTACAGCCTCTGAAAAACATTAACACATCAAATCTAAATTATGAATATTATCATATGACTTTGCTGGCTAGTAAAATGAGAGTGGGAGGGATAGTTCTAAACTCTTGGTTGTAGATGCTGGTTGATCTCCAATAGTGTGTAAGCCTTTCATAAATGTTGTGAACCTAAACCAAGTTTAGGGTCTCTGCTCCAGCATCTTCGTCCCCCATTTGGTGTGTTCCACTGAGGGTACAAGATCAGGCTAGGAGTCTGCCCTGACTCCATGTAATCCACAGAACAAATATAGAAAAACCTCAGCCACAGCCACCGCACACCATACCTGCCCAAAGTGTAATAGGTGTTAGCGGCCTCAGCCAGTTCACACCACATGCAGTCCAGTGCAATGTTTTCTGCATCAATAACGCATGGAAAGTAGGTTACATGGTATCCAACGGCATAGTTCACACCAGTGAAGTCAGTTCCAGAAAAAAAGTAGATCATGGTGCATTTTTCCTGCACTGGACTGTATTGGAGCGCAATAAAGCGCATTAAAAAACGCACCGGAACGCATTTGAACGTATCAAAAACGTATCTAAAAAGCACCGGACCCCAGTACAGTGATAAAAAAAACAGAAAAAAAGACAAAAAGACTCTGGAATGCATCCGGAAGTTCATGAAAAACATATTAAAAATGCACTGGAACACACCAAAAACACGCATACAGAAACGTATTCGGTACAGATCTGGAGTGAGTTTTTGTGCTGTGAACAAGCCCTAAATCCATCCAGGCCACGCCCCCCAGAAATGTTTTGCCCCATCCATGGGGCTTATTCATGGAGGTAAGGATATCTCTGTGGTAGGAAGGGTATATATTGCATCATGGGCCACTGTGGTGATTAATTAGCAAAGACTAAAGAGGGGGAATAGGGAAAAGAAGGAAGAACAAGGAGCGCTGCACAGGATAAAAAGTAGAAATAGATTTGTATAGCCAGCAGGCACTTATGGTCTTCTTCATGGCAAAAAATATATCATTTGTTGGTATGGATTTTTAAGCACATGTGACTACCAAACTAGTAAAGAAGAAATTCAGAAATCAGAATAAGAAAAAAGAGCGACTAAAACTACTTAGGGGAAAACAAAAGGTTAGCAACAAAGAATACCCTGTATAGAACCCCAAAGTGCCTTCTCAGGGTTATATACAGCGTATTCTTTGTCTCTATCCTTTTTTTTTCCTATTTAGTTTTGGTTGCTCTTAATTTTCATTCTTAGTTTTAATTTTTTCTATTTTTTTTTCTTATTCTTATCTTCTTACTATTTCTATTAGTTTGGGAGTCACATGCGCTTAATCCATGGCATGATATATTTCTTGCCGCATATGAAGAAGACCAAAAGTGCCTGCTGGCTATACAAATCAATTTCTGTTTTTTATCCCGTGCAGCGCCCTTTGATGTCCCTCCTTCTCCCTCTCCCCATCTTTAACCTTCACCTGTTTGCTAATTAATCACCACAATGGGCAATGATGAAATATAGAAACCAAATATTGTTGCACTGTATGGGAACAACGAGACGAGGTGGAACCTGTGCTGATATCACCCACGCCTGTCTGGAACTGGTGTTCTGCCGAAAACTCCAACTCACCAAAATCTCCAACCACGTCACTTCTGGTGACTCTCCAGCAGCAATAATTGGAGATTTCGACAAGTTGCCTGTTTTCACAGAACAGTGGCAGCTCATACACTACGGTACACAACGAGTTGACTGTTTTGACAGAACACCGGGTAAAGAGGAAAAAAGTTGTCGCTGGCCATGTTGCCATGCCATGAGAGGTGGCCATGTTATTGGTTAGTATCGAACAGACTAACAATGTCCACTTATTATATGGTGTACTGTAGTGTATACGCTGGCAGTGTTCTGTCAAAAGAAGGAGCTGAGATGGATCTCGACCCTTAACGCCACCTCACCTCCTGGTCTCAACCAAGCTATTAATTTCAAACCCTTTTTACCAGGATTTTCATCTGGGAAATTCGATAGGGAACTATTGAATTAATAATTTTTTGCTGTACCCACCCTGTACTTGGTTTTCCAGCTGTATTTTTATGCTCAATTCTGTTTTGTTTTAGTTTCTGTTGTTTTTTATCTTTTTGAAAACCCATTTGTATTCTCACTTGGTTGATAGTCTAATGGGATACATGCTAAACTAGCAATCCACGATAGGACTGTATATTATTCTCCAGTCTTGTATAATTTTCATACTTGTTTTGCTTTATAATTAAACTATGTGTCATTCCTCATTAGAATCTGTATGGACAGATAAAGCCTTAGTCGGATGTAATGGCCGGACTTACCTGATGGTTGTTTTTAACCATGAGTACCCAACTCGAAAGGTATATGTCCCCTTCTTTTCTTTTTTCCTTTTTTCAACACAATATTAAGTTGAATAATACTCTATACACTAATCAACTTGAGGACAATTCCTGGATTGGCTCTTCTGGCCCATCGACGCTCCCCAGCACAATATCGGCCCCTGACCCCATATGTGGTCCGGGGCCGTATGCTCTCCTTTTGAGCATTGGGTTGGTTAATGTCCGGCTTATAGCTTCCCCTTTCCCATCCCATCCCTCTCTTCCCCCTTCCCCCCCTACCTACTTCGTCTCTCTTTATATAATTTTTCCACTTTTTCACCTTCTATTTCACTTTAATTTAATTTTTTTTATTTTTTTATTATTTATTATTATTATTTTTATTTTCCATTTTTTCTTCTTCTTCTCCTATTTTTATCTAATTTTTCTTCTTTGTTATTCCCTCCTTTGCTTCTGCAATTATTCCTTCTTTTTCTCTCCCTTTTTCAGTGGATAATCTGTTACTTCTTTTCTATATACATTATCATCTATCCTTGATGTGACATTATGCTATGTTTTACCACTGTTTTATACTAATATAGACGCCTCAAAATCCCCCTCAGGACAGCTGAGATGGTCAGGGTTGTTCACCCGTGTGTCCTTTCTTTCTTTCCCCCCCCCTTCCTCCCCCCCTGCCGTGCCTGCTTAGTTGCTATGCAGGCACCGTGGGATCTCTTCCTTTGCCGCACACTTCCGCCCGTCTTTGTGCTGGTGGCCGGGTTGGCGTCTGACGTCACCGCGCATTCGCGCGGTGACGCCGGATGCCGCTCAGACCGAGGGCGGCCCTTCCATGCGAGGGCTCCTCTCGCTGTCGCGTCTTGGGTTCTTCTCTCTTCTCTCTATGGGAAGAGAAACACGGCCCATTAAGAGCCTGATCCCACCTCCAACTCCTCCCGCCGATCGGCGGGAATTTTTTGGCGGCAAATCTTTGGCGCCAATTTTTGAAAACACGGCTGATTGGTTGCACTGTCAGCCGTGTTTCCATACATAAAGCCCTACTTAGGTCTATTAGTGCGCTGCACAGCCAGGGAGTGGACACACATTATATACTGGTCTCTTAGGTATGGAACCCTTTAAACTAAACTTTGATCTAACCTCTTTTTCCCCCCCCAGGGGGGATGCCTATGCTTTTCCCTCTGGGGATGGGAATTCTCTGTTCAGTTATTTGTTAAATCTTATATTCTTCCATAATTACTTACATATATATGTATATATATATATATGTTCTCTCATAGAAACCAGCGACTAGCCCTCTCCCACTTCAGGGCCTCCCTGCGAGATTTGATGGGCCGGTTTGAGTTCAATCCCGGAACGTCCTGCTTGTTTTTCATTATGATCGCTGGGTCGGCTTTATCAAAGCCGTGCGACTATTAGTCTGTAATTTCGGGTTGCACAATAACTTGTTTGGGCCTCTACTCCATCAGAAAAGTTCTCCCAACCGGCTGGCTCTCCTGTTTTGAATATAGACGGATGCACTTATGACATTTGAATCCTAGTGGGATGTAAGTATTCTCACACATAAATGTTTATGGAACATACAATATGTATCCCTATATTACCAATTAGTATCTTATGGTTCCTTTGTTCTTTCTCTCCTTTCCCTTCCCCTTTTTCTGTGTGTGTTTCAAATCACCCATATCTGGGAGATGATTAGAATTTGAAGATATGCAATGACTTTGTATCACAATATACTGCTATTATGTACTATATTTTCTCTTCTCAGAAATGTCAATTCACATACAACCAATACATAATACCCTGAAGAAGGAAATTTAATGGAAGCTGCTATGAACACAGCAACCAATATCCGAAACATGTCGGTTGCCTTTCGCTGCTATGTATAACTGACTTATATGTTATAAACATAGGGTGATTGTATGTATTTGGTGTGAACTTAAATGCATGTCAGTTTTTGTTTTTAAACTCCCTCACTTCATCTTGGCTAAAACCATGTGAAAATCTGTACTAATAAAACTTTTTTTACTTTTATATATACTCCTTGGTGGCAAATCCATGTTATTGTTCCAATCTACACCATCCCAGGGGCAACTCTTTTCTTAAGTGTTCTGTCAAAACAGCCAACTCCAATTATTGGTGCTGCTGAGTCACCAGAAGTGGTTGAAGATTTTGGCGAGTTGGAGTTTTCGGCGGAACACTGTCACCAGCTGCGTTTTTAATGTTTCATGCACTCGCCCCCCTGAAGTTTTGGCAGTAGTTTTCAGCTATTTTTTAAATAAACTTTTGACGGTATTACACTATTGGAGTTTTGTTTTTTCCTGGCCTGAGTTTTAACACAGAGCTGGATAGAGGACTGATTTCGAGTTTCACAATGGAATACCACCTGTGTTTCCTATGCAACAAGATCCTTTTCAGCAAGATCTAAGAAGCTCCATACTTTGTTAGACCTCCTATAATTTGGAGTCTAGCTATCTGGTAAGAGGCTGTGGTTTTAGTGGTGGTGGGAGCACTGATCATACACCATCGGACTTTAAGAACAAGATGGACACAATTTATTTTTATTGAATATACAGAATATGCTCATGTACATTTAATATACAGTTGCAAAAAAAAAGTATGTGAACCCCTTTGGAATGATATGGATTTCTGCACAAATTGGTCATAAAATGTGATCTGATCTTCATCTAAGTCACAACAATAGACAATCACAGTCTGCTTAAACTAATAACACACGAAAGAATTAAATGTTACCATGTTTTTATTGAACACACCATGTAAACATTCACCGTGCAGGTGGAAAAAGTATGTGAACCCTTGGATTTAATAACTGGTTGAACTTCCTTTGGCAGCAATAACTTCAACCAAATGTTTCCTGTAGTTGCAGACATGCACAATGGTCAGGAGTAATTATTGAACATTCCTCTTTACAGAACTGTTTCAGTTCAGCAATATTCTTGAGATGTCTGGTGTGAATCGCTTTCTTGAGGTCATGCCACAGCATCTCTTTCGGGGTTGAGGTCAGGACTCTGACTGGGCCACTCCAGAAGGAGTATTTTCTTCTGTTTGAGCCATTCTGTTGTTGATTTACTTCTATGCTTTGGGTCGTTGTCCTGTTGCAACACCCATCTTCTGTTGAGCTTCAGCTGGTGGACAGATGGCCTTAAGTTCTCCTGAAAAATGTCTTAATAAACTTGGGAATTAATTTTTCCTTCGATGATAGCAATCCGTCCAGGCCCTGACGCAGCAAAGCAGCCCCAAACCATGATGCCCCCACCACCATACTTCACAGTTGGGATGAGGTTTTAGTGTTGGTGTGCTGTGCCTCTTTTTCTCCACAAATAGTGTTGTGTGTTTCTTCCAAACAACTCAACTTTGGTTTCATCTATCCACAGAATATTTTGCCAGTACTGCTGTGGAACATCCAGGTGCTCTTGTGCAAACTGTAAACGTGCAGCAATGTTTTTTTTGGACAGCAGTGTCTTCCTCTGTGGTATCCTCCCATGAAATCCATTCTTGTTTAGTGTTTTGCGTATCGTAGATTTGCTAACAGGGAATCAGGGATGTTAGCATATGTTAGCATATGCCAGAGACTTTTGTAAGTCTTTAGCTGACACTCTAGGATTTTTCTTTACCTCATTGAGCAGTCTGCGCTGTGCTCTTGCAGTCATCTTTACAGGACGCCCCCCTCCACTTTCCAAAATGGGGTCATTTGGGGGGTTTTGTGCCATCTGGGTATTCCATGGCCTCCAAAACTGTGATAGGCAGTGAGGAGTGAAATCAAAAATTTACACCCTTAGAAAGCCTGCAGGCGGTGCTTGGTTTTTGAGGTCCCGTACGCGGCTAGGCTCCCAACAAGTCTCACACGTGTGGTATCCTCGTACTCAGGAGAAGCAACAGAATGTATTTTGGGGTGTAATTGCACATATGCCCGTGGCATGTTTGAGCAATATATCATTTAGTGCCAACTTTGTGCAAAAAAATAAAAAAAATAAAAAAAATTGTCTTTTTTCCGCAACTTGTGTCAACATATAAAATATTCCATGGACTCGACATTTTATACACAACATTAGGAAGCTTACATCCACTCTTCTAACCACTTGAAGACAAAGCCCTTTCTGACACTTTTTGTTTACATGAAAACATTTTTTTTTTTGCAAGAAAATTATGTTGAACCCCCAAACATTATATATTTTTTTAAAGCAAAGGCCCTACAAATTAAAATGGTGGGTGTTGCATTTTTTTTCCACACAGTATTTGCGCAGCGATTTTTCAAACGCATTTTTTGGGGAAAAAATACACTTTTTTAAATTTTAATGCACTAAAACACACTATATTGCCCAAATGTTTGATGGAATAAAAAAGATGATCTTAGGCCGAGTACATAGATACCAAACACGACATGCTTTAAAATTTCGCACAAACGCGCAGTGGCGTCAAACTACATACATTTTTAAAAGCCTTTAAAAGCCTTTACAGGTTACCACGTTAGATTTACAGAGGAGGTCTACTGCTAAAATGACTGCCCTCAATCTGACCTTCGCTGTGATACCTCACATGCATGATGCAATTGCTGTTTACATATGACGCCAGACCGACGCTTGCGTTTGCCATTGCGCAAGAGCTGGGCGGGACAGGGGTGTTTTTTTTTATTAATTTTGCTTTTTTATTTTATTTTTAAACTGTTCCTTACATATTTTTTTTTTATCATTTTTATTGTTATCTCAGGGAATGTAAATATCCCCTATGATAGCAATAGGTAGTGACAGGTACCCTTTTTTTGAAAAAACTGGAGTCTATTAGACCCTAGATCTTTCCTCTGCCCTCAAAGCATCTGACCACACCAAGATCGGTGTGATAAAATGCTTTCCCAATTTCCCAATGGCGCTTTTTATATCCGGGGGGGAACATTCCCTCCCACTGCTTGTAAAAGCAGTCCAGAGGCTAATTAGCCACTAGGATTGCTTTTACATGAAAGCCGCCCGTTGGCTGAAAAGAATGATACCAAGATGATACCTAAACCCGCAGGCATCATTCTGGTATAACCATTCAAAGTCCAGCAACATACCAGTACGTTGCTGGTCCTTGTTGGACATGTATTGTAATCTTTTTTTTCATGCAGCCTGTTGGCTGAACGAAAAAAAGAGATTGATCGGTGGGTATGCCCACCATTAGAATACCTCCCTTCATCCACCCACTTCTAATGATGGGCATACATGCACCATTTATATATGCCGAAGCATGGGGGCATCCTCCCGCAAAAGTTATGCCGCGTACACACGGTCAGACTTTTCCACGGGCAAGCCTCCATCGGAATTTTGACCGTATGTACGCGGCATTAGGAGCAAAATCGCTCCTCCGCTCCTGCTGCCCCCATGCTTCGGCATATATGCTTTTTTTTTAACTGTGGTGGTGAAATCACCTCCGACAGCACTGGAGTCGCAGGGATCAGGCCTGTCTCTGCGAACGCTGCAGTTATGTGTGTTGTGTTTTGTAAGTGACAGTGATCGATCGATACTGCACTTGGGTGGCCTGGGCTGGACGGAGGGGCAAAACGCAGGTGCTAGCAGGTATCTGGGCTGATCCTGCTAACACTGCGTTTTTGGGAACCCTAAACTGCTGGGGACGCTAGTATAGATCTGATCAGATCAGATATTGATCTGTTCAGATACTATACCACTAAGGGAGGTGTATGCTTCACGCGTGGGTGTTAGCGTTACTGGCACTAACCTGACGCTGCCTGGGGTGTGACGCAGACCCTCTCTGACGCTAAAACCTAATTGATATCACCCGCCGGGCAATCAGGGGGTTAAACCTTAATTGGGTTATATACGGCGGGTGCCCTGACACTATAAAAAGCAAACTAACTAACCAGCGTCACCCGTAAAACTTATATGGTGATCACTGGTGAAAGGGTTAACTAGGGCCAATCAGGGGGTTAAACCTTTATTAGGTAATATATGGGGGTACCTGACGCTATATAAAAACCTGACGGGGAACCTAAATAACAAAATAACTAACTGGCTAACCAGTGTCACCAGTAACACTTATACGGTGATCACTGGTGAAAGGGTTAACTAGGGGCAATTAGGGGGTTTAAACCTTTATTAGATAATATATGGGGGTACCTGACGCTATAAAAACCTGCGGTGAACCTAAAAAAAGAACTGACTACCTAGCGGCACCAGCATAACTAATACAGCGATCAGAAAAACGATCGCTTAGTGACACTGGCAAAAGGGGGTGAAAGGGTTACCTGGGGGGCGATCAAGGGGTTAAACCTTTATTAGGTAATATATGGGGGTACCTGACGCTATAAAAACCTGCGGCGAACCTAAAAAAAATAACTGGCTACCTATCGGCACCACCGACACTAAGACAGCGATCAGAAAAACGATCGCTTAGTGACAGCGGTGCTAGGGGGTGAAAGGGTTACCTGGGGGGCGATCAAGGGGTTAAACCTTTATTAGGGGGGTTAGGGGGCTACACTGGACCTAAAACCAACTGCCCTGACACTTTTTCAGTCACAAATGTCACTGAATGTCACTGATTGCAGTGATCAGTAAATAAATGGTCACTGCAATCAGTGACACTGTAACTGGGGGCTGGGGGGGGATCTAGGGGGTGATCTGGGGGGTCTGGGGGGGCCTGGGGGGGCGATCGTGTGCCTATGTGTGCTGGTGTCAGTGTGCTGTTTAGTGCACTAACCTGTGTGTCTTCTCTCCACGGCGCTCGGTATATGTGAGCGCCGCAGGAGAGATGACATCACTTCCTCCTGCCTGTGTAAACATTACACAGGCAGAGGAAGCTTTTCATTTGCCGGGAGCGATCGCAAGGGAGTGGCCGGAAACAAATGGCCGTCCCCTCATCACGGATCGCTCCCGAAGCGATCCCGGCCGCTCACTGTACCGGAGGGGGGTCCGATTGGACCCCCCACCCATACGAAGGCAGGCACGTACAGGTATGTGAGTTTGCCTGTCCGTGCCATTCTGCTGACGTCAATGTACAGTGAGCTAAGGGGTTAAGCAGACTGTGATTGTCTATTGTGATGAAGATCAGATTATGACCAATTTGTGCAGAAATCCATATCATTCCAAAAGGGTTCACATACTTTTTTTTGCAACTGTATATGGACTTTTTGATGGTTTTTCACTGGTTCACAGTTATCCCTGCCCTCTCCTGATTGGCTAACTGACTTTGATTGACAACAGGGGGAGCCAATGGCGCTGCTGCGGTGTCTCAGCCAGTCAGTAGGGAGAGTACCAGATGGCCGAGGCACTCGTGCACATCGCTGGACAGAAATGGGGCTCAGGTATTATGGGGTGCTGGGGAGGCTGTTACACACAGAAGATTTTTTATCTTAAAGCATAGAATACATTAAGATGATAAACCTTCTGACTTTATAACCACTTTAAGGATAAGCACTTGATTTAGACATTGGTGTATATTTGGTTGTGTATTTTTTGGTTATTCACATATAGCGCAACAATATTAGGTTTATGTTATTGAGCATTTGTATTTTTATGCTTTTTTTTAATGCAGCTATGCATATTTTAAGTTTGTTTATAGCACTAAGCACAGTTTTTATAGATTTTTCTTCATGATGCAATATATTTCCTTCCTACCACAGGGATATCCTTAACTCCATGACTAAGCTTTGTGGGGGGCAGGCCTGGATGGAGTTAGGCTGGGGTTGCTATCATCTATTACATGCTGAGTTTGTATGGTGTGCAGTGGCTGCGATTTCTCCCTTGAAAAGGGATTTTGATGAACTTTTCTGAGCATACAATCATACAGTAAATAGCCTTGTGGAATTACGGCATATAGAGGTTTATATGACAGTATTGAGATGCTGACTAAAAAGAGACAGACTGATCTTCTGATGGATGACCAGCAGGAATTTGTCAAAAGGACCATTGCATTTTGTGATAATGGTATAATAATAAAATATGGCTCTGGGGTCACAGCAGCAGTCCTGCAAGAAGAAAAAGATAATAAACTCCATCTCATCTGTTTTGTCACAAGTTGATATGCATAACAGATACTTGCAGATACAGAAAGAAATAGGTTGGGTAGTGAGGAACTAGAGTGTGGGAGAGGCACAATAAGAATGTCTAAGGATAGTTAGTATTCTTATATATATACAGTATATACTGTATACACATTGTGTGTGTGTGTGTGTGTGTATTTACATACTGTATATATTTCAAACAAGCGCGGTAAACAGCAAAACGGGAATAATTTTAGTGCTTAGCAATCAGACCATCCCAAAGGTCATATATACAAAAAATGAATCAGGTATTGCTGCATGTAAAATGCATTGTATATCCATAAGGGTACAACATTTACAAAAATTGCATAGAATGTTCCAAACATACAACAGTTTCAGGCAAAGTGCTTAAAGCCCTTCTTCAGGTGAGAACATTAATAAATTGACATTTATAGCACATTTATATGTGCATAAAGACAACGTATACTAAATAGGAACCAACTACTTCATTATTGCAAATCAAAAAACACATGATTAGTATATACAGTATCTCATTAATCATTGCAGAGAGGTGGCTATCGAGTGATATTTTTTCCCCGTTCCCAAAGAGGAGAGGCATCCCGCTGATGACTTTTTACAAAACTTATCAAATAATTAGAACAAGAACATCAAGTAATCAAAAAAAATAAGTGTTTTTTACTAAAAAAAATTATATATAGACACACGAATGCATTCTTTATTAGGGATGAGCTTCATGTTCGAGTCGAACAGCGAACAATTTGGGGTGTTCGCGGCAAATTCGAAAAGCAGCGGAACACCCTTTAAAAGTCTATGGGAGAAATCAAAAGTGTTAATTTTAAAGGTTAATATGCACGTTATTGTCATAAAAAGTGTTTGGGGACCTGGGTCCTGCCCCAGGGGACATGTATCAATGCAAAAAACGTTTTTCGGGAGCAGTGATTTTAATAATACTTAAAGTGAAACAATAAAAGTGAAATATTCCATTAAATTTTGTACCTGGGGGTTGTGTATAGTATGCCTGTAAAGTAGCGCATGTTTCCCGTGTTTAGAACTGTCCCTGCACAAATGTAATTTCTAAAGGAAAAAAAGTCATTTAAAACTACTGGCGGCTATTAATGACTTGTCGGTCCCGGCAATACAGATCATTGAAAAAAATGGGTCCCCCCCAGTCCATTACAGGCCCTTTGGGTCTGGTATGAATATTAGGGGAACCCTGAACCAAAAAAAAAAGCGTGGGGTCCCCCCCAAATTCCATATCAGGCCCTTCAAAATAAAAAAAATGGCGTGGGGTTCCCCCCAAAAATCCATACCAGACCCTTATCCGAGTACGCAACCTGGCAGGCCACAGGAAAAGAGGGAGGGATGAGAGAGCGCCCCCCCTCCTGAACCATACCAGGCCACATGCCCTCAACATGGGGAGGATGTCCCCATGTTGATGGGGACAAGGGCCTCATCCCCACAACCCTTGCCCGGTGGTTGTGGGGGTCTGCGGGCAGGGGGCTTATCGGAATCTGGAAGCCCCCTTTAACCACTTAAGGACCGCCTCCAGTAGATATCCGTCGGCAGAATGGCACGTACAGGCACATCAACGTACCTGTACGTCCCCTTTAACTGCCCGATGTAGGGGTCAAGCATGTGCCGCCGGCGCGCTCGTGACCCCGCTACCTTCCCAGTGAGTCGGTCCCGCATACTCGTTCGCCGCGGGGATCCCCGCGATCGTCTCACGGAGTCATAGAGCAGGGAGATGCTTGTGTAAACAAGCATCTCCCTGCTCTGCCTAGTGACAATGACACGGATCTCGACTCCGTGTACTCAGAGCGGAGATCGGTGTCATGTCACACAGAGCCCAACCCCCCCTCATTGGAAACACTGATCACAGCACACTTAACCCCTTTAGCACCACCTAGTGGTTAACCCCTTCACTGCCAGTGTAATTTTCACAGTAACCAATGCATTTTTATAGCACTGATCGCTGTGAAAATGACAATGGTCCCAAAAATGTGTCAAAAGTGTCCGATGTGTCCGCCATAATGTCACAGTCACGAAAAAAATCACTGATCGCTGCTATTACTACTAAAAAAATAATTAATAAAAATGCCATAAAACTATCCCCTATTTTGTAAACGCTCTAACTTTTGCGCAAACCAAACAATAAACGCTGATTGCGATTTTTTTTACCAAAAATATGTAGAAGAATACGTATCAGCCTAAACTAAGGAAAAAAAAATTTTTATATATTTTTGGGGGATATTTATTATAGCAAAAAGGAAAAAATATGGCATTTTTTTCAAAATTGTCGCTCTATTTTTGTTTATAGCGCAAAAAATAAAAACCGCAGAGGTGATCAAATACCACGAAAAGAAAGCTCTAATTGTCAGTTAAAGCGACACAGTGCCGAATCGCAAAAAGGGGCCTGGTCATTAACTAGCCAAAATGGTCCGGGGCTTAAGTGGCTAACAAAGGGGACCCCCAGATACCGGCCCCCCATGTGAATTGGTAACGGTACCCCTACCATTTCACAAAAGAAAGTGTCAAAAATGTTAAAAAAACACTGACACAGTTGGGACAAGTCTTTTAATAAAAAGAAAAAAAGAAAAAAGAAAAAAAAAACATTCCAGCGTTATAATACATTCTCGATGTCCAGCAATGATCCATTCTGACTCCAGCGATGCTCTCCAGCGATGAACGAAGCACGATCTTGCCAGCACCAGCTCTCCACTCCAGTGAGAAACGACGCACGGTCCTCCCTGCACCGGAGCCTCCCGGCTAATGACGCGCAAGCTGTTTGACAGTTCTTTTATAACCGATGGCGGGGCCACCCGTGACGTGGATGGGTGACCCCGTCTCCTCTAACGCGTCACGGGGGTTTCCCAACTGTGAAGGACTTGTCACAACTGTGTCTGTGTGGTTTTTAACATTTTGACACTTTCTTTTGTGAAATGGTAGGGGTACAATGTACCCCGTTACCAATTCATATAGGGGGGTGGAATCTGGGGTTCCCTTTGTTAAAGGGGGCTTCCAGATTCCGATAAGCCCCCCGCCCGCAGACCCCCACAACCACTGGGCAAGGGTTGTGGGTATGAGGCCCTTGTCCCCATCAACATGGGGATATCCATGTGGCCTGGTACAGTTCAGGAGGGGGGCGCTCTCTCGTCCCCCCTCTTTTCCTGCGGCCTGCCAGGTTGCGTGCTCAGATAAGGGTCAGATAAGGGTCTGGTATGGATTTTTGGGGGGAACCCCACGCCATTTTTTTTTAGATTTTGATTCGCGGTCCCCTTTAATATTCATACCAGACCCAAAGGGCCTGGTAATGGACTGGGGGGGAACCCATGCCGTTTTTTTCAATTACTTTTATCTGTATTGCCGGGACCCGACAATTCATTAATAGCCGTGAGTAGTTTTAAATGACTTTTTTTCCTTCAGAAATTACATTTTGTGCAGGGACAGTTCTAAACACGGAAAACATGTGCCACTTTACAGGCATACTATAGACACCCCCCAGGTACGAAATTTAAAGGAATATTTCACTTTTATTGTTTTCACTTTAAGCATTATTAAAATCACTGTTCCCGAAAAAACTGACGTTTTTAAAACTTTTTTTTTGATTGATACATGTCCCCTGGGGCAGAACCCGGGTCCCCAAACACTTTTTATGATAATAACTTGCATATTAACCTTTAAAATTAGCACTTTTGATTTTTCATGTTCGTGTCCCATAGACTTTAACGGTGTTCACGTGTTCGAACAAATATTTTGCCTGTTTGCATGTCCTGGATGCGAACCAAGGGGTGTTCGGCTCATCCTTATTCTTTATGTCCCTCGGTAAGATCGAGTTGTCCTTAATAATTTTAATCTGGTCACTTTACAAATATATATATACATACTAGAATGTTTAAAGTGAATACATTTTTTATTAAGCTGAGGAATAAACCAAGAAAAAAAAATGGAAAGAGGTAGATCCCCTTTTCAGAGGTACAATGACCAGCATACGTTTGTAGCAGCTTTCCAATTGTGCCACTGAGTCAAAGGGACAAATGGTGGGTAGGAGGGGTGGCTTCCCTGAGCACTGTAGTATCATGTGAGGTGGGGAGGGGGGACCACAAGGAGATTGGGGGGAGGGGATTTGTGTTGTAAGGGAGAATTTGTGGCGCAGCAGGGGGTATGTATTGTTCTAGGAGGGGAAATTTGGGGTTTGGGGGGTTATAAGAGCGGTGATTTAGGAGGATTTGTGCTAGGAGGGGGCATTTGGGGGGGGTATCTGTTTGCTGGGAGGGGGGATTTGAAGAGGGGTGGGAGATGTGTACTAGGAGGGGTGAATTTTTTGTGGTGGGAGGGCATTTGAGCTGGAGGGATTTGGGAAATGGAAGGGGGCAAAGATTTATGCTGAGAGGGGGGAATTTCAGCGGGGGGGATTTGTACTGGGAGGAGGGAGAATTTATGCTTAGGGGGTAAGCATGCAGTTTAGTGCTTTAGCGTTTTTGTGGGGGGATTTTTGCTGACATATAATGCTCATACATCCTGGGGTGGGGTCGCAATTTGACATGTTTTCCCTGGGCTCTAAATGACCTTGTCCCAGCACTGATGTAAGGGCAGGCTGAATGTACCAAGTTAATTGATCGATCAACTTGGGTACAACCAGCCTGCCAGATTCACTTGCTACTATCGCTAGCGGCTGCTATTGCCGCTAGCAATAATCCCTGTCCTCTCAGAAAATTGCTTGGCAGGAGGGATTCCCCTGTCAGCACTGTCTGTGTTGATGGGGGGGATTGTATGAATTTCTCTCCTGCAACCTGTGGCTGCAGGAAAGAAATATGCACTGTGAAAGGCCTGCTTTGGTGTTCCTGGATTCGAACTTGGTTATCTGGATTTAATGCAAATTTCCTAGAACATGGGTGTGATTGTCTGGTAGTGGCTCCAGCAGGTGTCTGTAAAGTGCATGTGGTTGTTCTTCTTGATAGAAGAGATCAGGAGAAAAGTATTCTTGCCCTGAGAGTGAGATAAGAGGAGCACTTTTCCGAAGGTTTGATGAGCTAAATATGCCTGGGAGGGTTGAGCAGAATACATGGTGTGCAAAAGTCAGGGTGTGCATACTGAACCAAAACTCTATCAAAAGCTACTTTTCCAAAGCATTGAGGCTGAAACTGTGCAATTATCCTAAAACTGTGGAACTGTCACAATAATGCTAAGCCTGTCCGTTGAGTACCTGTGCTGCTTTCATAATATTAGGAAATATGTCTTAAAGTAGAGTGTGCAGTGAACAAAGTCATCAGAGGAAAGTGCCATTTCAGTTAGAATATTGTCACCAAACTGTTCTTTGAAGAGTTGCACTGCTTCTCTTTGTTTAGTTGAAAATTGGAGACAAAGCAGGTCAAATTCAGCTTTTTCATGTCATGCTGGGATTTCCTTCTAGTTCAGATGCATGCATTGAATGAAAAACGAATCATTTGACTAGAACAGCCTTTTTCAACCAGGGATCCCAGGCACCCAGGTTTCTTCAGGGGTGCCTTGCAAAAATGCTTAAAAATTGACCAAAAATTGAATACAAGCCAGCAGGTGGATCAAGCCCGCCTTTTAGTTACACAAAGTCAAGGGTTTTCATTATGCACCAATACGACTTTCTAGACACTGGCATCCTAACAACCAAGGACCTCATCAGTTGATAAGGAGAATGTCTTTTGCCTCCATAGCATTTTTGTTTGACCCTCCTGTGTCTCTCTCCCTCAGTACTGGGGTGACATTAGCTGACTGAAGCACTTCTGAGTCTCTGAGCTCCAGCCCCTGTTTAGGGAATGTCAAAACCTGGAGAAAAAACACCTTTCTCCGCTAAGAGCTGACATTCTGGGGTTGACTTAGGCCCCTTTTACACGGACGTTCCGTATGTCTGTTTTGCATCCATCCGTTTGCGGATGAAAAACGGACATACATGTATCCCTATGGGATAGCGGATGTCAGCAGATGAACATCTGTCTGCGGATTGGATAGGATGAAAACGGACAGACAGTCCGTTTTCATCCGATCCCCCCATAGAGGAGAGCGGCGATCTGACCGGTCCATTTCTGCACAGTGTGCAGAGACGGACAAGTCATCCGCCAGCTCAGCGGGGATCAACAGAGAGATCCCCGCTGAGCAAGCGGATGTTCACGGGGCGGATCATCACGGGACCCGCCCGTGTGAAAGAGCCCTTATTAAAGGAAGAAAGACTGTGCAAGTGCAGTTGCTCCAAGAGCTTGGCAAATGAGGGGGAGATCTACTGACTTCTTTCAACCAATCATGTGTAAGTAATGTAGCGGCCTCACCCTCTCTCTCTTCTTTAACGGTTACTTTGGCTTTGGTCTAGGGGTACCTTGAAGGGGAGAGCGAGGTGCGCCACGGCCCATGTCCTCTAGATTACAGCATGTAGAGGTGAAGGCCAGTATCAGATTACATTCGGGCTGTGTATACGCTCAGAGCCAGGTCTCTTCTGCTGATAACTCCCCTTTGCTCCCAGTAATTGGAGTACCACACACTGAAAAAGGTCCAACACGTATTTATTCCATAACGGCTAACAAATAGTCCTTTTCGAGCAGACAGTTTGAGACCCATAGAACAGTTCAGTATTGGTGGGGAGTAAGTCAAGGCACAATCCTCAAAGAAACAAAACCGTTGAGGTTTCACCAACGGTTGCTAAGCACAGTGGCTGTTAAATGGACGTTTTATTTGCAGAGTCTCTTCCAGCGACTCTAGTGAACAGGAACTGGAGTTACCTTCGCTACGTTGCAGTCCCTGTCAGGGGGAAGACATCCCTCCAAGGGAGTTACCAGAGGCCCCGCCGTCACCAGATTAATGCTGTACCGGGCTATTCGGAAGGGTTACACTCCCCGGCCTCCTCGCCTCAGATACGGGTCCCAACACCTTAGGGCCCCTCGGACTCCTCCACCCTCGCGGAACCCAGTCGAAGTTACTGGGCTCCAGGCCTTGGCCGTAGTACCTCACCCCAGGCTTAAGGTGTCTGGGATGGACTCCATCCCTCACTCCGGCCAGGTCAAGGGCACCTGGGCCCGGAACTCCAGAACGCCAGCACCCAGGCTGAAGGTGCCTGGGTGCGGCCGCGTCCTCCAACTCTGAACCCCGAGGCCAGGGCGTCCGCCCCTTTTATCTCCTCTCCCTTTGCGTCACAGCGGGTTCCCTTCCCCGCTGTACCGGCGCCAGGAAAGGACAAAAAGGTACAGTCTTGCGGTGCAGGTTCAACTCCGACCCAGGGCGACAACGCCACCTGCAGGCCACAGGGAACCTTGCACCACCAGAGTCCTCCAAGAACCACAAAAGGGATTCTCAGATTCCCTAACAATTAGTACATCTGGGTTAAATAACCCAGATGCCCCCCCCCTCAAATTTAAATACCCGCTACAGTAAAAAGGCTGTTATTTTTTTTTTCCTTGAATGTGATTGGGTATTCTTTGTTAAGTGAAACTTTACCTCATTTACTAAGATCTAAGATTTTTTATATTTTTCTGTACTTGTCACTTATAGAGTGATTGTTACAGTGGATTTATATTTATTTATGAATTTTTACTTTGATGGTTTAATTATTTAGTGCTGCACATTTAGTCTTACCATTTATTGAAATTTGGCATCAACAAATTATGCTAGCATTTTTCTCTAATATTTGTTTAATAGCCCAAGCACAGGGGGTATTGGAGCCTTTTTTATTTCAAAAAAGTTTATTGGAAAGAATGCATAAATATACAGTGTACATATACAGTAAAATAAAGAAAACTGCAGATTGACATAGCTAGATCACATTTCTTGCGGAGAAACAAAAAACTTATGTCCTAGGGTACTAGACCAGTATAACGTGGTTAATCTAAATGATACATTAAGGACCCCGCTATGTCTAACATTGCAATAAGGCAACAGTAGTAGTACACAATTGAGGAATAGGAGTAATAATTCAGAGAACAACAAGATAGAGAGTATAAGAGAGAGAGAGAAAAGAGAAGAAAAAAATAAAATAAAAATAAGAGGTCAGTGCTAAAGTCTAAAGATGACCCAGGGGTTCCACTTAACATCAAACAGAGGCATGGAATCACGCAGCATGTGGTGTATTTTTTCGGCTAGCATCATTTGATCTATTCTGGAGGTAACTAATGAAAAGGGAACCGAGTCCGATTTCCAAGAGAAAGCTATAGCCCATTGTACAGCCAAACAGATTGAATGAATCAAACTCAAAAAGGGCCTAGGAGCGCCCGGAATTTTTTGGAAAAGGAGGCACTGAGTGCGCGTCAGATGCATCTGCTCACCTGCAAGGTTATCAATTAGGTCCAGAACAGCAGTCCATGTGGGACACAGCCTGTCACACTCCCAAAACAAATGGGAGAGGGAGCCCGGGAGATCGCAACATCGAAAACAAGAGGGCGACACCTGAGGGTATATCCTGCTGAGGCGCAGAGGAGTGTAATACCAGCGGGTCAACAGCTTAACCGCTGTCTCTCTAATCGTGAGAGAGAGCGTGCATTTTCTCATATTGGTCCAGCCAGCATTCCAATCTAGGTCCTCTGCGTTAAGAGCGAGCTCCCTCTCCCATTGGGTCCTGTATTTGAGCACCGGGCACTCCAGAGCCGTCTCCAGAGCCTTATGCAAAATTGAAATAAGACCTTTTTGTCTAGGTGCTGTAAAACACATCTTCTCATACAATGTTCTAGAGTCTGAAAGGGGGCCCGCATAGTGACTCAAGAAGAAATGCCGAATTTGGAGATAGTGATAGAATTCGCCAGCAAGGGTCGGATGTTTAGTCAGTATATCAGGGAAAGACTCAAATCGTGTCTCCTGTAGAAAGTCACCCAGCCTAATCAGCCCTAAGTCCGCCAGAGTCTAAATTCCTCTGGGCGAGTGAGGGCTGGGGGAAACCTCGAGTCCCCTAGATATGAAGCGCCCAAGGGGACCCTCGAAACAAGATTGCATTTTAGTTTATATCTATCCCAAAGTTTCAAGCTCGCTGTCACTATACTATTATTGAAGGGACCCAAGGAATGTGAGGAATTAGAGGACCACATAATACCTGGGAGATAAGCAGGGGAAATCGAGTCCTGTTCAAACTTCACCCAAGGGACCTTAGAGTGGGGGATGTTCCACTGAGCTATTTGTGAAAACCTGCTGGATAAGTAGTAGAGCCAGACTTGCGGGACCCCGAGACCTCTCTGTCTGGCTGAGCGGTAAAGAACTGCTTTAGTGAATCTAGGCGGCCTACACTTCCATATAAATTTATTAAAAATTATTTGAATTTTAAGCAAATATGACTTGGGGAGCCCAATCGGTAGGGAACGGAATAGGTAAAGTAATTTAGGTAGGGCAGTCATTTTGAGTGTGGTTATCCTACCCAGGAAGGAGATGTGATGTGGGGACCAGATTCTGAGTAGTTGCTTAAGTTTAGAGACCATAGGGGGGTAATTAGCAGCAAATAATTTGGAAAAATCGCCTGTCAAATTAACCCCTAGATATGGGAGGGATTGGCCGGCCCACGAGAAACAAAAAGACTGTTTGAGGTGTTCCAATTCGGATTGAGGGTAACCAATCGGAAGGGCTTGGGATTTAGAGACATTCACCGAGAGGCCCGAGATCCCAGCGAATCTGGACAGGGATTGAAAAAGATTGGGCAGGGAAATCAAGGGGTTGGTGAGAAACATCAGAACGTCATCCGCATACATGCAGAATTTATATTCTGTAGTGCCTTTGCGATACCCAGAGATATCAGGGTTCCTCAAAAGCTCCACGGCCAGGGGTTCCAGGGCCAGGGCAAAGATCAGAGGGGAAAGTGGGCACCCCTGTCTCGTGCCCCTTCCTAATGTGAAAAATTTGGAACTACATCCCGGTATTTTGATCCGTGTTTGAGGATCATCATACAAAGCCTGGAAGGCATAGAAGAATTCACCCTGGAAGCCCATGCGTTGTAGCAAGGTGGACAGGTAATCCCAAGATACACTGTCAAATGCCTTCTGTATATCCAGGCTCAATAGAAGCACTTTTTTAGCAAACAAATTGACATCCTGAATAATATTAGTGGTTAAACGGATGTTGTCCATAATGAGCCTGTGGGGAATGAAGCCAGCCTGATAAGGGGAGATCAGGGAGGAGATGGTGTGGGCCAGTCTGTCTGCCAGAATCCTGCTAAATATCTTTAGATCATTATTGATAACCGATATGGGTCTATAGTTTTGGGGGAGGGTATGGTTTTTGTTTGGTTTGGGAATAAGCGACATGTTCGCCAGTAACATCTCAGCTGGGAACGAGCTGCCCTGCAGGATCGAATTATATAACTGAACCAGCCTACCAGACAAGGTAGGGGCAAATTTTTTGTAATAGATAGCTGTGAAACCGTCTGGGCCAGGAGCTGAGGTGGATTTCAGTAATTTGATAATATTCAGTACCTCAACCTGCGAGATAGGCGAGTTCAGCTTGTCCACCTGGGAGGGGGAGAGTGATGGAAGAGGGATAGAATCAAACCAGGCAACATCCCCAGCGGAGGGCCGAGATTGGGAGGGAGATAATAGAGTAGAGTAAAAATGATTAAATATTTTAAGAACCTCCTGAGGGTGTGACGTGGTCAGACCCGAGTCTGTCATCAATTTATAGACATGTGCTGGCCTAGCAGACTGGTTCAGCCTCCTGGCAAACATGGTTGATGCGGCATTGTTATGGAGCAGGAATCTAGCCTTAGACCATCTGAGTGCCTTCTCCACCTTAGAGGTAAGCAAAGAGTCTAGTTCAAGGCGTTTCTTAACAATCAACTCCCTGGTGGACTCCTGGTTCAGAGCAGAGGAACGTTTATATAACAGGTCTAGATCAGATGTGAGTTGAAGGATCCTTTGTTTGTTTTCCCTATTTCGGGCAGAGGCAATGCTAATGAGCTTGCCCCTGATAACAGCTTTATGGGCCGTCCAGACTACCGGGATGGGTGTCTCGGGGATGGCATTGAGGTCAAAATATTGTTCTATGGCCTGTGATACCTCAGATACAATAGCCAGGTCAGACAAAAGAGACTCATTTAGGCGCCAGGTGAAGGGGGCGGGGGCTAATCCAATGAACTCGGTCTCAAAGGAGGTAACTTGGTGGTCGGACCAAACACAGGGGTGTATGGAGGCGGCCGTGGAGTTGGCCAGAATAATTGGGGTGACAAAAATATAATCAAGCCTAGTGTAGCTGTTGTGGGGGTGGGAGTAAAAAGTGTACTCCCTAGCTCCAATATTGTGTGCCCTCCAGGAGTCCACCAGTTGACACTCTCGCAAACTCTTAGTGAGTGATCTGGGAAAAATCTTACAGGAAGTGGCAGCCGAACATCTATCTAGAGTCTGGTTAGCAACCAAATTGAAATCTCCTCCCACAATCATATGTGGAGATTGGTATAGTGCGAGACATTCAAAAAATGATGCAAAGAATGAAGTAGGGGAGTCATTGGGGGCATAGACACTTGCAATAGTTAGTTCCTTGTTGTTCAAAAGACCTTGTATTATAACAAACCTGCTTGCATTGTCCTTATACACCCTCTTCACATCCATAGAGAGGGAGGAATGCAGAAAAATTGCAGACCTCCTACTCTTGGTTGAGTGAAGTGTGCAAAATGAGTGGGGGAAGTGTCTATGGAAAAACTTGGGGTGAGAGGAGTGAGAGAAATGTGTTTCCTGGAGTAAGAGGATTTTAGCGTTTAAATTCTTATAGAAAGCGAATGCCTTTTTCCGTTTAACAGGGGAGTTCAGTCCCTTCACATTGTGGGATATGCAATTAAAGACCATTATACTTCAGAATGAAAACTATCAACAGAGCTAAGTTATCAAAACTGACATGGGTAACTTCACTACATCGGGCCTGCAGTACCCTGCAGAAACCGCAGGGGATGCCCAAATGCAGTAAAGTGAAACCACATCAGAAAAGAGATTACCCAACAGGACTAAGAGGCCAAGTAACTTAATCATCAGTAAATCCACAAAAACATATAGGCGACAGAACATGCACATATCAAAAAAGAACCAACCTAAAAAAAATAAAGCATAAAAAAATGACACAGAATCAAAAAGTATATAAAATAAGAATCTGGAAAAGTGAAATGGTTCAGGTAAAAAGACATAACCTGAAAAAAAGAACGAACTTATGAGACATATTCGTCTCAAACCCAGCCTAAGAACAGTTCCCAATCTCCGTCCAGAAAAATGACTGGAGAGGGGCTCATCAGAGAATATGGCCAACAAAAGAGCAACAAAAAAAAAAACCCACTGGAGGCTGGTGGGGGAGTTCATACAACGCAGACAGGGATCAAGAAGAAAAAGCCTGTGGCAGTGTATGAAGACATGGGGGTGCAGTCAAGCATGGAAAAGCCGGGTATCAGTCCACCGCTCGGTCACCTGCATCATATCTGATCCTTCTACGGTTCTGGCGAGGGGGGGGGCGTACGCCATATCGGAGACGGTCTGGGGGTCAGCGGGGGGCAGCGGATTACCTCTGGATCCAGGAGGCCCAACTTGACAAGGATCTCTTGACCTTCCAGCAGGGAGGTGGCTGTGTAAGTGGAGCCGTTATGCGGGATCACTAGTTTGAAGGGGAACCCCCAGCGATAGCGAATCCGCGCTGACTGTAGAACCGAGGTAACCTCCTTCAGGCCCCGGCGTCTCTCCAGGGTTGCAGGGGAGACGTCTGGATAGATCTGGACGACGTGTTCATCCAGGGCGATCCTCTGTTGGTTCTGCGCGGCTCTCAGGATCTCTTCTTTAGTGAGGAAATCTTTCATACAGAGGACAATGTCCCTCGGCGGCTTATCCGCTGGTGGTTTGGGCCTCAAAGCTCTGTGGATCCTGTCACAGGTAAAGGACGCGGAATCGCATTCTGGCAAGAGGGATTTGAACAGCTGGATGACTGTGGGGATGAGATCCGTCTCTGTTTCAGGGATCCCTGCAGGCGCAAATTATTGCGTCGATTGCGGTTGTCGAGATCCTCGACCTGGGCCTGGATCTGAGAGAAAGCCGCAGCCAGAGAGTCATGTTCACGGCTAAGGTCATTATAGGCTAGGGCAAGTTCATCGTGCTTGGTCTCTAATTTGTCGGTCCTAGTGCCAAGTGCTGCGATTTCTATGGACAAGGTCTGTGAGGTCTTCTGCAGTTCCATTTGAAACTTTGCAGCTAGCTTGGTATACATGTCCTCTAGACTGGCATCCAGGTCCGCCTTAGAGAGCATAGACGGGTACTCACGGTTGTGTGCTTCCGAGGGACCCGGGGAAGGAGCTGGAGTAAATGAGTGAGCTCCTCTGCCGGCGCCATCTTGTTCCATGCCGCACAGCTCCCTCGTGCGAAGAAGGTAGTGAGTGAGCGATTTTTGAGCAGAGCCCCGTCCTTTCTTCTTAGCTGAAGGCATGCACCACACTAGGAGGACTCGAGGGGTGTTAAAAGAGCAAGGATCATGGAAGTTTATAGCCCTCTAAGAGTCGAAATCAGCCCGGGTAGAGCGGAGCTACTCACTCAAGCGTCCATCCCGTTCAGCGCCGCGCATGCGCCCCTCTTGGAGCCTTTTTTTATTATTATCAGCAACCTTTGCGTGCTGAATTTTCCAGAAGTTGGTGTCAAATTGCAGGGAAAACCTCTACTGCACCACATAGGTTAGTATTACCAGTTGTATATATCATTTAAAAAAATCCTTCAAAATGTTTTAAAACATAGTTTAAAAATGTCAGATAAAGAAAATTTAATTGGCAGGGGGCAGGCCTCCTACCCATGGTCAGCCTGCTGGGGGAGGAGTTGCCAGCTGGGTGAACTGGATGATGGAGTGTTAGACTGTGGTGTCTGAGGGAACCCCCTTTCTGGGGGGGGGGGGGGGTGTACCTCAGACTGGGAGCTTGGAAGCTGGGAGGGAGCCTCTTCTTACAAGGTCATGGAAAGGTGTCCTGGAACAGGAGCTGGAGGAGACAGTTGGTCTGCACGTCCGGAGTAAAGTAATTCAGGAAGGATCCAGGGCAGATGTCGGTGAGTGGAAAGCACAGTGGAAAGTTCTGGACGAGACATGCTAGGGGAGCTGGATTTGGAGCCAGAGGGAGAGACTGTGGGAGTTTGTGTCAAGTCGCTGCAGTCAGGAGGGCGGGCAGAATTTGCAAGTCAGACTTGCTGGGATCAGTGGTCCATCTACATGTATTCTTCTCAAGTAAATTGATTGCTACCACAAAGGGGTACTCCAGGCCCCCGGCCTACAAAGGGCCATCAAATAAAGACACTGGGACTTATTCAGAGTGAGACTTAGTCATGTTCTGATGGTGTGATAGGATTACTAAAGTTGGACAGTGAAGTAGTGTGCTGTAGGAAGTGTGCTGAGGAAGAAATGTTCTGAGGTAAAAGTCTGCCAAGTTTAGGGTCAGCCATCTTGTTCTACTGAGAAGCGTGACGCAGTTACTTTATTCTACAAAGTACAATTTATCCTATGGACATCACATGTCCCCTTTCCCCAACCAAGTTCAATCCCCTAATAAAAACAACAAAAACAAGCAAGAGACTTTTCATTGACTGAGAAGTGTGTCTAATGGGTGTCTGGCAGCAGGGTGAAATGTGTGGATGCTGTAACACGTAGCAACCCTGCAGGGTCATCGCTACATTTATATTTCTGTTTATCCTGAGTTTTGAGAGTTGCACAGCTCTTGCCCATAGCATAGTCCTTTCTGTAATGGTAGGGGACCTGATCTTTCTCTGCCATAGGTTTACTTTCATTTACAGGTCCAATTCCACCTCCACCCCAAAAGTGGACAGTGAAAAGAGAAACAATACACTGATGAGCTAATCTCTCAGTCACCCTGCTTTCTCCTCATAACACCTTTTCTCCTTGCACTGTAGCACACCTAAATAGCTACTTGTGCTGCTTCTCCCTCCCATTTTCTGATCTCTGCTGTACAGATTGTAGTAGACTGCAAAAGGCTGATACCAAGTCAAAATCTGCTACTTAAACTGCTGTAATAATGATTACAGAGCTGCAGCTTTATAGGAGCTAGAGAAGGTGCTTCTAAGTGCAGTATTATACAGTTTATTAGGCTAACGCAATTAAGAACACTTACAAGATGTAGGTGTGTAACGGGCTCATCTGCCTTAATAGTCCAAGACCAGGTTCCTGCCTCTGTGGCTCCGTGTCCCCTAGCCGTCCTCCAGCGATAGGAGGGATTGATCACCAATAGGAGGATCAGTCATCCGGCGGTGGACTGCACAAAATCAGAAGTGACGCCAGAATGTGGGCGGTAACATGTTTTGGAGCAGGTGTTCCATCAGAATAAGCAACCCATTAGAATAGGTAATGGAAGTGACATTCCGTCACAACACCATGATGTCCATCTTGTTTTACCTCGCACTTGTCCGCGGTAAACCTGCAGTCAGAAGGCGGCAGCAGACATCTTTTTACGCCCAGCCAAGTCTTGCATTTCACACTTATTTTTACCAGTGAACTGAACTTATATAAAGAAATATAGTATTTGGAAATCCGTGGCACTATTTTGATGTTGAATTTTAAAAGCAGCAGTAAGCCTGCTGATCTCACAGGTTTGGTAATCTGACAGAACGACGCTGCTTTAAAATTCAACATCAAAACAGTCAGACAGATTTCAAAATACTGTATTTCTCTATACAAGCTCAGTTTACTGGTAAAAAGAAGTGTGAAATGCAAGACTTGGGTGGGTGTAAAAAGATGTCCGCTGCCGCATTCTTACCAAGATGGCGGTCGCGGTGTAGTGAGGGAACGTCCTTTCCATTACCTAAACTGACGGGTCACCAATTCTGATGGAACACCGGCATGCAGCGCTTAGGGTTGCCACTTCATCCCTTTAAACCCGAACACATATTAATTACACAGTTTCTGTGGCTGATCAAGGCAATAATTAAACTCACTTGGTGCCTTATCTGCATTAAATTAGCCTCAATACCTGTGTAAGTCATATGTGTTTGGGTTTAAAGGGATGAGGTGGCAACCCAAGCAGCGCTCCCTACTCAGACCAATATCCCAGCAACAGAGCCCAATGTTAATTAAGTATGCAGGAGGGGGGCGTATCAATGGGCGGGGGTACACTGTTACTTGTCGGCACCGGAACAAGAGGACACAGGAACGGAATACACACCTACATATGATCTATAACACATAGAGCCCATATAGCCCAGCTTTAAGAAAGCAGTGTTCTGTTTCCAGAGTTATTACTAAATAATACTGTTTTTACTTCTATAAAACACAGCTTCTTTTGTACTAGGTCCTTAAAAACTATTTTAGGATGTTGGTAAACAACTGTGCTACTTATGTTTTGTTCTGAGACTTTTTTGTTGGTAAAAGTGTTTTTGCTGGTGTTCTTTATGTCTCCATTGACCTTTTAGTATATGACAAAGTTGTTATTGTTGTTATTTTTGGAGGGATGCTCGTCATGCCAGGCATTTAAGGAGTAGCAGCAATATGAGTGCTACATGCGGGTAAAAGAGGTGATATTTTTGTGCATTGTACATTTAGATGAATTATCAAAATACCAAATATTAGGAAAATAAGAATGCTGAAAACAGTCCGTTCTACTTTTTATTATTCTACTTTCCATTATATTGACAATGAACTTTATGCATTCAAAAAAGAATAAAAGCATTGCTTGAATATAAATGGACAAAGTAGATGGCTGAGAGCTTGCCTTACATCCTGCTTACACTGAATGCCTTCTGTGTGCAGGTTATCCTTTTGTCTGTACTGCATTTTGCTATGGAGTGGACATTCTAGTCCTTAATAAGATCATAACCTTCAAAATGCTGGTAATGTACTTTCACTCTGCCCTTTGTGCAGAAAAGTGATTCTCAACTAGAGAAACTTAATTGAATTCACTGCTTTATTGTGTGAACCTTTGGTTGAAAAGGACAGTTTTGATTTTACAAGAATCTCCCAAAGCTCCTCGCTTAGTTCGCAGCAGTGTGTAATCCAGTTAACAATAAAGAACATAAAAAGGAAGCATGTTGTTTTTTTTTCCACAATGATTGGTTAAACCAGATAGTTACTCTAGTATATTATATTTCAAATGAACTAAATGGCAAGCCTCAACTTTAGACCCCTTTCACACTGGGGCCGCAGCCGCGGCCACCTTAGGGCTAAAGCGCAGTTGGTTTTAGCAGCGCTTTAGCGCTGTTTAAGCTGCGTTTTTCGGCCGATAGCGGGCGTTTAACCCCATTTCAGGCACTTCAGATGTGCTACCAATTCATTGCAATGGGCAGGGGCGTTTTGGGAGCGCTGTATACAGCGCTCCCAAACTGCCCCAAAGATGCTGCTTGCAGGTCTTTTCCTAATGTCCCGCAAGCGCACCGCCCGGGTGTGAACGAACCCAATGAAGAGAATGGGAGGTTCTCAGGTGCTTTACAGGTGCTATTTCTAGTGCTAAAATGCCTAAAAACTGCCTCAGTGTCAAAGGGGTCTAAAAGGTGACAAAGAAAAGCATAAATATCCTTTGTTAACTACTTGAGACCCGGGCCATTGCAATTTGACGGCCACAAGGTGGCTCTACAATGGCAGGAGGCCATCTATTGACGTCCTCGGCTCCTCCCGGCCACTGGGGGGCACGTGCGTGCCCGCCACGTCACTCAGGTGCCGATGCGCGTGCCTGGCGGCCGTGATATCCGCCAGGTACCCGCAATCGGCAGTTACAGAGCCAGGGACGTGGATCTCTGTGTGTAAACACAGAGATCCACATCCTGTTAGGGAGAGGAGACCGATGGTGTGTCCCTTGTACATAGGGACACCCATCGCTCACCTCCCCCAGTCAGTCCCCTCCCCCCACAGTAAGAAACACCTAGCAGGGAACACCTTTAACCCCTTGATCGCCCCATGGTGTTAACCCCTTCCTTGCCAGTCACATTTATACAGTAATCAGTGCAGTTTTATAGCACTGTTCGCTGTATAAATGTGAATGGTCCCAAAATAGTGTCAAAAGTGTCTGATGTGTCCGCCGTAATATCGCAGTCCTGACAAAAATCGCAGATAACCGCCATTACTAGTAAAAAAATAATAATAAAAAAAAATCATAATTCTATCCCCTATTTTGTAGACACTATAACGTTTGTGCAAACCAATCACTATACGCTTATTGCGTTTTTTTTTTTTTACCAAAAATATATAGAAGAATACGTATCGGCCTAACCTGAGGAAAAATTATTATTTATTTTTTTAAATGGGATATTTATTATAGCAAAAAGTAAAAAATATTGTGTTTTTTTTCAAAATTGTCGCTCTTTTTTTGTTTATAGCGAAAAAAATAAAAACTGCAGAGATGATCAAATACCACCAAAAGAAAGCTCTATTTGTGGGAAAAAAAGGACGTCAATTTTGTTTGGGAACCACGTTGCACGACCGCACAATTGTCATTCAAAGTGTGACAGCGCTGAAAGCTGAAATTTCGCCTGGGCAGGAAGGGGCTATATGTGCCCAGTAAGCAAGTGGTTAAAGGCAAACTTTGGTCAACAAGTTCAGACAGAAGTGATTTTAAGTGCTATAATATTACATCCACAATAGAGACATTTATAAATACACAAAGAAATTAAATATTTACAGTATGGCTGATTAGTTGATTTCCTATACAAGCGGAATTTGGTGGCAGGAGCGGCGCCAGGTGGGTGCTTGAGGGTGCTGAAGCACCTCCAAAAATTCTTTAAGCACCCTCATAGCATCCCCAAAATTTGGGAGAGAGAGCTTCTGGCAGCCTGGAGAGAACATGCTTGTCTCTATAGTGTGGGATACAGAAGAGTAGCTCCAGAGAACAAGACCATTCATGCAGTATTCTGACACCAACAAGCCTTTTGGTAAAGATCATCCAGGAAGAATACGGACTTCATGCATTCCTGTTTCTTGCAGAGATGTTGGGAAAGAGAGAAAAGAATGTGTTATGTCTTTGTGTTCTTTCTATCCATACAGCTATTCTTCCATCTGCGCATTGTTGGTGTCGCAATACAAGATGAATGGATAGAAAAATAGGATTTTGTCTAGGGATGCACTGAAATTTCAGCCACCGAAACATATCGGCCTATAATGGCCCTTTTGGCAAAATGGCGAAAGAAAAAAATGTCCGATAATGAAACCAAAAATGGGGCGGGGCCTGGGCGGGCCTCCGTCCCCTGCCACCGCCCATTACAGGGGTGTCCTATAGCGCAGAAGAGAGGAGAGCCGCCGCGTTGATTACAGCGCTGGGAACATCACAGCTTTCATTTCAATAGCTGTGTGTTCCCTGCAGCGCGCCATCACATACAGCCCCTTCCCCTTGTCTGGGCACTTTGATAGACAGATCACCCGTCCAATCCTGGGACGGGTGATCTGTCTATCAAAGTTCCCCGGACAAGAGGGAGGGGCTGTATGTGATGGCGCACCGCAGGGAACACACAGCTATTGAAATGAAAGCTGTGATGTTCCCAGCGCTGTAATCAACGTGGCAGCGGTGGCTCTCCTCTCTCTCCCCTGCACAGGTAGGCTGCACTGGGGACACAGTTATAGTGCTACTGTGCAAACTATGGTGCAATTAGAACAATAGTGCTATTAAAACAATATTTATGGTGAGCAAAGCTTTAGAGCAAGCAACAATCTCCGTGCGCACATTCACATGTACCCAGGGAAGTAAATCGCCCACAAACCAATACAACAATGCTGAAAAAGTATATGTAAAAAGAGAAAAATATAAAAATCTAAATCAAAATGAAAATAAAAATAAGTGCTAGCATTTATGAATCATTAGAATGTGCTCATAATAAAGTCCCATTTTCCATACTAAATGTGAGTGAGTATTGTTACCATTGTTTATATTTAAAAATAAAGAGCTCAATATATTGCGCAATGATCGTTTTTTTGCTTTTCATGAGAGATTGAGAAACATTAATAAGGAAATCAACCGATATGCCAATATTCATCTCATGGATTTCCTTATTAATGTTTCTCAAGCTCTCATGAAAAGCAAAAAACCGATCATTGCACAATATATTGAGCTCTTTATTTTAAAATATAAACAATGGTAGCAATGCTCACTCACATTTAGTATAGGAAATGGGACTTTATTATGAGCACATTCTAATGATTCATAAATGCTAGCACTTATTTTTATTTTCATTTTCATTTTTATATTTTTCTCTTTTCACATATATTTTTTCAGCATTGTTGTATTGGTTTTTGGGTGATTTACTTCCCTGGGTATATGTGAATGTGCACACAGAGATTGCTGCTTGCTCTAAAGTTTTGTTCACCATAAATATTGTTTTAATAGCACTATTGTTCTAATAGCACCATAGTTTGCACAGTAGCACTATACTAATAATATATTGTAGGGTTGGCGCAGTTACCATTTCCTTTTTTTGCAGTGGGGACACTGGCTAACTGGCTGCACTGGGGACACTGGCTAACTGGCTGCACTGGGGACACAGGCTGGCTAACTGGCTGCACTGGGGACACAGGCTGGCTGGTTGCACTGGGGACACAGGATGGCTGGTTGCACTGGGGACACAGGCTTGTTGCATCTGATGGGCACTGGTGAGGCTGCATTGATCTCTTGTATCATGTCAGTCTCTGACCAACTTTTGTACCATGTCCCCAGTCTCTGTCCATCTCCTGTACCATGTCCCCAGTCTCTGACCATCTCCTGTAATGTGTCTGCAGTCTCTGACCATCTCCTGTAACATGTCCCCAGTCTCTGACCATCTCCTGTAATGTGTCTGCAGTCTCTGACAATCTCCTGTACCATGTCCCCAGTCTCTGACCATCTCCTGTTATGTGTCTGCAGTCTCTGACCATCTCCTGTACCATGTCCCCAGTCTCTGACAATCTCCTGTATCATGTCCCCAGTCTCTGACCATCTCCTGTACCATGTCCCCAGTCTCTGACCATCTCCTGTACCATGTCCCCAGTCTCTGACTATCTGCTGTACCATGTCCCCAGTCTCTGACCATCTCCTGTACCATGTCTCCAGTCTCTGACCATCTCCTGTATAAAAATATTATTTAAAAACAGTCACTTTCGGTATCGGTGCTGTTTCGGTATCAGTTTCGGTTTTCGGGATCAATCAAGATTTATTTTCGGTATCAGTTTCGGCACCAAAAAACACATTGGGTGTATCCCTAATTTTGTCCTCTGGTGTCCTTCTACTAACGCTGTTTCCCACTCCTTAGAAACAAGCCAGGGCACTTGCACACCAACTGCCTGAGCCCTTTCAGTGTAATTGCAGTTGAATTTCTCCCGTCCAGGCAGCCCAGGTGCAGTGTACAGCCTGTCATTGATATGAATGGTTGTACACTGCTATATTCCTCTATATAGTGGTGCAATCGTAACCATAAGTACAACAGCATGCAACTATTAATGTCAATGACAGGCTTTACACTGCACTTGGGTTACCTGTATGGAGGAAATTCAATTGCAATTACACTAAATGGGCTCAGCCACCTGACCTCAATAAGAGAAATGTGAACTTTCCCATTGTATTATCTCTCCCTCCTCATGTCATGCAATCTATTTAAGAGAATGAGCTATTTACAACTGTGCACTCCATGTAGCACACTTCTGAAGTCCAGATTCTGTACATAGCACACTCCTAAACACTACATTCTGTACATAGCACACTCCTGAACTCTGAGCTCTGTACATAGCACACACACCTGAACTCTGAACTCTGTATGTAGCATCCTCATTGCACTCTGTACCTAGTGTACTTCTGAAACATGCACTGTGCATGTACCCCCCCCCCCCACTCTGTAAGTAGCACACTTCACACTCCTCAACCCTTCACTCTATGCATACCATACTCCTGAGCTCCACACTCTGTGCATAGCGTACTCCAGATCTCTGCACCCTGTGTGTAGTACACTCCTGGTATTTAACAATGCCCCTTTAAGACCCTCCCACTGTTAGCACAGTTTGGCCCTGACCACCAGTATACAAGGGGACTGACCACCAGTAAACAGGGGGACACTGACCATAAATATGCAGGGCCACTAGCTACCAGTATACAAAGGATATACAAAATCAAATAACACAACTAACGTACAGCCAAAATAATCTCAAAAGCAATAATCACAGATTTTGTTTAGCTGGTTGCTGCTAGCATTGATATGTGTTCCCACACCCAACGTGACTCAATATAAAGCAAAAAATGCAGCGCAACCGTACACTTCCTCTACAAAATTATACCAATGGACTTATAAGTGCAATGGTAAAACCTATATATGAATCACTTTGTATGCTATATTGTATGTTGCACAACAAAGGGGGACAACTGGTTGCTATACTGCTGGAGGTTTATTATTGTGCATTTTTGGGGGATTAATTAATGTGCAGTGCTGGAGCTTAATAACTGTGCTGTGCTTGGGATTTATTATTGTGTTGTGCTAGGGGGTTCATTGTTGTGACGTGCTGCAGGTAATTATTGAGCAACATGGGGGGCTACTATTGTGTCATTTAGGGGACTAATTATTGCGTAATTTTAGGAGCTAATTGTTGTGCAATGTTGAGGGTTAATTGTTGTTCAATGCTGGTGGGGGTTAATTACTGTGCCATGCTGAGGGTTAAGCATTGAACCATGCTCTGGTTAATTACTGTGATAGGAGTTAATTTCTGTGTCCTACTGTGGGTTAATTATTCTGAGGTGCTGGGAGTAAATTATTTTGCCTGGCTGGAGGTTAGTGAAGAAGCTGGGGGTTTTCATTTCTGGCCCCAGCTGGGCTTATTTAAATACCACAGTCTGTTCAGTTCACCCCTAGGCCTTATTTGGCCTACACAAAGGGCGAGAAGTGTTACGCTACAATCCATAGACCATGAAGAAACCTCCATTTGCTGGCCATGTCCACATTTTTCCCGCATTAGCATCCCCCAATCACACTTTCTGCACCCCCAAAAAAATGTGTCTGGAGCCACCTCTGTTGGATGACAATTAATATGCATAATAATTACTTTGCCTTTTATGCAAAGTTGTTCTGTCTCTTATAAACTTCTATCATGGAGTGGTTGATTCTCAAATTGCAGTAGGCAACCAAATGATCGCAATGGAAAATTATAAGAGTAGCTGGCCTGAAATAGTGAGATTCAGATGGTCTTGATCCGCATGCTCTCTTTGATTACTTTATTGATTTGTTCCCTGACTGAGGCCTGGTTCACACTGGGGTGACAAACGCTCCGACATTGGGAGCTCATGTCGCATGACGTGTGAAAATCAATGTTTCCCTATGGGAGCCGTCTTAACTGGTCCGACACATGTCGGTCCGACTTTGAGAATGCTCCCTGTACTACTTTGGTCCGACTTTGATCCGACTTCAGCCCATTGACTATCATTGAAGTCGGATCAAAGTCGGACCGCAGTCTTGCATGGTCCGACTTTGGCATGTGACTTGTGCTGTACTGCTCTTGAGGGGGAACTCCAGGCCAAATTTTAAATAAAAAACCGGCGTGGGTTCCCCCTCCAGGAGCATACCAGGCCCTTGGGTCTGGTCTGGATTTGAACGGGCACCCCTACGCCGAAAAACGGCGTCGGGGGTCCCCCCAAAATCCAAACCAGACCCTTATCTGAGCTCACAACCTGGCAGGCCGCAGGGGAAGAGGGGGGGATGAGAGAGCGGCCCCCCCTCCCTCCTGAACCGTACCAGGCAGCATGCCCTCAACATGGGGGGTTTGGTGCTCTGGGGCAGGGGGGCGACCTGCGGCCCCCCCCACCCCAGAGCACCCTGCCCCCATGTTGATGAGGACAGGGCCTCTTCCCGACAACCCTGGCCGTTGGTTGTCGGGGTCTGCGGGCGGGGGGCTTATCGGAACCCCCCTTCAATAAGGGGGCCCCCGGATCCCGGCCCCCCCACCCTATGTGAATGAGTATGGGGTACATCGTACCCCTACCCATTCACCTGGTGGAAAAAAATTGCAATAAAAAAACACTACACAGGTTTTTAAAGTAATTTATTACACAGCTCCGGGGGTCTTCTTCCGACTTCCGGGGGTCTTTTCCGACTTCGGGGGTCTCCGGTGTCGTCTCCGCGCTCTCCGGTTCTTTCTTCCGCCGGGCCTCCGCAAACTTCTTTTTAGCTCTCTTGCTAACGGAGGCCCGGTCTTCCCGTTGTCTCGTCCGGCTCTCCGTTGTCCTTCTGCCGGCCCCTCCACTAACTTCTTGGTAGCTCTTTCGCTAGTGGAGGGGCGCGGTCTTCCCTCTTCTCCTTCTCGATGTTGACGCGTCACTTCTTCCCGCTGTAATTCTGGCTCTCCGCTCCGCTCCGCATTAATATAGGCTTCTCATGACGTCACAGTCACATGTTCCCATGACGTCACAGTCACATGCTCCGGGGCCATGTGCCCCGGAACATGTGACTGTGACGTCATGAGAAGCCTATATTAATGCGGAGCGGAGCGGAGAGCCAGTATTACAGCGGGAGGAAGCGACGCGTCAACTTCGAGGAGGAGAAGAGGGAAGAAGACGCCGACGGCGACGACGGGAAGACCGCGCCTCCGTTAGCAAGAGAGCTAAAAAGAAGTTAGCGGAGGCCCGGCGGAAGAAAGAACCGGAGAGCGGGAGACGACACCGGAGACCCCCGAAGTCGGAAAAGACCCCCGGAAGTCAGAAGAAGAGCGCCGGAGTCGGAAGAAGACCCCCGGAGCTGTGTAATAAATTACTTTAAAAACCTGTGTAGTGTTTTTTTATTGCAATTTTTTCCACCAGGTGAATGGGTAGGGGTACGATGTACCCCATACTCATTCACATAGAGTGGGGGGGCCGGGATCCGGGGGCCCCCTTATTGAAGGGGGCTCCCGGATTCCGATAAGCCCCCCGCCCGCAGACCCCGACAACCAACGGCCAGGGTTGTCGGGAAGAGGCCCTGTCCTCATCAACATGGGGGCAGGGTGCTCTGGGGTGGGGGGGCCGCAGGTCGCCCCCTTGCCCCAGAGCACCAAACCCCCATGTTGAGGGCATGCGGCCTGGTACGGTTCAGGAGGGAGGGGGGCCGCTCTCTCGTCCCCCCCTCTTCCCCTGCGGCCTGCCAGGTTGTATGCTCGGATAAGGGTCTGGTTTGGATTTTGGGGGGACCCCCCACGCCGTTTTTTCGGCGTAGGGGCGCCCGTTCAAATCCAGACCAGACCCAAGGGCCTGGTATGCCTCTGGAGGGGAATCCACGCTGTTTTTTTTAATTTAAAATTTGGCCTGGAGTTCCCCCTCAAGATTCATACCAAACACAGTGCCTGATATTGGCGGGGATCCAAGTCGGATCCCCGTTCATTGAAAGTCGGACATATGTCGGCCTCATGTCGCAGGGCAAAGTCGGATCCAAAGTAGGACGGATGTCGTGTCGCACTAGTGTGAACCCAGCCTAAACTCCTTGTACGATTTCTTCCTACAAGAAAGCAATTTAACCACAACCATTGCAAATGAATGAATAATCGAATTAACCATAGCAAGATAATAAATGGATGGTGGACTTCCATGATCCCCTGGTCAAGTTGCTTCTTTTACTATTCGCTGCTTGTATATATACCTTGGGCTCCATACACCAGGGACTGCTTACCTTCAATTACTTAAAGAGGAGCTTTCCCCCTCCCCCCAAACAAAAATTAAAAGTCGGCAGCTACAAATACTTGAATAAATATAAATTAATATCCGCACTCAGTAAAAAAACAACAAAAAAACAGAAAAACAAAACAGCAGCTGAGCACCAAAACCTAGATACTGGGCACTGAGACAAATATAAAAATAAAAAGTGCAGCGCTTCAAATGTGAATCAAAGATAATGCATGTATAAATATGGCATATAATATCTATAAAGTGCAAATGTGCAAAAATTATGTAATTATTGTGTGATACTTAATTATGCATGTGACCAACACAATATATAAAAAACATACAATGTATTATAAAGTACAATTATAAAGTGCAATAGCATATAAAGTGCCAAAAAAAAACATTAATTGAAAAGTTCATTAAATGGCTGGAGTTTAAAGAAAGTATCCCACGTGAGATATAGAGCCTGGATCAAAAGCTTGACCACTTGATACCCATCACCACAATGAGGTAGAAGGCTTACCGGTAAGCCAGCGACCACCCTTATTCAGGGGGGTCACAAAGCGCTTGTTGGATCAATTATCCCATAGAAGGATATCCAGATGTCCTGAGCGTCTCCCACCAGAAGCCTCCACACACCAGGCGATGGTCGGCCCCCATCAAATATTCACAGTATCAGGAAGTGCAAACATGCAAAGAAGCAAGGACTATAATTTTGCAGTATTGTCTCTTTAATGATAAAAGTTGCAGTGCTCCATACAAGTATTCTGACTCAAACGAGTCTCCAATGAGAATTCAAGTAAAATAAAAGGGTTCCTTGCATGTATAAAATTCACAAACAAACGTGTGTGTAGGTGATGCGCAGAGCGTGTGAGCGTAGTGTCCCTAACACTGCAAATCACCCTGATCACACCATCCCCACAAGAAACATGGTGGTGGCAGCATCATGTTGTGGGGATGCTTTTCTTCAGCAGGGACAGGGAAGCTGGTCAGAGTTGATGGGAAGATGGATGGAGCCAAACACAGGACAATCTTAGAAGAAAACCTGTTAGAGTCTGCAAAAGATATGAGACTGGGGCGGAGGTTCACCTTCCAGCAGGACAACGACCCTAAACATACAGCCAGAGCTACAATGGAATTGTTTAGATCAAAGCATATTCATGTGTTAGAATGGCCCAGTCAAAGTGCAGACCTAAATCCAATTGAGAATATGTGGCAAGACTTGAACATTGCTGTTCACAGACACTCTCCATCCAATCTGACAGATCTTGAGCTATTTTGCAAAGAAGAATGGGCAAAAATGTCACTCTCTAGATGTGCAAAGCTGGTAGAGACATCCCCAAAAAGACTTCACAATTATGTGCCACTTTGTGTTGGTCTATCACATAAAATCCCAATAAAATACATTTACGTTTTTGGTTGTAACATGACCAAATATGGAAAATGTCAAGGGGTATGAATACTTTTTCAAGGCACTGTGTATATATATATATATATATATATATATATATATATATACACAGTATCTCACAAAAGTGAGTACACCCCTCACATTTTTGTAAATATTATATTATACCTTTTCCTGTGACAGCACTGAAGAAATGACACTTTGCTGCAATGTAAAGTAGTGAGTGTACAGCTTGTATAACAGTGTAAATTAGCTGTCCCCTCAAAATAACCCAACACGTCCATTAATGTCCAAACCGCCGGCAACAAACATGAGTATACCCCTAAGTGAAAATGTCCAAATTGGGCTCAATTAGCCAGTTTCCCTCCCCGGTGTCACAAGGTCTCAGGTGTGAATGGGGAGCAGGTGGGTTAAATTTTGTGTTATCACTTTCGCTCTCTCATAGTGGTCACTGGAAGTTCAACATGGCACCTCATGGCAAAGAACTCTCTGAGGATCTGAAAAAAAGAATAGTCGCTCTACATAAAGATGACCTAGGCTATAAGAAGATTGCCAAGACCCTGAAACTGAGCTGCAGCACGGTGGCCAAGACCATAAAGTGGTTTAACAGGACAGGTTCGACTCAGAACAGGCCTTGTCATGGTCAACCAAAGAAGTTGAATGCACATGCTCAGCGTCATATCCAGAGGTTGTCTTTGGACAACCTCTGCCAGCATTGCTGCAGAGGTTGAGGGGGTCAGCCTTCCAGATTCCAATAAGTTAAGAAACTACTATGAGGGGTTGTATTCAGTGGAGCAGAAGAGATGGGGGGTAGGAGAGAAACAACTAAAAATAAAATAATTTTTAACTAAGGCGGGATTGCATAGGATTAATGAACAGGAAAGAACAGCATTAGATAAACCTATAACGGAAGAAGAAATAAGTAAGGCATTAAGAGACTCAGCCTTAGGGAAAAGTCCCGGCCCCGACGGGTTTACAGCACTATACTTTAAAAAATTTAAGGAGATATTGATACCCAGGATATGCAAATATATGAATGGATTAGGGACGGATTATGAAATAGGAAGGCAGGCTTCAGTAGCTATAATAACGGTCATACCAAAGGAGGGGAAAGATGAAAGGCTATGCTCCGGATATAGGCCGATTTTGCTATTAAACGCGGATATAAAACTATACGCGAAAATCCTGGCAGAAAGAATGAAGGGACTGATGCCCACACTGGTCCATCCGGATCAGGTGGGATTTATCCCAGGCAGGGAGGGGAGGGACAATGGTGTGAGAGCATTGCTCCTCCTCCAGAAAATAAAAGATAATGGTCCCCAGGTCTACTCCTGTCAGTAGATGCAGAAAAGGCATTTGACAGGGTAGACTGGGGACTCATGATACAAACCCTGGAAATTATGGGCTTGGGAGCTAGGATGATACGGTGGATTAAAACATTGTATCATCACCCTAGGGGTAGGGTAAAAATAAATGGCACACTATCTCAAGCCTTTGAGATGAAAAATGGGACAAGAGAGGGATGCCCCCTGTCCCCCCTCTTGTTTGTATTGTCCTTGGAACCTTTGCTCGCGAAGGTACGAAACAACCCAGATATTAAAGGGGTTAGAATGGAGGAGGACGAACATAAACTTTCAGCCTTTGCAGACGATGCCTTCTTCTTCATCAGTAATCCCAGGACCACATTACCAAACTTACTTAAAATATTCAAACAATACGGTGAAATATCAAACTTTAAAGTTAATATAGCTAAAACTGAGATTCTAAACGTCAATATTGGAAAGGTAGAAGAACAGAGCCTAAGAAAAGAGTTCAACTTTCCCTGGCAGAAGGAACTCAAGTACTTAGGGGTAAAACTCGCTAATTCAATAAAAAAAAATATACAATATAAGCTATATCCCTCTATTAGATGAAATAAAAAGTGAAATTAGAAAATAGGATTTTTATAACAGCTTACCTGTAAAATCCTTTTCTTGGAGTACATCACGGGACACAGAGCGACATAGTCATTACTAATGGGTTATATAGATACCGTCAGGTGCTGGCACTGGCAACTTCCAAAACCGGAAGTACCCTCCCCTATATAAGCCCCTCCCATCCGGGAGCACCTCAGTTTTGTAGCAAAGCAATAAGTGTCCCCAAAGAGGGGCGGGAGCTCTGTGTCCCGTGATGTACTCCAAGAAAAGGATTTTACAGGTAAGCTGTTATAAAAATCCTATTTTCTTTCTCGTACATCACGGGACACAGAGCGACATAGTCATTACTAATGGGATGTCCTAAAGCAATGCCCAATGAGGGGGGGGATACACCATATATAAGCTGAGCGCTATCAGACATGAGGATCTTTTGCGGCCTGCAACACACTGCGCCCAAAGGCGACATCCTCCTGACTTCTAACGTCCACCTGGTAGAACCTAGTAAACGTGTGTACTGAAGACCATGTTGTGGCCTTACAGATTTGAGCCAGGGAGGCCTGGTGATGCACTGCCCATGAAGTTCCAACTGCTCTCGTGGAGTGCGCTCTAACTTTGAACGGAGGCGGTCTCCTTCTCAAGCCATAGGCTTGTATTATGACCTGTCGAATCCACTTGGCTAAAGTAGATTTTGACGCTGCCTGACCCTCTCTGGGGCCTTCCGGCAGAATAACCAAAGTATCCGTTCTGCGAATCTGAGCAGTGGCCTTTAGATAAGCTTTAACTGCTCTTACTACATCCAAAGAATGCAATAACTTTTCCTCTACCGAAGTAGGTTTGGGGAAAAAAGAAGGAAGAACCACATCTTGGTTCAAATGAAACCTCGATACCACCTTAGGAAGAAAGGCTGGATGAGGACGTAACACTACTCTATCCTTATGGATAACCAGATATGGCTCCTTACAGGACATAGCTGCTAATTCCGACACTCTTTTAGCCGAACAAATGGCTACTAGAAAAATCAATTTCCTGGTGAGAAGCACCAAAGAAATATGATGTAATGGTTCAAATGGTTGTTTCTGTAGAACCGACAGAACCAAGTTTAGATCCCATGGACATATGGGAATATTAACCGGAGGACTAATACGCATCACTCCTTGTATAAAGGCTTTGACTAGTGAATGCGAAGCCAAGGGCCTTTGAAAAAATATTGACAAGGCCGAAATCTGACCCTTGATAGTACTCAAGGCAAGCTTCCTATCTACAGCCCACTGTAGGAAGTCCAGAATCCTACCTATTACGTACTTATGTGGATGCCATTTCTTGGCCTCACACCACGCGATGTACGCCTTCCAGATTCTATAGTAGATCTGCCTGGATACCGGCTTCCTGGCATTGATCATGGTAGATACCACAGGATTAGAGAGCCCTCTCTTTTTTAGAATGTGGGCTTCAATAGCCAGGCCATCAAACCTAGGGCTGGTAAGGAAGGGTAGTATATCGGTCCTTGCGAAAGCAGGTCCGGACGACGTGGGAGAGACCAAGGACTCCCCACTGACATTTTACAATCTCCGCGTACCACGCTCTTCGGGGCCACGCTGGAGCCACCAGAATCACTGGTTCCTTTTCTACCCTGATTCTGCGGAGTCATCGAGGTAACCATTGTGGCGGTGTGAATGCATATATCAGCTTGAACTGATCCCAAGGGAACACTAGGGCATCCGAGCCGCAAGCTAGGGGATCCCTTGTCCGAGAGACAAACCTGTCCACCTTTGCGTTGAATCTGGATGCTAGAAGATCTACATCCGATGTTCCCCACCGCTGACATATTGTCCAGAAAACCTCGGGGTGAAGGGACCCTTCCTCTGGGCATAATTGCTGGCGACTTAGAAAGTCCGCCTTCCAATTCTCCACTCCTGGAATAAATACCGCAGATATGGCTGGGACATATCTTTCTGCCCATTTCAGGATGTAATTTACTTCCCTCTGGGCTGCACGACTCCTGGTGCCCCCCTGATGATTGATATATGCCACTGCTGTGGCATTGTCTGATTGAATTCTGACAGGGGACCCTTGGAGTTTGGATGTCCATGCTACTAGGGCATACCGGGCTGCTCGTATCTCTAAGAGATTGATGGGCAGGGCCTTTTCTGCATCCGACCATCTGCCCTGGAGAGACCATTGCTCCAGTACTGCTCCCCAGCCTATAAGGCTGGCATCTGTAGTGACCACCTTCCAAGAAATCGGACTGAAGGATTTCCCTTTTTTCCAGATTCTGGGGAACCAACCACCAACGGAGGCTCTTGCGAACGGAAGGGGACAAGGACATTGTAAGTCTAGGGCCTGAACTTTTTTGTTCCAGGCTGACAGTATGGCCCCTTGCAAATTCCTTGAATGGAATTGACCGTAGGGTACTGCTTCGAATGATGCCACCATTTTTCCCAGCAGCCTCATATACAGGCGTATGGACGGCTGTCTTTTTTGTACCCACTAAGTGGATCACATCTTTCAAAGACAACACCTTTCCTCGAGGCAAGAATATTTTTCTCTGGCCTGAATCCAACCTTAGCCCCAAGTATTCCAGACTTTTGACTGGTTTTTAGGGCTGACTTGTCTCGGTTGATAATCCAACCGTGAGATTCCAGATACTTGATTGTCTTGTGAACGACCACGTCTAGTTTTTTCACTGAGTGGTCTATCAGCAACAAGTCATCTAGATATGCCATTATCATTACACCTTGTGTTCTTAGATTGGCCAATAAAGGGCCAGAATTTTTGTAAACACTCGTGGTGCTGTGGCCAAAGCGAAGGGTAAGGCTCTGAACTGAAAATGGCGCCCTTCTACTGCAAAGCGTAGAAATTTTTGGTGGACTGGAAAGATGGGAATGTGCAAATAAGCATCTTTGATGTCGATCGCGGCTAACCAATCCTCCCCTTGTAGGGCAGTGGCCACCGATCGGATCGACTCCATCGGAAAGTCCTGATATACAGGAATTTGTATAGCCCTTTTAGAATTAATATGGGCCTCCCGTCCGCGTTTGCTTCGGGACTGTAAAGAGGTTTGAGTAAAACCCGAACCCTCATTCTTCCAGGGGAACCTCCATAATTACTCCTTGGAGCAATAGTTGTTCTAGTGCCAACAGGAGGGACTCTCTCTTCCGGGGATCCCCTGGCACGTTTGACCTCATAAAATGGGAAGGAGGAGAGTCTTTTAACTCCAATCTGTATCCCAGACTTACTGCGGAGAGCACCCATCTGTCTCTGATCGTGTCCCGCCAGGTCTCTGCGAACAACTGGAGTCCTCCCCCCACCCGACTGAGTGGGGGCTTCAATGAATTTAACTTTGGGGGAGGTTTTGTACCTCCCCTGACCCAGGGTTTCTCATTACCCTGCTATTGTCCCTGTTTTTTACCCCCGGGAATTGACCGAGGAGGCCGTCGGAACTGTTACACAGCCGATGCCCCAGGGACTGGAGAAGCAGGCCTCTTAAAGAGGGACCTCTAACTCTGTTTTTAACCGGCAAGAGCGTATTTTTACCGCTGGAAATTTTCTGGATATATTTGTCCAGGTTTTCCCTGAATAAGCGTTCACCATGAAATGGGACGCTAACCAGCCATTCTTTACAGGGAGCTTCAGCAGACCAGTTTTTGAGCCATAGGAGCCTACGCATATGTACTATAGACAGCGTAAGGCGGGAGGCCTGATGGACTGAATCCTTTATGGCGTCAACCGCAAAGCCTAAGGCTCTAGGTAGATCAGCTAGGGCAAAGCCTGCTGATCTGTCAAGTCCCTCAAGACCTGTTTCAACTGATCCTTCACTGCTTAGCAGACCCCAATAGCTGCTACTGCTGGTTGTGTCACCAAGCTTGCTGTAGAAAGAAGCAGATTTTCATAAGGACTCCAATCTTTTATCTATTGGGTTCTTGAACATTTGGACATTATCCACTGGACATGTGAGTGATTTATACATACAAGAGATGGCTGCGTCCACTGTAGGGACCTTCCATTTTTTTTTTTTTTTTTTTGATGAACTTATCCTCCATGGGATAGACCACCGGAAATCTCTTGGGGGAATAAATATTTTCTCAGGATGTTCCCAATCCTGGTAAATGAGCCCTTTCAGCAAAGGGTGAAGTGGAAAAGAACAGACAGTCTGGGGGCTTCTAGCGACCCCAACGAGGATACAGTAGTGGTTGATGGTTCCGCAAGGTGCATTTTTAAATGCTGATCGGACCATGTTAGTCAGAGACTGAACCCATAATCTTTCAGCTTGAGATGCTGAGAAAAGGTTCCCCCACTGTTGATTCCTCTATAACAGAATCAACCTCATCCTGATCCCCTTCAGGCAGGTCGATCCCTGTATGGGACTGTTGCTCTGCTAACAGGCACTCTGAAGGAGGAGACGGAGATCGGGCGTGCTTTCCCTGACAGGGAGGCACGATCAATGTTGACAATCTCTCTCTAATCCTCCCAGAGCTGAGGAAAAAACCTCCTCTGTTACATACACAGGAGCAGGTGAACTGAGGACAGCCACAGTACCAAGTACCCCTGCGGGGTCTCTACGGTCACTTACCTCTGAACTTCAGGGGAGACTGGTGCAGCAGAAGTATGCCCAAGATCCTCAGAGCCCGATGAGACCCCCTTCGCTTCCTGGAAGATTCAGTTCCGGAGCTTCTGGACGGCATATTCCTAAGCCTAAAGCTGAGGTATTCCAGCCGTAATACACCACTTTTACTGAGAATAGTCTAGCACAATTGCTGCTATATCACAGTTGGTGTCTACTAAAGTGCCTTTCTAGGGGATGCCTGCATCAACCGCCTCTATGTGCCTTTATATTGTTGCTAGCTCTGTCTGTGCCTTCAACAGCCAGCTATAATGTGCTTCAAAACACGCTGGACGCCCGCACATGCACAGTAGCGCCGCGGCGCACACCTGAGCGTCATCCACCCGCTCCGCCCCTTTTTCCGGATCGCCTCTATGAATAGAGGCGCGTGTGCGCGCACGCGCGCGGGCACGTGCGCCTTCGGCGCCTTTTTTGAAAACAACAAGGAGCTAGATGGGAGCCAGGGTCCCTTTGCCGCAGGGCCCGGGGATGGATGAGCGCAGCAACAGGGCAGAGGAGACAGCTTCCCAGCAGAGAACATACCAACTGCCTGGATTTGATTCTGGAAGAAAAAAATCCACATTACAAGAAAAAGAACCATAGCGGCCTCTAGTGTCTAACACAGGTACCGCGGTCTTACATTTTTATTTATTTATTTATTTATTTTTCTTGCCTACTATTAAAATTTTGACATTTTCTCAGTAGTAACAGGCATACACAGAATATTAGCGGGAATACCGTTAGGTAACAGACAGAAAGACAAATTAGGCTTGGGGGTCCCCCAATAGAACCAAGTTCCTGGGGGCCCCCACTTACCTGTTCCCCGCCGCAGGACTTTGTTTGGTCCACACAAGCCCAAACTTCACCTATCACGGCAGGCATTGTAATCAAACCTTCAGGGACCGGGTTCCCAAGGATTCCACTCCCCTGGACCTGTATAGCACCCTGCACAGAAAACATCTTGGTCGTGGGTATGACCAGAGCTCTGGATCCCAGGGTCCAGCTCTCCTAACAGAAGCATTACAGGCAAAACCTTGCTCTTCTCTGCAAGGCCCGGGTACCGACCGTTTAGCTATGAAGCTTTTTTGGTCGGATCCGGAATAGCTTACTGAGGCCCAAAAGAACCTGTACGCAAGCTCAGTGAAAAACACATGTTTCTTCTTGGCCAACACCTTAGACACTGGCAAAAAACTGAGGTGCTCCCGGATGGGAGGGGCTTATATAGGGGAGGGTACTTCCGGTTTTGGAAGTTGCCAGTGCCAGCACCTGACGGTATCTATATAACCCATTAGTAATGACTATGTCGCTCTGTGTCCCGTGATGTACGAGAAAGAAAGATGATTAATCGCCCGATATCATGGATAGGAAGAATTAACATTCTGAAGATGGTTCTGCTGCCAAAAATCTTGTATAAATTTCAGATGCTACCAGTTGCAATACCTCAACCGTACTTCAGAGTGTTAAAAAAAATGTTAATGAATTTCGTATGGAAGAATAAAAAACATAGAATCTCCTTCTCGGTATTAAAACAGGAAAAAAAACATGGAGGGCTGGCAGTGGCAGATAATAAAAAACACTATAATGCGGTGGTGCTGTCCCGGATAGTCGAGTGGGTCAAAGATAGAAACGAAAAAAGGTGGGTAAAAATTGAGAAGGAAATGGCAAACACACAATTGGGAGGTGTAATATGGAATCCCCCCCAGTACAGAGCATTAGGCGAAAACACTCACGGTGTGACACGAATTGCACTTAAAATTTGGGACAGGCTACATAAACAAATCGATAGGGATTACAATTCACCCCTTATAGAATTAAAAGAAAATGAATATTTTGCACCGGGGAAAAAATCAGTGGGAGGAAATTGGATTTAAATAGACAGAGCACAGTTAAGAGATATAATAAAAAAAGGGAAAATTACACCATTTCAAGAATTAAGACACAACAGGGAATTAATGATAGTAGATGAGTGGAGGTATCATCAGTTGGTCCACTTTGTACAAAGCCTCCCCCAGCCAATTAGGTCGGGAGAGGAGCTTACGACGCTGGAACGGCTCTGTACGGCTGAAAATGCAAAAGGAACTATATCAAGACTATATAAACTGCTGTTGACAGTGGACGAATTGGAGATACCCCCATTCATAAAAAAATGGGAAAGAGAATTGGGAACACATAGGGATAAAAGGACTATAGAGAGAGCAATAAAATTGACCCACTCGTCTGCTATGGACAACAGGACCGCAGAGATGAATTATAAATGCATTACAGGTTGGTACGCCACGCCAGATAAATTGAGTAAATTTCAAGTGGAACAGAAGGCAGATTGTTGGAGAGAATGTGGGGGGAGGGGAACAATGGCCCATTTGTGGTGGCAGTGCCCTAAAATTCAAAAATATTGGGAAAAGATATTGGAAATGATAAAAGCAATTACCGAGAAGGAGATTAAAAAAGATCCATGGATAGTTTTATTCCATGGAGGAGAAGGAGGAATGAAACAGTATAAAGAGTCACTGATCCCACATTTACTAAACGCGGCCAAAAGGCTGATTCCAAAAAAATGGCGAGAAGTGGAAAGTCCATCGGTATGGGAGTGGATAGACTCTGTGGAAGAAACTTATAGTATGGAGGGACTGAAGTATGGCATAGAAGAGGAAAAAAAAGGATTTAAAAACAAGTGGGAATGCTGGAAAGAATTTAAGAAAACATGTAGTTATGCAGAAAATCTGAGAAATTAGAGGAAAATTTGTGGAAAACAAGAGGTAGAGGGGGGGGGAGGGGGGGGGGCATATAGGGGTAAGAGGGAAGGGAGGGTGAAATAGAGATTTTAGAAATGTGAATATAAGGAGAAGAGCCAAGAATCACCTAGCACTTATTTATATTTTTGTCTACGTACTATCTTGGCTGGATAGATGGAAATATATTGATGTAATATAACTGGAATTTTGATAAAAGAAAATAAAGAATAAAAAAAAAAAGAAATAGACGTATGAGTGCTGCCAGTATTTCTGCAGAGTAATGCCCCATACACACGATCGTTTTTCATGCCGTTTTAAAAATGGGCATTAAAACCGATCGTGTGTATGCTCCAGAGCATTTTTAACGGCGTGAAAAACGGGCATTAAAAATTTCGAACATGCTCTATTTTTTCACGTCGTTTTTCATGTCGTTTTTTTTAACGACGTGAAAAACGATAGTGTGTATGCTTTAACGACGTGAAAAAAAACGCGCATGCTCAGAATCAAGTATGAGACGGGAGCGCTCGTTCTGGTAAAACTAGCGTTCGTAATGGAGATAGCACATTCGTCACGCAGTAACGGACTGAAAAGCACGAGACTGAAAAGCGCGAATCGTCGCTCAACAAACTTTACTAACATGAAGGGTGGCGCCATTCGAACGGAACTTCCCCTTTACAGTGCCGTCGTACGTGTTGTACGTCACTGCGCTTTGCTCGAGCGTTTTTTTTTAATGATCGTGTGTACGCAAGACAGGCTTGAGAGGAAACATGAAAAAAAATGACGAGAAAAACATTGGTTTAAAAAATGCCATGAAAAACGATTGTGTGTACGCCGCATTAGAAGAGGTGGGAGGTCAGCCTGTCAGTGCTCAGACCATACGCACACTGCATCAAATTGGTCTGCATGGCTGTCGTTCCAGAAGGAAGCCTCTTTTAAAGATGATGCACAAGAAAGCCTGCAAACAGTTTGCTGAAGACAAGCAGACTAAGGACATGGATTACTGGAACCATGTCCTGTGGTCTGATGAGACCAAGATAAACTTTTTTGGTTCAAATGGTGTAAAGCGTGTATGGCGGCAACCAGGTGTCTTTCCTACGGTCAAGCATGGTGGTGGGAGTGTCATGGTCTAGGGCGGCATGAGTGCTTCTGGCACTCGGGAGCTACAGTTCATTGAGGGAACCATGAAAGCCAACATGTACTATGACATACTGAAGCAAAGCATGATCCCTCCCTTTAAAGACTAGGCTGCAGGGCAGTATTCCAATTTAACGACCCCAAACACACCTCCAAGATGACCACTGCCTTGCTAAAGAAGCCGAAGGTAAAGGTGATAGACTGACCAAGCATGTCTCCAGACCTAAACCCTATTGAGCATCTGTGGGGCATCCTTAAACAGAAGGTGGAGTAACGCAAGGTCTCTAAAATCCACCAGCTCTGTGATGTCATCATGGAGGAGTGGAAAAGAACTCCAGTGGAATGTGAAGCTCTGGTGAACTCCAGAGGGTTAAGGCAGTGCTGGAAAATAATGGTGGCCACACAAAATATTGACTCTTTGGGCCAAATTTGGACATTTTCACTTAGGTGTGTAATCACTTTTGTTTCCAGCGGTTTAGACATTAATGGCTGATGGTGTGTTGAGTTATTTTGAGGGGATAGCAAATTTACACTGTTATACAAGCTGTACACTCATTACTTTACATTGTAGCAAAGTGTAATTTCTTCAGTGTTGTCACATAAAAAGATATAATAAAATATTTACAAAAATGTGAGGGGTGTACTCACTTTTGTGAGATACTCAGGGCTGCCTTTAAGGCAGGGCAAAAGGGGCAGCTGCCCTGGACCCTATCATTGTTGTTGGGCCCAAAGCAGCTGCCTAATACTTGGCAACTATCCAGTTTAAATTCCCTCATCTCTTAAGGTTTTAGTCCCGTGCTGTGTCCTCATATCTCAGAGTGAAGTTCTGTTACTAATACTGCTCAGCTCTACCCTATTCTTGTAACGTGTGCTGTAACCTCTAGCAACCAGTCAGTGAGCAGTAATTACCGTATTTATCGGCATATAACACACTCCAGCGTATAACAAGCACCCCAAGTTTAGGAGGGAATTTTAAGGAAAAAAACTTTTAGGAGGGAAGTTCAAGGAAAAAAACTTACATTTGAATGCAACCTTGTCCATCATTGCAGCCTTGCCCGGTGTCCATCTGCAGCCTTGCCCAGTGTCCATCTGCAGCCTTGCCCAGTGTCCATCTGCAGCCTTGCCCAGTGTCCATCATTGCAGTCTTGCCCAGTGTCCATCCTTGCATTCTTGCCCAGTGCCTTTGCAGCCATGCCTTGCCCAGTGTCTTTGCAGCCATGCCTTGCCCAGTGCCTTTGCAGCCTTGCCTTGCCCAGTGCCAGTCTCTGCAATGTTTGAATTTGGCGCCAATTTCCCCTGTGGAGAGGAGCGAGCGGAGCCGAGTGTACTTCGGCTAGACTCGGCTTCTCTCGCAGTCCCGCCCATCTCCACTGATTGCGCCGCTGACATACAGAAAGCCGAGTGTACTTTGGCTAGACTCGGCTCTGCTCACAGTCAGGGGCGGGACTGCGAGAGGAGCCGAGACTAGCCGAAGTACACTCGGCTTTCTGTATGTCAGTGGAGGTGGGCGGGACTGCGAGAGGAGCCGAGTAAAGCCGAGTGTACTTCGGCTTTGTGCATCTCGGCTCCTCTCGCTCGTTTCAGCGGGGGATCGGCGGGGGATCAGCGTATAACACGCACCCACGATTTTCCCCTGATTTTAAGGGGAAAAAAGTGCGTGTTATACGCCGATAAATACAGCATACACTGTAACCTCTGGCAACCAATCACAATCGCTGTCTGATCTGATTTAGTAAACAGATTTTGAGTCTAGCTGCCATTTATTGTATGTCTCAGAGCAGGTAGAGAGCAAAACTGCATGGGCGGGGGGGCAAGAGAATTGTTGCACAGGGTCCAATCAATATTAACGATGGCCCTGGAGATACTGTGTATGTGTGTGTGTATATATATATATATATATATATATATACACAGATATATATGTATATACTGTATATAATTTACTATCCAGTCCTCAGTCATTGTAGGCCCCACAGTCAGTGACACATGCTGAGCATTATATAGCTACCTTATTTAGACCTGCAATTGGGTAGAAAGAGATATCTTCCAGACATTACTTTCTTTGTGGCTCTGATCGATCATGTGACTAAACCGTGAGACCCTCAAAGGAAGCTGATGCTTGAAGGTGTGAAAAGATGTGTCACCATAGGCCATGCCAATTTAGAAAGATAAATAAACTGCACTCACTACCCTATTGTTATCAGGTATGTACAGTGCACACCCAGGCGCAAAACAGTTCTAGCCCACAAATTCAAATCATATAACACAAAAAAATATTATTGTAGAACAATAAGTCAATAAGGAAAGTCCATAAACATTTAAAAAGTCCATATGATGAAAGCTTTAGCGGTTTCTTCTTAATGCAGGATCTGGACAGTTCCCTCCAGCAGAACAAAAATGAAAAAGTATATATTGCACTCACGTGTAAAATGAATATACTGTATGAGCACATCTGTCAAGTCTCCAGTAGGTGGCTGTATACCAGGTGGTCAGTGGTGTTACAGTAGGGAAGAGGAATGGGAATGCCCCCCGGTGGGGTACCCAAAGGTAAGGGGTGTCCCTTACCTTTGGGTACATACCCAGGTAATAAAGTGATACTCACCTTATAATTCTTTGTAGCAAACAACATACCCTCTGAAGAAGATCCTTTGTGATCGAAACGCGTCAGGAACGTATACAGATGCATATTGACATGTATAGCTGTATAGCATTGTTGTGTACTATTTATGTTGTATTCAAACATTCTGTGTGTGTAAACTCCATCAGAGCTTCAAATTGTTTGTAATCTCATGTACAGATGCAATAAATATGTTTTATTATACTTTTGCACACTTTTGCTGCTTAAAAACCCCACCGGGGGGCATTCCAATTCCTCATTATTCGGGGTGTGCAGCATCATTCGCTCTCTTTATACACGTCTCTTTCCCATTTCTAGTATATTTCGGGTGGTTAAACACCCCTTCCCCCTCAAGAGACTTGAAAGTGAATACTGGAGCCATTAGAATTGATGGTTTTTCTGCTATTCTATTTTTTTCAGGCATGTACGTTTTTTTATACATGATGAGCAACTTTTAAGGTGACCAGTGGGCTGAGAAAGTTCCACTGGTCCCCTACAGGGGGTTTGGAGTATAACTCAAATCCTCCCCCCTCAAAACCAAGCAATGCCCTGGTTTTCCTGCCATTCCATTCCTTTAAACATGTACGTTTTTTTGTTTTTCCAATGATGAGCAATTTCCAAAGTGACCAGTGGGCTGAGAAAGTTCCACTGATCCCCCATTAGGGGGTTTGGAGTATAATTCAACCCTCCCCCCTAAACTAAGTAATGTCTTAGAAATGTAAATTGCAAAACATTAATATGTTCCTTATCACTATTACACACTTGATTGTTATATGCCCAATAGATAGCATTGAATTTTTAATTATCATTCTCTAGCTCCAGGTTTAGACTAATATATTAATTTATACACCCATTTATTGTTATTAAGGCGTATGTACATTCATTAATTCTTTAATTACACTGCAGTATTTGTGCCTATTTTATGCACAATGTGACCATACATTGCTTCCCAATGGGCTCCTCCGTTTGGTTGGTTCTCCCTGGGTTATCCGTGGCCTCCCTGCTGCCCATCCTCTCGGCATGCTGGCGCCGCCCACGGGTGCGGCCTCCTGGCAAGGGGGAGGAGCACAGGGCCCTGTGCTCCCATCATGCCCAATGGACGGCAGAGATTTTCTCCGCCCCCATTTCATGGGCGTTTCGTCTTGCCGGCGGCGTCCCCAATCCCCTCCGGGCGTCTCTACGCCGCTCATGTGTGCGTGATCCTCGTGCACCCGCGTGACGTTGGGACGCCGCGTGGTTTAGGGCGGAGGTGACGTCAGTAGTCGGGGACGGCTGTCCTTCCGGGACGCCGAGGCAGCCATCCAGGAAGGGTCGCCATTGCAGCATGGTCGCCCCTGTGAGGCGACGCATGGGGGAGGATCATCCTAGGACATCTTCCTCAATTGAGGACCATATATAAACACATATAGGATAGATACTGGGTAGATCTCATGGTGATCCCCAGCTTCCCCAACATGGCAGATCAGAGGGTCCAGACAAATCGTAAGTATTAAACAGCCTACACAGGCTGTTTGTTACTCTTTCCTTCACTCTTCCCCTTTGGGTAATACCACTCCTTCCCATTGAGCTCCACGAGCACTGGTTGTTTCCCCTGGCAAAGGTTCAGCTGGGAATCTTCCAGCACCAATGGATTTAGCTCTTTAATATTCAGCTGTGACTTGGATAGGTTGTAGCATTCCACACTCATCACATTCAACACACTAGATTTTTTCACACATACACATTTTCTATTTCCAACACTTATTCCATCACTCTCGCAACATCACATTACATTTCACTGCACATTCCACATCTACACTTATTCCTTCACACTCCTGATTACACATAATTCTTCCAATTTCATTTTCTTTTTATTATTTTTTACTAACAATTTTTTCACCCTTTTTTTTGTCTTCCCCATCACACCTTCCCACCATCACTTACCCACACATACAACTCACTCAGTCACAGCTGTACCCATTATACCAATTGATTTTATTAATAAACACATCAATATCCTAATTTCTTTCTCGTACATCACGGGACACAGAGCGACATAGTCATTACTAATGGGTTATATAGATACCTTCAGGTGCTGGCACTGGCAACTTCCAAAACCGGAAGTACCCTCCCCTATATAAGCCCCTCCCATCCGGGAGCACCTCAGTTTTTGCCAGTGTCTAAGGTGTTGGCCAAGAAGTAACATGTGTTTTTCACTGAGCTTGCGTACAGGTTCTTTTGGGCCTCAGTAAGCTATTCCGGATCCGACCAAAAAAGCTTCATAGCTAAACGGTCGGTACCCGGGCCTTGCAAGAGAAGAGCAAGGTTTTGCCTGTAATGCCTCTCTTAGGAGGGCTGGACCCTGGGATCCAGAGCTCTGGTCATACCCACGACCAAGATGTTTTCTGTGCAGGGTGCTATACAGGTCCAGGGGAGTGGAATCCTTGGGAACCCGGTCCCTGAAGGTTTGATTACAATGCCTGCCGTGATAGGTGAAGTTTGGGCTTCTGTGGATCAAACAGAGTCCTGCGGCGAGGAAAAGGTAAGTGGGGGCCCTCAGGAACTTGGTTCTATTGAGGGACCCCCAAGCCTATTTTGTCTTTCTGCCTGTTACCTAAGGTATTCCCGCTAATATTCTGTGTATGCCTGTTACTACTGAGAAAATGTAAAAATTTTAATAGTAGGCAAGAAAAAAAAAAATGTAAGACCGCGGTACCTGTGTTAGACACTAGAGGCCGCTATGGTTCTTTTTCTTGTAATGTGGATTTTTTTCTTCCAAAATCAAATCCAGGCAGTTGGTAAGTTCTCTGCTGGGAAGCTGTCTCCTCTGCCCTGTTGCTGCGCTCATCCATCCCTGGGCCCTGCGGCAGGGACCCTGGCTCCCATCTAGCTCCTTATTTTTTTCAAAAAAGGTGCCGAAGGCGCACGTGCCCGTGCGCGTGCACGCGCCTCTATATATAGAGGCGATCTGGAAAAAGGGGCGGAGCGGGTGGATGACGCTCGGTGTGCGCCGCAGCGCTACTGCGCATGTGCGGGCGTCCAGCGTGTTTTAAAGCACAATCATAGCTGGCTATTGAAGTGCACAGACAGAGCTAGCAACAGTATAAAGGCACACAGAGGCGGTTGATGCAGGCATCCCCTAGAAAGGCACTTTAGTAGACACCAACTGTTATATAGCAGCAATTGTGCTAGACTATTCTCAGTAAAAGTGGTGTATTACGGCTGGAATACCTCAGCTTTAGGCTTAGGAATATGCCGTCCAGAAGCTCCGGAACTGAATCTTCCAGGAAGCGAAGGGGGTCTCATCGGGCTCTGAGGATCTTGGGCATGCTTCTGCTGCACCAGTCTCCCCTGAAGTTCAGAGGTAAGTGACCGTAGAGACCCCGCAGGGGTACTTGGTACTGTGGCTGTCCTCAGTTCACCTGCTCCTGTGTATGTAATAGAGGAGGTTTTTTCCTCAGCTCTGGGAGGATTAGAGAGAGATTGTCAACATTGATCGCTGCCTCCCTGTCAGGGAAAGCACGCCCGATCTCCGTCTCCTCCTTCAGAGTGCCTGTTAGCAGAGCAACAGTCCCATACAGGGATCGACCTGCCTGAAGGGGATCAGGATGAGGTTGATTCTGTTATAGAGGAATCAACAGTGGAGGAACCTTTCTCAGCATCTCAAGCTGAAAGATTATGGGTTCAGTCTCTGACTAACATGGTCCGATCAGCATTTAAAAATGCACCTTGCGGAACCTTCAACCACTACTGTATCCTCCTTGGGGTCGCTAGAAGCCCCCAGACTGTCTGTTCTTTTCCACTTCACCCTTTACTGAAAGGGCTCATTTACCAGGATTGGGAACATCCTGAGAAAATATTTATTCCCCCCAAGAGATTTCCGGTGGTCTATCCCATGGAGGATAAGTTCATCAAAAAATGGAAGGTCCCTACAGTGGACGTAGCCATCTCTTGTGTGTATAAATCACTGACATGTCCAGTGGATAATGTCCAAGTGTTCAAGAACCCAATAGATAAAAGATTGGAGTCCTTATGAAGATCTGCTTTTTTCTACAGCAAGCTTGGTGACACAACCAGCAGTGGGGTCTGCTAAGCAGTGAAGGATCAGTTGAAACAGGTCTTGAGGGACTTGACAGATCAGCAGGCCCTTGCCCTAGCTGATCTACCTAGAGCCTTAGGCTTTGCGGTTGACGCCATAAAGGATTCAATCCATCAGGCCTCCCGCCTTACGCTGTCTGTAGTACATATGCGTAGGCTTCTATGGCTCAAAAACTGGTCTGCTGAAGCTCCCTGTAAAGAATGGCTGGTTAGCGTCCCATTTCATGGTGAACGCTTATTCAGGGAAGACCTGGACAAATATATCCAGAAAATTTCCAGCGGTAAAATACACTCTTGCCGGTTAAAAACAGAGTTAGAGGTCCCTCTTTAAGAGGCCTGCTTCTCCAGTCCCTGGGACATCGGCTGTGTAACAGTTCCGACGGCCTCCTCGGTCAATTCCCGGGGGTAAAAAACAGGGACAATCACAGGGTAATGAGAAACCCTGGGTCAGGGGAGGTACAAAACCTCCCCCAAAGTTAAATTCATTGAAGGGTTGCCCCCACTCAGTCGGGTGGGGGGAGGACTCCAGTTGTTCGCAAGAGACCTAGCGGGACACGATCAAAACAGATAGGTGCTCTCCGCAGTATGTTTGGGATACAGATTGGAGTTAAAAGACTCTCCTCCTTCCCATTTTTGAGGTCAAACGTGCCAAGAGAGAGTCCCTCCTGTTGGCACTAGAACAACTATTGCTCCAAGGAGTAATTATGGAGGTTCCCCTGGAAGAATGGGGGTTCGGGTTTTACTCAAACCTCTTTACAGTCCCGAAGCAAACGGGGACGGGAGGCCCATATTAGTTCTAAAAGGGCTAAACAAATTCCTGTATATCAGGACTTTCCGATGGAGTCGATCCGATCGGTGGCCACTGCCCTACAAGGGGAGGATTGGTTAGCCGCGATCGACATCAAAGATGCTTATTTGCACATTCCCATCTTTCCAGTCCACCAAAAATGTCTACGCTTTGCAGTAGAAGGGCGCCATTTTCAGTTCAGAGCCTTACCCTTCGGTCTGGCCACAGCACCACGAGTGTTTACAAAAATTCTGGCCCTTTATTGGCCAATCTAAGAACACAAGGTGTAATGATAATGGCATATCTAGATGACTTGTTGCTGATAGACCACTCAGTGAAAAAACTAGACGTGGTCGTTCACAAGACAATCAAGTATCTGGAATCTCACGGTTGGATTATCAACCGAGACAAGTCAGCCCTAAAAACCAGTCAAAAGTCTGGAATACTTGGGGCTAAGGTTGGATTCAGGCCAGAGAAAAATATTCTTGCCTCGAGGAAAGGTGTTGTCTTTGAAAGATTTGATCCACTTAGTGGGTACAAAAAAGACAGCCGTCCATACGCCTGTGCATGAGGCTGCTGGGAAAAATGGTGGCATCATTCGAAGCAGTACCCTACGGTCAATTCCATTCAAGGAATTTGCAAAGGGCCATACTGTCAGCCTGGAACAAAAAAGTTCAGGCCCTAGACTTACAATGTCCTTGTCCCCTTCCGTTCGCGAGAGCCTCCGTTGGTTCTCCAGAATCTGGAAAAAGGGAAATCCTTCAGTCCGATTTCTTGGAAGGTGGTCACTACAGATGCCAGCCTTATAGGCTGGGGAGCAGTACTGGAGCAATGGTCTCTCCAGGGCAGATGGTCGGATGCAGAAAAGGCCCTGCCCATCAATCTCTTAGAGATACGAGCAGCCCGGTATGCCCTAGTAGCATGGACATCCAAACTCCAAGGGTCCCCTGTCAGAATTCAATCAGACAATGCCACAGCAGTGGCATATATCAATCATCAGGGTGGCACCAGGAGTCGTGCAGCCCAGAGGGAAGTAAATTACATCCTGAAATGGGCAGAAAGATATGTCCCAGCCATATCTGCGGTATTCATTCCAGGAGTGGAGAATTGGAAGGCGGACTTTCTAAGTCGCCAGCAATTATGCCCAGGGGAATGGTCCCTTCACCCCGAGGTTTTCTGGACAATATGTCAGCGGTGGGGAACACCGGATGTAGATCTTCTAGCATCCAGATTCAATGCAAAGGTGGACAGGTTTGTCTCTCGGACAAGGGATCCCCTAGCTTACGGCTCGGATGCCCTAGTGTTCCCTTGGGATCGGTTCAAGCTGATATATGCATTCCCACCGCCACAATTGTTACCTCGATTACTCCGCAGAATCAGGGTAGAAAAGAAACCAGTGATTCTGGTGGCTCCAGCGTGGCCCCGAAGAGCGTGGTACGCGGAGATTGTAAAATGTCAGTGGGGAGTCCTTGGACTCTCCCACGTCGTCCGGACCTGCTTTCACAAGGACCGATATACCACCCTTCCTTACCAGCCCTAGGTTTGACGGCCTGGCTATTGAAGCCCACATTCTAAAAAAGAGAGGGCTCTCTAATCCTGTGGTATCTACCATGATCAATGCCAGGAAGCCGGTATCCAGGCAGATCTACTATAGAATCTGGAAGGCGTACATCGCGTGGTGTGAGGCCAGGAAATGGCATCCACGTAAGTACGTAATAGGTAGGATTCTGGACTTCCTACAGTGGGCTGTAGATAGGAAGCTTGCCTTGAGTACTATCAAGGGTCAGATTTCGGCCTTTTCAATATTTTTTCAAAGGCCCTTGGCTTCGCATTCACTAGCACAGCCTTTATACAAGGAGTGATGCGTATTAGTCCTCCGGTTAATATTCCCATATGTCCATGGGATCTAAACCTGGTTCTGTCGGTTCTACAGAAACAACCATTTGAACCATTACAGCATAGTTCCTTGGTTCTTCTCACCAGGAAATTGTTTTTTCTAGTAGCCATTTGTTCGGCTAAAAGAGTGTCGGAATTAGCAGCTATGTCCTGTAAAGAGCCATATCTGGTTATCCATAAGGACAGAGTAGTGTTACGTCCTCATCCAGCCTTTCATCCTAAGGTGGTATCAAGGTTTCATTTGAACCAAGATGTGGTTCTTCCTTCTTTTTTCCCCAAACCTAGTTCGGTAGAGGAAAAGTTATTGCATTCTTTGGATGTAGTAAGAGCAGTTAAAACTTATCTAAAAGACACTGCTCAGATTCGCAGAACGGGTACTTTGTTTATTCTGCCGGAAGGCCCCAGAAAGGGTCAGGCAGCGTCAAAATCTACTTTAGCCAAGTGGATTCGACAGGTCATAATGCAAGCCTATGGCTTGAGAAGGAGACCGCCTCCGTTCAAAGTTAGGGCGCACTCCACGAGAGCAGTTGGAACTTCATGGGCAGTGCATCACCAGGCCTCCCTGGCTCAAATCTGTAAGGCCGCAACGTGGTCTTCAGTACACACGTTTTACTAGGTTCTACCAGGTGGACGTTAGAGGTCAGGAGGATGTCGCCTTTGGGCGCAGTGTGTTGCAGGCCGCAAAAGATCCTCATGTCTGATAGCGCTCAGCTTATGTATGGTGTATCCCCCCCCCCTCATTGGGCATTGCTTTAGGACATCCCATTAGTAATGACTATGTCGCTCTGTGTCCCGTGATGTACGAGAAAGAAAATAGGATTTTTATAACAGCTTACCTGTAAAATCCTTTTCTTGGAGTACATCACGGGACACAGAGCTCCCACCCCTCTTTGGGGACACTTATTGCTTATTGCTTTGCTACAAAACTGAGGTGCTCCTGGATGGGAGGGGCTTATATAGGGGAGGGTACTTCCGGTTTTGGAAGTTGCCAGTGCCAGCACCTGAAGGTATCTATATAACCCATTAGTAATGACTATGTCGCTCTGTGTCCCGTGATGTACTCCAAGAAAAGGATTTTACAGGTAAGCTGTTATAAAAATCCTATTATATAACAATGGAAGGGCAACCCATATGGACCTCCTACCTGCCTACATAATAAGATGTCATATAATATACAAATTGTATGGAAGCAATACCGATGCATCCTACATTGATGCCTTTGATGTCCTTTACAGGTGCTGGTTGCCTGTCCGTGCGCGCCCTGCGTGGAGCATCCCCCTCCGGTATGGCTCCCTGTAGGTCGCATTTGTTTCTTGGTGGCGCCAGCCCCTGGGGTGTCGGGTGGCTGGGGGGCTGTTGGATCCCTGGAGGCGCCTGCCTTTTGGTGGAAATCTGATTGGAAGCTAGGTTCTAACATACAGCATATTGGTAATTATATATTTTGTGTCCCTTACCTTTGGGTACATACCCAGGTAATGAAGTGATACTCACCTTATTATTCTTTGCAGCAAACAACATACCCTCTGAAGAAGATCCTTTGTGATCGAAACGCGTCAGGAACGTATACAGATGCATATTGACATGTATAGCTGTTACGTACCTCAGAGGACGAGTCTGACTTGTAGGAGAAGACCTCTCATACAGCTCTGGTTCAGGAGCCACCGGAGTGGGAACAGTGGTCTCGGGAACACAGCGGGGTAGGAGTGCCTGTGGAGACTGTGGTGGTTGACACTGTAGCTGGTTGATGATCCTCCAAGTAGGCTGGAACTGCGGATGACAGCAGGATCATTAGCAGGCTGAAGCAAGGAGAGATAAGCCAGGTCAACACTGGAACACACAGAGCAAGTAGCAGGCAGGTGCAGGGTCAGGCGAGCCGGGTCAGATCAGGTGGTCAGGCAGAGCAATGCGGTGGACTGGAGCAGGATCAGATAAGCAGGCAGAGGTATGGAAACGGAACAACAGGTAATAGTAGCAGGGTCAAAGCAGGCCGAGGTCAGGGTTGGAGATAACAGGTAAGTCAGCAGAGCCGGGTCGTCCAGGTAATCAGATAGCAGATGCAGGTAAAGATTAGGGATGAGCTTCGTGTTCGAGTCGAACATACGTTCGACTCGAACATCGGCTGTTCGATCGTTCGACGAAGATCGAACGATTTGGGCCGTTCGCGCCAAATTCGAGTGACGCGAACGGCCCACAATGCACTACGCCATCGCAGTGTCATCCAGGCGCTGTGATTGGCCAAGCATGCACTGTGACCCCGCATGCTTGGCCAATCACAGCGCCGGCAGCGAGGAGAGCAATGATTGGCCACAGGCAGGATGCCTGTGGCCAATTATTGCTGAGGGTGTTTAGTACACGCCCCACACTATAAAAGGCCGCCAGCACGGCGGCCTAGTGTAGTGTGTTCCGGAGCAGGGAAAGAGAAGCATAGGCAGGGACAGTGACATTTATTTTTTTCTTGCTTAACCTGGATTCCTTTAGTTTAGGGAAAGAGAAGGATAGGTAGGGAGAGTGTCAGTGTGTTTTACTGTGCGAATCCTTGTTTCTTGGGACAGGGAAGGACAGTGAGGGAATTCTCCTTGTGCTATAGTGTGCTTTAAAAAAAAAAAATTCTAGGGACAGAAAACTATAGGTAGGGAGAGTGTCAGTGTGTTTTACTGTGCGAATCCTTGTTTCTAGGGACAGGGAAGGACAGTGAGGGAATTCTCCTTGTGCTATAGTGTGCTTTAAAAAAACATTTTTTCTAGGGACAGAAAACTATAGGTAGGGAGAGTGTCAGTGTGTTTTACTGTGTGAATCCTTGTTTCTAGGGACAGGGAAGGACAGTGAGGGAATTCTCCTTGTGCTATAGTGTGCTTTAAAAAAACATTTTTTCTAGGGACAGAAAACTATAGGTAGGAAGAGTGTCAGTTTCTTTCACTGTGATAATCCTTGTTTCTAGGGACAAAGAAGGAAAGTGAGGGAAATTCTCCTTGTGCTATAGTGTGCTTTAAAAAAACATTTTTTCTAGGGACAGAAAACTATAGGTAGGGAGAGTGTCAGTGTGTTTTACTGTGCGAATCCTTGTTTCTAGGGACAGGGAAGGACAGTGAGGGAATTCTCCTAGTGCTATAGTGTGCTTTAAAAAAACATTTTTTCTAGGGACAGAAAACTATAGGTAGGGAGAGTGTCAGTGTGTTTTACTGTGCGAATCCTTGTTTCTAGGGACAGGGAAGGACAGTGAGGGAATTCTCCTTGTGCTATAGTGTGCTTTAAAAAAAACATTTTTTCTAGGGACAGAAAACTATAGGTAGGAAGAGTGTCAGTTTCTTTCACTGTGATAATCCTTGTTTCTAGGGACAAAGAAGGAAAGTGAGGGAAATTCTCCTTGTGCTATAGTGTGCTTTAAAAAAACATTTTTTCTAGGGACAGAAAACTATAGGTAGGGAGAGTGTCAGTGTCTTTTACTGTGCGAATCCTTGTTTCTAGGGACAGGGAAGGACAGTGAGGGAATTCTCCTTGTGCTATAGTGTGCTTTAAAAAAACATATGTCTAGGGACAGAAAACTATAGGAAGGAAGAGTGTCAGTTTCTTTCACTGTGATAATCCTTGTTTCTAGGGACAAAGAAGGAAAGTGAGGGAAATTCTCCTTGTGCTATAGTGTGCTTTAAAAAAACATTTTTTCTAGGGACAGAAAACTATAGGTAGGGAGAGTGTCAGTGTGTTTTACTGTGCGAATCCTTGTTTCTAGGGACAGGAAAGGACAGTGAGGGAATTCTCCTTGTGCTATAGTGTGCTTTAAAAAAACATTTTTTTCTAGGGACAGAAAACTATAGGTAGGAAGAGTGTCAGTTTCTTTCACTGTGATAATCCTTGTTTCTAGGGACAAAGAAGGAAAGTGAGGGAAATTCTCCTTGTGCTATAGTGTGCTTTAAAAAAACATTTTTTCTAGGGACAGAAAACTATAGGTAGGGAGAGTGTCAGTGTCTTTTACTGTGCAAATCCTTGTTTCTAGGGACAGGGAAGGACAGTGAGGGAATTCTCCTTGTGCTATAGTGTGCTTTAAAAAAACATTTTTTCTAGGGACAGAAAACTATAGGTAGGGAGAGTGTCAGTGTGTTTTACTGTGCGAATCCTTGTTTCTAGGGACAGGGAAGGACAGTGAGGGAATTCTCCTTGTGCTATAGTGTGCTTTAAAAAAACATTTTTTCTAGGGACAGAAAACTATAGGTAGGAAGAGTGTCAGTTTCTTTCACTGTGATAATCCTTGTTTCTAGGGACAAAGAAGGAAAGTGAGGGAAATTCTCCTTGTGCTATAGTGTGCTTTAAAAAAACATTTTTTCTAGGGACAGAAAACTATAGGTAGGGAGAGTGTCAGTGTCTTTTACTGTGCAAATCCTTGTTTCTAGGGACAGGGAAGGACAGTGAGGGAATTCTCCTTGTGCTATAGTGTGCTTTAAAAAAACATTTTTTCTAGGGACAGAAAACTATAGGTAGGGAGAGTGTCAGTGTGTTTTACTGTGCGAATCCTTGTTTCTAGGGACAGGGAAGGACAGTGAGGGAATTCTCCTTGTGCTATAGTGTGCTTTAAAAAAACATTTTTTCTAGGGACAGAAAACTATAGGTAGGAAGAGTGTCAGTTTCTTTCACTGTGATAATCCTTGTTTCTAGGGACAAAGAAGGAAAGTGAGGGAAATTCTCCTTGTGCTATAGTGTGCTTTAAAAAAACATTTTTTCTAGGGACAGAAAACTATAGGTAGGGAGAGTGTCAGTGTCTTTTACTGTGCGAATCCTTGTTTCTAGGGACAGGGAAGGACAGTGAGGGAATTCTCCTTGTGCTATAGTGTGCTTTAAAAAAACATTTTTTCTAGAGACAGAAAACTATAGGAAGGAAGAGTGTCAGTTTCTTTCACTGTGATAATCCTTGTTTCTAGGGACAAAGAAGGAAAGTGAGGGAAATTCTCCTTGTGCTATAGTGTGCTTTAAAAAAACATTTTTTCTAGGGACAGAAAACTATAGGTAGGGAGAGTGTCAGTGTCTTTTACTGTGCAAATCCTTGTTTCTAGGGACAGGGAAGGACAGTGAGGGAATTCTCCTTGTGCTATAGTGTGCTTTAAAAAAACATTTTTTCTAGGGACAGAAAACTATAGGTAGGGAGAGTGTCAGTGTGTTTTACTGTGCGAATCCTTGTTTCTAGGGACAGGGAAGGACAGTGAGGGAATTCTCCTTGTGCTATTGTGTGCTTTAAAAAAACATTTTTTCTAGGGACAGAAAACTATAGGTAGGGAGAGTGTCAGTGTCTTTTACTGTGCAAATCCTTGTTTCTAGGGACAGGGAAGGACAGTGAGGGAATTCTCCTTGTGCTATAGTGTGCTTTAAAAAAACATTTTTTCTAGGGACAGAAAACTATAGGAAGGAAGAGTGTCAGTTTCTTTCACTGTGATAATCCTTTTTATAGGGACAAAGAAGGAAAGTGAGGGAAATTCTCCTTGTGCTATAGTGTGCTTTAAAAAAACATTTTTTCTAGGGACAGAAAACTATAGGTAGGGAGAGTGTCAGTGTGTTTTACTGTGCGAATCCTTGTTTCTAGGGACAGGAAAGGACAGTGAGGGAATTCTCCTTGTGCTATAGTGTGCTTTAAAAAAACATTTTTTCTAGGGACAGAAAACTATAGGAAGGAAGAGTGTCAGTTTCTTTCACTGTGATAATCCTTGTTTCTAGGGACAAAGAAGGAAAGTGAGGGAAATTCTCCTTGTGCTATAGTGTGCTTTAAAAAAACATTTTTTCTAGGGACAGAAAACTATAGGTAGGGAGAGTGTCAGTGTGTTTTACTGTGCGAATCCTTGTTTCTAGGGACAGGAAAGGACAGTGAGGGAATTCTCCTTGTGCTATAGTGTGCTTTAAAAAAACATTTTTTCTAGGGACAGAAAACTATAGGTAGGAAGAGTGTCAGTTTCTTTCACTGTGATAATCCTTGTTTCTAGGGACAAAGAAGGAAAGTGAGGGAAATTCTCCTTGTGCTATAGTGTGCTTTAAAAAAGCATTTTTTCTAGGGACAGAAAACTATAGGTAGGGAGAGTGTCAGTGTCTTTTACTGTGCAAATCCTTGTTTCTAGGGACAGGGAAGGACAGTGAGGGAATTCTCCTTGTGCTATAGTGTGCTTTAAAAAAACATTTTTTCTAGGGACAGAAAACTATAGGTAGGGAGAGTGTCAGTGTGTTTTACTGTGCGAATCCTTGTTTCTAGGGACAGGGAAGGACAGTGAGGGAATTCTCCTTGTGCTATAGTGTGCTTTAAAAAAACATTTTTTCTAGGGACAGAAAACTATAGGTAGGGAGAGTGTCAGTGTCTTTTACTGTGCAAATCCTTGTTTCTAGGGACAGGGAAGGACAGTGAGGGAATTCTCCTTGTGCTATAGTGTGCTTTAAAAAAACATTTTTTCTAGGGACAGAAAACTATAGGAAGGAAGAGTGTCAGTTTCTTTCACTGTGATAATCCTTGTTTCTAGGGGCAAAGAAGGAAAGTGAGGGAAATTCTCCTTGTGCTATAGTGTGCTTTAAAAAAACATTTTTTCTAGGGACAGAAAACTATAGGTAGGGAGAGTGTCAGTGTGTTTTACTGTGCGAATCCTTGTTTCTAGGGACAGGAAAGGACAGTGAGGGAATTCTCCTTGTGCTATAGTGTGCTTTAAAAAATCATTTTTTCTAGGGACAGAAAACTATAGGAAGGAAGAGTGTCAGTTTCTTTCACTGTGATAATCCTTGTTTCTAGGGACAAAGAAGGAAAGTGAGGGAAATTCTCCTTGTGCTATAGTGTGCTTTAAAAAAACATTTTTTCTAGGGACAGAAAACTATAGGTAGGGAGAGTGTCAGTGTGTTTTACTGTGCGAATCCTTGTTTCTAGGGACAGGAAAGGACAGTGAGGGAATTCTCCTTGTGCTATAGTGTGCTTTAAAAAAACATTTTTTCTAGGGACAGAAAACTATAGGTAGGAAGAGTGTCAGTTTCTTTCACTGTGATAATCCTTGTTTCTAGGGACAAAGAAGGAAAGTGAGGGAAATTCTCCTTGTGCTATAGTGTGCTTTAAAAAAACATTTTTTCTAGGGACAGAAAACTATAGGTAGGGAGAGTGTCAGTGTCTTTTACTGTGCAAATCCTTGTTTCTAGGGACAGGGAAGGACAGTGAGGGAATTCTCCTTGTGCTATAGTGTGCTTTAAAAAAACATTTTTTCTAGGGACAGAAAACTATAGGTAGGGAGAGTGTCAGTGTGTTTTACTGTGCGAATCCTTGTTTCTAGGGACAGGGAAGGACAGTGAGGGAATTCTCCTTGTGCTATAGTGTGCTTTAAAAAAACATTTTTTCTAGGGACAGAAAACTATAGGTAGGAAGAGTGTCAGTTTCTTTCACTGTGCGAATCCTTGTTTCTAGGGACAGGGAAGGACAGTGAGGGAATTCTCCTTGTGCTATAGTGTGCTTTAAAAAAACATTTTTTCTAGGGACAGAAAACTATAGGTAGGAAGAGTGTCAGTTTCTTTCACTGTGATAATCCTTGTTTCTAGGGACAAAGAAGGAAAGTGAGGTAAATTCTCCTTGTGCTATAGTGTGCTTTAAAAAAACATTTTTTCTAGGGACAGAAAACTATAGGTAGGGAGAGTGTCAGTGTCTTTTACTGTGCAAATCCTTGTTTCTAGGGACAGGGAAGGTCAGTGAGGGAATTCTCCTTGTGCTATAGTGTGCTTTAAAAAAACATTTTTTCTAGGGACAGAAAACTATAGGAAGGAAGAGTGTCAGTTTCTTTCACTGTGATAATCCTTGTTTCTAGGGACAAAGAAGGAAAGTGAGGGAAATTCTCCTTGTGCTATAGTGTGCTTTAAAAAAACATTTTTTCTAGGGACAGAAAGCTATAGGTAGGGAGAGTGTCAGTGTGTTTTACTGTGCGAATCCTTGTTTCTAGGGACAGGAAAGGACAGTGAGGGAATTCTCCTTGTGCTATAGTGTGCTTTAAAAAAACATTTTTTCTAGGGACAGAAAACTATAGGTAGGAAGAGTGTCAGTTTCTTTCACTGTGATAATCCTTGTTTCTAGGGTCAAAGAAGGAAAGTGAGGGAAATTCTCCTTGTGCTATAGTGTGCTTTAAAAAAACATTTTTTCTAGGGACAGAAAACTATAGGTAGGGAGAGTGTCAGTGTCTTTTACTGTGCAAATCCTTGTTTCTAGGGACAGGGAAGGACAGTGAGGGAATTCTCCTTGTGCTATAGTGTGCTTTAAAAAAACATTTTTTCTAGGGACAGAAAACTATAGGTAGGGAGAGTGTCAGTGTGTTTTACTGTGCGAATCCTTGTTTCTAGGGACAGGGAAGGACAGTGAGGGAATTCTCCTTGTGCTATAGTGTGCTTTAAAAAAACATTTTTTCTAGGGACAGAAAACTATAGGTAGGAAGAGTGTCAGTTTCTTTCACTGTGATAATCCTTGTTTCTAGGGACAAAGAAGGAAAGTGAGGGAAATTCTCCTTGTGCTATAGTGTGCTTTAAAAAAACATTTTTTCTAGGGACAGAAAACTATAGGTAGGGAGAGTGTCAGTGTCTTTTACTGTGCAAATCCTTGTTTCTAGGGACAGGGAAGGACAGTGAGGGAATTCTCCTTGTGCTATAGTGTGCTTTAAAAAAACATTTTTTCTAGGGACAGAAAACTATAGGTAGGGAGAGTGTCAGTGTGTTTTACTGTGCGAATCCTTGTTTCTAGGGACAGGGAAGGACAGTGAGGGAATTCTCCTTGTGCTATAGTGTGCTTTAAAAAAACATTTTTTCTAGGGACAGAAAACTATAGGTAGGAAGAGTGTCAGTTTCTTTCACTGTGATAATCCTTGTTTCTAGGGACAAAGAAGGAAAGTGAGGGAAATTCTCCTTGTGCTATAGTGTGCTTTAAAAAAAAATTTTTCTAGGGACAGAAAACTATAGGTAGGGAGAGTGTCAGTGTCTTTTACTGTGCGAATCCTTGTTTCTAGGGACAGGGAAGGACAGTGAGGGAATTCTCCTTGTGCTATAGTGTGCTTTAAAAAAAAAAAATTCTAGGGACAGAAAACTATAGGAAGGAAGAGTGTCAGTTTCTTTCACTGTGATAATCCTTGTTTCTAGGGACAAAGAAGGAAAGTGAGGGAAATTCTCCTTGTGCTATAGTGTGCTTTAAAAAAACATTTTTTCTAGGGACAGAAAACTATAGGTAGGGAGAGTGTCAGTGTCTTTTACTGTGCAAATCCTTGTTTCTAGGGACAGGGAAGGACAGTGAGGGAATTCTCCTTGTGCTATAGTGTGCTTTAAAAAAACATTTTTTCTAGGGACAGAAAACTATAGGTAGGGAGAGTGTCAGTGTGTTTTACTGTGCGAATCCTTGTTTCTAGGGACAGGGAAGGACAGTGAGGGAATTCTCCTTGTGCTATAGTGTGCTTTAAAAAAACATTTTTTCTAGGGACAGAAAACTATAGGTAGGGAGAGTGTCAGTGTCTTTTACTGTGCAAATCCTTGTTTCTAGGGACAGGGAAGGACAGTGAGGGAATTCTCCTTGTGCTATAGTGTGCTTTAAAAAAACATTTTTTCTAGGGACAGAAAACTATAGGTAGGGAGAGTGTCAGTGTGTTTTACTGTGCGAATCCTTGTTTCTAGGGACAGGGAAGGACAGTGAGGGAATTCTCCTTGTGCTATAGTGTGCTTTAAAAAAACATTTTTTCTAGGGACAGAAAACTATAGGTAGGAAGAGTGTCAGTTTCTTTCACTGTGATAATCCTTGTTTCTAGGGACAAAGAAGGAAAGTGAGGGAAATTCTCCTTGTGCTATAGTGTGCTTTAAAAAAACATTTTTTCTAGGGACAGAAAACTATAGGTAGGGAGAGTGTCAGTGTCTTTTACTGTGCGAATCCTTGTTTCTAGGGACAGGGAAGGACAGTGAGGGAATTCTCCTTGTGCTATAGTGTGCTTTAAAAAAAAAAATTTCTAGGGACAGAAAACTATAGGAAGGAAGAGTGTCAGTTTCTTTCACTGTGATAATCCTTGTTTCTAGGGACAAAGAAGGAAAGTGAGGGAAATTCTCCTTGTGCTATAGTGTGCTTTAAAAAAACATTTTTTCTAGGGACAGAAAACTATAGGTAGGGAGAGTGTCAGTGTCTTTTACTGTGCAAATCCTTGTTTCTAGGGACAGGGAAGGACAGTGAGGGAATTCTCCTTGTGCTATAGTGTGCTTTAAAAAAACATTTTTTCTAGGGACAGAAAACTATAGGTAGGGAGAGTGTCAGTGTGTTTTACTGTGCGAATCCTTGTTTCTAGGGACAGGGAAGGACAGTGAGGGAATTCTCCTTGTGCTATAGTGTGCTTTAAAAAAACATTTTTTCTAGGGACAGAAAACTATAGGTAGGGAGAGTGTCAGTGTCTTTTACTGTGCAAATCCTTGTTTCTAGGGACAGGGAAGGACAGTGAGGGAATTCTCCTTGTGCTATAGTGTGCTTTAAAAAAACATTTTTTCTAGGGACAGAAAACTATAGGTAGGGAGAGTGTCAGTGTGTTTTACTGTGCGAATCCTTGTTTCTAGGGACAGGGAAGGACAGTGAGGGAATTCTCCTTGTGCTATAGTGTGCTTTAAAAAAACATTTTTTCTAGGGACAGAAAACTATAGGTAGGAAGAGTGTCAGTTTCTTTCACTGTGATAATCCTTGTTTCTAGGGACAAAGAAGGAAAGTGAGGTAAATTCTCCTTGTGCTATAGTGTGCTTTAAAAAAACATTTTTTCTAGGGACAGAAAACTATAGGTAGGGAGAGTGTCAGTGTCTTTTACTGTGCAAATCCTTGTTTCTAGGGACAGGGAAGGACAGTGAGGGAATTCTCCTTGTGCTATAGTGTGCTTTAAAAAACCATTTTTTCTAGGGACAGAAAACTATAGGAAGGAAGAGTGTCAGTTTCTTTCACTGTGATAATCCTTGTTTCTAGGGACAAAGAAGGAAAGTGAGGGAAATTCTCCTTGTGCTATAGTGTGCTTTAAAAAAACATTTTTTCTAGGGACAGAAAACTATAGGTAGGGAGAGTGTCAGTGTGTTTTACTGTGCGAATCCTTGTTTCTAGGGACAGGAAAGGACAGTGAGGGAATTCTCCTTGTGCTATAGTGTGCTTTAAAAAAACATTTTTTCTAGGGACAGAAAACTATAGGTAGGAAGAGTGTCAGTTTCTTTCACTGTGATAATCCTTGTTTCTAGGGACAAAGAAGGAAAGTGAGGGAAATTCTCCTTGTGCTATAGTGTGCTTTAAAAAAACATTTTTTCTAGGGACAGAAAACTATAGGTAGGGAGAGTGTCAGTGTCTTTTACTGTGCAAATCCTTGTTTCTAGGGACAGGGAAGGACAGTGAGGGAATTCTCCTTGTGCTATAGTGTGCTTTAAAAAAACATTTTTTCTAGGGACAGAAAACTATAGGTAGGGAGAGTGTCAGTGTGTTTTACTGTGCGAATCCTTGTTTCTAGGGACAGGGAAGGACAGTGAGGGAATTCTCCTTGTGCTATAGTGTGCTTTAAAAAAACATTTTTTCTAGGGACAGAAAACTATAGGTAGGAAGAGTGTCAGTTTCTTTCACTGTGATAATCCTTGTTTCTAGGGACAAAGAAGGAAAGTGAGGGAAATTCTCCTTGTGCTATAGTGTGCTTTAAAAAAACATTTTTTCTAGGGACAGAAAACTATAGGTAGGGAGAGTGTCAGTGTCTTTTACTGTGCAAATCCTTGTTTCTAGGGACAGGGAAGGACAGTGAGGGAATTCTCCTTGTGCTATAGTGTGCTTTAAAAAAACATTTTTTCTAGGGACAGAAAACTATAGGTAGGGAGAATGTCAGTGTGTTTTACTGTGCGAATCCTTGTTTCTAGGGACAGGGAAGGACAGTGAGGGAATTCTCCTTGTGCTATAGTGTGCTTTAAAAAAACATTTTTTCTAGGGACAGAAAACTATAGGTAGGAAGAGTGTCAGTTTCTTTCACTGTGATAATCCTTGTTTCTAGGGACAAAGAAGGAAAGTGAGGGAAATTCTCCTTGTGCTATAGTGTGCTTTAAAAAAACATTTTTTCTAGGGACAGAAAACTATAGGTAGGGAGAGTGTCAGTGTCTTTTACTGTGCGAATCCTTGTTTCTAGGGACAGGGAAGGACAGTGAGGGAATTCTCCTTGTGCTATAGTGTGCTTTAAAAAAAAAAATTTCTAGGGACAGAAAACTATAGGAAGGAAGAGTGTCAGTTTCTTTCACTGTGATAATCCTTGTTTCTAGGGACAAAGAAGGAAATTGAGGGAAATTCTCCTTGTGCTATAGTGTGCTTTAAAAAAACATTTTTTCTAGGGACAGAAAACTATAGGTAGGGAGAGTGTCAGTGTCTTTTACTGTGCAAATCCTTGTTTCTAGGGACAGGGAAGGACAGTGAGGGAATTCTCCTTGTGCTATAGTGTGCTTTAAAAAAAACATTTTTTCTAGGGACAGAAAACTATAGGTAGGGAGAGTGTCAGTGTGTTTTACTGTGCGAATCCTTGTTTCTAGGGACAGGGAAGGACAGTGAGGGAATTCTCCTTGCGCTATAGTGTGCTTTAAAAAAACATTTTTTCTAGGGACAGAAAACTATAGGTAGGGAGAGTGTCAGTGTCTTTTACTGTGCAAATCCTTGTTTCTAGGGACAGGGAAGGACAGTGAGGGAATTCTCCTTGTGCTATAGTGTGCTTTAAAAAAACATTTTTTCTAGGGACAGAAAACTATAGGTAGGGAGAGTGTCAGTGTGTTTTACTGTGCGAATCCTTGTTTCTAGGGGCAGGGAAGGACAGTGAGGGAATTCTCCTTGTGCTATAGTGTGCTTTAAAAAAACATTTTTTCTAGGGACAGAAAACTATAGGTAGGAAGAGTGTCAGTTTCTTTCACTGTGATAATCCTTGTTTCTAGGGACAAAGAAGGAAAGTGAGGTAAATTCTCCTTGTGCTATAGTGTGCTTTAAAAAAACATTTTTTCTAGGGACAGAAAACTATAGGTAGGGAGAGTGTCAGTGTCTTTTACTGTGCAAATCCTGGTTTCTAGGGACAGGGAAGGACAGTGAGGGAATTCTCCTTGTGCTATAGTGTGCTTTAAAAAAACATTTTTTCTAGGGACAGAAAACTATAGGAAGGAAGAGTGTCAGTTTCTTTCACTGTGATAATCCTTGTTTCTAGGGACAAAGAAGGAAAGTGAGGGAAATTCTCCTTGTGCTATAGTGTGCTTTAAAAAAACATTTTTTCTAGGGACAGAAAACTATAGGTAGGGAGAGTGTCAGTGTCTTTTACTGTGCAAATCCTTGTTTCTAGGGACAGGGAAGGACAGTGAGGGAATTCTCCTTGTGCTATAGTGTGCTTTAAAAAAACATTTTTTCTAGGGACAGAAAACTATAGGTAGGGAGAGTGTCAGTTTCTTTCACTGTGATAATCCTTGTTTCTAGGGACAGGGAAGGACAGTGAGGAAAATTCTCCTTGTGCTATAGTGTGCTTTAAAAAAACATTTTTTCTAGGGACAGAAAACTATAGGTAGGAAGAGTGTCAGTTTCTTTCACTGTGATAATCCTTGTTTCTAGGGACAGGGAAGGACAGTGAGGGAAATTCTCCTTGTGCTATAGTGTGCTAAAGCATTCCTCATCAACCATCTTTGAAATCCTTGTTTTTTTGGACAGTCAGGGAAATTGTCGTTGTGCTATTCTGTGCAAAAGCAATCATCCTCAACCATATTTAGAAATCCTTAAGTAAAGGGACAGAGAAGGACACCTGAAGGTAGCCCTTATTGCTTTTTTCCCATCTCCCTGCAGGCCATCTATTAGAATGTCTGGAAGGCAAACAAGGAGAGGCAGACAGTCAGGAGGCAATAAAAGAGGGCAAGCAGGCTCTGTGTCTGGGGGCAACAGTGCTGGTCGTGGACGCGGTGCATTGTCATCAGCACATGGCCATGGGACACGCTTGTCCTTCTTTTCGGCAGCTGGACATGTTGAGCCACATCATGCCGAAGACTTGGTAGAGTGGATGACCAAGCCCTCCTCCTCCTCCTCATCCTCTCTCACCCAGGCTCAGGGTACTGGAAAAGCAGCTGCCAAAGCGTCCTCTTCCCTGGTATCAATGTCAGACTCATCATCAGTCACTCCTTCCCTAGACCCACCATGTCCTCCTCCTGAGGAGTCCCCCGAACTGTTTGAGCACAGTGTTGGGTACATGCTCCAGGAGGATGCCCAGCGTTTCGAAGGGTCTGATGATGAAACCCAGCTACAGGAAGTCAGTAGCGTGAGAGCAGACAGAGGGGATGCTCAAGAAGGACACCAATCTGGCAGTCATGTTCCAGCAGCTGCAGCATACTGCCAGATTGGCTCCAGTGATGAGGAGGGAGGGGATGATGAGGTCACTGACTCCACGTGGGTGCCTAATAGGAGAGAGGAGGAGGAGGATGAGGAGGAGGCACATCTCCAACGAGGCAGGATGCCCTTTGGTGGCCAGCGTAAGGGCAGTACACCGACGGAATCACACCGCAGAGCTCCGCCTGTGCAGGGCGCTGCCTCTGCCCGTCATTCAAAAAGTTCTTTGGTGTGGGCCTTTTTTGAGGCTAGTGCATCAGATCGCACAGCTGCTGTTTGCAACATATGTCTCAAGCGTATATCGCGTGGCCAAAACATCAGCCGCTTGGGTACCACATGCCTGACCAGACATATGTTGACCTGCCATGCAGCTCGTTGGCAAGCCTACCTCAAAGACCCACACCAAAGAACAAAGCGGACCTCTCCTTGCACCGCATCAGCTGGGATCTCCAACCCCACTATAACTTCAGTCCTCTCTGAAACATGCACTGAGAGGAATGAAGGTGTAGAATTAGGTGTGTCACAGCCAAGTACTTGCGGCCACTCTGCTAGCAGTACACCGACGTCCGATTCTAGCAGGCAAATTTCCCTGCCCCAGCTGCTGGACCGTCGAAAGAAGTTCACTCCCAGCCATCCACATGCCCAGCGGTTGAATGCTAGCTTGGCTAAATTGCTAGCGCTTCAACTGCTGCCTTTTCAGTTGGTAGACTCGGCCCCCTTCCGTGAGTTTGTGCAATGTGCGGTTCCTCAGTGGCAGGTTCCCAAACGCCACTTTTTCTCACGGAAGGCTATTCCGGCTCTCTACCGGCATGTGGAAGGCAATGTCTTGGCCTCGCTGGACAGGGCGGTCAGCGATAAGGTGCATATTACCGCTGACTCATGGTCCAGCAGGCATGGACAGGGACGTTACCTTTCTTTCACGGCCCATTGGGTCACTCTTTTGGCAGCTGGGAAGGATGCAGGACAAGGTCCAGTAGTGTTGGAGGTTGTTCCACCGCCACGCCTCCAAAATGCTACTACTGGTTGTGACACACCTCTCTCCTCCACCCCCTCCTCTTCTTCTTCCTCCATGGCCTCTTCCTGTGGTTTGTCCTCGGAACCAGCGGTGCTCCGTAGGCGTTCAAGGGGCTACGCAAGTATGCAGGCAAAAAGATGCCATGCCGTGCTTGCGCTGGTGTGTTTGGGGGACAGAAGCCACACTGGGGCAGAGGTCCTGTCTGCTCTGCAGGGCCAGGCCGAGAGGTGGTTGACGCCACGCCAGCTTAAGCCAGGAATGGTGGTTTGCGACAATGGCACCAACCTCCTCTCCGCCCTCCGACAGGGACAACTGACCCATGTGCCCTGTGTGGCTCACGTCCTTAACCTGGTGGTGCAGCGGTTCTTGGGCAGGTACCCGGTCTTACAGGATGTCCTGAGGCAGGCCAGGAAAGTCTGTGTGCATTTCCGCAGATCTTATAATGCCAGTGCTCGCCTGGCTGAGCTGCAAAAGGAGTTGAACCTGCCCAAGAACCGCCTTATATGTGACATGCCCACCAGGTGGAACTCAACGTTGGCCATGCTGCAGCGGCTGCACACGCAGCAGAGGGCCATCAATGAGTACCTGTGCGACTACGGCACCAGGACAGGGTCAGGGGAGCTTGGTTTTTTTTCTCCACGCCAGTGGGGCATGATCAGGGATGCATGCACTGTCCTGGCACCATTTGAGGAGGCCACGAGGATGGTGAGCAGTGACAGTGCATGCATCAGTGACACTGTACCTCTTGTCCACCTGTTGGAGCACACGCTGCGTGGAATAATGGACAGGGCACTTGAGGCAGAACAGAGGCAGGAAGAGGAGGACTTCCTTGCCTCTCAAGGCCCCCTTTACCCAGACAGTGTTCCTTCTGTCCCACCCATCGCACAGGAAGAGGAGGAGGAGGAGGAGGAGGAGGATTGTGTCAGCATGGAGGTGGAGGCTGGCACTCAGCATCATCAGCAGCAGTCTTTTAGGGATGATTTACAGTCCCAAAAAACCAGTGGACTTGTACGTGGCTGGGAGGAGGTGGCTGCGGATCATGTCGTCCTTAGTGACCCAGAGGACTCCGGAGCGAATGCCTCAGCAAACCTACGCTGCATGGCCTCCCTGATCCTGCAAAGTCTGCGGAAGGATCCTCGTATTCTTCGGATCAAGGAGAGGGACCATTACTGGCTGGCCACTCTCCTTGATCCACGGTACAAGGGTAAGGTTGCGGACCTTATGTTACCGTCGCAGAGGGAGCAGAGGATGAGACAACTCCGGGAGGCCTTGCAGAAAGGTCTGTGCAACGCGTTCCCAGAGACTGGGAGGTTACAAACTCCTGGTCCTGGACAACGAGTTGCTGAGGCTTCGGCCAGTCAAAGAAGGAGCGGTGGGGAAGGTGGCCGTCTGACCGATGCGTTCAGACAATTCTTTAGTCCGCAGCCCCAAAGTATGATCGGTTCCAGCAACCATCGCCAGCGTCTGATAAACATGGTGCAGGAATATCTAGGGGCAAGGTCAGACTTGGACACCTTCCCCACCGAAAATCCTCTGGCTTACTGGGTCTTGAGGATGGATCACTGGCCAGAGCTTGCACAGTATGCAATTGAGCTACTGGCCTGTCCTGCATCCAGCGTTCTTTCGGAACGCACATTCAGTGCTGCTGGAGGATTTGTCACGGATCACAGGGTGCGCCTGTCCACCGACTCGGTTGATCGACTGACTTTCATCAAGATGAACCAGTCTTGGATCACCACCAGCTACCACACACCTGATGCTGATATAACAGACTAATTGATTTTAACATGTCACATCCCTTCAAGACTGATGCTGATGCTGAGTGCCTGTGCTGTTATGTTGACTGGCTATCCTCCTCCTCTGAGTCCTCAATGATACGATTGATGATGATAGCTTGGAAGATCATTTTTGTTTATGGGTGCCGCCACCAGTGGCTAAGGCCCAATTTTTCAGCCCCTGTTTTACAGGGGCGTGTAATTACAATTTTTTTAGCAATAATTTGCCATAGGGCTCATTGCTGTGCTCCAAGTACAGTATCTGTGAGGGGTTGGAGTGTTGTGGCACCAGTGCCTAAGGCCCAATTTTTCAGCCCCTGTTTAACAGGGGCGTGTCATTACAATTTTTGAAGCAATACTTTGCAACAGGGCTCATTGCTGTGCTCCAAGTACAGTATCTGTGAGGGGTTGTAGTGTTGTGCCACCAGTGCCTAAGGCCCAATTTTTCAGCCCCTGTTCAACAGGGGCATGCAATTACAATTCTTGATCTAATAATTCACAGCAGGGCCCATTGCTGCACCCACCAAGAGTAACTCTGAGGGCTTACAGTGTTGTGGCAACGCCACCACCACCACCACCACGAAAGGCCCAATTTTTCAGCCCCTGTTCAAAAGGGGCATGTAATTACAATTCTTGATCTAATAATTCACAGCAGGGCCCATTGCTGCACCCACCAAGAGTAACTCTGAGGGCTTACAGTGTTGTGGCAACACCACCACCACCACCACCACCACGAAAGGCCCAATTTTTCAGCCCCTGTTCAACAGGGGCATGCAATTACAATTCTTGATCTAATAATTCACAGCAGGGCCCATTGCTGCACCCACCAAGAGTAACTCTGAGGGCTTACAGTGTTGTGGCAACGCCACCACCACCACCACCACCACGAAAGGCCCAATTTTTCAGCCCCTGTTCAAAAGGGGCATGTAATTACAATTCTTGATCTAATAATTCACAGCAGGGCCCATTGCTGCACCCACCAAGAGTAACTCTGAGGGCTTACAGTGTTGTGGCAACGCCACCACCACCACCACCACGAAAGGCCCAATTTTTCAGCCCCTGTTCAAAAGGGGCATGTAATTACAATTCTTGATCTAATAATTCACAGCAGGGCCCATTGCTGCACCCACCAAGAGTAACTGTCAGGGCTTACAGTGTTGTGGCACCAGCACCACCATCAAAGGCCCAATTTTTACTACCACTGTTCAACAATTATATGTAATTAAAATTCCTGATATAATAGTTGACAGCAGGGCGTTCCAGCACCAACCAAGAGTAACTGTGAGTGCTTACAGTGTTGTGCCAACACCAACAACTAAGGGGCCTATTTCTGCAGAGTATATACGGCAGGTCCCTACTTTCAAACATCCAACTTACAAACGACTCCTACTTGCAAACGCAAGAAGACAACAGGAAGTGAAAGGAAATCTACCACTAGGAAGGAAAATTCTCTCCTGTAAGAATAAATATGGGAGAAAGGTGTCTCCTCTGTACTGATGCTTTATCAGCAATCCTTGTTTCAAGAAAAACACCACATTTCAAAAACAGTTGTCATTGGGACGGAAAGTGAGGTGAAATGTTCTGAACAGGGGCACAGACAGCAAAACAAATGTTACAGGGGTGATAACCCTTACCTATGTTTTCCAAAAAGTTTAAAAATAGATTTTTGGGCTGGAGCTACACTTCAACAATGTACCTGTTCAAAATTACAAACAGATTCTACATAAGAACAAACCTACAGTCCCTGTCTTGTATGCACCGCCTGTATACGGCTGTTCAGAGTATATAGGGCCTTTTTTATTTTATGTGCGGGGTTCCCCTTAATATCCATACAAGACCCAAAGGGGCTGGTAATGGGCTGGGGTGGGGGGGGGGGGGGTCATGGGGTAGCTATGCCATTTTTCTTAAAGATTTTCATCCATATTACCGGGACCAGACATTACATTAAAGCCGCAAGCAGTTTTAAATGGCTTTTTTTTCCTTTAGAAGTGTCATTTTGTGCAGGGACAGTTCTAAACACGGGAAACACGTGGCACTTCACAGGCATACTTTAGACACCCCCCAGGTACGATATTTAAAGGAATATTTGACTTTTTTTTTTTCACTTTATGCATCATTAAAATGACTGCTCCCGAAAAACGACCGTTTTTAAAACTTCTTTTTGCATTGATACATGTCCCCTGGTGCACAACCCGGGTTCCCAAACCCTTTTTAGGACAATAACATGCATAATAGTTGTTATAATTAGCACTTTAGAATTCGAACGTTCGCATCCATTGTATTTAATTGGGTTCTAATGTTCGTACGAACTTTCGGTCCGTTCGCGGGTTCTGGTGCGAACCGAACCCGGGGGTGTTCGGCTCATCACTAGTAAAGATACACAGAAGCTGCAGATCAGACAGCAGTGCACTATTGCAACTGCTGGCTTTTTAAAGGCCTAATGGCGCCATGTAATTTAGCGTGCACGCGCACGCGCAATTGGCGCACGTGCGCGCAATTGGCGCGCGCCGACGCACAGGTACAGAGGGAAGCAGGGATCGTCCTCTATTTCTGGCAGGTCTCTGACAATAGCTGTATAGCATTGTTGTGTACTATTTATGTTGTATTCTAACATTCTGTGTGTGTAAACTCCATCAGAGCTTCAAATTGTTTGTAATCTCATGTACAGATGCAATAAATATGTTTTATTATACTTTTGCACACTTTTGCTGCTTAAATGCATTCCCATTCCTCATTATTCGGGGTGTGCAGCATCATTTGCTCTCTTTATATACGTCTCTTTCCCATTTCTAGTGGTGTTACAGTAGACCTCTCTAGGTGGATGTGATGTCAGATACCAGGATCTAGGAAGTATATCAGGGAGCACACCAGGAAGAACCAGTAGTATGTAAAAACCAAAATGGCAGTTGCAGTGGACATGATGATATCATATATAATGTGGGTGGATGTGGCAAATGGTTTTAGGGCAGGGAAAAAGGGTCATCCTGCCCTGAATCATTTTGCCACGTCCATCCATGTTACGTATGATATCATTACGCCCACAGTGGCCACCATCTTGGTTTTTACATATTGCTGGTTCATCTGCTGATTTTTCCTGTTATGGATCCTGGTATCTGACATCGCATCCACCTAGAGTGGTCTGCTGTAACACCACGGCTTACTGAGTACTAGAGACTTGACAGAGGTGCTTGTATTTTTCTTTAAAAATGTGAGTGCAATATATATTTTTAATTTTTATTGAGTTTTATTAAATGCTACAGGTAGTAGCACTCTCTCTTCCTCTTTCTTTACTTTTTGGTGTTCACATGTCATTTAAAACCATCCACCTTTCACCATGACCATGAATCACTGTATGCTTTGTATGAAATACTATATTTTTACTGTAGCGGGTATGTACTTTACCGGGTATGTACTTTACCGGGTGTAAATTTGAATTTGGAAGTGACACTAGTGATGTGTAATTCACTGCGGCCCATTGGGTGGCGCTGTCGCCCTGGGTTGGGTTGGATTATCGCGGTGTGCCGTCCTCTTTTTTGTCCTCCCTCGGCAGCGGTATGGTGGGGCGGGGAGCCCGCCGTGCTTGCTGGGAGAGGGTATAAAGGGTCGGCCATCTTTGTCACGGGGTTGGACATCCCAGGCACCTTCAGCTTGCGGACGGTGGGTCGTGTCACTCCTCTGGGTGGCTTAGGCCTAGAGGACAGCTGGAGGTCCTGTTCCATCCCAGGCACCTTTAGCCTGGGGTGAGGTACTTGGATGGAGGTCCGGAGCTCAGTGCCCAACACTGGGTTCCGCGAGGGAAGGAGATCCTAGGGTACCCAGGGATCGGGTACCCGAATCCGGAAGGCGCAATGGACCGGGGGGAGCTCCTCATTTGAAGACCCGGTGCAGCATATTGCCGGTGACAAGTGAGTCTCTCGTCGGAGACGACCTGGAAGGAAATTTACCCTTGTGCGGAGACCAGGACACACTTCTAGGAAGGGAAGTGTCAACTCACATTGTGTCTGGGCCTGTTCGCATCCACACCTCCTTTTCTGTTCTGTTCTATCAAGGGAGTTCAACTGTTTGTGTTCAGGATAAGAAGAATAAAGGAGTGTTGAACTTTAATGGTGTGGAGCTCAAATTTCTAACGGACACTGTTCACGGTGACTCTTGGAGGGAGGATCCAGGTGCACAGCACTGACCCGAAGGTAATACAGAACTGTTGCTTATACCGCACTAACATCTGTGGTGGAAGCCAGGCGTAGTGTCCCCGCTCCCTCCCCTCTAAGGTACCCCTAGTCAACAGAAAGACGAGACGAGAGAAAGAGGGGAGCGTGGGAGGAGGCCGCTACATTACCAAAGACATTTATCCATTCCATGCAAGCGTTAGTTGACTCTGCCCCTTCCCTCCTGTTCTTAGCCCTCTCCTGGTGGAGTCCAATGAAATTAGTCATATGGCTGATATTTTGATTAGTATCCTTGCATTAAAGCTTTGTTAATTGAGACACGTGTTAGAAGGCACCATATGTGTTTGCATTTTTGGAGGTCTACAGAGGTCCACTGTAGACTTCCATTTTCCATTTTAGTTCTACCGAGTCAGTCAGCAAACTTGTATGGACATATAACCATGCAAAGGCACCCTTAAGTGTTTTTTTAATATGAATTATTTATGTGTAGATCAAAAACAGAGGAACAGTCATAACAACAACTGAGCAAAGCATGTAATGATAGCATCGAGGTCAGAATTTCAAATAGGCATGGATGTTAAAGGAACACTTATGTTTTAAGGATTATAGAGGTGAAGTTGGCTTTAACACAAACACTCCTTATAACTTTTTTTCTGAATAAACATCAAAACTTTGATATTTTGTATCTAATTTCCATGTCAGTATAACAGTGAAGAGAAGCATTAATTTGATTGATGAATTGATCATATCTTAATCTCTAGTATGCATGCTGGTGGAAAACATAACAATTCAATATTGTGCTTAAAGGCAACATTAAGTATCAAAGATTCCTGTTGGCAAATTTGAAGACATAATTAAAGGACGACTTGCAGAGAAGAATGACTGAAGAGAGGAATGCACATATTGTAGCTCATCCCTGGCATTTATTTCCTAAGGAGACTCTGCTGTTTGACTGTGGTTCAAATTAATATCTAAGTAGATATTCTTTATCCATTAATCTTCTCAATGTCTCTAAAATGGCTGTGCTATCAAATATGGAGCATGATCATGCAGCATAAAAGCAATGAAAAGGAGATGTTAGATTAAAAGCAAGAACAGCTTAATGTGTTTGCATTTAAAGTAATGATACGAAAGGAATATCTTACTTGCAATGTAACCCTTAAAGGGTAACTGTATACTGGGGAGAAAAAATAAGTGTTGGACAAATATGGGTTACCTTGCTAACATTAGTTAAAGCTGAGCTCCAGGCAAACCTCTAAATACACTTTGTTTGTTACAGTTAAAGAAGAATTCCAGGTAAGGAAATGTTATACATAGTTGCTTTGGCCCAGCTTGGACAAATGTAACTATGTGTATACCATACATGGTTTACATGGTACTTTTATGGTTGAACTAGATGGACTTGTGTCTTTTTTCAACCTTACTAACTATGTAACTATATGTGTATACCATACCTGGCTGATGCCCCCGGAAGCTGAAAATCACTGAAGTACACACTGCTACTCCAGTGATCTAGACTTGCTCTTGGGTCCCATGTTGAGAATCTGTCCTGTTGCTTGTCACCCGTTGATTGGTTCCCCCTCTGTCCACATGCCCCCATTATCTATTGCACAAAATCACGTACAGGTACGTGATTTTGTGCAATAGAGCTGCCCTGCCGCAGTATATATGTGGTAGGTGGTCTTTAAGTGGTTAAATAAACCAAATATTACCGAGACCTGACTTTGCCAATAAAATCGGAGATGTTGGGAGACATCAATTAATTTGGCTAGAGACTTAGAGTTTGATTTACTAAAGGCAAATAGACTGTGCACTTTGCAAGAGCAGTTGCACTCTGCAATGGAATTTGCTCCAGAGCTTAGTATATGAGGGAAAGCTTTTCTGAGAATACCCAATCACATGCAAGAAGAAAAAAAAATGCATTTTTCCTTGAACTTGATTGGATGATAGAAGTCAGTAGCGCTTTCCCCTCATTTACTAAGCTCTGGAGAAAATACCCTTACAGAGTGCAACTGCACTTGCAAAGTTTACAGTATATTTGCCTTTAGTAAATCAACTGCTATATGTTATATGATGATTGAGAAATCTATCATTTGCCACTTTTCTAAATTTCTTCCAAGTAATTAAATGTTGGAAAACATAAACCCAATTTTTAAATTAGCTATGGCAGTGATGGAAAATGCTGATAGAACCTAACATGGGCAGTCTTTATAGAGTATCATCACTTGTTGGCTTTGGCTCCTCTAAGGCCGCGTACACACGACCGGTTTTCTCTGCAAAAAACGACAAGAAAACTGCCAGGAGACCTTTCTTGCCGAGAAAACCATCTGTGTCAAGAAAACTGCCCAGATTCCCTGACGAGAAAAAAAAAGACCTGCGGTCTTTTTTCTCGTCGAGAATCTTGTCGGCCTGTTTCTCAACGAGAAACCCGAGCATGTGTACACTTACCTGTCGCCGTGGAAACCCACGCATGCTCGAAATGACTTTGACGCATGCGCGGTAGCTTCCTAGGCATAGGCATAGGGTGTAGCAAGATGACGGCGACGGCATAGAATGTGACGAGCGCACACTCGACGTAGTCGATGACGTCACCGCGTTCGTGCCATTCAAAAGAACGGCGGTTCTTTTGAATCGTACGTGTGTACACTCGGCTGGCACAAGTTTCTTGTCAAGATTCTTGTCAGGAAAAACAATGTTTTTTTCCTGACGAGAATCTCGGCCGTGTCTACGAGGCTTTAGGTGTGGTACATCCCATCTTAACCAGAAACTCCTGCAAGCCAATATGGACCTAGTTGCCTGGTGCTCAATCAGTATCATGAGGGCCCTTTGGTAGGTGGGGTACTGCTGTTTGTAGTCGGAGTATAAACACTGATTTTTAAAGTGGTAAAGGGGTAATACCAGTAACCTCTATTTGCCTCATGTAACATGTCCCCAGTCTCTCGCTGCCTTGTGCAGCATGTTTTCAGTCTCCAATTTAAAATGTAGAATGTTCATAGTCTTTGAACATCATTTCTTTTAGTATGTCTGCAGTCTATAACAGTCTCAAAACATTATTTTGATCATGTCAGGGGCCACAACTGAGTTCAGCTATAAGTTAGCTTGTAAGTTTACAACCCCTGGCTTAGCTACTTTACATTTCCTGATTGCAGCCCCGCTGTAATATTTAAAATCATATAAATGGAAAAAGCACTTACCTAATCAAAAAAAAACTAAGTTGACAGGTTAATGGAAAGGCCTTACAGAATTAAGAATGCATAAAACACTGGCGAGAGCAGTGGAGTGCGTACTGCAGATTCACACTGGAAATGAAGAACTTAAGTCTGGACAGGAAGAACTCAAGGCTGGGCAAGAGAGGCTGGAGCAGGAGTTTGCGAACACTCGGGTGGACATAATTAGCAAGATAGATTTGCAAGAGGATTACATGGCACCACAAGAGATGGGGGGCGATTCACAGATTCCTCTTTCTCTTATTTTGCAAATACCCGCAGATGCTGACGATCGGACACATCTCACTGCACCTCTGACACCACCAATATATGACAAGGTTACTGCTGTGGCACCATTGGATTCTATGACCACCCCAGTCAGAAGCAATCCAAGCCCAGTGTCCTTCACATCTGCCACACCATTGGATTCTATGACCACCCCAGTCAGAAGCAATCCAAGCCCAGTACCCTTCACATCTGCCACACCATTGGATTCTATGACCACCCCAGTCAGAAGCAATCCAAGCACAGTGACATACCCAACGACAAGTACTACAGGCAGCAGGGTATTGTCTGTGACAAGGAGGAGAAAGACCATGTCTCCATTACCAGACTGTGCCCTCCCAGTCATAACCGAAGAGGATACAGCCCTTATAGTCCTGCATTCGGTCAACAAACCGGGGAATATGGCCCGGCTTGTTTTGAAACATTTAATCACATGGGAGCAATACCAGCAGTGGACCAAGAGGGTTAATTTTGATGGTGATAATCGCAAACCGGGTATCCCAGCAAATCTGAAAGCAACCATTCTCGACTTTGTCCACACAAGATTCCAAGGGGATAATGTGCAAGCTTGTAGGGATAAAGTTAACAAATTCCTCAGGATGTCACGAGAATGCCCTTGGTCAAAGTTGGAGTAAAGACACTTGAGTTACAGTGTTAAATAATATCATGTACCGTACATTAGTTACAGTAATGTGCTGTAGACACTGCAGAAACTGTACTGTAATGTACCATTTTGCTGTGCTTTTGATTGGTGTGTGTGGGAGGAGGGACACCTTTCAGTGCTAGACAACCTTGTGCCCGGCCTACAGTAACAGACTGCCTAGGGCTGAATCTTTTAATCTTTTTTTTCTCACAGCTCTGTCTCAGCAAGCTTAAATTACAGCTCCCCTCCCCCCGCTCTGTTCACATTGTAACTTTGAGAGCCGAGGAGGGAAGAGAATGAGTTCCAACTGGGCCAACACCCCAACAGGCTGAGTTGTTAGGAGGGGTGTGTGGGTGGGGGGAAGTATGTTTCCTACTGTACTTTATAATGTACTGTACAAGTGTTGTACTACTGTAATGAAACATCCCAATATGTACTGTACAGTTTATTATTGCTAAGCTCCGTTAAATAAAAAATAGTTTAAGAACAGTATGAGAGAACATGTACTGTATTTATTCACTTTGCCAACCTTACTACTAGTTGAAATTGGCTAACCTTCAGCTTACAGTACTGTACTGTACAGTACAGTATATCATGAGCCAGACCTTGGGGCACAGGCAATGTTTTCGAGTGGCAGAGCACTGTACTGAACCTGTTGTCAGGTGGAAAACCGTACACCAAATTACTGTACACATTAAACATAACAAAAAAAAAATACACAAATACTTTTTTAGAATTCACATTTTTTATTTAAATTCACATGTACCATTTTGCTGTGCTGTTGATTGGTGTGTATGGGAGGAGGGACACCTTTTAATTTTCATGAACATTTACTACTGGCTGGCATTGACTTCAATATTGGGAAAGCCTACAGTAACTTACAGTAGAACAACACTGCAAAACTTCTGGCTTTTATAAGAATCATGGCATGTTGGGAGACAGGTGTCTGGGAGGTGCCCCTACAGTACACTTGCAATCATCAATTAGGAAAAGGTGTGAATCTTGTTGTCTAGCAGAGTCCCAACAGCCATTGTTCAATAGTCTGCAAAACCATGTCCTGGAGACATCATGTCTGGCACGTCAGACACCATTTGCACAAGTCAAAAAACCTGTAAAAAAATGTAAAGCATTGCTTAGTATACAAAATAAAATCGTGCTAACTTTAGTGTTTTTTTTTTTTTTTTATGAATGAAACAGTTTCTTTCCAAAAAAACACTTGTACAGTAAAAGATGTGTTAAATCAAAACGTTTAAAACATAAAGTAACACATACTGTACTGTATCAAATATATACAGTACTGTACTCAAATATGCTTTATTACAAATAAGACTATAAAAATGACAGTACAGTACGGCAACAACATATGTTAAATGTTTAAATTACAGCTCCCCTCCCCCCGCTCTGTGCAGATTGTAACTTTGAGAGCCGCTAAATACACAGGTGAAAAAATATACTGTATACTGTCTGGGAGCAGTTTTGCCAGTTAAAGGCTTTTAATTTTCATGAACATTTTACTGACAGAAATACAGAGAATGTCACTACTCAGCTTCCTCAGAAAATGCTAGTCTACTGGCTGGCGTTGACTTCAATACTGGGAAAGCCTACAGTAACTTACAGTAGAACAACACTGCAAAACTGGATAGTCAGAGTGCAATCGGAAATCCTTATCTGCATAGTTTTCCAGAGTTAGTCATTGGCTCATCATAAAAGCCAGGTAACTAGCATTTTCAAAAAGAAATGACCGCGATGGCTACCTTGGTGTTTTTTTTTTTTTTTTTAACTACTGCTTTCCTCTAATCCCTAATGGATTTTAGCAAATTTAACAGGCTTATTGAACATAAACACCCATACTTAGAAAAGATCCTGAGAGACGCCTGGAAACAGTGTTGCCAAACTCTTGTTTCAAAATAACTATTTTAAAAAAATATATATATTTCTGTTCTTTTATGTTAAACTAACAATAAATTAGGAGAATACAAAGTGAAAATCTACTGTATGGCTCTTGGATGAAAAGCAGAAAATAAATAAAAGGCTGGAAATAAAAGGCTAAGAAAACAAGTTGAATGTAGACATTACAATAGTTCCTCTTTTAGAATTCTCATTTTTGCATAGAAATTCACATTTACATTTAGATCAGTAAAATCCCATTTAAATGGTAGTATTTTACATTATCATACTGCGGTCCTGATGGGGAACTTTTGAAGGGGCGGGTCTATTGATTTATTACACTGAGGATGAAGTTCTCCATCAGGTCCACCAGCCAATGACGTAGGCGGGTCTGACATGCGAGGGGGCGGGTTCCCCTAATGGGGAACTTCCACCACAGTGAAATAAATGAATAGACCCGCCGCTTCAAAAGTTCCCCATCAGGTCCGCTCAGCCTTACACCAACGTCATTGGCTGAGCGGACCTGATGGGGAACTTTTGAAGGGGCGAGTCTATTAATTTGTTACACTTGTACAGTAAAAAGTTGTGTTAAATCAAAACGTTTAAAACATAAAGTAACACATACTGTACTGTATCAAATACATACAGTACTGTACTCGAATATGCTTTATTACAAATAAGACTATAAAAACAAATTTAACTGGGGAATCGAACTCTGGACACAGTGCACTAAAGTCAGAAACGCACCCACTGGACCATAGACACACATAGCTACAATAGAACTTCACAACGTTGATGAATCACTAATGCCGAATGACAGTACAGTACGGCAACAACATGTGTTAAATAAAAATGGAAGTGTACAGTACAGGCGCTAAACTGTGCAGACATGTTTGGCATACAATTGCATTTACAATACCAAGACAAAGCGGACTATAACTAAAGCGGAACTTCATAGCGTTGATGAATGACGAATGCCGAATGATGTGCCGCGCCAGCTGAAGGGTGCATGAGTGTGGAGCGGTACATATGTACTGTCCAATACTGTACAGTGAACAGGCTTGGCAGCAGCTGTACAGTATAAGTGCACGGAGCAGACACACTTTACAGTAATTGGTCCGTGCAGAGTTTTGGATTTGAAAAAAGATTGGCCATGGCTGGGATCGAACCGGGGTCTCAGAGGAGAACTGAACAAAAGCTGGCATTTGCACAAAGGTTTTTGCCTTGCACCACCCCACAGTTACACATTGCAACAACACTTTTAGAAAGTATTAATGAACAGTGCGAGCCCTATCGCGGATGGTCTCAGGGGTGGCGAGCGCGAGAAGCACAGCCTCCCAGCGGTGATTTCCAGCGAGATCCCATCGCACTGGAAACACAATGTCGGCGGCACCTACTGTAGCTGCACTGAAATAAAATAACAAAATAGGCACTAGCAGTTACCAGCATATTAGCTTGGAAAGATTTTAATTTTGTTGAAGTACCTGTAAAAATGTAACACTTCATAATAATATGTAAAACTGGTAATATTAAGTTGCGCCCTTCCCATATATACCACCACCGCGCTTAAGGGTTAAAACTAAACCTATACCAAATATGCAGCAGCCACTTTAAATAAAAATATAAACAAAATAGTGTAAAATCAAAAATAACCTCACACAGCGGCGCTAAAAAAACGATACCCTCCCCCTCCTGTGTCCGTGTGATTGGACTGGGAGAAGGTTACTGTTAATCAATTAAATATATACACCCTGTGACATAAGTGAATAATGTGCACAAGTAAACTAAATAAAGTCCACACAAATTCAATCCAAATGTGAGACAATCTTCTTCCAAATTCTCCACCACACACAGTGTTTAGTGTTTTCGTGATCCCGCTCCCATCAGATGGACACTCACCACAGCAAGTTGCCTCACACTTTCGTGTTTGGCTTAAAGACGTGTGCAAAGATCTTATACAGCTTTGCGGGCGATCCTCCCAATTCAAATCAAGTGTTTTTAAAGTTGTAATCCATATGCAAATGTAAAAGAAAGCTCCAAATAGTGTGATAACGTAAAATCAGTTTAATTACACACCAAACACGCACTTAAATACTGCAATTACCTAAAACACAATTTAAATAAGCGTATAAAACCACTGCAACTCCAAAGGCAAAAGTGCACCGAACAGCGAGTGTACAGGTCGCGGCGGACCCTCAATAAACCAGTCAGATCTCACCACCTTCCCGCTGCCACTCACTACTCCTTCGCTGCTCAATTCGATCCTGTGACGTCGAATAATCCGTCAGACGGTTACCGCATAGCCACGCCCCGACATGTTTCGTCGAATAGACTTATTCATGGGATTGGCTGTGCGGCATACCAGCTCCACCTTTTATTTCTCTTAACTTATGGGCGGAAGTACAATCTCTCCTCCATCCGCTTTGGGCGGATATGCGTCGTTCCCATACGACTTTCCATACCGCTCACCTTCCCAGCCCATCTGAGGGCGGAAGTGCGTCATCCGTTATATGCACCATGGGCGGAAGCCGGATATAACTTCCATTGACACAAAGCGAGTGTCCCCGCTGCCCACATACACTCGCTATTGGTGTCCATTTATATTTCAACTCAAATATCCTATACCATATTAGCAGTCGTGTGGCACATATCTACTTGGGGATGTAGTTCAGTGTTATCAAACATTAAAAACATTAACAATAATATACAGCACATATGCTAAATATCATAGAAAAAATTATCAATATTTTAAAACCACTAGTAGCACCATGAGATCTTAATCTTATTATTACCACTCTGTATTTAATGTGATACAGATATACTCAGTTGCGGGATCAAAAAACATCAAGTATTCTGAACAAAGAAATATATATATATAAGTGGTAAATATTAGATATTTTTGTTTAACCTAAAGAAAAAAACAAATTAGTATATATATATATACGTGCTGCGAATTTTTTTTACTCATAGACAGTTATCCTATCTTACACATGGTATATATATACACCTAATACACATCACCATACCTATGTGTACATTACAGGAAACTATTACTAGAAAAAAACAATAATATTAATAATAATATGTCCGTAACATACATTCACTGATTCAATGTGTTAGCAGACCTAGACCGTGATGGAAAGCTATTAAATAAATATTTTAGACCCACAAATATCTAAAATTGTTAAACTATATCACAACCAACTATAATTATTTAAAATAATTTAAAAATTGTTTAAAATTATTTAAAATTATTTAAAATCATTTAAAAGTTGTTAATAAAACAGTTCAAATCCAATTCAATATTGAGGCCCCTAGGGTAAAGACTTTTTAAAAGAAATATCCACTTTGTCTCTCTTTGTGATAAATCTCTCACACGATTTGAGCCCCTCCACGATGGATGCACAAAATCTATACCACAGAATTGTATTAAAGAGGGATCTTGTTGGTGTTTCTCCTTAAAATGTAACGACACGCTATGGTATCTAAAGCCATTTTTTATATTTGTAAGATGTTCACCTATACGTGTCTTGAGCAATCTCTTAGTTCTCCCCACGTAATAAAGCCCACAAGGGCACCACATGAGGTATACCACATAAGATGAATTACAAGATATAAATTCTTTAATATCAAATGTTTCCTGGTCATTATTGGTAACACTCATTATCCCTCTATTCTGTACTTTTACTGTTCTGCAGCATTTGCATCTTCTACATGAGTAAAATCCTTTCAGATCAAACCGCAAATTACGTTCATTTGGGGGATCCAAAATTTTATTAACCACCCTGTCACCAAAACTCGGGGCTCTTCTATATATAAATTTTGGTGTATTGGGTAGAGCCTCCCGATGTCTGTCACGTCCCAAAATGTGCCAATGCTTTCTAATGATGGTCTCAATTTCTTTGTATTGATGATGGAAACCTGTTATAAAGCCCCATTGATGTTGTCCATCATTAATCTGAGTTGATTTATTTACAAAGCACTGGCTCCTTGGGGCTTCACCTATTTCATGTATTAAATTTTGAAGAGGTTCCTCTCGATATCCTTTATGTATAAATTTGTCTTTCAACATATTTGCCTGAATCACAAAGTCCTCCTGACTAGTGCAGTTACTGCGCACCCGGAGTATCTGACCTTTTGGAATATTACGTATCCAGGCTGGATGATGCCCACTTCTAATTGAAATATAACTATTTCTGTCCGTGGGCTTAAAGTATACCCGGGTATTCAAGCATCCTACTCCCTTCATAATAGTGACATCGAGAAAATTTATCTCCTCATTACTGATCTGATAGTCCAACTTTATGTTGTTATTATTATTATTTAATATTTCTAAGAACTCAACCGCCGATTCTTTCGATCCCTCCCAGATAAATAGGAGGTCATCAATAAATCGTCGATAAAAACGTAATTGTGGTTTTTTATTCCTGAAAATGTGTTTATCCTCCCACTCGGCCATAAACAGGTTGGCGAGACTGGGGGCAAACTTAGCCCCCATCGCCACGCCAACCTGTTGTGAGAAGAAGCAGTCGTGGTACCAAAAATAGTTATGGCTCATACAAAAGTCCAATATATGTCCTAAAAAGCGTTTCTGCATATCCGGAATATCGTCCCTCTTACTTAAAGCCCAATTCAGTGCTAATGCAGCATCTTCATGCTGAATAACAGTGCTTTGTAAATCCATATGCAAATGTAAAAGAAAGCTCCAAATAGTGTGATAACGTAAAATCAGTTTAATTACACACCAAACATGCACTTAAATACTGCAATTACCTAAAACACAATTTAAATAAGCGTATAAAACCACTGCAACTCCAAAGGCAAAAGTGCACCGAACAGCGAGTGTACAGGTCGCGGCGGACCCTCAATAAACCAGTCAGATCTCACCACCTTCCCGCTGCCACTCACTACTCCTTCGCTGCTCAATTCGATCCTGTGACGTCGAATAATCCGTCAGACGGTTACCGCATAGCCACGCCCCGACATGTTTCGTCGAATAGACTTATTCATGGGATTGGCTGTGCGGCATACCAGCTCCACCTTTTATTTCTCTTAACTTATGGGCGGAAGTACAATCTCTCCTCCATCCGCTTTGGGCGGATATGCGTCGTTCCCATACGACTTTCCATACCGCTCACCTTCCCAGCCCATCTGAGGGCGGAAGTGCGTCATCCGTTATATGCACCATGGGCGGAAGCCGGATATAACTTCCATTGACACAAAGCGAGTGTCCCCGCTGCCCACATACACTCGCTATTGGTGTCCATTTATATTTCAACTCAAATATCCTATACCATATTAGCAGTCGTGTGGCACATATCTACTTGGGGATGTAGTTCAGTGTTATCAAACATTAAAAACATTAACAATAATATACAGCACATATGCTAAATATCATAGAAAAAATTATCAATATTTTAAAACCACTAGTAGCACCATGAGATCTTAATCTTATTATTACCACTCTGTATTTAATGTGATACAGATATACTCAGTTGCGGGATCAAAAAACATCAAGTATTCTGAACAAAGAAATATATATATATAAGTGGTAAATATTAGATATTTTTGTTTAACCTAAAGAAAAAAACAAATTAGTATATATATATATACGTGCTGCGAATTTTTTTTACTCATAGACAGTTATCCTATCTTACACATGGTATATATATACACCTAATACACATCACCATACCTATGTGTACATTACAGGAAACTATTACTAGAAAAAAACAATAATATTAATAATAATATGTCCGTAACATACATTCACTGATTCAATGTGTTAGCAGACCTAGACCGTGATGGAAAGCTATTAAATAAATATTTTAGACCCACAAATATCTAAAATTGTTAAACTATATCACAACCAACTATAATTATTTAAAATAATTTAAAAATTGTTTAAAATTATTTAAAATTATTTAAAATCATTTAAAAGTTGTTAATAAAACAGTTCAAATCCAATTCAATATTGAGGCCCCTAGGGTAAAGACTTTTTAAAAGAAATATCCACTTTGTCTCTCTTTGTGATAAATCTCTCACACGATTTGAGCCCCTCCACGATGGATGCACAAAATCTATACCACAGAATTGTATTAAAGAGGGATCTTGTTGGTGTTTCTCCTTAAAATGTAACGACACGCTATGGTATCTAAAGCCATTTTTTATATTTGTAAGATGTTCACCTATACGTGTCTTGAGCAATCTCTTAGTTCTCCCCACGTAATAAAGCCCACAAGGGCACCACATGAGGTATACCACATAAGATGAATTACAAGATATAAATTCTTTAATATCAAATGTTTCCTGGTCATTATTGGTAACACTCATTATCCCTCTATTCTGTACTTTTACTGTTCTGCAGCATTTGCATCTTCTACATGAGTAAAATCCTTTCAGATCAAACCGCAAATTACGTTCATTTGGGGGATCCAAAATTTCGCCCATGGTGCATATAACGGATGACGCACTTCCGCCCTCAGATGGGCTGGGAAGGTGAGCGGTATGGAAAGTCGTATGGGAACGACGCATATCCGCCCAAAGCGGATGGAGGAGAGATTGTACTTCCGCCCATAAGTTAAGAGAAATAAAAGGTGGAGCTGGTATGCCGCACAGCCAATCCCATGAATAAGTCTATTCGACGAAACATGTCGGGGCGTGGCTATGCGGTAACCGTCTGACGGATTATTCGACGTCACAGGATCGAATTGAGCAGCGAAGGAGTAGTGAGTGGCAGCGGGAAGGTGGTGAGATTTGACTGGTTTATTGAGGGTCCGCCGCGACCTGTACACTCGCTGTTCGGTGCACTTTTGCCTTTGGAGTTGCAGTGGTTTTATACGCTTATTTAAATTGTGTTTTAGGTAATTGCAGTATTTAAGTGCGTGTTTGGTGTGTAATTAAACTGATTTTACGTTATCACACTATTTGGAGCTTTCTTTTACATTTGCATATGGATTACAACTTTAAAAACACTTGATTTGAATTGGGAGGATCGCCCGCAAAGCTGTATAAGATCTTTGCACACGTCTTTAAGCCAAACACGAAAGTGTGAGGCAACTTGCTGTGGTGAGTGTCCATCTGATGGGAGCGGGATCACGAAAACACTAAACACTGTGTGTGGTGGAGAATTTGGAAGAAGATTGTCTCACATTTGGATTGAATTTGTGTGGACTTTATTTAGTTTACTTGTGCACATTATTCACTTATGTCACAGGGTGTATATATTTAATTGATTAACAGTAACCTTCTCCCAGTCCAATCACACGGACACAGGAGGGGGAGGGTATAGTTTTTTTAGCGCCGCTGTGTGAGGTTATTTTTGATTTTACACTATTTTGTTTATATTTTTATTTAAAGTGGCTGCTGCATATTTGGTATAGGTTTAGTTTTAACCCTTAAGCGCGGTGGTGGTATATATGGGAAGGGCGCAACTTAATATTACCAGTTTTACACAGTATTTTTATTTAACCACCTGCTGCTATGGAAGCTATTAATTTCCTGTCTAATAGACAGATGAATCCTGATAATATCTTCTCAGCAAACCATGATATGGTAGAGAGTGAGGAGGATTACTCAGCATTATTAAAAAACCTGGATAACCTGCTTGAAAAACAGGTGAAGACATGGTGGGATGTGTTTACATTTGAGCACTATGAGAGGGAAAATTTGATCTTTAGAAGCCTGCGGTGGGAAGTATCACCACAGGATGGATTGAGTGAGCCTAAGTATATGGATGAATGGCTCCATTTCTTTAATAGAGTAGGGAGGGAACTGCAAGGTTTGGTTTTAAAAAGGAAACAAATCAAACTAAGTAGACTCAATGAAAAAATTAAAGATATACAAGAGAAACTAGAACCTGTTAATGAATCTAATATGGTAAAGGAATTTAATAACAATATGAAGAAAAAGCTGGAAAAAGTAGACCGTGATACACAAAAAAGGAAAGTTAAAAAATATAATAGGGATTTTACTGATTTTAAGACCAATAACATATATGTGTGGCAAAATACTAATTCAGGTAATGACCAGACTCTGAATGAGGTTGAAGCCCATAAGGAAACAACTGTTGCCCCTAAAAAGGCCATAGTGAAAAATATAAGTAATAAAGGAAATAATAAAAATAAAAAAGGAGAACAGCCTCCTGTATATCCACTTCGGGGAGGTACACCCCAAGTGAATAGAAGTGGACAATACGGAGCTAGTATATATTCTCCGGGCCCAAATAGATATGGTAGGGATGAATACCAATACAATGGAAATTATCAATCACCTAGAGTGAACCACTCATATGGGGGGAATGACCCTTATGGATATGGGCCTCAACAAGAACAACAACGATGGTATCAACCACCGATTGAACACCCCCCAGAACCGAGAAACCCGATACCCATCTATAATAGATATCAATCTATGGCGGAAGAAGAATATGATGGAAATTATTATCGGGAATCTTTTTTAGGACAACGGGGGAGGGGTGGGAGAGGAAGAGGGGGCACACCGAGGAGGAACAATCACCAAACGCAGAAAGGCAAGGTCAGGAGTGGACCTCCCTATATCCCAAACAGCGAACTCTTACCCTTCCAAAGAGAAGAAGGGGACGAAGGGCAGGGAGGGCCAAACAATCCAAAGAAAAGGATGAGAAACAATTAAATGCTGGAATATTCAATCTGAGTACGGTAGAATTAAACAAGAAGGAATTGAATATTCTGAATTTGGGCCTGAAGTGTGCACCCAGAAAAACCTTGAATAAATTCGAGGTGTATATTGACACCCACAAGTTCATCCGTAAATTGAATATTAAAAAATACTTTTTAGGTCATCCTATTAATCCTGTTATTAGAAATTATAATATGGCAGAAAGAATAGATAGTGGTCTTAAGAATAAATCCATTTTTAACCCACAAAATTCTAATAACCATTTTATTGAAGTTTTTAAACATATGGTTTTAAAGGATATTGAAGAACTCCCGATAAAAAAGAAGGATATTAACCCTGAATATATTAAAGAAGGTGTCAAAAGTTTAGAAAAAAAGAAGGATATCATTATCCGCCCGGCGGATAAAGGAGGAGGAGTGGTAATAATGGACAAATTGATGTACCATAAACAACTGATGGATCTATTGGATGATCAGATCACATATAAAAAGCTACGCTCTGACCCAACAGAAACATATAGAACACAGTTGGTGTCCTTGGTTGAATGGGGATATATGACCAATGCCTTAAATTTAAAAGAAAAAAGATACTTGGTCCCCTCAGCTTGCAGAATTCCGGTGATTTACACACTGCCGAAAATGCATAAAAATGCTCTGAACCCTCCAGCATGACCAATAGTGAATGGAATAGGGTCTGTAACCTCCAGACTGGGGGAATATTTAGATAAATTTTTACAACCCAGCGTGAAAGATACACAGGCCTATTTGAAGGACACAGCTGACTTATTACGTCTGTTAGAAAAAGTGGAAATTAATATGGATTCTGAGACGTATTTAGTTACAGCTGATGTGTCAGCACTATACACTGTTATTCAGCATGAAGATGCTGCATTAGCACTGAATTGGGCTTTAAGTAAGAGGGACGATATTCCGGATATGCAGAAACGCTTTTTAGGACATATATTGGACTTTTGTATGAGCCATAACTATTTTTGGTACCACGACTGCTTCTTCTCACAACAGGTTGGCGTGGCGATGGGGGCTAAGTTTGCCCCCAGTCTCGCCAACCTGTTTATGGCCGAGTGGGAGGATAAACACATTTTCAGGAATAAAAAACCACAATTACGTTTTTATCGACGATTTATTGATGACCTCCTATTTATCTGGGAGGGATCGAAAGAATCGGCGGTTGAGTTCTTAGAAATATTAAATAATAATAATAACAACATAAAGTTGGACTATCAGATCAGTAATGAGGAGATAAATTTTCTCGATGTCACTATTATGAAGGGAGTAGGATGCTTGAATACCCGGGTATACTTTAAGCCCACGGACAGAAATAGTTATATTTCAATTAGAAGTGGGCATCATCCAGCCTGGATACGTAATATTCCAAAAGGTCAGATACTCCGGGTGCGCAGTAACTGCACTAGTCAGGAGGACTTTGTGATTCAGGCAAATATGTTGAAAGACAAATTTATACATAAAGGATATCGAGAGGAACCTCTTCAAAATTTAATACATGAAATAGGTGAAGCCCCAAGGAGCCAGTGCTTTGTAAATAAATCAACTCAGATTAATGATGGACAACATCAATGGGGCTTTATAACAGGTTTCCATCATCAATACAAAGAAATTGAGACCATCATTAGAAAGCATTGGCACATTTTGGGACGTGACAGACATCGGGAGGCTCTACCCAATACACCAAAATTTATATATAGAAGAGCCCCGAGTTTTGGTGACAGGGTGGTTAATAAAATTTTGGATCCCCCAAATGAACGTAATTTGCGGTTTGATCTGAAAGGATTTTACTCATGTAGAAGATGCAAATGCTGCAGAACAGTAAAAGTACAGAATAGAGGGATAATGAGTGTTACCAATAATGACCAGGAAACATTTGATATTAAATAATTTATATCTTGTAATTCATCTTATGTGGTATACCTCATGTGGTGCCCTTGTGGGCTTTATTACGTGGGGAGAACTAAGAGATTGCTCAAGACACGTATAGGTGAACATCTTACAAATATAAAAAATGGCTTTAGATACCATAGCGTGTCGTTACATTTTAAGGAGAAACACCAACAAGATCCCTCTTTAATACAATTCTGTGGTATAGATTTTGTGCATCCATCGTGGAGGGGCTCAAATCGTGTGAGAGATTTATCACAAAGAGAGACAAAGTGGATATTTCTTTTAAAAAGTCTTTACCCTAGGGGCCTCAATATTGAATTGGATTTGAACTGTTTTATTAACAACTTTTAAATGATTTTAAATAATTTTAAATAATTTTAAACAATTTTTAAATTATTTTAAATAATTATAGTTGGTTGTGATATAGTTTAACAATTTTAGATATTTGTGGGTCTAAAATATTTATTTAATAGCTTTCCATCACGGTCTAGGTCTGCTAACACATTGAATCAGTGAATGTATGTTACGGACATATTATTATTAATATTATTGTTTTTTTCTAGTAATAGTTTCCTGTAATGTACACATAGGTATGGTGATGTGTATTAGGTGTATATATATACCATGTGTAAGATAGGATAACTGTCTATGAGTAAAAAAAATTTGCAGCACGTATATATATATATACTAATTTGTTTTTTTCTTTAGGTTAAACAAAAATATCTAATATTTACCACTTATATATATATATTTCTTTGTTCAGAATACTTGATGTTTTTTGATCCCGCAACTGAGTATATCTGTATCACATTAAATACAGAGTGGTAATAATAAGATTAAGATCTCATGGTGCTACTAGTGGTTTTAAAATATTGATAATTTTTTCTATGATATTTAGCATATGTGCTGTATATTATTGTTAATGTTTTTAATGTTTGATAACACTGAACTACATCCCCAAGTAGATATGTGCCACACGACTGCTAATATGGTATAGGATATTTGAGTTGAAATATAAATGGACACCAATAGCGAGTGTATGTGGGCAGCGGGGACACTCGCTTTGTGTCAATGGAAGTTATATCCGGCTTCCGCCCATGGTGCATATAACGGATGACGCACTTCCGCCCTCAGATGGGCTGGGAAGGTGAGCGGTATGGAAAGTCGTATGGGAACGACGCATATCCGCCCAAAGCGGATGGAGGAGAGATTGTACTTCCGCCCATAAGTTAAGAGAAATAAAAGGTGGAGCTGGTATGCCGCACAGCCAATCCCATGAATAAGTCTATTCGACGAAACATGTCGGGGCGTGGCTATGCGGTAACCGTCTGACGGATTATTCGACGTCACAGGATCGAATTGAGCAGCGAAGGAGTAGTGAGTGGCAGCGGGAAGGTGGTGAGATCTGACTGGTTTATTGAGGGTCCGCCGCGACCTGTACACTCGCTGTTCGGTGCACTTTTGCCTTTGGAGTTGCAGTGGTTTTATACGCTTATTTAAATTGTGTTTTAGGTAATTGCAGTATTTAAGTGCGTGTTTGGTGTGTAATTAAACTGATTTTACGTTATCACACTATTTGGAGCTTTCTTTTACATTTGCATATGGATTACAACTTTAAAAACACTTGATTTGAATTGGGAGGATCGCCCGCAAAGCTGTATAAGATCTTTGCACACGTCTTTAAGCCAAACACGAAAGTGTGAGGCAACTTGCTGTGGTGAGTGTCCATCTGATGGGAGCGGGATCACGAAAACACTAAACACTGTGTGTGGTGGAGAATTTGGAAGAAGATTGTCTCACATTTGGATTGAATTTGTGTGGACTTTATTTAGTTTACTTGTGCACATTATTCACTTATGTCACAGGGTGTATATATTTAATTGATTAACAGTAACCTTCTCCCAGTCCAATCACACGGACACAGGAGGGGGAGGGTATCGTTTTTTTAGCGCCGCTGTGTGAGGTTATTTTTGATTTTACACTACTTCATAATAATAGTTCTAAAATTAAAATTCTTTCAAATTATACTCTTTAATTGCCTTAATCTTTTGTATTACCGTTTTGAAACTTTCAAATGCTATTGTTATGATTCCAAAAACACAAAATTTTAAATATATTACTGCCTCATTTAAGATTGTGATATTCTGAAAATAATTAACAGTACTGTAATACAATAAGATGGAATACAATACATACATTTTAGAAATCAAGTAATTTAAAGTGGTTGTATACCCTCATAGCATATTTGCACCTACAGGTTTAGCCTACATTAAGGCTTACCTGTAGGCTTACCTCCTTAACCTTACATGGTTAAGGAGATATTTGCAGAAAAGCGGGCACCGATGTCTACGGTGCATGCGCACCGTAGACAACGGCGCTCTTGAATTGGAGCCTGCCGGAAATGTACGCATGCGCGGGGATCGTGCCGTTCTGCGCATGCGCGGGAGTGACGTCATCGGCGCTCCGGCCAGTCACAGCGCCGGAGCGGCGATACCCGGAAGTCACTCTGGGTATCATGGCGCTGGCGGAGGAGAGGAACGAGGGTCGGTGCAGGTTCTTCGATCTAAGGTAAGTAATTTATAATGAGCTAGTATGCTAGTCATACTAGCTCATTATGCCTTTGTCTTGCAGGTGTTTTTTTTTTTTTTTTTTTTAGGGGTAGACAAACGCTTTAAAGAAGAGGTTAATTCAAAACTCTTAAAATGCCAAAGAACACTCAAACCATACATAATTTTTTTTGCCCTAAAATAATTAAAGCATTATATTCATACAAAATATATTATATTGTGTATGAATATTTTGATTGCATTAATATACAACATAATCAGTAGCACAAAAAAATAAGTTATATCTTCCATTAAAATAATTTTACAATGCTCTTTTAATAGCTAGGGTTACAAAGTCATTTTGATGACATCTTCTTTTCCTAGTGAATAATAAAATATATATTGGATTTATAGAAGAAGATTTAGGAATTGTCACTTGGAGCTAATATTACAGAAAAATTATGTATTGGACAATCTTTTTATGTATAGATTTCATTTTCCTTTGTGTGTGCCACCAGGTCAGTTTTTACATTAATGGAAACTTTTGTTGAGAAATCATTGAACCTTACAGTAGCGACAGTATAGGTTTACTTTAAAGAAGAATATCATAAACCTATGCTACAAAGATGTACAGACTGCATAGACAACAAATTCAGGTTTCCTAGCTGTCATGCGGATTGTTTTTCTTCTAGGATTGTCTAAAGAGTTCGGTGAATGGTATCAGAAAACAAACAAAACAGAAGGTATCAGCAAATTACATTTATTGCTCTTCAAAATAATCGGCGTCCTTCACAACACACTTTTTGCAACGTTTATAAAGCTTCTGAAAATTGTCAGCAAAGACTTCTTTAGGAATCGATCACAGAACCGCTGTCACACATTCTCGGATTGTTGCCACGTCTGCAAAACATGCGCCTTTCATGACGCTCTTCAGGCAGGGAAACAGAAAGAAGTCCACAGGCGCCAGATCAGGGGAGTATGGTGGATGATCCACAACAGGTACACCACGCTGAGCCAAGAATTAGCGCAAGCAGATCTCACAGTTCGCAGGCGCAGGATGGATCCTGGTCACACATGGTAATGAAATCTTCAGAGGATTCCATCCATTTTGCTTTCTGTTCATATGTCAGCTTGTGCGCCACAAACCACCCAAATCTTCACAGACAATGATGTCCTTGGTAATGCCCAATTCCTCTGCCATCAATCATAGAGTCGTCGATCTCATGCCACAATTTGTCGCACTCAATCGATCATGTCTGGGGTTCTGCTTGTTGCTGGCTGACCCGAACATGGCTCATCCTTAGTCATTGCCTTCCTGTCACGAAAGTGTTTGAACCAGTCGTAAACATATTTTCTGCTCACGGCTTCAATCCTGTACACTTACACCAATATTTCATGTGTGTCCATCGCCGTTTTCCACAATTTGTAGAGGAACTTAATGTTCACTTGTTGCTCCATTGCACTGTGACCCTACCTTTCACACTGACTATGTAAAACTGCCTGCAGCGGATTTACCCTGACCGCCACATGCACTCAACACTAGGTGGAGCGTTTTGACATGTATGGATAGCCATGTTCATGCAAGCACCTTGACCGTGTTGTTGTTGAGATATAGGACCATTTACCAAACTTTTTAGTGGACCCGGTGGGTATGGTGTCCTGCCCAGAACACTTAGTGAACTTCTCAGTGTTCTGGGCAGGACACCAAAGCCACAGGGTCCACTATGCAGGCTAAATTTTGTGGTAACCCTAAGTGGCACTCTGTATAGCAAAATGTTTTCCTTTGAATTTCCATTTGATCAGGCATTGTCATTTATTGATAATTTTGCCGCTTTTTCTGGGCTGCGTGTAAATTGCCACAAATCTACAAAGGATGTCTGTCAGGCCTCGTACACACGACCGATTTTCTCGTCGTAAACAGTCAAGAAAAGTGCCGCGAGAGTTTTTTTGTCTAGAAAAACGTTCGTGTGTATGGTTTTACGACGAGAAACTTGACGAGAATCTCGACGAGAAAATAGAGAACCTGCTCTCTATTTTCTCGTCAGGAGTCCAGATTTCCTCGTCGTGTTTCTCGTCGGCCTGTTTTGTGACGAGAAAATGGTTCGTGTGTATGCTTTTACGACTCTTCCAAAAGCGCGCATGCTGACAAGCAACTATGAGACGGGAGCGCATCTTCTGGTAAAACAAGCCTTCATAATGGAGAGAGCACATTCGTCACGCTCATAAATATTTCATCGTTTAAATGTTCTGCATTGAATTCTTCGTTAGAATGTTACATTAATCAAAACGAGAGACCTTCTTTTGCTGCTGATATTCACACAGAGTTATGCCTTATTTTTAACCTTTTTCATGCTGCTCTTTATAAGATTTATGTGTATTATATCGTGCAAGTTTTTAGGAATAATTTAAATGGTTAGATTTTTCAAAATGATGTTAATTATAATTTCTCAATGTTTTGATAGCGATCTCCCATTTAATTTTCTAATCTATATTTTTAAAATTTCACACCATGTTTTTGAGCTAATCAGATTTAGTTATTCTTTTGGGGGGGTGATATCTGTGCCTTTTATTGTCAGTCAAATGTATCTGCTTACTCCAAAGCTTGTTTTTTTTTATTTAAAAATACACATAGTCAAGTATGAACTTAAACAAAAAACACATTTATTCATGTTTATAAATTAAATAAAGAGAAGGCAGCGCTGGAGAAGCTGCTGCCATTTGTGCATCCCAGGGACCCCAGAGCACACAGCAACCCTGTGTGGACACTAAAATTGGGAGCTTGAGAAGGCCCACATTTCAGAACACAATCTGATGCTGGCCTCCCAGAGGTCAGGAACAGCAGCAGGTGAGATATATGTCCCAAGTGTGTGGTACTACAACAGGCTGCCTTCTGTCCGACCAGTGCGACCACAATGAAGCAAGGCCATCACTTCCTCTTCTTCCTGGCAACCTTCCCTGCAGCCTTTACTGAAGCCTTCCTTCTTCGTTTAGCTGGAGGCTGGCCCACTGGAGGGGTACTCCTGTCAGGAGGAGGAGGTGGAGGTGTAGCAGAAGGGGGTGGGGCAGAAGAAGAAGGTGGAGGTGTAGCAGAAGGGGGTGGGGCAGAAGGTGGAGGTGTAGCAGAAGGGGGTGGGGCAGAAGGTGGAGGTGTAGCAGAAGGGGGTGGGGCAGAAGAAGAAGGTGGAGGTGTAGCAGAAGGGGGTGGGGCAGAAGGTGGAGGGGTAGCAGAAGGGGGTGGGGCAGAAGAGGAAGGTGGAGGTGGAGGTTGAGGTTGGGTCAGTTGGGCCACCTCACATATGGCGGTATTGGGGGTAATTTGCTCCATCACCCCCTTGTTGAGCAAGGTGATGAGCAGGGGTTCGCATAGGAGGCGTTGCTCCATGCTCATCACCTTGAACTTAGCCTCCACTAGGCCGGCAATGGCCTCTTCAGGGGATGTGGGCTCCTTGAGGGTGGCATGGGCCTCTTTAATAAGGGCCATTGCTGCCTCACTGGTGGTCCTGTCCCTCCTGCCTCTTTTGTGAAGCCTGATGGGAGGCACCTGGGATCTGGTGCTTCTCCTTTGCCCTGCCACCTCCTGTCTGCCACTGGGCCCTGCCACCTCCTGTCTGCCACTGGGCCCTGCCACCTCCTGGCTGCCACTGGGCCCTGCCACCTCCTGGCTGCCACTGGGCCCTGCCACCTCCTGTCTGCCACTGGGCCCTGCCACCTCCTGGCTGCCACTGGGCCCTGCCACCTCCTGTCTGCCACTGGGCCCTGCCACCTCCTGGCTGCCACTGGGCCCTGCCACCTCCTGGCTGCCACTGGGCCCTGCCACCTCCTGGCTGCCACTGGGCCCTGCCACCTCCTGGCTGCCACTGGGCCCTTCCTCCTCCTGCCTGACAGTTTCCAGACCCTCCTCCTGGCTGATTTCATCCTGTGTATGAAAAAGAAACATAGTTTAATATGTTGGTTTAATCTTTGCATCAAACTTTGTAATCCTGATGGAAGCAATTAGAATGTAAATGCATAAATCCTTGCTTTAAATTTACCACTACATCAGCTTGACTATTTACCACACAATTAAGTGCAGAATAATGTCTACAGATCATGATTTCACTTGTTGAATACAAAATAATGTATGTTTCTCATCCTGACATATTTGGGAAACATTAATTTTATCCCACTACATTTTCAGTTAATACTATACCTGGCTCCAGATGGCCAAATCAGGATCATCCAGGATGGCTGCCTCCTCTTGCTCCAGAGAAGGCTCAGGTTGGCTGCAGGGAAGTCTGGGGGGAAGAGTGGAGAGTGATGGCCTTGGCTCAATGTGGTCATCCAGGAAGGACATCCTGCTGTAGTACCACAAAACCGGGACATAAACATCATCTGCTGCTGCTCCTGACCTCTGAGAAGCCAGCACCTTAGAGCGTTCAGTCCTGTAGGTACCTCTCAAGCTCCCAATTTTAGTGTCCACTTGTTTTGCTGTGGCTGTGGGCACCTTGGTATGCACAAATGGGAGCAGCTTCTCCAGCGCTGCTTTTCTCACCCCTTTTTTTTATGGATGGGGTTTTTGGTCTCCCACAGAGCCGGCAGCTCCCTTACCCGGTCAATAAATTCCGCCAGGAACTCTTTGTCGCTAATAAATACATTCATATTGTATCTGCAAGTAAAATAAATTATATTTAAATAATGTGAGGCAAACAGTCTAACCTCCTTCACATCCTAGTCACCATATATATCCTCCAACAATCTCAAGACAGTATAGGCCAACAATTTTAACAAGTCTCACAAAATCACATACCTTCGTTCGCACGTCCGTCACTTGAACTCCTCTCTCCGCACACCGAACGTACTATAGTCACATGTGTGTTTGCTATATACACACCACGCATGCGTCCAAATTCGAACACGTCGCTCCGCACACGTCGCCCGCCCATGACGTTCTAACTAACATCTTTTCCCCGCCCCTTCTCTTTCGGCGCGCAGACAGATATGGCGGAGTTACAGCAGGTGTCTGATAATTCCGCAACTAGCGAGGAGACAAGCCCGGAGACCGAGGACACGTCACGATCAAGGAGGAGATTCAAGGCATCGAATATGTCTTTGGCGGAGATGGTGGAGATGGTGGACATCTTGGTCAAGGCTGATTATGATGCCAAGCATGGGCCGTATAGCAAACCAAATAGAAGGAAGGCCAAAATCCTCACTAAAGTTGTGAAGAGTCTGAGGGCGAAGTTCGGGGTGAAACGCTCAAATGAGCAGCTCAGAAAGAGGTGGTCAGACCTCAAACTGAGGGAGCCAGACCAGTTGAGGAGCATAAAGAGGATGCTCGCTAAAAGTAAGTAAAATGACGACCTTTCTGCTATTAATCTTTTTAGAAACTGACTTTTTTTTTTTTTAAAGCATATTGGACTCCCTTCCAAAATGTATTATTTTGAACTAGGTTGGGCACAGTAATCGTTCGTTACGTTACCGACACTTCGTTCGGCCACTATCCGTGGTTTTGGCTTATTTAAGACCCCCAAAAGTAATTAGACATCTGCCATTTTTGATCAAGTATTGTGGATAATTTTTAAGTCTAGATGATGTGTTTGTAAGGAGAATGAAATGCAAACTTTAATCAGTGTAAAGGAGAGGACACTCAGCAGCTGCTTCCACATCTGTACTTTGGAGCACTATAGTGTGGGCCACCAGACCCGCCTTTTTTGGGTGTCCCACACAGGTGCATCAGAGTTTATTTGTGGTGCCTCCACGTCCAAAAAATTACATCCAAATGTGAATAATAAACATATTTGGGGTCATAAAGAATGCATTTTTCTTTAAATTCCGCACAAACACACACTTGTACCCCACTTCCAAACAATTTAGCCTGTTTTAAGTTTAAAAATGAGATTTTTACAGTGTGATAAATAGACCTTTGGTTTTGTTCTCATAGGGGAGAGAAGACTGGGAGGAGGACACTCCAGGGAGCACATGCACCCCACAACTTCCAAGCAACCCCAAACTCCCAAAGATCCACAACCGAAAGATGTGCAGGAAGTTGAGGTGGAGGAAGGAGAAGTGCAGGAAGGAGAGGTGGATGACGTTGTGGATCTGGTCACCACAACAGGTCAGTATCTGACACCACAGCTTAAGGTAAGCGAGGTAGGCCTGCAGAGTTTTATTAATTTTTTTTTATGGTTTTTAGGGGATGGAAATGTTGTGAAGGATAGCACACCGTTCTCTGCTGACAGTGCCCTCCGCCTCATCCAGCAAGTGATGGAATGTAGCACGGAACTAGACCTAATTAAACAAAGAATCCATGTGATGGAACAAACATTTAAAGACATTCTCGATGTTTTGGGGAGAATTCAATAAGCCATCCAAACACATTTGTTTTTACATGTTTGTTTTTATATTTTTACTAATTTTTTGAGTAACAAAGCAGCCAAAAATTGAATATGCACACAGTGTGTGAACATGTGCTATCTGCCATCAGGGGATATCCATGTACGTCTTTTGTGGGTGCAACCCCTTCCTCGTATCAAAAGTCGGTGAACTGAGGAAGGGGATGCACCCCCAAAACACATCCATTGATCACCCCTGATGGCAGATAGCACATGTTGACAATAGGGATCAGGATTGTAAACTTCCTATTTGCAAAAAAGTAAAAATGTGTGCATATTGAATTTTTGGCTGGGCAAGGGGTGGCAGGACCCCATATTAGGACGGGCACATAGAGGCATAGTTTGTGTAACTGAATGTCTCAGATTGCTCAGAGGTATCCAATGTTGTCATTTTAGAAATGCAAGTGGTATTTTTGTATTTTCATAAGCCAAAATTTGACGGGTTGTGGTCAGGCCAACCCCAAAGTAAAACAAAAAAAAATATGCAGAGAGTAAAATATTTGACCACAAACAACGTGTAGCTTCTTTTTATAATACACTCTAAGCTTATTTGGTTCTTTTGTAAGGTAACATAGTGAAATTGGTTGTTATTTACTAAAGTAAAATACACTTGCCACTACAAATGCACAAAGACAAACTAGGAGACAGGAAAGAACAAATAATTAAAGGTTTAAACAAGATTTTTATTGGGATACTTAGACATAGGCTGGCATAGGAATTGCCCCCCTACCCGTGAAATACTCCATGTATTTGTCCCGAACCACACGGGCATTTTGGGGGGGCAAGCCAAGACGGGCAGATTCCAGGCCCGGAAGGGGATTTGCAGGGGAAAGTCCAGCCTCTGGCAAAACTGAGGCCATATATGAATTCGCTTTGCGGCAAAGAAAATTGTGTAGCACACAGCAGCATAACACTACATAGTTTATTTTGTAGTCCGCCAAGTGGATGGAAGTCATAAAAAGGCGGAACCGGCTGGCCATTATGCCGAAGGCATTTTCAACGACTCTTCGGGCCCTGGCCAGCCGGTAATTGAACACACTCTTCTCTGGGGTCAGGGTCCTCTGTGGAAATGGCCTCATAAGATGCCGTCCGAGTCCGAAGGCTTCATCAGCCAAGAAAACAAAGGGGAGTCCTTCAATATTCCCTGCATCCGGTGGCAATGCAAGGTCGTCACTCTGGAGACGGAGGGCAAACTCCGTCTGGATGAAGGATCCCCCATCGGACATCCGGCCATTCTTCCCTACATCAACATAGAGGAATTCATACCGTGCTGACACCACCGCCATTAGCACAATGCTATGAAACCCCTTGTAGTTGTAGTAGTAGGATCCAGAACGGGGTGGCGGCACGATGCGGACGTGCTTCCCGTCTATGGCACCACCGCAGTTGGGGAAGTCCCACCGCGTGGCAAACTCCGATGCCACAGTCTGCCATTCCTGTGGCGTTGAAGGAAGCTGTGGAGTGAAACAAGATGAAATAATATTAGAAAAACAAAGGCATACATTACAAGCAAATTCAAGACCAAAAAATTAGAGACCAACATCAATCTAATTATACGTTTATTAAGGTGTGTAAAAAAAGTATAATGGAAGGCTCATTTATCATATTCATCACCCCCTCTGATGGGCCATTACTAAATTATTTTGGGGGGGGGAGATGTGTTTGGCCACAGGATAGCATTGCAGTGGCGGTGCGTCCAGAGTGGGCGCTGGAGCACTGTCCCCTCTCTCCTGTGCCCATCACTCAGAACAATACATAGGTTCATGCGTTGCATGAACCTATGTATTGTCTATGCCGCACACTATTCAGGTGGATGGCCTCTTGTAAAGCGACCGACATATGATTAATTGCGTCATTTAGGGGGTTAAAATTGCAGAGCAGAAACAGGTATTAAAAAAGTCTTGCAAATTACAACCTGAGGGATGTAATTGGCTTCCTCAAAGAAAAATCGGGGACGCAAGGAGGGGGCATTCCTTGTGTAAACACTGACAGGCAGCTCTGGCAATCATGTTCACCAAGTCTGTTTAATGGTAACATGATTGGCTGATGCAACATGAAGGGAAGGAGAAGACATCAAGGACAGAAGAAGGATGGCGCTGACCACAAGAAGGTAAGTGCAGGGCTGGGGGGAAACTGGCTGCAATAGAGGGGACTAAATGGCTGCATTGGAGGGGACAACTGGGGGCGTTTATTAGGCAACAGAGCAAAAAAGGAGGAAGTTTATTTCCGAAATTGGGGTTGTAACCCCCCAACATTTGGAGCAACAGGCGCCCCTGCTGGAAAAGTTAGTGAGGGGAAATATTTAGGGAGGATAAAAAAGGGGCATTTAAAAACTTCCAGCATGCATGGGGACAAAGGGGACATTCTCAGCATATTACAATCATGGTAATTAGGAAAGGATGAAAGAAATACAATACATTAGCATACATGTAATACATAAAATGTGATGTGAAGGGAGAAAACTTACCCTAATATAGTCCTCCTGCAGGACTTGTATAATAGCAGAACAGGTGTCTGGGATTATGAGGCCCAGAGCCTGGGGGGAGATGCCTGTGGTGAACTTCAAGTCCTGAAGACTTCTCCCTGTCGCCAGGTAACGCAACGTGGCGATGAGCCTCTGCTCAGCACTGATGGCTTCCCGCATAACGGTGTCCTTCCTGGTAATATAGGGGGACACCAAAGCCAACAGTTCCTGAAAAACGGGGTCAGACATCCTCAGAAAATTCCTGTAGTCCTCAGGATTATTCTCGACGATCTCCCGCAGCAGAGGCATGTGGCAGAATTGGTCCCGCTGGAGCAACCAATTCTTGGTCCATGAACTCCTCCTCACACCATTCATGGACTGGTCTTGGTCCAAAACAAGCAGACCAACACCAAGCGCACGCACAGCACGAACTCGACGACGAGAACGTCCAGGCGACATGGCTAGGAAACGGTCGTCTAATCAGAACGTACAGAACAGAACGCACTTTAGAACAGCAAGGCCTATGAATAACGAACTGAAATTCAGAAACGAACAGGCAAGAACGCACTGTAAAACAGATACGACCTGCCTAGACGCCCTGAAAGTCAAGATACGAACCCACAAGCACAAACTGAACGGCAGAAAACGATCTGAAAAGTACGAAGACTGAAAAGCGCGAATCGTCTCTTCCCAAACTTTTACTTCACACGCGGTAACACGAGATCAGCAAAAGCAGCCCAAGGGGTGGCGCCAAGAAAAAAGATCTTCCCCTTTATAGTGCCGTCGTACGTGCTGGACGTGAGTGCAGAGAACCACGAGGAAATTGGGAAATGACAGTGTGTACGCATAGAAAGCTTGACGAGAAAATCGACAAGCTTAACAAGAATCTCGTCGAAAAAAACGACGTGTTTTTTACGACGAGAAAATCGGTCGTGTGTACGAGGCCTCAGTCTGCCATAACCTCCACACCTTTACAGAGGGTGTCTAAGGGCAAATATTTGGGGCTTACCATAACCAATTCAGTCTCAGACTTTATTCGTTGTCACACCCATTATATCAATTTTTAAGCAAAAAATGTGTGCTTGGCGAAATCTCCCTCTCTCCTTAATAGGGTAAACTTGCTTAAAATGAAACTCCTACCCCTCATGCTGTATACATTGTGGAATTCACCGGTTTGGATTCCTAAAGCTATTTTCAAATCTATACATGGTTTAGTGTCATAATTTATATGGCAGGGGAGGGTGGCTACACTTAAGCTTGGAGTGTCGCAGCAGCCTTGGAAGTAGGGTGCCTAGCTGTGCCAAATTTTCACAAATACTTATTGATGAGACAGTGGGTGATAGTCAACAGATGGCTCACTGGTCCATATGATGAAGCTGCAGTTGCCCTTGAGGTCGCGCTCGTAGGTTTATATGAAGCGTTGGCCCATTTGGAATTTAGAGGGCCCAGATCACCCTATGTCTTGACCACATCTATGAGGTCAGTTTTACATGCTTGGATAGTTGCCCATGGTGAGGAATTTGGGGCTCCCTTCCCACTCTCGCCTCATGCCCCCTTGTGGAGAAACCCTAATCCACCCCAATTTTTTGCATTTGAAGATCCAGTGGTCTGGATAAAATTTGGGATTGGTGATGTTGTCATAAATGAGCAGCTGAAATCTTTTGATTAACTGAAATCTCTGCATTAGTTGCCAAATATTCATTTTTTTCGTTATATACAACTAAGACACGCATACTAAACACAGTTTAAACATGTAAAGGCTTCGTTCTCAGTGTCTGCCCTTGAATCCTTACCAAGCGATGAGGATCTTCAAAAGCCCCTATCTACTATTTATAAGTTCCTTTTCCCTGAGACTGTTCGGCTTATGAGTGTGTGGGAGCTAAGTGGGAGCAGGTGGTCCCTGATTTGGACACGGAGGATGTCTGGGATGGACCTTTACCCGACTAATATCAGCTTGTGACCAACTGATCAACTACAAATGTTTGCATTGTATATACATGACCCCGGCGAAGATAGCTCAAATTTTTGGTTCAGTCACCTCTTCTTGCTGGCGTTGTTCTGCAAGGGGGGCTGACTGTATGCATATCTTCTGGGACTGTCCTGGTATACAGAAATACTGTAAGGATGTTTTGATGTGTATACAGGAGGTGACAACTATCTCTCTAAGTCCTTCCATAAGGCACTGCCTGCTCGTACTGGTGGATGATCTGGCCCCCCACTACAGCAATTCGGACCTTACTTACTTTATTATTTTTTCATGCTAGGAAACACATTGTTCTATCCTGAAAGAGTTCTACTCCTCAATCGGTAGAGTCCTGGAAGGCTTCAGTGAATAGGGCTCTACCCTTCTATAAAGCCACATATTTCAAGAGGGGGGCACTTCTCAAATTTGCTAAGGTCATGGGTGGTTGGATGGCCTCACCCCTCACTGTAACAGACTAGTTTTAACCTCTTATTAATATTATCCTTTCTGCTCCATGTGACCTTCTGATATGCACCTCATCACCTCCGACAAGGTGGGTTGGTGGTCTCTCTATAGTATTGAATGGTGGGACACACAAATTGTATCCTCTGGAGAGTGTGGGTAGTTTTTCACATGGATCCTTGTGCTTTTGGTTGCTTATGGCTGGGGGGGTTTGTGTCTCTTCTGAGAAGGTGGTGTGGGTCAGGTTGGCAAGCTTGACAGGCAATGTTCATGCACATGTTCAAATGTTATGCACTTATTTTTTGTGTACTACTTGTGTTATTTTATTCTTTGGGATGGCTCATCATATTGTGATGGGCGGTCCTTGAATGTTTTATTAAATACTGTATGTGTTTTTTGAAAACAATAAAAATAATTATTTCCCAAAAATTTTTTTTTCCATTTGACCCCCCTTGTGGGGTGTTGGCTCCATCGAGGGGGCCCCTTGTTTAGACCATCTATTCTGACTCCCTGTAGGATTTGAGACCAGGTTGTTTTTAGGCATTGGACTCCTGCAGGGACACTATTTGTACATAAGCCGCTACACATATGCACTTTCACCTCATATCCCCAGTGAAAGGTCTTATACAACTGAAACGTGTTGGAAAGGGAAATCAGTGAGTGAATTATCAAGTATCCAGCAATCAATGTGCATTTATATTTTCTTCCTCCTCCTTGTGTTGGAAGGTGTATCTTTTTTGCATTGTTTTACCATGTACAGCAAGACCGTACGAAATTATGTGCGTTCAGTCACTTAAGATTTTAACACGTGAATGTTTTACCATTTTTGTATAATGAATTTTTTTTTAATGAATTTTTTGTATACCATTGTGTTTTGCTGCAACAAAGTCCGATGGAGAGATACCTGTAATTTCTTGCTTAGCCTTCCTAAGGATGGAGCAGCTGTGAACCCAGACATCACTTACTCTTTTTTTTGGATATTTATGATGTGTATGTTAGTCTTACCTATTAATGACATCACACGCCAAGTTTTTAATTAGGAAACTATAGACAGTCATAACATATAGTACAAACTGGCGTAGCTACAATATATTCATAGCAGCCCATGTGGCTGTCATAAGGCCTGGGTAGGGAAGGGGGCCCCATCATGGAGGTTGTTGAGGCAACAATCATCTACCTCTACAGCATCCTGTACTTTTTTCTTTCACACCCTGGTGTGCCTACAATACCTTTCACTGCTTGGAATTCATATGCTGGAGAATTACATACTTGCTTTTAAACAGAATGCAACAAATCAGTGTGCATGTAAAGATGACACATCCAGTACTGTATTATTTACATCCTCTGAAGTCTTTATTCTAGAAGAGATCACTGACTGTCAGACACATGGGAGAGTTTTCGGGATCATGGTGTCTGCTAGTCACATTTTCCCTCGCTTTCCCTCATCTGTGATTACATGTATTGCCTTCAGAACTTATGTTCATCCTGGCCGGATAAAAAATCCTAGAGTATCTTCTAAGCTAAAAAGTCATTTTTAGTTTTCCCCCCTCTTTTTGTGATTAGGTAAATTCGATCTAAAGCATTAGGCGGAGCGTATAGGAGCTCACACACTGACACAGGACAAAGATTGTTACCACAGCAGCCCGACCTTACTGGAGTGAAGCCTGAGCTGTGAGTCTGATCTTGGTGAAGCGGTGAGCTGCGGGGAGAATCCCTGCTCCTTGAAGTCTTTGTAGAATGCATTCTTCATTTATTTATATGTGAATGCATTTTTAATAAAGTGTGCGGTTTTAAAATTTATATGGAGAGCACTATGGTCTATTTGTGTTTTTTTTCTCTGATTGGCAGCACTGTAACTCCCTCCCTGGAGCTCGCTCTGATGTGAAAGAAGGTTTTTACGCTCCAGTGTCTTAGATCCCGGCTGATGATTGAAAGGGAAACCGTCCATTTTGACCTTTTTATCATTTAAAGGTCCTACTAAGAAGATGAGAGTTTGTCCAGCTGGTCCACGGTGGAGGATTGCACACTTTTTAATGTAATGAATTTATGCAAGATGGATCCAGAGTTTTACAGTTGTTAAAGATCATTTATGATCTTTGTGGCTGTTGTACTTATATGAGCACTTTGTGGCACTATGACTACTATTAATGCAGGCATTCGTTTTGTGATGTAACTACTGAATACTTGACATAGTTATTCGTTGGTTTTAACAGTTATTTGTCAGAGTAGTGCAATTTTTTTTTATATAAGTTTTCCAATTTTGCAGTACAAGCCAAAGTTTAAAGTAAAAAAATGTTAAGAGTTAAGTGTATCATCACAAGATGGCGTTGTGGATTCAAACAAGTATAAGTGTGCCAACGTCCTAAGTTACTAAATTGCAGAATTATTGAAGAGGAAAAGTCATGGACTTTAGAGGCACACCCATATTGGGTGTGCTTCTAAAGTCCATGTCTTTTTCTCTCAATTAATTCTGCAAAGTTTAAAGTAGTTTGAATTAATGTTATAGAGAAATTGTGCACAGCAGTGCTAACAATTATGTTATATATGTATATATATATATATATATATATATATATATATATATATATACCGTATATATATATACTGTGTATATATATATATATGTAATAAACCACAATGTTGAACACTTGCTGACTGGAGAGGTGGAAAGGCCTGGAACTGGAGAGCCCCAAGTCAAAAAAAAAAAAAAATAGGTGATTCTGAAGAAGCAAATTTAATGTGGTTCTAAAGTCTATAGATTTATTTTATTTTTTTTAAACTTTAATGCATTCTCAAGACATATACCTGTAAGAAGCCAGAGGCTGACTCAAACCACCAGATTCCCATTATAAAAAAGTTTCACATGTGGGCAGGCTAATCCTTTAACTAATTTCCTTGCTTAGAAGAGCAAGGGTGAAGCCTCGTACACACGACCGAGTTTCTCGTCCAAAACCGACAAGAAAAGTGCCGAGAGAGCTTTATTGTCGAGAAAACCGTTCATGTGTATGGTTTTACGACGAGAAAACTGCCGTGAATCTTGACGAGAAAGATAGACAACCTGCTCTCTTTTTTCTCGTCCGGATTCTAGATTTTCTCATCGTGTTTCTCGTCGGCCTGTTTTGCGTCGAGAAAATGGTTCGTGTGTATGCTTTTACGACTCTTCAAAAAGCGCGCATGCTCAGAATCAAGTATGAGACGGGAGCGCATCTTCTGGCTCCTCTGCCGATCATGTTCACCAAGTCTGTTTACCGGTAACCTGATTGGCTGATGCAACATCGAGGGCAGTAGAAGACATCAAGGAGAGAAGAAGGATGGCGCTCACCAGAAGAAGGTAAGTGCAGGGCTGGGGGGGAACTGGCTGCATTTGAGGGGGCAAACTGGCTGCATTGGAGGGGGCAAACTGGCTGCATTGGAGGGGGCAAACTGGCTGCATTGGAGGGGGCAGCTGGTGGCGTTTAATAGGCACAGTCGCAAAAATGGAGGAAGTTTATAGATAAAATTTTGGGGTGGCCCCCCAAACATTTTGAACAGCAGTCGCCACTGCTGGAAAGGTTAGTGAAGTGAAATATGCATGGAGGAGAAAAAAGGGGCATTTAAAAGCTTCCAGCATGCATGAGGACAAAGGGGACATTCTCAGCATATTACAATCATGGTAATTAGGGAAGGATGAAAGAAATACAATACATTATCATACATGAAATACATAAAATGTGATGTAAAGAGAGAAAACTTACCCTAATATAGTCCTCCTGCAGGACTTGTATAATGGCAGAACAGGTGTCTGGGATTATGAGGCTGTCAGGGTCACCTGTGGCCAGGTGACAGATGCACACCGTAGGGGGACAGGAGTGCACCGCGAGGTAGTGAACCCTATGGCTGGCTTCTGCGGATAGGAAACTGGGTGGTTGTGGAAAGCGGGACCAGAGGAGCACAACCGGGATCCTAACGGAAGCTAGAGCCAAGATTCCCCAGGGCGCGGAGTCTAAGACCCAGCTGGTCTTCTCCAGGGCCTCTAGTGGTGAGGATGTTATGCTGCAGGCTGGGACCAGGTCGCGGCCCCTGGAGTTTCCTAGCTCACGCCCCGTAGGATAAGGGGAAAAGAGGGGAAGCAGCAGCACACGATAAGAGAGAACCGAATAACAAGCTGAAGGTCAGGGGCCACAAGCAGACAAGGATAACGAAGAACGAGCCGAAGGTCAAGGGTCACGAGCAGACAGGGATAGTCGGGGACAAGCCAATAACGTAACAGAGAGACAGACGTAGCACACGGCAGGCAGGAACCCAAACACACAATGCCTAACAAACACGTTGATCAGCAAAGCAGGCTTGCAGTGCACAGGTTAATATAGTGTTCTGTGATAGGGCCTGGGGTGGAGTCAGGCTGGGAGGAGATTATAAAGGAAGCCAGGTGAAGGAGGTCTGGTCTCTAGATGAACACATGAGGAGGAAGGTAAGATGGCAGACAGACATTAATGCATATCCATGACAGTACCCTCCCTCTTACGAGGCCTCCCCCTTCCCCGCCTGGGCCCAGGTTTAGAGGGAAACTTCAGATGAAACTCCTTTAACAGACGAGGTGCAAAGACCTCAGATGCAGTGATCCAAGACCTCTCCTCAGGACCAAACCCTTTCCAATCAACGAGGTACTGAAGAACGCCTTTACAGAGTCGGGAGTCCAGAATTTGACTGATCTCGTACTCCTGATTATCCTCAGAGACAGGCGCCATGGTAGGGAGAGGACGAGAGAATTTATTGAGGACTAAAGGCTTTAGAAGAGCAACATGAAAGGAGTTAGTGATTTTAAGGCTCTTAGGAATCTGGAGTTTGAAACAAACCGGATTCAGTTTAGCAGTTACCGTGTATGGACCGATGAATCGTGGAGCAAACTTCAGAGAAGGATCTCGGAGCTTGATGTTCCTGGTAGAGAGCCAGACTTTGTCCCCTGGCTGAAGAGAAGGCGGTTTACGCCTGCGGCGGTCGGCAAAGCCTTTGAATTTTTCAGCAGCTGCCCGGAGGGAATCATGAACGTGACCCCAAACGGAATTGAGAGACTCCTGAACCGAAGCCAAAGCTGGAATGTCTGGAGAACAGATCATGGGAAGAGGAAGTTGAGAGTGTTTTCCATAAACTGTGAAAAAGGGTGTCTTCTGCGAACTGGTATTCACATGATTGTTATGGGAGAATTCTGCCCACGGGAGTAGAGAGGACCAATCGTCATGGTGAGAAGACACAAAGGTGCGAAGAAAGACCTCTAACTCCTGATTAACCCTCTCAGTCTGTCCATTGGATTGGGGATGGTAAGAAGAAGAAAAATCCAAGACAATATTGAGGGATTTGCAAAAGGCTCTCCAAAAACGAGACGTGAATTGGACTCCCCTGTCGGAAACAATATGAGAAGGGACCCCATGTAGGCGGAGAATTTCCCGAATGAAAATGGGAACCAAGGCAGGGGCAGAAGGAAGACCAGGAAGAGGAACAAAATGAGCCATCTTGGAGAATCGATCGATTACCACCCAAATGACTGTATTATTCTCAGACAGTGGGAGATCGGTGATAAAATCCATGGCAATATGGGCCCAGGGTTCCTTAGGAATGGGCAAGGGCATGAGGAGACCAGCAGGAGCTTGTGTGGAGGATTTGGACTGAGCACAGACATGACAAGCTTTAACGTAGTCTTTGACGTCTGAGCGGAGATTAGGCCACCAGTAGTGACGACTGATGAGTAGGAAGGATCGGAGGAATCCAGAATGCCCTGCCACCTTGGAATCATGTCCCCAACGAAGGATCTTAGCACTTAGCTCAGTGGGGACAAAGGTCTTACCAGGCGGAATTTTTGACTTCAGGGTGGTAGAGTGGGCAACAATGCATGAGGTGGGAATGATCGGCTCAGGTTCAGGGGCGGACTCCTCGTCCAAAGTGTCAAATGACCTAGAGAGCGCATCAGCCCGACCGTTGCAGGAACCAGGTTTGTAGGTAATCGTGAAATTAAAACGGGCAAAGAAGAGACTCCACCTGGCCTGTCTAGGATTCAGACGTTTAGCATTCTGTAGATACTGTAAATTCTTGTGATCGGTAAAGATCGTTATGGAGTGAGGGGAACCCTCCAAGAGATGACGCCACTCCTCTAACGCCAATTTAATTGCGAGAAGTTCCCGATCACCGATGGCATAATTCCTCTCTGCCTGAGAATTTTTTTTGGAGAAGAACGCACATGGTTGGCGTCTCTTCTCAAAGATTTGAAGAAGCACAGCTCCCACCCCCATTGAGGAAGCGTCCACTTCAATAAAAAATGCATTCCCAGGATTTGGTCTCCTCAAGAGGGGGCCAGAAACAAAGGCCTGTTTCAGGTTGTGAAATGCAGAGACAGCTTCGGGAGGCCAGTCTCTGGCATTCACACCCTTCTTGGTCAAAGCGATAATAGGCGCGGCAATGGAAGAGTAATTCCTTATGAACTGCCTATAATAATTAGTGAAGCCAAGAAAGCGCTGTGTGGCCTTGAGGCTAGCAGGAAGAGGCCAGTTGGTGATAGCCAAGACCTTCCCAGGGTCCATACGAAGACCCGAACATGAGACGAAGCACCCCAAAAACAGGACCTCAGAACATTCAAAGGAACATTTCTCCAGCTTGGCATAGAGATTGTTCTCTCTAAGACGTTGAAGTACAGTGCGGACATGGTTTCTGTGGACGAGCAGATTTTCAGAAAAGATCAGAATGTCATCCAGATAGATGACAACAAACTGGTACAGCAGATCTCTGAAGATTTCATTGACAAAGTTTTGAAACACGGCTGGAGCATTACACAGACCAAAAGGCATCACCAGATATTCGTAATACCCGTCCCTAGTGTTGAATGCAGTCTTCCATTCGTCACCCTCCCGTATTCGAATGAGATTGTACGCGCCTCTGAGATCCAACTTGGTGAAAATGGAGGCACCCTTCAACCTATCGAATAGCTCAGATATTAAGGGTAAGGGGTATCGATTTTTAATAGTAACCGCATTTAAACCCCGATAATCGATGCAGGGTCTTAAGGTACCATCCTTTTTGGCAACAAAAAAGAACCCTGCCCCTGCAGGCGATGAGGATTTCCGGATGAAACCTCTCTCCAGATTCTCTGCGACATACTCCGACATGGCCTGGGTCTCTGGGATGGACAGAGGGTAGGTACGACCCCTGGGTAGAGTTGCTCCGGGGACAAGATCAATAGCACAGTCAAAAGACCTGTGGGGAGGAAGCACCTCAGCTGATTTCTTACAGAACACATCCCGGTAATCGCTGTATGCAGCAGGAAGATCAGAAGAAACAGAAGTGGCAGCAACCGGAAGACTCTCCTTGGGGGTCACCTTGAGAAGACACGACGAGAAACATGAGGAACCCCAGGCCAGGATCTGCCCAGAGACCCAGTCCACATGTGGAGAGTGGAGCTGTAGCCAAGGGAGGCCCAATACAACTGGGGTAGAGGCCTTGGGTAGAATAAGAAAGGATATCCACTCCTGGTGGAGAATCCCTACCGACATCCTAATGGGTAGCGTCTGGAAGCGAATAGGGCCCCCTGGGAGAACAGTGCCATCAATTGACGAGACTACCAATGGGGTAGTGAGAGGTGAAAGGGTAAGCTTCATAGAAGAAGCAGTTCTCCAATCCATAAAATTGCTGGCAGCCCCGGAATCCAGGTATGCAAGGGTTGACTGAGGAGAAGTGCCTACATGAAGGAACACCGGCAAGAGCAGGCGAGAAGGTGATGTTTCTGGGTCCAATACTCCACCTTCCAAATGTATTAGACCCGAGCGTTTCCCGGACGAAGCGAGCAGGAGTCACAAAAATGACCCTTGCCCCCACAATAGAGGCACAAGCCCAGAGTTCTGCGCCTAGCACGTTCTTCGGGGGTTAGTCTGGTCCGGCCCAGCTGCATAGGTTCTTCAGCAGGCAGAGGATGCTCCACAGGATGAAGGGAGGGGAGCTCAGACTGGCTAGGACCCAGAGAGTGCTGGCGTCTTTTTTCTAAGGACCTCTCTTGAAAACGAATGTCGATCTGGTTGCATAATGAAATTACATCGTCCAGACCGACGGGAATGGCTCTTCCCGCTAATTCGTCTTTCACTCGGTCAGAGAGGCCATGTAAAAAGGTAGCGACCAGGGCCTCATTATTCCAGCTCAATTCAGCTGTGTGGATACGGAACTGAAGAGCATATTGCCCCACTGAACTAGATTCTTGGCGAAGACGTAAGACAGCACTAGCCGCTGAAGAAGCCCGAGCCGGCTCTTCGAAGATATTACGAAAGAGCTTCAAGAAATCGGACAGACTGGAAACCACCGGATCGTTCCTCTCCCACAGGGGGGCAGCCCAGGCCAAAGCTTCACCGGAAAGGAGGGAAATGATATAGGCTACCTTAGCCCGGTCAGACAGGAAGCTTTGAGGCTGAAGCTCAAAATGAATTATGCATTGGCTGAGAAACCCCCTGCAGGCCTTGGAGTCCCCAGAGAAACGGGACGGAGCTGGCAATCTTAGTGAGTGTGAGGCTGCGACTGGTGCGATAGGTACAGCCGCTGGTTGTACTTGGGGTTGCGGATTCGGGGTTCCCAAGGAGACCTGAAGCTGCTCGAATCGAGAAGCCAGATCCTGGAGGACTCGCATCACCTGAGTCTGATTTGATTCCTGGGTCTCAAGTCTGCGAACTATGCCCTGCAATGGATCATCCGCGGGGAGCGGGATGTCAGCCGGGTTCATGGCTGATCAAACTGTCAGGGTCACCTGTGGCCAGGTGACAGATGCACACCGTAGGGGAACAGGAGTGCACCGCGAGGTAGTGAACCCTATGGCTGGCTTCTGCGGATAGGAAACTGGGTGGTTGTGGAAAGCGGGACCAGAGGAGCACAACCGGGATCCTAACGGAAGCTAGAGCCAAGATTCCCCAGGGCGCGGAGTCTAAGACCCAGCTGGTCTTCTCCAGGGCCTCTAGTGGTGAGGATGTTATGCTGCAGGCTGGGACCAGGTCGCAGCCCCTGGAGTTTCCTAGCTCACGCTCCGTAGGATAAGGGGAAAAGAGGGGAAGCAGCAGCACACGATAAAAGAGAACCGAATAACAAGCTGAAGGTCAGGGGCCACAAGCAGACAAGGATAACGAAGAACGAGCCGAAGGTCAAGGGTCACGAGCAGACAGGGATAGTCGGGGACAAGCCAATAACGTAACAGAGAGACAGACGTAGCACACGGCAGGCAGGAACCCAAACACACAATGCCTAACAAACACGTTCATCAGCAAAGCAGGCTTGCAGTGCACAGGTTAATATAGTGTTCTGTGATAGGGCCTGGGGTGGAGTCAGGCTGGGAGGAGATTATAAAGGAAGCCAGGTGAAGGAGGTCTGGTCTCTAGATGAACACATGAGGAGGAAGGTAAGATGGCAGACAGACATTAATGCATATCCATGACAGAGGCCCAGAGCCTGGGGGGAGATGCCTGTCGTGAACTTCAAGTCCTGCAGACTTCTCCCTGTCGCCAGGTAACGTAACGTGGTGATGAGCCTCTGCTCAGCACTGATGGCTTCCCGCATAACGGTGTCCTGCCTGGTAATATAGGGGGACACCAAAGCCAAAAGATGCTGAAAAATGGGGTCAGACATCCGCAGAAAATTCCTGTAGTCCTCAGGATTATTCTCCACGATCTTCCGCAGCAGAGGCATATGGCAGAATTGGTCCCGCTGGAGCAACCAATTCTTGGTCCATGAACTCCTCTTCATCCCGTTCATGGACTCGTCTTGGTCCAAAACAAGCAGACCAACACCAAGCGCCCGCACAGCACAAACTCGACGACGAGAACGTACCCGCGACATGGCTAGGAAACGGTCGTCTTAGCAGAACGTACTAAACAGAACGCACTTTAGAAAAGCAAGGCCTATGAAAAACTAACTGAAATTCAGAAACGAACGGGCAAGAACGCACTGTAAAACAGATACGACCTGCCTACACGCCCTGAAAGACAAGATACGAACCCACAAGCACAAACTGAACCACAGAAAACTAACTGAAAGCACGAAGACTGAAAAGCGCGAATCGTCTCTTCCCAAACTTTTACTTAACACGCGGTAACACGAGATCAGCAAAAGCAGCCCAAGGGGTGGCGCCAGCGAAATCGATCTTCCCCTTTATACTGCCGTCGTATGTGCTGGACGTGACCGCGCAGAACAACGACGAGATTTGGAATTGTCAGTGTGTACGCATGGAAAGCTTGACGAGAAACTCGTCAAGGTTGACAAGAATCTCGTCGAGAAAAACAACGTGTTTTTAACGACGAGAAACTCGGTCGGCTTCAAAGTACTCCAAGCATAGATAACTTCAGAGCTTTTGTGGCAAAAAAAAAAATATATATAATGAGCAAAATGGAGGTACACTAGTCAACACAAAATACCTGATTAAACCTCCCTCTACTCCCTCTACTACTCGATATTCTTAACAAAGTGAAATTTCACTACACTCACTAAGCTCTGAGGAAAATTCCCTTGCAAAATGCAACATCCCCTGTAAAGTGAACAGCCTATTTGCCTTTAGTCAACCCCAGTGCGGGTTGTTATGAATCAAGGCAGAAGCAGTGCTTCTCTGGGAAAGACGTCAGTACATACATGTGGATAGCAGTGTTAATTTTGTTGACTAAAACATTTTAGTTGACTAAATGAATACTATTTTAGTCAACTAATATACGACTAAAATGAAAACAATTGAGACGACTAAAATACGACTAAAACTACAATGGCATTTTAGTAAAATTTTCTGCCAAAATTAACACTGGTGGATAGTGCCACATAGGGAGAGAGGATAGAAAATGTTCTTTAGTCCAAGAGGCAGTGCTGACAGCACCATTCTGGATTTCAGTCCAGCAAAAGCACATTGGATTTCTGGCAAATCAACTTGGAATTGTGCTTGTATTACAGAAATATACTGCATATGTTTTTTTTTCTTTGCCTAATATATAAAAACAGGTTAACAGTAGAGGTTTTTGTTGCATAAAATTATAAATACGGTAGAGGAAGGTTCTGCCTCCTGGTAGGCCTGTTCTTAGTATATACATTGCAATATGTATGTTGAAATTTGGGTGTTGAAATATTTTAGAGTTAGGGACCAAACATTGCTGAGGTGACTTGACACGGCAGTGTCACTTTACATACATTTGCAAATGAATGCAACAAAAATCTAAATGTTAAAACAGTTCAATTAGGTACGATGCTACAGAAACATATATTTTGTTTTGCAGAGGCCCTATTACCTGTGGCCAAAGTACTCAGCCACTAGCCACATCTACAACAAAGAAAATAAAGAACTTTATTGTAAGTACCTAAGACCCTTTTGCCAAACCTTTTTTTAATCTTCCCTTAAGATTATATGTACATTTACCATATTTTAGCATGTTATTTCCTTGGATAATCCTCTTGTGTGTAGACATCCAAAAGTCCTGAGGCTGCTGCTGGGATGTGATGTCAGCAACCCCAGCAGACTCAGAGCTGTGAGATGTGGACAGCCTGTGAAAGCGAGCTGAACCCTGTGCACTGTGCATGGCACACCCCTAAACTCTGCCCTCTGTTTTTAGCGCACCCCTAAACTCTACACTCTGTTGGTAGCACACTCCTCCACCCTGAACTCTGTACACAGCAAACCCCTGAACGCTCCACTTTGTATATAGTGCACCCTTGAACTCTGAATTTCTTGCATAGGGCACACCTGAAACTGCACCCTATATATAGTGCATCCCTGAAACCTGAACTCAGTATGTAGAGCACCCCTAAACTCTGCACTATGTACATAGCACACTCCTGAACTCTACACATAATGCACTTCTGCTATATATTGCCCCTTTAAGATCCTCCAACTGTAAGTTACATTTGGCCACACCCGCTGTTTGATGCAATTCAGCAAGGGGGCTTGGTTGCGTTCCTGCATCTATTCTCTGAGAAAAAAAAGCCTTGGACAAGTTTATATAGTGTAACAGACACAACTGGCCCTTTAAAGGGCAAATATAATGCTGATGTGGCCCACAATAAAAAATTAAGTTTGACACCCATGCTCTACAGTATTTCACTTTGCTCCTTCCCTGGTAGCTACATAAAAGGTTATATAGAGAGATGAGGGAAAGGGCACAGGAGCTGGGCCAGCACAGGTAGTTATTCAACAATCCCAGTAGAGAAGAGGACTATGATGTACAAGAAGAGAGGGTGGGGGGTGCCAGGGAATTCACTAACAACCTAAAGGTGAAGTGGGGCCTCCCTATCAGGTCCTTTTGGCCCTACTTCTCCTATGGATTGTAGTAGTGCACTTCGTTTTGTACTCCTTTGACCCATTTAAGCCAACAGTGGGCTAAAGCCTGCACTCTGCTGACGTCACTAATCCGGTCCAGGCTCTGGATTAATCCAGACTTTAACCTGATGCTGACCGCCCCATGCATATTTACTGCTGCAAGGCGACCGCTCTGTGCAGAATCACGTACAGGTACGTGATTCAACACTTTTGGGTCTGGGCTGCGCAGGTGAGCCACCGGCGACCCGCTCTCACTGTGATAGGACACAGCGGAAGCCAATCAGCGGGTCTGACGGATGCAATGTCTGCCAGGACAGGCAGAACGGCGATCTGCCTATGTAAACAAGGCAGATTGCCATTCTGTGACAAGGGGAGGCAGTAATCTTGTGTTTCTGCTAAGCAGAAACACGGATCTCTGCCTTCTTACAGTACAAGCACCCCCCACACAGTTAGAAAGCACTCCCTAGGAACACATTTAACCCTTTCATCGCCTCTATTTTTAACCCTTCCCTGCCAGTGTCATTAGTACAGTGACAGTGCATATTTTTTAGCAATGATCCCCAAAAAGTGTCAAAAGTGTCAGTTAGGTCTGCCGCAATATCTCAGTCCCGCTATAAGTTGCTGATTGCCGCCACTACTAGTAAAAAAATAAAAAATAAAAAAAAATTCCAAAAAATATATCCCATAGTTTGTAGACGCAATAACTTTTGCGCAAACCAATCAATATACGATTATTGGGATTTGTTTTCCAAAAATATGTAGCAAAATACATATTGGCCTAAATTGATGATGAACTTTGATTTAGATTTTTTCTTTATTGGGTATGTTTTATAGCAGAAATGTAGTCCAAAATTGTATTTTTTTTTTTTATATAGCATAAAAAATTAAAATCTGATCAAATACCACCAAAAGAAAGCTCTATTTGTGGCAAAAAGGACATACATTTTATTAAGGTACCTTGTAGCACGACCGCACAATTGTCAGTTAAAATAATGCAGTGCCATATCGCAAAAAATGGCCTGGTCATAAACGGGGTTGACCTCCTGGAGCTGAAGTGGTTAAAGTCGGGATCCACCCAAATTTCTGAGTGGCAGCTGGCTTAGGCTGGGTTCACACTGATACTACACGACAGTCATACGACTTTCATCCTACTTTGCTCTGCGACATCAGTCCTACATCGGTCCTACTTTGGTCCTACATCCATCCGACTTGAATGAACAGGATACTACTTTGATCCGACATTGTGCTAGTCTGACTTGTCCTTTGACCAATCAAAACAATCCCAGTGTGAGATAAATTCCTTTTACTGCTGCTGTAATCACCATGTCAGATGTCACAAGTCACATGGTTAGGACAAGGATCCTACTTTGATCCGACTTCAATGATATTCAATGGGCTGAAGTAGGATCAAAGTCAGACCAAAATAGTACAGGGAGCATTTTCAAAGTCGGACCGACTTGTGTCGGACCAGTTAAGACGGCTCTCATAGGAAAACATTTATTTTCACATGTCATGGGACATGAGCTCCCAATGTCGGAGCGTTTGTCGTACAAGTGTGAACCCAGCCTCAGCCTCTCAGCATGCCGCTGGGAAATAGAGCCAGCTACTCCCATTTCCTCCACAGCCCAGTGCTGCAGTATGTACTGGAAGTGCAGAGCAGAAGGCCGGTGACTGACAGTCAATGTCTCTCTGCAGACTGAAGACTGAGAACCGAACGATCAGTGGTGTTTGATCACTCGGTTCTCAGCCTTAGAGGCAGCGGAGAACAGAACCACCTAGGTAAATATTTATTTTTATTTTTATTCCTAATCTTCTTTTTTAATATTGCAATGTTTACACTGTAAGTGAGTATGAAAAATAATAGATTTTTCTATACTTTTACTTACATTTTTTATGTTGATTGAAGTATCTTTTTCATTTTATTAGAACTGTAGCATTAACATGTGAGACTTGCCCTGGGTGTTTTCTAAATGATAAAACCCTTGATCATAATTGTATCATAGCAACATAATTAGAAATACTTCAACTGTCATGGCATAGGAGGAAACATGTTTTAACTATGCCTTGATATAGTTAGTATTAATGTATTTCTTCTGATCTCAATTGGTTTAGAACAAATGCGTGTTCACTTTAAACCTCAGTCAGGTCATTCTATTCAATGTTTCTTTCATCCTACCTACGTATTTCATATATAGGGAATAATTCAGAGGTGAATATGCCTGTATTCTCTTCTCTATACTTTAATTTACCAATAATTCATTTCTCTGATCTCATGGAGACAAATGAAAAAAAACATTCCTGCGGCTCCTTAAACCAGAATTATGTTGAAGATAATGTGAATAATGCTTAGATTTTCATAACATTTGTTTTCATGCACAGAGATACAATCTTCTCTGAATCACACTGCTATAACTTCAAGGGATGGCACTTTTGTTTAATTGCAGAACACTGCTATTTTATATTTAGAGACCGTTGTTGTGTATAGTAAAACATTGAGTGAAATTATTTGTTAGCAGTTGCAAAACTAGTCTTCACTTAAAGTGTTACTAAACCCAGGACCCTGCATTGATTATATCTGGTCTCCCACAGTACACAGAACATGGAAAAGCAATCATTTTAGTAAATATAAACTGCTAAATACCTTTTCCCATCAGCAGTTAGAGCAGTCTTGTGACTTCTATCAGTGTCTGGTTAAAGCTTGTAGGAGGAATTTTCATTCTCCCCTGATTGTCATATGAGAATGAATGACCCCTGACCCTCTGTCTGGACAGTGATGATTGGCCCTGTGCACTCTCCCAAGAAAAAAATAAATAATAACTCTCTAGCACAGTTGAAAGATATATGGGAACTATCTTAAATGCCAAAATATTTCTAATTCTATTCAGACGTTCCTTTGATCTAGATACACCTGCCAAACCTCACTTAGAAGCAGTGCCAGTGCTTCCACTAGGTGAACTAGGCAGCAGCCTAGGGCGCACTGCTGCCTAGGGGGCGCAGCCAACGGCCCACTGACTTCCCCGTTAGCCCGGCCAGGGTACACAAGGTGGAGGAGGGGAGGCGGAAGAGGCGGGCACAACATCAGCAGAAGAGGTGGGCACAGCTAGTGAGCCGGGCATGAGGTCAGCGGAGGAGGCAGGCACAGCTGGGGAGGCAGAGGAGGTGGGACTCTGAGCGTAGCTGCTGAGTCCGGTGAGTCCGCTCTCTGATCCTGTCACCTGCACGGCCCTAGGCAAGACTAAGAGACAATGGGGTTGATTTACTAAAGGCAAATAAGCTGTGCACTTTGCAAAGTGCAGATGCATTCTGCAAGTGCAGTTGCTGCAGAGCTTAGTAAATGTGTTAAAGCTTCACTTTGCAAAGAATACCCAATAATGTCAAGGAAAAAAAAACAGCATTTTTGCTTGCACGTGATTGGATGATGGAAGTTTGCAGAGCTTCTGCTCATTTACTAAGCTCTGGAGCAACTGCACTTGCAGAATGCACAGTTTATTTGTCCTTAGTAAATCAATCCCATTATGAGACAATTTCTCTTTATTAGAGCAACATTCAGCAATGTGGATAGTGGAAGAGAATTTACTTTCTTCATTCTAGGGAGCTCTTTTATTCATTGCTTTAATTTAGTAACAGGGTCATTTTAATGTTGTGTCCATGATAATGGAGGCAGTTGTAGGCAAGCTCGGCCCTCCAGCTCTAGTGAAACTACAAAACTCATCATGCCTTTGCCAAGATCCCCCCCCCCCCCACCGCGGGAGCAAAACGGCAGCGATGACCTGCCTCACCTTGCCGTAGGGGGAAGGAAGAGCCAAGCCGCTCCGGTGAGCACACAGTGGGACATCCTCCTCCTGGCTGCACAGGAACAGGAAGTGTGTCTTATAACTCCCTGGCCAAAGGGGCTTCCTGATGGGCCGGGAGGAGGATCAGTGTGTCAATAGCGAATATTCATTTGCTATTGCTACACAAGTGGATGTGCTCCGGGTTCCCTTTTTTGAAGCCTATTAGAACCCCTGACTCTAATCATGTGCTTCAAAAAACACCCCCCCCTTTGGAATCCATGGTCCGGGGCCCGGTATGTAGATCAGGGGCACGGACACATGGATGTGGGGGGAGTTGCCCCTGTGCCCCTTATGGAGCGGCCGCCCCTGTTTGGGAGTCATGCTTGTGGCTATCAGTCTTGCAGTGCCTTATGAGACCTGTAGTTCAAAAACAGCTGGCGTGCCAAAGTTGTCATCTGGACTAAGTGCTATTGGTTGGTTAAATCTCCTTACCACTCCTGTTTCTAAACAAAAAAAAGTTCTTTCTCTTTTTTTGCGTCTTGGAAACTTTATACATAGGCAATATAGTTCAGTGGTTCCAAATAAATAATCAAACAAGCAATGGAAATTGGCGCAATGGCTGTTACTTTCAGAATCTGTATAAAGCTTAAAAAAAAATGCAAGATGTTGTCTGCAGCTCAGGGTAAAATTCAGGAAAGGAGGTAGATGCAATCTCCAGATATTATGTAAAAGATAATAGATGCAGAGGCGCCTCTAAGTGCAGACTGATTAAACATTTATTTAGCACAATGTAGGAGAGCAACTCCCATTTTGATCGATAAAATAGGCATATAACTATGGAACAGTAGAGAGGGGGCAATTGGATTTTCCTGGTACCGTCAAAAGCATTACAACCAAATTTAAATCAGAAATCTTTATTACATATTTAAGGAGTGTACAAAAACATTATAAAACTCAGGTTTAAAAACAACCCATTATAAGGGCTTAACTATAGCTCTGATGTTTTGCTCATACTCATGAATATGACACATATGCAGGTGGGGTGTATAATTAGCCAGTAGTCGACATGTTTTGTGGTTGACCCGCTTCCTCAGGAGTTCAAATGGGGAAAAATCAATCCTATAATAAAACACAATCAAAATAATAATAAGATCTATTTGAAATAGTGATTATCTCTACATGTATGAACCAGCCAGTGCTCATGCTCAGAAATGCGTTGTGGCATGTCCTGTGACATCATCACGCTTGATGCTGCACTCCAAGAGCATTCCAGCCCTCTCTCCTGGATCCTCTGTGGATACACATGCAGCTGGCTTCCGGACCTAGCTGAACGGAGACACCAGCGGCACAGTGTGATGGTCGCCCCATGGATGGTGGACTATACTTATCAATTCAGCCCCGGAAGATTTGGCTGCTCAATGACCAGGCCATTTTTTGCGATACGGCACTGCATTGCTTTAACTGACAATAGCGCGGTCATGCGACGCTGTACCCAAACAAAATTGACGTCCTTTCTTTCCCAGAAATAGAGCTTTCTTTTGGTGGTATTTGATCATCTCTGTGGATTCTATTTTTTGCGCTATAAACAAAAAAAGAGCGACAATTTTGAAAAAAACACAATATTTTGTACTTTTTGCTATAATAAATATCCCCAATTTTTCTTTTTAAAAAAACAATTTTTTTCCTCGATTTAGGCTGATATGTATTCTTCTACATATTTTTGGTAATAAAAATTGCAATAAGCGTATATTGATTGGTTTGCGCAAAAGGGGATAGATTTATGGCTATTTTATTATTATTATTTTTACTAGTAATGGCGGCGATCTGCGATTTTTATCGGGACTGCGACATTACGGCGGACGCATCGGACACCTTTGACACATTTTTGGGACCATTGGCATTTATACAGCGATCAGTGCTATAAAAATGCACTGATTACTGTAAAAATGACACTGGTAGTGAAGGGGTTAACCTGACGGGGTTAAGTGAGACCTAGGGAGTGCTTCTAACTGTTAGGGGGCATGGCTTGCCGTGACATGTCACTGATCGCTGTTCTCGATGACAGGGGACAGACGATCAGTGACAGTTTCAGGGGAAGGACAGGAAGATTTTGTGTTTACACTAACATCTCCCCGTTCTTCAGCTCTGTGACCTGATTGCGGGACACACGGTTCGCATCTTAAAGGGGACGTATATATACGCTCATATGCGTAGCCGTGCCATTCTGTCGACGTAAAAGTGCGTGCGGCGGTCGGGAAGCGGTTAATATGGAAATAGGTCCATGTACCAATAGCAACAAAAGCATATAGAATAAAGGTGTATCTAATACATGCACTGATTACTGTGTAAATGTCACTGGCAGGGAAGGGGTTAACACTAGGGGCGATCAAGGGGTTAACTGTGTTCCCTGACTGTGTGTTCTATCTGTAGGGGGATGGGACTGACTATAGGAGATGACAGATCGTGGTTCCTAGCAATTAGGAACTCACAATCTCTCTCTCCTCACAGAACAGAACAGGTATTTGTGTGTTTACACACATGTCCCTGTTCTGCCTCTCGTGCCCGCGATCGCTCGTGGCCGGCGGTCATTGCAACCACCAGTCACGAGCATTGGCACCCCCGCAGTGCAGTGGCCACGCGCCTGCTATCCCGCTTAAAGGGACTGGTGTACAGCTACGACGGTTCGCGGGACCGTGCTGACCTGCAGCAGTTTAATGACGGCGACTGGTCAGCAAGCGGTTATATGCCTATTTTATCGATCAAAATGTGAGTTTCTCTCCTACATTGTGCTAAATAAATTTTTAATCAGTCTGCACTTAGAGGCACCTCTACATCTTTTTTCTTCCAAATTAATAATATCTTCTGCAGTAGAGAACAGATACAAAAAGATACACACAGCATCTTTCCAAATAACTGTTTATACGGTGCGTTTGAGGTTATTATGTAACAATGATTACATAGGTATCACAATAATATTACAACTGTAAGCAGTAGATAGGCAGGTTAGTTTCTTATCAGAGTTTTAGGAATGTGAGTACGTAACAGAAGAGTTAAGCCCTGTACACACGATCGGAATTCCTATGGATTTTAAACCGATGGATTTTTCCATCGGTAATCCGATGAAGCTGACTTCCATCAGTCTTGCCTACACTCCATCAGTCAAAAAAACGATCGTCCAAAACGCTGTGACGTAAAACACTCCGACAAGCCGAGAAAAATTAAGTTCAATGCTTCTGAGCATGCGTCGACTTGATTCTGAGCATGCGTGGGTTTTTTATCCGCTGGAGTTTCCCACAGACGATCGGAATTTGCTATTGTCTTTTTTCCCATCGGATAAATTTAAAACATGTTCTATTTTTTCTCACCGCTGGAAAAAAGACCAATGGGTCCCATACACGATCGGTTTGTCCGATGAAAAAAGTCCATCGGACTGTTTTCATCTGTAAAACCGATCGTGTGTACACGGCTTTAGAGTCATGTCAAGGATGTTGCCTGCAGTAGTCAAAGCATACACAATCAAATACATGTATATACAGAGTTTAACATTTCTTCACAAAGGAGAACCATTTTAAATTCCAATACTCCAGGATAATATCAAACATTGGAGACTGACACATGCATGGATGCTTATATTCAATGAACTTGCAGATATACAGCTGAAAATAAAGACATCTTACCAGGTTTATCTGCTGTGCTTGCTTATAATCTATTGATAATCTAGCTGTCACTCAATTCAGATAAAATCTCAGGCATCAGACAAAGAATATGTAAAGTCTGTTGGCATTATAAAAGAAAAAAAAAAAGGTTTGATTTGTTTCTATTTGCTTTTAATGTCGTAATTAGATAAATGGATATCAAACTATATTAAGCATGCCTTCAACTATATGGGGAATATTACATGCCAGCATGTCTGAGCAGCTCAGTAATTAATCAGAATTTGTAATGAAAATATTAAGGGCTGCTAAAGTGTGATGAGCACTATCAGTTTATAAAAGTGTTAACTAATATCTCTATAGTTTAACCACTTCAATACTGGACACTTTTACCCCCTTCCTTTCCAGGCCAATTTTCAGCTTTCAGCGCTCTCGCACTTTCAATGACAATTGCGCGGTCATGCTATGCTGTACCCAAATAAATTTTTTATAATTTTGTTCACACAAATAGAGATTTCTTTTGATGGTATTTATTCATGACTCTGTTTTAAATTTTTTGCTATATAAGCGTAAAAATAGCGACATTTAAAAAAAAAAAAAACTATATTCTCTTCTTTCTATTTTAAAAGAAATCCAATAAAATCGAATTTTGTCATAAATTTAAGCCAAATGTATTCTGCTACATGTCTTTGGTAAAAAAAAATCCAGTTAGGTGTATAATAATTGGTTCGTGTGATCACGGACATATGTACGCAGATGATCATGTACAGTTGTGAGCAGGTGATCACGGACAAATGTGTGCAGATAATCATTGAGACATATGATTTTACTGTTACATATGTGGGGGACAGGTGTTTTTATTGTGTGGGGGACATGTGTGTGGGCACATGTGTAGGGACATGTGTTTTGGGGACATTGTGTGGAGACTTTGTGTGTTTACATGTGTGGGGACACTAGGGTGGTGATCAGTGTGTAAAAAGCTGTAAAAAACAGCTCATACTCACTGATCACCAGCCGGCTGCAGCGATTCCTCTCCTCTCCTCACTGACAACTTCTGTGTGAGGAGAGGAGAGACGATCGCCTAGCAACCGGCTCTCTATTTACATCACATGACAGCTGTGATTGCACACGGCCGTCATGTGATCTGATCAGAAGGGCCAATCACAGAGCCCTCCTGCCGATCGGAGATGCGCCATGTCCAGGTGACACGAGCGCATCAAGATCTCGCTGAATCGTGGGCACGCGCGCAATCCCCCTCCTTCTGAGAGATGTTCCTGAACGTCCACTCAGAAGGAGGAAGCACCCACCCGGACGTTCACATGCAGTGGCCGGGTGGGAAGTGGTTTAAAAAATCAACTATTGTGAATAATATTTATGAAATTTTAAGGACATTAATGCACCTCTCCAAAGATTATTGAAGCAAAACTGAAGCAATAATTTATAGCTTTTCATGTTGTTGGAAAAAGATGGAGCACCTTCATGGACAGTCCTAAAAACTTCAGCCAAAGTGTGTAATACAACAAAGTGAAAAAACAGGCCTAAGGCTCTGTACACACAATTTTATTTTTTAAGCTAAAAAAAACACTGGAAAAAATGCTGGATACATTTTATTAGCGTTTTTGCAGTAAAAGGGAAAAAAATTCTAAAAACGCTAGTGGCGTTTAGCAGCCTTTAGGGGCATTTAGAAACATTTCTGCTGGAAACTCTACAAAAACATTTTTTTTTCTGCTCCTAGATGCTGAAGCTCAAAAAACGCTAACAGCCTAAAGTAGTGTGCATTGACACAAAGGGGTTGATTTACTAAAGGCAAATACTGTAGATTGTTCACTTTGCAAAGTGCAGTTGCACTCTGCAAGTGTAGTTGCTCCAGAGCTTAGTTAATGAGGGGAAGCTCTGCTGACGTCTATCATCCAATCACGTGCAAGCAAAAATTCAGGTTTTTTTTTCCTTGTAGGTAATTGGACATTCTTTACAAAGTGAAGCTTTACCTCATTCACTAAGCTCTGGAGCAATTGAACTTGCAGAGTGCAACTGTACTTTGCAAAGTGCACAGTCTATTTGCCTTCAGTAAATCAACCCCATAGGATAACACTATTAGCTTATGGGAGCAGGAAAAAAAAATGCTAATAACATCTTCTAGGAGCTTAAAAAAATGCTAGTGTGCAAGGACCCTTAAAATGTTTCACATGTGTTGTCCATATGCCAATTTGTAAAAAACATGCAAACCTTAACAATAAACTAGCCGTATTTGCACCATTTTGGTTTGGTAAATATACCATTGAAAGTCATTTGTTATATTTCTTTAATAAGTGCAAAAAAGTTATCTCTGAGTGCTACAAAGACACTTCACCCTATGTTATGTGGAAGGGAAGAGGGGGAGCATTTGACAGTCGTGTTTTCATAGTCCTGACACTATATGGTAAGAAATCATTATCAGTCTCGGAAGGTGTTTTATTGCAGAATCACTAGAGGAAAAAAAAGCTTGAAAAAAAATGAAGCCACCATAGCTAAGGACTGGTAAGCTGCCCGGGGCCACGAACGTGTGACGCTATCATGCTGATGCCATGCTCTTTGAATGCTTTTTATTGTCCTGGATAATGTGAGTACTAGCAATATTCACGCATGTTCCCTTTCCTCCATGGCGGCTTCTGAGTTGTATCTAAAGTTGTGGCGCTTTAGATACAACTCAGAAGCCGCCATGGAGGAAAGGGAAGATGCGTGAATATTGCTAGTACTCACATTATCCTGGACAATAAAAAGCATTCAAAGAGCATGGCATCAGCGTGATAGCGTCACACGTTCGTGGCCCCGGGCTGCTTACCAGTCCTTAGCTATGGTGGCTTCATTTTTTTTTATCTAAAGTTGTGGCGCTGGGGCGTGACCAGGATGTGAGTGTGAGTGTGCGATGCTTCTCCTCCCTCCTCTCTCCGCTCGTACCCCTATCAGCTCTCTAACATTGATGGAAACAACTTGCTGAGAAGCGTCTCCCTGTCTCCCTGTTTCCCAGCCTCAGCCTACGCCTATGCCTACAATCTTCATCAATCCGGAGAATGTAGTCGGAGTGGGTGGAGATTACAGCCCGCAGCCTCCCAAACAACGGACGAAGGATCCCTAACCCTGCAAGGCAGATAAGGAGCGTGTACCGACAGCGATACACCAGACTACACCAGCCTACAACCCCCATAATCCTCAGCGTGAAGTAAGGAGTATGTGATTCATAGACCAGGAAGCAAAGCCAACGCGAGGAGTCGGAGCAGAGTGCATCAGAGCGGGGAAGGGTAAGGACGGGACTGTGCTGTTAAAACTGTTCATTATCAGTAACATTGACCTTTCAGGATATCTTGCTGGGTGAAGGGGGTTGGTGAAGGGACGTCTGTGAGAGAGGCACCCCCCCCCCACTCTCTTTTGTGAAACAGCGCAGAGGAGCATCCCGCCGGAGGAGGAGCGCGCGGTTTCCTCAGCGGAAGGGAGTAGCGACCTTAGACCCCCGACACCCCCCGAGCACACTAGCTCATCATCTCAAAACAGAGATAAGCACTTGCAGTGGCATACTCCAGGCATACTCCAGGAGAGTGAAAATAGCACAAACTAACCAGGGACTGATAAAGTATATCCCTAAGAATCACTACTGTCAATGACAATACAGGAGGGCTGTGTTTTAAGACATTTCCAAACAAAATATTAAATTACACCACTGGGGATTAAAAAAGAGGTGTGTCCCTGTCCCCCCCCCCCCCCGGCCAGTATTGGACTGCAGATATTTGGAGAGAGCAACGGAGGACGGGGGAGAGCCCTTTGAGGCATCGGGTGGAGTATATGCTAAAAAATATCTATATTAGTAGGAGGGTTGGAGCTTATGTGGAGCTTATATTGAAAAGTCGGGAAACTTTGGAACTTTAAAATAAGGAAAGGAAAGGAGACTGTTCCCTCTTCCTGAAAAGTTTTTATTTTCTTTTCCTTTCCCCATCCTCTCCCCCCTTTTTTTTCCCTCCCTCCCCTGAGTGGAAGACTCAGACCCTCTCTTTACCAACCTCCCTGCCCTGCCCGTGCTCTATCAAAGGGGTTACTTGCCTGTCTGTACCATACGGTAGCTAACAATAATATAGCAGCACCCTACACACCCTAGACCTGACAATGTCAACACAACGGACCACCAAAGCAAGTATAGTAGCAAGCCAAGCGGCAGCGGCAGCGAAATTGGGAAAATATTCACACAACCCAGATCAACCCCCAACCCAGACCCCTCCAAAAAATAGCCAGCAACCCAAACTACAGCAGGGGGCTACTGGGGCAAGAAAAAGTCAGGGACAAAATCAGATACCCCTAGATGGGGGTGATATGGAGAGGAGACGCTCAGGAATTAATGGGAATGGTGGGGGCTCCGGAACTCTAACTGGAGGTGCAAGAGAGGGACAAAGTGAGCCAACATTAAAAGAGGTGTTTGCAGCAATTAACTCTTGTAAATTCTCTTTAAGTGAAGTAACCACCCAACTTAGAACAATACAGGAGGAAGTGGCTCTGGTTAGACATGACCTACAACAAGTAAATGAAAGAACAACAGCTCTGGAGGAAAGAGTCAGTCTTGTGGAGGATGTAATGACCCCCCTTAGAAAAGAAATAAAAGAAATGAGAGAACAAATGATTAAACAGGAACTGAAGATGGACGAAATCGAAAATAGAATGAGGAGGAAAAATATTAGGGTTGTAGGACTTCCAGAACATAGCGAAGGGGCAGACCCAGTAGCTTTTTTTGAAAAATGGATCAGAGAGACATTTGGCCAAGAATCTTTTTCACAATTCCTAGCGGTAGAAAGGGCACATAGGGTCCCAGTTAGACGTCTTAGACCAGATGGTCCTCCCCGCCCCCTCCTGATCAAGATGTTTTACTATAAAGACAAAATGACAATAATCCAGAAGGCCCGAGATATGGGAAATGTCCTATACAATGGAACAAGGATATCTATCTACCCAGACTTTTCACCAGAACTGCAGAAGAAAAGAGCTAGGTTCGGTGAAGTGAAACGTAAATTACAGCAAGCAAAATTCACATATGCACTACTATACCCAGCAAGATTAAGGGTGAATGTACCAGATGGGATAAAGTTTTTCGATACGCCTGAGGGGGCGACGGAGTGGTTATTATCGTATGGTGAAGCCCCATAGAGAATATATACATGGACTGCTGCTTATCACACTTATTTAAGACAATTTTCATTTATATGTTTATCTATATTTTTTGCATACAGGGCTTTTCTCTTTCCTTAGGGAGGAGATAGGGATAAGTAGAAGTATTCACAAAGGGAAACACGAAACATGAAACACAGAATTTGAAATATATAGGGAGTTTTTTTTTTCAGATAGGAGAGAGTCACGAGAAGGGTATGAGGGGGGGGGGAGGGAGATAAAGGGTGTGTTCGAATTGAAGGGAATGAGGTTCAAGCTATCCCCCTTTATAAGGGTGAAGCGCGAACATCCTCCCAACTATAAGGGGAAAAAGTGTATGGGGAAGGGGGGTATGAGGAATAGGGGAGATGTATCCTGGATTGGGAGGGAGGAGGGAGGGGGAGAGGGAGGGAACAAGGGGGAAGCAAAACAAGGGATACACCAAAAGGGTGAATATTTGAAGACGGATGTAAGTGAGGGTCACAATAGGAAGCCTCAACCCAAGCCAAGGAAGGCGGAGAAAAGGGTTTATGAGATAGGAAGTAGGTATGTATGGAGTGAAAGGAGAGAAAGAGGGGAGGTGATAGTTACACAAATAAAGAATATTAAGAAAATGTTAAAGAAAGAAATGGGCAGGTTTTTGATCACTAAAGGGTTCACCAAGGAAATAGACACTTACACGTGCAGTAAAAATGTATGGCTAATAGGACACAAGTGGAAAATCTAACAATATGCTCATGGAACGTCCGAGGTTTGGGAGACTCAGGGAAAAGGGCAGCAGTAATGTCACTGATGAGAACATATGGAGCATCAATTATATGCCTCCAGGAGACCCACCTCACAAAGAACTCTGCATCCCAATTGGGATGGAGAGAGTTTAAAACGCAATTTCACTCGGTACACACCTCATACTCTAGAGGAGTGGGCATATTCATTAAAATGGGTATAATGTTTAAAAGTATTCAGAGTAAGGTGGATGATTCAGGGCGATATGTTTTTTTACACTGTAAGATAGACAATAAAGAATATATACTGGCCAACCTGTATATCCCACCCCCCTTTGATGCCATAGTGCTGACTTACCTGATGGAGTTTGCTCTGGAGAGACCGGGGATAACGGTGATAGTCACGGGAGACTTTAATATGGCCTTAGACTGGCGTAAGGACAGATTCCCTAGTAGGACACATCAGAATAGAACAAGAGATGTTAGATTATCAAAATTTCTAGACGAAATAGGCCTGAAAGATGTGTGGAGACTACGCAACCCCGAGACTCGGCAGTACTCCTGTTTTTCCAGAACACACTCCACGCTCTCAAGAATAGACTTAGCCTTGGGCAACGATGAGGTAATACCAATAATAAAACAAGTAAAATATATGCCAAGGAGCCTCTCGGATCACTCCCCAATTTTGGTCGTGTTAGACACAGGGGAAATAATATACCAAAGGGAGGGGAAAATAAACCCACATTGGATGGAATTAATAAAAGACCCAAAAGAGATACTAGAGTAGATCAGAGAATTTATAGAAATAAACCAAGGCACCGCCTCAGAGCAAGTGGTGTGGGATACACTAAAAGCCTTTTTTAGAGGTATAATGATCCAAAAAATAACCAGGATAAAGAAACAATCTAGAGAAAATGAGCGAATAGCTAGCGAGTTGGTCTCTAAGAATGAAGAAAAATTTATTAGGGATCCAACGGAGAACAACTCAAGAGCATGGATACAAGCACAACAGAACTATAGATTACTAATTTAAAAAAAAATAGAAAACAAACAAATTTTCCAAAAACAAGTAGCATTTGCAGAGGGAGAAAGCGCAGGCAGAATGCTGGCCCAATTAATCAAAACAAACTCGCCCTCCTCAATAGTACCAGCGATAAAGGTAAACGGGGACAGAATTACTTCTCAAAAATCTGAAATAACAGATAGTTTCCGGGACTTTTATGAGGACCTGTACAGTTCAAAGCAAGAGGAAAGAAGAGAAGAAATGGACTCCTTTTTTGGAAGGTTAACCATCCCCTCGCTATTGGAAATGGATAGAGTAGCACTAGATAAACCCATAACTTTAGAAGAAGTACAAAGTGCGGTACAAGGGATGGCAGGACAGAAATCCCCGGGACCGGACGGTCTCCCGGTGGAGACCTATCGGTACTTTGGGAAAGAGCTGCTCCCGGAGCTTACTAAGGTTCTAAATAGCTCTATGGATAAAGGAGAACTCCCCCCGTCTATGATGGACTCAACAATAATAGTTATCCATAAAGAGGGAAAGGATCCACTGGACACTTCATCATATAGACCTATTTCCTTACTTAACACGGATACAAAAATATTGTCAAGGGTCTTGGCTGCCAGACTGAGCGGGGTAGTTGACAAACTGGTGCATCCCGACCAATCGGGATTTATCCCGGGAAGGGCCACCTACACAAATATAAGAAGAGTCTATATGAATCTTCAGATACCAACAGAGGAAGACGTAAAAAGAGCAATTGTCTCGCTGGATGCCGCCAAGGCCTTTGATAATGTAGAATGGAAATATCTGTGGAGAGCTCTGAGGGAGTATCGGGTTGGACCGATCTTTATGAAATGGATTAAATTATTATATAAAACCCCAGAAGCGAGAGTGAAAGTGAATAACGTTCAGTCTGAGAGGTTTCGATTGCAGAGGGGAACGAGACAGGGGTGCCCGTTGTCCCCCCTTCTATTTGCCCTCGGAATCGAGCCTCTAGCAATAGCTCTCAGGTCGACCCCGGAGATAAGAGGATTTATAAGAGGGGAGATAGAGGAGAAAGTAGTATTATACGCGGACGATCTCCTCTTGCTACTGGGAGATACACAGCAGTCACTAGGAAAAGCTATGGAACAGATAGGGAACTTTGGAAGCTTTTCAGGCTTGTCTATAAACTGGGGAAAATCTATGCTGCTTCCAGTGGACCCTCTTTTGAACCCCTTACCCCAAGAGGCCATAAAAATACAAATAACAACTCAGATAAAATATTTGGGTGTAAATATATCCAAATATCCTAACTATTACATTGCAGACAATTTGATTCCCTTGTTTAATAAATACAGGGAAAAAAGTAAAATTTGGAAACGCCTCCCACTTTCAGTGGCAGGCCGCTGTAATTTAATAAAAATGGTCTGGATGCCACAGCTTCTCTATGTCCTACAAAACTCCCCAGTGTGGATATATAAAAAATGGTTTAAAAAAATAGAAAGTATATTCAGGGAGCTAATCTGGAAAGGGGGGGTAGCAAGAATAAAACTAAATACCTTACAGAGGACAAAGAGGGAGGGAGGGGTGGCACTCCCACATCCGTTTAGCTACTTTTTGGCAGCCCAGATTCAATACATGAAGGGCAGTAACATGGAAGGAGGAGAAATAAAAAAGAGAATACTATTAGAGAACCCCACGCACGATACCCTAGTAGAAGCTGTGGAATCGGGCTCATTTACTATGAAAACACCCACTCTGGACCTTATGATTAGAACATGGAAAGAGGTGAAGACTGTGCTGGGATACAACGGTATTAATGAGTATACCCCTATATGGAAGAATGACAATCTGACAGAAATACAGAAGATGGGAACAGTCAATGAATGGAAAAAACAGGGCATAAGATATATCTCCCAGCTGTATCAGGATGGCACACTAACAACTTTTCAGACATTAAAAGAACAATATAAACTCACAAATAAATCTTTCTATAAATATCTACAAATAAGACATGCATTAGCAAAACAATATAAAGGAACAGTAATGACTTGGAGTAAGATCCCTCTCTTAAAGGAAATTATTAACACTAAAACATCTAAGGGTTCAATAACAAAGATCTATAAATTTTTACAAAAGGGGAGCCAAAGGGGAACCCATGGTCAGACATGTAGGAAAAAATGGGAAAAAGATATGGGTAATCTATCTAATGAACAGTGGGGAAGAATCTTGGAGCTTGCTCAGACGGTCCCACTGTCTCCCTCCCAGAGGATGTCCCACCTCTTTTTGTTAAATCGAGCATATTACACGCCGTATAAACTCTTTTGTTTTGGACGCAGAGAAAATGACAGCTGTCCTAGATGTGGAAGAGAAAGGGGGGACATGATACATATGTTTTGGCGATGTCCGAAGCTACATCGGTACTGGAGGGAGGTAGTGAGAACAATAGAGCAGACTTTTGAGATACACATGGAGTTGGAACCCCTACAATGTGTATTGGGCTGGTTGGAGGGCGAAGGGATAAAGGATAACATTAAGTTAGCAATAACCAGATGCCTATTTCAAGCGAGGAGGCTGATAGCGCAGAAATGGCAATCAGTCTCCCCGCCGTCTAGCAATGACTGGGAACAAAATATGAATTTAACAATATTAAAAGAAAGGACAACATATATTAGACAGGGAGCTCTAAAAAGATTTGAAAAAATTTGGAAACCTTGGCAGGAGAAAAAAACATTAATTGAAGATAAGTAAAGACATTGAAGATAGGGAGGGACGAGTGGGAGGAAGGAGGGGGCGAGAGTGGGGGATAGAGGACAACAAGTGGAAGGATGGGGAACGGAGTATGGAAGGAGCGACTTGAGGTCAAGAGGAAGGGAAAGTTGTGTTGGTTTTAAGACGATATTATTTATTATCTGTTTTGTATGTGAATTTGGGGAGGGAAGGGGAAGGAATGTTTTGTAAAATGGAAAATGGTTTAATAAATGTCAGGGTCACCTGTGGCCAGGTGACAGATGCACACCGTAGGGGGACAGGAGTGCACCGCGAGGTAGTGAACCCTATGGCTGGCTTCTGTGGATAGGAAACTGGGTGGTTGTGGAAAGCGGGACCAGAGGAGCACAACCGGGATCCCAACGGAAGCGAGAGCCAAGATTCCCCAGGGCGCGGAGTCTAAGACCCAGCTGGTCTTCTCCAGGGCCTCTAGTGGTGAGGATGTTACGCTGCAGGCTGGGACCAGGTCGCGGCCCCTGGAGTTTCCTAGCTCACGCCCCGTAGGATAAGGGGAAGCAGCAGCACACGATAGAGAGAACCGAATAACAAGCCGAAGGTCAGGGGCCACAAGCAGACAAGGATAACGAAGAACGAGCCGAAGGTCAAGGGTCACGAGCAGACAGGGATGGTCGGGGACAAGCCAATAACGTAACAGAGAGACAGACGTAGCACACGGCAGGCAGGAACCCAAACACACAATGCCTAACAAACACGTTGATCAGCAAAGCAGGCTTGCAGTGCACAGGTTAATATAGTGTTCAGTGATAGGGCCTGGGGTGGAGTCAGGCTGGGAGGAGATTATAAAGGAAGCCAGGTGAAGGAGGTCTGGTCTCTAGATGAACACATGAGGAGGAAGGTAAGATGGCAGACAGACATTAATGCATATCCATGACAGTACCCTCCCTCTTATGGGCCCTCCCCCGCCTGGACCCAGGCTTAAAGGGAAATCTCTGATGAAACCTTCTCAACAGATGAGGTGCAGCGACATCAGATGCAGCGATCCAAGACGCCTCCTCAGGACCAAAACCTCTCCAATGCACAAGGTACTGAAGAATGCCTCTGCAGAGCCGAGAATCCAGAACTTGTCTAACCTCGTACTTAAAATTATCCTCAGAGACCGAAAACGAGGTAGGGAGATGACAAGAAGATCTATTGAGGACCAAAGGCTCTCTAGGAATAAGCAAGGGCATGAGAGGATCAACAGGAATCTGAGGAGGGTCCCCTAGACCCTTAAAGGGGAACTGGTCATCTTGCACAGGACCATCAGACTGGGCAGATGTCAGTGGAACCCTGAAGTCAGGTTGGTTAGAAGGTGACATGTCGCCGGAGTCAAGCTGAATAGCTGAAGGACAAGCAGAATGTCCCGAACAAGAAAAAGTAAGAGGCTCACTGGGCATGGGCTGGACTGGCATAACTAGTACAGAGGCAGAGTGAATAGCTGAGTCAGGTGTAGCGACTACCTGAATCGCATCGCAAGACGTAGCGACTGCAGGACTTGTAGACAAGCTAGCCTGGCTGTGCGTCCAAGGGTGGTTAGGGACAGAGAAATGTAAATGGTTATGCAACCTGGAATGAATGACCGGCTCAGATTCACAGGGGGCAACCTTGGGTAGACAGGACGAGGAACAGGAGGGAAATGATATAGGCTACCTTAGCCCGGTCAGATAGGAAGCTTTGAGGCTGAAGCTCAAAATGAATAGTGCATTGGCTGAGAAACCCCCTGCAGGCCTTGGAGTCCCCAGAGAAACGGAACGGAGCTGGCAATCTTAGTGAGTGTGAGGCTGCGACTGGTGCGATAGGTACAGCCGCTGGTTGTACTTGGGGTTGCGGATTCGGGGTTCCCAAGGAGACCTGAAGCTGCTCGAATCGAGAAGCCAGATCCTGGAGGAATCGCATCACCTGGGTCTGATTTGATTCCTGGGTCTCAAGTCTGCGAACTATGCCCTGCAATGGATCATCCGCGGGAAGCGGGATGTCAGCCGGGTTCATGGCTGATCAAACTGTCAGGGTCACCTGTGGCCAGGTGACAGATGCACACCGTAGGGGGACAGGAGTGCACCGCGAGGTAGTGAACCCTATGGCTGGCTTCTGTGGATAGGAAACTGGGTGGTTGTGGAAAGCGGGACCAGAGGAGCACAACCGGGATCCCAACGGAAGCGAGAGCCAAGATTCCCCAGGGCGCGGAGTCTAAGACCCAGCTGGTCTTCTCCAGGGCCTCTAGTGGTGAGGATGTTACGCTGCAGGCTGGGACCAGGTCGCGGCCCCTGGAGTTTCCTAGCTCACGCCCCGTAGGATAAGGGGAAGCAGCAGCACACGATAGAGAGAACCGAATAACAAGCCGAAGGTCAGGGGCCACAAGCAGACAAGGATAACGAAGAACGAGCCGAAGGTCAAGGGTCACGAGCAGACAGGGATGGTCGGGGACAAGCCAATAACGTAACAGAGAGACAGACGTAGCACACGGCAGGCAGGAACCCAAACACACAATGCCTAACAAACACGTTGATCAGCAAAGCAGGCTTGCAGTGCACAGGTTAATATAGTGTTCAGTGATAGGGCCTGGGGTGGAGTCAGGCTGGGAGGAGATTATAAAGGAAGCCAGGTGAAGGAGGTCTGGTCTCTAGATGAACACATGAGGAGGAAGGTAAGATGGCAGACAGACATTAATGCATATCCATGACAATAAAGATATGAAGTATAAAAAAAAAAAAAAAAAAGTTGTGGCGCTGGTTTTGGGGAATATCAGCCAGTGGACCATACTGATCCCATTTAGAGACACCTAGAGGGGTCCATCATTTCTCTTGTGTGTTTGATCTCTGTAATTGAGGATCACAACCATCTGGTAAGAGGCTTGATTACAGTAAATGGCATGTGTGTATGGTAGAATTCCTTAACAATTCACATGGTTTGGCACCCGGTGGGATATATTATTATCCTGAGGAGTATTAGATACACCTTTATTCCATATGCTTTTGTTGCTATTGGCATATAGACCTATTTCCATATTAACCGCTTCCCGACCACAGCACACACTTTTACGTTGACAGAATGGCACAGCTGCGCATATGGGCGTATATATACGTCCCCTTTAAGATGCAAGCCGTGTGTCCCGCAATCAGGTCACAGAGCTGAAGAACGGGGAGATGTTAGTGTAAACACAACATCTCCCTGTCCTTTCCCTGACACTGTCACTGATCGTCTGTCCAATGTCATCGGGAACAGCGATCAGTGACGTGTCACGGAAAGCCATGCCCCCTAACAGTTAGAAGCACTCCCTAGGTCACACTTAACCCCTTAAGCACCCCCTACAGGTTAACCCCTTTACTACCAGTGTCATTTTTTCAGTAATCAGTGCATTTTTATAGCACTGATCGCTGTAAAAATGACAATGGTCCCAAAATGGTGTCAAAAGTGTCCGATGTATCCGCCATAATGTCGCAGTCATGATAAAAATTGCTGATCGCCACCATTACGAGTAAAAAAAAAAATATTAATAAAAACGCCATAAAACAACCCCCTATTTTGTAGAGGCTATAACTTTTGCGCAAACCAATCAATAAACGCTTATTGCGATTTTTTTACCAAAAATATGTAGAAGATTACGTATCGGCCTAAACCGATGAAGAATTTTATTTTTTTATATATTTTTTGGGGATATTTATTATAGCAAAAAGTAAAAAATATTGAATTTTTTTCAAAATTGTCGCTCTATTTTTGTTTATAGCGCAAAAAATAAAAACCTCAGAGGTGATCAAATACCACCAAAAGAAAGCTCTATTTGTGGGAAAAAAAGGGCGTCAGTTTTGTTTGGGAGCCGCGTCACATGACCGCGTAATTGTCAGTTTAAAGCTACGCAGTGCACTTTTGACTATACATTTTTTAAAGTAAAGTAAAAAAAATAAACTGGACCATGCATTCGGAATATTCACAAAATGTTAACCACAACTTCCTTGAATCTTTCATTTTCTTTTAACGTTCTACCTGCTAGCGTGATACAAAATGAAGTCTGTAAAATATCACATCATTCATTTGGTGTTGCTGTCTTAGAACATGTCCTTTTGCTGCATCTTCTCCTTCCGTGGTGTTCTCATTGAAATGCTGGACATCTCGCTGGATGATAAAAGTGACAGATGTCCTGATTGAATCTTAGAGCTGATATTATTTTCTATCTGTTAATCCAGTGATTCTTTCAGAACACAAAAGATGTGTGCTTTAGCTAAAGAAACTTGCCTAAGGATGATCGATTTATACCTTTGAAATACATTTGAACAAAATGCACTTAGATCAGCCCATTAAATAAACCAGCCTAAATTCTATACCAGTTACATCTCCGAATAGCTTGGAATTAGTGCTCGCTACAATGAGGCATACAGTGACAGCCAAGCGTGATTGACCTTTCCAAGATGGAATTGAATACATATTTCACCCTAATTCAAAGTTTCAATCAAAGTAAAGAGCTTGTTGTAAATAAATGAAACTTGTGCTACATTACTATCATTGTACTCATCTTCAGACAGTTCCAGTAAATTGTGGAGCAATATGCACTGTTTAAGAACAGCCAATGTGAATTTCACTAAATGTATTATAAGAGACTCATTGCTTGGCTTTAATATCAAGCTAAGGAATCTAGACATGCTGGATACTAAACAGTTCCATACATTAGAAAATAATAAAAGATTATAGGTTGACGATTATCTCAATAAGAGCTGGTGTCTAATAGGAAAAAATAGGATTTTTTACTCACCGTAAAATCCTTTTCTCTGAGTCCATGGACCGACACAGCTTCTCTATTGACAAAGTGGGTATTATCCGTTAATTAGGAGTGACTAGGCAGAAAAACTTGTAAAAAGTGTTGCATCACACCTTCTACAGTACCGCCCAGGGGGCGGACCCTCTGGGTATACCCTCTCAGTCTGCACATCGCAGATCAGTTCGTCAAAAAGCAGTACAAACTTAAAAGGAGGGGTGGGTGCTGTGTCGGTCCATGGACTCAGAGAAAAGGATTTTACGGTGAGTAAAAAATCCTATTTACTCTTTCGTCCATGGACCGACACAGCTTCTCTATTGACAAAGTGGGACGTCCCAAAGCAGTGTCAGAGAAAAAACGAGGGGTGGTAACAGCATAAAAACAAACTTCACCCCAAAACACAAAACAGCACTCCTCCAACGGAGGAGTTGCAACTCTAAACAGCCGCCTGCAAAACCTTGCGGCCGAAAGAGGCATCCGAAGATGCACCTACATCAACTTTGTAGAATTTTGTGAAAGTGTGAGCGGACGACCAAGTCGCCGCTTTACATAGTTGGGAAACAGACGCTTGATGTCGGAAAGCCCAAGAGGCACCTATTGCCCTGGTCGAATGCGCCGTGACAGGAAAGGGGGGCGCCTGACCCTTTAAGGCGTAAGCCTGGATTACTATCTGTCGGATCCACCTAGAGATGGTGGCTGATGAGACTGTTTGGCCCTTCTTGGGACCAGCCACCGAAACAAACAGTGAGTCTGACTTCCGGAACAGGGAAGTAGCAGATATGTATACTCTCAAAGCTCGGACAACGTCCAAGGAATGCAACGCCGACTCCTTAGGATTCGACGGCTGAGGACACAAGGATGGAAGTACAATGTCTTCGTTGAGATGAAAAGCCGAAACGACTTTCGGAAGAAAGGAAGGCTGCGGCCGCAGCACCACCTTATCCTTGTGGAAAATCAAATAGGGAGCCTTGCAGGACAGGGCTGCCAGCTCAGAGACTCGTCTAACTGATGTAACAGCCACCAAAAAGACCACCTTCTGAGAAAGTGTCAACAGGGGAATATCTCTAATATTCTCAAACGGTGCCTTCTGAAGCACCGAGAGGACCAGGTTCAAGTCCCACGGAGGTGACGGGGGCCGGACCGGAGGGGCCACATGTCGAACCCCCTGCACAAATGTACTCACGAGAGAGTGAGTCGCCAGGGGTCGCTGAAAAAAGACAGCCAGGGCAGATATCTGTCCCTTAATCGTACTTAGGGCAAGCCTTTGGTCTACCCCATGCTGTAAAAACAGCAGGATTCTGGAAACCAAATAGGTACGTGGATGCCATTTCATTTCCTCACACATGGAGATGTAGGCCCTCCAAGTGCGGTGATAGACCTTCCTAGAGGACGGTTTCCGAGCACTTCTCATAGTAGAGATTACTGAGTCTGACAGGCCCCGATCTCTCAGTACCTGGTTCTCAACAGCCATGCCGTTAAAGCCAATGACTGTAAAGCAGGATGGAATATGGGACCTTGCGATAGCAGGTCCTTCCGTAGTGGTAGGCGCCAGGGGACGTCTGCTACCAGACGTACTAGATCGGCGTACCAAGGACGCTGAGGCCAATCTGGAGCAATTAGGATCATTGGAATTCCCTCTGCCTCCACTCTGCGGAGCAGAAGAGGAAGAAACCTTAAGGGAGGGAAGGCATAGATTAGCCGATACTGACCCCACGATGCTACCAACGCGTCCGTTGTGTCTGCCCATGGGTCTCTTGACCGGGCCACAAACCTCAATACCTTCCGATTGAGTCGGGAAGCCAGAAGATCTACGTCTGGTGTGCCCCATCTTTGGCAGAGGAGTTGGAACACCTCTGGGTGTAAGGACCATTCTCCCTGGTCCAGCATCTGGCGGCTCAGGTAGTCCGCCTGCCAGTTTTCCACACCCGGAATGTACACGGCCGACAGTGCCGGTACGCTCCTCTCTGCCCACTTCAGGATGCGAGCGATCTCCGATGCTGCAGCTGAGCTTCTTGTTCCTCCTTGATGATTGACATATGCCACTGCTGTGGCGTTGTCTGACTGGATCCTGACTGGACGCCCTTGCAGTCTCTGAGACCATTTGAAGAGGCACAGCTTGATCGCCCGGATCTCCAGGACATTGATCGGCAGGAGGGCTTCCTCTGGGGTCCAGCGACCTTGCGCCGACTGGACACCCCAGACTCCCCCCAACCTGTAAGGCTGGCGTCCGTCGTGATCACTATCCAGTAAACCGGAAGAAATGACTTCCCGGCCATTAGAGCCGGTGCTGTCAGCCACCATACCAGGGATCTCCTGACTAGGTGGCTCACTCGGATTTGATAATCCAGAGATGAAGGGCATCTGTTCCATCTGGACAGAACTTCCTTCTGTAACACTCGAGTGTGGTATTGAGCATATGGGACCGCCTCGAAGGAGGCTACCATGAGGCCCAACACTCGCATGCAAAAACGGAGTGACGACCAATTCCTGGAAGTCAGCTGCCGTACTGCAGCCCGGAGGGTCTGCAACTTCTCCACCGGGAGGAATACCTTTGCCTCTGAGGAATCCAGAATCAACCCCAGGTACACTAGGCGTTGAGTGGGCACCAATACTGACTTTTGCGTGTTTAGTATCCAACCACAGTCTCGAAGAGTCTGACAGGTAATGGACACGCTTACCTCTAATTCTGAGCTTGAAGGGGCCTTCAGCAGAAGGTCGTCCAAGTAACCTGTGATAGCGATACCCCGCTGTCTTAGAAGTGCCAGAATCGGAGCGAGCACCTTGGTGAACGTCTTGGGTGCTGAGGCAAGGCCAAACGGGAGGGCCACAAACTGGTAGTGGTTCTTCCCGATAGCAAATCACAGAAACCTCTGGTGTCTGGAGTATATGGGGACATGCAGGTATGCGTCCTTGATGTCCAAGGAGGCCAGAAAGTCCCCCGGATGGAGAGCCGTGACTACGGATCGAACCGACTCCATCCGAAATCTTTGTACCTTCACAAAGCAATTGAGGGCTCTGAGATCCAAGATTGGACGAACCCCCTCCTTCTTTGGCACAATGAACAGATTTGAGTAAAAACCCTGACCCCGTTCCTGTTCTGGAACTGGAATAACTACCCCGCGTTCCAGTAGACCCTGGACCGCCCCATACAGGGCCTCCCGACGGGTCGGTAGTAGCTGGAGATTGGAGGTGATGAATCTGTCTGGTGGACAAGAGAGAAATTCTATCTTGTAGCCTGAGGAGATTACTTCGCAAACCCACCTGTCGGAGACTAGAGCAGTCCACTGAGTCGCGAATTTGCGAAGACGTCCCCCCACCCGAGAGCTGGGTGGGGGCGGACCTTCATGTGGACGCAGATTTGTCCGCAGGCTTGTTGGGTCTGCGGGACCAAGGACGCTTTTGTCCTTGGGCAGGCGCTTTATCGGCCTGGGGTCTTTTCCCTGTCGCCTTAAGGGGGCGAAAAAACCGCTTACGTGCAGTAAAGGAGGGCCCTTGCCCTTGGCGTGGTCCCTTACCCTTGCTAGTTTGGGGAAGCAAAGTGCTTTTACCTCCTGTGGCATCCTTGATGATGTCATCCAGAGAAGCCCCAAAAAGTCTGTCGCCCTTAAAAGGCATATCCAATAGGGCTTTCTTGGAAGTCTGGTCCGCAGACCAGCCCTTTAGCCAGATCAGGCGGCGTATTGCTACTGCATAAACCGAAGCTCTTGACAGCAGGGGAATAGTATCCATGTCTGACTCGCAGACAAACTTAAGGCCCTGGACCAACTGGTCGGCCAAAGTTATCTCATTAGGAGGAGCATCTCGCTCCTTTAACCCCTGGAGTAGCAATTTTGCCCATTCAGTAAGTGTCTGAGACACTAGGGCCCCCGCCAATGCCGGGCGTACTGCCGAGCCTACCACTGAGTATAGGTAGCGAGCGAGTGCTTCAGCCTTCTTATCCACAGGGTCCTTGAAAACAGGAGCCCCTTCTACTGGAATAGTGGTGGCTCTATTAAGTCTGGACACCGAAGGGTCCACTATAGGGGGAGAGGTCCATATCTTCAGAAAACTCTCCTCAAAGGGGTACCGTACTGCAAACCTCTTTGGGGCTGTAAAGACCCTCAGTGGGTTCTCCCATTCCTTGTATAAGAGTTTGTCAAAATAAGACACACAAGGGAACACCTTAGCAGTGCGGGCAGGTTTACGAAACCCAAAGGGGACTGGAGTATCTGCTACTTCTTCAGTCCTTTCCAACTTTAGTGTATCCCGCACTGCAGTAATAAGGTCAGATACCAAAGCCGTTTCACTTACTGACCTGGACTTGGAGTCCTCCTCACTGTCCGATCGGTCACGGTCTGCAGTCTCTGATGCATCAGAATCTGGGCCATAAGCCGTAGCTGGACCTGGTTCTGCATCAGAAATATCCCCAGAAGATTGCAGGGGACGGGGGCGTTTATTACCCCCTGTATTCCCGTGTGCTGCTTCCACCCTGGCAGCAAACGCCTCTAGGATTGCCGACATAGCGTCTATAGACACCTCAGGGACACCAGCTGCTAAATCTGGCGTTTCAGGGGAGAAGACCTCTGGCTCAGATGCCATGCTGACCACACGCTGACACTCACAGGGCTCCAGGCAAGATATCAATAGGCCACCCTCCTGTGCTTCAGAGATGCTGGGTTACCCAGAGGACTCACCACCCTGGATAGGTACTGCTATGCTGCGCCTGTGATGCTGTCCCCTTGCTGCTGTGTCAGTCTGCTTCTTTTATCAGCACTTCCTGTGTGAATTTTCGCGCCAGTGTAATGCACCCTAGAGGCCGGAGGCTCTCGCAAAATGGTTGCCAAAAACGTCTGTATGGAAGATAATGTGGGCTCTAAGAAAATGGCCGCCGACAGAAGATAGAGGTCAGGCAGCCATAGCCCACAAAAAGATGGCCGCCGAACGGCAATATCTGCATACAGGGTGGACAAACATGGCCGCCGATCACCTGATAGGGGCCAGTGGGTGTGGCCGAACCACAGGAAGATGGCCGCCAGGCAGTTACAAGAGGCCAAACTTGGCATGGACCACCTCAAAATGGCCGCCGACAGCATCGAGACACAGAAACACAGGTAAGCAAAAAATGACATTTCTTTTAAATGTTAGTTACAGCCAGCCCCGCTCCAGTGGGACCCCCTAGGTGACCCCCAGCACCCAGCAACCTTTAGCTAGAAGCCCAGGGAGGAGGGAAAGGCAGGGAGAGAGGGAAGAAAGGGGCCACAACCACTTACTTGATCTCTCCAGGAATGTCCAGCTAAATCACCCAGCCGAGGCAGGGGAGTTTTACTTACCTATCCTGCATGTATTCTGCTGGAAGACATTCCAAACAGATCATCGTCCGCGCACGGAAGGTGACTGTTGGCCAGGCATGCTGTGATTGGACCCAGAAGGGACGATCATATGTATGCCCTGGAGCATGACGCTCACCGGACAGGCTGCTGCGACTCGGCCGTAAGGTCAGCCGAAGCTGAGCGGTCCGATGCAAGCCTTGGACCGTAAGCTCACCGGCCAGGCTGCTGCGACTCGGCCGTAAGGTCAGCCGAAGCTGAGCGGTCCGATGCAGGCCCCGGAGCGTAGGCTCACCAGCCACCCGTGGAGCGACGGGCATGTCGTGGAAAACCCAGCGCGTAGCTAGGGTCGGCACACGCTCGATGGCCGAAACTGGGGAGACTACAAGGATCGAGGATCCAGCCTGTCACCCAGTCGGCAGTTGATCGAAGATCGCAGGAAACAACAAATGTAGCAAAAAAAATAAAAATAAAAAATATATATATATATCTTTTTTCCCCGGACCAATGGGCCCGAAGGGAGCCATGTCCTACTCCTTGCTAGACAGAAAAAAACTGATCTGCGATGTGCAGACTGAGAGGGTATACCCAGAGGGTCCGCCCCCTGGGCGGTACTGTAGAAGGTGTGATGCAACACTTTTTACAAGTTTTTCTGCCTAGTCACTCCTAATTAACGGATAATACCCACTTTGTCAATAGAGAAGCTGTGTCGGTCCATGGACGAAAGAGTAACAGGGTATTGTTTCAAAATATGGTGTTGAATATTTTTACTTCTACTTTATTAGCTATAGGTACATACTTCTATGCACACATATTTTATGTAGTTATATTTAATCTGAAGGCATTTAAGCCTTGAGATTCCAGCTAAATGTGCTTTGGCTTTTAATGGACCAGTGAGGCTATGCATTAGGCCATCCATCTTTAGGTGTCCATCCATATTTGCTGTGCCCTAAAATCCATCTATGATAGTATCTTCCAGGCTCTGTTTATTTGTAGGCAGGGGTAGGGCCGGGAAGTGGCTGGTGCTTCACTGGATGGGGCGCAGATCATATGGGGGCTTATTCTGCCTCCGCATTCATTGCCTGTGCTGGCTACTGTGCGATGCAGGGCCCTTCTGGCAAAGTGACGGCTCAGTCCTGCAGATTACACTGAGAGAGTGTGGCTCACTCTGTGTAATTAGAGCAGCTCCCCTGCTCTGTATTGGAAGCCCTGTGTGCTATAACATTGACATTTAACACTCACGTCTTTTGACAAATTTGTCCCCAGATGTCCGGTCTAATATAAAAAATAAACGTATAAAATTCCTTCCTGGCCGTTGTCATATTGCTTGTGGGCATGTGAAGCCCACAAGCATATAATTCTGGGATACGGTGCAGCTGAGCGACCAGTATGCACCGCTCATTCTCGCGCATGCGCATTCTGACATTATCGCAGCACCGTCAACTTCGGCAACGAAGGTAATCTTTTTTTTAATGGCGCCGAAACCGACCGTTTCTCACATCACTTCCAGTTTTGAAGTAATGTGATTCTAGCCCTCAGCGATGCCCACTGACTCCTGGGAAATGATGACACACATCTCTCAGGTGCAGTATCGAGAAGAGGCGCAGAGGGAAGTGACGTAAGGAGCCGCGGTGAGGAAGGGGAAGATTTCAAGGGACCACATAGGAACAGGCATGAAAAGGTAAGTTTAAAAAAAAAAAATCTCCAAATGTTTTTTATTGTATTATTTCCTGCACAGTAATGTATTTTTTTATGGGTGAAACTCTGCTTTAAGTCATGATATTGCTAGCTACAGGTTTATGCTGACTATATTGTAACCCCTTTGTATTGGATATGGATTGGTTTGGTGTTTTTTTTTTGGAATCCACCTGCTTGCTTGCATATGTTGGAGATACAACAAACTTTCAGCTTAGCTTACTGTATTTGACTGCAGTTTAGAAAAAGGACACAAGATGTCGCTAATGCTCAGTGATATGCTATGCTATGATGTGTTGTATTTCCTGTATACTGTGATGTACTTGTTGGTTTCTTTTTCCTGTCTGTGATTCTTCTTACAATGTGAAGTGACATCTTTGCTAGTGTGGTTATGTTCCAATAAAGAAGCCAGTTCCTGTTACTACACAATGTCTGATCTGAACTGACTCCACTGCACCTATCAATCGTACTTTGCAACAGGTTATGGGCCCACTATCCGGATAAAGACTTATGACCAGGTGCGGCCCAGGCAGAACAAAGCCTCGAACGGAAGACAGTGTGGCTGATGCAGAGATCGACATAAGGAAGCTTTCCAGCGACATCTCCTATAGACAAGTAAGACTGTTTATATATAAAGTAGGGATAAAATGGCCAGAAACTCTGAGCTTAAACTCTCAGTGGCCAAGCTGAACAATGACAATTATCAGCTATGGAAGTTTAAAGTGGAAATGCTATTATCCAAAGATGACTTGTGCGAGGTTACCACTACAGAGAGGCCACAGGATAATAATCAGGACTGGGACAAGAAAAACAGACAGGCACGGGCCACCATAAGCCTACTAGTGGAGGATGATCAGCTCATTCATATACGCAATGAGGACACAGCGAAAGGCATGTGGGATGTACTGAAAAGACTGCATGAAAGATCCAGTTTAAACAGCAAGCTCTTTCAGCTGCGGAAACTTTACAAAATGAGACTTGGCAGGGAAGAGGACATGCAGGAGCATATAAACGCAATGCTGGAAGTGATTGCGCAACTCAGATCGATCGGGTAGAATATAACAGACAGTCACATTGCAGCCATGTTGTTATGCAGTTTGCCCGATACATATACTGCACTAATCAATGCACTGGAGACACGACCTGAGACAGATCTGACGCTAGCATTTGTAAAAACCAGGCTCATAGATGAGCATTAGAGAAGAAAGGAATTAGTGCATGACTCCACAGAAACCGACACCAGCACCGCTCTTAAAGCTACAGACGCAAGATTACACAGGAAAGAGACCAGAGTGTGTTTCAGATGCCACAAACAGGGACACATAAAGAAAGACTGTACTATATGGAAAGTAGAGCAAATGAGACAGCGTCCCTCTTATACTAAACAAAAAGTCAAAACCACAATCAATGAACCAAGGGAAGGTAACTGGAATGCCACATTTAAAGCGACAGGCAACAATAAATGCCAAGGCTGGTGCATCGATTCGGGGGCAACCAGTCACATGACGAGTGATAGAAGTTTCTTCACGGAACTTGATCTGAGCAACAAAGAAACTATTTATCTTGCAGATGGAAGCAAAATACATGCAGAAGGATATGGGCATGGAACCCTTGTATGCCCTGATGATGCGGGACACAATTTAGCCATACCAGTGAAAGATGTGCTTTATGTTCCTAATCTAGAAGAAGGACTCTTATCTGTGAAGCGTCTAACAGCCAGAGGACTCACTGTAAAATTCCAAGGTGACAAGTGTTCCATTCTAAATGGCAAACAGACAATAGCAAGTGCCAAGCTGGATGATCATCTATATCACCTCGCCACAGTGAAGAAAAAGGTGAGACTATGCACACACAAGCACAATGACTGTATACATATATGGCACAGACGTCTAGGTCAGACACCCAGAATGCATACAGGAACTACAGAGGAGGAAGCTGACAAGGGATCTGATAGTATCCCCTTGTCCAATTACCGTTAAGTGTGAATGTTGCATTAAATCCAAAGCTACAAGAACAACACTTCCCAAAGTCAGTCAGAAGAGAGCTTCAAGACCACTTGACTTAGTTCACAGTGACGTGTGTGGTCCCCTAAACCCACCAACACCTGGAGGCAACAGGTACATAGTGACTTTCATAGACGACTATTCAAGATACACAGTCACCTACCTAATGCAACACAAGAGTGAAGTTTTTGACAAATTAAAAGACTATATAATAAAGACAAGTAACAAGTTTCAGAGGAAGCCTCTCATACTTCGGAGCGATAATGGAGGTGAATTCACAGGAGGTAAGATACAAGAGTACCTAAAACAGAATGGGATAGAACATCAAAAGACAGTCCCGTATACACCAGAACAAAATGGAGTAGCTGAAAGAAAGAATAGAACTCTGACTGAAATGATCAGATGTATGCTGACAGACTCTGGACTACCACAAAAATACTGGGGTGAGGCAGCTATGACAGCTACATATTTGCAGAACAGACTTTTTTCCAGAACAGTGGAGAAAACCCCATATGAACTATGGCACAATGAAAAGCCAAGTGTAAAACACCTAAGAGTTTTTGAATGCAAAGCATTCATCTACATACCTGAAGAAAAACGCACTAAACTCCAAAACAGAGCGTTTGAAGGTATCTTTGTTGGATACAGTGACAATGTCAATGGTTACAGAATCCTAAATCCCAAAACAGACAAGGTTACCATTAGCAACAGCATAACTTTTGTTGAAGATTTAAGAGACAATGTAATGACAACAGTAGAAGCAAGAATAGAAGAGAAAACTGACATTGACCAGCCCATCTCTGTAACTTCCAAACAAACAGTTGAAGTGAGTGTAGACTCAACCAGTACTGAAGAGCAGACACAAGAAGGCTCAGACACAAAAACGAGACGTTCAACAAGAGAAAACAAAGGTAAACCACCTATACGTCTTTCATACAAAGCAAGTACTGCCAGTATCAACGAACCTGCAAACTGGGAAGACATATCTCAACTTTCAGAACAAGAAGCAACTAAATGGATAAAGGCTGCTGAGGAAGAGATAAAATCCATGCATGACACTAAAACATGGACACTTACAGAACTACCACCCGGAAGAAAACCATAGGCTGTAAATGGACTTTTAAAGTGAAATACAATGCAGATGGCACAGTTGAACGGTACAAAGCAAGACTAGTAGCCAAGGGCTATTCTCAAAAATACGGAGAGAACTATGATGAAACGTTTGCACCAGTAGTCAAGCACACTACAATACGGACTTTACTGACAGTAGCCGTCACAAGGAAAATGCAAGTGAAACATTTTGATGTGAAAAACGCATTTCTACATGGCGATTTAACGGAAGAAATTTACATGGAACAACCGCCAGGATTCAAAGATGAACAAAGGTCAGACCTAGTGTGCAAACTTCACAGGTGTATATATGGTCTAAAGCAAGCAGCCAGAGCGTGGAATATAAAAATAAATGAAGTGCTTACACATCAAAACTTTCAAAGGAGTAAAGCAGACCCCTGCTTATACACAAAAAAATTGGCAAACAGATGGGTCTATATGCTTATCTATGTGGATGATATCCTGATTTGCTTTGAGCAAGAAGGGGATGAAGCAGAAATACTGGAAAAACTAAATCAGCACTTTGACACCAAAGATCTTGGCAACATAAAGAATTACCTTGGCATCCAGATCGAGAGAGAGGAAGATGGCAGCTTTCTTCTGAACCAAAGACACAAAATACAAGAAATAATTGAAACATTTGGAATGGAAGACGCCAAACCAGTAAAATTTCCCATGGAAACCAACTACCTAAAGGAGATGAATTGTCAAGATAACCCATTACCTACTAATACTCAATACAGGAAAGCAATAGGGAAATTGCTGTACCTTACCACTGCTACAAGGCCGGACATTGCAGCAACTGTCGGAATCCTATGCAGAAAGGTTTCGATGCCAAGTCAAAAGGACTGGAATGCTGTAAAACGAATCATTCGCTATCTTAAAGGGACTTCACACTACAAGCTAAAGTTACCACCAAGTGATGAAAGCACCTTAACAGGATATGTGGATGCTGACTGGGCAGGAGACACCAGTGACAGAAAATCTACCAGTGGCCACTTATTTTTTCTGTCAGGAGGTGCCATCAGTTGGACTAGTAAAAAGCAACTGTCTGTTTCACTGTCGCCTACTGAAGCAGAATACGTTGCTGCAGCGCAGGCAAGCCAAGAAGTTATATGGCTAAGACAGCTATTAACAGACTTAGGTCAACCACAGTTGGGACCAACTGAAATCTATGAGGACAATCAAGGATGCATTGTACTTGCACACATGGAAGGAGTTAATTCAAGAACCAAGCACATTGATGTGAAGTTCCACTTTCTTAGGGATCTTCAAGAGCAAGGTCTTCTTGATTTACTTTATTGCCCAACCGAGGATATGACAGCAGATATCCTTACAAAGCCCCTGACTGCTGAAAGACATTCAAGGCTTACAAAGAAGATGGGTTTAACAGACTAAGCCTTAGTTGTTGAGAAGGGGTGTTGGAGATACAACAAACTTTCAGCTTAGCTTACTGTATTTGACTGCAGTTTAGAAAAAGGACACAAGATGTCGCTAATGCTCAGTGATATGCTATGTATTTCTCTATGATGTGTTGTATTTCCTGTATACTGTGATGTACTTGTTGGTTTCTTTTTCCTGTCTGTGATTCTTCTTACAATGTGAAGTGACATCTTTGCTAGTGTGGTTATGTTCCAATAAAGAAGCCAGTTCCTGTTACTACACAATGTCTGATCTGAACTGACTCCGCTGCACCTATCAATCGTACTTTGTAACAGCATAGATGTTTTTATCTCCAGTTGTGTCTTCCCCATATTGGCACTATAGGGTTGGTTTACTAAACCTGGAGAGTGCAAAATCTGGTGCAGCTGTGCATGGTAGCCAATCTAACTTCAGCTTGTTCAATTAAGTTTTGGCAAAAAAAAAAAAGGAAGCTGATTGATTTCTGTGCAGAGCCGTGCCGCATTTTGCACTTTCCAATTTTAGTAAATCAACCCCTATATATGCACACTCTCAAGGGTAGCTATTTTACCCTCTCAAACATCACAAAAGTTTGGACCCATATTTCGAACCCTATTAACCGCTTGCTGACCAGCTGCCGTCATTATACTGCGGCAGGTCGGCACGTTTCCACGAGCTGTCGTAGCTCTACGTCAGCCATTTAGGCAGGGATAGAAGGTGCACGCGCTGCTGCACTGCGGAGGAACCGATGCGATTGCAGGCACAAGAGCTAGAACAGGGATGTGTGTGTGTCGGGAAAACTGCGATGGAGCATACACACGACTGGGATTCCCGGCCAAAAGTACTCATGGCAGTTTTCCTGCCGGGAAAATCGGTCATGTGTACGAGGCATTAGGGTCTGGTATGAATTTTGGGAGGACCCCACACTGTTTTTTTTTTACATTTTGGCGTGAGGTTCCCCTTAAAATCTATACCAGAACCTATGAGCCTGGTATGAATCGGGGGGGACCCCTATGCCGTTTTTTTAAACATTTTTCTATTTATGGCAACAGGTTTTTTTTTTTCATTAAGCTGTCTGCAAAGCTTTGTCCAATCAGGGCTTAGAATTCACTGTTCAGCACGCATTGCATTGTGGGGCGTTTGGCGGGCAAACATCCCACTGAGCTCTCTGAAAATTTCGAACGATTGCTCGGCTTGAACTGTGTGCACCACTTTATCTGCAAGATAGAATAGGGACTGGCCAGATTTACTTTTTCCCTGCAAAGGAACATACAATTAAAGGGAGTTAATATATCACTGGGACAGTGTGCATGTTCTCATTTTGGGATCACACTTGTTACCAACATACTGAATGAGGGCAATTTATTTTATTCTTTTAAAGATAGTCCCATGCTCCCAATTATTGGAAGCTCAGTTGATTCTGCTACTAAATGGTAGACTAAGGAGTACATAGATACAGTATGTTGGCTATTATTTCAAATAAGGGAGCATAGGATCATTTAACCAAGACTACATGAGTGGTAAAAGATGAAAGACAAGATTGTAGCTTAATAATACTTCACTGAGGTTAATAAAATGTTAAAGCATTTGAAGAGATACAATGGGGTTGGTTTACTAAAGGCAAATCCACTTTGCACTTCCAGTGCACTGCACATGCACTTGAAAGTGTACTGCAAATGCAATTGGAAGTGCAGTCGCTGTAGATCTGAGGGGGACATCCAAGGGGATTAAAAAACAGCATTTTAGCTTTCACATGATTGGATTATAAAATCAGCAGAGCTTCCCCTCATTTCAGATCTTTGCCACTTTACAGGCAGACTAAGGGGAACCCCCCCCCCCCCCCCGGGCACTATTTTTAAATAATTTTTTGTTTCTATTGTTTCACTTTAAGCATCATTAAAATCAATGCTCTTTTAAAAATTACATTTAAAGAAAATTGTTTGGGCATTGATACATGTCTCCCAGGGCAATACCCGGGCCCCCATATCCCTTTTTGGGGCCAATAACTTGCATATAAGCCTTCAAAATGGGGACTTTTGATTTGTTTAAGTGTGGGTCCTTTAGACTTTAACAGGGTTCATGTCCAAACTTTTTCCATGTTCGGGCGTTCTGGTGCAAACCGAACCGGGCGGTGTTCGGCCCATCACTACTGGTGAGATGCACTTCCTGTCCCTTTTTTGTTATTTACCCCCATATATAACTCTACTCATTAGGTGCAAGTGTGTTTTTCAGAAAATTAAAATAAAAGGCATTAACCACTTAAGGACCGCAGAATGACACAGGGAACGACCATCAGTAATGTCACACGCCAAGCTACGCCCCCCTACAGTAAGAAACACACATTAGGTCACGATTAACCCCTTCAGCGCCCCCGACAGGTTAACCCCTTCACTGCCAGTGTAATTTTCACAGTAATCAGTGCATTTTTATAGCACTGATCGCTGTAAAAATGACAATGGTCCCAAAATAGTGTCAAAAGTGTCCGATGTGTCTGCCATAATGTTGCAGTCATGATAAAAATCGCTGATCGCCGCCATTACTAGTAAAAAATAATAATAATAAATATGCCATAACACTATCCCCTATTTTGTAGACGCTATAACTTTTGCACAAACCAATCAAACGCTTATTGCAATTTTTTTTACTAAAAATATGTACAAGAATACGTATTGGCCTAAACTGAGGAAAAAAACTTTTTTTATATATTTTTTGGGGATATTTATTATAGCAAAATGTAAAAAATATTGCATTTTTTTCAAAATTGACGCTCTATTTTTGTTTATAGTGCAAAAAATAAAAACCGCAGAGGTGATCAAATACCACCAAAAGAAAGCTCTATTTGTGAGAAAAAAAGGATGCTAATTTTGTTTGGGAGCCACGTCGCATGACTGCGAAATTGTCAGTTAAAGTGACGCAGTGCCGAATCGCAAAAAGGGGCCTGGTCCTTTAGCTGCAAAATGGTACGGGGCTGAAGTGGTTAAAGGAGACCTCCAACAACTAACTTTATTCCTGTGCATGCATTGTTGCTAACATTTTTAGAGAATTCTACATTTTTCAGATCCATAATATTTGTTATATACTTGTTATCCAAGTTTGTAATACCTGAATACTGCCCTATGGACTTTCTAGTTGAGAAAGAGAGAATTGCTGAAAGGCCCAACAATGAGATTCGAGCTTGCCTCATTATTACTATTATATTTGATAAACAGGGTAGTGTAAGATCAGATGTGTGAAATGATAAGCAAGCACGGCACAGTTAGAACAACTAGGAATAGGTAAGGTTTAGTAGACAGACGTTAGAGTGATGTGACATCTTGCTGGTTAGACGCAAGGAAATTAAAGCTGTTGAACAAGCCTGTCTTAATGAATGGAATGGTTCGTACGTGCTGTAACAGGAGAGTAAATAACAGTGTGCGGCTAAACTGTATGGTTTCCATAATGAGGATGAGATCGGGCGCTAGCATGATTCATTATTTTGCTAAGGGCAAAAAAACAACTGCCAAAAATAATTGCAAATCACCATGAATCCCACCCTATGGTGTAAGGATAGATATAGCTAGTATATCACTTCTTTAGGGTCCAGCAATATAAACAGCCTATTACTTATTCTCTTTGAAAAAAACACAGACTATGTCAACTGAAACAATTATGGAACTTTTTTTTGTCCTGCGTTTTATATATTTTTTTTTTTGGTGTTAAGCAAGTGAAGTAAGAATAAAGTCTGTGATACCTCATACATTAAATGGAATATATGGTATCTTAACTGACTTCAGGATTTGTGTGTTTGTATTTCTAACATGCCCAGTCCCCTACCCCTTTCCACTTCACTACAATTTTATTTAGATTTTAGATTCCATTCTTCCTTGTTCTTTACTCCCTTCAGTAAGCAAGGGTTGGTGGAAGGAGAATGGCAACATTACGCTACATTGATATGTCCCTGCTTGGCACTTCTAAGGGTGAAAAGGGCAGAGCTTACGAGCATTGCTGGACTCATGTATACTTTAAAGCCCTGGCATTAGGGTTGCCAACTTTTCTGCAAGCCCAAGCCAACACTTTAGCGGCACAGGGCAATAAACACTATAGGATTAGACCTGGGATATTGGGTGCCCTGAGGAGAGTAGTAATGCGGCGAACAGTGGGTGTGGCCAAATTGCTCTTGCTGACATCATCGCCCAACTCTTCAGTGATGCCAAACCTGCCCCCAGACAGCTGCCTGGAGATCCCTGAAGGCAACAGATTTGTGTGTGACTATCTCTTTTGCTTGGGGAGCCACAGCCCAGTCTGAATAATGCGTCCAGGTTTCAGGCAGACTGAATCCTGGACACACGAATCAAAACCCGGACTGGACAGGTGGCAACCCTACCTGGCATTGCTCATACACAAATGCTGACTCTGCAGTACACTTCTGGTAGTGTTGAGAACTAAACAGACTGGGGTTTATTTACTAAAACTGGAGAGTGCAAAATCAGGCTAATTTCTGCATAGAAACCAATCAGCTTCTAACCTCAGCTTGTTCAATTAAGCTTTGGCAATAAAACCTAGAAGATGATTGGTTTGTATGCAGAAGTGAGCCTGATTTTGCACTCTCCAGCTTTAATAAATAAACCCTGGTGTGTCTATGACAGTCAGGCATCTAATAAGTTGACTGGACTGTGATGATCATTAGGGGGCCTATAGAAAGAGCAAGTGCAATGGAAACAAGTCACATTATAGTGGTTCTAAACTGTAAAGGTTTTTTCCAGCTTGTCCACTTGACCTTACCCCCTTTATGACCAGGCCATTTTTTGCAATATGGCACTGCGTTACTTTAACTGACAATTGTGCGGTCGTGCAACACTGTACCAAATAAAATTTTTGTCCTTTTTTTCCCACAAATAGAGCTTTCTTTTGGTGGTATATGATCACCACTGCGGTTTTTAATTTTTGTCCTAAAAAACAATTAAAATATATATATATATATATATATATATATATATATATATATATATATATATATATATTTTACTTTCTGCTATAAAACATACCCCCCAAAGAAATGTAAAAAATCAGGGGGAGTAGCCGGTGCACACTCAGTTTGGACGTCTGAGAGCGGAGCTACGAATTAGGCCAACATTAACCACTTGCCAACCGGGTCATAGTCGAATGATGGCTACAGCACGGATGGATAAGTCTGGGAGGGAGTACAATGACAAACACCCAGAATCACTCTCCCCGTGCACCCCCTGGGGCGTGCACATAGGAGGGTTCTCGGGACCCAGCACGTGACGGATCGGGGTAAAGGGCCAATCCCAGTGGCCCCTTACAATGGGATCGCTCCGTCCAATGACGGAGCAATCACTGTCAACAAACTGACGCCATGTCCGGTTCTCTCCTCTCTTCACACCGATCGTGTGAGGAGTGGAGGAAGAAGCTGCAGCGTGAAGCTGCTTGATTTGTTTTGTATATATTCCAAGTGCCCAGCAGTGCCCAAGGAGTGTACACCTGTGCCCCATCAGTGTACATCTGTGCCACATCATTAGTCAGCAGTGCCACATATGTGCCCCAGAATTGCCACATCAATACCCAGCAGTGCCAAATCTGTCCCCACCAGTGCTCTATAGTGCCCTGTTGTGATTGCCGCCGGCGACGCGCGATCGCGTGCACGGGCACCAGCATGGGGATTTGTGTGGGTAAACACACAAATCCCTGTGCTGTCAGAGGAGAGAAGACATGTCGTTTGTTACTAGTAAGTAGGAACAGCGATATGTCTCCTACTCAGTCCTATACCCATACAGTTAGAACACACTGAGGGAACACACAAATAACCCCATGATCGCCCCTACCAGTGACATTTACACAGTAATCAGTGCATTTTATAGCACTGATCGCTGTATAAATGTCAATGGTCCAAAAATCTGTCAAAAGTGTCCGATCTGTCCGTCGCAATGTATCAATGCCGCTAAAAATCGCGGATCACCGCCATTACTAGTAAAAAAAATGCTATAAAAATTACTAATAAATGTTTCCCATAGTTTGTAGACGCTATAACTTTTGCGCAAACCGATCAATATACACTTATTGCAATTTTTTTTTTACCAAAAGTGTGTAGAAGAATATATATTGGCCTAAACTGATGAAGAAATTAGTTTTTTTTTTTAAAAACATTTTTGGGGATATTTATTATAGCAACAAGTAAAAAATATATATATTTTTTTCAGAATTGTTGCTCTTTTTTTTGTTTATAGCACAAAAAATAAAAAACACAGAGGTAATCAAATAGCACCAAAAGAAAGCATTATTTGTGGGACCTAAAGGACGCAAATTTTGTTTGAGTACAGCGTCGCATGAATGCACAATTACCAGTTAAAGCGACGCAGTGGCAAATTGTAAAAAGTGCTCTGGTCAGGAAGGGGGTAAAACCTTCCGGAGCTGAAGTGGTTAATGCATAGAATACATTAAGATAAAAAAAAAACTTCTAACTTTACAGCCACTTTAACGATTTAACAGAAAAATAAAAAGAAACCGGAAGCTGATTGGTTTCTATGCAGAGCTGCACCAGATTTAGCATTTACCAGTTTTAGTAAATTAACCCCAATACGTGTGTACGGGGTTAAGATCTGCTTAAAAGACAAAAAGCTAAACATTTTAAAGCTACTTTTATATTTGTAGTCAAGTAAACATAAAATATTGCATATCCATAGCACATATTTATTACTTGCAGCCAGCTGGTATAGCTCTCAGCAGGTTTTCTATTTCATAGCAGGGTGACTTAACTGGGAAACTTACAGTAAAATATGATCCCTAGAAAGACGCTGGGCACAGGAGTGTAGGTCCAAATACAAGCAATATCATTTTGTACTTTATTTATTTGTATCTAGTCACTATGTCAATCCTCAGTGTTTCCAGGTTCATATTGTCAGTGTGCCACCGCTGGGAACCAAGTGAGCTGCAGATAAAGGGATTACGGTATCTGTCCTTGATCTATAGCTGCTGAACACAGTAAAGGCATCAGGGGTCGATTTAGATCCCTAGTGTCTGTATAAATAAAGCTTGCCACTACCAATATATCCTGTCCTGCAGCGACTCATGTTCGTAAAAGGTAGAAAATAATGAAACATATACTAATATAAACACACTAAGCTTAAAACTATTATTTTTTTGGTTTTTACTATTATAATTATTTTCAACTTTATTTACAAAGTATAATGTTACAAGGGTTTGTAATTTACAACAAAAAATGTATTTAAAAAAATCCCAAATTAAATGAAAATGATAAGCTCACATAGGGGTCTATTTATGAAGGATTTAGGAAATTTGCACAGTGAATCATTTGTTGAAATTCATCCAACTTAGATTTGATGGTGAAAATTTTATGATTTAGTGCTGCTAAAGCCCCATACACACGATCGGACTTCCATCGGACTTTTCCGTGTTTTTTTGTCCGAACGGAGTTGGTTGGGAACACCCATAACATACACACGCTCTGACTTTTCTGCAAACTTTCTTAAAACTTCTTACAATATCACGTGTTTTTTCTGCTCTTTTCTGATCTTTACTGCCACCCTTTGGTCAACTTCTGCTATTGTTGGTTGATTTTAACATTAGTTGTTTTGTCCATCGGACTAAAGTCCGATGGTTTTCTGTACACACGGTCGGACTTTGCTCCATCGGACTTTTGTTGGGCAAAAGTTTGTCCGTTTGCAGACCCAACTTTTGTCCGATGAAATCCAAAACCAAACGAAAAAAGTTTGTCCGATGGAGCGTACACACGGTCGGATTGTTGGTCCAACTTGCTCAAAACTAAGTTTGTTGGGCAAAAGTTCGACCGTGTGTACGGGGCTTTATACAAAAATTTTGAAACAAAAATAAACAACCAAAAAAAAAGTTTTAAAAATAATTCACGTGTTTTGTCAGTAAGCGGTTGTCCTCAACTTCTATACTTCCGTGACATAAACATAAAATGTGCTGCACCCACCACCGTCATTACCAGCTCACCTCACTATTTGACCTATGTTCAATGGGTTACTTGTGCATGTCCCTTTTAGGGATGTAATCAGATCAGATGTATCAAATGGATAGATGTTTCTCTTGATCCAGTTAAACTGTACAAGAGCTCCCGCAAATGCAAAGGAAAGGCTCAAGAATAAAACATATGAACAATTGTAGTGCTTTCCATAAAAACACGTTCATTTATTTAAAACAACCAACAAAAAGTACACTCACAAGAAAATAGCACACTAACTGGTGCACTGCAGATCATTTGCATATGTCATTTTACAGACCACCACAGAGATTTTACTAAAACACAAACATAAAGGCTGCAGCTTGTGGAGACTCTGCCATCCATAAATATACTGTACGTTTCTTAATGTCCCCTTAAAACTGGATTCTACTCAGTGTTGATTATAAGCACCTCCAGCATTCCCTTGCGCCCAACTGTTAGGAAAGAAGTCTTTAATCACCAGCTCCTTACCCCTTACGTGTTACGTCACAAGGAACAAGGAGTGGCTTCATCAGAGGGATTTGATTTGGTGTTTGCCCAGGATTCCACAGTCATATTGACCCTATTTTTGTAATACAAATGTTCACCAGGTAAATGCAGCATCTGGTAAACAATCATTGAATCTCACTTGTATGGTACATATAAAGCAGGGATATGCAAACTGTGGCCCTCCAGCTGTTGCAGAACTACAAGTCCCATGAGGCACAGCAAGACTGACAGCCACAGGCATGACACCCAGAGACAAAGGCATGATGGGACTTGTAGTTTTGCAACAGCTGCAGGTCCACAGGTTGCAAATCCCTGATATAAAGAATAGTCTTCGGCTGTTTTCCATGGTGCTGAAACTATATTTTAGCCTTAGGAGGGTTAAAGTAGAACTAAAGGCAAAAACTTTTTTTTTAAATTTTGGATTGAGTAAGGGAAGATTTTATCCAATAAGCTTTTCAGGATTACATGGCTTCTTTTGGACTGAATAGCAGCTATGAAATCCACCTACTGCCATCTGCTGTCATTCACAAGGCAGGTGAACCTAATAGGGCTCTGAGAGTTTGCCCTCAGGCTCCGCCCACTGTCAGTAAGATCCTGTGTCACTGGTTGCTAGGGTGTTGGCTGCCTGCATCCCAGCAACCAATAAAAAACAAAACAATAAGGTTAACACATTACTGTATATACTCGCTTATAAGCCGAGTTTTTCAGCACATTTTTTGTGCTGAAAATGCCCCCTTCGGCTTATAGTCGAGTCACCTTTTATGCGCCTGATCTCCCAGACTTTGGCAAGCCGGTACCAGCCGGCTGTAAAGTTTGTTGTCCGGGGGACCTACGGCCAGGGAGCACCGATTTTTAAAACCCGGGCACCCCTTCCATAGACTCCCATGTTAAACGGTAATTTCTCCAGTAACCCGGTACCGGCCAGTTGTAGGTCCCCTGGACTTGGCTCACATGTAGCCCTAGTTCTCCTCTATAAGTGTGCAAAGTTTGCTGTCTGGGGGACCTATGGCTGGGGAGCAACGATTTTTCAAAGCCGGGCACCTCTTCCATATACTCCCATGTTAAACGTAAGTCTAGTCATGGACACAGTGAGGCATAGGCACAGTGAGGCATGGGCACAGTGAGGCATGGGCACAGTGAGGCATGGACACAGTGAGGCATGGGCACAGTGAGGCATGGAAACAGTGAGGCATGCACATGGACACAGTGAGGCAATGTGAGGCACAGTGGACACCCTAGGCTCATACTCGAGTCAATAAAATTTCCCATTTTTTTGTGGTAAAATTAGGTGCCTCGGCTTATATTTGAGTCGGCATATACTCGAGTATATACGGTACCTTTCCCCTCCCTGATAACTCTGGCCTGTCTGTGGGCCAACTTAGAGCTGGCACTTCCCATTTCTTTATCTAAAAACTGGAGGCAATTGTGTTGGAATTTGTCGCAATCATAGGGATACATTGTAAAATTGATGCAAATAAGATCTACATTAATATTTTGTGCATGCTGGAATGGTTTCTGAAACTGTCGCAAGGCTTTCTTGCCTTTAGCCAGGACATCTAAAGGACTATTTCACATCTGTGGTTGGGGGAGGGGGTGTAAAACAGGTCGTTAAGTCAAATTTGAATGCTTCCCAAGCCACAAAGGCATAGAGGGCTATACACAATGAATAATCCCCCCTCTCATATTCTGTGCCCAGTAACATCTGCCCAACATGACCCAGTCAAGTGAAAGGGGCAGCGCCGCAACCATTTTGTGTCGGCAATTAGGGGTTAAAACAGGCAGTGAAGAGATGACATAATGACGCCTCACTGCTTATCAAATGCCCTCTGAAAAGTGATTAAAGTGGTTCTAAAGGCAGAAGTTTTTTTTTATCTTAATGCGATCTATGCATTAAGATAAAAAAACTTTGGTGTGCAGCAGCCCCCATCAGCCCCCTTAATACTTACCTGAGGTCCCTTTCGATCCAGCGATGTTGCAGGAGAGCCACGAAGGCCAGGGAATCTCCCTCCTGATTGGCTGTGACACAGCAGCAGGCACCATTGGCTCCCGCTGCTGTCAATCAAAGTCAGTGTGCCAATGAGGAGAGAGATGGGGCGGGGCCGAGCCATGGCTCTGTGTCCAAATGGATACACAGAGCAGCGGCTCGGGAGGAGCCAGAAGTGCTGGTGGGGCCCCAAGAAGAGGAGAATCTGGGCTGCTCTGTGCAAAACCACTGCACAGAGCAGGAAAGTATAACATGTTTGTTATTTTTAAACAAAAAATAAATAAGACTTTTGTGTCACTTTAACTGTGAATCGCTATTCGGGGTTCTACTGTATGTATAAACGAACCCTATACCTCCAGAAAGTCTGGCAAATGTTTTATCAAATTCCCCCCAAAATCAGAAGTTATTAATAAAATAAAACAAAATTAAAGGTAAATTAGCCTAGTTATACAAATACAGTTAGATACAAAGATACAGTATAAGAAGTAATAACCATTTGTGGGTTCATTTGTTTTTTAACCAAGGTGTACGCGTGATAATTACATGAGAGATAGTAGATGTGATACAGACATTAATTACTAATCTGAGGATTGGCTTCTTTTTTGTTTCCTATTTATCAGTTCTTTCATTAGCACTTCCTAATATCATTCTAAAGGGGTCTGGTCTGGTAGATTGGAGCTTGAAAGCACTTCAAAGAGCTCCATTGAAACCTGCATCCATCTGTATAATAATACTGATAATGAAGACAAGCACACCACTTCAACATGAGACCAGAAATCTCATTGTGGGATCCTTACAAAGGTCTCTACTAGTCATTAGCTGTCATGAGAAGCGTATCATGTTCTGTTGTAATATGTGACAAAAGTTACAATGGAAATTATAAGCTGAAAATTATTGGCTCAGAGGAATTTAGTAGAAACTAAAAGTACAGTATATTGCACTAAATGATATATACACTGTAATATGTTTGGCAGTCTTATACAGTAACTAGAGAGCCTTTTAAGGAAATATTCATTATGTATGCATTATAGAATATTTTTTTTTATGTGATCCAAAAAGAGACTGTTCGAGCCAATTCATCACTCTTTCCCTGTGATTATATGTTTACAACAAATTCAAAAATGTAGAAGATATACCCTGAAATTCATAAAGAGCGGCACAGACTGATTTTGTGAAAAAAGATAAAGAGCAGCCTCAGCCTACATATATCAATCAAACCACACACACTAATGCGTTTCGCCCCACCCACCAGCACCCCAAGGTGTATGATTGGGTGGAGACATGTAGGCGGAGGCCGCTCTTTATCATTTAATCCAGTGGTCTCCAAACTGTAGCCCAGGGGTCAGATGTGGCCCTTTGCTTGTCTTTATCTTGCCCTTGGAGCACTATTCCACCAATTGGCACCATTTCCCCTACTCATAGGCGTGTGCAGGGGGTGTACCAGGTGAGCCCGGTGACCGCGCTACCTGATTGGCAGAAAGGCGGTTCAGTGTTAGAAAAGCAAATATTCTTTTCCTTTTTTAACACATCTGGGTGGGCTCCGAGCGCAATGCTCTGCACTCCGAGTCCACCTTTCTTGAAGCCTATTAGAACCTATGTCTCTAATCAGGTGCTTCATAAAAACACCCCCACCGCTGTAAACCCAGGAGCCTGCATTCACTATAACTGGTCTCCCACAGTACACAGAACATGGAAATGCAATACATTTTAGTAAATATAAACTGCTAAATACCCTTTCTCATCCGCAGTATATAGCAGTCTTGTGATTTCTATCAGTGTCCTGCCGAGCACTAGTAAAAGCTAGTAGGGGGAATTTTTTACATTATTTAGGTGGGGGAGAAAGACATAGTCTTGTTGGCTCTGAGGAAGAGGCAAGTCCTTGAAACTAAACTCGTCAGCCTGCTGAACTTCTGCAATTTGATCCGTTATGCCATATGTCATATCGTGGACCTGAAGCTGTTGTTTTTTATGCAAAGCTGTGATACATTTGTCAATTTGTGAGTATAATACTTACTCTTCTTTTAAATACTAAAGATTATTGTTGAGGGTAATGCACTAGGCCTGTGCACACTTTGTTTTGTTTTGTGATTTCAGTGATCATAGACTTCTCCAGTCTTATGAGGTCAGCAAGGCGTGGAATATCCAGGCAAGCCAGTATGGAGGAGGGCCCCTCCTCCCCCCCCCCTGCGCTGTCATATGGGAGACACACAGGTCCCAGAACACAGCAGGGACCAGTGAGGACGCGCATGCGCAGTAGGGAACCAGGCTGTGAAGCTGCAAGGCTTCACTTCCTGATTCTCTTACTGAAGATGTCAGCACCTGCACCCAGAGCCGAGGGACAGGTCTGCTTCGGGTGCTGACATTGCGGGCGCCCTGGACAAGTAAGTGTCCTTATTTTAAAAGTCAAAAGCTGCAGTATTTTAGCTGCTGACTTTAAAAAAAAATCGGCGGAACTCAACTTTAATTCTCAAATCCACTGTCGCTGATTCAGTTGTTCATGCTGCATACATTTATATGAAAGTACTGTACAGTATATACTCGAGTATAAGCCGACCCGAATATAAGCCGAGGCACCTAATTTTACCACAAAAAACTGGGAAAACGTATTGACTCGAGTATAATCCTAGGGTGTCCATCTGCATGCCTCACTGTGCCTCACTTTGCCTCACTGTGTCCATGTGCATGCCTCACTGTTTCCATGCCTCACTGTTTCCATGCCTCACTGTGCCCATGCCTCACTGTGCCCATGCCTCACTGTGTCCATGACTAGACTGACGTTTAACATGGGAGTCTAAGGAAGGGGTGCTCGGATTTGAAAAGTCGGTTCTCCCCGGCCGTAGGTCCCCCAGACAAAAAACTTTGCACACTTATAGAGGAGAAATGGAGCTACATGTGTGCCAAGTTTCGGGTCCAGGGGACCTACGACCGGCCGGTATTGGGTCCCTCACCGGAGAAATGACCGTTTAACATGGGAGTCTATGGAAGGGGTGCACGGGTTTGAAAAATCGGTGCTCCCCGGCCGTAGGTCCCCCGGACAACAAACCTTGCACACTTGTAGAGGAAGAGTGGGGCTACATGTGTGCCAAGTTCGGTACCGGGTCCTCAAAGTCCGGGAGATCAGGCGCAAAAAGGTGACTCGAGTATAAGCCGAGGGGGGCATTTTCAGCACAAAAAAATGTGCTGAAAAACTCGGCTTATACGCGAGTATATACGGTAGCTTTAAAAAGTTAAAGAAGTTTAACTAGTTACTGCAAGTAAAAGATCAAAGACTATATAAGAGATTTAAGGGGTGATTAGGGATGAGCTTCGAGTTCGAGTCGAACTCATGTTCGACTCGAACATTGCCTGTTCGCCCGTTCGCCGAACAGCGAACAAATTGGGGTGTTCGCGGCAAATTCGAAAAATCTATGGGAGAAATCTAAAGTGCTAATTATAAAGGCTTATATGCAAGTTATTGTCCTAAAAAGTGTTTGGGGACCCGGGTCCTGCCCCAGGGGACATGTATCAATGCAAAAAGAAGTTTTAAAAACGGCCGTTTTTTCGGGAGCAGTGATTTTAATAATGCTTAAAATGAAAAAATAAAAGTGAAATATTCCTTTAAATTTCGTACCTGGGGGGTGTGTATGATATGCATGTAAAGTGGCGCATGTTTCCCGTGCTTAGAACTGTCCCTGCAAAAAGTGTCATTTTTGAAAGAAAAAAATGCATTTAAAACTGACTCGCGGCTATTAATGAATTGTCGGCTCCCGGCAATACATACAAAAGTCATTGATAAAAAAAAAAAAAAAAGCGTGGGGGTTCCCCAGAATTCAATTACCAGGCCCTTCAGATCTGGAATGGATATTAAGGGGAACCCCGCCGCAAATAAAAAAAAAATTGACGTGGGGTTCCCCCAAATATCCATTCCAGGCCCTTCAGATCTGGCATGGATTTTAAGGGGAACTCCACCCCAAATTAAAAAAAAAATGGCGTGGAGTCCCCCTAAAAATCCATACCAGACCCCTTATCCGAGCACGCAACCTGGCCGGCCGCAGGGGAAAAGGGGGGGACGAGAGAGTGGCCCCCCCTCCCTCCTGAACCGTACCAAGCCACATGCCCTCAACATGGGGAGGATGTCCCCATGTTGATGGGGACAAGGGCCTCATCCCCACAACCCTTGCCCGGTGGTTGTGGGGGTCTGCGGGCGGGGGGCTTATCGGAATCTGGAAGACCCCTTTAACAAAGAGGACCCCCAGATCCCGGCCCCCCCCCATGTGAATTGGTAAGGGGTACATTGTACCCCTACCATTTCACGAAGAAAGCGTAAAAAAATGTTTAAAAAAACACACAAACACCTTGAAAAAGTCCTTTATTTAAAAAAAAAAAAAAAAAAACATTCCAGCGGTGAAATCCAGTGTCCCGCGGCGATCCCGATGTCCAGCGCTGTCCGTCATTGGTTGTGCCTGAGCGGACCTGATGGGGAACTCCCTCTCAGTATTTTAAATGTATAGACCCGCCCCTTCTAAAGTTCCCCATCAGGTCCGCTCAGCGGACGAGATGCGGAACATGAGAAGGGGCGGGTCTATACATGTATTACCAAAGTGAGAGCAGTTCCCCATCAGGTCCGCCTCCTCGGTATGTCAGACCCGCCTACGTCATTGGCTTGAGCGGGGAACTTCCTTCACTATGTAAATTTAAATTTACATAGTGAAGGAAGTTCCCCGCTCAAGCCAATGACGTAGGCGGGTCTGACATACCGAGGGGGCGGACCTGATGGGGAACTGCTCTCACTTTGGTAATACATGTATAGACCCGCCCCTTCTCATGTTCCGCATCTCGTCCGCTGAGCGGACCTGATGGGGAACTTTAGAAGGGGCGGGTCTATACATTTAAAATACTGAGAGGGAGTTCCCCATCAGGTCCGCTCAGGCACAACCAATGAAGGACAGCGCTGGACATCGGGATCGCCGCGGGACACTGGATTTCACCGCTGGAATGTTTATTTATTTATTTTTTTAAATAAAGGACTTTTTCAAGGTGTTTGTGTGTTTTTTTAAACATTTTTTTACGCTTTCTTCGTGAAATGGTAGGGGTACAATGTACCCGTTACCAATTCACATAGGGGGGGGGCCGGGATCTGGGGGTCCTCTTTGTTAAAGGGGTCTTCCAGATTCCGATAAGCCCCCCGCCCGCAGACCCCCACAACCACCGGGCAAGGGTTGTGGGGATGAGGCCCTTGTCCCCATCAACATGGGGACATCCTCCCCATGTTGAGGGCATGTGGCTTGGTACGGTTCAGGAGGGAGGGGGGGCCGCTCTCTCGTCCCCCCCTTTTCCCCTGCGGCCGGCCAGGTTGCGTGCTCGGATAAGGGGTCTGGTATGGATTTTTAGGGGGACTCCACGCCATTTTTTTTTTAAACTTGGGGTGGAGTTCCCCTTAAAATCCATGCCAGATCTGAAGGGCCTGGTAATTGAATTCTGGGGAACCCCCACGCTCTTTTTTTTTTTTTTTCTCAATGACTTTTGTATGTATTGCCGGGAGCCGACAATTCATTAATAGCCGCGAGTCAGTTTTAAATGCATTTTTTTTCTTTCAAAAATGACATTTTTTGCAGGGACAGTTCTAAGCACGGGAAACATGCGCCACTTCACATGCATATCATACACACCCCCCAGGTACGAAATTTAAAGGAATATTTCACTTTTATTTTTTCATTTTAAGCATTATTAAAATCACTGCTCCCGAAAAAACGGCCGTTTTTAAAACTTCTTTTTGCATTGATACATGTCCCCTGGGGCAGGACCCGGGTCCCCAAACACTTTTTAGGACAATAACTTGCATATTAGCCTTTATAATTAACACTTTAGATTTCGAACGTTCGAGTTCATTGTATTTAATAGGGTTCTAAAGTTTACACGAACATTTTGTCTGTTCGCAGGTTCTGGTGCGAACCGAACAGGGGGGTGTTCGGCTCATCCCTGGGGGTGATATCGTATGTAAAGCTAATATATTAGGCTGGCTGTTTTTTAATCCTACCAAATCCTTTAATGGCAATGCTTCTATCTTAAATAAGAAAGATTCTTCTGGTAAATTGACTTGCAACTCAAAGCAGATTACCAGTAAATTTAAAAGCTTTTATGATGACCTTTATTAAGTGCATTCCTTCTATACTTTCAAATAGGAATTATTATATTAATATAATTGCATTTGCTAAATTTTTCATAGATAGAAAACTAACTAAAGTCTTCTTGCTGTTTTTTTATTACTATTACAATTCTGTTAAGAAATATGAATTAGTGTGTAAATGTGGCCTTTTAGAATAAACGTTGGATGTCATTTTTGGCATCTGAAAGTCTATTTTGTCCATTGCCAAAAGTAACTCCTTATTTCAGTTCCCATTTCTTTTATGGTGGTAGAAACTGAATAATTTTATTAGTTGTTGGGGGCCTCAGACAGTACTAACTTCAGACGGTTTCACCCAGGAGGCAACTAAAAACTTTCATAGTTCTTGGCTGCTCAGGATGGCTCAGATTAACTTATAAAAGGCACTTTGAACCAGTCCTCAAGTGATCATTTAGCACTTGCACTTTTACAGCAATGTTCCAGATTCTAATCCCTTGTGCCTGTCTCAAGCTTTTGCTGACTCTTAGTTGCGGTTTTTAGGAATTAAATTCTATTAAATGTTTGAATGGACTGAAATGTCATATTTTCACTGAAGGATTCTATCACATTTCCTATGAATACCCATTGCATAGAACATAGGTCATCCCTGATAAGCTGCTCACAGCACATGTGATGCTCATCGCTCATAAGCCCCGGAAGAATTTACCCCCTTCCTGACCAGAGCACTTTTTGCGATTCGGCACTGCGTCTCTTTAACTGACAATTGATGGGTCGTGCACCCAAACAAAATTGATGTCCTTTTTTTCCCACAAATTGAGCTTTTTTTTGGTGGTATTTGATCACCTCTCCAGTCTTTATTTTTTGTGCTATAAACAAAAAGCAATATTTTTTACTTTTTGCTATAATAAATATCCCCAAAAAATATATAAAAAAACAAATTTCTTTCTCAGTTCAGGCCGATATGTATTCTTCTACATATGTTTGGTAAAAAACATCGCAATAAGCGTATATTGATTGGTTTGCGCAAAAGTTATAGCGTCTACAAAATAGGGGATAGATTAATGGGATTTTTATTTTTATTTTTTTTTTATTAGTAATGGCAGCGATCTGCGATTTTTATCATGACTGTGACATTATGGCAGGCACATCGGACACTTTTGACACTATTTTGGGACCATTGACATTTATACAGTGATCAGTACTATAAAAATGTACTGATTACTGTGTAAATGACACTGGCAGAGAAAGGGTTAAACACTAGGGGGCGATCAAGGGGTTAAGTGTGTCCTAGGGAGTGATTCTAGCTGTGAGGGGGGTGGGCTACAAGTGACACGACAGTGATCACTGCTCCCAATCACAGGGAGCAGTAGATTATTGTCCTGTCACTAGACAGAACAGGGAAATGCCTTGTTTACATAGGCATCTCCCTGTTCTGCAGCTCCGTGACACTATCGCGGGACACCGGCGGACATTGAGTCCGCAAGTTCAGCGGGCACAGTCACAGAGCACGCGGCGGCAGTTTCAAAGCAACGTACCTTTATGTTGCTTTTGTGCAGCCATGCCATTCTGCCAAAGTATATCGGCATTAGCCAGTCGGCAAGTGGTAAAACTGCTCTCATCATAAGTGAGTTTTTAGCCCAACTGTTCATAGTAAACGTGATTCCAAGCTCTGTTCAGCTGCACACAGGACATTTAAATCTCAATCCCTCCTTCTATGTACTATAAAAAGAAATAGTAACTTTCAGTTGACTTTTGGAAGTTTATATCACCAGGGATGGCTGTAGCAGGAAAGCACATGCCACACTGCCTAGCTCTGACCTCTGCAACTCTGACAAGTCTCCAGCACACACAGAGTTCGGTCAGTAGTGCCCACACCTTGGTAGAGACTTGCTTTCATAATCATTGATTTGTTTCTACCACACAAAGTTCCCTCAGCAATGTCCACAACACTAAAAACCCTCTACGCAACTTTGCTCAAGGCCATGCCAGGATGGATGCCACCTGAGGTTGCCACTCTTACCATTGGTTGACAGGACACTGGCAGATGACCACACAATCAGTGGCACTGTGTGGCTGAAATCAAAATGGACAGAAGACTGAACAAGCAGTGAAGGTGTAGAGTCCAGTACGGACTGTGCCACCCCTACTGTACCTCCCTCCATAAGTGTCATCAAACTTGACAGCCTAAGTTGACCTTATTGGTAGCATGGCCCTGCCTTTGCTGTGCCTGTTTTTCCAGCACCTGGCTAAAAATATGTTCTAGCTTTCCCCACACTGTCCTCAAAAACTTCTCTGATTTCAGCCCCCCACACTTGTCCATACTATGTTCTTTGGGATCTCCTTCGCACTGTTCAAACTGCATTACCTGGTATTACCCTTTTCTCTCACTTTCGGATACGATTTTCTGGCAACTCTTTTCCCATTATACATGCCATATTTTCTTGCTGGTTTTCCCTGTGTCCATTTTTTGTTCTTTGGCAACCTATTCATGTTTTCCAGAAACTTTCCACCCACTTGTCACCCTATGCTCCCCACTCAAAGCTCCCCAGTACATTCACATTCAACGCCTCTCAACTAGTGATGGGCCGAACACCCCCCGGGTTTGGTTCGACACCAGAACTTCCGAACTTGGAAAAAGTTCTGACCTAAACCCAGAACCCTATTAAAGTCTATGGGACCCGAACTTGAAAAATCAAAAGTCCCCATTTTAAGGCTTATATGCAAGTTATTGGCCATTAAGAAAGGTATTGGGGGCTGGGTACTACCCTGGGGGACATGTATCAATGCAAAATTGTTTTTAAACATTGTTTTTGATTTTAATGATGCTTAAAGTGAAACAATAACAATGAAAAATCCCTTTAAATCTAGTTTCTGGGGGTCCCTGCAAGTTTTCTTTATTTTGTAAACAACGACTTGGGGAGCCAGTCTGTATGATGAGGCCACATTTTAGTGCACGTTCTTCCCTGCTGACGGCTGGGCAATACAAAAATGTGAAAAAAAATGTCGGAGGGTCCCCCCCCCCCCCCAATCCATACCAAGCTCTGTTTTTTTTTCAATCAGCTGTCAGTGGGAAAGTCGACTGACAGCTGATGACTCATCCGTTGTTTAATTTTCAGCGGCTGGCTTCCTGGCCCGGTCCCTTACAACCAGCTATTCACTGTGATCTGTGCCCTGATTGGGCAAAGCCTTGCTTCAGTCAAGCAGAGACCTAGAATGCACTGTGCAGCGTGGAGCGCATTGTGGGGCGCTCAATGTGTGCCCCGCAGATTTGAGTGTTCTGCGAACACCTGAACGGGCGCTGTTCGGGGCTGAACAGATGCTCGGCCAGAACAGTTCACCCATCTCTACTCTCAAACCTATCAATGCTGAATTGTCTTGAATATGTAACATACAGCACAACTTATAGCAATAGGCCAAATGGTGTTTGTGGCGTTTGTGTTGCAACCAGTGTTAATTTCGTCAACGAAAACGTTTTTGTCATAATTTTCGTCAGTGGCTTTTTTACAGCGATGAAAACTAAACTAAAAGTACAGCACATTTTCGTCAATTGACGAAAACTATGATGAAAATAGAATCCATTTTCGTTAAGGAATGAAAACGGGACGTTAATGGCAAGGAGGGACGTTTACCCTCATGAATTTACTGTATTTATCGGCGTATAACACAGTGTGTGCGTGTTATACGCCAATATTTGTTTTTTACCAATAGGGGGCGGGGATCGGGTGGTCCGCCCTGGGTGCCACACATTGGGGGGTGGTCAAGCCAGCCACCCGCCTCTCCTGGCCCTTGGACAGCACTGCCAGCAAAGTCTATCATTAGGAAAAAATCATTGTAAACAGACAATTTTAAAAACACTCAAAGAGAAAGAGTCCTCAGTAATATTGCAGCAGCGCTTAAGTCAAACTATAGGTTTGAAAAACTTCCATATATTGCTCATACAGGGAAATGAGGTGATGTAAAGGAGTACAGTAGTGTTGGAAATAATATTCAGTCTCAATCCGTGCACCTTCCACCATAAACTTCACCACGTGTGGGGGTCTCCCCTCTAGGGGATGCACTCACCAGAATTCTGAATAAAATGCGCCTTAATCTCACTGATCATCCACCGCTGTGTATTCCACTCAATTTTAGTAGTCTCACTGTATGAGGGAGTACTCATACCCGATCAGTAGGGAGTAGTTCTGCCCTCTGCTCCCTACTCAGCCGGAGCCCCGGATCTCCCTCTATAGAGTGGGCCCCCGCCGCCAGGGTAAAGTGTTTGTGTTGAATAAAGTTTGTGTGGATTGAAGAGTTGTGGCCACCGCAGGGAGTGCTGGGAGTGGTAGATCCGTCTCTCTCCTCCCAGCATCACTCATTGCCTGGCTGGCTGAGATTCAGCTCATGGATGGAGCAGCAGTAGTGAGAGGAGGCGACATCCCAAGCTAAACTCTATAGAGGGAGATCCGGGGCTCCGGCTGAGTAGGGAGCAGAGGGCAGCACTACTCCCTACTGATCGGGTATGAGTACTCCCTCATACAGTGAGACTACTAAAATTGAGTGGAATACACAGCGGTGGATGATCAGTGAGATTAAGGGGCATTTTATTCAGAATTCTGGTGAGTGCATCCCCTAGAGGGAAGACCCCCCCACGTGGTGAAGTTTATGGTGGAAGGTGCACGGATTGAGACTGAATATTATTTCCAACACTACTGTACTCCTTTACATCACCTCATTTCCCTGTATGAACAATATATGGAAGTTTGTCAAACCTATAGTTTGACTTAAGCGCTGCTGCAATATTACTGATGACTCTTTCTCTTTGAGTGTTTTTAATATTGTCTGTTTACATATTTATCTTTTTAAAGTAGCTGCCATTTATCATTTGTGCAAGTAAAATTTGTATATGATTTAGTATTTAGACATCTTTTATATATATTATATATTTTTATATATACACATCAATATCCTTCTTTTAAACCTTAATTGCTCATCCTAATGCCGCGTACACACGACTGTTATTCATGTCATGGAAAAAAACTAAGTTTTTCATGACGTGATTTTTCGTGTTTCCTCTCAAGCCTGCCTTGCATACACACGTTCGTGAAAAAAAAATGCTCGAGCAAAGTGCGGTGAGGTACAACACGTACAACGGCACTATAAAGGGGAAGTTCCATTCGATTGGCGCCACCCTTTGGGACGCTTTTACTGATCCTCGTGTTAATAAAGTTTGGTGAGAGACGATTCGTGCTTTTCAGTCCGTTACAGCGTGACGAATGTGCTATCTCCATTATGAACGCTAGTTTTACCAGAATGAGCGCTCCCGTCTCATACTTGATTCTGAGCATGCGCATTTTTTTCCCCTCGTAAAAGCATAAACATGACCGTTTTTTATAACGTTAAAAAGAACGACGTGAAAAACTACGAGAAAAAATAGAGCAGGTTCTAAAAAATTTCTCGCATTTTTCTCGTCGAGAAAAGTGCTCTGGAGCATACACACCACCCTTTTCACGACCATTTTTAAAAATGGCATTTTTCTCTTCATGAAAAACGGTCGTGTGTACGCGGCATAAGCGCTGAGCGGTGCTTTGGTAGTAGGGCGATTTTAAGCATCTTTATCAGGAAAAAATCATTGCCAGCCCCTCCTCCTGTGTCACTCATTTGTAAGCTGAAGCTTCTAACCTCAATGGCTTTGTTCTTGTTGGCCGCTCTCCGCTTCCTGCTCCTCCTCCTCCGAGTGTTGCTTTAGATTGGAGGAGGAGAGCGGTCACATGACAATCCATGAATCTTCAGAGGAGAGCAGCCATGTGACCGGGGTCCATGCAAGAACAGAGCTATGAGGTAAGCTTAGAGACTTTGATTTACAATGAGAGTGACACAGGAGGAGCTGTGTATGAGAAAGGGCTGGCAGTGATTTATTCTTAACTTTAGAGTACACAGGCAGTGCTGTCCCAGGAGACTGGGGGTCTCCTGGGAATGCAGAGTGGCTGTGTATTGTGGGGGGCTTTGTATTGTGTATGGGGTGGGGGGCTGTGTACTGTGGGGGCCTGTGTGCTGTGGGGGGCCGTGTATTGTGCAGAGGGTGGGGGCTGTGTATTGTGCAGAGGGTGGGGGGTTGTGTACTGTGCACATTCAATTTTAGTTGACTAAAATGATTATATTAGACTAAAATGTACTGGAGATTTTAGTCGACTAAAATATGATGACTAAAATGGGACTAAAACTAAAATGGCATTTTAGTCAAAGACTAAAGACTAAAACTAAAACACTTTCAGAAGACTAAAATGGGACTAAAACTAAAATGCCATTTTAGTCCTAAGACTAAAACTAAATCGAAATTTGCTGCCAAAATTAACACTGGTTGCAACGTGACATATCAATAAAAAATATTAAGGCACAATGATACTTGCCAGACAAAAAACTACTAACACAGGCTGGTCAGTATTTCTAAAATGAAAACAGCAACAGTAGAACAAGGAAGAATATTTTTTCAAATGAACACATCATTTTCCACTGAAATAAAATTAGGTGTTGAGAGTGGGCACAACAAGTTTTTTGCAGCATTTACAGAAAGTGACATAGGTGCATGAATTATAGGCATGCTGTCTTTGTTTTTACATGCTAACACTAGCTGGTAAAAGCAAGAAATAACATTGGTAATACAAACTAAATTTAAAATGGCATTTGTTTCTGAGACACATAAGATTTGGAAAGGAAGACACTTTCTTGTATTAAATTGTTGCTCACAGTCAGGGGCTAATGCTTTCCTTGTCCATCTCCTGCCAGCTCAGAGAGCCCAGCGCAACAACTACAGATTAATGACGTCTGAGAACAATTTGTGACAGGTGTTATTTAGATGCTCTGTGTTATTCTATTGTATTTATTTTGTTTGTAGAATTTTTGAAATTGTAAATGGAAAAGGAAGATTAAACCCCCAAAACATTGCCCTGCTCTCCGCACCAGCGAATTTAAAACCCCTTTCTAGTACAAGTTTGTTTTGCTTCTCCTAAATATATACATGTCAAGGGGCACGCAAGATAAGTGATATACACTGAAGCCTCGTACACACGACGAGTTTCTCGGCAAAAACCAGCAAGAAACTTGCTGGCAGAGATTTCCTGCCGAGAAATTCGTTCGTGTGTATGGTTTCTCGTCAAGAAAAGCGACAAGAATCTCGACGAGAAAATAGAGAACCTGCTCTCTATTTTCTCGTCGAGATTCTCGTCAGCCTGTTTCTCGACGAGAAAATTGTGTGTGTGTACACTTACCTGTTCGCCGGGATGCCCGCTCATGCTCGAAATGACTTTGACGCATGCGCGGTAGCTTCCTAGGCATAGGTAGGGTGAACCAAGATGGCGGCGACGGCATCGAATGTGACGAGCGCATGCTCGTCGTATTCAATGACGTCACCGCGTACGCTCCATTCAAAGAACCACGGGTTCTTTAAATGAGCGTGTGTACACTCGGCCGGGACAAGTTTCTTGTCCAAGGATCTCGTCTAAAAAAACTACATGTTTTTAACGACGAGATTCTCGCCCGTGTGTACGAGGCATGAGAGGTATTCTGTGAACACTATCTTTAATAAAAAATGATTTAGCGTACAGAATGCAAAGGATAGGTCCTGGATGGGAGGTATGTGTCTCCATTTGATTGGGTTGTGGTTCCTTTAAGGGGATGACAAGTAGCAAGATGAAGTATGTAGGGTTTCTCATCTATACAGGGTGAGCGGTTCCGTGTGTGATCTGGTAAAAGGGCAAAGTTGACTTGCAATTCAGAGGCTCAGAAGTATTTAGGGTGAGAAAGAGCCTCCAACCCTGACCACAGGCACTTTGGTCCTGAAAAGGTTAACCTGCCTGTGAGAGAGGGCTAAAAATTGGCAAGAAGCAGTCAGCAGGTGTCTGTGAGGTGTAGTGTGGAACAGCACACAGTTGTAAAAGACAGCTGTAGTGTAGGTTGTTGATCGGCTGAGACCCTGCTGGGTTCTTGTGACCTTTATAAACATCTGGAACAGGCGGGGACTTAAAAACCCTGGTAAGGGACGAGTGTAACTGGCGGTGAGTCATAGTTTTGTTTTTGTATACCAGATGCTACGGACTGTTACATTGCTTATACTGTCGAGAAGGTATTTTGTTTTATCTGTTTTTTTTTAAATGAAAGAGTGTTTTGCTTTTACAAAGTTGGCTGGCTGGTGATCCTGGGATCACTCACATCACATAAGCTTAAAGCAGAAGTTTAGTATCTGGTAAAATTCCAAGCCTCCTTCAGATCTGCCAGATACTGCCCTGAGTGGCTGTCTTCCAACACTGTGAGAGTTAGTAGTATTCGCTACTACTGGGAAAAGTTGCACTACTTGCCCACCTTCTTCTGCCCTCCCTGTTGTTCACAAAAATGTAATTACTACTCTCCCACAGTGCATCTTCTCCCATTTTTGGTATGTGATGCATCGTGGAAGAATAGCAATCTGAGCAATATGAATGTCAGAGAGGGCACAAGGCATCATCAGCAGCGGCTGTTAAAGTGGAACTATAGGCAAATCTATTTTGTTTTCTCATTTTGGATAGTGCAAGGGAGGGTTATAACCCCTGTAAGGTTTATTTATGCCATCTTTGTTTCATTGGAGAGATTTACCTCCACTTTCTGTCCCATAGCCAAACAGGAAGTCAGAAGAAATCACTGCAAATTAAGGGAATTCCTTGGGGACCCCCAGATCACGAGAACCATTGGAAGATTGTCTCCATTGGAAGATTTCTCCTCTATTGCTTTTCTGGGGACAACCCAAAATTTGGGATTTTTTTACTTTCACTTACAATGATAATGATAAAAAGGACAAATATAGAGGAGGGCTCTCCATAACGGGGACACAGACAGGAAAAAAAACAAAAAAAAAAAACTGACAGGTTTTTTAATCCAGCTTCCCTTTATCCAAAAAGTTTTGCCTTTAGTTTTACTTTAACTCCCACAGAGCCAGAATATATCCACTCAGGGCAGCATCCCAGGGTTCTGAAGAAGGTACTGAACAGAGGATTTCACAAGAAGCAGCAGCCTGCAGTTAATGGCATATGCACCATTACACTTTACTATTGTGTTTTGTGCTGTATTCCCCCACCCCCACCCCAAAAAACGCTTCAGTTTTAATAACACTCAATACGAAAATAAACTATTCCAGTGGTGTTTTTGTGCTCATTAAAAAGGATGGCAATTAAGAATTAAATTTTTGGCAGCAATGCAAAAGTAAGGTTTGGCTGCAGACTAAAATGGAGAAATATTTTTTTTTAATAACATTAAATTACAAAACAGTTCAAGTAGCTAATATATGTTTTATAATTTAGAAGCACAATTGGGAGGCAGTTGTCAGAAAGTGCCTGAACAAGAACCTTAATATCAGGATCTCATTATTTCAATGAAAGCTGCATATTTACATGATTGAAAACAAGTATTTAATGTGGTATTGAACTCAAAACAAAAATGTAATACATTTCTGCTTACTAATCTTTAGTCGTTGTGGCTACATTGGTTTTCTTTTTTTTTAGGCTTTTTTTTTTCTTTATTTCACCTGGTGATCCAGCCAATAACACATCCCGGTTTAGGGTACAAATATACTGTAAAGGATAAAGGTTATTGGTCCTATATGCCCACATCCTCAAATACATGTAAAAGAGAAAAATTCTTGTAGCTTTGGATTTTTGCTGGACATGTTGTAAATAGTACCACTAATTAAATTCACAAAATCATAATGTTTATTATACAAATAATTATTTGTATAATAAACTTTATGATTTTATGAATTTACTTTGTGATACCATTTTCTATATGTCCAGAAAAAAATCCATAGCTACAAGAATTTTTTATTTTTACTGTCTTAAAGAGGAAGTAAAGCCAATTTTTTTTATTTTTTAAAACCCTGAAAAAGAAAGGCATAATGAGCCAGTATGCATAGCATACTGGCTCATTATGAATGACTTACCTGAGATCGAAGCCCCCGCAGCGGTCCTCGGTCACCTCCGCCGCCGCCGCCATCTTGCATCGATGTCCCGTCACTGCCGTCAGTGCATCGCTGCTCCGGCGCTGTGATTGGCCGGAGCGGCGATGACGTCACACGCATGCGCGCTCGGGCCGGCAAGAACCCATTCAGAAAACCGGCAATGAAGCCTGCGTGTGACGTCATCGGCGCATCGGTTTATAGTAAATATCTCCTTAACCATGTAGGTTAAGGAGATATTTCTTGCACCTACAGGTAAGCCTTAATCTAGGCTTACCTGTAGGTGCAAGTTGTTTAAGTGGGTTTACAACCACTTTAATGCCGCGTACACACAATCGTTTTTAATGTCATTTTCAAAAACTACGCTTTTCTCAACGTGATTTTTCTTGTTTCCTCTCAAGCCTGTCTTGCATACACACGTTCATTAAAAAAAAACGCTCAAGCAAAGCGCAGTGACGTACAACACGTACGACGGCACTATAAAGGGGAAGTTCCGTTCGAATGGCGCCACCCTTCATGTTAGTAAAGTTTGTTGAGCGACGATTCACGCTTTTCAGCCTCGTGCTTTTCAGTCCGTTACAGCGTGACGAATGTGCTATCTCCATTACGAACGCTAGTTTTACCAGAACGAGCGCTCCCGTATCATACTTGATTCTGAACATGCGCGTTTTTTTTCCCTCGTAAAAGCATACACACTACCGCTTTTCACGTCGTTAAAAAAACGGCGTGAAAAACGACGTGAAAAAATAGAGCAGGTTCTCATTTTTTTGGCCATTTTTCACGTCATTAAAAATGCTCTGGAGCCTACACACGATCGTTTTTAATGCCCAATTAAAAAAATTGCATTTTTAACAATGTGAAAAACGTTCGTGTGTACGTGGCATTAGTCTGCATTCTGGATGAAGTAGTAAACAGACACCTTTGGACAGCAGCATTATCATTCTGGGGAGAGGGTAGTGTTAGAATAGTAGATTAATGCTGCATACACGACCGTTTTTCATGGCGTGAAAAATGCAATTTTTTTAATTGGTCATTAAAAACGATTGTGTGTAGGCTCCAGAGCATTTTTAACTACGTGAAAAATGGCCTAAAAAAATTCGAACCTGCTCTATTTTTTCACGTAGTTTTTCACGTTGTTCTTTTTAACATCGTGAAAAACGGTAGTGTGTATGCTTTTACGAGGGGAAAAAAAATGCGCATGTTTAGAATCAAGTATGAGACGGGAGCGCTCCTTCTGGTAAAACTAACGTTCGTAATGGAGATAGCACATTTGTCACGCTGTAACGGACTGAAGAGCATGAGACTGAAAAGCGCAAATTGGCTCTCACCAAACTTTACTAATACGAGGATCAGCAAAAGCAGCCCAAAGGGTGGCGCCATTGAATAGAACTTCCCCTTTATAGTGCCGTCGTACGTGTTGTACGTCACCGCGCCTTGCTCGAGCATTTTTTTCACGATAGTGTGTAGGCAAGGCAGGCTTGAGAGGAAACACGAAAAATCACGTCGAGAAAAACATAGTTTTTTTCAATGACATTAAAAACGGCCGTGTGTATGCGGCATTAGAAGGACTTGACTAACAATTTAAAGTGGAACTTCACTCTCTCAATCAACATTGATTATTTTTAATCCTCATGCTGCTAGCATTAGTAAATGGATAGGAAAGTACAGTATGTTGTATTTGCTTGCTTTAAACTTTTTTTGTTTACATTTCACTTCAGTTACTGTACTTCCTGGTTTCTTGCCTAGGAAAATGATGTCATACATCCCAGGAGTCCCCAGGAGAGGAGGAGGAGTTTTCTCAGCTAAGCACACTCTCCTGCATGCATGCTTGAGCCAAGGGCAAATGAGTTCCAGGAAGTAAATGCTGCATGAATCATTTTCCCTTATGCCAGAAAAGCTAAGTGTTTGTTTTTCAAAGCAATTTCTCAACAAAATAAGGGTACTTTCACTCTGGGGCATTGCAGGCGTTGGCAGTAAAGTGCCGCTATTTTTAGCGACGCTTTACCGTAGTTTTTTCCTGCGATTTTTGGCCGCTAGCGGGGCGCTTTTAACCCCCCGCTAGCGGGCGAGAAAGGGTTAAAACCGCCCACAAAACGCTGCTGCAGCGGGGCTTTGCGAGCGGTTCAGAGGTGCTGCCCATTGATTTCAATGGGCAGGGGCGCTTTAGGAGTGCCTCAAAGGCCCTGCCCGCGGGGCTTTCACACTGGAGATAAAGGTGCGGCTCTTTCAGGGCGCTTTGCAGGCGCTATTTTTAGCGCAATAGCGCCTGCAAAGCGCCCAGTGTGAAAGCAGCCTAAACCATAGAGGGGGTGCTTTGAAAATTCAAAATGAATTAAATAGTGTTTTGGTTTGTGGTGCTCAGATTCAGTGAAGATCCTCTTTAAAACCAAACTCCAGCTAACACTTTATAAACAGTTACAGCAAACTGTTTAATTTTCCTTTGGGAATTTTACATAAATGAATAAAATCAGACCATTATAAGCACCCCTGTCAGTGTTAAATGGTTTGTCTCAGACCTTTAACTGGCACTTTGTCAGGACAGTTTGGTCTGTATCTGTTCAATCCGTAAACTGAAAAATAACAGACTTACTGGCTGGATCATCAGCTTAAAATAAAGGAAAAAAGGCAAAAAAATTATAAAAAAATAAAGCAGCCACCACATCCGAGAATTGGTGAGCTTCATTTTGATGCATTTTTGTTTTGGGGCTTAATATCACTTTAACCACTTACGGACCGCCCGCCGTCATTATACATCAGTAGGGATGAGCCGAACACCCCCCCGGTTCGGTTCGCACCAGAACCTGCGAACGGACCGAAAGTTTGCGCGAACGTTAGAACCCTATTAAATACAATGGACGCGAACGTTCAAAATCTAAAGTGCTAATTATAACGGCTAATATGCATGTTATTGTCCTAAAAAGGGTTTGGGGACCCGGGTTCTGCCCCAGGGGACATGTATCAATGCGAAAAGAAGTTTTAAAAACTGAAGTTTTTTCAGGAGCAGTCATTTTAATGATGCTTAAAGTGAAAAAAATATGTGAAATATTCCTTTAAATATCGTACCTGGGGGGTGTCTAAAATATGCCTGTGAAGTGCCACGTGTTTCCCGTGTTTAGAACTGTCCCTGCACAAAATGACATTTCTAAAGGAAAAAAAGCCATTTAAAACTGCTTGCAGCTTTAATGTAATGTCTTGTCCTGGCAATATGGATGAAAATCTTTGAGAAAAATGGCATGGCTACCCCATCACCCCCCCCCCCCCACCCCAGCCCATTACCAGCCCATTACCAGCCCCTTTGGGTCTTGTATGGATATTAAGGGGAACCCCGCACCCAAAATAAAAAAAGGCCCTATATACTCTGAACAGCAGTATACAGGCGGTGCAAACAAGAAATGGACTGTAGGTTTGTTCTTAAGTAGAATCTGTTTGTAATTTTGAACAGGTACATTGTTTAAGTGTAGCTCCAGGCAAAAAATATATTTTTAAGCTTTTTTGAAAACATAGGGAAGGGTTATCACCCCTGTAACATTTGTTTTGCTGTCTGTGCACCTGTTCAGAACATTTCACCTAACTTTCCGTCCCAATGACAAATGTTTTGGGAAAAGTGGGGTTTTTATTGAAACAAGGATTGGTGATAAAGCATTAGTAGAGAGGGGACACCTTTTTCCCATATTAACTCTTACAGGAGAGAATTTCCCTTCCTAGGGGTAGATTTCCTCTCACTTCCTGTTGTCTCCTTCCGTTTGCAAGTAGGAGTCGTTTGTAAGTTGGATGTTTGAAAGTAGGAGCCTGCCGTATATACTCTGCTGAAATTTTCCCCTTAGATGTTGGTGTTGCCACAACACTGTGAGCCCTCACAGTTACTCTTGGTGGGCGCTGGAATGCCCTGCTGTGAACTATTATATCAGGAATTGTAATAACATGCCATTGTTGAACAGTGGTAGGAAAAATTGGGCCTTTGGTGGTGGTGCTGGTGCTACAACACTGTCAGCCCTCACAGTTACTCTTGGTGGGCGCATGAATGGGCCTTACTGTAAATTATTAGATCAAGAATTGTAATTGCATGCCCCTGTTGAACAGGGGCAGAAAAATTGGGCCTTAGGCACTGGTGCCACAACACTGCAACCCCTCACAGATACTGTACTTGGAGCACAGCAATGAGCCCTGTTACAAAGTATTGCATCAAAAATTGTAATTACAGGCCCCTGTTAAACAGGGGCTGAAAAATAGGGCCTTAGGCACTGGTGCTGGTGCCACGACACTGCAACCCCTCCCAGATACTCTAGTTGGAGTGCAGGAATGAGCCCTGCTGCAAGGGATTGCATAAAAAATTGTAATTACATGCCCCTGTTAAACAGGGGCTGAAAAATTGGGCCTTAGCCACTGGTGGCGGCACCCTGAAACAAAAATGTTCTTCCAAGCTATCATCAGGAATCAGATCATTGAGGAGGAGGAGGATAGTCAGTCAACATAACAGAGGAAAGGAAGGTGCGCCAAACTAAGTGCAGTATTAACGTTTTAATAACCACTAATAAAAACAGCCAAATGGCTACTCACAAATAGGAAGAAGTAATCAGGCATGTAGTATATAAATTGTATACGGGGTCCGGTGTCATCAACAGTCCGAGGGAAGGATGTAGGTCCCAGATGGAGGATAAGGCTGAAGGCTGAAGGCAGATGTAGTGTCAGTAATGGAAGTCCTGGGCGTAGAGATGCTGTAAACGTGTATGATGTTGTTCTTCCTGTAGTGGAGGAAGATCCAGGACGATGCGCATCAGCGCGTGCTTCAGCGTGGAGCGCAGCGTGCCGTCGGACCGGAAGTGACGTTGTAAGAGGAACGGACCAATCGGATGACGCGTTTCTCAGCTTCCGCTGTTTCATCAGATCCATGGATATTATGGGGGTGGGCGGAGAATATATGGCAGAAAGGAGTGCTGTGATAGGTCGATTAGCACATATGCATTTGTGGGCAAAGCGCCAAAGGATATAGAAAGCATATATTGCAGGGATACAAGGCGGCATGTTAAGAAAATGAAAATAAATAAAAGATTGTGTAGTTAGAGCGTAGGAGGGGAAAAAGGCTTTTATACATGGAATAATATATAAAGAAAGGGGGGTTAAAAAAGAGGTGTTAAAAGACGTAATTCAAGAGGAAGGAGGGAGGGGAGGGGGGGGCTGTTAATGATAAACAAGTACAGGGAGAAGGATATAGCAATTATGAGAAATCAGGGCTGGATGAAAGACAATGTAACACCAAGCAGGGGTAGTAGGAGAGGATCATGAGACCTCATAATCATAGTTATAATGAACTGGGAATTTAGTATATGTAATAAAAGCTGTATAAAATTAACACATAAAAATAATAATAAAAAATAAATAAAAAGTTATATAGGGATAGATACAAATCTCAGTAGAGAAATAAAAATGGTAAGAGAAAAAGGAAGAAGGGGAGGGAGTATTGGTAACATGATATATAATGTGTTCTCTGACAAAAACACCTATGAAAAATTAAAAGCTGACCCATTGCCGAAATTTACAGAAGAAGCCACCAATATCATCAAGCAAGACTTCGCTGATGGGATCCTGAACAAGTTAGAGGCCGCCTTTTTTCTGAAACCCTTTTTTCAAGTACCATATCTGTATCACTTACTGAAAATTCACAAAGATACCATCAACCCGCCAGGCCGTCCCATTGTTGCCTCCATGGATAGTATCACCACTAGCTTCTCCCTCTACATTGATCATTTCCTACAACCATTGGCTCAAGCTCTTCCTTCCTACATTCGTGACGGCACCCATTTGATTGACCTACTCAAACCCTACACTTGGGAACCCTCATATTCTTGGGTATCCCTTGATGTATGCTCTCTTTACACCTCCATACCACATTCTGTGGGTCTTGAGGCGGTGGCCCACTTCTTGAAAGATGATCCTGATCTTAATGCACTTCAAATTGAGTTCATCCTATTGGCCACTCGTTTTTGTCTGGAGCATAATTATTTTCTTTCCGCTGGGGAATTTTTTCTACAAAAGCAAGTTACCGCGATGGGTGCAAATTTTGCCCCGAGCTACGCTAACCTCACCATGGGACTGTGGGAGTCCAGATGCATTGAAGTCAACAAACCCTTTTCGGCCAATCTCGTCTTCTATGGTCGTTACATAGACGACATAATCATCATTTGGGATGGGCCAGTCACCTCGATTACAGACTTTGTTACCTACTGCAATTGCAATATTTTTGGATTAACTTTTACCTCTGCCATGGACCCTGAGTCCATATGTTTTCTGGATCTCAAGCTTTTCCATATAGATAATTCCATTACTGCTAAAAATTATACTAAGCCCACAGCTGGCAATTCCTATCTACACTATTCCAGTTGCCACCACCCCAGGTGGGTCAACAATGTTCCCAAAAGCCAATTCCACCGGCTCAGACGCAATTGCACCAGACTAGAAGACTATACATCTCAAAGTATTCTACTTAAAAACAAATTTATTGAAAAAGGATATCCTCCTCATCTAATTGAAGAAGCTCGCACCATCTACCTCCAAGACTCCCTGCCCCCCCCCCTAAAAAATCCAACCCAGAACCCACCACCCGTTTCATCACTCAATACCATGCCAAACATAAGGAAATGGAAAACATCTTCATGAAGCATTGGACTATTCTCACTCAAGATCCTCACCTATCAAAGTCCATATCAGCCACTCCCAAGTTGGCCTATCGTAGGGCCCCAAATATCAAGAGCAAGATTGCCCCAAGCAAAATGAAAGCACCGAACAATCATTAAAACTACATGCTAAAACAGCTTACTTTAATCCCCCTTGTAGGGATGTTTCAATGCAAAAAGGCCCTATGTCTAACTTGTTCTAATGTCACCCATGGTAAAAAAATCTTTCAAGGCCAATAATAAAACTTTTAACCTAAGTTCCTTTTATAAATGCTCTACTAGCTACGCAATTTATTGCATTTCTTACCCATGTGGCCTCCTCTACGTAGGCAGAACCATCAGAGCCTTATGAGCCAGATTTGGAGAACACCGTCGTGCAGTTCAAGGAGGCAACCCTAAATACAGTGTGGCACGCCACTTTTCAGCTCACCATCACAAAGACACTAGTGTCCTCCAAGTGTGGATCATTGAATCCATACCAGAAACTCCCACTGCAGTTGAGAGATTCCAACGTCTCTGCAGACAGGAAACTTATTGGATATATTCTTTGAACACTTTGTCGGCTTATGGCCTTAATGAAGAAATAGAAACTAACAATATCATCTAAACATTCTTGCGTTGCTACTTCCCTGCAAATTCTTGTTTCATGCAATTCACTGCATGCGTTTCATTACGCTTTTATTCCCCCCCCCCCTTCGCTCCCTCCCAAACAAACCCCCCCCTTTACATAGTTTTTCTATATATGTTTTATATATGTGTTTTCTATTTCCTATATATATATATATATATTATATATGTATGATTTTATGAAGTATATATGTATGTATATATGTTATTGCTTTTATATGCATGTTTATTACATATACCCTTCATTTTCCCCATCATAATCTCCATGTTCTCTACACATTAATACAGATGTCCCCTCACTTTCATTCGCCCTGCTTATACCATACATACAGATGCATACATGCACCAATGTTGGCATCTGTGTGTGTGTGTATATATATTAGCCACCCACACCATTCCTTCATATCCTTCCATGTTTATTTATATATATATGTGTATATATATATATGTGTACCCCTTTATACATTATATATCATGTTACCAATACTCCCTCCCCTTCTTCCTTTTTCTCTTCCCATTTTTATTTCTCTACTGAGATTTGTATCTATCCCTATATAACTTTTTATTTATTTTTTATTATTATTTTTATGTGTTGATTTTATACCGCTTTTATTACATATACTAAATTCCCAGTTCATTATAACTATGATTATGAGGTCTCATGATCCTCTCCGACTACCCCTGTGTTACAGTGTCTTTCATCCAGCCCTGATTTCTCATAATTGCTATATCCTTCTCCCTGTACTTGTTTATCATTAACAGCGCCCCCACCCCCTCCCCCCCCTCCTTCCTCTTGAATTACGTCTTTTAACACCTCTTTTTTAACCCCCCTTTCTTTATATATTATTCCATGTATAAAAGCCTTTTTCCCCTCCTACGCTCTAACTACACAATCTTTTATTTATTTTCATTTTCTTAACATGCCGCCTTGTATCCCTGCAATATATGCTTTCTATATCCCTTGGCGCTTTGCCCACAAATGCATATGTGCTAATTGACCTATCACAGCACTCCTTTCTGCCATATATTCTCCGCCCACCCCCATGATATCCATGGATCTGATGAAACAGCGGAAGCTGAGAAATGCGTCATCGGATTGGTTCGTTCCTCTCACCACGTCACTTCCGGTCCGACAGCACGCTGCGCTCCACGCTGAAGCGCACGCTGATGCGCATCGTCCTGGATATTCCTCCACTACAGGAAGAACAACATCATACACGTTTACAGCATCTCTACGCCCAGGACTGCCATTGCTGACACTACATCTGCCTTCAGCCTTCAGCCTTATCCTCCATCTGGGACCGACATCCTTCCCTCGGACTGTTAATGACACTGTACCCTGTATACAATTTATATACTACATGCCTGATTACTTCTTCCTATTTGTGAGTAGCCATTTGGCTGTTTTTATTAATGGTTATTAAAACGTTAATACTGCACTTAGTTTAGCGCACCTTCCTTTCCTCATTTATCTTCCAGAGCCTGCTTCTGCCTATGGTAGCTGCCGCTGGTGCATACATCATTTGATGGACATTGGAATATTTTTTAGTGTATTTTCCAGTGACATTTTAACTCTTATTATGCCAGAACTATTTTTGCGCCATTTTACCTTTTCCAGTCAACATAACAGGACAGTCACTCAGCATCAGCATAGGCAGTCTTGAAGGGATGTGACATTTCAAAATAAATTATTCTGTTATATCAGCTTCAGGTGCTTGGTAGCTGGTGGTGATCCAAGACTGGTTCATCTTTATGAAGGTCAGTCGATCAACCGAGTCGGTGGACAGGCGCACCCTGTGATCCATGACAAAGCCTCCAGCAGCACTGAATGTGCGTTCCGAAAGAAATGGGAGGAGCTACACGACAGTCACCTGGTGTGCAGCGTTCGGATCTTTCGACCACTCGTCGAATATAGTTTGGTGTTTGGACGGGAGTTTTGCGGTGGTTCGATTGCAGTGGAGAGGCAAGCTTACATGAAGGAGGGTGAGACACACATAGTTGTTTGGTCCGCCGAGACCGCAATACATCGCGGCTGCCTGCTGTATACTTGCCTGGCGTTTGGAGAAGTTTTATTGAAGTGCTTGATTTTGATCTGCCTAATGTGAGTTTAACCATTGAGGGTCACTTGTGCTGTGCTATTTTTATTAAAGTTGTGACATACTTCACTATGGGAGACTTGGCTGACCTAATTTCATCTGGATCCATTTTTGATACCCTGGGGGGTAATTAAGCGGATTAGCCAAGCATGAGAGTGCGAGGCATATCATATTGGTGAGTGCAAGTCCTTAGGGAGTGGAATCACTGAGCACATTGGTATGGTGAAGGTTTTCAAGAAAAATACAGTCTACCAAATTTTTATTTGAAGCCACCATTTGAATGCAATTTTATTTATGGACTTATTATTTCTTCATAAGCACTTTGTAGCAATTATTTAAAAACACTGTTCTGAACGTTTTGGACACTTGCTGAGTTTATTATATGCACATTCTTTCACAGGGTGTATATTTATGAATTTATATGTATGCATTTGGTTATAGAGTGTATATAATTTATATTTAGAGGTGTGTTGTTATACACTGAGCGCTACTATTTTGGTTATTCAAAATTACTTTTCGTTCTGAAATAACGCTGGATGTAGGACAGGCCAGTAGCTCAATTGCATACTGTGCAAGCTCTGGCCAGTGATCCATCCTCAAGACCCAGTAAGCCAGAGGATTTTCGGTGGGAAAGGTGTCCAAGTCTGACCTTGCCCATAGGTATTCCTGCACCATGTATATCAGACGCTGCCGATCGTTGCTGGAACTGATCATACCTTGGGGCTGCGGACTAAAAAATTGTCTGAACGCATCGGTCAGACGCCCACCTTCCCCACCGCTCCTTCTTTGACTGACCGAAACCTCAGCAACTCTTTGTCCAGGACCAGGAGTTTGTAACCTCCCAGTCTCTGGGAACACATTGCACAGACCTTTCTGCAAGGCCTCCCGGAGATGTCTCATCCTCTGCTCCCTCTGCGACTGTAAGATAAGGTCCGCAACCTTACCCTTGTACCGTGGATCAAGGAGAGTGGCCAGCCAGTAATGGTCCCTCTCCTTGATCAGAAGAATACGAGGATCCTTCCGCAGACTTTGCAGGATCAGGGAGGCCATGCAGCGTAGGTTAGCTGAGGCATTCGGTCCGGAGTCCTCTGGTTCACTAAGGACGACATGATCCGCAGCCACCTCCTCCCAGCCACGTACAAGTCCGCGGGTTTCTTGGGACTGTAAATCATCCCTTAAAGACTGCTGCTGTTGATGCTGAGGGCCAGGCTCCACCTCCATGCTGACACAATCCTCCTCCTCCTCTTCCTGTGCAATGGGTGGGACAGAAGGAACACTGTCTGGGTAAAGGGGGCCTTGAGAGGCAAGGAGGTCCTCCTCTTCCTGTCTCTGTTCTGCCTCAAGTGCCCTGTCCATTATTCCATGCAGCGTATGCTCCAACAGGTGGACAAGAGGTACAGTGTCACTGATGCATGCACTGTCACTGCTCACCATCCTCGTGGCCTCCGCAAATGGTGCCAGGACAGTGCATGCATCCCTGATCATGCCCCACTGGCGTGGTGAAAAATCACGAGCTCCCCTGACCCTGTCCTGGTGCCGTAGTCGCACAGGTACTCATTGATGGCCCTCTGCTGCGTGTGCAGCCGCTGCAGCATGGCCAACGTTGAGTTCCACCTGGTGGGCATGTCACATATAAGGCGGTTCTTGGGCAGGTTCAACTCCTTTTGCAGCTCAGCCAGCCGAGCACTGGCATTATATGATCTGCGGAAATGCACACAGACTTTCCTGGCCTGCCTCAGGACATCCTGTAAGCCTGGGTACCTGCCCTAGAACCGCTGCACCACCAGGTTAAGGACGTGAGCCACACAGGGCACATGGGTCAGTTGTCCCTGTCGGAGGGCGGAGAGGAGGTTGGTGCCATTGTCGCAAACCACCATTCCTGGCTTAAGCTGGCGTGGCGTCAACCACCTCTCGGCCTGCCCCTGCAGAGCTGACAGAACCTCTGCCATAGTGTGGCTCCTGTCCCCCAAACACACCAGCGCAAGCACGGCATGACATCTTTTTGCCTGCGTACTTGCGTAGCCCCTTGAATGCCTACACCGCTGGTTCCGAGGACAAAGCACAGGAAGAGGCCATGGAGGAAGAAGAAGAGGAGGGGGTGGAGGAGAGAGATGTGTCACAACCAGTAGTAGAATTTTGGAGGCATGGCGGTGGAACAACCTCCAACACTACTGCACCTTGTCCTGCATCCTTCTCAGCTGCCAAAAGAGTGACCCAATGGGCCGTGAAAGAAAGGTAACGTCCCTGTCCATGCCTGCTGGACCATGAGTCAGCGGTAATATGCACCTTACCGCTGACCGCCCTGTCCAGCGAGGCATGGACATTGCCTTGCACATGTCGGTAGAGAGCCGGAATTGCCTTCCACTGAGGAACCGCACATTGCACAAACTCACGGAAGGGGGCCGAGTCTACCAACTGAAAAGGCAGCAGTTGAAGTGCTAGCAATTTAGCCAAGCTAGCATTCAACCGCTGGGCATGTGGATGGCTGGGAGTGAACTTCTTTCGACGGTCCAGCAGCTGGGGCAGGGAAATTTGCCTGCTTAAATCAGACGTCGGTGTACTGCTAGCAGAGTGCCCGCAAGTACTTGGCTGTGACACACCTAATTCTACACCTTCATTCCTCTCAGTGCAGGTTTCAGAGAGGACTGCAGGTATAGTGGGGTTGGAGATCCCAGCTGATGAGGAGCAAGGAGAGGTCCGCTTTGTTCTTTGGTGTGGGTCTTTAAGGTACGCTTGCCAACGAGCTGCATGGCAGGTCAACATATGTCTGGTCAAGCATGTGGTGCCCAAGCGGCTGATGTTTTGGCCACGCAAGATACGCTTGAGACATATGTTGCAAATAGCAGCGGTGCGATCTGATGCACTCGACTCAAAAAAGGCCCACACCAAAGAACTTTTGGAATAACGAGCAGAGGCAGCGCCCTGCACAGGCGGAGCTCTGCGGTGTGATTCAGTCGGCGTGCTGCCCTTACGCTGGCCCCCGGAGGGCATCCTGCCTCGTTGGAGATGTGCCTCCTCCTCATCCTCCTCCTCCTCCTCTCTCCTATCAGCCACCCACGTGGAGTCAGTGACCTCATCATCCCCTCCCTCCTCATCACTGGAGCCAATCTGGCAGTATGCTGCAGCTGCTGGAACATGACTGCCAGATTGCTGTCCTTCTTGAGCATCCCCTCTCTCTGCGCTCACGCTACTGCCTTCCTCTAGCTGGGCATCCTCCTGGAGCATGTACCCAACACTGTGCTCAAACAGTTCGGGGGACGCCTCAGGAGGACATGGTGGGTCTAGGGAAGGAATGACTGATGATGACATTGATACGAGGGAAGAGGACGCTTTGGCAGCTGCTTTTCCAGTACCCTAAGCCTGGGTGAGAGAGGATGAGGAGGATGAGGAGGGCTTGGTCATCCACTCTACCAAGTCTTTGGCATGATGCGGCTCAACACGTCCAGCTGCCGAAAATAAGGACAAGCGTGTCCCATGGCCACGTGCTGATGACGATGCACCGCGTCCATGACCAGCACTGTTGTCTCTAGACACAGAGCCTGCTTGCCCTCTTTTATTGGCTCCTGACTGTCTGCCTCTTCTTGTTGGCCTTCCAGACATAGTAATGGACTGCAGGGAGATGGGAAAACCAGGAATTGGAGTAGTGTATATTGTGCTGGAGGCACACAACACCCACTAACTCCTGCAGATGCCTTTATTAGAGAACACCAGCAATAAAGGGTAGATACAGGTGTATACTGTGCTGTGCTGGAGGGACACAACACCCACTAACTCCTGCAGATGCCTGAGAAAAGAACACACTGTCCCTGCCTGCCTATCTAGCTTAGAGAACAGCAATAAAGGATAGATACAGGTGTATACTGTACTGGGGCACACAACACCCACTAACTCCTGCAGGTGCCTGTATTATAGAACAGCAAAAAAGGGTAGATACAGGTGTATACTGTGCTGTGCTGGAGGGACAAAACACCCAGTAACTCCTGCAGATGCCTTTATTAGAGAACACCAGCAATAAAGGGTAGATACAGGTGTATACTGTGCTGTGTTGGAGGCACACAACACCCACTAACTCCTGCAGATGCCTTTATTAGAGAACACCAGCAATAAAGGGTAGATACAGGTGTATACTGTGCTGTGCTGGAGGGACACAACACCCACTAACTCCTGCAGATGCCTTTTATAGAGAACACCAGCAATAAAGGGTAGATACAGGTGTCTACTGTGCTGGGGCACACAACACCCACTAACTCCTGCAGATGCCTGTATTATAGAACAGCAAAAAATGGTAGATACAGGTGTATACTGTGCTGGGGCACACAACACCCACTAACTCCTGCAGATGCCTGAGAAAAGAACACACTGTCCCTGCCTATCTAGCTTAGAGAACAGTAATAAAGGATAGATACAGGTGTATACTGTGCTGGGGCACACAACACCCACTAACTCCTGCAGATGCCTGAGAAAAGAACACACTGTCCCTGCCTGCCTATCTAGCTTAGAGAACAGCAATAAAGGGTAGATATAGGTGTATACTGTACTGGGGCACACAACACCCACTAACTCCTGCAGGTGCCTGTATTATAGAACAGCAAAAAAGGGTAGATACAGGTGTATACTGTGCTGGGGCACACAACACCCACTAACTCCTGCAGGTGCCTGTATTATAGAACAGCAAAAAAGGGTAGATACAGGTGTATACTGTGCTGGGGCACACAACACCCACTAACTCCTGCAGATGCCTGTATTATAGAACAGCAAAAAAGGGTAGATACAGGTGTATACTCTGCTGGGGCACACAACACCCACTAACTCCTGCAGATGCCTGTATTAAGGAATAGCAAAAAAGGGTAGATACAGGTGTATACTGTGCTGGGGCACACATCACCCACTAACTCCTGAAGATGCTTGTATTATAGAACAGCAAAAAAAGGTAAATACAGGTGTATACTGTGCTGGGGCACACAACACCCACTAACTCCTGCAGATGCCTGTATTATAGAACAGCAAAAAAGTGTAGATACAGGTGTATACTATGCTGGGGCACACAACACCCACTAACTCCTGCAGCTGCCTGTATTATAGAACAGCAAAAAAGTGTAGATACAGGTGTATACTGTGCTGGGGCACACAACACCCACTAACTCCTGCAGATGACTGTATGATAGAACAGCAAAAAAGGGTAGATACAGATGTATACTGTGCTGGGGCACACAACACCCACTAACTCCTGCAGATGCCTGTATTATAGAACAGCAAAAAAGGGTAGATACAGGTGTATACTGTGCTGGGGCACACAACACCCACTAACTCCTGCAGATGCCTGAGAAAATAACACACTGTCTCTGCCTGCCTATCTAGCTTAGAGAACAGCAAAAAAAGGTAGATAGAGGTGTATACTGTGCTGGGGCACACAACACCCACTAACTCCTGCAGATGCCTGAGAAAAGAACACACTGTCCCTGCCTATCTAGCTTAGAGAACAGCAATAAAAGGTAGATACAGGTGTATACTATGCTGGAGGCACACAACACCCACTAACTCCTGCAGATGCCTGAGGAAAGAACACACTGTCCCTGCCTGCCTATCTAGCTTAGAGAACAGCAATAAAGGGTAGATACAGGTGTATACTGCGCTGGAGGCACACAACACCCACTAACTCCTGCAGATGCCTGAGAAAAGAACACACTGTAGAACACACTGTCCCTGCTCTTTCTCTGCACGCCGGAACACACTACACAAGGCCGCCGTGCTGGCGGCCTTTTATAGTGTGGGGCGTGTACTTAACCCCCCTGAGCTATGATTGGCCACAGGCATCCTGCCTGTGGCCAATTATGGCTCTCCTCACTGCCAGCGCTGTGATTGGCCAAGCATGCGAGGTCACAGTGCATGCTTGGCCAATCACAGCGCCGGAAATGCAGTGCGATGGCGCAGTGCATTGTGGGCCATTCACGTCACACGAATTTGGCACGAACGGCCCACAAAGTTCTGGTTTCGCCGAACAGGCGAACAGGCGATGTTCGAGTCGAACATGCGATCGACTCGAACACCGAGCTCATCCCTATACATCGGTACTTTGAAGAGAGATATCGTTGTTATGGCAGCAGCTAGCTACCATATATCTGGTATCCACTTCTTCAGCGGGCGGTCTGCTTTCAGGTAAAAGTGGGATCTGCAGCAGATTCGACGCAAGATCACTTTTATCAGTGGCAGCAATGGGGCCCCCCTCCTGTTAGGTATGGAGCTGAGTGGGGGGAAGATGGCCCCCACCCGTCTCCATACCATTGCAGAGAGGAAGCGACGCCAAAACGTCACTTTCGCTCATAGCTCTTAAAGCAACATTAATTTTTTAAACAACATTTTTTTTTTTTGCATTTTAGTGTAAATATAAGATCAGAGGTCTTTTTGACCCCAGATCTCATATTCAAGAGGTCCTGTCATCCCTTTTTTCTATTACAATGGATGTTTACATTCCTTGTAATAGGAATTAAAGTGACATATTTTTTTTTAACCACTTCCCTACTGCTCATAGTCATATGACGGCGGCAGGAACCCTTTGTCCCTCCAGCGGCCGCGATGTCCGCCGGGCACAGGCGATTGCCCGTGAACACAGCAGGACCATGGATCTCTGTGTGTAAACACAGAGATCCACGTCCTGTCAGAGGAGACACGTTGGGTATCAGTTTACTTGGCGTAACATTATCTTTCACAATATAAAAAAAAATGGGCTAACTTTACTGTTGTCTTATTTTTTAATTCAAAAATGTGTATTTGTTTCCATAAAAGTGCGCTTGTAAGACTGCTGCGCAAATACGGTGTGACAGAAAGTATTGCAACGGCCGCCATTTTATTCTTTAGGGTGTTAGAAAATATATATATAATATATGGAGGCTCTAAGTAATTTTCTAGCAAAAAAAAAAATGTTTTTAACTTGTAAACACCAAATCTCAGAAAGAGGCTCGGGGCTGAAGTGGTTAACATTAGGGCCGAAACAACTAATCGATTAATCGACAACTAATCGATTATGAAATAATCGATTACTATTTTCATAATCGATTAATCGGGCAGTAACATAATGGGGTTAAAAATAAATAAAATGAGCCCTTTACAGTACAAAAAGAGCAAATCGCTACTGTAAATATTACTTTCACTGTCCCACAGTAAAAAAATGAACCCCTTATTTGCTCTTTTTGTACTAATTTTTGTTTTTTTAACACCATTATGTTACTAAACATCTCAGGCCTGGGTCACACCTCTGTGTATTTTGGTGCTTTTTGCAGAAACACACTACAGGTCATTTACATGGTTTCCTATGGGACACGTTCACATCCATGATTTTTTCAGCTGCTGCGTATTTGGAAAGGGCAAGTACTTTTTTTAACGCAAAACGGTGCTATTTTGTTTTTTTGGTTCAATATACTTCAATAGAGAAGCTGCAGAAAAGCATGCAATAATGTGTTTTTGCGGCATTTTGTGTTTTTTAGTCTGCCCAACAACAAATTGGCCAAAAAAAATAAAAAGTGAAAATGCAGCAAAATTACCTTTTTTTTTTACGGTTATTAACCGATTAATCGATTAATCGAAACAATAATCGGCCAACTAATCGATCATGAAAATAATTGTTAGTTGCAGCCCTAGTTAACATGTTAAAGCTTATATGAGGTTTAATGTTTGGGTTTAGACTTAATTCGATTTTTTTTCTGTCAATACTTTATACACAGTTAATTTTAAAATGTAAATACATTATATATTGTTATTATAATTATATTATTTAATCTTTTCTTGTTCATAAAAAAATACAATTCCATAGTCAGATAATAATCAACGTTTACCTTTTGTACCTTCTATCAAGGTTGCAATAGAACAATTATACAAGGCCAGCCAGCTGTTAATTGTTATGAGTGATGTGGGAAAAATAGGGAGATGGCTGCAATGGTTTTGATTTAGAATATGTGATTTGACGATATGTGTAGGAAATTCATGCATGTGGCCAGGGCAGCCATCAGAGATTTTGGGGGCCCCTTACACAGCTTTAGGCCTGGGCCCCCGGGGCCCGACCCCAACATTCCCCAGGGCCCACCCACTGGTCGTCCCACCGAATCCAACCACTGGCCATCTCACCAAATCCTTCGGTGCACCCATGTGGGTGGGGAAGCATTGTAGTGACTGGAGGGATGGATGGTGCTGGGCGTGGGTGGGGATGCATTGTGGAGACTAGAGGGATGGATGGTGCTGGGCGTGGGTGGGGAAGCGTTGTGGAGAATGGAGGGATGGATGGTGCTGGGCATGGGTGGGGATGCGTTGTGGAGACTGGAGGGATGGATAGTGCTGGGCGTGGGTGGGGATGCGTTGTGGAGACTGGAGGGATGGATGGTGCTGGGCGTGGGTGGGGAAGCGTTGTGGAGACTGGAGGGATGGATGGTGCTGGGCGTGGGTAGGGATGCATTGTGGAGACTGGAGGGATCGATGGTCCTGGGCGTGGGTGGGGATGCGTTGTGGAGACTGGAGGGAGGGATGGTGCTGGGCGTGGGTGGGGAAGCATTGTGGAGACTGGAGGGATGGATGGTGCTGGGCATGGGTGGGGATGCGTTGTGGAGACTGGGGAGATGGAGTAGATGCTGGTTAGGGATGAAGATGATTGAGTTGCATTGTAAAAATGGATGAGGATGACTGTGGGTGAGGATGAGAGTTACATAGTGAAGAAGCGGGCTCTCCAAAATGTAACTCATTTGCACCCAGAGTCATCCATTTTCACAATGCAACTCAATTATACCAGCTTGTCAGCCTCAGGGTGTCCCATCCAAGAAGAAAGAGATAAATAAAGTCCAACTAAAATCTACAGGCAGCACAGGGGGCACAGTCAGCAGCACACATTACATTTTTGCGACTTACCCTCAATGCTGCACTCTCGGATGTGTTATTTCTGTCTGTGTCCATGTGCACAGTCGACAAGCTGGCCACTCCCCCTGTCCCTGTCCCGGCCAATCACAGTCCAAGCACACCATGAAGCAACCATCAGACTCCGCCTCTGCAGGAAAAGGATGAGGAGCGAGCGCTGGCCTTGATCACCTTCTGCTGGGGATGTTACCACTGCCAGCCTGAAAAACGGTGTTGGCTGAAGCTCGATTAGCGTGCTTGTCAAGTTACATTACTGTGTCCACAAAACTTAACACTGAACTACAGCCACTCAACAGGAGGGGGGGGGGGTTAGGGTTGCCACCTTTTCTTCAAGCCAAACCCGAACACTTTAGTTGCGGCATTTTTTTTTTTTTGGGGGGGGGGGTATACGCTATAAGATTGTAAAAGACCTGGGACACGTTTGGTGGCCTGAAAGAGAGTAGTATTGTGGCGCATAGTTTGCCGCAGCAAACAGTGTGCGTGGATGAATTGTGAGTGTTCTGCAAGGAATGCAGGGGTCAGATATGTCTTGGGGAGAGGGCTAGTGCTAGCAGGGGGTGGGGAGAGTTAAATATGGGCTGGGGCAGTGGTGGCTTGTGCTCAAAAATTTTGCAGTGCCTGTGCCCATCATATGCATCCACTGTGTCCATCATATGCAGCCACTGTGTCCATCATATGCAGCCACTGTGCCCATCATATGCAGCCACTGTGCCCATCATATGCAGCCACTGTGCCCGTCATATGCAGCCACTGTGCCCATCATATGCAGCCACTGTGCCCATCATATGCAGCCTGTGCCCGTCATATGCAGCGTGTGTCCATATGTGCTGGGGGGTGCTTGGGGGGTCAGATATGTGCTGGGGGCGGTTTGTGAGAGAAGAGGGCCAGTGCAAGGGGAGGGGTGGGGGGTAGGATATGTGCTGAGGGGGAGTTTGTGAAGTGGAAGAGATAGTATTAGGAGGGGTTGTCAGATTTAAAATCCAATCCACACTTCTAGCATTGTCTTCCCCCTGCCAAAGCTCCCAGCACATATCCTAGGAGGATCCCTCGATCACTCCACATATTTTCTACCTTGTCCTCCTTTCCAGCTGCTCTCTCCCCTCCCCCCTGTCCATCTACACAGTAATGAAAAAACTTTTTAGAGGCCTAACATCAGCCATCAGCGCGTCCCTGCTCCCTCCTCCAATTGCAACTCTGTAGTCATGAATACATCATTAAATATATGTTTTTAATGCAAGCAATATAAGTACCTGAATTTGACCTGGTATCAGCCCCTTGCAGTCTCTGTAAAGCAGGTCTGGAGTGTACGTGGAAGAAGCAGTGAAATAAGTCAATCAGTTCCTGTACTGACAGAAAGCAAGGGCTGAGGAGGGTCCAGGGTGACCTGGGCTCAGAGGAAGTAGGTTTATTGATGCTGGCCATCAGACAGAGGTCATCCAGTGGCAGAAAAAAAGGGAAAATCTCTAAATATTGCAGCAAAAGCTATTTTTGTTATTTTATATTTTAATAAGCTGTTCCTTTTAATCGTGTAATTTGCAGCTGGATTTCTCCTATAACTTTAAAGCTCAGCTGTTATTTTTCATTCTCAATAGGAGTTAGACTTTTATCTGGTGTAAAGGGAGTTAAAAAAAAAAAAGTCTGTCTTAGATGTTTATGAGAACAGCTGCAGAGGTGTGATTGGTACTTTCTGTGTTTGTAATCATTTCAAGAAAGCAATTGTATATCTGTCAAAATTGACAGCGACGTGTGTTTCTCTTTACATGCAATGATCTCTATGACAACTAAGAAAAATGAAACACATTTGCAGACTCAAATGAGGGATGAGTGATGGAACTGGGTCATTAGATACATTGTAAGACTCTTAATTAGCAACGGGAAAGTCAGTTTCAAAGAACCGTTAGCAAGCCACCGTGAATGAAGACATCTTACATGGAAAGAAGGGGGTCAGTTCACTAAGCTGTATGAGTTACTGAGTACATGATTGTATCTTACGAAAATCCTCTCATCAAAAAGGTCAATTTCGGGTATATAATTATCACATAAGTGTGCAATTTCTATATTTTAACATTAAATAATTAATAAACTACTGCACGCCGTTCTTTCTCATAAATTGTCTTCATGTCGAATTCCTGCTTTTATTGCTCTCCATAAAAGACAACTTGTAGAACCTCAAAATTATTGCCAATTTTTGTCAATAAATAAGGAGTAAAGTTGAACTCTGGGGACAAAAACACTCTACTCTTGCAGTGGGCCCCCATTGCAAATGTTACTTGCTCATTTTGTCTAGGGGATGATAGACGTCCTACCCTGTCTCATAAAGTGCAAGTTTGCTAGTCAGGGGATCCGTCACATCAAGGGGAGAAAGAGGAGGAATCCTGTTGGAGCTAGAATAAAGGAAAGTTCGGTATATAAATGTATTCATCTCCCTCAGGCTAAATGAGCAGTCAACCCTTGCAGTGGAAAGGCAGACCCAATGGATAGGTAAAGATTTTTCCTCCACACAGTTTAACTGTAGGAACCCCCCGCCCCACCAACCCCTCTTATTATGTAACTTTCTCCTTCGCACCTTTTGTCAAGTCTGTCTAATTATGTTGAAGTTATCGCAAGCCACACCTCCATGTTTTATGGGTGTAATCCTTGCTATTATTTGTCTTCTGATTATTGCAATGATATTTCAAGAGCCTCTACGAGGGGTTTCACCTCTGTATAATGTTAATATATATATATATTTTTGTTAAATTTTCCTAAATTCCTCAATATTCTTTAACCACTTAAGGACCGAGCCTCTTTCTGAGATTTGTTGTTTACAAGTTAAAAACAAGTTTTTTTTGCTAGAAAATTACTTAGAACGCCCAAACATTATACATTTTTTTTCTAACACGCTAGAGAATAAAATGGCAGTCATTGCAATACTTTATGTCACACCGTATTTGCGCAGCGGTCTTACAAGCACACTTTTTTGGGAAAAAAATACACTTTTTTGAATTAAAAAATAAAACAACAGTAAAGTTAGCCCAATTGTTTTTATATTGTGAAAGATAATGTTATGCCAAGTAAATTGATACCCAACATGTCACGCTTCAAAATTGCGCCCGCTCGTGGAATGACGACAAACTTTTACCCTTTAAAATCTCCATAGGCGACGTTTAAAAAATTCTAAAGGTTACATGTTTTGAGTTACAGAGGAGTTCTAGGGCTATAATTATTGCTCTTGCGCTATTGATTGCGGCGATACCTCACATGTGTGGTTTGAACACTGTTTTCATATGTGGGCCCTGCTCACGTATGTGTTCGCTTCTGCACGTGAGCTCGGCGGTACGGGCGCGATAAAAAAAAAATCCTATTTATTTTACGTTTAATTTAAATTTATAACACTGTTGTTTTTTTTTAAAAGGGTCACTTTTATTTCTATTACAAGGAATGTAAACATCCCTTGTAATAGAAAAAAAGCATGACAGGACCTCTTAAATATGAGATCTGGGGTCAAAAAGACCTCAGATCTCATATTTACACTAAAATGCAATAAAAAAAATGGCCCTTTAAGAGCTATGGGCGGAAGTGACGTTTTGATGCCACGTCTGCCCTGTGATGGTATGAAGATGGGTGGGGGCCATCTTCTCCTCACTCATCTCCATACCCAGCCAGCTGCCGATGGCTCCGGTAAGCGGCAGAGAGGACGGGAGAGCGGCAGGAGGCCATACAAAGTATTTTTTTATATTTTCGGATAGAAAATCATACTGCACAGATTCTTGCATACCCCTACCTAAGGGTGAGTCCATGGCTACAAAGGTCTGTGTTCCTGTTTCAGATTTTCCTTTACTTCTTGTCTAGTGAAACAATTGTCAGTTGGACAGGAAGTGGAGTGAAATCTTCATTTATACAAATCTCCTGAAAAAGCATGCGCTCACTTGTCACCCGCCGAATGAAAAAAGCTGGAGGATGGCAGCTGTTATCATATATGGACATGCCAGGTGTTGACAAGTGAATGTGCAGAACATTTCTTGACATTGGTATTTTTTTTTTCAGTGGGTAGACATTCTTCAGAGATTTTAATTGACGTGCATCGCTGGACAACGTGATTGATGATGAATTTACAATGAGAGGTATTTGGTAATTCATTTTTAATGAAGGAAACTTGTCAAACGTTTGGGTGTCTATTTCTATTTTACGTGAATGAGTACCCCATACTCATACACATGGGGGGGGGTTTCTGAGTGCCCCCTTGATGTTAAAGGGGGCTTCCAGGTTCCAATAAGCTCTACTACTGAAAACCACCAACCAGGATTGTGGGGAAGAGACCTTGTCCTCATTAACATGGAAACAAGACACTTTGCTAGGGGGGTCCCCCATTGCAGGTACCTGTCCCATGTTGAGGGCATGTGGCCTAATTTTCCCCTTCTTTCCAGGCCAGATAGACTGTATGCTTAGATGAAGGGTATGGTTTGGACATTTAGTGGGACCCCTATACATTTTTTGTGTAAGGTAACCTCTAAAATCCATATCAGACCTAAAGGGTCTGGTATTGATATTCTGGGGGACCTCACACTATTTATTTATTAATTCTTTGTGCAGGGCACCCTCTTAAAATCCATACCAGACTTAAAAGGCCAGGTATAAATAAGGAGGAATGCCTCCTGTCTTTTTATTTTTTATTAAACTCCCCTCTCCCTTTTGCTTACATGGCCAGGGATTTTTTGGCCATGTAAGTGAATGGGGCCAGTGATATCACTGGTTGTTAGGGACACAGTGGTGCCTGCACCCCCTGGTGTCCTCAACAATCATTAACAGTGGGAAGCTGTCATATGTAATAGCAGAATTAATACTGCTATTATACATGACGTCTGGCTTCCTTCAAATGGATACATGTTTGGGCGTTCTACCGAATGCCTGAACACAACCAAACTTGAGTTAAAACTGAACCTTGAGCTCATCCCTATCATAAAACATTCACATGTTGTGTGTCTAATACATGCAGAGGTAGGGTTTCTGTAGCGGGATTCAGATATCGTATTCTGATGAAGTAATATGCACTTGTCTGCTATTTAGATCTAATATTCCGAAGTGACAGGAAGTGAGGGCAAATCCTAAGGATTCACGATGATTGGTGTTTTAGTCAAACGCTGCATTTTGTATTTAAATGCATGCAGCTGTATTAGACAAGGAAAATGCTTTGTATGACCTGCTTTGCCTGCAGTTATAACGCACCTTAAAGAATATGTAAACCCAACATTTCATATTCTTCATATGTGCCTGCTGTACCATGCATTTGTATAAAAACGTATCCTGTTCTCTTTGTATTTCTTGCTTTATTTGAAATACCTGCTGTTCCTACCAGTATTAAAAAAACTGATCACACTAGACATTAGAGCACAGTGTGGACAGTTTTCTGGTTCTACTAGGAACTCTATCTGCTCTCCTCCAAAGATCATACTTGTCCTGAAATGCCCCCACTGCTCAGCCATTAATTGGGATCATCAGTGTGCTGCTATTGCTCCTTCCACAGCTCTCAGAGCACCTTATGCAGCTGGGAACAGAGGGTGTGATCACTAAAAAGGGGGGAAAATAATTTATAATTATATATATATATATATATATATATATATATATATATATATATATGTAGTGATACCCCCTAGAGGGCTGCTGAATAAAATTTTGGTCCTGCCGTTACCCCACATTTCACCGTCCCAGTACTATGAGTCTATGATAAGAAATGTCAAACAGATGGGAGCAACAGTCACTTTTGTCTTTTTCCAATGCTTTAATAAAAGAACTTGCAGTAGTAGAAGGATAGAGGGTTAGGGGAAAGTTTCAGATACCTTTTAGCAGATCACTGATGGATTCCTTCAGATCCAAAGGGCAAAACAGTAGCTTCCTTTCAGCAGACGGATAGGCCTCTCACACAGACCTAGCGACCAGTATGAACTGCTGGACAAGTCCCTCTCACGAACTTGGAGCCAATTTGCACCACACAGGTAAGTCCCTTTCACGGACTTAGCAGCCAGGAGTTAGTTACCTTGAACGGGATTTTTGTAGAACAGCTTGACAGTACCAAAACCTTTAAGCCGACCCGGCAGTACTGTGAGAGTAGATTAACTTAGGTGTGTCCCCGCAAACGAGTCACCAGGCCCTCTTGAGAGACCAGCCTTCAGCCTGGTTCTCTCCAGCAAGAGTCCTCCCCTGGATCTCCTCAGCTTGGCTTGGCTTTTTCCACGCAGGCAAGACAGCCCAGGACCACCCCCGGATTAGTAGGCCCCAGACAGGCTTCTGGGCCTACTCGCAGCAACACAGCCTCGGGCCAGCAGGCCCTGAGGTCAGACAGAGAGACTGTGAGCACAGCCTCAGGCCAGAAGGGCTATGAGGTCAGAGAAAATGAAAAATGGCGTCTTCCCTTTAAATACCTTCTCCCAGAATGCACAGTGGCCAATCACCTTCCACTGGGCTGTTTCTGGAGAAAAGAATATTCAATACACTTTAGTTTGCTGTATTTCTCATCCTGGCCTGTGGTACCAGTGACACCTACTGGCAACAGTGAGAAATGCACAGCACAACCAAAGTTGGAACAGAAGCTAATTTAACCACTTCCTACCGGGTCATAGACATATGACGCCGGCAGGAACCCTCCCTCCCTCCGGGCGGACGTCATATGACGTCCTTTTTTCCCGGCCGTCTATGGGGCGCGCGCGCGCACCCGCGGCAACGCTCGTGACCCGGTGAGTGTGCCCGGCGGTCGCGATGTCCGCTGGGCACCCGCGATTGCCCACGATCACGGCAGAAGTGTGGATCTGTGTGTGTAAACACACAGATCCACCTCCTGTCAGAGGTGAGGAGACCGATGTGTGTTCCCAGTACAGAGGAACACAGATCGGTCTCCTCCCCTTGTGAGTCCCCTCCCCCTACAGTTACAATCACTCAATAGGGAACATATTAACCCCTTGATCGCCCCCTAGTGTTAACCCTTTCCCTGCCAGTCACATTTACACAGTAATTAGTGCAGTTTTATAGCACTAATCGCTGTATAAATGTGAATGGTCCCAAAAACGCACCAATAGTGTCCGATGTGTCTGCCGCAATGTCATGGTCACAATAAAAATCGCAGATCGCCGCTATTACTAGTAAAAAAAATAAAAAAAATAAAAATGCCATAAATCTATCCCCTATTATGTAGACGCTATAACTTTTGCGCAAACCAATCAATATACGCTTATTGCAAAAAAAAATTACCAAAAATATGTAGAATACGTATCGGTCTAAACTTAGAAAAAAAATTGTTTAAAAAAAAAAAAATTGTGATATTTATTAAATCAAAAAGTAAAAAATATTGCATTTTTTTCAAATATGTCGCTTTTCTTTTGTTTATAGCACAAAAAATAAAAACCGCAGAGGTGATCAAATACCACCAAAAGAAAGCTCTATTTGTGGGGGAAAAAGGACGTCAATTTTGGTTAGGTTCAACGTCGCACGACCGCGCAATTGTCAGTTAAAGCGACGCAGTGCTGCATCGCAAAAAGTGCTCTGGTCAGGAAGGGGGTAAATTCTTCCAGGGCTGAAGTGGTTAACTTTGTACAATAAATCTGAGCTCTGTACAGCTCAGCCAGATAAAATTTACAACATAGTCCCTATTCTTTAGGAACAGGGCACTACATATATATATACACACACACACACACAAATGTTTTGCCTGTCATTTCTATTTTAAACTGAATGGGTTGTTCTACAAGATGAGGGTTTGCATATACTTTTTTAGGGCATGCTGCATCCAAAGAAACATAATGCAAAGCAGGTCAGATACAGCCTCTGAACTGCCATGTTCATTTAAAGTAGGATTGTTCTAACCTGCATTTGAGGTGCATTCCACGTGCATATCAAATGCAAGAAAACAGCAAACTTCAACATGAGCCAAAGATTTTAGAGTTGTCACCGGAGAAAGAGATGAGGGGAAATCTTTCAATGTGGACATCTCTTCCATTTACAACTGTCTAAGACAGGTATTCCCTCACTTTGGTGGGATTCCCTTCAATTTTGGACCGCAGGCAACAAAAAAATATTGGCTCCTTCATACTCTATGCATAACAAACAAAACATACTTTGGCTTTACATAAAACTCAACACCCTCTACTACTTTTATAAATCAGGCTTTGTCCCCCCCTTCCATTGATAATAAGGATGACAATATGCACATAGAAGCAACCTTATTTGTATTGTCTTTACTGACATAGCCCCATCTGACACCAATTGTCAACAAAGTACACCTTTCCTTTTATAGTGACAGGCAGGTGCACAGTTTTGACCAATTAGGATTTTTCCTGATTTACTACAGAAACATGAAGGTTGTATCTGTGCCCCACTGACATCCACCACCAGGCCTTAAGTTCCTGGTTAGTTTGCTATGTGTATGATCTGGCTCTGTTTCCCCCTGTGCTGTTGTTCCAAGACATCCATTAAATCCCTTCTCTTGATGCCTTTCAGAGGGTGGACTATTTAATGACCCACTATCACTAAAGTAAATCATTTAATAGATACACAAAATGAATAATCTATAAAGATCTCAGGCAAATTTATTTCTGGCCCTTCATAGCTGATGGCTCTCCTTGTAGCTGGACCCAGTGTTGCCAACCTACCAGATTGAAATTTACTGACACAACACACAACATTTACTGGCACAGACACGTTTTTACTGACATTTCCAAAAGTATCAAAATTACAGTTTTACGTGCAAATGTCAGTATCTGGGCTACAAACAAGTACAATGTGCAATTAGCAATGTGATTTAAGGTCGATATCGATATTAAAGGAACACTAAAGGTTCCCGTTTAAAAAAATAAAAATAACAAACATGTTATACTTACCTCCACTGTGCAGCTCGTTTTGCACACAGTGGCCCCGATCCTGGTCTTCTGGGGTCCCTCGGCGGCTGTTTCAGCTCCTCCCGCAAGGACTCCACACCATAATGCGAGCGAGCTCACATGGTGTGGAGTTACTGCGGGCGCGCTCCTGTGATACAGCGGTGGCCATAGCCGCCGACTGTATCACTCGGCCCTGCCCCCGGCGCGCCGCGTCATTGGATGTGATTGACAGCAGCGCCAGCCAATTGCTGCGCTGCTTTCAATCCATCCAGTGTAGCCAATCAATGGCCGGGCTCAGGAACTCGGAGGATGACGGGAGCGAGCGCGGGACTTTCGAGGGGCCAGGTAAGTAAAACGGGGACTCGGGGGGGGGGGGGCGGTATTGTCAAATGTTTTTTCAACTTAATGCATAGGATGCATTAAGGTGAAAAAACATGTACCTTTACAACCCCTTTAAGGCAAAAAAACATATTTCTTATTTTATTTTCAATATACCGTAGTAAGTAAGTAGCTCAGGGACAGGACTCAGGAGGACAAGCAATTAGAATGGGCGGCACACACACATGAAATTGACTCTCACAGTGACACTGACAGCAGTGTGCAGCAGCACAGATGATGATGACACCTCACTGACAGGACACTTCCTCTCCTAAGTCACAGTGACAGTCTCTTTCCATGCCAGGTGATCCCTTCAGTCCACTCAAGTCCAAACAGCACTGACAGTCCCGCTCCCAGCTTTCATTGCTCCCATCCCACATATCCGCACACGAGGCTCCAGCCAGTCTGCTTGGCTCCCTTGCACCATGATATCACATGACACGCTTAGACACCACCTCCATCAGACCTGCCCCCTACCGGTGCCGCTGAACACACTGTAGCAGGCACTTGGATGGTCTCGGCTGGCTTTGTAGGGGAACTGCGCATGTACAGTTCCGAGCCAAGCATCACAGCCATATTTTTTACTGGCAAACTTTGCCTGTCACTGGCATTTACTGGCAGGCGAAAAGTGCCTGTTTTTGTATTGCCTGCCAGTAAAAAAAACTGACTATTGGCAACGCTGGCTGAACTTCATGCATGAATCTCATTGACTGCTAAGGAAAACATTAACAATTTTAGTTCCTTCCCATTTTCACAGCATACCACTGTTAGACAAAGTAATATTTAACTGAAGACTAGAAGGAAGTCAACACATAGATGGAATCAAAGTTCCTTTAGAAGCACTATAAAACTCATTGTGCATACTGAGTGCATTGCAGTAAGTGAAATTAAATGTATGGCAATAAGCAAAATTATCTTTTTTTTCTGGTTGCCAGCTGTTCACGACATCCATACTTGATTACTGTACTCATCTTCATTCCTTCTGCAGCAACAGATTCTGAACATTTTCTGAACATCATTGAAATCTAGGCTTACATTCCATTTCTTTCTTCTCCCTAAACAAACCATCTGCAGACTTGCAGTGGATTAGAGTATGGGGCCTTCTTCCAAATGAAATGCCTCTCTTCCAGTATATTTCATTTTAGAGAATGAGCAATCACCAAATCACAACTGAACACCAGTAATGATTGTTTTTTACATACCGTATACAGTAATGGAGTGGAAGAATGCGTTCAAGGCATTGAGCTACTGTATGATTATTCATAACCATGTGCAAACTCCTATATGCGGAAACGTAGGCTGCTACAAAACAATCTGTAATATGTGAAAAACAATAAATAAAAAAAAAAGGTAGGTACCAATTTTAATGTAGCCACCCTGGCGGTATGATCATGTCAGATTTTTGCATCTCAAAGTGGTGTTTTGCCTAGAAATTTGGTGTTTTATATTTTAGGCCTGTAATTCTTAGGAATAACTCACTTAAATCTGTCCAAACAAGAGTCTAGTAGACATCCCGGGTATGATAAAGTTTGAAACACACAATTATAAATTATAATATAATAACTATAATTATTTATAAAAAATAATAATATAATAATTATAATAAAATGAATTTCCCCACTATTCACTATCGCTCAATTCTGCAAATGTTCTTATTTACTATTGCTGTTTTCTAGCTGGTCTCAAACCACTTTTGACATAAAGGGACACTTTTTGGTTGCTATGAACAATCTCCAGTTTCCAAGCAGAAAGAATAGTATATATAATATAAAACTGCATGCAGGGCACTGGACAAAACACTAGGGACAAATGGGATATGAAATAATTTCATACAGTAAATGTAATCTGTAGGCTTGTGCAATTCGTTTCGTAACGAATCGAAATTCGTCCGAATTTAGCAACTTTCGGACATTCGGAAGCATTCGAATTTCCGAACAGAGCAATTACGAATAAGACCGAATCCGAAATAAATTATACCGCAAAATAGCGAATGCCCGAAGGTCTTCGGCATAATTCGTTATGAAAAAAGTTACGAATGTACGAATCCATTCGAAGCACAATAACACTCACTCTGCTCTCTGCTTCTCCCTCACCATGCTGAACTCCCTCTCAAAATGGTGTACAGGGGGCGGAGGTTATAGCCGCATGAAAAAACAAAAGTAAAATACGAGATTTCGAATCCATTCGAAGCACAATAACACTCACTCTGCTCTGCTCTCTGCTTCTCCCTCACCGTGCTGAACCCTCTCAAAATGGTGTACAGGGGCGGAGCCTATAGCCGCATGTAAAAAACGAAAGTAAAATACGAGATTTCGAATCGTTACAAATAACCGCTATGTATTTAGAAAAGTACAAATCCATTCGAAGCACATTAGGCATAATAGGCAGCGTCATTGTGAGAGAGACACGGAAAATTACGAATCAACGAACCCAAAAAAAGTTACGAAAGTAGGAGTTGTGTCCAGAATCAACGAAAAACAACGTACTCTACCGAAAGTACGAATTATAAAGCAACAAAAAATTCAACGAAAAATGTCGCTTGCAAAAATACGAATGAGTCCGAACACGAAAAATCCCGTCTAGCAAAATTACGAATGATTACGAATCAACAGGACCGGAAAGAAACGAACCGAAACGGAACAAATTTTTCCGTTGTGCACAAGCCTAGTAATCTGTAAGATTACAGTGTACTGTATGTATTATGAATTTTGTCATTTTTGAATTTGCTGCCAGGCTCCGTGCCTGTGCGTTGCGATGCTTGCAGGGAACGGAGCCTGGCACACAGAGGCATCGGGCGGAGGACACAGCCCGCGGACTAAGCGGGGGGACATCGCAGGATCCTGGGGACAAGGTAAGTATACTTCACCAGGATCGTGGTTATCGCTAATGGTACTGAAATTTAAACCCGAGCCACACTCGGGAATACTGCCAGGGAGGTTAAAGTGTAAGACCACTTTTGTTGAGAAAAAAGCAACCCCCTACGGGTGATCTGTATACATTGAAAGAACGTTAACAAACTTGGTTGCAGATTCCTAAATTTTTCTGGTCTTAAGAAATTGTTGTACTGTTGTACTGTTGTGTTTATACGGTACAATAAATATAATTTCCTGATTGTGTGATTGACTCACTGATTTTCTCAGAAGTCTGCAGTAAAATACAAGTAATATTTTAGGCATTCCCTGAATTAGGAATGACATTTCTGGTAAGAAGCTCCTTAAGGCTTGTGTACTAAAGGGAAGCAGATACTTAAATTTGCTTAGGCAGTTGTACTAAACACAGACTCTTCCGTTCATGAATCGGTCTAGACCAGGTGTAGGCACCCTGGGGCCCTCCAGCTGTTGGGGAACTACATTTCCCATGAGGCATTGCAAGGCTGACAGTTTCAATTTCTCCCAGAGGCATGATAGAAAATTACAACTGCTACAGACTGAAATGAAAATGCATTTTTTTAAAGCAGTAAATTACAAAATTGCATGTGTAGCAATTTTATATGCTATATATATATATATATATATATATATATTTAAATAATGAGTAGTTTTTCTTTAACAAATTCAGCCCCGGACCATTAGGCTGCCTAAAGACCAGAGGTCTTTTTACAATTTGGCACTGCGCTGCTTTAACTGGTAATTGTGCGGTCATGCAATGCTGTACCCAAACAAAATTTGCGTCCTTTTTTCCCCACAAATAGAGCTTTTTTTATGGTATTTGATTGTCTCTGCGATATTTATTTTTTGAGCTATAAACCAAAATGTAAAAAAAAAATGATATTTTCTACTTTTTGTTATAAGAAAAATCCAATAAACTCAATTTTAGTCATACATTTAGGCCAAAATGTATTCAGCCACATGTCTTTGGTAAAAGAAATGTCAATAGGCGTATATTTATTGGTTTGCGCAAAAGTTATAGCGATACATTTTCTGGAATTTACACAGATTTTAGTTTCCTATCTCATTTCTTGAGGTGCTAAAATGGCAGGGCAGTACAACCCCCCCCCCCCAAATGACCCTATTTTGGAAAGTAGACACCCCAAGGAAATTGCTGAGAGGCATGTTGAGCCCATTGAATATTTTTTTTTTGTCCCAAGTGATTGAATAATGACAAGAAAAAAAATTTTTTTTACAAAACGTTGTCACTAAATGATATATTGTTCACACATGCCATGGTAATATGTGGAATTACACCCCAAAATACATTCTGCTGCTTCTCCTGAGTATGAGGATACCACATGTATGGGACTTTTTTGGAGCCTAGCCGCGTACAGGGCCCCGAAATCCAAGCACCGCCTTCAAGATTTCTAAGGGCGCAAATTTTTGATTTCACTCCTCACTATCTATCACTACCTATCACAGTTTTGAAGGCCATGAAATGCCAAGATGGAACAAAACCCCCCCAATTGACCCCATTTTAAAAAGTAGACACCCCAAGCTATTTGCTGAGAGGCATGTTGAGTCCATTAAATATTTTATCTTTTGCCACAAGTTGCGGGAAAATTACCAACTTTTTTTTTTTTGCACAAAGTTGGCACTAAATGATATATTACTCACACATGACATGGGCATATGTGGAATTACACCCCAAAATTCATTCTGCTGCTTCTCCTGAGTATGGGGATACCACATGTGTGGGACTTTTTGGGAGCCTAGCCACGTGCGGGGCCCCCGAAATCCAAGCACTGTCTTCAGGATTTCTAAGGGCGCAAATGTTTGATTTCACTTCTCACTACCTATCACAGTTTTGAAGGCCATAAAATACCAAGACGGCACATAACCCCCACCCCAAATGACCCTATTTTTGGAAAGTAGACACCCCAAGCTATTTGATGAGAGGCATGTTGAGTCCATAAAATATTTTATATTTTGCCACAAGTTGTGGGAAAATTACAAACTTTTTTTTTTTTGCACAAAGTTGTCACTAAATTATATATTGCTCAAACATGCCATGGGCATATGTGGAATTACACCCCAAAATACATTATGCTGCTTCTCCTGAGTACGGGGATACCACATGTGTGGGACTTATTGGGAGCCTAGTTGCGTACGGGGCCCCGAAAACCAATCAGCGCCTTTAGGATTTCTAAGGGGGTACATTTTTGATTTCACTCCTCACTACCTATCAGAGTTTCGAAGGCCATAAAATGCCAAGATAGCACAAAACCCCCCCAAATGACCCCATTTTGGAAAGTAGACACCCCAAGCTATTTGCTGAGAGGCATGGTGAGTATTTTCCAGCTCTCGTTTGTTTTTTAAAATGAAGAAAGAAAATATATATATATATATTTTTTTTCAATTTTCAAAACTTTGTGACAAAAGCGAGATCTGCAAAATACTCACCATACCTACCAGCAAATAGCTTGGGGTGTCTACATTCCAAAATTGGGTCATTTGGGGGGGTTTGTGCCATCTGGGCATTCCATGTCCTCTGAAACTGTGATAGACAGTGAGGAGTGAAATCAAAAATGTACACCCTTAGAAAGCCTGAAGGCGGTGCTTGGGTTTTGGGGTCCCGTACGCAGCTAGGCTCCCAAAAATTCTCACACATGTGGTATCTCTGTACTCAGGAGAAGCAGCCAAATGTATTTTGGGGGGTAATTCCACATATGCCCATGGATTGTTTGAGCAATATATCATTTAATGATAACTTTGTGCAAAAAAAAAAAAAAGTCCTTTCCCGCAACTTGTGTCAAAATATACAATATTCCATGGACTCGACATGCCTCTCAGCAAATAGCTTGGGGTGTCTACTTTCCAAAATGGGGTAATTTGGGGGGGTTTTGAACTGTCCTGGCATTTTATGCACAACATTTAGAAGCTTATGTCACACATCATCCACTCTTCTAACCACTTGAAGACAAAGCCCTTTCTGACACTTTTTGTTTACATGAAAATTATGTTGAACCCCCAAACATTATATATTTTTTTAAAGCAAAGGCCCTACAGATTAAAATGGTGCATGTTGCATTTTTTTTATCCACACAGTATTTGCACAGCAATTTTTCAAATGCATTTTTTTGGGAAAAAACACACTTTTTTCGAATTTAATGCACTAAAACACACTATATTGCCCAAATTTTTGATGAAATAAAAAAGATGATCTTAGGCCGAGTACATGGAACCCAAACACGACATGCTTTAAAATTGTGCACAAACACGCAGTGGCGACAAACTACATACATTTTTAAAAGCCTTTAAAAGCCTTTACAGGTTACCACTTTAGATTTACAGAGGAGGTCTACTGCTAAAATTACTGCCCTCAATCTGACCTTTACGGTGATACCTCACATGCATGGTGCAATTGCTGTTTACATATGACACCAGACTGACGTTTGCGTTCGCCTTTGCGCGAGAGCAGGGGGGGACAGGGGAGCAAACGCTGTTGCTGTCAAGATAAATAAATCTGTGCTGCAACTGAATGGTGTACCTGCTAAGCAAATGATGGTTAACATTAAAACAAAGTAACATTACAGTATAACAGTAATGCCGCGTACACACGATCATTTTTCCCTGTCGAGAAAAACGATCGTCTGTGGGCTTTTTGTCGTTTTTCTCGATGGGAAAAACTGCATTAATCACGACGAGAAAAATTAGAACATGCTCTAATTTTTCTCGTCGTGATTCCCGTCGTTTTTTTCCACGGCAGTTTTCCCATAGGGAAACACTGCCGGGGAGCCCGCACACGGTCGTTTTTTTCGACCCAAAAAAAAATGTCATTTAAAACGGCCGTGTGTGGGGGGAACAAGCTGTTCCTCGTTTTTCCTGTCGATTTTCTCGACGTTGTTTTCACCGTCGAAAAAATTGATCGTGTGTACGCGGCATAAGACCTTACCATACCATACCTGCAAAGCAAATACAAAAAAAAACATAGCAAAAAATAAAAAATTTTTTAACGCAACCTGTACCTAAAATATATATATATGCTGAAGCATGGGGGCATCCTCCCGCAAAAGTTATGCCGCGTACACACGGACGGACTTTTCAATGGGCAAACCTCCATCGGAATTTCGACCGTGTGTACGCGGCATTAGGAGCAAATCGCTCCTCCGCCCCTGCTGCAGCCTGAGTCACGGCTTTATGTATCGTGGGAGCAAACGCTGTTGCTGTCAAGATAAATAAATCTGCGCTGCAGCTGAATGGCGTACCTGAAAACAAAGAAATGGTTAACAATAAAACACAGTAAACAGTAAAGTATAAAAAAATTACATACCTGAAAAGCAAACATGATAAAACATAATAACAATAAAACATTGCAGAATAGAATACAGTAAAAAAGAGCAGAACAATAGAGAGAGAATAGAGAGAGAGAGAACAATAAACGCAGAAGACCGGGCCAATGCTAGCAAAAGAGCTGATAGAAGATAGCGGAGGAGCCCGGCAGAAGGCAGAAAGCACCGGAGAGCGGGAGAAGAACCGGAGAGCGCAGAGAAGGCACCGGAGAGTGGGAGAAGAGGCCGGAGAGTTGGAAGAAGACCCCCGAAGTCAGAAGAAGACCCCCGAAGTCGGAAGAAGACCCCCGGAGCTGCCTAATAAATTACTTTAAAAACCTGCCCCAAAGCACCCACCCCCCCATGTTGAGGGCATGCGGCCTGGTACGGCTCAGGAGGGGGGGGGCGCTCGCTCGTCCCCACCCCATTTCCTGACCGGTCGGACTGGTGCTTGGATAAGGGTCTGGTATGGATTTTGGGGGGACCCCATGCCGTTTTTTTGGCGTGTGGGCTCCCCTTAAAATCTATACCAGACCTATGCTCATGAAGGGGGAACCCATGCCGTTTTTTTTTCTCAAAAAATTGGCGTGGCGTTCCCCTTCATGCACAAGTTGTGTACAAGTCGCATGCCAAAGTCGGATCTGTTAATACGGAATCCGACTTTGATCCGACTTCAGAAAAAAAGTAGTGCAGGAACTACTTTGAAGTCGGCACGACTTAAAGTCGTGCCAATATGAATGGTAGTCATTCAAAATCATGGAGAATGACTTGTCATTAGGGATGAGCTTCGAGTTCGAGTCGAACCCATGTTCGACTCGAACATCGTCTGTTCGTCCGTTTGCAGAATTTCGAACATTATGGGCCATTCGCGCCAAATTCGAGTGGCGCGTCACGGCCCATAATTCACTGCGGCATCGCAGTGCATTGCTGGCTGTTGATTGGCCAAGCATGCACTATGACCCGCATGCTTTGGCCAATCATAGTGTGGAAAAAACGGAGAGCCATAATTGGCCAAAGCCAGGGTGGCTTTGGCCAATTATGTCTCAGGGGGTTTAGTACACACCCCACACTATATAAGGTTGCCTGCGTGGCGGCCTTGTGTAGTGTGTTGCGAGCAGGCAGGCGAGTCAGTTAGCTGCAGTTACAGTGTGTAGAGGATATATATGCATCCTAGGTGTTGTATATATATTTATACACTGTATTCAGTTTAGCTAGATCGGTTCCTGTTATTCTCTTCCTAATATACTGACAGGCAGGCAGGCAGGTGATTGTGCTAGCTGCAGTATTTTCACTTAGTGTACTGTGTACTTTACACAGTGTGCACCTAAAGCTTACCTGAATACAATTGCTGGTGTTCTCATACAAATACAGGCAAGGAGCTGCAGTATTTTGATTTAGTGTCCTTTGCACAGTGTGCACCTAAAGCTTACATGAATACAATTGCTGGTGTTCTCATACTAATACAGGCATGGAGCTGCAGTATTTTGATTTAGTGTCCTTTGCACAGTGTGCACCTAAAGCTTACATGAATACAATTGCTGGTGTTCTCATACAAATACAGGCAAGGAGCTGCAGTATTTTGATTTAGTGTCCTTTGCACAGTGTGCACCTAAAGCTTACCTGAATACAATTGCTGGTGTTATCATACTAATACAGGCATGGAGCTGCAGTATTTTGATTTAGTGTCCTTTGCACAGTGTGCACCTAAAGCTTACCTGAATACAATTGCTGGTGTTCTCATATTAATACCACAGGCAGGGAGCTGCAGTATTTTCAGTTAGTGCACTGTGTCCTTTGCACAGTGTGCACCTAAAGCTACCTGAAGACAATTGCTGGTGTTCTGATCATATTAATACCACAGGTAGGCAGCTTCAGTATTTACAGTTAGTGTACTGTGTCCTTTGCACAGTGTGCAACTAAAGCTACCTGAAGACAATTGCTGGTGTTCTTCTGATCCTATTAATACCACAGGCAGGCAGCTGCAGTATTTACAGTCAGTGTACTGTGTCCTTTGCATGTCATTTGCACAGTGTGCACCTAAAGCTACCTGAATACAATTGCTGGTGTTCTCATACTAATACCACAGGCAGAGAGCTGCAGTATTTTCAGTTAGTGTACTGTGTCCTCTGCACAGTGTGCACCTAAAGCTACCTGAAGACAATTGCTGGTGTTCTCATACTAATACCACAGGCAGGGAGCTGCAGTATTTTCAGTTAGTGTACTGTGTCCTTTGTAGACATGTGCACACTGAAATATTTTGTTTTGGAATTTCGTTTTCATCCAAAAAAAAAAATTATTTAGTTACTCCCGGAATTTGATTTTATTTATTTCATTTTTCGTTAAAAAATGCATTTGTCCGAAAATCCAAATGAATTTAGATCAAATCTGTCATTGAAGGCTTATGGTGTCTGTCGAATGTTCTAAGAAGATTCGACGCCGCAATCGTACATTTCCGGACGAATGTTCCACCTACAAGCTATAGTAGAATTCTAATGTTGTATGACTAGTAATAATTATATTTATTAATTACTATTACTAGTCAACCAACATTAGAATTCTTCTATAGCCTATGGGCAGAGCATTTCACCATAAATGTCCGCTCGCTGCGATCATATGTTTTTAGCTACTTCGTCGAATCTTCATGTCTCTATTATGTCAAATCTTTTCTCTCTATGTCGAATCTTCTCTCTCTATGTCAAATCTTTTCTCTCTATGTCGAATAATATTGGACTAATAGAGTTAAGGTTAGACACATTCGACCGCAGGTTCGATAGACACAGATTGTTATTGTTAGCGTCATGTCAAATCTCCTATCTATATCGAACTGTTGTCGCAACGAAAACGAAAATAAAGCATTTGTTTATGTCGGATCTTTCGGTTTTCGGATTCTGCGCTTTCGTTATCGTTTGTTAAAACGATAACGAAAATACCTGAAATTCGGACGAAAATGCATTCGGATGAAAACTAATGCACATGTCTAGTCCTTTGCACAGTGTGCACCTAAAACGACCTGAATACAATTCCTGGTGTTCTCATACTAATACCACAGGCAGGGAGCTGCAGTATTTTCAGTTAGTGTACTGTGTCCTTTGTAGACATGTGCACACTGAAATATTTTGTTTTGGAATTTCGTTTTCATCCAAAAAATAAATTTATTTAGTTACTCCCAGAATTTGATTTTATTTATTTCATTTTTCGTAAAAAAATGCATTTGTCCGAAAATCCAAATGAATTTAGGTCAAATCTGTCATTGAAGGCTTATGGTGTCTGTCGAATGTCCTAAGAAGATTCGACGCCGCAATCGTACGTTTCCGGACGAATGTTCCACCTACAAGCTATAGTAGAATTCTAATGTTGCATGACTAGTAATAATTATATTTATTAATTACTATTACTAGTCAACCAACATTAGAATTCTTCTATAGCCTATGGGCGGATGCATTTCACCATAAATGTCCGCTCGCTGCGATCATATGTTTTTAGCTACTTCGTCGAATCTTCATGTCTCTATTATGTCGAATCTTTTCTCTCTATGTCGAATCTTCTCTCTCTATGTCAAATCTTTTCTCTCTATGTCGAATAATATTGGACTAATAGAGTTAAGGTTAGGCACATTCGACCGCAGGTTCGATAGACACAGATTGTTATTGTTAGCGTCATGTCGAATCTCCTATCTATATCGAACTGTTGTCACAACGAAAACGAAAATAAAGCATTTGTTTATGTCGGATCTTTTGGTTTTCGGATTCTGCACTTTCGTTATCGTTTGTTAAAACGATAACGAAAATACCTGAAATTCGGACGAAAATGCATTCGGACGAAAACTAATGCACATGTCTAGTCCTTTGCACAGTGTGCACCTAAAACTACCTGAATACAATTGCTGGTGTTCTCATACTAATACCACAGGCAGGGAGCTGCAGTATTTTCAGTTAGTGGTCCATATTGCCGGTGACTTGTCCTTCTGGTTCCACTATCTGTATGGTTCCACGCTCAACTGCGCAGGCGCAGCCGAACAGCTGTTGAAGCTCGGAGATTTCAGTCGGCTTGCCTTGCGCCTGCGCAGTAGAGGGAACCAGAGCGATAGGAACCATAGGCTCGGCAACTGTGGACGCGCTCACCCCCCCCCTGCTTCATTACACACGCCGCCGCTTTCCTCTTCATACAGCAAGGGGCGGCTCAGATGTCATATTGTGTAATGCGATTTCTTTGTTTATAAACGACACTCTATCCAGCCCCTTGCTGGATAGAGCGTTGTGTATAAACAAAGAAATCGCACTGCTCATTATCACATCTCAGCCGCCCCTTGCTGTATGAAGAGGAAATCGGCGTGTGTAATGAAGCAGCGGGGGCGAGCGCGTCCTATCGATATGCTTCCCCCCTTGACTGCGCAGGCGCTGCCGAACAGCTGTTTAAGCTCGGCGATTTCCGTTGCCTTGGCTTGCGCCTGCGCAGTCAAGCTTGGAACCATACAGATAGGCGGAACCAGCTTGGCAGATCACCGGGACCACACATTACATTAAAGCCGCAAGCAGTTTTAAATGACTTTTTTTTCCTTTAGAAATGTAATTTTGTGCAGGGACAGTTCTAAACACGGGAAACACGTGCCACTTCACATGCATACTTTAGACACCCCCCAGGTTCGATATTTAAAGGAATATTTCACTTTTTTTTCACTTTAAGCATCATTAAAATCACTGCTCCCGAAAAAAACGTCAGTTTTTAAAACTTTTTTTTGCATTGATACATGTCCCCTGGGACAGGACCCTTTTTAGGAAAATAACTTGCATATTAGCCTTTAAAATTAGCACTTTTGATTCCGAACGTTCGAGTCCCATAGACTTTAGCGGGGTTCTAAAGTTTGCGCAAACTTTCGGTCTGTTCGCAGGTTCTGGTGCGAACCGAACCGGGGGGGAGGGTGTTCAGCTCATCCATACTTGTCATACGATTTTGCCGTCCAAAATTGTGGTACAAGTCGTATAAGTGTGAAAGGGGTCTAAACCCACAACAGTAAAATCAGTATGTATATTCAGTAATGCATGCTTGTTATACTCACTGTGGAACCTAAGGGGGTAATCCTCTGCATTGTGTAAAAAGGCTGCTTGATCCTGTATGCACAGATCCTCCCATCCCTGCGCTGTCCCCCTGGACAAGTCCGGATAAGGCAGAGCCTTTGGAGTCAGGCTGCACATGCTCAGTTTGGTGTGTATTGCTAGAGATTTTTTTTTCTCTTGGGAGAGTGCATGTGATTAGCACAGGGCCAATCAGCACTGTCCAGACATGTCCAGATAGAGGATCAGGAGCCCTGCAGCTTCATAAGACAGCTCAGTGCAGTACGAAAACTCCTCCTACAAGCTTCACCAGAAAATTATAGAAATTACAAGACTGCTATATACTGCTGGTGAGAAAAGGTATTTAGCAGTTTATATTTACTAAAATAATTGCATTTCCATGTTCTGTGTACTGTGGGAGACCAGATATAGTGAATGCAGCCTCCTGGGTTTAGTAACACTTTAAATGCTTAATCCAGCCAAACATAATGAGGGGGAAATCAACAAAGCTACTGCCCTTTTCTGACATTAATCCCTCTTGTTAATGTATTGCGCCAAATTCATGAAGCATTTGCAACACTTTTGGTTCTGACAGCGACTCATGCACCAAATTCAGATAGTTCTAAAAGGTGCCATTTTTACGTTGTGTCGCTTTGAATGCATAAAATTTGGAGGTAATTAACCACTTGCAGACCCCAATACATCTATATACGTTGCGGTTTACAAGTTTACCAGGATTATGGCTGAAGTGAAATGCTTTTTGCAGCCGGGGGGCCGGCTTTCTTGTGAAACCGCTCCAGGCTGGAAGTAAATGTTTTATTTCTATTTTAAACCAAATGTTTAAACTTTTTTTTTTATTATTTGATCTTTTGCTTTTAAAGGTAAAGTAGAGATTTGTTTTTGACCCCAGAGGACCTGTCATCCTTATTTCTATAACAAGAGATGTTTACATTTCTTGTAATAGAAATAAAAGTGATCCCAAAAAAAAAAAACTAAAAATAAAGGGACAGTGTAAAAATAAGAAGCATAATAAATAAGAAAAAAAGCAAAATGAAAGCGCCCCATTCCTCCATGCTTGCGCGCAGAAACAAACGTATATGTAAGTCGCGCACACATATGTAAATGGTATTTGCACCACACATGTGAGGTATTGCTGTGAACATTACAACATGAGAAATAATTATAGCACTAGACCTCCTCTCCAACTCTAAACAGGTAACCTGTAAGGGCGTTTAAAGCGTCACCTATGGAGATCAAGTACCATCGTTTTTTGCCATTCTATGAGCGTAAGCAATTTAAAATTATGACATGTTAGGTATCTGTTTACTCGGCCTAACATCAACTTTCACATTAAACAAAACAATTAGGGTAAGTATTGTGTTTTTTTTTATTCATTATGTGTATTTTTTTCCCAAAATATTGTGTTTGCAAAACCGATGCGCAAATATCGATTAACATATAAAATTGCAACGATCACCATTTTATTCCCTAGTGTCTCTGCTAAATAAAATGTTTAAAGTTTGGGGGTTTGGGGGTTATAAGTAATTTTCTTGCAAAAAATACTGATTTAACCACTTAATGACCGCCCGCCGAAGTTATTCGGCGGCGGTCCTGCTACCCTGCGCGAACCACGAACAAAAACAAAAAACGCTCAGGTATAGATGTCGTCTAGGTGGTTGTCTCCTCCCAACAGCCAAGGGGGCAGGCAATGCAATTTCAGGCAAAACAAAAGATCGAGTCTTCTGGACAGCCGCACTCCAATAAAAAGCATTTATTATGTAAAATCTTCAAAAATCCAAATACAGCACAGCAAGTCACAAAATTCTGGTTAGAGCTAACTAGTTTCACACTTTCTTAGTGTTTAATCATAGCTATGAAACAGCTCTAACCAGAACCAGAATTTTGTGACTTGCTGTGCTGTATTTGGATTTTTGAAGATTTTACATAACAAAGGCTTTTTATTGGAGTGCTGCTGTCCAGAAGACTCCCCTGCACGGACCGCTGCCTTTGTACGTCGGCTCGCGAAGGCTCGGTTGCCGGCGCTGCGCTCTCAAGCCCGGTACACGTTGCAGGAGCGTGCCTGCGGGTTGGGTGGACTCAATGTCTGCTGGTGGCCCACGAAAGCCTAATACAGAGGCAAAAATAAGGCGGATCCCCATTCTGACAGGGGACAGAGATCTTCTGTTCCCAGTGATGGGGAACAGTGATCTCTGTCATGTCCCAGGTAGCCCATTCCCCACACAGTTAGAACACAGAGAGGGAACACAGTTAACCCCTTGATCGCCCCTAGTGTTAGCCCCTTCCCTGCCAGTGTAATTTTTACCTTGATAAGTGCATTTTTATGGCACTGATCAATGATCAATGTAATAATGTCCCTGGTCCCCAAAAAGTGTAATTTGGTGTCAGATTTGTCCTCCGCAATGTCGCAGTCCCACAGATCACCACCATAACCAGTCTAAACAATAAAAATAAATAAAAGTCCCTAAATCTAGTTTGTAGACGCGATAACTTTTGCGCAAACCAATAAATATACGCCTATTGCAATTTTTTTACCAAAAATATGTAGAATATATATCGGCCTAAACTGATATTTTTTGGGATATGTATTATAGCAAAAAGTAAAAAAAAAAAAAATTATAATTGTCGCTCTCTGTTTATTTATAGCGCAAACAAATAAAAAAACACTTTCAAAATGCATGAGAGATTTTTTTGCAAAATCTCCTTTCGCCAGTCTTTATAAATTCCAGGGAATATGTTTTACATGCAGGTGGAGGTAAAGTGCTAAGTCAGCACCTGCCTTCTAATATGTCTGGAATATTCCAATTGTCAGATTTCCGTACTATAATTCCTGACTTTGATTCTGTATACCTGGACGTTTTTAACCACTTCCTTACTGGGCACATATACCCCCTTCCTGCCCAGGCGAAATTTCAGCTTTCAGCACTGTCACGATTTAACTGACAATTACGCGGTCGTGCGACGTGGCTCCCAAACAAAACTGACGTCCTTTTTTTCCCACAAATAAAGCTTAATTTTGGTTGTATTTGATAATTTCTGCGGTTTTTATTTTTTGCGCTATAAACAAAAATAGAGCGACAATTTTGAAAAAAAACAATATTTTTTACTTTTTGCTATAATAAATATCCCAATTTTTTTTCTCAGTTTAGGCCAATATGTATTCTTCTACATATTTTTGGTAAAAAAAAATCGCAATAAGCATATAGTGATTGGTTTGCGCAAAAGTTATAGCGCCTACAAAATAGGGGATAGAATTATGACATATTTTTTTCTTATCTTTTTACTAGTAATGGCGGCGATCTGTAATTTTTATTGGGACTGCGACATTATGGCGGACACATCGGACACTTTTGACACATTTTTGGGACCATTCACATTTATACAGCGATTAGTGCTATAAATATGCACTGATTACTGTATAAATGTGACTGGCAGGGAAGGGGTTAACACTAGGGGGGGATCAAGGGGTTAAATGTGTTCCCTATTAGTGATTCTTACTGTGGGGGGAGGGGACTGACTGGGGGAGGAGACCGATGGTTGTCCCTATGTACAAGGGACACACCATCGGTCTCCTCTCCCTATCAGGACGTGGATCTCTGTGTTTACACATAGAGATCCACGTCCCTGGCTCTGTGACAGCCGATCGCGGGTACCTGGCAGACATTGCGGCCGCCAGGCACGCGCATCGGCACCCGTTTGACACGGCAGGCATGGCGCGCATTGCGGAAGTAAACAGGAGGACGTCCATGGACGTCCACCCGACAGGAAGGTGCCGCACTGTAGACGTCTTTTGTCTATAGCGCGGGCGCCAAGTGGTTAAGGGGGTTTTAAATAAAAAAAAAATATTTTTTAAATAACAAGCATGTTATACTTACCTCCACTGTGCAGCTCGTTTTTGCACAGAGTGGCCCCGAACCTGGTCTTCTGGGGTCCCTCGGCGGCTGTCTTGGCTTCTCCCCGCAAGAACTCACCACCTATATGCGAGCTCGCATGGTGGTGAGTCCTTGCGGGCGTGCTTCAGTGATACAGCCGGTGCCTATAGCAGCTCACTGTATCACTCGGCCCCGCCCCCCGGCGCTCCGCGTCATTGGATGTGATTGACAGCAGTGTGAGCCTATGGCTGTGCTGCTTCCAATCCATCCAGTGTAGCCAATCAATGCCCTGGCTCAGAAACGAGGAGGATGACGGGGGCGAGCGTGGAACATTCAAGGGCTCAGGTAAGTAAAACAGGGGCTCGGGGGGGGGGCATTATTGTCGGATGTTTTTTCACCTTAATGCATAGGATGCATTAAGGTGAAAAAACGTTTTCCTTTACAACCCCTTTAAGTTCCTAGTGACAACATGATCCAGCATTTCCTGCTTCATTTGCCCTATTATAAAATAAATAAAACACGTTATAGTAAGATTGGGAACCCCTTTACAATAAAAAAGTGTGCCTACAAAGGAACTACAGAGATGAGCCTTGCTGCTTTTACTAAACAAGAAAAGTTGCTGCAGTGATTAATTACCTTTTCTGATTGATTGGCTAGAGTACAATGAGTTTCACTACAGCAATTGTTACTTAAAGTGGTTGTAAACCTGTCACGTACCTGGTAGGATCCTGAATTGATGAAGTCAGCCTTTCTTGTATCTCCAGCCCAGGCCCCACTGAAGGTGGAACAGCTGAAGGAACAGGAGGAACATGAGTACCAGCAGGTTTTAATTGCAGAACTTGTGGCTGGAGACAAAGACTCAGTCGGTCAGGTAGAGCATCAGGTCAGGAACAGAGGCTATGCAGGGTAGACCAGCCGAGGTTAAAGGGGCGCCCCGCTGGGATTGAAGGTTCTGCATGCGTGGCTTGCCATGGCCCCCAGCAGGCTTGAGGCAGGACCACACCGTGACAACTGGACCTGGGATGAGGGACAGCCAAAGCAGGCACTTGGGAATAAAGTGGAGCTAAACTGGAGACAGAAGCATAGTCAGAAGGGTAGCCAGGGTCAGCAATGAGCAGGCAATGAGGAACCAAAGCATCAGACAGGAACATAGTCAGGAGTAAGCCAGGGTCAGGAACCGATGGGCAGAATCATACACAGGATCCAAGGTTAGGTCAATAACAAGCCAGGTCAGCCATGGATAGCATACAGTATACAAGCAGGGCACAAGGGAACAGCTAAAGATCAGTCAGCACTAAGCATTAAATCTGAGCATCCTTTATATAGGCTGCCTTGTGCCATTGGATGTGTATGTGCTCCCGTGTGTGCGTGCATTAGTGCGTGCATGCTCATGCACATTTCTGCGTATATATGTGTGTCTGGATACCATTCCATGGGCAATACCATGCACATGCGCACATCTGTGCTCCCAATGTTTCACAGCAGCTCCCTGATAAAACCCTTCTATATACCCAGTGACTTGACTGGACTCAGGTGATACACAGAGATTAAACAAATCCTCCTACGAAAGTTGTACCTGTTTATCTCCAGTCTACTCTTCTCTACATTCAACGTGCAGAATTTATCAAGCTTGTCTGAGCTTTCATAAAACACGGGTGCGGAGAGCTGAAACTACACACTACAGAGCTCAGTGAGGAGAGCTCTGAGAGCAGATTGGAGGGAAGGGACTCTTGTTGTCAGGAAAACTTGTCAGTAGTGGTTAATGCAGATAGCAGAGGAACAAAGCAGCAGACAGAAATTACAATTTGTACTCTTAATTGAGGAAAATATGCATTATAAAGGGATATGCGTTATTTATATCTAATGTCTGAGGTTTACAACCACTTTAACATGATATTAAACCCTCAGTTTTAAAATACTTTCAACAGCTAATTTAAACACTTGCTGGGTATGCAGTGTCTTAACTTTTTTATACCTATCTATTTTCTAGTGTAGGCTGGTGCCATGACTGCTGCTCCAGTTTTCAGGTTTCAGGGTGACCCCTTTCTCTTGCAGTGTTCTATGGAGCCACCCTTGCATGCAGAGACTAGAGTTGCTCCCTACACTGTGTGCATCAATAGAAATACAGACATGTAGCCTAAGATGGCACTGCCCTCTTCCTCCCTCCCCCTCCCTTCTCCAAGCTAGCAGACTGGTTGGAGACTGCACTGTCCACTGCTAAATCTTTCCTCTGAAGACTGCTGAAAAATGCTGAGTCTTTAACAGCCTGCGGACCAGCCGCCGTTATTATACTACGTAGGTGTACGTCGGGCGCTTTACAAGCTATAGGGGGAGCGAATGCGGCGCCACGTCGGAGCCGATGCGCATGGCCAGCGGCTGCAATGTACGCCAGTAACCCACGATAACTCCTCAGAGAGCCAGAATGGGGATCTGTCAATGTAAACAGACAGATCCCCGTTCTGTCAGGGAAGTAGTGAGAGATCTGCTATTCCTAGTGATCAGGAACAGCGATCTCTCTCTACACTCCCCCCACAGTTAGAAACACCCCCCTAGGGAACACTTTATCCCTTGATCGCCCCCTAGTGTTAACCCCTTCCCTGCCAGTGATATTTATACAGTAATCAGTGGCTTTTTTTAGCTCTAATCGCTGTATGAATGTCACTGGTCCCAAAAAAACTATCAAAAGTGTCCGATCTTTCCGCCGCAATGTCGCAGTCCCGCTAAAAATCGCTGATCACCACCATTACTAGTAAATAAAAATATATATAATAAAAATGCCATAAATATATCCCCTATTTTGTAGACGCTATAATTTTTGCGCAAACCAATCAATATACACTTATTGCGATTTTTTTTTTTACCAACAATATGTAGAAGAATACATATTGGTCTAAACTGATGAAGAAATTTCTTATTTTTTTTTTACTTATTTTTTGGATATTTATTTTAGCAAAAAGTAAAAAATATTGTTTTGTTTTTTTCAAAATTTTTGCTCTTTTTTTGTTTATAACGCAAAAAATTAAAACTGCAGAGGTAATCAAATACCACAAAAAAAAGCTCTATTTGTGAGCAAAAAAAGATTTCAATTTTGTTTGGTTACAGCGTCACACGACTGCGCAATTGTCAGTTAAAGCGACACAGTGCCGTATCGCAAAAAATAGCCTGGTCAGTGAGTGGGTAAATTCTTCTGTGGCTGAAGTGGTTAATACAACTTTAAACTGCTTACTTATAGTGCAGGATCTTCCAGGTTATTTTACAGAGAAGTCTGGTGTCTCAAAAATCCAGGTCACTTTGTAGGGAAATATCAAACACAGTTGTGATGACTGCTTATTGACCTTCCTCTTTCACTGTAAAGTGGAAGAAAGCCCTAACTAAAACTATTACTAAAAATGTCCCCTCCCCCTCCTCCTACCTACCCTGCCTAACCCGTATAAAAAAGATCTGTGTACCTACCTATTTTCAATCCACTCTTGTCTCTTGCTGCTCTGTGTAAAACCTGGTACACACGGTAAGATTATCGGATGAATAATGGTCTGTTTTTTAGCATGCTAGTCTCCAGATTGAAAATGAAGAGGTTAATGAAGTACGATAGAATAAAAAATTCAGAAGTGCTGTTATGTGTTGTAATGTATTTGTATCGTATTTTAGGATGAAAACTGTACTGATTTAACAAAAATTGTTCGATCTGCTTTCGTACGAAAAAAAAAATTGTGTTTGTCCCTTCGGAAAATTCCGGATGAAAGCTGTTTACTAATGATCAGATTATCATACGATCTCTCCGAAAGCGGTATTTTTTGTATGATATTCTGATGTGTGTTTGAGCCTTAAGACAGCACTGGACAACAGCTGTGAATTCTGGGAGCTGTGATGTGACTCATAGGCTCCCATGATCCAGCCGATGTTGGAACTCCCTCCTCTCCTCTGCAGCGGCTGCTCACTGACACAGGGGAGCTGGACCTGTGGGATCACATAACTGGACTAGAGCAGAATAAAAATAGGTAAATATACAGATTTAGTTTTTTATACAGGATAGGTAGGATGAGAGGGAGTTGAACATTTTTAAGAGTAGTTATAGTTAGGCTTTTCTTCCACTTTATATAATCTCCCTAATGGCTATTAGTGCCGTCAATCACTATATCAAGTTATGAGGAAGAGAAGGTGTGGGGCAGAATTGTGGAATAACAACTGTGGTCAATGTTTCCCTAATAGAACAACCCATCGTTTCAGGATAGTCAGACACTCTCAATTGAAAAGTAAGAATTACAAGTCTGCATGAATAAGTTCCTGACATGTCAGTGTCTTGGAAAGAACAGCAGATGAAGGTATTGGCAGGGGATGTACTGTGAGCTCAGTAAGATTCCGTATATATGTGTGAGTGTTAAATGTACACATTGGCGTTGAGTTACTAAAACAGGGGAGTGCAAAATCTGGTGCAGCTGTGCATGGTAGCCAATCGATGTCTAACTTCAGCTTGTTCAGTTAAGCTGGCCATACACCATTAGATTATCTGCAGATTTTCTATGGTTAGATGGAAAAAGTGCAACAGATTTCTCCATGTATATTAACTGTGTGGATGGAGGAATCTCCCACTTTTTCCATCTAACCATAGAAAATCTGCAAATAATCTAATGGTGTATGTTAGGCTTTGACAAAAAAACCTGGAACCTGGAAGCTGATCCCCCCCCTTCCATACGTCCCGCCCAGTGGCGTACTAAGTAGGGGGCGGGGGGCGTGCCACAGCGGGTGCCACACACTGGGGGGGTGTCAGGCCGGCGCCCCTCCCTGCGCGACAAAGAGGACTTAGCGGGGGCGGCATGGCGCAGTGACAGGTAGGCAGGAGGGGGGTACAAGCTGCACCGGAGTGATACCCGTCGGCACACCCGGGACACGGCCGTAACGACCCCCTCCTCTCGCCGCGGCTCTGATAAGTCTCGGCTGTGACACAGTCTCACAGTCACAGCCGAGCAAAGTGAACGAAGCCGCCTCCCCCTCCTCTGTGTAGTCTACTAGTCCACGAGGCGCGCTGATCATTACGGGTCTGAAGGGGGGGTGTCTGCACTATTGTAGGGGGGTTCTGTATTGTAGGGGGGTGTCTGCACTATTGTAGGGGGGGTTTCTGTATTGTAGGGGGGTGTCTGCACTATTGTAGGGGGGGTTCTGTATTGTAGGGGGGGTGTCTGCACTATTGTAGGGGGGTCTGCACTATTGTAGGGGGGTCTGCACTATTGTAGGGAGGGGGTCTGCACTATTGTAGGGGGGTTCTGTATTGTAGGGGGGTGTCTGCACTATTGTAGGGGGGTCTGAATTATTGTAGGGGGGTTCTGTATTGTAGGGGGGTGTCTGCACTATTGTAGGGGGGTTCTGTATTGTAGGGGGTGGTTCTGTATTGTAGGGGGGTGTCTGCACTATTGTAGGGGGGGTTCTGTATTGTAGGGGGGTGTCTGCACCATTGTAGGGGGGGTTCTGTATTGTAGGGGGGTGTCCGCACTATTGTAGGGGGGTTCTGTATTGTGGGGGGGTGTAATGTAAAGAGGTCCAGAGGTACAAGGGATGTGTAATGTAAAGGGGTCCAGAGGTGCAGTCTAATGTAAAGGAGTGCAGTGTAATGTAAAGGGGTCCAGTGATGCAGGGTGCTGTGTAATGTAAAGGGGTCCAGTGGTGCAGGATGCTGTGTAATATAAAGAGGTCTCGTGATGCAAGGTGTTGTGTAATGTAAAGGGGTCCAGTGGTGCAGGGTGCTGTGTAATGTAAAGGGGTGTAAGGTGCTGTGTAATGTAAAGGGGTCCAGTGGTGCAGGGTGCTGTGTAATGTAAAGGGGTGCAAGGTGATGTGTAATGTAAAGGGGTCCAGAGATGCAGGGTGCTGTGTAATGTAAAGGGGTCCAGTGGTGCAGGGTGCTGTGTAATGTAAAGGGTTCTAGTGATGCAGGGTGCTGTGTAATGTAAAGGGGTCCAGTGGTGCAGGGTGCTGTGTAATGTAGAGGGGTTCAAGGTGCTTTGTAATGTAAAGGGGTCCAGTGGTGCAGGGTGCTGTGTAATGTAAAGGGGTCTAGTGATGCAGGGTGCTGTGTAATGTAAAGGGGTCCAGTGGTGCAGGGTGCTGTGTAATGTAAAGGGGAGCAAGGTGATGTGTAATGTAAAGGGGTCCAGAGATGCAGGGTGCTGTGTAATGTAAAGGAGTCCAGTGGTCCAGAGGTGCAGTCTAATGTAAAGAGGTGCAGTGTAATGTAAAGGGGTCCAGAGGTGCAGTGTAATGTAAAGGGGACCAGAGGTGCAGGGTGCAGTGTAATGTAAAGGGGTCCAGTGGTGCAGGGTGCTGTGTAATGTAAAGGGGTCCAGTGATGCAGGGTGCTGTGTAATGTAAAGGGGTCCAGTGGTGCAGGGTGCTGTGTAATGTAAAGGGGTGCAAGGTGCTGTGTAATGTAAAGGGGTCCAGTGGTGCAGGGTGCTGTGTAATGTAAAGAGGCCCAGAGCTGTGGGGTGCTGTGTAATTTAAAGGGGTCCAGAGCTGTGGGGTGCTTTGTAATGTAAATGGGTCCAGAGGTGCAGGGTGCTGTGTAATGTAAAGGGGTCCAGAGGTGCAGGGTGCTGTGTAATTTAAAGGGGTCCAGAGGTGCAGGGTGCTGTGTAATGTAAAGGGGTGCAGGGTGCTGTGTAAAGTAAAGGGGTCCAGAGGTGCAGTCTAATGTAAAGGGGTGCTGTGTAATGTAAAGAGGTCCAGTGATGCAGGGTGCTGTGTAATGTAAAGGGGTCCAGTGGTGCAGGGTGCTGTGTAATATAAAGCGGTGCAAGGTGCTGTGTAATGTAAAGGGGTCCAGATCTGTGGGGTGCTGTGTAATGTAAAGGGGTCCAGTGGTGCAGGGTGCTGTGTTATAAAAAGGGGTCCAGAGATGCAGGGTGCTGTGTAAAGTAAAATTAAAAGAAAAAAGAGAGGGCGCACAGACCTAGTGCATTACCAATGGCTGGTTTATTAAAAGTATATTTAAAAGATCATGAATACTCACAAACAAAGGCAAGTAATAGACACATAAAATTCCATCCAGGGAGATAGCCTCTTCCTGGAACCGAATGAGCAGATGATCAAAGAGTCAAGATGACAAATATTTACAGCTACGGCTGACGCGTTGCGGGAGCGAGCCCCCTTCTTCAGAGCCAAGAAGTAATAGTAACTGAACCCTCCTATATCTCTGAACTCTCTTTTATCCATATGTGAAGAGGGTATGAGTGGTCACATGTCTATAGCCCAACCTCATCTTATACTCGCGATATATCGATGACATTCTTATTATTTGGAATGGGACAGACGAAGATCTAGATGGATTCCTTACACATTGCTCAAAGAACCCCTTTGGAATTTCCTTTACCCATGTAATAGATGAAAAATCTCTAGTGTTTCTAGATTTGGAATTACAGGCAGATGATGAAGGTACAATATATTCAAAAACGCATTTTAAGCCAAGCGCAGGTAATTCTTACCTTCATGCTCGTAGTCATCACCATCCTAGGTGGATCAAAAACGTCCCCTTTGGACAGTTTTGTAGGCTGCGGAGGACATGCACCTTTAAAAAGGATTATGAGGAACAGGCACAGATCCTCAAAAATACATTTATTGAAAAAGGTTATGAAGATAAACATATAGATGAAGCATTCCAGAAATACCTCAAATTATATGACAACAATCTGGCAAATGGTTTGGATAATGTGGCTAAGTTGGAGGACCAGAATCAAAAACTGCAGGTGAGATTCTGTACAAGATACAATAACAAAGTCCCAATGATTCAGAAGATTTTCAGGAGAAATTGGAAAGTCTTAAGATCTGATCCTATCCTGCAAACTAGCCTGCCCCAATATCCAAATTTAGTCTTTAGAAGACCAAGAGACCTGAGAAGCATGGTGGCTTCAAGTAGAGTCAAGAAAACCAGGAACATAGGTTTAAACAAGCTTTGGACCACATTGTTTGACCAAAAAGGTAGCTACTAGTGTGGGGTTGGAAACTGTGGCAATTGCTCACATATGAGCCATCGGAAGAAGGAAGTCCAGGGAACAGACGGAAAGAACCACAAGGTTAAGCAGTTTATTAACTGCGGAACCTCTTTCATGATCTATGGTCTTCTTTGCCCATGTGGCCTCTTGTATGTCGGTTGAACGTCACGACCAATGAGAACGAGAATGGGAGAACATAGGAGTAGTATCCTGACGGAAAAGGAGAACTACTCGGTACCCAGACATTTCAAAGAGGCTCACATTAGTTCAGTTAGCAGCCTGAAAGTGTTTGGGATTGAGGCCATTTCGAATGATTTCGATAGTGGTAAAAAACATCAGATCCTGTGCACCAGAGAGGCATACTGGATATTCACCTTGGGCTCTCTAGTCCCTCATGGCTTAAACGAAGGGATCAAATTACATAATGTAGTGTAGATTCCCCCCCTCCCCTTTTGTTGGACTAGGTGGCGTTAGGCCTTTGTATTGTTTAGACAGGTTTAAGTACTTCCTAAAGGTTCAAGGATTGCAATACATATACCTTTTAGTTATTTTAATATGTAATCAGGTTTACATTTAATAATCTTAATATATAATTAGGTCAATATTTAATAGTTTTTATGTAGATTTAATAATAAGAATATTGTGAGAACCTGTAGTTCCCGAAGTATTGGTTAGACTATCGGGATCTAGAATCTATCCCCACCAACAAATAGGTCTAAACAGCCCTCTATGTATTAGGACTGTGGGTGGGTTGTATAAGAGGTTTCACAATGTTGCACAATGTCTCCTTCTCTTTTTTTATATGTTTTTTTATATGAGATTGAGTATTTGTTTTGTAGTTTTGTGCGCATGTGTGTGGGCACATACGCTCATGCCCATGGTGTGGGGTGACTCGGTGCGCGCATGCGCCTGCCGCTGGACCACCAATTGTGGGCGCGCGGCGGGGAGGGTGCGTGCCCCGAAAGGGCGGTGTGTGAGCACATACATGTGTGTGTGTGTGTATATATGTATGTATGTGTATATGTGTGTATGTGTATATGTATATATATATATACAATGCTTTTGGTTTGTACAATTTGGGCATATATTATGACTGTTTATGTGGACCGAAGTATAGTACTGGACCCCCCCCTCCCCCAATTGAGGAACTATTTATTCTCTCTATCCTGTGCTTTTGACATTGAGAAAGTGAAATAGTTTTCCATGTGTATTTGGGTATGAACAATCATTCAATTACGGGTGGTTTCAATATACCGTGGTGGTGTACCTGTCCCGTTGGCCTGTAGGTTTTTTTTTCCTCTCTCCCCCCTTCCCCCCCCCCCTTCCCTATACAATTTCTTCCCCCCCTTATTTATTTATTTTAATATTTATTATTATTTTATTTTTTCCTCTCTCCCCCTCCCCCCCCTTCCCTATACAATTTCTTCCCCCCCTTATTTATTTATTTTAATATTTTTTTTTTCTTCTCCCCATTTTTTCCATTTTATCCTTAGACCACTTATTAGCCCCCTTATATACACCTTGTTGCAATATAGAGGGTGTGTGGTCCATGGACATTAGGACAGCCATGGGATGACATGCATATATGTGCCGCCCATTAAACTATAACTTGGGGATACTGTCCCTGGCTCGCACTGGTGTGTATAGTTTGAAAGGTTGTTGACACCGGATGCGGAGTGGTAATCTAGCCGCTTCCGGGTCATCCTCTGTTATCTGCATCACCCACCGAGGGCGGAAGTGACGCCTTGGTTTACTGGAAGTGGCGGGTGTAACGCATATCCACCGCCACTTCCGGACTCTCCCGGCTAGCAAGTACCCCATCCTTTGATGGGATGAAGGTCCGTGTCACACGGGGGGCATTTCATGGGTGGGCGGGATGGCGGGGGTGGAGATTCGGGGAGATTCGGGGATGCCGTCTTCGCCTGCGCCCGACTATGATGTAGATGCCGTGTAGCCCCTCTGAGGGCGGAAGTGACGTCCTTTCGATGGCCGGAAGTGGCGGGTGGAATGCACATCCACCGTGACTTCCGGGATCTTCGGGTGGAGTGTGCTCCAGCTGCTGATGGAGTGGTGGCCCAGAGATATAGGAGGAATCTTCAACTATATACAGACAGGCGGCAGTAACAAATGGTTGAGTTTGGTGGCTTGCATAACACAGGTAAGCCACATAAACGTATATACTGTCCATTCGCTTTTCATGATGAAAGACACTGTTTGTAAATCACTTAGTTGGGGTACAATACATGCAATATGTAGATGAGTCAGTGGATGCTGTCAGTGTGGCTGGTAAGGGACTAAGCCATACTGGCGTGCTTTTTGGGTGAGAGGAGGAGTGGCCGGCGGTGGGTGGGGCTATAGAAATGTGACCACTCATACCCTCTTCACATATGGATAAAAGAGAGTTCAGAGATATAGGAGGGTTCAGTTACTATTACTTCTTGGCTCTGAAGAAGGGGGCTCGCTCCCGCAACACGTCAGCCGTAGCTGTAAATATTTGTCATCTTGACTCTTTGATCATCTGCTCATTCGGTTCCAGGAAGAGGCTATCTCCCTGGATGGAATTTTATGTGTCTATTACATGCCTTTGTTTGTGAGTATTCATGATCTTTTAAATATACTTTTAATAAACCAGCCATTGGTAATGCACTAGGTCTGTGCTCCCTCTCTTTTTTTCTTTTAATTTCCAGTCCTAAGAATACCAAATATTCTGAGGAGGGCAGCAAGATCTCTGGGCATCTTCCTTTTAAACGGAACACTCTGGTTCTGTCACCAAGAGACCAAACTTCTGAGCGCAGGAGACTGTTTTTCTTGTTGCTGTGTAAAGTAAACGGGTCCAGTGGTGCAGTGTGCTGTGTAATGTAAAGGGGTGCAAGGAGCTGTGTAATGTAAAGGGGTCCAGAGCTGTGGGGTGCTGTGTAATGTAAAGGGGTCCAGGGGTGCAGTTGTGGAGAGGGGGTACACAGTAGTGACAAAGATATTGAAGGATGCAGGGGGCACATTGGGGTGTTTTTACATTTTACCGTGGGGGGTGCCAGATATTGATCTGCCCCGGGTGCCAAATGCTCTAGGTACGCCCCTGGTCCCACCCCCTAATCTACATGTCTGTCTATTGCAGCTGTGGGGCAGGTGACCAGCATCAAGGTAACACTATTTAGAAAAAATATATATATATTACTGTGTGGTATTATTGTGGTTCCCTATTGCCATTGGGCTCCACAATCATATTATTGTCCAGGTGTGCCAAGGAGGGGATCGAGCCGAACATAAAGTGGATGTAAACCCTCCATACACCCAGTGAAGTGAACAGCCTCAGATGATACACAGGGATTAACCAAATCTCCCTACATTAGTTTTATATGTATATCTGCTGTCTTCACATTTATATACTGTTTAGAAAGTTGAGATCGTGTTAGGAGATTTTCTCTTCCTGTTTAACACAGAGTGTGATGTCTGGGCATACAGCCAAGATAGCTAAAATTGCTGATTGGAGGAAAGGCACACACCCCCTCTCCTCATAGGCAGAGACTCTCAAAGCTGTTTTGTAATAGGAGCTGCTCTCTGCTACTCTATTTTAGCAACCTCCTTTGACAAAAGATTCAGGCTGCTTTTGTCTAAAAAGTCAAAAAATGTCAGGAGTTCTCAGGCTGATAACAGAGGAACCATTCAGAAGAGAGCTATAAGACTTAGCTCATTGAAAAGAGATAACAAAATACTGCAGATATATGTGCCCAGCTCAAATTTCATGAATCGGGTTTACATCCACTTTAAGGGGTTGACAGGCACTGTTGAGGCTTCACTAATGGGCAGCACTGATGGGCACTGATAGGTGGCACTGATGGGCACTGATAGATGGCACTGATAGGGGTCACTGCTGGGCATTGATAGATAGTAAGTAGGGAGGCATTTTGCAATTCTTGCCAGAGTAAAGTACCATCAGGACAAACGTTAAAGGAGTTTTCTAAAGTTGTTACATTACGGGAGGAACGTAATAAAGCCTCCCAGTCTCAGGGATATGCGTGCCACCAAAGTCCCTTTCCCAGTTGGAGCAGTAAGGAGATCCTCTAAAAATTTTAAGTTAAACACTACTGTTTTTCATATGAATGTTTGTAGGCTCTAAGCCACGCGGTTCTATCTTGCTTACTATGTCATCCTGTTTCACTCTGTGAAGACTATGTATTTTACTCTGTTGCCCTTGCTGGCATACTACACCTGTTTCAAAAATGTTATACTTTTGTACGAAAATTTAATAAATATATATATAAAAAAAAAAAAAACACTACTGTTTTAAAGTCTCATGCAATTTAATAAAAATGTTCTACTTTAAGTTTTATCAATGCATTTATTAAATTCCAAAATATTAAAGCTATTATACAAATCAGTCACTTAGCTTTCATATACACTTATTTAAATGAAAGAACATGAAAAATTAGCATGCAGTGCTGTTATTAATTATGGGAACTTTGGACTTTTTCGAACATTTAAGGATGGTTTAAAATCAAAATGTATTTCAGAACTGCTTTCTGGTCTGATTGCTTTGAATAGAATATAAGCACGTACCAACATACTGCCATTTATTTATGGTTTGATGTCAGTGTCAAATTAAAGTTACATGCTTTTTATGCTTGTGTAATGACACATAAATGCCAAAGTAATGTATCTATCAGTACATGAGTGTTGTAGGTCTACCTATTGTATTGCCTTTTGTTCCTTGAGGTCATAAGGTTTCTGGATCGTCTTCTAGTACAGCATCATTAAATATCAAGGTGCACATCTTCAGAAAGAACTAAACTTAAATTCACTGGTTGGCAGGAGAAATAGCATTATTCTGTTTTATTTGCCGATTTCTCCAGTCAGTTCCAGTCAAGGCAAAAAAAACAACTCCAAACTGAGCACAGAACAGAGCTGACTTTGATGCTGTATAGATTAAAGTTCCAAGTTCACCTTTTCACCTTTTCTGTCTGTAACATATTTGCTGTAAATTCTCCATGTGCTCAGTTACATTTAATTGCATTTATTTCTCTATTTGCAGTACAATTTCTTAAAGTGTATGATGTTGAGATAAAATAATACCAATAATAAAAAAAAATCCTAAGTACATCTCTCCAATACATGCACATTTCCTAATGTTTTGTCTCTTTAAAAACACAGCAAATACAGAAAGATATGTTTTGTTCTTGCCAGAAATCCAGTATGCTCCTAATTTCCTCTTCGAGCTGACCACAGTGCTTTCTTTGCTCTGAAATACCAAGCAGTGTTGTCAGCCCTTCTTGAGTACTTCCCTGCTAGACTACAGAACACTCCACTTATGTTATGAAGATGCTGGGGGTATTGTGTAGATAATAGATTGACATCTACTACATTATGTGTCTAATGTAATCATGATTCTTAGTTCAAAGGATTTCTTTTTCTGAATGGCATTGATATTCCTTTTAAGAACCAATATTTATATCTGGTTGTGAGAAATGATGTCTAACAAGTTTGTCATAACTATTTTCCCTGTGACCTGCTATAGTGTGTCTATGAAAAATTCATTCTGTTTTGTAATTAAAAATGTCCTGTTTCATCAATGAAACATCCCTGGTTACATTGAATAAGATACACCACAATGCTAATATGCAGCTTTATGAGCCTGAAAGTTCCCTTTGCATGTGTGTTTCTTTTGAATACAGAGATAACTAACAAGATCCAGAATAAAGAAGCCTACAACAATTTTTGATTTCTCATAAAAAGAAAAAATGCAGAAGTACCCATTGACTGCAATTCAGAACAGTATGAATGTTCTAATCAAAAAGCATAAGATACCAACTAAATGTCATCTCACTCAACTGGAGTGCACTAGAGGTTCAAGTTACAAGGGTGTACCAGTTCTAATGTGGTAAAAGAGACCCTGTCATTAAAAATGCAAATGGCAAGCAGGCATACTGGCAAAACAACAGAAGGAATCCATAAGTTGAGTATACACACCCTGTTGGCTGAACAGATAAAACAGATTAAACAGGTTCCCAAACTTATGCTATACAGCATGGATAGGAAAAATCTCCTGCTGTGGCTATTTTATTCTGACAGCCAGAGCTGATGCCCATCGGAATACCCAAACAGTGGCTGCATCTGATTGGATGTAGCCAGTGTTCAGCTAAAAAATTTCCGCCCAGCTCCTTTGATTATTCAATCAAAGGATGGCAGACAGAAAGAGGCCGAAAGGGCCACCCACATAGGGAATGTGATACAGTGTGTATAAAGCCTTACTTTTCCTGCTATCCTTGCCTTCAGAACACTGTGCATTCGGAAGAACTCTTTCATCAAATTCAGCTGGGAAATTAATACTTCCAGGATTCTCAATCACCCAGGTCCCCAGAAGTGCTCACTTGTTCCTCTCACCAAACCCAACACCACTACTGTGTCTTGTCATGATGTGGAGGTCTTTAGGCAGAACCACTGGAGAATAATATTCCCAAAAATGTCTGTTTTCTGTTCCCGAGAAAAACACTTTGCAACTTTTAGGAAAATCCAAAATATTGCATAGATTAAGGAGATGATACAAAAATGTATGGTAAAATGCCGGTGCACAGTCAGACTTGGAATCCATGAAATAAATTCGACTTAACAAAAAGCCTTTAAATTAGTACTTATCCTACTCCTACTCCCTCCCGGTATTGACTTTGAAGTCAGGTCTGGTTCATTCTGCTTATGTTGGCCACAAAATCCATTCAATCCTTTGAACCCTAGGGCAAGAGGAGTATGAGCTTTCCATATGATTGAATTGAGATTGCAGCACACATGCAAGCTAGACCCAACAGTGAGGACCTGGAAGATGAGTCAGTGTAGGCCTGTGGGTAGGCTGCACAGTTAAGATCTTATTAGTATGGACCTTGGAAGATGGTGTTGGGGGAGATTGTTGGAGCCCAATAACTTTAACTGAACCAAAAGTGTAGTTAAACTGTATTTAGCTAGGAAACGTCAATTTGATGATTTTTTTTTTTATTATTATTGCCTGGTATTCCAGAAGCTGTTTCTCATTTCCAGTGTTTACAGAGTCCATCACAATCCATTGTGCACTTTGTGCTGGAGGTTGGATTTGGGCATAGGGAATAACAGCAATATTCTCAGCACATGTATGGGAGGTAGGGACTGGGCAGACTGATTAGGATTCTCTATGGTCAAAATTTGAGCCAATCAACACATGTGCAGGAATGTAATCTTATACTCTAGGATTTATAAAGCATAATTAGATTGGTACAATTTGGCACAATGTAAGTATGCACTACATAGACCTAATGGACTACTGGGAAAACTGGGAAACACTGTAGTAGCTAGCTGGTGCTACTACAGTTAAAGCCGTGATGTTCCGTGTCCTGCTCATGTTCTATGCCAGCAGCTGCCCACTGCACACTGACCACATGGGGCCCCTCTCGTGGTACCACCACTGTTCATAGGATTGTTTCAAAGAGTGTAAGGCATTCTCTGATTGGACAAGATGGAGGGGGCGAGCACACTCTTCACCTTGTCCAACCAGGGAATGTCTTGTATTCATTGAAAAAAATACAATACATTATATAAATGATGGTGCTGAGCAAGCACCCCCCTCTTGTCAGTCTGCAGTGGAGAAGCTGCTCTCATAGAACCTAAACAGGGCCTACAATATTATAGCTATCACTGAAGTAGCACTGTCTAATACAATGATTTTCAGCTTCCCCAATGGTCTATCTGTTATGAGTAATGCATGCTTACATTGTTACATTGTGCCAGACTAGATCAATGTAAGTATGTGTAGCGGGTGTCAAATTTAGAGGGGCGTATCTGGGCTATAGATGGCCCAGATACATTGATTTTTGGAATTTATGGACACTTTGGAGTGTGGGAGGTATGAATGGTGTCATGTTCCCTGCGGTCCCTAGGTGGCGCGGTCGCCTGGGACCGGGGTTGAACTGCCATTCTAGCGCCGTGCCCTTTGTGTCCTCTCATGGCAGTAGTATAGCGGGGCGGGGAACCCACGGTGCCTGCTGGGAGAGGATATAAAGGGGGCGGACATCTTGCACACAAGGTCCATTCCCCAGGCACCTTCAGCCTGGGGGCTGCTGCAGTTCGTTTGTGCCCAGGCGCCCTTGGCTTGGGCACGTGGAGTCGAGTTCCATCCCAGGCACCTTCAGCCTGGGGTGAGGTACTTTACAAGGAGGCCTGGGGCCCAGTACCTTCGACTGGGTCCCGCAAGGGAGAAGCATTGCTAAGATGCCCCCGGTATTGGGTGCCTGAATCCAGGGTGTAAGGGACCGGAGATGTGACCCTCCCGTAGAGCCGGTGCAGCATTTGGCCGGTGCCGGTGTGGGCCTCTGGTGACCGTCCGGATGGATGTCTTCCTCTGACAGGGGTCTTTTGTCCTAACGGAGGTATTTCATGTTCTTATGGTCTGTGGTAGAGACCCATCTTCATCAGGTCAGTGGCAGGCCTTCTCTAAGGCCTGTGGCAGAGGCCTCAACGTTCACCCATGTCAGTGGCAGGGACCAAATTCACAGTCGGTGGCAGCGACTGTGCTCCAAGCCTGTTTGCACTAAACGGAAGAGGAGAGACTTTATTCATTGAGTGTGCCTGGACCTACTCTTTCCCACACCCTGTCTGTTCTTTTAAAGTTCAACCAGCCTACCTATTGATCAAAGCAAATAAAACAGTGTTGGACTTTTTATGGTGTAGAACTCGTGTTACTGGGAGCTAAGTGTCCCTGTCTGTGACAGTGACAATCATCCTTCACAGGAGAAGCTGAGGCTCCGGCCTAAAACGCAGACCCGAAGGTAAACGGTTTAGCTCATATCTCTGCATACTAAATCAGAGAGCCGAGCTGGTGGTGTACATCTTTCTACCTTCTCCCAGATACCCCTAGACGAGTCATACAGCCATAAAGAGAGGGGAGAAGGTGGGTAAGGGCGCTACATATGCAATACAAACAATTCCTAGAGCTCAGCTTTAACATGCAGGAGCCATGGGGCAATCAGGTTATTTTGTATTAAAATGCCTTTATACTTTAAAATCCTTTCATTTACAGTTAGAGATATAAACAACCCTTGCCATCAGAAACTTTGCATATATTTATGACTGATTAACTTCAACAGATAAAGAAGGGACACCAAGTAACATATCTAAAATCTAAACAGTAGCACTGACACAAGAGGAAGGGTCAGCGCCCTGAATCAATAAGAGCCTTATTGCTTTGTATAACTTTGTCAGTCAACAGTTTAAACATGCATACTGGCAGAAAGAGCCCTTGGTTAGTTGGAAGGTTGGTAACCAAGCAGTATTGCTTAAAAGCAGGAGTATAAAGTGAAGTCACCAAAATTGCTGTGTTATTTAGTGGAGGATCTGCTCTCTAACCCATTCCTACCTGGACCCAGGGGTAGTGACCTTGTCTTAACAGCATAACATGGGCACAGAGTACCCCAGGGCAACTAGCATATTTTCTCTCATGTGTGAGGACCTCTGCAGGGTGACCCATCCTGGCCTAACTGGTACCTGTTAGACATGGGAGCCGTCCAAAAATTTGTTTTGTTTCGTTCCGTTCCGTTTCATATTAAAAAAAAAATGTAATTCTCAATTCGTGTACGGAATTTAATTCGGATTCGTACGAAATACGAATTTCGTACGAATCGTTAATATTGAACTCTACGGACTCATGCCGCGTACACAAAACCGTATATTTTTTTTTCCGAAGGATGTTGGCTCAAACTTGTCTTGCATACACACGGTCGCACAAATGCTGTCGGAAATTCCGAACGCCAAGAACACGGTGACGTATAAGACGTACAACGGCACTATTACAGGGAAGCTCAATACCATAATTCGTACTTTCGGACGGGGTAGAGTACATTGTTTTCGTTGATTCTGGACACAACTCCTACTTTCATAACTTTGTTTTTTGTTTGTTTCTTTTGTATTAGTTGAAAATCGTTATTTGGTAGTTTGGATTCGGATAATTTGGATCCGAAATTCGTAAAGGAAATTTCGTATTTCGTACTGAATTCGTATTCATAAAAATTCGTAATTCAGATTCGTACAAATGTACGAATTTTGAAAAATTTGTACGAATTTCCGATTCGTACGAAACTAATCGCACATGTCTAGTACCTGTTGATCATCCTCTGCACACCTACTTCAGGCCCTCCATCAACAGACCCCACTTTGTACTTTGGGCACAGGTTTTAGGTCCAGGAGATGTCCCCATATAGAAGTTAGGAGAATGAGGGGTCCACACCAGGAATGCCTTTAACATTTTACTGAGTTAATAGAGAAAAATATATTTACATACTTCAGCCATGCATTGAAGGTTATGGAACTTCAAGTTACAAACAGTCCAGCATAATTCTGAAAGATGTGGCATGAGAGGAGAGGCAAGAGATTTTTTACTTACAGAAAGGGCATCCCAGAGTCCAGTATCTCATAACAGGGAGAGGTAAGTAGTTCCAGAAAATATGGTACATACAATCCTCACACTAGTCCATGCTTCTCCCCTAAGAGGAAACAAAATAAATGAGGCCCAACTGCCTACATGTTGATCTGGTCTGGTCCATCCATAGAGAAATCCAGTAGTCACTTCCCTCATGGCAACTAATTTATGAAGACCGCGCCTTCCTAATATACCAATATCCTGGGTGTCCCTCTCCTAGCAGGGGTAGGGCTAAGATTTAACATTACTGATTCCTGAGTCTTGCCTGATTCCTGGATATGGGAACATCTAGTGCTCAAAAAAAGTAATTATGATAAACTAGCTATTTGCTCAATCCTACAGCTGCACTGTCTACAAGGAATTCCCAGACAATAACACTGGCTGAACAGAAGAGCAAATCCTTTGTCAGATAAAACCTTTAAATATAGTCTAGTATGCATATTTTATAAATGCATTGAGTGCATTTTTCCAGGGTGGTAACATCACGATCCTTACAGCGATCGATTTGCATTCATTGAAAAAAATGCATGGCATTCTCTGAATGTGCGCCATCCAGAGTGAGTGATCCCCTGTGGTTACTATGCATCTGGGCAGCTGCTCAGCACGGAACTCTGAAGACCATGATGATCACTGTAGTAGTGGCCATCCTACAGTTATGGAATATTCATAATTACATTGGTTCAGCTTGTACCAATGTAAGTATAAATATTCCATAACTGTAGGACAAATGTAACTATGCAATGCAAACCATACCTGAAATACATATCCTATATATTTCAGCTGGCCTTTTAGCTGTTTGCCTTGAGTTCAGTTTTAATTCCTACCTCTGACTTCTATTTCATTTTAGGTTACATACAAAGCTCCGATTCTATTATTTTGGCATTCAGAATAATTATTTGGAGTGTATTCTGTTTAAACACTGTAAATAGCACCATTTCACGTCCTTAAGTCTTTGGAGTGCAGGAGTTTGTGCTCTGCAAAATGTGTTCTAAATGATTTTTCGCATCGCTATAATAAATAATAGGGCTTTTTTCTGGCTTGTTCCAAGCAGGGTTGCATAATATAGCGTGATTACATTTTCTTCTGTTTTTATTCTCAAGCATAGCATTTCAGCCTAGTAAAACATAAAACAGGGGAGTACTGGTGAGTGAAACTATTGAAAAAACCTAGTATGATGGAAATCGTCAACTGCACTGTTAAACCATTATGAAAAAATTGAGAGATTGTGAAACACAGTATGTATTCTAAAATGAAACAAAAAACTATGCCTGAAATAGAATAAATGGTGCCTAATTATAAAGGGCAGACCCACTACCCTTTATGATATTTCATATAAGTGCCAGTGGGCTATATCAAGTTCTCATTTCAGATACTCCAGGAGCAGAATCTAATGTTCTGGATCCCTAACTCTGCCCCTCTGTTTAGAAGTATTAGTTTTCCTGTTGCATTATTGATAAAAAGAATGAATTATTATTCCAACAGAAGTAAAATAAGTAAACATTTCAGCAGGAGAAATTATGACCGTCCCCCACACCCCATTCAAAGGGCAGTTCTTTGAGAGATTAAACACTCATGTACAAAGATTTCAACATCAGAGGACCTAAGAGGTCCACCCTGTCAGCCAGTATGTAATAACATGCCCTTTAGAAGAATTTACAGTCCCCATACTTTTCCTGCATTGGGCAGCCAACAATCCTTTTTTTCTTCGAGAGTTTCTGATTCTTCCCTAGTCAATGTCTGGGCATGCTACGGTCTTCTTGCATTGCACGTGTGAGGGCCACCCACAGATTTGCAATAATGTTGAAATCTGGAGGCTGTGCATGACATTTTAAAATCTGTATCTTTTGTTTTCCAAATGGTCACTTGAGTGAAAGTGAAAAGAAGCCCTGGTTGATGAAAGTATGCAATAATTATATTTATGCCTTATTATCCTGTAAGCTATTATGGATAGAAATGGAGATTAAGCAATACTGTCTATGTTGTAAGAAAAGGGAGTGTCTACTTAAAGGGGTTGTAAAGGTACAATTTTTTTCACCTTAATGCATTCTATGCATTAAGGTGAAAAAACATCTCAGGATTAGCCCCCCCCCCCCGAGCCCCCATTTACTTACCTGACCCCTCGAAAGCCTCGCTTCGTGAACGCGCTGGCTTCTGAGTTGGGCTCATTCATTGGTTGATTGAAAGCAGCGCAGCCATTGGCTCGCGCTGCTGTCAGTCACATCATTGATGCGGCATGCCGAGGGGCGAGGCCGAGTGATACAGTGAGCGGCTATAGCCGCCGGCTGTATCACGGGAGCGCGCCCGCAAGAACTCACCACTATGCGAGTTGGCTTGCATGAAAGTGGTGAATTCTTGCGGGGAGAAGCTGAGACAGCCGCCGAGGGACCCCAGAAGACCAGGTTCAGGGCCACTCTGTGTAAAATGAGCTGCACAGTGGAGGTAAGTATGACATGTTTGTTATTTTTATTTTTTTATTGCCTTTAGTGTTCCTTTAAGATTGGAAAAGGTGGGGTCCACTAGCCTTGAGCTTGCTAAAGTATCCTATCAAGTTCCCACCATCCCACTATGCTTTTTAGTGTCAAAGCTTTACTAGGCTTTTCACCCTAACAAAATTGTATATCCTTTGGGTTTCTTTGTGAGTTAAATGTCTGTCTGAGGCTGATGGCTAGCACATGCTTAATGGTTCAGAACTTGCAGGCCATCTTTGACTGGCACGGGTTTTTGCTTATGTTGATGTTGTTGTTTGATTTTTATTGGTATAAGCATGTGTTTTTTTTAACTTCAGAAATATATGGTCTTGATCAGTCTAACAGCTGATTTCTCAATCTTTTTTGGACAAAGTCTCCTTGGATAAATATTGTTACGTTGTTGTTTATACTTATGCTTTTTAGATGCTGTGATATATTTCATGTCAAATTGAGTGGTGTGTTTGTGATCACAATATGGTTGGAAATGATTTTGTCCAGGATTTGTTCATACGCAGTAGAATCCCTTCTTCTAACTTCTCACGCCGTATTTCCTGTGCCATTGGCAAGCACACATTCCCAAATCATAAAAGACCATCCCCAACCTCCATGGCTAGGTCTTTTTTTCTTAATATGCTGCTCATTTTTTACCTAAAGCATTATTTTTTAAAATGAGACAAATCATGGTTCTAAAATGCCTCTTATTATCTTAGCATTCTGTTGTGTATTTCAGATGTAGACATTTGAGACAAGATCACAAGTAAGCTTTCTTGCCGATGATTCCTCCAAGTAGACTGAAATTGTGCTAGCAATGCTGCACCATGGACAGTGTAATACTGCTCCAGTGACAGCTCAACATTTATTGCAGTTCTTTGCAACGGCATGGGGAGGTGTTGTTTAAAAAAAAAAGAAAGTTATAAAAAAAAGTAAAGGTAGTAGGAAAAGCGTAATTTACTTTGCAATCCATGTCTCCAGAGGAATATGAAAGGGTTAGCAACCCACAGTTATTATGAGCAAAATGGGAAATTAATCTACAGATTGAAAGTTATACTTGATCTGGTCACCGCAGCCTAATGCAGGGTAACCATACATCTTGTGCAGTAAAAATTATAGCATTTACAAAATTAAGGTGGCAACTCACATTTGACCGACTTGCAACAATGCACATTAGGCCAGCAGAGGACAGTTCAGGGTAAACCGGCACACCATGGCCAGTGGCGGGGGGGCTGAATGATGGTCTAGCACAGTGTTTCTCAACTCCAGTCCTTGAGGCGCCCCAACAGGTCATGTTTTCAGGATTTCCGTAAGATGAAGCAGCTGTGGTAATTACTAAGGCAGTGAAACTGATCAAATCACCTGTGAAAAATAATGGAAAGCCTGAAAACATGACCTGTCGGGGCGCCTTGAGGACTGGAGTTGAGAAACACTGGTCTAGCAACTGTCACTCCTGCAGAAGGATCTGGATGACAGATCTGGAAGCGTGCTCGGTCTACGTAGGTCTCTTCTTATTGTCACTTTAAGGATCTTGCTTTGCATACCTGAACAATCTATAAATGGTTATGTCAAATCATTAGGCTTGTGCAATTCGTTTCGTAACGAATCGAAATTCGTCCGAATTTAGCAACTTTCGGACATTCGGAAGCATTCGAATTTCCGAACAGAGCAATTACGAATAAGACCGAATCCGAAATAAATTATACTGCAAAATAGCGAATGCCCGAAGGTCTTCGGCATAATTCGTTATGAAAAAAGTTACGAATGTACGAATCCATTCGAAGCACAATAACACTCACTCTGCTCTCTGCTTCTCCCTCACCATGCTGAACTCCCTCTCAAAATGGTGTACAGGGGGCGGAGGTTATAGCCGCATGAAAAAACAAAAGTAAAATACGAGATTTCGAATCCATTCGAAGCACAATAACACTCACTCTGCTCTGCTCTCTGCTTCTCCCTCACCGTGCTGAACCCTCTCAAAATGGTGTACAGGGGCGGAGCCTATAGCCGCATGTAAAAAACGAAAGTAAAATACGAGATTTCGAATCGTTACAAATAACCGCTATGTATTTAGAAAAGTACAAATCCATTCGAAGCACATTAGGCATAATAGGCAGCGTCATTGTGAGAGAGACACGGAAAATTACGAATCAACGAACCCAAAAAAAGTTACGAAAGTAGGAGTTGTGTCCAGAATCAACGAAAAACAACGTACTCTACTGAAAGTACGAATTATAAAGCAACAAAAAATTCAACGAAAAATGTCGCTTGCAAAAATACGAATGAGTCCGAACACGAAAAATCCCGTCTAGCAAAATTACGAATGATTACGAATCAACAGGACCGGAAAGAAACGAACCGAAACGGAACGAATTTTTCCGTTGTGCACAAGCCTACAAATCATTTTTTTGGCCTTATAACTTTTGTGTTGACATCGGAAATTACTCCTAACATCTATTTATTTTAATCCTATAGAGTGGAAATTACTTGCAAAAACCATTTAGACATTTTTTTTAACCTTCCTTGGCATTGAAAGAGTCAATTATATTTATTTTAAGATGGTCTCTAAGCTGAAAGCATGAAAGGTTTGAAGGATCAGAAAATGTATTAACCTAATTAAATGTATTAACCTCAGAAATTGAACTCATTTGAACTGTATTAAAGTACTTCAAAAGCCTTGGTGTTTTTTTTTTACCCTAATGCATTCCCTGCTTTAAGATAAAAAACACTCCACTTAATATTTCCCTCCCCCCTTCTCTAAACACTTACCTGAGCCTGTCAGCAATCCAGCACTGTGCCCTGCTGCAGTCTCCTCACCTCTCTCTTCCTGTTCTCACAGGGACTCAGGCAGCAGCAGGAGCTGTTGTCAGTTAAATCCTGTGAGCAGAGAGAGAGGGTGGGACTGAGACCCATTAAATGGCCATGTAGTGGATTCTTGTGGATGGAATTACAGGTGATGCAAATAAAAGTGGCCACTCAGCCTGTGTAAAGCATTTACAGGCTGACAGCAGGCGTCGCTGTTTTTATGAAGTTACATGCCAAGTGGGTACCTGCGCTTAGGGACAAGTGTCCCAGCCTGAATGCATCTGGCTACATCCAGACTCAGGCACTCACCCCTAAGTACAGGTAACCACTTGGTGTGCTTGTTTTTTATAGGCTCAATCTCTGCCACCATTTGCATGCACTTGTCATTCCAGCCACAAGAATGTGCTGATTTTTGCTGCTGGAATTCAGTGGATGCAGCTAAACAGCCACGTGAAGGAGAACTGTAAAACCCAGGTGGGCTGTATGGGGCCTCATTATCTTTAATAGTGGCCCTGGGGGGAAGCAGAGGGTGGTAGTGGGGGGGGGGCAGGTCAACTTTTGCATCGGGACCAACAAGCTTCAAGATATGCCTCTGATGGCCAGCATCCTTTAAAATACTCCATTGAAGCCCAGGCTGTCATGGACACACCCACTGGGGCAGCTTCATCATGCAGGTATGCACCCTTCAGTGCAGAAACAAGGATACCCACTTCTAATGGAGGACAAGAGGAAAAATCCATGATAGCACTGAACTATTCAGAAAACCCCTAATGCCTCGTACACACGACCGTTTTTTCCAACGGGAAAACTGCTATGAGAGCTTTTCGTCGGGAATCCTGGCCGTGTGTATGCTCTATCGCAGTTTTTCCGACGGGAAAACTGCCGGACAAAAAAAGAGAGCAGGATCTCTTTTATCCCGTCAGGAAAAAATCCTGGCAGGAAAACCGTTCGTCTGTATGCTTTTCCGAGGGGAAGAAAACCGCACATGCTCAGAATCAAGTATGAGACGGGAGCGCTCTTTCTGGTAAAACTAGCGTTCGTAATGGAGATATCACATTCGTCACGCTGTAACGTACTGAAAAGCACGAGGCTGAAAATCGTGAATCATCTCTCACCAAACTTTTACTAATATGAGGATCAGCAAAAGCAGCCCAAAGGGTGTCGCCGTTGGAATAGAACTTCCCCTTTATAGTGCCGTCGTACGTGTTGTACGTCACCGCGCTTTGGATGGGCGGACTTTTAGCTGAGCGTGTGTATGCAAGGCAGGCTGAAAGGAATTCTGTCAGGAAAACCATTGGTTTTTTATCCGTCGGAAAAACCGGTCGTGTGTACTAGGCATGAGAAAGAAGTTTGTTTTTGTGCCAGGGACATCAGAAAGCGCAGGGGTGAGATTTTTTTTTTCTTTTTAACCTGTTATTTTCTTTTAGCTGAGATTGACAAACATTTGTCCATTACAAAAAGCAAATTACCTTTATGTAACATTGTGCTGCTCTCTCCACTGACTCGCCTGAAATGTAACATGACCAGTGAGCGTTCTTTGTAATTTTTGAAATAACATTACAGCATCCAAATGTAGAGCACAATTTGTTACATATGCCGATATGCTAATAAAGTCAAATCTCTTCACTAGGGCCTTGATGCATTAAAGGCAAGTATTTTATGAGTTAAGTATCACTTGGTTTTGTGAGGCAAATTTAAAGCAATCAATGAAACTAAAAAATTATTTATATGTTTTTAGAAATCATTATATTTAATGCTGTAATTACCAGAATACCACATTAAAAATAAAAATAATAATTAATGAATTAAAAAATATAAGAAAACACATTTAAAAAAAAAACATATAGCAAGGAGACGGTCCATGTTATGCAACATAGGAAAAACACTGAACTTTATTGTACATGCCTGGGAGATGACTTTAACCACTTCAGCTTCAGAAGGTTTACCCCCATTCATAACCAGGCAATTTTTTGCGATACTGCACTGCGTTACTTTAACTGACAATTGCGCGGTCGTGTGACGCTGTACCCAAATAAAATGTATGTCCTTTTTTTCCCACAAATAGAGCTTTCTTTTGGTGGAATTTGATCATCTCTGCTATTTTTATTTTTGCATTATAAACAAAAAAACTGTCAATTTTGAAAAAATATATATTTTTTTCTTCCTGCTATAAAACACATCCTATAAAAAATCTAATTTCTTCATAAATTTAGGCCAATATGTATTGTATTCTCCTACATATGTTTGGTAAAAAAAAATCCCAATAAGCGTATATTGATTGGTTTGCGCAAACACCTAACTGACACTTTTGACACTTTTTGAGGACCAGTGACACAATACAGTGATCAGTGCTAAAACATATGACGTCACTGTACTAATGACACTGGCAGGGAAGGGGTTAACACCAGGGGCGATCAAAGGGTTAAATATATTCCTAGGGAGTGGTTGCTAACTGTGTGGGGGGTGCATTTACTGTGGGAAGGCAGAGATCAGTGTTCCTGCTTAGCAGAAACACAGAATCGCGACCTCCCCTTCTCACAGAACGGCAGTCTGCCTTGTTTACAGATGTATGTCACCACAGGTACCTTATTCTTCCTGTGGCAGTAAAAGTATGTGGGGCGGTCGGCATCTGGTTAAGCTGTATGTGGTGTTATGGAAGAAAAAGATTTTTATGAACAGCTTCAGCAACACTGCATTCTGGCATTACATATTTTGAATGTATAATTGATTTTTAACTTTAACATTTAGCTTGGCTTAAATACAGCAGCAACACCCCATCCTCGTTTATTTTAACTTGGAAAAAAGACTTTCCCTAGGTAGCATTTGCTATGATTCCTCATTTTTGATCCATTGGTATTATGCATTAATTGAATGGCGGAAATAGCAGCCACAACAGATCTATAGGAAAAGCTACAGGAAAGTTTACTCTTAAAAGCCCTTAAGGGATTACAAAAGCATTTTTTCAAATAACAAATATGTTATACTCTTCTGCTCTTCGGCGCAGTGTTTTTTTCCCAGAGCAGCCCTGATCCTCCTCTTCCCGTGTTCCACTCCGATGCTCCTCCCCCCATGCTGAGTGCCCCCATAGCAAGCCACTTGCTGTGGGGGCACTTGTGCATGCTCACTCTCAAGCCCTACTCTGTGTGACCATTGACACACAGAGCTTGGCTCGGCCCTGCCCCCTGGTCCCTCCTCACTGGTGGTAATTGACAGCAATAGGAGTCAATGTATTGTAGATAGTCCAACAATTCCACTCATCTAATGCAAATCATATACATTTTATTAAAAAGGTTGCAAAAATGCCAAAACTTTTAAATCTTTTGGTCAAAACCCAATAAAATAGACAAACTAACATAAACATATTCTGCCACCTCTCCGCTTGCCCCCAATTCCTAGGAACTAGAGGTCCGTTATATATATTGTATGTGTATACGTATGTCCCAAGATAATACAAAGATGTGTTGTAAAAATTGTGTTACATGAAGGACCTCAACATAGAACCTGGGCAAGCCATTTAGTTTATAAAACACTCGTTGTCTCATTGGGATATTTTCAGATGAAAAATACTCTGCATGAGGACTATTTCATGAAAGTGGTTGTAAACCCTCTCATATTCCCAGTGAAGTGAATAACCCCAGATGATACACAGAGATAAAACAAATCCTCCTACATAGGTTTTACTTGTTTATCTGCAGTTTTCTCTTGTCTACAGCCCTTCAAAAGAGCACAATTGCAATAAAATCCTTATGCATCTGTGAGGAGTGCAGTGGAGGAGGTGAAGAGCTGCAGTTACAGCTCTTATACACTGTGTGCAAGCTGATTTGAGGAAAGGGACACACCCCTCCCCCACACAGGCAGAGGAGTGAAGGAACATACTGAGCTGTGTTCTGAATAAACAAGCTGTGTGCTTATCTCCCTCCCCATCACAAATGTATCCCATGTGTCGGTAAAACATCTCAGAAGTGACCCATGCTGATAACAGAGGAATGAAGAAAAAAGAGAGAAAAAAACACGTTGGAGAGAGAAAAGTAAATACTACAGGTAGATGTGCTTTGTTCAAAGTTCATGATTAGCCGAACACCCCCGGTTCGCAGCAGAACATGTGAACAGGCAAACATTTTTGTTCGAACACGCGGACACCGTTAAAGTCTATGGGACACAAACATGAAAAATCAAAAGTGCTAATTTTAAAGGTTAATATGAAAGTTATTGTAATAAAAAGTGTTTGGGGACCTGGGTCCTGCTCCAGGGGACATGTGTCAATGCAAAAAAAAGTTTTAGAAACGGCCGATTTTTCGGGAGCAGTGATTTTAATAATGCTTAAAGTGAAACAATAAAAGTGAAATATTCCTTTAAATTTCGTACCTGGGAGGTGTCTATAGTATGCCTGTAAAGTGGCGTATTTTTCCCCGTGTTTAGAACAGTCTCTGCACAAAATGACATTTCTAAGGGAAAAAAAGTAATTTAAAACTACTCGTGGCTATAATGAATTGTCGAGTCCCGGCAATACAGATAAAAGTCATTGAAAAAAAACGAATCAAAATTTAAAAAACAAAATGTGTGGGGGGTCCCCCCAAATTCCATAACAGGCCCTTCAGGTCTGGTATGGATATTAAGGGGAACCCTGCGCCATTTTTTTTTCTTTTAAATGGCGTAGGGGTCCCCCTCAAAATCCATACCAGACCCTCCAGGTCTGGTATGGATTTTAAGGGGAACCCGTGCCAAAAAAAAAATGGCGTGGGGTCCCCCTAAAAATCCATACCAGACCCTTATCCGAGCACGCAACCTGGCAGGCTGCAGGAAAAGAGGGGGGATGAGAAAAACACGCCGCCACAACACGATCCGCCTCCATAGGAGGCGCCCGCCAAGTGACGCTAGACCCGCCGTAACAGCCCTTTAATAGCTGAGGGCGGGGCCACTTGTGATGTGCATGGGTGACCCCACCCCCTCTGATGCAATGGGGGTTTCCGGTGGTTTCCCCGTGGCAGCACAGGTCACCCCGCCCCCCTCTGACACCACGGGAAACCCCTGTGGTGTCAGAGGGGGCGGGTTCACCCATACATGCCACTGGGTGGCCCCGCCCTGAGCTATTTAGGAGCTGTCACGGCGGGTCTAGCGTCATTCGGCGGACGCCTCCCATGAAGGTGGATCATGTCGTGGCGTTGTGTTTTTCCGTATCCCTGGACGAGGAAGGATTACATCGCTGGAATTTTTTTTTCTTTTTTAATAAAGGACTTGTCCCAAGCTGTGTCTGTGTGTTTTTTTTACCATTTTTGACACTTTTTTTGTGAAATGGTAGGGGTACAATGTACCCCGTTACCAATTCACAGAATTCAGATTCTGATAAGCCCCCCGCCTGCAGACCCCCACAACCACCGGGCAAGGGTTGTTGGGATGAGGCCCTTGTCCCCATCAACATGGGGACATCCTTCCCATGTTGAGGGCATGTGGCCTGGTACGGTTCAGGAGTGCGGGGGCCACTCTCTCGTTCCCCTCTCTTTTCCTGCAGCCTGCCAGGTTGCGTGCTCGGATAAGGGTCTGGTATGGATTTTTAGGGGGACCCCCACGCAATTTTTTTTTTTTTGGCGCGGGTTCCCCTTAAAATCCATACCATACCTGAAGGGCGTTATGATTGACAATCGATCTACAGTAAACCAAGAGACCTTTTTTGTCATTTTTTAACAAAGGAATTGTCAAAAACTATGGGGGGGGGCGGGATCTGAAAGCCCCCTTTTTAAAGGGGGCTTCCATATTCTGATAAGCCCTTACCTGCAGACCCTTACAACCTCCACCCAGGGTTGTAGGGAAGAGGCCCTTGTCCACATCAATAAGGCGATAATGTGCTTTGGGGTGGGGGGGCAGAAATAACCCCCACTGCAGAGCTCTGTGGACCAACCCTGTGGGAAACAGTGTACCTGTAGGGCATTGCCACCAGATGAATTAGGATGGCTTTTAACTTCCGTCCCCTGTAAGCTGCCCTGTTCCTTGACAAATCCCCCCTCACTGCTTCTTTGCCTCTAATGTTTTCTCCTCCCCGATCGGTAGCACCCATAGACTGTATGCATCATCATCCAACCCCTCTTCATTTCTGGAGTCTACTTGGCTGTAAGTTAAGTTCTTGGAACATCACCACCTGCTGCTACTCCCGCCTGACATCCCCTCCCTCTATGGTAAGGGTGCTATCCTCCTCATTGTCAATATCTGAAATGAGGAATGCTTACACATAACATGACTATAATTATCCTCTTGAAGTAAGTCAGAGATCAAGTGATTAAATAACTCCATTGATTCCCAATTGCCAGTTTAGGGGCTATGGCAAGATTACCAGAAGAAAGGGGGAAGGATGAAGAGGATGCATTAGCAGACAACTGCCTTTAGTTAGTGCAGCCTGATCACCAGTTTGTCCTGCAGAACCCGCTCACTTCCTACTACCTTTGTGTGCATAACCTTAGCCTCTCCCTTTAGACCTGCTTGACATTTTTAATAACATTCTTGTGTACCCCTTCATGTTCACAGTTTAGAGACTCAACAGTTCCTTTTAGGACTACCTTTTTGTGTGTGCCAGTAGCAACTGTAATTGGTGTTTAGCTTCTGCCCACCTCCACCCTCTGCTTTATTGTTATTATTATTTATTATATTTTTTCAACCCACCATACTGCAGTCCACATAACTTTAGCACAATATGGAACAGTATAGCAACAACCAACTCTCCATGCACAGACTGCCAGCTCTTCTCAAAACACTCCAACACACACTGACAAATAGCTGCTGGGACACCACCATTTTATAGTAAAGGGACTAGCACATAACAAAGTCCCCATTATTGGTACTATTAAAACAGTTCAAAGGCCCTGGCAGATCATGATAGTTACAAATAAATAGGTCCAGAAATATTCCACCTTAGTTCTCGGAGGCAGTGAACCTTGAATGCCTGGGGTTTGCTTTGAAACCATGATAGAGCCAAACCAAAACCTCATCCCTAGTAATGAACCTGGACATTGCAAGCAAATTTAAAAGCAATATTAAAAATGATTGTTTCCAAGGCAACGGATGCTTTAGGATTCAAATTGGAAATGTCTGCACAAAGTGCACATGATTTGCTTGTTTTGTTATCTGTATGTTTTACATTCTTTCAGACAGCTAGACACTTAATTAAACTCGGCTTTGCAACTACATGGAGTATATCTCACACTTAAACAGATCTTGGACATAAGTAACCCTTAGGAACAAATGAAACTGAAGTTATTTTAGGATGCTAGAATGCAGCTAACAGTAACATTTATGGATAAACAAGCAAGGCAAACACTGCAATTTGTGCTGCTTTGACATATACCTTGTTTTGATTGCCTAAATCTTGTGTAATTCCTTGGAAATGCCAAAAACAGGCAATGGAGGCATTCCGAGGATAAAATCTTATTTAATATTATAGTGGTTAGCCGAGCCTGATTTGGAAACTATGTATTTTTCCATTTTAAAAGCAGATAAAGTCTCAGTTTGACACAGATTTACATTTAATAAATCCACTAAGCAATAGATCTTAGCCACATCACATTACAATTTTACAAAAACTACAACCTTTTCAAAGGAAAAAAAGCGTTTTTATTATATTTCACAAAGTTATTTCTTTGCCTGGGCAACGTAAGGAAATTTAAAGTGGAACCCCAGATAAATAGGTACCTTTTGGAAATGTGAAAACTTGAACTTTTTCTTATCTTTTTCAGCCTCTTAAGGCAAATATAAACCCTAATTAAACAAATGTTCATTTTTTTTAAATATAGTATACTTGTTTTCACCATTTTCATCCTTTTTTGTGTCTCAGTGCTCAGTCTTTGCAGCCACTTACTGTCTCTATGCATGCACACTAGTGATGGCTGAATGGCATTTCTCAATTTGGGTTTCCTGATGGTACCTGCCATAATGAGTGTTGAAATATTCACTTGTAGTCTCCATTGGAAGCTCTAATATCAGTATGACAATGCAAAAGCACATCTTTGTGCTGCAGATTTATTTAAATGTAACCACTACAGGCCCGCGCTATAGCCGAATGACGGCTACAGCGCGGACCTAGAATGCCGGGAGGACGTTAATTGACGTCCGCCCCTTGCTTCGTTCCCTGCGGCCACTGGGGGGCGCGTGCGCATGCCCGGCGTCTCACTGATATGCCGATGCACGTGCCTGGCAGCCGCGATGTCCGCCAGGCACCCGCGATCGGCTGGTACACAGACAAGGACGTGGATCTCTGTGTGTAAACACAGAGATCCACGTCCTGTCAGGGAGAGGAGACCGATGCTGTGTCCCTTGTACATAAGGACACAGATCGGTCACCTCCCCCAGTCAGTCCCCTCTCCCCACAGTAGTAATCACTCATTTAGGCACACTGAACCCCTTCAGCGCCCCCTACAGGTCAACCCCTTCACTGCCAGTGTAATTTTTACAGTAACCAGTGCATTTTTATAGCACTGATCGCTGTAAAAATGACAATGGTCCCGAAATGGTGTCAAGAGTGTCCGATGTGTCCGCCATAATGTCGCAGTCACAATAAAAATCGCTGATCGCCGCCATTACTAGTAAAAAATTTTTTTATAAAAATGCTATAAAACTATCCCCTATTTTGTAGACGCTTTAACTTTTGCGCAAACCAATCAATAAACGCTTATTGCAATTTTTTACCAAAAATATGTAGAAGAATACGTATAGGCCTAAACTGAGAAAAATGTAAAAAAATAAAAAATAAAATTGGGATATTTATTGTAGCAAAAAGTAAAAAATATTGTGTTTTTTTTTTCAAAATTGTCGCTCTATTTTTGTTTATAGCGCAAAAAATTAAAACCGCAGAGGTGATCAAATACCACCAAAAGAAAGCTCTATCTGTGGGAAAAAAAGGACGTCAATTTTGTTTGGGAATCACGTCGCACGACCGCGCAATTGTCAGTTACACCGACGCAGTGCTGAAAGCTGAAAATTGGCCTGGGCAGGAAGGCGGTTTAAAGTGGAAGTAAACCCTCCTATCATTTTCAGGCAAGGAAGCTGCCATCTTGGCCTCTGTTTAATCTTCAACTGCCATGATGCTGCACATGTGATCAGTTATGACGCCAGCCATTGGATGGTTTGACAGTTTGGTTGAGAGCACAACCAATGTGACAGTTGGCATTCCCGGCATGCCGGGAATGTAACTGCTTTTTGAAACTGTTAAATTGATGGGCTTACTTCCACTTTAAGTGCCCAGTAAGCAAGTGGTTAAAATAACTTTTGAATTTAAATTAGCTTGTTAAAAGCTCATGTAAGATTTTAGTGATTGAGCTATACTTTAACTTTGATTTGTTTGTTTTTCGCAAGGGACAAACTTGGCACACAATTATTTTTTACCTTACTGTGTAGCAAAAAACTTACTCAATAAAAATAAAAATAAAAAAAAGAAACATGACATCTAGGTATAGATATGTTTGCAGAGTTACATAAGCTGCAGAGCCACTTCACGGCACCCTAGTATTTTTTGTAGTCCTAACTCAAAATTTTGAGAGCCTCCATAGTAGAAGCACATGCATTATTTAGGATAGACAGAAGGCATATGAGCCTGGAGAGAGCCCGCCCCTCCTTAAAGGCACATGGGTGCACTGGACACCCAGCATATAACACAATGGCAGCAAAGGTGTAAACAATGTTGTAATTATTTTTTACTTCATCCAAAACTAAAAAAAAGTTTTGGAAATACTGAACTCTGAGGATGAAAAATTGTTACCCTTGCAATGTGTCCCTATTTGCACTGCTTGATTTGTCTAGAGCAGTGGTCTAAAGGGGTTGGATGGGCCAATTGCTTGCCTTTATCTGGCTCTTGGGGAACATTTCCTCCCACTGATGCAATATATTTCTCACATTGGCAGCAACGATGAGGCACTATTCCTCCTGCTGACACCAATGATGGGGCACTATTTCTCACATTGACACCAATGATGAGACACTATTCTTCCCAATGACACTGATGATGGGCCACTGAGTATATAGCACAGTGTACTGTGGAGTATATAGCACAGTGTACTGTGGAGTATATAGCACAGTGTACTGCAGAGTATATAGCACAGTGTACTGCAGAGTATATAGAACAGTGTACTGCGGATAGGGATGAGCCCAATGTTCGAGTCGAACATAAGTTCGACTCGAACATCGGGTGTTTGCCTGTTCGCCGAATAGCGAACAATTTGCGGTGTTCACGGCAAATTCGAAAGCCGCGGAACACCCTTTAAAAGTCTATGGGAGAAATCAAAAGTGCTAATTTTAAAGGCGTATATGCATGATGTTGTCATAAAAAGTGTTTGGCGACCTGGGTCTTGCCCCAGGGGACATGTATCAATGCAAAAAAAGTTTTAAAGACTAACGTTTTTTTGGGATCAGTGATTTTAATAATGCTTAAAGTGAAACAATAAAAGTGAAATATTCCTTTAAATTTCGTACCTGGGGGTGTCTATAGTATGCCTGTAAAGTGGCACATTTTTCCCTTGTTTAGAACCGTCCCTGCAGCAAAATGACATTTCTAAAGGAAAAAAAGTTGTAACGAATTATCGGTCCCGGCAATACAGATAAAATTCATTGAAAAAAAAACGGCATGGGTCCCCCCCCAGTCCATTACTAGGCTCTTTGGGTCTGGTATGAATATTAAGGGGAACCCCGCGCCAAAATAAAAAAAAATGGTGTAGGGGTCCCCCCAAAAATCCATACCAGACCCTTATCTGAGCACGCAACCTGGCAGGCCGCAGGAAAAGAGGGGGGACGAGAGAGCACCCCTTCCTGAACCATACCAGGCCACACACCCTCAACATGGGGAGGATGGTTTGGGGCCTGGACCCCAAAGCACCATGTCCCCATGTTGATAGGGACAAGGGCCTCATCCCCACAACCCTTGCCCGGTTTTTGTGGGTGTCTGCAGGCGGGGGGCTTATCGGAATCTGGAAGCCCCCTTTAACCCCTACCATTTCACCCAAAAAAGTGTAAAAAATGTAAAAAAAAACAAGAGCCAGCTTGGGACAAGTCCTTTATTAACCACTTAAGCCCCGGACCATTTGGTAGCTAAAGGACCAGAGGAGAATTCAGAATTTTGCACTGCGCTGCTTTAACTGTAAATTGTGCGGACATGCAATGTTGTACCCAAACAAAATTTGCGTCCTTTTCTTCCCACAAATAGAGCTTTCTTTTAATGGTATTTGATTGCCTCTGCGATTTTTATTTTTTGCGATATAAACGGAAAAATACCGAAAATTTTGAAAAAAAATGATATTTTCTAATTTTTGTTATAAGAAAAATCGAATAAACTCAATTGTAGTCATACATTTAGGCCAAAATGTATTCAGCCACATGTTTTTAGTAAAAAAAATGTCAATAAGCGTATATTTATTGGTTTGCGCAAAAGTTATAGAGTTTACAAACTAGGGTACATTTTCTGAAATTTACACAGCTTTAAATTTATGACTGCCTATCTCAGTTCTTGAGGTGCTAAAATGACAGAGCAGTACAAAACCCCCCCAAATGACCCCATTTTGGAAAGTAGACACCCCAAGGAAATTGCTGAGAGGCATGTTGAGCCCATTGAATTTTTTATTTTTTTGTCCCAAGTGATTGAATAATGACTAAAAAAATAAAAATAAAAAAAAATTACAAAAAGTTGTCACTAAATGATATATTGCTCACACATGCCATGGTTATATGTGGAATTTCACCCCAAAATACATTTTGCTGCTTCTCCTGAGTACGGGGATACCACATGTGTGGGACTTTTTGGGAGCCTAGCCGCGTACGGGACCCCGGAAACCAAGCACCGCCTTCAGGATTTCTAAGGGCGCAAATTTTTGATTTCACTCCTCACTACCTATCACAGTTTCGAAGGCCATAAAATGCCAAAATAGCACAAAACCCCCCCAAATGACCCCATTTTAGAAAGTAGACACCCCAAGGAAATTGCTGAGAGGCCTGTTGAGCCCATTGAATATATTTTTTTTGTCCCAAGTGATTGAATAATGACAAAAAAAATAAAAAATTACAAAAAGTTGTCACTAAATGATATATTGCTCACACATGCCATGGTTATATGTGGAATTACACCCCAAAATAAATTTTTCTGCTTCTCCTGAGTACGGGGATACCACATGTGTGGGACTTTTTAGGAGCCTAGCCGCGTACGGGACACCGAAAACCAAGCACCGCCTTCAGGATTTCTAGGCACAAATTTTTGATTTCACTCCTCACTACCTATCACAGTTTCGAAGGCCATAAAATGCCAAAATCGCACAAAACCCCCCCCAAATGACCCCATTTTGGAATATAGACACCCCAAACTACTTGCTGAGAGGAATGGCGAGTATTTTACAGCTCTCATTTGGTTTTGAAAATGAAGAAAGAAAATATATATATATATATTTTTTTTTCAATTTTCAAAACTTTGTGACAAAAAGTGAGATCTGCAAAATACTCACAATACCTCTCAGCAAATAGCTTGGGGTGTCTACTTTCCAAAATGGGGTCATTTGGGGGGTTTTGTGCTATCTGGGCATTCCATGGCCTCCGAAACTGTGATAGGCAGTGAGAAGTGAAATCAAAAATTTACACCCTTAGAAAGCCTGAAGGCGGTGCTTGGTTTTTGGGGTCCCGTACGTGGCTAGGCTCCCAAAAAGTCTCACACATGTGGTATCCCCGTACTCAGGAGAAGCAACAGAATGTATTTTGGGGTGTAATTCCACATATGCCCATGCCCATTAGTGACAACTTTGTGCAAAAAAAAAAAAAAAAAAATTAGTTTTTCCGCAACTTGTGTCAACATATAAAATATTCCATGGACTCGACATGCCTCTCAGTATATAGCTTGGGGTGTCTACTTTCCAAAATGGGGTCATTTGGGGGTTTTTGAACTGTTCTGGCATTTTATACACAACATTAGGAAGCTTACATCCACTCTTCTAACCACTTGAAGACAAAGCCCTTTTTGACACTTTTTGTTTACATGAAAACATTTTTTTTTTTGCAAGAAAATTATGTTGAACCCCCAAACATTAAATATATTTTTAAAGCAAAGGCCCTACAGATTAAAATGGTGGGTGTTGCATTTTTTTTTCTACACAGTATTTGCGCAGCGATTTTTCAAACGCATTTTTTGGGTTAAAAAATACACTTTTTTTAATTTGAATGCACTAAAACACACTATATTGCCCAAATGTTTGATGAAATAAAAAAGATGTAATAATAATAATAAAATTTTTTTTGCACAAACGCGCATTGGCGACAAACTACATACATTTTTAAAAGCCTTTAAAAGCCTTTACAGGTTACCCCAGTAGATTTACAGAGGAGGTCTACTGCTAAAATGATTGCCCTCGATCTGACCTTCGCGGTGATACCTCACATGCATGGTGCAATTGCTGTTTACATATGACGCCAGACCGACGCTTGCGTTCGCCATTGGGCAAGAGCAGGGCAGGACAGGGGTGCTTTTTTTTTTTTTCTTTTTTTTTTATTATTAATTTTGCTTTTTTATTTTATTTTTAAATTGTTCCTTCCAAGTATTTTTTTTTTTTATCATTTTTATTGTTATCTCAGGGAATGTAAATATCCCCTATGATAGCAATAGGTAGTGACAGGCACTCTTTTTTTGAAAAACTGGGGTCTTCTAGACCCTAGATTTTTCCTCTGCCCTCAAAGCATCTGACCACACCAAGATCGGTGTGATAAAATGCTTTCCCAATTTCCCAATGGCGCTTTTTATATCCGGGGGGGGGCATTCCCTCCCACTGCTTGTAAAAGCAGTCCAGAGGCTAATTAGCTGCTAGGATTGCTTTTACATGAAAGCCGGCCGCAGGCTGAAAAGAATGATACCAAGATGATACCTAAATACGCAGGCATCATTCTGGTATAAACATTCAAAGTCCAGCAGCATACCAGTACGTTGCTGGTCCTTGTTGGACATGTATTGTAATCTTTTTATTTCATGCAGCCAGTTGGCTGAACGAAAAAAGAGATTGATCGGTGGGTATGCCCACCATTAGAATACCGCCCTTCATCCACCCACTTCCAATGATGGGCATACACGCACCATTTATATATGCCGAAGCATGGGGGCATCCTCCCGCAAAAAAGTTATGCCGCACACACATGGTCGGACTTTTCCACGGGCAAGCCTCCGTCGGAATTTCGACCGTATGTACGCGGCATTAGGAGCAAAATCGCTCCTCCGCCCCTGCTGCCCCAATGCTTCGGCATATTTGCTTTTTTTTTTTAACTGTGGTGGTGAAATCACCTCCTACAGCACTGGAGTCGCAGGGATCAGGCCTGTCTCTGCGAACGCTGCAGTTATGTGTGTTTTTGTTTTGTAAGTGACAGTGATCGATCGATACTGCACTTGGGTGGCCTGGGCTGGACGGAGGGGCAAAACGCAGGTGCCAGCAGGTATCTGGGCTGATCCCGCTAACACTGCGTTTTTGGGAACCCTAAACTGCTGGGGACGCTAGTATAGATCTGATCAGATCAGATATTGATCTGTTCAGATACTATACCACTAAGGGGGGTGTATGCTTCACGCGTGGGTGTTAGCGTTACTGGCACTAACCTGACGCTGCCTGGGGTGTGACTCAGACCCTCTCTGACGCTAAAACCTAATTGATATCACCCGCCGGGCGATCAGGGGGTTAAACCTTTATTGGGTTATATACACGGCGGGTGCCCTGACACTATAAAAAGCAAACTAACTAACCAGCGTCACCCGTAACACTTATATGGTGATCACTGGTGAAAGGGTTAACTAGGGGCAATCAGGGGGTTAAAACCTTTATTAGATAATATATGGGGGTACCTGACGCTATAAAAACCTGCGGCGAACCTAAAAAAAATTACCAGCTACCGATCTGCATCACCGACACTAAGACAGCGTTTAGAAAAACGATCGCTTAGCGACAGTGGTGATGGGGGTGAAAGGGTTACCTGGGGGGCGATCAAGGGGGTTAAACCTTTATTAGATAATATATTGGGGTACCTGACGCTATAAAAACATGCGGCGAACCTAAAAAAAATTACTGGCTACGATCTGCATCACCGACACTAAGACAGCGTTTAGAAAAACAATTGCTTAGCGACAGTGGTGATAGGGGTGAAAGGGTTACCTGGGGGGCGATCAAGGGGGTTAAACCTTTATTAGATAATATATTGGGGTACCTGACGCTATAAAAACCTGTGGCGAACCTAAAAAAATTACCGGCTACCGATCTGCATCACAGACACTAAGACAGCGTTTAGAAAAACGATCGCTTAGTGACAGTGGTGATAGGGGGTGAAAGGGTTACCTGGGGGGCGATCAAGGGGGTTAAACCTTTATTAGATAATATATTGGGGTACCTGACGCTATAAAAACATGCAGCGAACCTAAAAAAATTACTGGCTACGATCTGCATCACCGACACTAAGACAGCGTTTAGAAAAACAATTGCTTAGCGACAGTGGTGATAGGGGGTGAAAGGGTTACCTGGGGGGCGATCAAGGGGGTTAAACCTTTATTAGATAATATATTGGGGTACCTGACGCTATAAAAACCTGCGGCGAACCTAAAAAAAATTACCGGCTACCGATCTGCATCACAGACACTAAGACAGCGTTTAGAAAAACGATTGCTTAGTGACAGTGGTGATAGGGGGTGAAAGGGTTACCTGGGGGGCGATCAAGGGGGTTAAACCTTTATTAGATAATATATTGGGGTTCCTGACGCTATAAAAACCTGCGGCGAACCTAAAAAAAATTACTGGCTGCCGATCGGCATCACTGACGCTAAGACAGCGATCAGAAAAATGATCGCTAAGCGACAGTGGTGATAGGCGGTGAAAGGGTTATCTGGGGGGTGATCAGGGGGTTAAACCTTTATTAGGGGGGGTTAGGGGGCTACACTGGACCTAAGACTAAACTTTGGTGACACTTTTACAGTCACAAATGTCACTGATTGCTGTGATCACTAAATAAATGGTCACTGCAATCAGTGACACTGTGACTGGGGGCTGGGGGGGTGATCTGGGGGGTGATCTGGGGTGTCTGGGGGGGCCTGGGGGGGCGATTTATGTCCCTATGTGTCCTGGTGTCAGTGTAGTGTTGTGTGCACTGACCTGATGTCTTCTCTTGTACGGCGCTCGGTATATGTGAGCGCCGCACCAGAGATGACATCACTTCCTCCTGCTCCCTCTGTCTGACACAGACAGAGGGGGCATTTCCATTCGCCGGGAGCGATCACGAGGGGGTGGCCAGAAACGAATGGCTGCCCCCTCATCCCGGAACGCTCCCGGACAATTAGCCACCGCTCACTGTATAGGAGGGGGGTCCGATTGGACCCCCCAACTATACAAAGGCAATCACGTATGCTCTACGTGATTCTGCCTGTCGGTGCCATTCTGCCGACGTATATATACAGTGAGCGGTCGTTAAGTGGTTAAAAAAGAAAAAAGTTCCTACTGATGCGCCTCCATAGGAGACTCCTGTTGAGTGACGCTACTCCCGCCGTGACAGTTCTTATATAGCTGAGGGCGGGGCCACCCGGTGACATACATTGGTGACCCCGCCCCCCTCTGACGCCACCGCAGGAAACCTGTGTCTCACTGACCAGCCCTCCTGGTCCAGGACCTTCCCCATTTTTTTTGGAAGTGATCCCAACTGCACCCAAGCCCAGGCCAAAGGTCAACCCCCTCCCAGACTGGGGAGCTCCCTCAAAGGCCCTGACAGCCTCCTAGAGGGTGCTACATTTGCAAAATGTTATAATTTATTTTTTTAAATAGAATCAAACTTTTTGCTCTTTTTTTACTTATATCGCAAAAAAGAAAAACTCAGTGGCCATTAAATACCACCAAAAGAAAGCTCTATTTGTGTAAAAAAATACATAAAATTTTGTTTGGGTACAGTGCTGTAATTGCCATTCAAAATGTGAGAGCACTGAAAGATTGTCAGGGCTGCGTTCAGCCCTTCCTTCTCTGTGCTGGTAGCTCAGCTGTCAGCTAATTGCCAGCTTCCATCTCTCCAGTGATCCACCTGTTGATGATCCGCTCGTCAGCTGCCTACTTAAGGACTTCCAGTTCATTTGCTCTTCGCCTTCGCCTGTGTTAACATCACTACAGACTTTCTCCTGCATTCCAGTTGAAGACCTGCTTGACTACGTTCCCTCTGGCTACAGATCCTGCTTGCTGGACTCTACCTTTATCCTTGGCTCTTGGACATTGGCTTGGCTGACTACCGGCTCCGGTTACTGAACCCTGCCTTGTTTTACTACGCTTACTCTGTTTGCATTTTTATTTTTATTATTAAACAAGTGTGATTTAACTGTACTTCTGTCTCAGTCTGATTCATGGTTCCTGACAAAGATGAAAATTGGTCTGGGCAGGAAGGGGTGAACGTTCCCTGTATTGAAGTGGTTAAGGGGAACCCTATGACAGAATTAAGAAAATAATGGCTTGGTGTCCCCCCAAAATATAAACCAGGCCCTTTGGATCTTGTATAGATTTTAAGGGGAACTCCACGCCAATTATTATTTTTTAAATGGCATTAAGGGCCCCCCAAAATCCATACCAGACCCTTATCCAAGCATGCAGCCTGGCAGACCAGGAAAAGGAGGGGATGAGCGAGTGCCCCTCCCCCTCCTGAACCATACCAGGCTGTTTTCCTCAACATGGATGGGTGGGTGCTTTGGGGCTGGGGGGGCTCCCAGATCCCGCCCCTCCCCTATGTGAATGGGTATCAGGTACACAGTACCCATTCACCAAAAAAAGTGTCAAAAAAGTGAAAAAGTTTTTGACAATTCCTTTATTAAAAAAGAAAAAGAAAAAAAAAGTGTCCTGCGATGTACATCCATCATCAATCACAGCCCCCGAAGGAACTGAAAAATAATAAAAAAAAAGCTCTGCCTTGATGGGAGGGCTCACGCCGTCTTCTGTCACTTCGCTTTAAAAGCTGTTATATAGGCAAGGGTGGGTCCACCCAGTGACGCAACCGTGTGACCCTGCCCCCTTCTGATGCCATGTGATGTGAAAAGGGGCATGGTCACTCGGTTGCATCATTGGGTGTCCCCACCCTTGCCTATATAACAGCTGTCAAAGCAAAGAGACAGCAGTCGGTGAGAGCCCTCCCATCGATGTGGAGCTTTTATTTTATTTTATTTTTCCTGTCTGTCGGGCGCCATGATTCATGATAAATTTTAAATAAAGTGTCCCGCGATGTACATCCATCATCAATCACGGCGCCCAATGGAAAAAAAAAAAAGAAAAGCTCCGCCTCAATGGGAGGGCTCCGCCGACTGCTGTCTCTTTGCTTTGACAGCTGTTATATAGGCAAGGGTGGGGCCACCCGATGATGCAACTGAGTGACCCCTGACCCCTTCTGATGCCATGTGATGTCAACAGGGGCGGGGTCACTCGGTTACATAATCGGGTGGCCCCACCCTTGCCTATATATCAGCATTTAAAGAAAAGAGACCGCAGTCAGTGGAAGCCCTCCCATCGATGCAGAGCTTTTTTCTGGGTCCATCGGGCGTCGTTATTGACAATGAATGTACATCGCAGAACACCTTTAATAAAGGAGTTGTCAAACACTGTCTTTTGTGGTTTTTACTTTTTTGACACCTTTTTGGTGAATGGGTAGAGGTACTGTACCCGATACCCATTCACATAGGGGGCCAAGGTTGTGGGGAAGAGGCCCTAGTCCCCATCAACATGTGGACAAGGTGCTTTGGGGGGACCCCAAAGCACCCTTCCCATGTTGAGGGCATGTGGCCTGGTATTGTTCAGGGGGGGTGCTCGCTCGTCCCCCTATCCTGACCTCCAGGCTGCATGCTCAGATAAAGGTCTGGTATGGATTTTTGGGGGAACCCTACGCCAATTTTTTATTTTTTTGCCTTGGAGTTCCCCCTTAAAATCCATACCAGACCCGAAGGGCGTGGCATGGACTAGGGGGTGGCCCTATGCCATTTTTTTTCTTTTTTTTAAATCTATATTTCTTGGAGCCGGCAATTCATTACAGCGGCAAGCAAGTTTAGATTATTTTTTTCCTTTAGAGATGTCAGTATTGCTGCGCCATGTTCTAGACATTGCACAGATGCACCACTTTACAGGCAGACTAAGAGGACCCCCCAGGCACGATATTTAAAGGAATATTTCATTCTTATTGCTTTACTTTAAGCATCATCGAAATCACTGCTCCAAAAAAAACGATTAATTAGGGTAGTACCCGGGTCCCCATACACTTTTTATGGCAATAACTTGCATATAAGCCTTTAAAATAAGCACTTTTGATTTTTCATGTTCGTGTCACATAGACTTTAATAGGGTTTGCATGTTCACTAGAAGTTTTTGCCTGTTTGCATGTTCTGGTGAGAAATGAACTGACGGGGGAGGGGGAGGGGGTTGGGTGTTCGACCTATCCCTATTTATGTTACTGTTCCCACAAAGTCTCTTCCTGCTGGCCGTCCCAAGTGTAGCTCTTTGATGTCATCTGATACAATGCAGAACCAGCAATCCTACATTGTATAGGAGGACACCAATAAACCATCAAACAACTGAGGAGACCCCCAGTTGCCAGGGGAGCAAGGTATAACAACACTTTTACTGTTATAATTGATAATTCTGAAGTGTTCATAACTAAAGATCTATGGATTATTTGATTTAGAGTAGTATGATCTAAATAGACCAATTCCTATTGTATCATTAGCAACTATTTTCTTTTCTAAGTAAAGTTTCCTTATTTAGCACTCTCTGTAGCGACATATTCTTTACAACAGAAATATTAATTCTAATTAATTATATTCTACAGAATTATATAGACATCTGGCCAAGAAACAAATCAGTCTAAGAATAATTATTTGGTAAACAGTTGTTGCAAATCATTAAGTTATTTAAAATTAATATAGTGAAGGTTTAAGACCTTATGCGGCATAAATTCATTTTGACAGCTGGCTCATAACTAGTTCCTTTGGATTATATTAGAGAGGAAATCTTTTTTAAAGGTTCACGTTAACTTCTACCAATGAACACAAATTACAGTTTTGGGTGGAAGGACATTTTGGAAGACGAAACAAATGGTCTTAAAGAGGACTTCCAGGTATAGTTTTTTTTATACATAGTTACATTGGTCCAGCAAGTGGAGATCACAGGAGTAGTGGCATCCAGAAGGTGCTGATAAATAGCCAATTCTGTTTAACTTGTTTATAAATGATATAAATGATATAGGGGTTGGTATAAAAAGTTAATTCTCATTGTTTGTTGAGCTAAGCTAAGAAGAGTATTAACTTCACAAGCCAAGAAGATATAAAAACCTTTACAAGAAACCCTAAAAAAAGGGGGTGAGCAGCTATATGGCATATTGGGGTTTAATATTGATAACTGTAATCAGTGGCGGCCCGTCCATAGGGGGCGCCCGGGCGCCGCCCCCCCCCCCCCCTCCTGTGGTCACCAAAAAAAAAAAAACGGGCCCTTTAAGAGTTTTTTTTTAATGTCTTTTTTTTACACATGGCGGCGCGACCATAGTGGGCGCAGAAGCGCCGCTACCGCTCGCTTCTGCGCCCGGCCGTCACTCACCACAACAATACATAGGTTCATGCATTGCATGAACCTATGTATTGCTGCCGCCCACTATTCAGATGGCCGGCCCCTTGAGCGCCGGCCATCTGAATCACAGCGTTTGATTGGCCTTTAGAAGTGCCTATCAGAGCCAGCAGGCTCTGATAGGCTTCCCGACTACAGCCTGAGGGCTGTAATCGGCTTCTAAATACCTAATGAGAGGACGCACAGGGGTGCGTTCCCTGGCCAATCAGGTTCACCGGGTCTGGTTACCGGCAACCTGATTGGCTGAAGTGACATCGAGGGCGGGAGAAGACATCGAGGATGGAAGAAGGACGGCGCTGACTCAAGGAAGGTAAGTGCAGGGCTGGGGGGGGGGAGAAACTTGCTGCATTATGAGGACAAACTGGCTGCATTTGGGGGAGAAACTGGCTGCATTTGGGGGAGAAACTGGCTGCATATGGGGGAGAAACTGGCTGCATTTGGGGGAGAAACTGGCTGCATATGGGGGAGAAACTGGCTGTATTATTGGGGGAGAAACTGGCTGCATATGGGGGAGAAACTGGCTGCATTTGGGGGAGAAACTGGCTGCATTTGGGGGAGAAACTGGCTGTATTATGGGGGAGAAACTGGCTGCATTTGGGGGAGAAACTGGCTGCATTTGGGGGAGAAACTGGCTGTATTATGGGGGAGAAACTGGCTGCATTTGGGGGAGAAACTGGCTGCATTTGGGGGAGAAACTGGCTGCATTTGGGGGAGAAACTGGCTGCATATGGGGGAGAAACTGGCTGCATTTGGGGGAGAAACTGGCTGCATTTGGGGGAGAAACTGGCTGCATATGGGGGAGAAACTGGCTGTATTATTGGGGGAGAAACTGGCTGCATATGGGGGAGAAACTGGCTGCATTTGGGGGAGAAACTGGCTGCATTTGGGGGAGAAACTGGTTGCATATGGGAGAGAAACTGGCTGCATTTGGGGGAGAAACTGGCTGCATTTGGGGGAGAAACTGGCTGTATTATTGGGGGAGAAACTGGCTGCATTTGGGGGAGAAACTGGCTGCATTTGGGGGAGAAACTGGCTGTATTATGGGGGAGAAACTGGCTGCATTTGGGGGAGAAACTGGCTGCATTTGGGGGAGAAACTGGCTGCATATGGGGGAGAAACTGGCTGCATTTGGGGGAGAAACTGGCTGCATTTGGGGGAGAAACTGGCTGCATATGGGGGAGAAACTGGCTGCATTTGGGGGAGAAACTGGCTGCATATGGGGGAGAAACTGGCTGCATTTGGGGGAGAAACTGGCTGCATATGGGGGAGAAACTGGCTGCATATGGGGGAGAAACTGGCTGCATATGGGGGAGAGACTGGCTGCATATGGGGGACAAACTGGCTGCATATGGGGGACAAACTGGCTGCATATGGGGGACAAACTGGCTGTATATGGGGGAGAAACTGGCTGCATATGGGGGAGAAACTGGCTGTATTATTGGGGGAGAAACTGGCTGTATTATTGGGGGAGAAACTGGCTGTATTATTGGGGGAGAAACTGGCTGTATTATGGGGGAGAAACTGGCTGTATTATGGGGGAGAAACTGGCTGTATTATGGGGGAGAAACTGGCTGTATTATGGGGGGACAAACTGGCTGTATTATTGGGGGACAAACTGGCTGTATATTGGGGGGAAACTAGTGGCGTTTGGGCACAGTGGCTGCGTTTTAATGGGCACAGTGGCGGCAATTGATGATTTTTTTTTCAGTTTGTTTGCGCCCCCCCAAAAAATTTGAGCACCAGCCGCCACCGACTGTAATGTAATACACTTGGGGCTTAAAATATGAATGCAAGTTTCTTGCTAGGGGGAGAATCTCTGCAGGAATCAAGGATGGAAAAGGATTTGGGAATCCTAGTAGATCACAGGCTCAGCAATAGCATGCAAAGCAAGGCTTCAGCAAGCAAAGCTAGCAGACTATTTGCATGCATTTAAAAGGTTATTTATTCAAGAAATAAGATTATAATTCTATTCTACCACTCTACAAAACTCTGGTTCAGCCACATCTTGAGTATGCCATCCTGTTCTGGTTACTAATCCTCTGGAAGGATGTGCTGGAACTGGAGAAAGTCCAGAGAAAGATAGCAAAGCTAATATGGGGACTAGAGGACCTCAGCTATGAGGAACAGCTGCACACATTCAATTTATTCTCCCTCGTGAAGAGGTGAGATACTGTATGATCACAATACAATATACAAATATCTAAATAGTGATTCCCGTATAGGGGGAAAACTAATCAGTCTCAGGTCACCTAAGAAGACACATGGCCACTCAATGAAGTTGAACGAGAAGTGGTTTAACCTTAACTACTTTCTGACTGCACTATAGCCAAAAAATGGCTCCAGCACGGTTGTCCAGTTTTGGGAGGACATCCACGGACATCCTCCCAGAACCCCGCCTCCCACGCGCACCCTGGGGCGTGCATCCAGTGTGCTCTGTGACTGCTCTGTCCTTTGGACACAGCTGATCACAGATCACTGTAAAGGGCCAATCACAATGGCCCTTTAACTTGTAATAAGCTACGTCCAATCACAGCTGTTCATATGTAAACCAACTTGCCGCTTATCAGCAGTCCTTTCCTCCCACGCTGTGTCTGTGTGAGGAAAGGAGAGCCATTAACCGGCAAGCCTGTCAGCACATTGTTTATACTGATAACCACGGCACAGATCATCACTGCCCTGATTATCAGCATAGCCCAATCAGTGCCCATCAGTGCAGCCTATCAGTACCCATCAGTGCAGCCTATCAGTGCCCATCAATGCAGCCTTTCAATGGCATCTACCAGTGCCTACCAATGCCGCCTATCAGTGCCTCCTCATCAGTGCCCATAAGTGCCACCTATCAGGGCCACCTATCAGTGCCCATCAGTGCAGCCTATCATTGTTGATTATCTGTGCCCATTAGTTCCGCCTATCAGTGCCCATCAGTGCAGCCTCATCAGAGCACATCAGTGAAGAAGAAAAATTACTTATTTGCAAAAGTTTATAACAGAAACTAAGAAAAACTTTTTTTTTCTTCAAAATTTTTCATTTGTTTAGCATAAAATAAAAACCCCAGTGGTGTTCAAATACCACCAAAAGAAAGCTCTATCTGTCTTAAAAAAATTATACATTTTGTAAAGGCTGCATAACTGCATGATTGATTGCATAATTGACCACGCAATTGTCATTCAACAACGACAGTGTTGATACTGAAAGCTAAAAACTGGCATGGGTAGGAGGTGTGTAAAAATGCCTAATATTGAAGTGATTAAACTATGCAAGGGGTTCTTTTCTCTTAGAGTGGTATGGAGGCAGAATTCCTTTCCACAATTGGTAGCGTCAGCAGGGAGTATTTTGAATTAGGAGAGATGAGCTGAACCCACTCCACCAGTCCAGTGTACCTCTGTTATCTCACTCCCAGTAACAGAATGGGGTCCTGCCGAGCACCTAGCATGAACCTCATGCTCTTACTTAACTCCTCGTTCCCATAAATCATGACCAGGCCATAGATATCCGTAACGCAAGTTCGGATCTGGTTGCTATTGGATATTTACCGCTAAAGAGGGAGACAGAACATCAACCCCCACAATCCCAGAGGAGCTGTCATCCTACCAGCTACCATGTCTAACGACTAGTTGCTTGTAGCCTGTTCTTTCACTTAGTTACCCATAGCAACTACACTCCTCTCCTCTGTGTCTTGCAGAGTTAACCATTATTGTAATAGTGTTACTTCATACCCTGTAGTGCATTTACAGACCCTGGTTCTTTTGGGTATGCCAGAGCCCACATGCACCCCTTTGAATAACTTAAGAACAGGCTTAGAATGGTTAATATAACTTTATTGCAGCATAATAATTCAATATGAACAATGCAATTTCCATAATCCTGACTAGAATAAATGTAGTTGCCCAGGCATACCCCCATGAGGTGAGAGTCCTTATGGCATTGTCAATGGCTTAGATGTCCTCCAAAAACCCTGGCTTTTCTGTAGCGCCAAAAACCACACTCGCAGGTAATGCTGGTACTCCTGGACTCACCGTAACCCACCTTTTTTGGACCTCAGCCATCCCCTTCTTTTTAACAGAGGTGGGCTGGCTAGGACCAAAAGCCTGGGAACTAGGCAAGAAACAATTAACCCTTTCCCCAGCCTGGGCTGGCTACTTCAACTTGCCTACAGGCATCTTAATGAATGCAATATACAAGGATTTGGGAAATGGTAGGGACCTAGAATCCAGCCAGGAGGCCAGCACGACAGCCAGGAAATCAGCATTTTTAGGAGGAAGTCAGCTGTTATGACAAGTTTACTTTAAATCAAAATTCTACTTTTTTGAGGCAAATAATAATGTAAGCATGCTTTAGGAACATCATATTTACCAGTTTTATCCAGTTACATGGATTAAACCTGATTATCTATATCTCTAAATCTCCTTAAGTATTATTAGACTTTAATATTCTGTAACATTTTCTAAACTTTTTTTTGTATTAAGAAGGTGTTATAAGACACTTTTTTTATACACTAATGGCTCATATGATGTATCAGGGGATTTATCTCAGTTGAATTTTTGTAGTTAGTCGTCAGAAATTATTTAAGTTCACTAACACATGAAGTACTGTATGCTGTCCTTGGTGCTGAAATATTTCACAGACAACATGGAGCTTCTTAAATTGACCCAGATTAAGCTCTCCTAGAAAATACATAATCAAAAGGTCAATGTATTGAGAACTGCAGGGGATCTCAGAGACCATTACTCCCGGAAGTGTGGGTTTTCCAGCACAGTTCAGGAAATATTTTCTTAAGAATAAGGCCCCTTTTACACCAGTGGACTGATCATACAGACAGGCAAACCCGATCAGACCATCTATTGTGAACCTTTACTATGTAAAAACTCATGATTTTAACCACTTGAGTATCAGCCTGTAATACCCCTTCGTTACCAGCCAGTTTTTCCATTTTCAGCACTGAGATAGATGGACAGACAATTACCCTGTTATGCAACACTGTACCCATATGCATTTTATATTATTTTTTTGAGACAGACAAAGCTTTCTTTTGGTGGTATTTAGTTACTGCTGTTTTATTGTTTTTTAATCATACTTTACTGGGCATTTGAGATATAAAAAAGATATTAATAATATCAAGTACCAAATAACAAAAATTTTTTAATGATGCTACAAAAGTCATGTTTACATTTAAAAAAAAAATGTATTGAACTAAAAAACATAAAATACCTTAGTGTACTAATCCCTATTTAATATCTACCTACCCGATCCTACAATACAAGAAGAGCTCTCCTATATACAGTTTTGATAGTATTGTCAATCCAACTTCACCAGACAAATGTCCAGAAGAAAGAGGCATGTGAGCATGTTGAGGTTGGCATACCATTCTATTTTCTTTTTTTCTTTTTTTGTTCAATAAATGGGGGCATGGCTGTTGTAATGTCAGTTTACTTTTTGATATATGGTACTTGATATTATTGCTAAAGTTTTGTATGGTAAATGACTATTAATGTCTAGAATGTGAGCACGTGGGGGTTGGCATACCATGCTATTTTTTTTTTTTTTTAGTAGTGCATGTGATCAGCACAGGGCCAATCAGCATTGTCCAGAAAGAGGATCAAAGTAGAATGAAAATGCCTCCTACAAGTTTTACTAGGAACTGATAGAAGTCACAAAACTGCTATATACTGCTGATGAGAAAATTTATTTATCAGTTTATATTTACAAAAATAATTGCATTTCCCGGTTCTGTGTACTGTGGAAGACCAAATACAGTGAATGCAGGTTCTGGGTTTAGTAGCACTTCAAGATAGGGGCATGGCTATTGTACTGCCAGTTTACTTTTTGATATATGGTGCTTGATATTATTGCTAAAGTTTTGTATGATAAATTACTATTGATGTCTAGTAATGGTGTTTTTCTTTGCATCTTTGATGTAAAGTAACTATAGACTCTGGACAGATGTTTGTAGGCCTAAAGGCAGTTTTTGGGTGTATAAAATATAATTTTGACATATTTAAAGCAGAACTCCCTAACACCCCCCCCCCCCCGCCCACACACGCACACACGCACTTAAGAAAAATGTGGGTAATTTCTCCTTTTTATCCACTGGCAGCAGCGAGCAGTCCTTACTCCAACAGTGAATGACATTTAGTGTAGTAGTATTCTGAGGTTAGCCAGCATTATGACACACCTCTCGGGGGGCAGGGGGGGCTGTCCATGACAACCTGGGCACAGTGAAAGTGGGATAAATGACACTGACCACTATTCAACCCAGAAGATTGCTGGCACCTAGTGGCAGTTGAGAGGACTTTTCTTTAGGAAGCATTGCTGAATATTGCAGTAACATCTGCTGTTAATTTTACTGTAATCGGGCTATTCATTTTTTTAATGTTCTGCTTTAAGAACCACACACACACATAAAATAATTGAATGTTTTTTAGTGTCAAGTATTCACTCTATACTGTATTTCTTTATATTTTTTCTGTTATTCTCTGTTATATAAATGTTGCTTTCAACTTCAAGATGTTTTCCAAGAAGCATGTTGGCAAACTACAGCTTGCCGTTCATCCCTGTCACATCTGACCCCTCTCTTAATACCCTCCATCTTTAATCCACTGTCTATTGTTCACCTTCTGTATTATCAGCATCCGACAGCCTTGCTGAGCTGTGATTTCTGATCCAGTGAAAAAGTTGCCTTTCTTAATAATGCTACGCTTCCTGTAAAACACACAGTCTCACCTCATCTAAGGTAAGAAAATAAATCTGATGAATTATTCATATTTGAAAAAAAAAAAAATCCTTAAGTTGATAACCTCCACTATGTAAAGCTCAGCGTTTGGAAAAAAACAGATAAACCCGCTAGGTTGTAAGAAAATATGAAATATAATGTCAGAAATCCTACATCAGTTTTGTAATAAGCAAGTTCTGGTAAACACATTTGTGTTTAAAATGTTTACTTAATGCTGTTTATAAGGCAAGAGGATAGGACGGGCTCATAAACAGGCGCGAAGGTGATTTCACTCTTGCTATCAAAGTGAGCTCTGTGATATTAAAATGACTGCACTCTAAGAAGCCGTTCCAGCTGGCATCACTAAATTTAGCTGTGAAGTGTGACATTGGGGAATTTCATGCAGATCCCTCTCCACTGCTCAATAGCTCTGGCAAAAGTCAAAGGAATACAATATTATTACTCTTTTTTTCTGCTTTTTCACCACTCCCTTGATGTGGCACAACATCCCTAGTAGAACACAATGCATCATTAACACCAGGATGCAGTCAGATAATGCAGATCGAAATGCTTTCAAATAACACAGTTACAATGCCATTGGCAGTTTCTAGAAATATTTCATGTGCCATTTCTTTTTCTTGTGGCTTTATTGTACACCTATGGCTCTCTATGGACATTCCAGTATCAACATTTTCCAAAAGCAACAAAAAAATTGTACCAAAACAGTTCCTTGAAAAAGAAACAACAATATACTTACTGCTCTGGCAGCCTGTGTCTTCTACTTTCTATTAATTCAAGCACTGCATCCTAAAACCTAGTACACATGGGCCGAATGTCGGGAGGCATCGGCCGGTTCAATAGAAACCAGCCAACATTCGGCCAATGTGTACTGGAGGCGGTCCGACAAAAGCCGGCCATTCAGCTGGCTTCTGTTGAAAGGGCATGACCGAAAAATGTGACTGGAGTGTTCTGGCGAGTGGGCTGCCCCCCTGTCAGAACACAACAGAAAAGCAGTGGAGATCGCTGTACTAACATCAGATAGTTGGGTTGAATGAACAAAAAAAATGATTAGTGTGTACTAGGCTTAAAGGAGAAGTCCAGCCTGAGCTTTTTAGGCTGGGCTTCTCTTAAGGGTCACAGGAGTGCAATTAGTTTTGCACTCCTGTGACCCGTTTTCAGCGGAGAGCGGTCTGAAGTCCGCTCTCCACTGACGTCACTGCCATCAGTCGGGGCATCGCGTCATCACGACTTCCCAAGTCGGGATCCACCAGCTTCCCCGATTGATGGCAGTCTCAGCGAGCCACTGAGACGCTGAGACAGCCTCTCCCCTCCCCTCCCCTCCCCGATCATGGAGGACGTGATGGGGCGCACTAACGGCTGACGCATTTCGAAGCGCACAGCTTCTTCATCAGAGCCACCAGGCTTATTTGATAATCTGGATGAGAGTCAGGCACGTCCAATAATCACACAACAGAGAAAAAGGAAAGTAAATGGTGAGCATGGTGGAGAGAATGATTTGCAGGATAGTGCTCGTGATGAACTGAATGAAGTGAAAAAGGGTTATGCACAAACTGAGCTTGCAGTGGTGACCAAGTGTTTGGAAGGCACTGCAAACAAGGCAAATGATTTAGGATGTAAAAATGCATTTAAAGTTAAACCTGCAGTGGCTTTGAAGTATGTTCAATTCCCTGTAGGCAGAGCTGAAGATTTTAATGAGCAGTGTGCATCACTCATAAACAAGTTTAATGATACCCTAACAAAGGACGAAGACTAGACATGTGCACTGCCAAAAAATTTGTTCATTTTCGTTTTCGTTTCATTCGTTTTTTCAGAAATTCGGAAAATTCGGAAATTCGGAGATTTGGAATTCGGAAATTTGAAAATTCGGAAGTGAGAAAATTTTCGAATTCTGAATTTTCAAATTTCCGATTTTCGAAATTTTAGAATTTCTGAAATTTCAAATTTCCGAAATTCAAATTTTCGAATTTCCGAAATTTCGAATTTCTGAAATTTCAAATTTCTGAAATTTCGAATTTCCGAATTTCAGAATTTTCTGAAATTTAGAATTTTCTAAATCTCAAATTTTCACATTTCCGAATTTCCGAAATTCTGAATTTCAGAATTTCGAAATTTCGGAAATTCAGAATTTCCGAATTTCGAAATTTCGGAAATTCGTAATTTCGGAAATTCTAAATTTCAAAAATGCGAAAATTCTGAAATTCAAAATTTCTGAAATTCAAAAATTCGGAATTCGAAAATTCTGAAATTAGAAAATTCTGAAATCCTAAAATTCTGAAATTAAAAAATTCTGAAATTCTGAAGCTTTGGAATTAACGAATTTGTCAAAATTTGTTAAAAAACTAATTCGGAACTAAATGAATTGCACATGTCTAACAAAGACCCTAAGCCTGTAAGCAAAAGTAAGACATGTGCCACTGTTACTTCCCATAAGTGGGAAGCTGAGGATCTGATCAGCTATGGTCAAATTGAGTCAAGGGAAGGGAAGGCAAGGCCCTTGGTCTCCAGGAGACACATATGGACTGATTTACTGAAGGTGGGGGTCCCTAGAGAGGAAATAGATGGGATTCCTACACCAGCTTTGCTTGAGAGGTGGAAGCAAGTGGTTGGGAATGGTAGATTCAGTCACATTAATGGTACATGTTTTTTCACCTTAATGCATCCCCCGAGCCCCCGTTTTACTTACCTGGCCCCTCGAAAGTCCCGCGCTCGCTCCCATCATCCTCCGAGTTCCTGAGCCCGGCCGTTGATTGGCTACACTGGAAGAATTGAAAGCAGCACAGCCATTGGCTGGCGCTGCTGTCAATCACATCCAATGACGTGGCGCGCCGGGGGGCGGGGCCGAGTGATACAGTCAGCGGCTGTGGCCGCCGCTGTATCACGGGAGCGCGCCCGCAGTAACTCCACACCATGCGAGCTCGCTCGCATTATGGTGTGGAGTCCTTGCGGGGAGGAGCTGAAACAGCCGCCGAGGGACCCCAGAAGACCAGGATCGGGGCCACTGTGTGCAAAACGAGCTGCACAGTGGAGGTAAGTATAACATGTTTGTTATTTAAAAAAAGAAAACGGGAACCTTTAGTGTTCCTTTAAGTGTTTTTGTTGCCATAGAATGGGGCATCTTCCTAGCATGTGCCATGCTGTAAAGACTGGACAATAACAGGCCGGTGTTCGCAGAACAGCCCGGAGAGAGATACAGGTTCATTCTTTCCAATAGAAATCTATACATTTCTGTATAAGTGTTACAAGGCAACAGTGGGCACCCTACAATAGTTTTGCAGTTAAAAATCAGCAGGTAGAGAAACGTGAGCAGTGAGCACAGGTGGAAAGAACATATAATCTGCTTTGTCTATTACTCTTTTAAAGTGGTTGTAAACCCTTTTGTACTACTTCTACCTATAGTAAGCCTGGAATAAGGCTTACCTATAGGTAGTTGAAATATCTCCTAAACGTGCGCCGTTTAGGAGATATTTCACTTATAGTCCGCCGAAAATCCCAACGGCGCATGCACGGGGAAGAAACTAAACTAAGTGGCATTTCTTCCCCAGCCTGTGCCGTGAATCACGGCTCCTGTGCGTATCACAGAGTCGGAGTCCGTGGCCCGGAAGGAAGAGGGGCCAGAAGATGGACGCTGCCTACTCTGGGGACATCGCAGGATTCTTTTGCAGGTAAGTGACACATAATGGGCTAGTATGCAATGCCAACTAGCCCATTATGCTTTTCATTTGCAGGCTTTGCAGCGGGCTAAAGAGGAAGTAAAACCCATCAAGGTTTTCTTCCTCTTTAAGGTACTGAGCATCGAGAGGTGGAGCAGAGCAAATGACCAGGCCAGATGAGAATGAGGCAGACCAGAAGATCGAATGAGAGTCTTAGGAGGATGCGGATGGTTTGCTAATGGTGGCTGAATTGGAGCAGACTGCCAAGGGAATTGCTAGCCCTGCTTAAAGTAATGTTGCAGCTTCCAGTGACTTTGTGTAATTGCCCAAGATATGCAGGGGTTTATTTTCCCTTTCCTGGAGAAGGAATGTGTTGCTATGGATATTATGCATAGTTTAGACTTTAAGATCATGTGCTGTGTTAACCACTTAAAGCAGGGGTGGGCAACCTCGGCCTTCCAGCTGTGATGAAACTATAAATACCATCATGCCTCTGCCTCTAGGAGTCATGCCTGTGATTGTCAGGGTCTTGCAATGTCTCATGGGAGTTGTAGTTTCACCACAGCTGGAGGGCCGAGGTTGGCTACCCCTGACTTAAAGGGTAACTCCACTTTCGTGGGGAAAAAAAATAGCAAATAAAGAAAAAATAATATAGCGTGTACAATTGCGATACAAGTCATATTGTAATTGAATGTTATTAAGAAAATTACCTTTCGAGGTCGGCTCGTTCCCGCGAATCACCATAGCTGCACGTCGGTCTGTTTTACAGCTAACGCAGGCGCAAGCATATTCCCACTGCAGCCGACCGCTCCACAGAGGGCCAGAGCGGGGATCTGTCAATATAAACAAACAGATCCGTCGCAATATCTCAGTCCTGCTAAAAATCGCTAAACACCGCCATTACTAGTAAAAAAAATGAATCCCCTATTTTGTAGTCGCTTTAACTTTTGCACAAACCAATCATTATACGCTTATTGCAGTTTTTTACCAAAAATATGTAGAAGAATACATATGGGCCTAAACTGATGAAGAAATTTTTAATTTATTTTTTTAAATTGGGAATATTTATTATAGCAAAAAGTAAAAAATATTGTTATGTACAATTGTGCGGTCGTGCGACGTGGTTTCCAAACAAAATTGACGTCCTTTTTTCCCCACAAATAGAGCTTTCTTTTGGTGGTATTTGATCACCTCTGCGGTTTTTATTTTTGCGCTATAAACAAAAATAGAGCGACAATTTTGAAAAAAAAAGCAATATTTTTAAATTTTTGCTATAATAAATATCCCCAAAAAATGTATAATTTTTTTTTCCCTCAGTTTAGGCCGATACGTATTCTTCTACATATTTTTGGTAAAAAAAAAATGCAATGAGCGTTTATTGATTGGTTTGCGCAAAAGTTAAAGCATCAACAAAATAGGGGATGTTTTATGGCATTTTTATTATTATTATTTTTTTTACTAGTAATGGCGGCAATCAGCGATTTTAATCGTGACTGCGACATTATGGCGGACACATCGTACACTTTTGACACCATTTTGGGACCATTGTCATTGATACAGCGATCAGTGCTATAAAAATGCACTGATTACTGTAAAAATGACACTTGCAGTGAAGGGGTTAACCATTAGGGGGCGCTGAAGGGGTTAAGTGTGTCCTAGGAATGTCTTCTAACTGTAGGGGGGATGGGCTACGTGTGACACGACACTGATCACTGCTCCCGATTACAGGGAGCGGTGATCAGTGTCCTGTCACTAGGAAGAATGGGGAAATGCTTGCTTACATCAGCATTTCCCTGTTCTTTCTCCCTGTGAGATGATCGTGGGTATCCCCGCTGGCATCGAGTCCGCAGGATCCACGGTCGGACTCACAGAGCTCGCGCCCACAATGCCGCATCTTAAAGGGGACGTACCTGTACGCCCTTCTGCCCAGCTGTGCCATTGTGTCGACGTACATCATCGTGCGCTGGTCAGCAAGTGGTTAATAAAACCACTCCTACCCACCAAATGTAATAAAAAATAAAAAAAAAACATTGCTTGCTTTAGTACCCCGGAGAAGTACACATACCCCCATGCCGTGAAAATTTCTTGCCCACTAGCCTAGAAAATGGGCATTAATGTTTTTTTATCATTGAATTAAATGGAGTTTGGATTTGGCACCCATATTTCAGTAGAGTTCACCTAACCCACTTTAAACCAAACCCAGGTATTTTCAGCTCATCCCTAGTAAAGAACAAAGAGTTCTGGAAGAGCTTAGAGTAGAACATTTTCTCCTTTATATTCAGGGCATGCATAATGAGGTACATTTTATATAACTGCCCTATCGGCGACTCTCCCAAGACCTGTAACTAGCACATACAGTATAATTATAAAGAGGTCCACCCTCCTAGCTCACACCACTTTATTATTGCTCTTGGGAGGGAAACACAGGCCCACAATGCCGCATCTTAAAGGGGATGTACCTGTACGTCCTTCTGCCCAGCTGTGCCATTGTGTCGACGTACATCATCGTGCACTGGTCGGCAAGTGGTTAATAAAACCACTCCTACCCACCAAATGGAATAAAAAGTAAAAAAAAAACATTGCTTGCTTTAATACCCCGGAGAAGTACACATCTCCCCATGCCGTGACAAATTCTTGCGCACTAGCCTAGAAAATGGACATTAATGTTTTTTTATCATTGAATTAAATGGAGTTTGGATTTGGCACCCATATTTCAGTAGAGTTCACCTAACCCACTTTAAACCAAACCGAGGTATTTTCGGCTCATCCCTAGTAAAGAACAAAGAGTTCTGGAAGAGTAGAACATTTGCTCCTTTATATTAAGGGCATACATAATGAGGTACATTTTATATAACTGCCCTATCGGAGACTCTCCCAAAACCTGTAACTAGCACATACAGTATAATTGGAAAGAGGTCCACCCTCCTAGCTCACACCATTTTATTTTTGCTCTTAGGAGGGAAACACATGGAAAGTTGTCATATTCTTCTCCTTGATATGATATTACTGCACTGGCCATGCTTCAGTAACAGTATTTTATGATGGGAAGGGAGCTAAGTTTATTTACTGTTATAGAATACCAGTCATGTAATTTATCATATGAATAAAGCCATACGAACAAAACAGCTACATTAATTTAAACGAGTGTTTCTTATATTAACAACAGAAAGATTTATTGGAATGTTGAGCTGGAGAAAAGGGATCCTCAACAATAGCCAGTTTGTTTCACAGACGTCTATATCAATAGGGGTAGAAGACTGTTACGGAATGGTAAAATAAACACATGATTTATGGTTTAGAACGTGTTTTATGAAAAGATGATGATCCATTTGTACATATTACAATATGTACAGTAGAAAGTTCTAATGTAGAAAGGTAGTCATATAACCCTAAGAGAAATATATTTTTGTATGCATACGATTCTCTAACTGTATTTTTTCAGCAACTTTATAAAAAAGATAGTGAGCCTCATTTATCAAGGTGTCAGGAAATAGAATTGCCTGTGTTTCTTTGTAACAACCAATAAGATTTGAATTTTTATTTTCAGGAGCCAGATAGAACATTAAAAGGATAGTTCACCTTTACAAAAAAAACTGCCTATGCAGGTAAGGGATGTTTGTAGATTAAAACAAACTGTGCAGCTCTGGCTTAAGATGAATAATAGCCTTGCTATAGGTGTAGACCATACCTTATAAAGCCTGAATTGAATACTCCCAGGACGTTGCTAAGTACTCCCAGGACATTGCTAAGTGAGGCCTAGTCATCACTGCTCACCTCCACCATCACAAGAGTGAGCTCTTTCTCGGATTAAAACCCCCTCAAATACTCTTTCTCTCCCCTGATGCAGTAGCTCTGAGCTCATTCCTGTGATGGTGGAGGGTGACTATGTCTCACTTAGCAACATCCTGGGAGTACCTAGCAATGTCCTGGGAGTATCCCAGTCAGGTTTTATAAGGTATGTAAATGGCCTTTACCTATAGCAAGAGCTTTATTCAACTTTAGTCAGAGTTGCATAGTTTGTTTTTCTATAGATGCCCCTTAAGGGTCTGGTATGGATTTTGAGGGGGACCCCTACACCATTTAAAAAAATAATTGGTGCAGGGTTCCCCTTAATATCCATACCAGACCTGAAGGGCCTGGTAATGGAATTTGGGGGGACCCCCACACTTTTTTTTTTATTTTGGTTTGGGGTTCCCCTTAATATTCATACCAGACCCAAAGGGCCTGGTAATGGACTGGGGGGGAACTCATGCCGTTTTTTTCAATGACTTTTATCTGTATTGCCGGGACGCAACAATTCATTATAGCCGCGAGTAGTTTTAAATGACTTTTTTTCCTTCAGAAATTACATTTTGTGCAGGGACAGTTCTAAACACGGGAAACATGCGCTACTTTACAGGCATACTATACAAAACCCCCATGTAGGAAATTTTTAAGGAATATTTCACTTTTATTTTTTCACTTTAAGCATTATTAAAATCACTGCTCCCGAAAAAACGTCAGTTTTTTTTGCATTGATACATGTCCCCTGGGGCAGGACCCGTTTCCCCAAACACTTTTTATGATAATAGCTTGCATATTAACCTTTAAAATGAGCACTTCTGATTTTTCATGTTTATGTCCCATAGACTTTATGTCACGCTGTGTCCGGGATTTGATCCTGGGTCCTGGTGTTCACAGATTGTTTTCCTATGTCCTGAACCATCTTATGCTATTGAATTGTGCACACTTGTTGCTGAGACTACCTGGGACAATTGCGCCCTTAAGGCCGCCTTCCTCAGAGTTCTAGCGGAACGCATAAAGGACGAATTAACCTACCGTGAGATCCTTGTGGCCTTGGAAGATTTCATCAATTTGCGTATCCTGGTGGACACTCGTTTCTCTGAACGCCTGTCTGAGAGAGGGCGCCAGAGACAACTTCTTTCTCACAAATTGGATGCTAAATCTTCCCCTCAGCAATCGCTAGCCCCTTCTATCCCTTCTACTGGCGAGTTTGAGGGAGAGCCCATGGATATAGGGGCTGTGCGTTTGTCTGACGAGGAACGTATCACAGGAAGTACTCTCGACCTCTGTTTATATTGTGGTAAGCCGGGTCACTTCTTGCATTCTTGTCCGGTACGGCCAGAAAACTCGGAATTAATGGGAGATCAAGGAGCCCCATTAGGCCATTTTGTGTTGAATCCTCCTCGAGAGATTAGTAGTTCCTATATCTTTGTCCTGGAATGATAAGTGCTGTTCCACAGTTGTCTTTATTGATTCCGGTGCTGGTGGGGTATTTCTCGATGCAGCACTGGTTAATAGTCTACAGCAGTGTTTCTCAACCTTTTTGCCTTCGGGGAACCCTTGGCAAAAAGTTTGAGATCTCGGGGAACCCCTGGAAAAAAAATTCAGATCTAAAGCTCACGGATCATTGGATCTGATCAGCGAGCTGTAGATATAACAGCAATAAAGAAACACTATCAAATAATAGAATAGATATTGTAAAAACACTTACCTCCTTAACGTGAAACTTGGGCTTGCTTTTTTCTGCACAGATGCTCAATTCTGGGTTGAACTTGAGATAAGCACACACGGATTTCTTCTTCAACTGAAAGTAAACGATTCGCTCCTTGCTCTTGATGCTTGTTAAACAGGAAAAAGCTTGCTCACACATGTAGGAAGTAGAAAACTGCAGCAAAACATTAAATGCCTTTCTGTAAATGGCAGGATACTCTTCTTTGACTGAAATCCAGAATTTGTCCAAGGATACATCATCAAACCTCATCCTGAGGGTACGATCAGACTGCAAATCGCAAATTTCTTCCTGTTCTTTTAAATTCAAGTTCTCTGACTGAACAGAAGACTCAGAGAATGGGTTCCTCACCCAATCATATATTTGTGTTGACAGAGAAGGAAAATAATATTCCATTTTGCTCTGCAATACATCCAGGTGGCCTTCAATTAGATTTGAAACTTGCTGGTATCCTTCCTCACTTCCAAGGCCAAGCAACAGAGGAAACATCTCCAGATTTCCTTTCACAACATGGCTTTTCCAAAGATTCAATTTTCTTTTGAATCCAAGTATCTTGTCACTTGAAGTCAGGATATTCTCTCCAGAACCTTGCATAGACTTGTTCAGCAGGTTCATATGATTAAAAATGTCCGCTAAGTATGCCAGTTTCTGCAGCCACTCTTCATCTTCAAAGCACTCAGCAAAATCTAACCTACAAATTTCTTCAAAGTACTTCTTTAGTTCTTCTTTCAGCTCAAACACTCTGTGGAGAACTCGTCCTCTGCTAAGCCACCTGATTTCTGTATGTAGCAGGAGATTTACGTGGTCCTTCTTCATGCTTTCACAACGTTTTTGGAACATTCTTGAGTGAACTGGTCTTTGTTTAATAAAGTTCACCATTTTTGTCACACCAACCAGAACACTTTTCAGCTCCACTCCAAGAGTTTTGGACATGAGAACTTCTCTATGAATAAAGCAGTGTGTTGTCACAACATTAGGATTTTCTTTTTTTACAAGTGAGGAAAAGCCTTTCATGGAGCCAACCATTGATGGGGCACCATTAGTACAGATTCCAACACAACCATTCCATGACAGTCCTTGGGATTCCAGATAGGCAGATAAAACATTAAATATATCTTGACACTTGGTTGTTTCAGGCAGCTCTTTGCAGCAGAAAAAGTTTTCTTGAATTTCACCACCATTTTCAAATAGTACAAATGTTACAAGTTGGTGATATCGGTGGACTCATCAACCTGGATAGCGAAGCTGATTTTTTTAAGGATATCACACAAGACCTCTTCAACATCTTGTGACATGTCATCAATACGCCGACTTATTGTACTGTCTGAGAGTGGAACCTTTTCAATTTCCTTTATTGCAGCTGCTCCTAGCATGTGATTTACAATAATTTTACATGCTGGCATTATTATATTCTCACCAACTGTGTGACTTTTTCTTTTCTGGGCAATAATTTCTGCCACCAAATAGTTTGCTTCCTGTGTTTTTTTACTAATGGAGACTTTTTTAACAAAAGCTGCACTTTGCTTGCTTTGAGATTCCAATAGCCTTTTGAATTAATCAGCACCTTTAGATGCCAAATGGCCATGGCTTGTAGTAAAGTGTCTTTTCAGTTTTGCTGGAGCCATTGCTGTATTTGCAAGTTGTTTGCCACAAATAAGGCACAATGGAATGGGACAATGTGGATCACCTGTCCATGAAAAACCCATAGTTAGGTAACTTTCACTATAAAGGCAGACTTTTTTGGGGTCAAGCACTGTGCTGCTGGTGCATGCAAAGGATTTAGGATGTTGTAATTCTTCCTCACAAGCCTTATCAGAATTCTCTGTAGTAGAAGATGAAGCTGTACTATCCTCCTGTACCTCACTCCTTCTCCTTACAAAACGCCACATTGGACCTTGAGCCATTTTGTTTTTAAAACCACTAATAAAAAATAAAAAAAGTATACTACCATAAATCAACCACACTATCACTAATAACTGCAATATATAGCAAAAGTCCTTCTGCAATGCAATTACACAAATCTGGTTCTCAGTGCTAAACCTACATACACTGCATCGCTGCTCAGTGGAAAATACACTCTGCAATGCAAAATATCAACGCAGTTGAAAAACTCGACACACCTGTCTCTGCAAGGCACAAAGAAAAAAAACGTTTTTTCTGTGAGCACAGGCACAGTACTATTCTGGAGGTTACCAGGGCACAGTGCAATGTGGAGGTCTTCAGGGCACACATAACATTTTCTGTGTGCCCTGTTGACAGCAGAGCACTGGTATCATGTATGTATTGTATGTATACATTTTTCTGCATAGAAATCACGCAGTGTATCATAGTACTTACAAAAGTGGTTGCTGTTCCGTCAACTGTGTGCTTTTCTGCTTTGGAAGTACCGCTTCCTGTTGGTCAGTTTCAGTCCAGTTCTGAAGCTGCTGTGTCGTCCCCTGATTTGTAGCACAATCAGCCCTGCAGAAAGTGGTAAATTGGTCATGTTAGTAAAAGGACAGAGCACAGGGGGTCAGTATAGTGCAAAAGAGGTTGACATCATCATAGTACTTACAAGAGTGGTTGCTGTTCCGTTAACTGTGTGCTCTTCTGCTTTGGAAGTACCGCTTCCTGTAGGTCGGTTTCAGTCAAGTTCTGAAGCTGCAGTGTCGTCCCCTGATTTGTAGCACAATTAGCCCTGCAGAAAGTGGTAAATTGGTAATGTTAGTAAAAGGACAGAGCACAGGGGGTCAGTACAGTGCAGAAGAGGTTGACATCATCATAGTACTTACAAGAGTGGTTGCTGTTCCGTTAACTGTGTGCTCTTCTGCTTTTGAAGTACCACTTCCTGTAGGTCGGTTTCAGTCCAGTTCTAAAGCTGCAGTGTCGTCCCCTGATTTGTAGCACAATCAGCCCTGCAGAAAGTGGTAAATTGGTCATGTTAGTAAAAGGACAGAGCACAGGGGGTCAGTACAGTGCAGAAGAGGTTGACATCATCATAGTACTTACAAGAGTGGTTGCTGTTCCGTTAGCTGTGTGCTCTTCTGCTTTGGAAGTACTGCTTCCTGTAGGTAGGTTTCAGTCCAGTTCTGAAGCTGCAATGTCGTCCCCTGATTTGTAGCACAATCAGCCCTGCAGAAAGTGGTAAATTGGTCATGTTAGTAAAAGGGCAGAGCACAGCGGGTCAGTACAGTGCAGAAGAGGTTGACATTATCATAGTACTTACAAGAGTGGTTGCTGTTCCGTTAACTGTGTGCTCTTCTGCTTTGGAAGTACCGCTTCCTGTAGGTCGGTTTTAGTCCAGTTCTGAAGCTGCAGGCCGATCTGCCCAACAGAAAGTGATACCTTGGTAAATTTTCCTAAAAAGGACAGAAGGCAGAGTACAGCCGGGAGATCACCAGGGCACAGTACAATCCCCCCTATATACATGTGAACCCATCAGAGCTGCTCCTTTACACGAATCCCCTCATCACATCAGAGCTTCCACATTACAACAGAGGTCTCCCCATTACATCAGACCCCCCCCCATCATATCAAAGTCCCCCCTTTTATACATGAATTTTCTATCACGTCAGAGTCACCCCTATACATCAGAGGCCCCCTTTACATGAGTCTCCCCATCACAGCAGAGCGTCCCCATCACAGCAGAGGTCCCCCATGTCAGAGGTCTCCCCATTACATCAGAGGCCCCCCAGTGTCAGATTGCCCCATCACATTACAGTCCCTCATTCACATCAGAGGCCCCCCATTACATCAAAGTCCCCCCTATACACAGGAACCTCCCATCACATCAAAGTCGCCCCTATACATCAGAGTCCTCCTTAACATGAGTCTCCCCATCACAGCAGAGGTCCCCCATGTCAGAGGTCTCCCCATCACAACAGAGCCCCCCTTTACATCAGAGGCCCCCCATTACATCAAAGCCCCCCTATACACAAGAACCTTACATCACATCAACGTCACCCCTATATTTAGAAGGCCCCTTTTACACAAGTCCCCCCATTAAATTTAAGGCTCTCCATTGCATCAGAGGCACCCCCATCACATGTCAGAGCCCAATCCTAAACCCCCCAGTAATACATACCCCCCTCTCTCAGAGCCCTCCAATCACACAGATCCCTTTTCGCAAAGCCCACCTACCTTTTGATTTCAGCAGCGTGGCAGAGGGCTGGAGATAAAGGAGGTCTCAAGGAGAGATAGATCCTGCACCCTGGCTTTAGCCCTCCCAATCCAGCCATGTGCTCTCTGAGACACACACACACTGCTCTGGCAGTTCTCACCTCACGATCCATCCATGTGCTCTCTGAGACAGACACACAAACACATACACAGCTCTGGTAGCTCTCACCACCCGATCCAGCCACAAGCTGTGTCCCTGCTGGCTCTGTGCCTCCTGCAGCTCCCATGTCCCAATGCAGCCATGTGCCCCTGCCAGCTCCGTCCATCTACCTCACCCCCCCCCATCTCAAACTCAGCCACATGCCCCTGTTAAGAAACACTGGAGTCCAGACACATGCCCCTGTTAAGAAACACTGGAGTCCAGCCACATGCCCCTGCCAGCTCTGTCCACCCCCCCATCACTAACCTCCAGCCATGTGCTCCGATGACTCTCTGTCCCTCCTGCACTCTGCATTCTGCATTGCTGCAGCTATAGCTGTGGTAATGCAGAGTGCAGGGGAAAGAGGAGCCATCGGAGCACAGTGCAGGGGAGAGGCAGACAGAGAGCTGCTGTTAGAGCTCACCTTCCCTGTCAGTGTTACCATGTACACCTCCTCCTTCTTTGGCTCCCGTTCCCGCTCTCTGCACTTCTTCCCTGCTCCGCTCCCTGACCTTATAGGAGCCGGAACTATACAAGTGTCATCGGGTATTCATGCGCGCCGTGTGCCAGCAGCAGCGCGCATGAATGGATAACATTTAAATGAAATTCAGTAGAACACATCTGCCGATTTCCCACGGAACCCCTGGGGACTTCCCGCGGAACCCAGGGTTCCGCAGAACCCCGGTTGAGAAACACTGGTATACAGATTCCTACCGTTCCAAAGTTTTGCAATGGGCCCATGGTCAGAGGATATCCGGACATCCTGGTGCCAAACAGACTTTCTTACGCTTTAAGTCCCTGGTATGGTGGCCAACCCTTAAGAAGGATGTAATAGACTTTGTTAAAGCTTGTACTGTTTGTGAGACCATCAAATTGCCTCGATCTGTTCCCCAAGGTCTTCCACAACCGCTACCGGTTCCTCACGCTCCCTGGACCCATATTAGTATGGAATTTATTGTGGACTTGCCCGCCTCCAAGGGGAATACTGTTATCTGGGTTGTAGTAGACAGATTTTCGAAGCTGGCACATTTCATTCCTATGCCTGCTCTACCTTCTTCCCCAAGCTTGGCCCTTTCCTTTATTGAACATGTCATCCGTTTGCACTGTATTCCGGTCGATATCGTTAGTGACAGAGGTCCTCAATTTATATCTTCGTTCAGGAAGGCTGTTTGCAAACATCTGGGGATCAAGAATTCCCTGTCTTCTGGATACCACCCCCAATCTAATGGCCAAACAGAAAGGGTAAATCAAGATTTAGAGACCTATTTAAGGGCTTACTTTAATGCTGAACATGACAACTGGAGTGAGATGCTACCTCTAGCTGAATTAGAGCACAATTCATAATGGCACTCCTCCTTAAAATGTTCTCCTTTTCAAGCTGCTTTTGGGTATCAACCCAGAGTTTTTCGGTACACAGATACAAAGGGTACGCGGACCATCGCAGAAAACCTGCACCCCGTTATCTTCTCAATCAACTTGTTTGGTTATCCACCAAGAACATCAAACTTTGACAACCCTCTCCCAAATTAGGTCCTAGATAGGGATAAGCTCGGTGTTCGAGTCGAACATACGTTCGACTCGAACATCGGCTGTTCGACCGTTCGGCGAACATCGAACGATTTGGGCCGTTCGTGCCAAATTCGAGTGACGCGAACGGCCCACAATACACTGCGCCATCGCAGTGCAATCCCGGCGCTGTGATTGGCCAAGCATGCACTGTGACCCCGCATGCTTGGCCAATCACAGCGCCGGCAGCTAGGAGAGCCATAATTGGCCACAGGCAGGTTGCCTGTGGCCAATTATAGCTCAGGGGGTTTAGCACACGCCCCACACTATAAAAGACCGCTAGCGCGGCGGCCTTGTGTAGTGTGTTCCGGCGCAGGGAAAGAGTTACATAGGCAGGGACAGTGTCAGTGCTATTTGTACCTCAAACTTGTGTGTAGGGAGAGAGAAGGATAGGCAGGGAGAGTGTCAGTGTCATATTCTTTGCTAAACCTTGTGTGCATGGAGAGAGAAGGATAGGCAGGGGACAGTGTCAGTGTCACATTCTTTGCTAAACCTTGTGTGCAGGGAGAGAGAAGGATAGGCAGGGAGAGTGTCAGTGTCATATTCTTTGATAAACCTTGTGTGCAGGGAGAGAGAAGGATAGGCAGGGAACAGTGTCAGTGTCATATTCTTTGCTAAACCTTGTGTGCAGGGAGAGAGAAGGATAGGCAGGGAGAGTGTCAGTGTCATATACTTTGATAAACCTTGTGTGCAGGGAGAGAGAAGGATAGGCAGGGGACAGTGTCAGTGTCATTGTTGCTAAGCCTCCTGAACCTTATACACCTGAAGTTAGCCCGTATTGCTGTGTTTTCCTGGCGTGTTACACCAACAGGCATTTGCAGCACTTACAGCGGGCGGAGTGTGCCTCCTGCACCTTATACACCTGAAGTTAGCCTGTATTGCTGCGTTTTCCTGGTGTGTTACACCAACAGGCATTTGCAGCACTTACAGCGGGCGGAGTGTGCCTCCTGATCATATTACACCTGAAGTTAGCCTGTATTGCTGCGTTTTCCTGGTGTGTTACACCAACAGGCATTTGCAGCACTTACAGCGGGCGGAGTGTGTCAGTAGCTGTGAGACCTTGGGAGAGAGAGGACGTGCCTGTAGGGAGCTCCTGGAGCTCCAGGAGGAGGGGGTGAGATGGCCTCCTCCAGCCCAGGGCCGGGGCAGCCTTCCCGGCCTGGAAGACTACTGCTACCCCTGAGTGAAGATCCATCCAGGGAGGATTTATTATTTCTCCAAACCCAGTGCGATTTGATGAACTGGACATCACCCCAGCCAGGTGAGAATACAGGCAAGCTGCAAGGCAGAGTGGCCAGAGTTAAGGGCCTGATTCAGAAGGCCTCTCAGGCTTTCTGCGCAAAAATGGCCATTCTAACTAGTCTCCGTGACAGGAGAGACAGATCAAGCAGTGCCAAAAGAGAGGAATTTAAGGAGCCAATAGAAGTAATGAAAACCCAGTGTAGGAGCCTCTGGAACATGCTGGCTGGGCTATGTGAGAGGGGCCCAGAGGAGAGGACCATCCTCTTGGAAATCCATAGAGTAATAAGGCAAGCAAGCAAGGATGGCTCACAGGCTGCCAGACGCAGCAGGTGCCCACCCATGCAGCCCTCCCAGTCCGAAGCGGATGTGGAAGAGGAGGTGGAGGCAGAGAAAGAACTTGAACCCGTGGCTGATGGGATGGATGTGGTGAATGATGGTGCTGGGATGGAGCACCCCCCTCTCCCCTGTTGGTGCAGCCCCTGACGCCAAAGCTGCGGAGGATCCCCGGGACTCTGCTGCAGTGCGGCCTGCAAGTGCGGCCGGTGTGCAGGCAGGCCCGGGTAGGGTATCCAGTGATGCAGCTGGGGGTGGTCAGGCGGTGGGTGCACTAAGAGGGGGGAAGTTGGGGAAGCACCCTGTGGTTGTACTAACCCATCTCCCAATGGATAGCAAAACTGTTAAAACCAAAGGAAAGGAAAAAGAAATCGCCAGTGACTCTGTAAAGACAGTGTCTGATGCCTCTGTGATCCCTGCATGCGGCCAGGGTAAAACACCTAAAATGGCGGCTCCGGCCGTGGCTGAGCATGCTGAGGGAGAGAGGCGGGCGTCTGCAGCCCTGCATGTGGTAGATGGTCAGCAGGCAATGGTGGCAGGTCTTCAACCTAGAGTCTGTACGGAGGTGGTGGAGGGAGGGGTGGTGGATGGGGATGGATCATTACCTCCCCTGTGTAATATTGGCCAAAATGTGTATGGTTCTCCTAGTCTGGGGGAGCCTGCGTCTGCAGTGTATTCCACTGCTGACAGTGGAGGAGTGTCTCTTGGGTTGGGGGCGGGTGCGCGCGGGGGTCGGGGGCGGAGCCTGAGCGAGTGTCTGACAGTCTGTGTCACTCGCAGGCCATGGCTCCCGGCGCTCCCCGCCCCCTGCCTAACCCGGAGGTGGATGAAGCCTCTGTACAGGGGGACCGGTCCGCGGCTCCCTGTGTTCCCCCGCCGAACCCGGAAGTAGATGGAGCCTCGGCACAGGGGGATCACTTCCGGTCCGCGGCTCCCTGTGTTCCCCACCCCCTGCCCGGCCCGGATGTGGACGGAGCCCTTGTGCGGGAGGACCGCTTCCGGTCCATGGCTCCCTGTGTCCCTCGCCCCTCGATCGGCCCAGAAGGGGGCGGGGCTTCAGTCCGGAATGCGGAGGGGGGTTGGATATTCCCTGGTCCCCAAGCCGTGTCCCCTCAGCCAAACCGGAAGTGGATGGCAGCGCTGGGGACACGGCAATGTGTGGAAGTGACTCCGACGAGGAAATTCCACAAGGTCAGTCTGCGGTATGGGGGAATGTGGAGGTGGGTGAGCTGCGTGAGGACTGCCCGGCCATGCAGTATATCAGGGCTCTGGAGTCCTCGCAGCAGCAGAGGGAGTGCCAGCCCCCAGTTAACCCTGATGGGGGTCATGTTGTGGGTCATGTTTCTGGGGACCCGGCGGGGCAGGTTGACCTGCTGGGGAGCCAGACAGTAGCAGCCCCAGGCAGAATTTCAGGGGGGATCCACCTTCAGTTGTTGGGGTGGGGGGGTCGGGAGGTGGTGGTCACCCTGGGGGGGTGGGGTCTGGGATTGGGTCCCCTCGGGTGGACCCTGGTCCTGAGGATGCGTCTGCGGAGGCCTCTGCTCCTGCCGCTGGGGGAGCATTAGGGGGCTCGCGGGAAGAGGACCTGCTTGGGGCACTGAAGGAAGGAAGGTCCTTCGCACGGGTGGCTGGCACCAGCGTCCCTCTGGGTCCCCTGTATGGCCAGTTTAGGGCCCAAAATTTCCGGGCCCCGCCAGCTGGTCATTTTCAGGGGGCCAACTCCTGGTCTAGGGGTACGGGGGGCCCGGAGAGGAAAAGACGCAATGTGGTGCAGTTAAGGTGGGAGGGACCTGATCAGTGCCCTAGCAGAGGGCAGGTGGTGGATTGGCTCTTAGGGATGCATTTTAAAGTTGCAGATCTCTTTGCAGTCATCCACCCCACCGGATCAAAGGAATTTGATGTGAGCTTCGTCTCCGTTGTCAATATGGAGCTCTTTATTACCGTCTATGGGCTCCTGAGAGGGTCGGACCCCTGGAAGAATTTTCGGGTGGTCCCCCTCTCTAGACAAGAGGAGACGAAGTCTCTAACCATCCTCGTGAGGAACGAGTCCCTCCCCCCGGAGGACATCACGACCTGGCTCAGTAGGCATGGACAGCTGCAGGCTCCGTTGAGGAAAAATCTAGATGAGCGTGGGGTCTGGAACGGTGCGTGGTCGGCCAGGATCCGGTTGAAGCGCCAGGGCAACAGTGTCACGCACATGCCTGGTAGTGCCTTTATTGGCCGGGACCGGATCCTGGTCTTCTACCCCGGTCAGCCCCGCCGGTGCTTTAAGTGCGGGAGCCCGGCGCACCTCAGCGCAGATTGCATCATGCCGAGATGCGTGAGGTGCAACGGGTTTGGGCATGCTCCGGAGACCTGCAGGCTGATAGTCTGTAACCTTTGTGGGGCACTGGGCCACCCCTTCAGCCGCTGCCCTAAGGCTTTTAGGGGCGGTGCGCCTGGGGGGGATGGGCCAGACCCAGCCGCTGAGCCAGCAGGTCAGCCTGCGGGGGAGGGCTCGTCTCCTCCAGCAAACCACAAGGATGGGTCCGGGCCTGGGGGTGCTGCGGGCCCTCTCCCCCAGAGGCAGAGATCAAGCAGATGCAGACAGAGCAATGTGGGGGCCTCTGGGCCGGTGTCTGGGGGTTCACGTGGGCCAGTGCCGCCTCCTGTGGTCACCGAGCCCCGGGAGGGGCCTAAGAGGCCCCTAACCAGGGACCACCCAGCTCCCCAAACTCCTTCTTCTCCTTCCCCCCCTCCTCCTCCTTCCCCCCCTCCTCCTTCCCCCTCTCCCCCCTTGCCCCCCTTGCACCTCTCCTTCCCTTTCCCCTTCCCCCCCTTTCCTCCCCCCTCCTTCTCCCCCTCCCCCCTCCTCTCCTCCTCTCCCCTCCTCTCCTTCCCTTTTACCCCCTCCAGATCAAGAAATGGAAATAGCAGAATCCCTGAAGGGTCCCTTTAAACGTCCTAAGGATGCCCTAAGTGGGCAGTCAGAGGAGGATGGTGCTGGGGAGTCGTAGGTGAAGGGGATGTGGGTAAAAAAAAAAAAAAGAGAAAGGGTACCGGGCAGGCGGAGGTTGCTGGTCCACGGCCCGGTGTAAACAGGGATAGTAGGGTATGTGGCCCAGTTAAGCTGGGGAATAGGTATGGAGTTTTTTCCTCGGACTCCGAGGAGGATTTCAACTAGTGTAGTGCGGGGGGAATGCAAGCCTTAATCACTAAGGATGGCGGTACCCTCTCCAATACGCCTTGTGACCATTAATGTTGCAAGTGTGCGTTCTGCGGCGGCTCGTTTCATGGCCTTCGATTTTCTCAGCCGAGTTTAAGCTGACATTTTGTTTTTGCAAGAGACCTGGCTGGCATCGGTGGCAGAGATGCATCTAGCAAAGAGGGAGTGGAGGTGCGGGCTCTCCCTCTGGTCTCTTGCGGCAGAGCCCTGCAGTGGAGTTGCAGTCCTTTTTAAGACTGGTCCGGTGGCTTGTCGACGAGTGATTGAGGTAGAGGTCGGTAGGTGCCTGGTGGTGGACGCCATCGTGAGGGGGCAATTCCTAAGGCTGATCAACTTCTATGGCCCTCAAACCAAGAGGGACAGGAGGAGCCTCCTCACGATGGTCAAGCCCTACTTGTTTACGTCCCAGCAGGTGGTCTTTGGTGGTGACTATAACATGGTCACCAGATCAAAGGATCGGGCAGGCGCCTCAGGCCCCCTGGGATATGATAGCATCTTTTTGAATAGAATAGTAAGGGAAGCCGGGTTGGTGGATGCACATGTTCAGTGCCTCCCCAACCACACTGGGTTCACCTATGCCCGAGGTAATAGTAGGAGTAGGTTAGATAGGTTTTTTTTAAAGGAGAGCTCTACCTTTGCGGCACCCGTGCTGCAGGCGGTGGAGTTCTCCGATCACTGTATGGTTTCTGTGACTCTGAATGTGGCCGACACTCCTCAGAAGGGTCGAGGTTTCTGGCGTCTTAATGGATCGCTGCTCGAGGACCTCGAGGTTAGGGAGGCCTATGAGATCTTCCTTGCGGATCAGGCCTCGCTCCTTGAGAGCGGCTGCTCCCGCCAGGAATGGTGGGAAGTGGTGAAGAAGAGGTCGGAGGGCTTTTTCCGCAGGATCTCTAGGTACCGGGCGACATCCAAGTACCTGGCCTACCAGAGGTTGCGCAGGCGGTTAGACCGCCTGGTTTCAGCTGGGGGCCCTCAGGAACAGATATCCGATCTGAAACTTCAGATGAAGGGGTGTCAGTATGACCGTCTTGCCTCCCTGGTCCTTGAAAGGGATTACGGGAAGTTTTCCTCCCCGGATCCCTACAAGAGCTGTGGTGAGGCAGTGAGTTCGAAGGTCATACATGGCCTGAGGGATGCTTCGGGGTCCCTGGTCCGGTCCAGACCGGGTATCCTGGACATCATTAGGGACCACTTTTCAGACCTCCTTCGAAGGAAGCCTTTAGATATGGAGAAAGTCAGGGTGTTTCTTGATGAGACCCCGCTTCGTGCGGGGTCTGACCTCCCGGATTCTCTGACAGCAGAAATCTCGGTTGCAGAAATCGAGCAGGCCATCGACTCTTTGTCCTTAAAAAAGTCGCCGGGGCCCGATGGGCTCACGGCTGAATTTTATAAAACCTTTAAGAGTCTTTTGGCTCCTCATTTGAGGGAGGTTTTCAATGAGTGTTTGGCCAATGGCCTGCTCCCTCCCTCAATGAGAAGGTCAGCCTTGATTCTACTGTCAAAGGGGAAAGATCCGACTGTGATTGAGAACTGGCGCCCGATCGCCCTTCTCACTACAGATAGGAAGTTGCTGGCGAAAAGACTCTTTTTGCGTATGTCAGCAGTCGCTGACGAGATGCTTTCTGTCTCCCAGCACTGCGCAATTCCTGGCCGGAGCACCTTTAGTGCCGTCCTGAACGTCCGGGAGGCCGTGGAAAGGTGCAGGGCAACGGGGGATGGGCGGTATCTGCTGGCATTAGACCAGGCCAAGGCTTTTGACCGGGTGAACCATGAGTACCTCTGGCTTCTTCTGAGAAAGTACGGTGTGCCTGAGCAATTTGTGAATTGGTGGTTGGGTGGGTCCTGCCTTTGCTGTGGACTCTGGGGTCAGGCAGGGTTGCCCGTTGAGCCCCCTTCTCTACGTTTTTGCTGTCGATCCCTTTGTGAGAAGGCTCGACTGTGAGCGTTTGAGGGGGGTTCCGGTAGGGCCCTGCATTGGTCTAGATCCGGCAGTGAGGGTGGTGGCCTACGCGGACGATGTCTCGGTGGTGGTGTCCAGCCGCGAGGAGGCCCTCTTTGTGGAAACGCAAATTGGGAGCTACTCCGAGGCATCTGGTTCGTTGGTCAATTGGGGCAAGAGCGAAGTTCTCTGGTTGGGGGAGGAAGGCGAGCAGTTCGCTCTTCCGGACGTGTTTCCCCAGCCCCAGCCAGAAGTTAAAATTCTTGGCATCCTATTCGGCCCGGGTGATTATCCCAAGCTAAACTGGGAGCGCAGACTGGTCGGTGCATCTCGGAAGGTGAATGCCTGGAAGGGCTGGAAGCTGTCATTGAGGGAAAGGGTAAGCCTGGTTAAAACATACCTACTGCCAGAGTTCCTCTATGTCAGCTATGTTTGTATTTTGCCTGCATCTCTCTATGCCCGGATCTCTGGCCTGTTTTTCCTGCTACTGTGGGGAAACAGGCTAAATCTGATCAAGAGGGAAGTCACGTACCGGCAGAGGAGGCATGGTGGGTTGGATATGATCAATCCGGTGGTGTTTTTCATCACCTTGTTTGTGAAATTCAACCTACAGTCCATCTTTGTGAGCCTGCCTTCTCTGTGGGAGCGTTCATGCAAGAACTGGCTCTTGCTGTTCCTGAGTAGGTGGGAGGATGGGGGTCGGCCCGGTGACCTTCGTAGATCACATGGGTACCTCCCGTCCTATGTCCCCCAAGCTTTGAAGGTACTGAGGCAGTGGCGGATAACTGCCCTTGAGGTGGGCTCTTCGGGTCGGCGTGAGCTGTACTCAAGGGTCATGGCCTCGGATATTTTGAGGCCACTGTCTTTAAGGGATTGCCCAGAGAGAGTCCTTGAGAAGGGACTAGCCCTTCTGAATTCCCCAAGAGTCCCAAGCAAGTTTTGGGATCTTGCATGGAGGGCTTTCCACGGACGTCTCTATGTCCGTGGAAACCTAAAGTTTAGGAACCTAGGGGACAGAGGTTGTCCTCGTGCGGAATGTGGGGGGGCATTGGAGACCATGGACCACTTTTTGGCCGAATGCCCCTTCAACATTGAGGTTCGCGAGGGGGCAGGGGAAGCCGTTGGTTATCCCTGACTCTCGTCCTTGACTTACTCTGAGGTGGTGTACGGCGACTTCAGGGTTCACAGAGGGTTTGAGTTATCGTCACTTTATTTAGTTAGCTTAGTGGCTCTCTATTACACATGGCACGCTCAGTGTTTGGTGTCCACTAGGGGCAAAGTCCTGTCCACGCATGAGGTGGTGGGTGATATCTTCCGGGAGTTGGTGAAGGTGAGGAGTCTGGAGAGGGAGAGGGTTGGAGCCAATAGGAGTGCCCGGCTGTGGAGGGGTTTCTCCTTCCGGCCTCCTTGAGGCTCTGGGCCTCTTTCTTTCGGGGGGTGGTTCTTAAAGTGTCCTTTTCACCCCCCTTAGATTTTGAGTTTTTCTTTAATAGTAGGGCTTGCAGGCATTCTAGACCTCGTTTGCGTTCTCGCTTGTAAGTAGCCGGTGGGTGGTTAGTTAGTGTTTAGGTTTGGTGTTAGTGTTAGGATGGTATGTGTTAGTGTTAGGATTTTGTAAGATTAGTGGGTGATGTGTTTTTTTCTTGTATTCTAGGATTTCGGATATGTATATTGTGAAGCCCACGTGTGGGTGGTCGGAAAGTGGGTAAGGGTGGTGGTGAGTTTTGGTATTATGTGTTAGTTTGATGTGTTAGGGTTTCTTTAATGTATATGTTATTTATTTTGTATATATTGTAAATACTGGCAGTAGTTTTTAAAATAAACAAAAATTTACAGCGGGCGGAGTGTGCCTTCTGATCATATTACACCTGAAGTTAGCCTGTATTGCTGCGTTTTCCTGGTGTGTTACACCAACAGGTATTTGCAGCACTTACAGTGGGCGGAGTGTGCCTCCTGCACATTATACACCTGAAGTTAGCCTGTATTGCTGTGTTTTCCTGGTGTGTTACACCAACAGGCATTTGCAGCACTTACAGCGGGCGGAGTGTGCCTCCTGCACATTATACACCTGAAGTTAGCCTGTATTGCTGTGTTTTCCTGGTGTGTTACACCAACAGGCATTTGCAGCACTTACAGCGGGCGGAGTGTGCCTCCTGCACATTATACACCTGAAGTTAGCCCGTATTGCTGTGTTTTCCTGGTGTGTTACACCAACAGGCATTTGCAGCACTTACAGCGGGCGGAGTGTGCCTCCTGAACCTTATACACCTGAAGTTAGCCTGTATTGCTGCGTTTTCCTGGTGTGTTACACCAACAGGCATTTGCAGCACTTACAGCGGGCGGAGTGTGCCTCCTGATCATATTACACCTGAAGTTAGCCCGTATTGCTGTGTTTTCCTGGTGTGTTACACTAACAGGCATTTGCAGCACTTACAGCGGGCGGAGTGTGCCTCCTGATCATATTACACCTGAAGTTAGCCTGTATTGCTGCGTTTTCCTGGTGTGTTACACCAACAGGCATTTGCAGCACTTACAGCGGGCGGAGTGTGCCTTCTGATCATATTACACCTGAAGTTAGCCTGTATTGCTGCGTTTTCCTGGTGTGTTACACCAACAGGCATTTGCAGCACTTACAGCGGGCGGAGTGTGCCTCCTGCACATTATACACCTGAAGTTAGCCTGTATTGCTGTGTTTTCCTGGTGTGTTACACCAACAGGCATTTGCAGCACTTACAGCGGGCGGAGTGTGCCTCCTGATCATATTACACCTGAAGTTAGCCTGTATTGCTGCGATTTCCTGGTGTGTTACACCAACAGGCATTTGCAGCACTTACAGCGGGCGGAGTGTGCCTCCTGATCATATTACACCTGAAGTTAGCCCGTATTGCTGTGTTTTCCTGGTGTGTTACACCAACAGGCATTTGCAGCACGTACAGCGGGCGGGGTGTGTGCCTCCTGCACATTATACACCTGAAGTTAGCCTGTATTGCTGTGTTTTCCTGGTGTGTTACACCAACAGGCATTTGCAGCACTTACAGCGGGCGGAGTGTGCCTCCTGATCATATTACACCTGAAGTTAGCCTGTATTGCTGCGTTTTCCTGGTGTGTTACACCAACAGGCATTTGCAGCACTTACAGCGGGCGGAGTGTGCCTCCTGCACATTATACACCTGAAGTTAGCCTGTATTGCTGTGTTTTCCTGGTGTGTTACACCAACAGGCATTTGCAGCACTTACAGCGGGCGGAGTGTGCCTCCTGCACATTATACACCTGAAGTTAGCCTGTATTGCTGTGTTTTCCTGGTGTGTTACACCAACAGGCATTTGCAGCACTTACAGCGGGCGGAGTGTGCCTTCTGCACATTATACACCTGAAGTTAGCCTGTATTGCTGTGTTTTCCTGGTGTGTTACACCAACAGGCATTTGCAGCACTTACAGCGGGCGGAGTGTGCCTCCTGCACATTATACACCTGAAGTTAGCCTGTATTGCTGTGTTTTCCTGTTGTGTTACACCAACAGGCATTTGCAGCACTTACAGCGGGCGGAGTGTGCCTTCTGCACATTATACACCTTAGGTTAGCCTGTATTGCTGTGTTTTCCTGGTGTGTTACACCAAAAGGCATTTGCAGCACTTACAGCAGGCGTAGTGTGATTCCTGCAAAATATACTCCTGAAGCTAGGCCTTATTGCTGGTTTTACCATTTCCCTGCAGGCCATTATAATGTCTGGAAGGCAAACAAGGAGAGGCAGACAGTCAGGAGCCAATAAAAGAGGGCAAGCAGGCTCTGTGTCTAGAGACAACAGTGCTGGTCGTGGACGCGGTGCATCGCCATCAGCACGTGGCCATGGGACATGCTTGTCCTTCTTTTCGGCAGCTGGACGTGTTGAGCCGCATCATGCCGGAGACTTGGTAGAGTGGATGACCAAGCCCTCCTCATCCTCCTCATCCTCTCTCACCCAGGCTCAGGGTACTGGAAAAGCAGCTGCCAAAGCGTCCTCTTCCCTGGTATCAATGTCATCATCAGTCACTCCTTCTCTAGACCAACCATGTCGAGTCCCCCGAACTGTTTGAGCACAGTGTTGGGTACATGCTCCAGGAGGATGCCCAGCGTATCGAAGGGTCTGATGATGATACCCAGCTAGAGGAAGGCAGTAGCGTGAGAGCAGAGAGAGGGGATGCTCAAGAAGGACACCAATCTGGCAGTCATGTTCCAGCAGCTGCAGCATATTGCCAGATTGGCTCCAGTGATGAGGAGGGAGGGGATGATGAGGTCACTGACTCCACGTGGGTGCCTAATAGGAGAGAGGAGGAGGAGGAGGAGGATGAGGAGGAGGCACATCTCCAACGAGGCAGGATGCCCTCGGGGGGCCAGCGTAAGGGCAGCATACCGACGGAATCACACCGCAGAGCTCCGCCTGTGCAGGGCGCTGCCTCTGCCCGTTATTCAAAAAGTTCTTTGGTGTGGGCCTTTTTTGAGTCAAGTGCATCAGATCGCACAGCTGCTGTTTGCAACATATGTCTCAAGCGTATATCGCGTGGCCAAAACATCACCCGCTTGGGCACCACATGCTTGACCAGACATATGTTGACCTGCCATGCAGCTCGTTGGCAAGCCTACCTTAAAGACCCACACCAAAGAACAAAGCGGACCTCTCCTTGCACTGCATCAGCTGGGATCTCCAACCCCACTATACCTTCAGTCCTCTCTGAAACCTGCACTGAGAGGAATGAAGGTGTAGAATTCGGTGTGTCACAGCCAAGTACTTGCGGGCACTCTGCTAGCAGTACACCGACGTCCGATTCTAGCAGGCAAATTTCCCTGCCCCAGCTGCTGAACCGTCGAAAGAAGTTCACTCCCAGCCATCCACATGCCCAGCGGTTGAATGCTAGCTTGGCTAAATTGCTAGCGCTTCAACTGCTGCCTTTTCAGTTGGTAGACTCGGCCCCCTTCCGTGAGTTTGTGCAATGTGCGGTTCCTCAGTGGCAGGTTCCCAAACGCCACTTTTTCTCACGGAAGGCGATTCCGGCTCTCTACCGGCATGTGGAAGGCAATGTCTTGGCCTCGCTGGACAGGGCGGTCAGCGGTAAGGTGCATATTACCGCTGACTCATGGTCCAGCAGGCATGGACAGGGACGTTACCTTTCTTTCACGGCCCATTGGGTCACTCTTTTGGCAGCTGGGAAGGATGCAGGACAAGGTGCAGTAGTGTTGGAGGTTGCCTCCAAAATGCTACTACTGGTTGTGACACACCTCTCTCCTCCACCCCCTCCTCTTCTTCTTCCTCCATGGCCTCTTCCTGTGCTTTGTCCTCGGAACCAGCGGTGCTCCGTAGGCGTTCAAGGGGCTACGCAAAAAGATGTCATGCCGTGCTTGCACTGGTGTGTTTGGGGGACAGGAGCCACACTGGGGCAGAGGTTCTGTCTGCTCTGCAGGGGCAGGCCGAGAGGTGGTTGACGCCACGCCAGCTGAAGCCAGCAATAGTGGTTTGCGACAATGGCACCAGCCCTCCGACAGGGACAACTGACCCATGTGCCCTGTGTGGCTCACGTCCTTAACCTGGTGGTGCAGCGGTTCTTGGGCAGGTACCCGGGCTTACAGGATGTCCTGAGGCAGGCCAGGAAAGTCTGTGTGCATTTCCGCAGATCTTATAATGCCAGTGCTCGCCTGGCTGAGCTGCAAAAGGAGTTGAACCTGCCCAAGAACCGCCTTATATGTGACATGCCCACCAGGTGGAACTCAACGTTGGCCATGCTGCAGCGGCTGCACACGCAGCAGAGGGCCATCAATGAGTACCTGTGCGACTATGGCACCAGGACAGGGTCAGGGGAGCTCGGTTTTTTTTCACCACGCCAGTGGGGCATGATCAGGGATGCATGCACTGTCCTGGCACCATTTGAGGAGGCCATGAGGATGGTGAGCAGTGACAGTGCATGCATCAGTGACACTGTACCTCTTGTCCACCTGTTGGAACATACGCTGCGTGGAATAATGGACAGGGCACTTGAGGCAGAACAGAGGCAGGAAGAGGAGGACTTCCTTGCCTCTCAAGGCCCCCTTTACCCAGACAGTGTTCCTTCTGTCCCACCCATCGCACAGGAAGAAGAGGAGGAGGAGGATTGTGTCAGCATGGAGGTGGAGCCTGGCACTCAGCATCATCAGCAGCAGTCTTTTAGGGATGATTTACAGTCCCAAGAAACCAGTGGACTTGTACGTGGCTGGGAGGAGGTGGCTGCGGATCATGTCGTCCTTAGCAGGGATGAGCCGAACACCCCCCTGTTCGGTTCGCACCAGAACCTGCGAACAGACAAAATGTTCGTGTAAACTTTAGAACCCTATTAAATACAATGGACTCGAACGTTCGAAATCTAAAGTGTTAATTATAAAGGCTAATATGCAAGTTATTGTCCTAAAAAGTGTTTGGGGACCTGGGTCCTGCCCCAGGGGACATGTATCAATGCAAAAAGAAGTTTTAAAAACGGCCGTTTTTTCGGGAGCAGTGATTTTAATAATGCTTAAAATGAAAAAATAAAAGTGAAATATTCCTTTAAATTTCGTACCTGGGGGGTGTGTATGATATGCATGTAAAGTGGCGCATGTTTCCCGTGCTTAGAACTGTCCCTGCAAAAAATGTCATTTTTGAAAGAAAAAAAATGCATTTAAAACTGACTCGCGGCTATTAATGAATTGTCGGCTCCCGGCAATACATACAAAAGTCATTGAGAAAAAAAAAAAAAAAAGCGTGGGGGTTCCCCAGAATTCAATTACCAGGCCCTTCAGATCTGGCATGGATTTTAAGGGGAACTCCACCCCAAGTTTAAAAAAAAAATGGCGTGGAGTCCCCCTAAAAATCCATACCAGACCCCTTATCCGAGCACGCAACCTGGCCGGCCGCAGGGGAAAAGGGGGGGACGAGAGAGCGGCCCCCCCTCCCTCCTGAACCGTACCAAGCCACATGCCCTCAACATGGGGAGGATGTCCCCATGTTGATGGGGACAAGGGCCTCATCCCCACAACCCTTGCCCGGTGGTTGTGGGGGTCTGCGGGCGGGGGGCTTATCGGAATCTGGAAGACCCCTTTAACAAAGGGGACCCCCAGATCCCGCCCCCCCCCTATGTGAATTGGTAACGGGTACATTGTACCCCTACCATTTCACGAAGAAAGCGTAAAAAAAATGTTTAAAAAAACACACAAACACCTTGAAAAAGTCCTTTATTTAAAAAAATAAATAAATAAACATTCCAGCGGTGAAATCCAGTGTCCCGCGGCGATCCCGATGTCCAGCGCTGTCCTTCATTGGTTGTGCCTGAGCGGACCTGATGGGGAACTCCCTCTCAGTATTTTAAATGTATAGACCCGCCCCTTCTAAAGTTCCCCATCAGGTCCGCTCAGCGGACGAGATGCGGAACATGAGAAGGGGCGGGTCTATACATGTATTACCAAAGTGAGAGCAGTTCCCCATCAGGTCCGCCCCCTCGGTATGTCAGACCCGCCTACGTCATTGGCTTGAGCGGGGAACTTCCTTCACTATGTAAATTTAAATTTACATAGTGAAGGAAGTTCCCCGCTCAAGCCAATGACGTAGGCGGGTCTGACATACCGAGGAGGCGGACCTGATGGGGAACTGCTCTCACTTTGGTAATACATGTATAGACCCGCCCCTTCTCATGTTCCGCATCTGGTCCGCTGAGCGGACCTGATGGGGAACTTTAGAAGGGGCGGGTCTATACATTTAAAATACTGAGAGGGAGTTCCCCATCAGGTCCGCTCAGGCACAACCAATGACGGACAGCGCTGGACATCGGGATCGCCGCGGGACACTGGATTTCACCGCTGGAATGTTTTTTTTTTTTTTTTTTAAATAAAGGACTTTTTCAAGGTGTTTGTGTGTTTTTTTAAACATTTTTTTACGCTTTCTTCGTGAAATGGTAGGGGTACAATGTACCCCTTACCAATTCACATAGGGGGGGGGCGGGATCTGGGGGTCCTCTTTGTTAAAGGGGTCTTCCAGATTCCGATAAGCCCCCCGCCCGCAGACCCCCACAACCACCGGGCAAGGGTTGTGGGGATGAGGCCCTTGTCCCCATCAACATGGGGACATCCTCCCCATGTTGAGGGCATGTGGCTTGGTACGGTTCAGGAGGGAGGGGGGGCCGCTCTCTCGTCCCCCCCTTTTCCCCTGCGGCCGGCCAGGTTGCATGCTCGGATAAGGGGTCTGGTATGGATTTTTAGGGGGACTCCACGCCATTTTTTTTTTAATTTGGGGTGGAGTTCCCCTTAAAATCCATGCCAGATCTGAAGGGCCTGGAATGGATATTTGGGGGAACCCCACGTCAATTTTTTTTTTTATTTGCGGCGGGGTTCCCCTTAATATCCATTCCAGACCTGAAGGGCCTGGTAATTGAATTCTGGGGAACCCCCACGCTTTTTTTTTTTTTTTTTATCAATGACTTTTGTATGTATTGCCGGGAGCCGACAATTCATTAATAGCCGCGAGTCAGTTTTAAATGCATTTTTTTCTTTCAAAAATGACACTTTTTGCAGGAACAGTTCTAAGCACGGGAAACATGCGCCACTTCACATGCATATCATACACACCCCCCAGGTACGAAATTTAAAGGAATATTTCACTTTTATTTTTTCATTTTAAGCATTATTAAAATCACTGCTCCCGAAAAAACGGCCGTTTTTAAAACTTCTTTTTGCATTGATACATGTCCCCTGGGGCAGGACCCGGGTCCCCAAACACTTTTTAGGACAATAACTTGCATATAAGCCTTTATAATTAGCACTTTAGATTTCTCCCATAGACTTTTTCGAATTTGCCGCGAACACCCCAATTTGTTCGCTGTTCGGCGAACGGGCGAACAGGCAATGTTCGAGTCGAACATGAGTTCGACTCGAACTCGAAGCTCATCCCTAGTCCTTAGTGACCCAGAGGACTCCGGACCGAATGCCTCAGCTAACCTATGCTGCATGGCCTCCCTGATCCTGCAAAGTCTGCGGAAGGATCCTCGTATTCTTCGGATCAAGGAGAGGGACCATTACTGGCTGGCCACTCTCCTTGATCCATGGTACAAGGGTAAGGTTGCGGACCTTATCTTACCGTCGCAGAGGGAGCAGAGGATGAGACAACTCCGGGAGGCCTTGCAGAAAGGAAGCAGCACGCACAGCTTGGCTCCCCCCTCTTAGCTGCGGTTGACGTCACGCTTGGCCGGCTGGTCCGTTCGTTAGTGGATGTCAGCGGGGAGCACAGCGAGGAATACAGGGTAGCTGATCCGGAAGGCGTATCCCTACACCGCTGCTGTCACCCCACAAGTCAATCGCCCTGCATAGGCCAGGAGAGGAGGTCGGAACTGAGAGCCAATTGTCAATGTGAACGTACAAGTTCCTGTTTGTGAGTGCAATATTCCTCATTTTTAACTTTCTAACTTCTACAATAAACAGTGTTACACTATGGCGCGTGCGCTCCTCTCTCTCTTCTCATATGTTTTCAGACACTATTTTGGGACCATTGACATTTATACAGCGATCAGTGCCTAAAAAAGTCACTGATTACTGTATAAATGTCACAGGCAGGGAAGGGGTTAAACACTTCCTTAAGCGTGTTCTAACTGTAGGGGGGATGGGCTACCACTGAGATGACAAAGATCACTGTTCCCCATGACAGGGAACAGGAGATCACTGTCATGTCACTAGGCAGAACTGGGAAATGCCTTGTTTACATATGCATTTCCCTGTTCTGCCTCTCCTCGCTGTGATCACGGGCCACCGATGGACATTAAGTCGGCAGGACTTGTCGGTTTGTATGATCTCCCTTTGCACATCTTGAATAACACCCCAAAATGTAAACATCACGTAACCATGATAAAACAACATGGCAGACCTTGGTGTCACCAGCATGACTGCCTCTGCAGAACTGACTCATCGGTACTATGTTGGCAGAAAGGGGACCGAACTTTTCACTCCTTACACCCAATGTAGCTGCACATCTCCCTGAGTACTTTTTAAGCCAGTCTCATGGCCACATACTAGTCTTGGGGCAGTAAGGTTGATTCTCTTTAGCTTCACACCAAGTGATATAGTTGCACCTTAACCGCTTGTCAACCAGCCGCCGTCATACTGTGGCAGGTTGGCTCTCCTGTGCAAACCAATGTTGGTGTACGTGGGTGTTTGCATAGGAGCTAGCGGGCGCGTGCGATGTTTGCCGGCGACCCACGATCATGGTGTACAGAGGCAGAATGGGGAACTGCCTATAAAAACAAGGCGATTCCCTGTTCTGCCAGATGACATGTCAGATCTTCTGTTCCCAGTGATCGGGAACAGCGATCTCTGTCATGTCCCTGGTAGCCCATCCCCCTTACAGTTAGAACACACCCAGGAAACACACTTAACCCATTGATCGCCCCCTAGTGTTAACCCTTTCCCTGCCAGTGTCATTTTTACATTGATCAGTGCATTTTTATAGCACTGATCAATGTAATGTCACTAGTCCCCAAAAAGTGTCATTTGGGATCAGATTTGTCTGCCGCAATGTCAGTCCCGCTAAAAATCGCAGATCGCTGCCATTACCAGTAAAAGCAATAAGAATAAATAAAAGTCCCTATAGCTATCCCATAGTTTGTAGACACAATAACTTTTGCGCAAACCAATCAATATACACCTATTGCAATTTTTTTATTTTTTTTACCATAAACATGTAGTAGAATATATATCGGCCTAAACTAGTGTATTCTAGCAGAAAGTAAAAACACTTATATTTTTTTCCAAATTGTGGGGTTATTTTTTGTTTATAGCGCAAAAAATTCAAAACGCAGAGGTCATCAAATACCACCAAAAGAAAGCTCTCTTTGTGGGGAAAAAAGGATGTAAATTTTGTTTGAGTACAGCATCGCACAAGCGTGCAATTGTCAGTTAAATCGACGCAGTGCCCGATCGCAAAAAAATGGCCTGGTCATTAAGGGGGCAAATTCTTCCGGGTCTGAAGTGGTTAAAGACTATATTGTTGGGATTAAAAACATATTTATTTAAAATTAGAGGATTACAATTTCGATTCTTAGCCTATCCGTGGATTCTCTTTAACCACTTCAGCTCCGGAAGGTTTACCCCCCTTTATGATCAGGCCATTTTTTGCGATACAACACTGCGTTACTTTAACCACTTCAATACAGGGCACTTATACCCCCTTCCTGCCCAGATCAATTTTCAGCTTTCAGTGCTGTCACATTTTGAATGTCAATTACTCAGTCATGCAACACTGTACCCAAATTAAATTTGCGTCCTTTTTTTCACACAAATAGAGCTTTCTTTTGGTGGTATTTAATCACTAGTGGTTTTTTTATTTTTTGTGCTATAAATAAAAAAAGACCGTCAATTTTGTGAAAAATTGCCTTTTTCTTTGTTTCTGTCATAAAATTTTGCACGTTAGTAATTTTTCTTCAGAAATTTTGGCCGAAATTTATACTGCTACATATCTTTGGAAAAAATAACCCAAATTAGTGTATATTATTTGGTCTTTGTGAAAGTTATAGAGTCTACAAACTATGGTGCCAATCCCTAAAAATTGACGGCCTATCATTTCTTGAGACACTAACAAGTCAGAAAAGTACAAATACCCCCAAAATGACCCCTTTTTAGAACGTAGACATTCCAAGGTATTAAGTAAGTAGCATGGTGAGTTTTTTTTAAGTTGTAATTTTTTCCCCCAATTTTTAAATTGTCATATTAATGGGTTATTTCTCTCACAGAGCATATGCATACAACATATTACACCCAAATACATTCTGCTACTCCTCCTGACTATGGCGTTAACACATTTGTGAGACTTTTATGCAGCCTGGCCACATACAAAGTCCCAACATTGAAGTAGCACCTTCAGGCGTTCTACAAGCATAAATTGCACATCTCATTTCTCAATCACCTATTACACTTTTGAAGGCCCTGGAGCACCAGGACAATGGAATTGCCCACAATTACCCCATTTTGGAAAGAAAACACCCCAACGTATAATCTATGAGGCATAATGAGTCTTTTGAACGGTTCACTTTTTTCCAGAAGTTTTTGGAAAATGTGGAAAAAAAATGAATGCATTTTTTTTACACAAAGTTGTCAATTTATAAGATATTTCCAACACATAGCAAATATATAGCAAAAATGACACCCCAAAATACATTCTGCTACTTCTCCTGAGTATGGCGATACCACAGGTGTGAGACTTTTACACAGCTTGGCCACATACAGAGGCCCAACATCCAAGTAGCACCATCAGGCGTTCTAGGGGCATACATTACATATATAATTTCCTGGCAACCTATCATTTTTAAAGGCCCTTCATATTTCTAACACATAGCATGTACATACAAAGAATTACAATCCAAAATAAATTATTTTGCGGAAAGGGTAAAAAAAAGTACTACCTGTGCTTTTAGTAGTGTTCACAGAAAAGAGCACTGGTCCAGGCAGCAGTCAGGGATGTGCTTAGCGACAGCAATAGTAATTATCCAGGCAGCAGGCAAGAATATTGTCTATAGTCGGCACAAGGATATTGTCAGCACAGCCAAATCATTTGTCCATAGAAATTGTCCAGGCAGAGACAGCCAGCACAGCCTTAATATTGGTCCTGGTACACTGTTACCTGCAGACACTCATTATTGTACTGCTCTCCAGCCCTTCATAAACATACTGCCTCTTGCTACAGCTAATTATTTGCATAGTCAGGTAGCAGGCAGAGGTGTGGTCCGTTCATGCGGCAGGCAAAGGCATGATGGCAGTATGTCAGCAGCAGGCTGAGGGCCGCAATCGGGTAAGACCTGTGCTTCACCCACCCAAATCTCTATGAAGCCTCCGGACTCCAGACCCTAATCTGGAAATTACAAAACCCGAAGAAATCAAAAGAAATAGTTTTCTCCATCCGGAAAAAATATTCTGGAGCCCCTCACATGTGAGACACCTGTGTACTACAGTAGCAGGGCAACAGATCAGTCCAAGCTGTAGGCAAAAGCATAGTCCATAAAGCAGGCCAGGGTCAGTTCACATGCAAGCAGTCCAAGCTGTAGGCAGAAGCGTAGTCACAAAACAGGCCAGAGTCAGTTCATGTGGAAGCAGTACAAACGGTAGGCAGAGGCATAGTCACAAAACAGGCCAGGGTCAGTTCACGTGGAAGGCAGTGGCATGGTTATTTGGAGAAGCATGGAAAATGGTCAGCAGAGATGAGGAAAATGGGGAAATGGTTAAAACTATGGGCTAATATTTTAGGGATGTATAATAAAGTTCGAAGCATTCACCTATGCAAAGGCCAGGTTGGGAGGGACACTGGGGACAATGATAGCTGGTATCTTTTCAAAATCCCCTTTTGCTGCACAGGCGACATTTTTTTTGCCGTCTTCGGCCTGCTTCAGATGGTGGAATGGTGGAATGTTGTACGGGAAGTGACGTTCATGAAGTTGGCTAACAGCATCAGAGTGAAGGTCTTCTGTTGATAGATGAGGGACGTGACAACTACTTCTATGAATTTTAGGAAGGGGGTGGGGTTTTCTGTGGATTTGGTGTAGACCTATGTAGGAATTATAAATGGCCAAATGGATGAGATAAATTGCTACCTTCTTGTACCAAAATCGGGACCTCCTTATTGACAAATGGGGCTGAATCATTTGATCATTGAAATCCACCCCCCCATGTAGAGATTATAATCTTGGACACATGTTGGCTTTTCAATGGGACCTCTTCTTCTCTGAACTTCAACTGTAGTGTCATTGTGAATGGTGGACATCATGTGTACGTTTCTGTTATCCTTCCACCTCAAGGCCAGCACTTTGTTGCTTCTCAGTGTTGCTCTTTCCCCCTTCGCAGCTTTTTGTTCACTAGAGATTGTGGGAATCCCTTCCTATTCTATCTGGAGATTCCGCAGGCCAGGGTTTTTGCAATGTATACGTTTTGAAAAGGGGCAGACTGGTATAGAAGTTGTCAATGTATATGTGATATCCTTTTTTCAGAAGTGGGTAAGCCAGGTCCCATACGATTTTTCCAGTTGTGCCCATGTAGGCCGGGCACTCAGGGGGCTGGAGTTGGGAATCTCTTCCTTCATATATGCGGAACGCATAAAGATATCCTGTGACTCTCTCACAGAGGTTGTAAAATTTTACTCCGTATCTGGCCCTTTTGATAGGAATGTATTGTTTAATTCCTAGCCGGCCTGAAACGGGTACCAGGAACTCATCTACACATATATGATTCTCGGGGACATAGAGTTCTGCAAATCTTTGGGAAAATAAATTTATCAGTGGGCGAATTTTATATAGCTTATCGTAATTTGGATGATTGCGGGGAGGGCACTGGGTGTTGACACTAAAATGAAGTAATCTCATAATCATCTCATATCAGGACCTGGACATTACGGCAGAATAAATGGGCATGTGGTGGATGGGTTTTGTGGACCAATAGGCATGTCCTTAATTTTTTTTGTAAGCCCCATGTTAATGGTGAGGCCCATAAACAATTTAAACTCCAAATTCAGATCTCTCCACTCAAACGGACGGGCATATGATTACTGGGGTTTTTTGGAAATATACTGCCTGGCATATAAATTGGTCTGGTCCACAATGAATTGCAGCAAAGTGTCGGGCAAAAACAGATGAAAGCAATCAATCACTGTGAAATTTTGGGTGTTGGCCTGCACACCTAGCTGTGCTGTGAAAGGGGGAATAATTGGTGATCCCGAGTCGGAAGGCAGCCATGTTGGGTTGGCAAGACCATCTGGCATGTATGTAGCGGCCCTGGCTCTTGGGGGATGTGACACTCCAGTAGTTGGGGGAGTTGAATTTCCTGTGCTGGTACTCGCTGGCGGCAGCACTGGTACTGGGCCTGGGAATATAATCCTGGTTGCTGGCGGCTGCCTGGTTTCCAGAGCGCCGTGCCCTTTTAGGAGGGACCTATTCTTCATCTGAATCATTTGCCGATCCACTACTCTCGATCAGTTCAAATGCTGAATTTGATTCAGAATCAGAATTGGAATCTGATGAGAACTCCCGCTGCTCTCATCAGTCATGGAGAGGATCTGGAACTCCTCCTCACTGGTATATACTCTTTTGGACATAATGGCTGTGTGACGGGTAGCTGTGCGATGGGTGACAGATGGGTTGCAGGTGACGGTCACTGATGGGCTGTGCGATGGGTGGCAGGTGACGTTCACTGATGGGTGATGATGGTGTGATGGGCGATGGTCACTGATGGGTGGCAGGTGATGGTCACAGATGGGTAACAGGCCACGGACGGTGACGGGTGATGGTCACAGATGGGTGACAGGCCACGGTCACTGATGGGTGACGGGTGATGGGTGACAGGCCATGGTCACTGATGGGTGGTATGTGATTGATGACAGGCCACGGTCACTGATGGGTGAAGGGTGCACCGCTGACGATCACTGGTGATGGGTGACAGGACATGGTCACTGATGGGTGACAGATGCGTCGCTGATGGTCACTGATGGGTGATAGGGCACGGTCACTGATGGGTGACGGTTGCACCGCTGATAGTCACTGATGGGTGCACTGCTGACGGTCACTGATGACAGTCTCTTATGTGACAGGTGCACTTTATGGGGTGACTGTGGTGACTGTTGGATGACAGATGACAATTGGGGGGGGGGCGATGGGACGGGTGTGGTGTTGGTGCAGACACTACTGAACATAGATCTGTAACCCACTGCTCCTGGCTCTGCTCTCCTCACACTGGAAACGGTGTGTGAGGAGAGAAGAGCTAGTAACAGTTACAGCTCTATGTTTACATTTAGTGATCGGCTGTGAATGAATCACAGCCGATCATGTGGTACACAGCCGCCGGCCAATGGCTGTTTACTAGCGTCGGTGACGAGCAGTGTTCCCGGGAACACGCTGCCACCGACGGACACGCGCAGCGCGCTTGCGATCGCGCGCATGCGCCCTGTAACATGGGGAGTTACTATCTGTTATTGGCCGTGACTTCACCACGGCCAATCACGTGGTAAACAGCCATCCCCAGTGACTGTTCACCCCTGTCGGTGACGAGCATTGTCTCGGAGACACGCCACCACCGTCAGTACAGGGCTGCGCACACGATTGCGTGCATTCCCTGTTTAAAAGTTATAGTGTCTACAAACTATGGGATAGGTTTATGTAATACAGTGATCAATGCTAAAAAAAAATGCACTGTCACTGTACTAATGACACTGGCAGGAAAGGGGTTAACTTCAGGGGCGATCAAAGGGTTAAATGTGTTCCTAGGGAGTACTTCCTAACTGTGTGGGGGATGTCTTAACTGTGGGAAGATAGAGATCCGTGTTCCTGCTTAGCTGAAACACAAGATCTCTGTCTTCCAATGTCACAGAATGGCAGTCTGCCTTTCTCGGGAATGATCAGTGGGTCCCGCTGTGCCCAATCAAAGCAGGAGCTGGTTGCCGGTGGCGCACGTGCCACAGACCAGCAAGAGTGAAATCACGTACAGGTACAGGATTTTGTGCAGGAGAGACACAGCCCCGCAGTATATGTACGTGGGGTGGTCGGCAAGTGGTTAAATGATCTATTTTTTTCGTTTTTTCATACTTTTTCATACTTTTCGGAAAAGTGTAATATAATGAACAAGTTTTTTCATACTTTTGGAAATGTGTATTATAATTAGACATGTGCAATTTGTTTAGTTTCTAATTCGTTTTTCACAAATTTAGAGAAATTCGTTAATTCCGGATTTCGGTAATTCGGAATTTCGAAAATTGGAAAACTGGAAAATCGAAATTTCGAAAATGGGAAATTTGGAAAGTTAAATTTCCGAATTCCGAATTTTTTGAATTTTCAAAATTTCCAAAAATTGGAAATTCGTTTTAGTTTTTTTGGAAAATTCGGAAATTAGAAAATATGGAAATTCCGAATTTCCGAAAAAAGCAAAAAAACAAAAAAAAAATTTATTTTTTTCGAAATTTCCGAAAAAAGCAAAAAAACGAAAAACGAATTTTTCGGCAGTGCACATGTCTAATTATAATGAACATCTGTTGCCACATTATGTTCTTACATGGTTATTTTTGGGTCACAGTGTATCTAAACCCAGGAACAAAAATGTGACATGTTGCTGCTTACTCATTTAAAAGACATAACACAGACAGACAGAAAAGGAACAAAAGCGAGCAAATAAGAGACCTTATTGATAGGGTTTGCAGGGTTTAATGCTAAAGCCTCATACACACGACCGAGAATCTCGTCAAGAAAAAACACGTTTTTCTTGACGAGATTCTTGGACAAGAAACTTGTCCCGACCGAGTGTACAGACGCTCCTTTCAAAGAACCCGCGGTTCTTTGAATGGAGCGAACGCGGTGACGTAATCGACTACGATGAGCGTGCGCTCGTCACATTCGATGCCGTCGCCGCCATCTTGCTACACCCTACCTATGCCTAGGAAGCTACCGCGCATGCGTCAAAGTCATTTCGAGCATGCGCGGGCTTCCGGGAGGACAGGTAAGTGTACACACACACACTTTTCTCGTTGAGAAACATGCTGACAAGAATCTCAAAGAGAAAATAGAGAGCAGGTTCTCTATTTTTCTCGTCGAGATTCTTGTCGGTTTTCTTGACGAGAAACCTGATAGCCGCGTACACACGACCGATTTACTCGGCAAGAAGCTCTGCCAGCAAGTTTCTTGTCGTTTTTCGACGAGAAACTCGGTCGTGTGTACGAGGCTTCAGGCTTGTTGTTTGTGGATTTGGCTGCAGACATCTCTATTAGATTATTGGATGTTCAATATATTAGATATTATCCTGTGTGTTCTGTCTCCAGATGCCAATCAAAAAAACACTATAAAAGCATATTACATGGTACTAGAAGATGTAGACATCTACAACACAAGGAAGTGTACAAGCCAATTCCCGAAAATGAAAATGGAGATTGTTGAAATTCAACCACCCCGGCATAACAGCATGTTCAAAGAATTTCCTAATGTAAATGAAGAAGAAAAATGCTTTGCTGGAAACAAAGAGGAACATTTACAACACATGGTCACAAATGAAAAAGAACAATCAATGTGCTAAGATGCATGCTGCTCCAAATATCGTTAGGATGTCGATAATGCATTTTACAAAAATTCAAATGACTTATTAATTGAAATTACCAGAGCCAGTAAATTTTCTGCCCTTGTAAATGAATAAAGATCAGCATGATCGAGATTTTACAGAAATAACTGTAGGAAAATAACAAGGCAAGTCAAAGTGAAACTATACACAGGAAAATATTTCACCAAGAAAGACAAGGTGCAGGGTGCTAAAGGGTGCTACCATGAGCTTTGTAGTTAATGAAAAAGCAATTGGATCTCAAAGGCAGGTGAACTTTAAATGATGTCTAAAGGTGTCAGGGAACCAGTACTTGTACAGCTCGTGCAAGCTGACTGATTATTTCTGACCAGTAACCATCATGCTCTGACACTTCGGTGCATTCGTGTATGCCATCATGCACCAGCCCTCCTGTCAGCGTGCAGTGGCGCACCCATGCGCACGTCCAGCCCCAGGAATTGTGCCAAGCTGCCTATTCAAATGGGGCCTTAATGTGTGCTGATCGCTGAATGTTCTTCAGCTCCCTATGATTCTTGTTCAAACACTGTGCTTCCTGACTACCCGATACTGACTCAGTTTGTTCCTGGATATCCTCTGACCTTCTCATGATCATGACCCTGGCTTGCTGCTTGACCTTGCTCTTGCTTGATCTACTGTGTTTGACCTGGCTTGTTTCCAGACTTCCTTCCTGCTATTACTGCTTACCCACGCATCACGTTGGCCTGGCTCTTTATCATGTCTCCTCTTCTCCTACTTGTATCTACCACCATCCCTGCAGACGATCTCTACTGATCTTCACTTGTTGATCAGGTTCCTGGCACCCATGTAACCCTTAGCCTCATACTCCTGTTCCCACCTTCAGGTGTGTTTGAACCAAAGTCGCAAGGGGAACCCTCTCACCATTTAATTGCCAAAAGGCAATAAACAAAGGTTGAATTTTATTTTGTTTATTTGGCCCATGAAATTATCGGCCAGCATGATTTATGATTTGCCTGAACAAGGGGTAATCCAAAATGAGTATCTTGTATATAAAGAAGGATATAATTGTGTTTTTTTTATTTTTTATTGCCCCAGCATTCAATTTGAAGAAGTTATGCCAACCTATCTACCATTGTAGTATTGCCTCTATAAATTTGAAAGATGGGTGGTAAGGTAAGTTGGAAATAACCTTTAAGATACATACCTGGTGGAAATTACCTTTTGGACAAAGTCCAGTAATCTAATGAAATGTGTCAACATTACTGACTCCACCTGGGTATGCGACATTCTATTCTCACAAAGCTAGGATGATACAGGGAAATTTTAATTTGTAATGTCTTGTTAATGAACTGGTATTGTGAAGAATGCCATATCATTGTACCACTCAAAGAGAGATTTGCAAGTTAGCTTGTTAGGGTGGGAGACTGACAAAGCAGATGAGCCCAAAGAATTTAGCAAATTCAATGGTCATAGTTGAACAACAAACCCTAAGTGAAGTGTGTAATTGCCTTGAGAACAGAGACCTAATTAAAGCCATAAGTTTTAAGCACTATTAAATTCCTACAACAAAACACATAACTAGCAAGCTCACTGGTGGAAAATGGTTCAGTGTCCTGGATTACAGGTGGGGATACTAGTAAGTAAATCTACACAATGCTCATTCAATGCTTACCAATTTTAACATGTACTGTAAGTATCAATTTACCCAGTTAATATATGGCTTTTAGTATGCACATGAGACCTATGTAAGGCCATGTTCACACGTGTGCGGCCGTGTGTTGATGCCTGGGATCCGGTGTGTTTCTGTACACCAGTTCAAGTGCGATTTATTGTCCGAATTGTAGCCCGAATTTGCACCTGAACTGGACCCAAACTCTATTGGAAGTCGGTCACAGTTGCCTGTCATGCAAATTGGATGTGGGGAAATCCATATCCAATTCGCTTATGTGTGAACATGGCCTGAGGCTTAAGGTAGTAACATGATATGTGTGTGATCTCTTGCTTGGCAGTACTGTTGAACATAGGTTAATGTTGGTGAAGAAAAATACATAATAATTGGCTGTAACAAACAATAACATCAACTGTGTTATCCTTATATTGTCATCAGAATGTTTCCTGAGCCCTGACTCCAGAAGCTAAGCACATAAATGCAATAAAACCATTTACTGTACATATTCACAAGTTAGTGCAGTCAGTATCCTTACTAAACGACTGGTGAGATCCAGTCAATCCCAAGATAAGCCACCTTGGGGTGTATTGCCATCAAAGAATGATATGTCTTGACTGACTCAATAGACCTGCACTGAAATAAAATGAGCTGCTTTTGACCACTACTGGAGAAATTCAAAATTTTTAGAGCTTTATCCAAAATTTTTAAGAACATCACTTTGGATTTTATACGCACTTTAAAGAAAAACTTCACCCATCTACTTTAAAAAAAATAAATAATGTAATTGTCATGGATATGCATTAATGTCTGTCTGCCATCTTACCTTCCTCCTCATGTGTTCTTCTAGAGACCAGACCTCCTTCACCTGGCTTCCTTTATAATCTCCTCCCAGCCTGACTCCACCCCAGGCCCTATCACTGAACACTATATTAACCTGTGCACTGCAAGCCTGCTTTGCTGATCAACGTGTTTGTTAGGCATTGTGTGTTTGGGTTCCTGCCTGCCGTGTGCTACGTCTGTCTCTCTGTTACGTTATTGGCTTGTCCCTGACCATCCCTGTCTGCTCGTGACCCTTGACCTTCGGCTCGTTCTTCGTTATCCTTGTCTGCTTGTGGCCCCTGACCTTCGGCTTGTTATTCGGTTCTCTCTATCGTGTGCTGCTGCTTCCCCTTATCCTACGGGGCGTGAGCTAGGAAACTCCAGGGGCCGCGACCTGGTCCCAGCCTGCAGCGTAACATCCTCACCACTAGAGGCCCTGGAGAAGACCAGCTGGGTCTTAGACTCCGCGCCCTGGGGAATCTTGGCTCTCGCTTCCGTTGGGATCCCGGTTGTGCTCCTCTGGTCCCGCTTTCCACAACCACCCAGTTTCCTATCCACAGAAGCCAGCCATAGGGTTCACTACCTCGCGGTGCACTCCTGTCCCCCTACGGTGTGCATCTGTCACCTGGCCACAGGTGACCCTGACAGTTTGATCAGCCATGAACCCGGCTGACATCCCGCTTCCCGCGGATGATCCATTGCAGGGCATAGTTCGCAGACTTGAGACCCAGGAATCAAATCAGACCCAGGTGATGCGATTCCTCCAGGATCTGGCTTCTCGATTCGAGCAGCTTCAGGTCTCCTTGGGAACCCCGAATCCGCAACCCCAAGTACAACCAGCGGCTGTACCTATCGCACCAGTCGCAGCCTCACACTCACTAAGATTGCCAGCTCCGTTCCGTTTCTCTGGGGACTCCAAGGCCTGCAGGGGGTTTCTCAGCCAATGCACTATTCATTTTGAGCTTCAGCCTCAAAGCTTCCTATCTGACCGGGCTAAGGTAGCCTATATCATTTCCCTCCTCTCCGGTGAAGCTTTGGCCTGGGCTGCCCCCCTGTGGGAGAGGAACGATCCGGTGGTTTCCAGTCTGTCCGAATTCTTGAAGCTCTTTCGTAATATCTTCGAAGAGCCGGTTCGGGCTTCTTCAGCGGCTAGTGCTGTCTTACGTCTTCGCCAAGAATCTAGTTCAGTGGGGCAATATGCTCTTCAGTTCCGTATCCACACAGCTGAATTGAGCTGGAATAATGAGGCCCTGGTCGCTACCTTTTTACATGGCCTCTCTGACCGAGTGAAAGACGAATTAGCGGGAAGAGCCATTCCCGTCGGTCTGGACGATGTAATTTCATTATGCAACCAGATCGACATTCGTTTTCAAGAGAGGTCCTTAGAAAAAAGACGCCAGCACTCTCTGGGTCCTAGCCAGTCTGAGCTCCCCTCCCTTCATTCCGTGGAGCATCCTCTACCTGCTGAAGAACCTATGCAGCTGGGCCGGACCAGACTAACCCCCGAAGAACGTGCTAGGCGCAGAACTCTGGGCTTGTGCCTCTATTGTGGGGGCAAGGGTCATTTTCGTGACTCCTGCTCGCTTCGTCCGGGAAACGCTCGGGTCTAATACATTTGGAAGGTGGAGTATTGGACCCAGAAACATCACCTTCTCGCCTGCTCTTGCCGGTGTCCCTTCATGTAGGCACTTCTCCTCAGTCAACCCTTGCATACCTGGATTCCGGGGCTGCCGGCAATTTCATGGATTGGAGAACTGCTTCTTCTATGAAGCTTACCCTTTCACCTCTCACTACCCCATTGGTAGTCTCGGCAATTGATGGCACTGTTCTCCCAGGGGGCCCTATTCGCTTCCAGACGCTACCCATTAGGATGTCGGTAGGGATTCTCCACCAGGAGTGGATATCCTTTCTTATTCTACCCAAGGCCTCTACCCCAGTTGTATTGGGCCTCCCTTGGCTACAGCTCCACTCTCCACATGTGGACTGGGTCTCTGGGCAGATCCTGGCCTGGGGTTCCTCATGTTTCTCGTCGTGTCTTCTCAAGGTGACCCCCAAGGAGAGTCTTCCGGTTGCTGCCACTTCTGTTTCTTCTGATCTTCCCGCCGCATACAGCGATTACCGGGATGTGTTCTGTAAAAAATCAGCTGAGGTGCTTCCTCCCCACAGGTCTTTTGACTGTGCTATTGATCTTGTCCCCGGAGCAACTCTACCCAGGGGTCGTACCTACCCTCTGTCCATCCCAGAGACCCAGGCCATGTCGGAGTATGTAGCAGAGAATCTGGAGAGAGGGTTCATCCGGAAATCCTCATCGCCTGCAGGGGCAGGGTTCTTTTTTGTTGCCAAAAAGGATGGTACCTTAAGACCCTGCATCGATTATCGGGGTTTAAATGCGGTCACTATTAAAAATCGATACCCCTTACCCTTAATATCTGAGCTATTCGATAGGTTGAAGGGTGCCTCCATTTTCACCAAGTTGGATCTCAGAGGCGCGTACAATCTCATTCGAATACGGGAGGGTGACGAATGGAAGACTGCATTTAACACTAGAGACGGGCATTACGAATATCTGGTGATGCCTTTTGGTCTGTGTAATGCTCCAGCCGTGTTTCAAAACTTTGTCAATGAAATCTTCAGAGATCTGCTGTACCAGTTTGTTGTCATCTATCTGGATGACATTCTGATCTTTTCTGAAAATCTGCTCGTCCACAGAAACCATGTCCGCACTGTACTTCAACGTCTTAGAGAGAACAGTCTCTATGCCAAGCTGGAGAAATGTTCCTTTGAATGTTCTGAGGTCCTGTTTTTGGGGTGCTTTGTCTCATGTTCGGGGCTTCGTATGGACCCTGGGAAGGTCTTGGCTATCACCAACTGGCCTCTTCCTGCTAGCCTCAAGGCCACACAGCGCTTTCTTGGCTTCACTAATTATTATAGGCAGTTCATAAGGAATTACTCTTCCATTGCCGCGCCTATTATCGCTTTGACCAAGAAGGGTGTGAATGCCAGAGACTGGCCTCCCGAAGCTGTCTCTGCATTTCACAACCTGAAACAGGCCTTTGTTTCTGGCCCCCTCTTGAGGAGACCAAATCCTGGGAATGCATTTTTTATTGAAGTGGACGCTTCCTCAATGGGGGTGGGAGCTGTGCTTCTTCAAATCTTTGAGAAGAGACGCCAACCATGTGCGTTCTTCTCCAAAAAAAATTCTCAGGCAGAGAGGAATTATGCCATCGGTGATCGGGAACTTCTCGCAATTAAATTGGCGTTAGAGGAGTGGCGTCATCTCTTGGAGGGTTCCCCTCACTCCATAACGATCTTTACCGATCACAAGAATTTACAGTATCTACAGAATGCTAAACGTCTGAATCCTAGACAGGCCAGGTGGAGTCTCTTCTTTGCCCGTTTTAATTTCACGATTACCTACAAACCTGGTTCCTGCAACGGTCGGGCTGATGCGCTCTCTAGGTCATTTGACACTTTGGACGAGGAGTCCGCCCCTGAACCTGAGCCGATCATTCCCACCTCATGCATTGTTGCCCACTCTACCACCCTGAAGTCTAAAATTCCGCCTGGTAAGACCTTTGTCCCCACTGAGCTAAGAGCTAAGATCCTTCGTTGGGGACATGATTCCAAGGTGGCAGGGCATTCTGGATTCCTCCGGTCCTTCCTACTCATCAGTCGTCACTACTGGTGGCCTAATCTCCGCTCAGACGTCAAAGACTACGTTAAAGCTTGTCATGTCTGTGCTCAGTCCAAATCCTCCACACAAGCTCCTGCTGGTCTCCTCATGCCCTTGCCTATTCCTAAGGAACCCTGGGCCCATATTGCCATGGATTTTATCACCGATCTCCCACTGTCTGAGAATAATACAGTCATTTGGGTGGTAATCGATCGATTCTCCAAGATGGCTCATTTTGTTCCTCTTCCTGGTCTTCCTTCTGCCCCTGCCTTGGTTCCCATTTTCATTCGAGAAATTCTCCGCCTACATGGGGTCCCTTCTCATATTGTTTCCGACAGGGGAGTCCAATTCACGTCTCGTTTTTGGAGAGCCTTTTGCAAATCCCTCAATATTGTCTTGGATTTTTCTTCTTCTTACCATCCCCAATCCAATGGACAGACTGAGAGGGTTAATCAGGAGTTAGAGGTCTTTCTTCGCACCTTTGTGTCTTCTCACCATGACGATTGGTCCTCTCTACTCCCGTGGGCAGAATTCTCCCATAACAATCATGTGAATACCAGTTCGCAGAAGACACCCTTTTTCACAGTTTATGGAAAACACCCTCAACTTCCTCTTCCTATGATCTGTTCTCCAGACATTCCAGCTTTGGCTTCGGTTCAGGAGTCTCTCAATTCCGTTTGGGGTCACGTTCATGATTCCCTCCGGGCAGCTGCTGAAAAATTCAAAGGCTTTGCCGACCGCCGCAGGCGTAAACCGCCTTCTCTTCAGCCAGGGGACAAAGTCTGGCTCTCTACCAGGAACATCAAGCTCCGAGTTCCTTCTCTGAAGTTTGCTCCACGATTCATCGGTCCATACACGGTAACTGCTAAACTGAATCCGGTTTGTTTCAAACTCCAGATTCCTAAGAGCCTTAAAATCACTAACTCCTTTCATGTTGCTCTTCTAAAGCCTTTAGTCCTCAATAAATTCTCTCGTCCTCTTCCTACCGTGGCGCCTGTCTCTGAGGATAATCAGGAGTACGAGATCAGTCAAATTCTGGACTCCCGACTCTGTAAAGGCGTTCTTCAGTACCTCGTTCATTGGAAAGGGTTTGGTCCTGAGGAGAGGTCTTGGATCACTGCATCTGAGGTCTTTGCACCTCGTCTGTTAAAGGAGTTTCATCTGAAGTTTCCCTCTAAACCTGGGCCCAGGCGGGGAAGGGGGAGGCCTCGTAAGAGGGAGGGTACTGTCATGGATATGCATTAATGTCTGTCTGCCATCTTACCTTCCTCCTCATGTGTTCTTCTAGAGACCAGACCTCCTTCACCTGGCTTCCTTTATAATCTCCTCCCAGCCTGACTCCACCCCAGGCCCTATCACTGAACACTATATTAACCTGTGCACTGCAAGCCTGCTTTGCTGATCAACGTGTTTGTTAGGCATTGTGTGTTTGGGTTCCTGCCTGCCGTGTGCTACGTCTGTCTCTCTGTTACGTTATTGGCTTGTCCCTGACCATCCCTGTCTGCTCGTGACCCTTGACCTTCGGCTCGTTCTTCGTTATCCTTGTCTGCTTGTGGCCCCTGACCTTCGGCTTGTTATTCGGTTCTCTCTATCGTGTGCTGCTGCTTCCCCTTATCCTACGGGGCGTGAGCTAGGAAACTCCAGGGGCCGCGACCTGGTCCCAGCCTGCAGCGTAACATCCTCACCACTAGAGGCCCTGGAGAAGACCAGCTGGGTCTTAGACTCCGCGCCCTGGGGAATCTTGGCTCTCGCTTCCGTTGGGATCCCGGTTGTGCTCCTCTGGTCCCGCTTTCCACAACCACCCAGTTTCCTATCCACAGAAGCCAGCCATAGGGTTCACTACCTCGCGGTGCACTCCTGTCCCCCTACGGTGTGCATCTGTCACCTGGCCACAGGTGACCCTGACAGTAATTCTCTACTATTACTCTTTGTATGTAAATAAAAACTACCGAATATACTCGAGTATAAGCCGACCCGAACATAAGCCGAAGCACCTAATTTTACCTCAAACTGGGAAAACGTATTGACTCGAGTATAAGCTTAGGGTGCCCATGCGCATGCCTCACTGTGTTCATGTGCATGCCTCACTGTGTCCATGTCCATGCCTCACTGTGTCCATGCCTCACTGTGTCCATGACTAGACTGAAGTTTAACATGGGAGTCTACGGAAGGGGTGCCCGGCTTTGAAAAATCTGTGCTCCCCGGCTGTAGGTCCCCAAGACAACAAACTTTGCACACTTGTAGAGGAAGAGTGGGGCTACATGTGTGCCAAGATTCGGGTCCAGGGGACCTACGACCGGCCAGTACCCGGGTCCCCAAAATCACCGGAGAAATTACCTTTAACATAGGAGTCTATAGAAGGGGTGACCGGCTTTGAAAAATCGGTGCTCCCCGGCCGTAGGTCCCCCAGACAACAAACTTTGCACACTTGTAGAGGAAGAGTGGGGCTACATGTGTGATAAGTTTGGCCAGTACTGGGTCCCCAAAGTCCGGGAGATCAGGCGCAAAAAGGTGACTCGGGTATAAGCAGTGTTGCCAACCCCCTGAAGTGAAATTTACTGGCAAGGATGCCAAAATTTCTGTACGGCACCAATTTCTTACTGGCAAAAATCATGAAAATTGCTGGCAGAGCCGCATTTTTTACTGACGCTGCAAAAAAGTACCTACAATCACTGTTTTTAGTGCTAAACAGTGCAAATATCAATATTTGAACTATAAACACACAGCTAATGCTATTTATCAATGTGTTTAAGTTAAACAAAAGTAAAAAAGCATTTTTCTCAATTTACATGAAGGTCAGGTTACTATAACCCGGCCAGCACAGAGTTCCCTCTTACATCAGAGTCTGCAGGATGCCCCCTTACAGTGCAAGGGAACTCTTATGTAAAGGGGAACGCTGCAGATCATGATGTAAGGGGGAACCCTGATGTGGAGGGGGGCTCTTACCTTAGTGTATTCACCTTCCGCAGAGTGAATACACTAAGGTAAGGGGGGGGTATTAATATAAGGGGGAAACCTTTATATCAGTGCCCCCTTACATTATTGTATTCATTCACCTGCTTACATCAGTGACCCCCCCCCCCCTTAGAATGGCCTGGCGGCACTGTCACTTACCTCCTCTCAGGTGCACAGTGTGGGACTCAGTCAGACGGCTCCAGCTTGGTGGCTCTGATCTCCTCTCCCCAGTCCACACGTCTGTTTCTTCCCGGGCCGTAACCCCCATCCCGGCAGCACTTCCACTCTTGACTCCTTTCTAGGATCCCCTCAGAGACTGTAGACATGATAAAAGACAAGAGATGGTCAGAGGCTGCGGACATACTACAGGAGGTGGACACTGGACAGAGACTGCGGACATACTACAGGAGGGGGACAGAGGCTATGGACCCACTACAGGAGGTGGACAGAGGCTGCGGACACACTACAGGAGGGGGACAGAGGCTGTGGACACACTACAGGAGGGGGACAGAGGCTGCAGACCCATTACAGGAGGTGGACAGAGGCTGCGGACATACTACAGGAGGTGCCGGTGGAGACACTCTGCGGACATGATGGTGCCCTCCTCACCCCCTCACAGTAGCCTCCTCCTCTGTCCACCACCATATTACTTCTCCACATCATCAGTGTGCTGTGTCCTCCTCCTGTGCCCCTTTCACCATTCCACAGGTCAGTGCTGCACTGTGCTGCCCTGACCTGTGGAGAGGTGAAAGGGGCACAGGAACCAGAGGAGGACACAGCACACACTGATGATTTTGAGAAGTAATATGGTGGTGGACAGAGCACATCAGTCCCTCCCCTGCATGGCACGGCTTCAGGCTCTCAGGACGCCAGGCTCTCACTCGCTTGTATCCCCCCCAGTTTCACTGACCTTAAAACTTGAGTTGAGTCCGTCCTCTTCACCCCTGGGCCCTGGGGCCTGGGCCCTGTCAGTGCTCCGAGCCTCCGAGTCCGCTCGCTCCGAGTCCTCCTCCACCTATGATGAGTGCATGGCATGCATGCACTCACTACAGGTGTCGCGCCAGCCGCTGTGGCCTTTTCAAAAATGGCGCCAGCGGCGCCATCACGTTACCGCGCGTGCGCCGCCCGGCCGAGCGTGAACAAGTTTCCCTGAGCTCGGCCGGCTTTCGGAACGGCGCATGCGCAGTTGTATGAGCGGCTCGCGGCCATCTTTTTTATGGGCGCCGGTGCCCATAACAGACTTTAACGTACACCCCGAAAAAGGGGTTAAATTCGCGGACTGTACGTAAATCTACGTACGGTTGGCAACACTGGGTATAAGCCGAGGGGGCATTTTCAGCACAAAAAAATTTGCTAAAAAACACGACTTATACTCGAGTATATACGGTATATGTATTTACCAGTCTATGGAGTCCAGTGTTGTCTTTTGGCAACTGGAGTCTTCTTCTCCCATGCCACCATCTTGAAACAAGAACCCAAGTTCATGGAACCTGGCAGAGACTCATGGCGTAACTGCAGAGCTCTGAGATGCTTCTCACACATTTGCAGACTGTTCCAGGTTTCTACAAGTTCAATAGAGTGGCAGTGGCAGAGAACTGCATCATGCTGCCCAGGTGCAGGGGGGTTTGACCACACATAGGCAAGGGTTCCGAAAGCAACAATAATAAAATATACAAAAGGTGTTCAAGCTAACAGATTTCTTCAGCAATTGTAAAAGGTAGGGGGAGGAGGCAGGACAGAATATTTTTTTTTTCTTAATAGGTGGAACTCCACTTTAATATGCATCAGTACATCATGGTGGTTACCACAAACTAATGGTTACAACATATACAGTAGAAATTATTTAAAATAATTTTATTGTTATTGACATGATTACAAATAGTTCTGTTTTTTGGTAAATTTAAGAAATATGATGTACAGTAGGTACCACTACCAATATACTAGAACAAGAGCAAGTGAGTTTGTATTCTTTCTTATTTCTTCAGTGTCAGAAGAGACATCCTGAGTACAAAGCAGGTGACAGCAGGATAAAGGTAAGACTGATTTTCTTTCATAGAAAAGCACATCTGAAAAAAGCAATTGTAGAACTACATGTAGCTTGGAGTTGCTTCATTAAGCACAACCTGTAATAAGGACAACAAAGTCTTCAATGTCTTCTGCCAGAACGGATGATGCTGATGCTCGCTGAGGGCGGATGCTTCTACAATTCAGTTGAAGAGTTTGTAGTGAGTAGCCTGGGGCTTTATGGCTTGTGATCATTCAGTGGAAAATTTGGACGTTGGCACCAAGAAGAGAGCAGCTCATACAGTACTTTTTAAACAAAGTGAGAGATCAACGCTGCAATCAACTTTTCGGAACATTCTGACAGGCAACAGAGGCTTTTAAGAACCACAGTCCAATTAAAAAGCAACTTATTTCAGGGCATTATTTCAGCACTGAGTGATTTTTAAGCCTTGTTTTTCCTCAGAAATTGAGTTATGTTTGTAGAACAATTTATTTATATTAATATATATTTAAATTGTTGACTGCAAGTTGCACTAGTCCAGAGCAAACAAAATTCATCTTTATGAAATCTATTCAGTACAAGATTCTAATTGGCTCGTATCAGCAAGGTTAAGAACCTGGAGTGATTTAATAGGTACATGTTGCCTGTTTGGTATATAAGGGTCTATGGCCAAATCATATAGCCTAATGCCAAGATTACTATAGGGAGCAGTACATGATTAAAGGTCATCAATAATGAACACAAGATAAGCAGCTGGGCTCCCTGGCATTCCAGAAGACTCATTGGCTGGTTGCTTCTTTTCATATATAACTGTTTCCATTTTATATAAAACTCATTTATCCTTTTGCTTTTAGTCTGAGACTTCATCTCTTTTCATACACTTCCTAAACACTTAACCCAATACATATTATTATTATTATTATTATTATATACACTTACATAACATAAATAATTGAGTCCAGTGGATTTAGGGTTGGCAGCTCTCCACACAGCAGGGACCCCCATGGACAGGGGTCACTTAACTTGAGCAGTCTAAATGCAAATAACCCAGAATAAGCTCCAACAAATTAGTCCAGGGGTATTTGATTAATTCCATGGGGTAAAAACATTGGTTACCCATAGTGTTCAGTGGGGTACTGGATAAATAAATTCAAGGCAGAAGAATGATTAACCACTTAAGCCCCGGACCATTTTGTAGCTAAAGGACCAGAGGTGATTTCAGAATTTTGCACTGCGCTGCTTTAACTGTAAATTGTGCGGACATGCAATGTTGTACCCAAACGAAATTTGCATCCTTTTCTTCCCACAAATAGAGCTTTCTTTTAATGGTATTTGATTGCCTCTGCGATTTTTATTTTTTGCGATATAAATGAAAATAGACCGAAAATTTTGAAAAAAAATGATATTTTCTAATTTTTGTTATAAGAAAAATTGAATAAACTCAATTTTAGTCATACATTTAGGCCAAAATGTATTCAGCCACATGTCTTTAGTAAAAAAATGTCAATAAGCGTATATTTATTGGTTTGCGCAAAAGTTATAGCGTCTACAAACTAGGGTACATTTTCTGGAATTTACACAGCTTTTAGTTTATGACTGCCTATCTCATTTCTTGAGGTGCTAAAATGGCAGGGCAGTACAAAACCCCCCCAAATGACCCCATTTTGGAAAGTAGACATCCCAAGGAAATTGCTGAGAGGCATGTTGAGCCCATTGAATATTTTTTTTTTGTCTCAAGTGATTGAATAATGACTAAAAATAAATAAAAAATTACAAAAAGTTGTCACTAAATGATATATTGCTCACACATGCCATGGTTATATGTGGAATTGCACCCCAAAATACATTTTGCTGCTTCTCCTGAGTACGGGGATACCACATGTGTGGGACGTTTTGGGAGCCTAGCCGCGTACGGGCCCCCGGAAACCAAGCACCGCCTTCAGGATTTCTAAGGGCGCAAATTTTTGATTTCACTCCTCACTACCTATCACAGTTTTGAAGGCCATAAAATGCCAAAATAGCACAAAACCCCCCCAAATGACCCCATTTTAGAAAGTAGACACCCCAAGGAAATTGCTGAGAGGCCTGTTGAGCCCATTGAATATTTTTTTTTTTGTCCCAAGTGATTGAATAATGACAAAAAAAAAAGAACAATTACAAAAAGTTGTCACTAAATGATATATTGCTCACACATGCCATGGTTATATGTGGAATTACACCCCAAAATACATTTTGCTGCTTCTCCTGAGTACGGGGATACCACATGTGTGGGACTTTTTAGGAGCCTAGCCGCATACGGGACCCCGAAAACCAAGCACCGCCTTCAGGTTTTCTAGGCACAAATTTTTGATTTCACTCCTCACTACCTATCAGTTTTGAAGGCCATAAAATGCCAAAATAGCACAAAACCCCCCCAAATGACCCCATTTTGGAAAGTAGACACCCCAAGCTATTTGCTGAGAGGCATGGTGAGTATTTTACAGCTCTCATTTGTTTTTGAAAATGAAGAAAGAAAATATATATTTTATTTTTTTTCAATTTTCAAAACTTTGTGACAAAAAGCGAGATCTGCAAAATACTCACATTACCTCTCAGCAAATAGCTTGGGGTGTCTACTTTCCAAAATGGGGTCATTTGGGGGGGTTTTGTGCCATCTGGGCATTCCATGGCCTCCGAAACTGTGATAGGCAGTGAGAAGTGAAATCAAAAATTTACACCCTTAGAAAGCCTGAAGGCGGTGCTTGGTTTTTGGGGTCCCGTACGCGGCTAGGCTCCCAAAAAGTCTCACACATGTGGTATCCCCGTACTCAGGAGAAGCAGCAGAATGTATTTTGGGGTGTAATTCCACATATGCCCATGGCATGTTTGAGCAATATATCATTTAGTGACAACTTTGTGCAAAAATAAATAAATAAATAAATAAATTGTCTTTTTTCCGCAACTTGTGTCAACATATAAAATATTCCATGGACTTCACTAGCCTCTCAGTATATAGCTTGGGGTGTCTACTTTCCAAAATGGGGTCATTTGGGGGGGTTTTGAACTGTCCTGACAAACTACATACATTTTTAAAAGCCTTTACAGGTTACCCCGTTAGATTTACAGAGGAGGTCTACTGCTAAAATTACTGCCCTCGATCTGACCTTCGCGGTGATACCTCACATGCATGGTGCAATTGCTGTTTACATATGACGCCAGACCGACGCTTGCGTTCGCCATTGGGCAAGAGCAGGGCAGGACAGGGGTGCTTTTTTTTTTTTATTATTAATTTTGCTTTTTTATTTTATTTTTAAATTGTTCCTTCCATATTTATTTATTTTTATCATTTTTATTGTTATCTCAGGGAATGTAAATATCCCCTATGATAGCAATAGGTAGTGACAGGTACTCTTTTTTGAAAAAACTGGGGTCTTCCAGACCCTAGATCTTTCCTCTGCCCTCAAAGCATCTGACCACACCAAGATCGGTGTGATAAAATGCTTTTCCAATTTCCCAATGGCGCTTTTTATATCCGGGGGGGGGCATTCCCTCCCACTGCTTGTAAAAGCAGTCCAGAGGCTAATTAGCCACTAGGATTGCTTTTACATGAAAGCCGGCCGCTGGCTGAAAAGAATGATACCAAGATGATACCTAAATCCGCAGGCATCATTCTGGTATAAACATTCAAAGTCCAGCAACATACCAGTACGTTGCTGGTCCTTGTTGGACATGTATTGTAATCTTTTTTTTTCATGCAGCCAGTTGGCTGAATGAAAAAAGAGATTGATCGGTGGGTATTCCCACCATTAGAATACCGCCCTTCATCCACCCACTTCTAATGATGGGCATACATGCACCATTTATATACAGGTCCTTCTCAAAAAATTAGCATATTGTGATAAAGTTCATTATTTTCTGTAATGTACTGATAAACATTAGACTTTCATATATTTTAGATTCATTACACACAACTGAAGTAGTTCAAGCCTTTTCTTGTTTTAATATTGATGATTTTGGCATACAGCTCATGAAAACCCAAAAATCCTATCTCAAAAAATTAGCATATTTCATCCGACCAATAAAAGAAAAGTGTTTTTAATACAAAAAAAGTCAACCTTCAAATAATTAATGTTCAGTTATGCACTCAATACTTGGTCGGGAATCCTTTTGCAGAAATAACTGCTTCAATGCGGCGTGGCATGGAGGCAACCAGCCTGTGGCACTGCTGAGGTGTTATGGAGGCCCAGGGTGCTTCGATGGCGGCCTTAAGCTCATCCAGAGTGTTGGGTCTTGCGTCTCTCAACTTTCTCTTCCCAATATCCCACAGATTCTCTATGGGGTTCAGGTCAGGAGAGTTGGCAGGCCAATTGAGCACAGTAATACCATGGTCAGTAAACCATTTACCAGTGGTTTTGGCACTGTGAGCAGGTGCCATGTCGTGCTGAAAAATGAAATCTTCATCTCCATAAAGCTTTTCAGCAGATGGAAGCATGAAGTGCTCCAAAATCTCCTGATAGCTAGCTGCATTGACCCTGCCCTTGATAAAACACAGTGGACCAACACCAGCAGCTGACATGGCACCCCAGACCATCACTGACTGTGGGTACTTGACACTGGACTTCAGGCATTTTGGCATTTCCCTCTCCCCAGTCTTCCTCCAGACTCTGGCACCTTGATTTCCGAATGTACTTTGGACCACTGAGCAACAGTCCAGTGCTGCTTCTCTGTAGCCCAGGTCAGGCGCTTCTGCCGCTGTTTCTGGTTCAAAAGTGGCTTGACCTGGGGAATGCGGCACCTGTAGCCCATTTCCTGCACACACCTGTTCACGGTGGCTCTGGATGTTTCTACTCCAGACTCAGTCCACTGCTTCCGCAGGTCCTCCAAGGTCTGGAATCGGTCCTTCTCCACAATCTTCTTCAGGGTCCGGTCACCTCTTCTCGTTGTGCAGCGTTTTCTGCCACACTTTTTCCTTCCCACAGACTTCCCACTGAGGTGCCTTGATACAGCACTCTGGGAACAGCCTATTCGTTCAGAAATTTCTTTCTGTGTCTTACCCTCTTGCTTGAGGGTGTCAATGATGGCCTTCTGGACAGCAGTCAGGTCGGCAGTCTTACCCATGATTGCGGTTTTGAGTAATGAACCAGGCTGGGAGTTTTTAAAAGCCTCAGGAATCTTTTGCAGGTGTTTAGAGTTAATTAGTTGATTCAGATGATTAGGTTAATAGCTCGTTTAGAGAACCTTTTCATGATATGCTAATTTTTTGAGATAGGATTTTTGGGTTTTCATGAGCTGTATGCCAAAATCATCAATATTAAAACAAGAAAAGGCTTGAACTACTTCAGTTGTGTGTAATGAATCTAAAATATATGAAAGTCTAATGTTTATCAGTACATTACAGAAAATAATGAACTTTATCACAATATGCTAATTTTTTGAGAAGGACCTGTATGCCGAAGCATGGGGGCATCCTCCTGCAAAAAAGTTATGCCGCACACACATGGTCGGACTTTTCCACGGGGAAAGCCTCCGTCGGAATTTCGACCGTATGTACGCGGCATTAGGAGCAAAATTGCTCCTCCGCCCCTGCTGCCCCAATGCTTCGGCATATGTGCTTTTTTTTTTAACTGTGGTGGTGAAATCACCTCCTACAGCACTGGAGTCGCAGGGATCAGGCCTGTCTCTGCGACCGCTGCAGTTATGTGTGTTGTGTTTTGTAAGTGACAGTGATCGATCGATACTGCACTTGGGTGGCCTGGGCTGGATGGAGGGGCAAAACGCAGGTACTAGCAGGTATCTGGGCTGATCCCGCTAACACTGCGTTTTTGGGAACCCTAAACTGCTGGGGACGCTAGTATAGATCTGATCAGATCAGATATTGATCTGATCAGATACTATACCACTAAGGGGGGTGTATGCTTCACGCGTGGGTGTTAGCGTTGCTGGCACTAACCTGACGCTGCCTTGGGTGTGACGCAGACCCTCTCTGATGCTAAAACCTAATTGATATCACCCGCCGGGCGATCAGGGGGTTAAACCTTTATTGGGTTATATATACGGCGGGTGCTCTGACACTATAAAAAGCAAACTAACTAACCAGCGTCACCCATAACACTTATATGGTGATCACTGGTGAAAGGGTTAACTAGGGGCAATTAGGGGGTTAAAACCTTTATTAGATAATATATGGGGGTACCTGACGCTATAAAAACCTGCGGCGAACCTAAAAAAAATTACTGGCTACCGATCTGCATCACCGACGCTAAGACAGCGATCAGAAAAATGATCGCTTAGCGACAGTGGTGATAGGGGTGAAAGGGTTACCTGGGGGGGCGATCAAGGGGGTTAAACCTTTATTAGATAATTTATGGGGGTACCTGACGCTATAAAAACCTGCGGCGAACCTAAAAAAAATTACTGGCTACCGATCTGCATCACCGACACTAAGACAGCAATCAGAAAAATGATCGCTTAGCGACAGTGGTGATAGGGGGTGAAAGGGTTACCTGGGGGCGATCAAGGGGTTAAACCTTTATTCAATAATTTATGGGGGTACCCGACGCTATAAAAACCTGCGGCGAACCTAAAAAAAATTACTGGCTACCGATCTGCATCACCGACGCTAAGACAGCGATCAGAAAAATGATCGCTTAGCGACGGCGGTGCTAGGGGGTGAAAGGGTTATCTGGGGGGTGATAAGGGGGTTAAAACTTTATTAGGGGGGGGTTAGGGGGATACACTGGACCTAAAACTAACTTTAGTGACACTTTTACAGTCACAAATGTCACTGATTGCAGTGATCAGTAAATAAATGGTCACTGCAGTGACACTGTGACTGGGGGCTGGGGGGTGATCTGTGGGGGCCTGGGGGGGCGATTTGTGTGCCTATGTGTCCTGGTGTCAGTGTAGTGTTAGTGTACTGACCTGTGTGTCTTCTCTTGTACGGCGCTCGGTATATGTGAGCGCCGCATGAGAGATGACATCACTTCCTCCTGCTTCTTTTGCCTGTGTAAACATTACACAGCAGAGGGAGCATTTCCATTCGCCGGGAGCGATCACGGGGGGGGTGGCCGGAATCAAATGGCCGCCCCCTCATGTCGGATCGCTCCCCAACGAATAACGACCGCTCACTGTATAGGAGGGGGGTCCGATCGGACCCCCCAACTGTACAAAGGCAATCACGTACACTGTACGTGATTGTGCCTGTCGGTGCCATTCTGCCGACGTGTATATATACAGTGAGCGGTCGTTAAGTGGTTAATAAGTGACATTACATGCAGCAGAATATAACAACATTCAACCCACACTCCTCAGTAATGGTCATTGAAGTGGCTAACATTTCAGCCTGCAAAATTGTTATTTCTACAGCTACTATTGACCAGCTATTGCTTCCGCTGGAGACTCCAGATAACATGATAGCAGTTTGCATAATGACAACCAATGGCAATGGTACAGGAACTACTATCACTTTGAATGCCCAGTAAATGAGTAATGACAACTATAAATACATACAGTACTCCTTGAGGCTTTCTGTTTTGGATACCTAAGGCAACCCACCTTAGTCACTTTGCTCTTAAAATTCTAGTCCGGCTAAATTTATACTTCTTGAATTTAAGCTATTAGGTTGCATGCCAGTCATTAAGAACTGATCCATTTTCCCTGCAGAATGTTTACTCTCTTTGGTAGAAAACTGAGAGCATGTTTAGGAACTACCTGTATAATGAATTAATATGCCCAATGGAGTCCCCAAAAGAACAAGGAAACCAGTAGGTTCCTCAGCTTAACAGACTGTAACTGAAATATCAAACTTGTATGGACTCTTTAAGACTGTTTGATGCTTATAGTTGGTATTTCCCTTTTCATCTCCACCACCCTGTTCACCAGCTGGAGCTCTTTAAAATACACGGTATGACCGAGCAAGTGACCTTTTCCATTTTTTGAGTGGGCAATCACCTATCCTGAGCACTATCACATTGGGAGGGCGAAGTAGCATCTATTACTGCACTTCTTCACCAAATTATGCAAATACCACAGCCCTAAGTAGAAAGTTCTGTATAAGATCCAAGTTGGTCTGTGTCCGAGCTTTCTACTCAGGGAAGTAAATGATCATAAACACAGCATATGATAAAAGCAGATGAAGTATGGTATAGCCAAAACCTTTTACTTTGCCCCAAAGAACAAATCAATAGGTTAACTTTAAAGGCCAACTCTAGTTTGCAGGAATTTATATGTTTATGTTTGCCTCTGTGCAAGTCTCTACCTTTTTATTTCAACAAATAAAGCTTCAAAAGCTTACAATTATGCCTTGTACACACAATCAGATTTTTCCCTCGGGATAAACTCAGACGGATTTTTTTGAGTCTTGCATAGACACTGCCACATCAAATTCCGACCGTCAAGAACGCAGTGACGTACAACAGTACGACGAGCTGAGAAAAATTAAGTTCAATGATTCCGAGCATGCGCCAACTTGATTCTGAACATGCATGTTTTTCTTTCTCCGTCGGCGTTCTACACAGACGAACAGAATTTCAGATTCTTTCTAAATTCCGGCGGAAAAAAGTCCGATGGGGCACACACACGGTTGGAATATCCGATGAAAAAATTCCGTCTGACTTTTTCCATCGGAAATTCCGATCGTGTGTACAAGGCATAAGAGTTGGGAGAACGGTTCAGTCCAAGCATCAGTTCAGGCCGAACATTGGCTGTTCACCCCATTCAGGGAACACCCGAATTTGCAGGGTGTTCGGCGGGTGTTCGCCCCACCAAATGCCCTGCAATGCACTGCGCGCTGCACATTGCATTTTGCACCCTGATTGGGCAAAGCTTTGTGGGGATGAGGCCCTTGTCCCCATCAACATAGGTACAAGGTGCTTTGGGGTGGGGGCAAAGCCCCTCATGCCCCAAAGCACCCACCACCCCATGTTGAGGGCATGATGGCTGGTATGGTTCAGGAGGAGGGGGGGCACTCGCTTGTCAGGCTGCATGGTCGGATAATGGTCTGGTATAGATTTTGGGAAGGGCCCTATGCTGTTGTTTTTTTTTTATACATTTTGGTGTTGGGTTCCCCTGAAAATCCATACCAGGGCCTGGTATGGACTAGGGCAGTGATGGCGAACCTTGGCACCCCAGATGTTTTGGAACTACATTTCCCATGATGCTCAACTACACTGCAGATTGCATGAGCATCATGGAAATTGTAGTTCAAAATCATCTGGGGTGCCAAGGTTCGCCATCACTTGACTAGGGGGACCCCACGCCATTTTTTTCTTTATTTTTTCAATAGCTGGGTGCCAGCAATTATAACCGCAAGACATTTAAATGGGATTTAACTCTTTTTTGCTGCAGTATCTTCTATATATGTGTAGCGCCCTCCTCACTCCCCTCTTCACTTCAGCTCGTCTGTCTCTTGTCTAGGGGTACCTTAGAGGGGAGGGAGCGGGGACATCACGCCTGGCCTTCACCACAGGTGTCAGTGCGGTGTGAGCAAAGTTTTTGTTTTACCTTCGGGTCAGTGCTGTGCACCTAGAGCCTCTCTGTCTGTCAGGAGAAAGCCCCACACCATTAAAGTCCAACACTCCTTTATTCTTCTTGAATGAGCACAATCAGTTGAACTCCCTTGGAGAACAGAACAGAAAAGGAGGTGTGGATGCGAGTAGGCCCAGACACAATGAACTCTCCACTTTCCTTCCTGAAAGTGGGTTGAGGTCTCCGAGCGAGGGGGGGATTTCCTTCCAGGCGGTTTCCGGTGGAAGGCTCACCTGTCACTGGCAAGCTGCTGCACCCGGTCTTCAAGTGAGGAGCTCCCCCCGGTCCATTACGCCTTCCGGATTCGGGTTCCCAATCCCTGGGTTCCCTAGGACCTCCTTCCCTCGCGGAACTCAGTGTTGGGCACTGAGCTCCAGACCTCCTTTCGAGTACCTCACCCCAGGCTAAAGGTGCCTGAGATGGAACACGACCTCCGGCTGTCCTCTAGGCCTAGAGGACCGGCACGAACCACCGCCCACAGGCTGAAGGTGCCTGGGACTCGACCCCGTGACAAAGATGGCCGGCCCCTTTATACCCTCTCCCAGAAAGCACGGCGGGTTCCCCGCCCCACCATACCACTGCCGAGAGAGGACAAAACGGAGGCCCAGCACACAGCAATGGCTCAACCCCCAGCCCATGGCGACAGCGCCACCTGCTGGGTTGCAGGGAATTACACATCACTGGTGTCTCTGCCAGTTTAATTTACAACTGGGAAAGTACATACCCGCTACACTCTCCCCCTGGTGGTTTGACACTTTCCCCAGTGTCTGGAGTAAACCATGCCCTCAACGGCTGACATAGCCCAGTCCAGAAACCAACTACCAATTGCACAAAAAAATAAACTCTTTTGAAAAGAACTTGATCAACTGGAGCAATTGTGTCTGAGCCCTATATAAAAAAGGGAAAAAGAAACAACAGCATTTAACCATAACTTTGAATCACATATTCACATTATACTTTTCCCACCCATCCTGACTAAGATCCACCCCATTCTCAGTGATCTTGATAGGATGCTCTCCTGCAGAGGGAAAAAAAAGAAATCAACACACATAAACCCTGACACATGTATTCGTGTGAGAGAAAAGAAACTTCTCCGTAAAGAAATCCCTTTCCTCCAAGGAGTGAGTGTGTGTAAAGTGTTTAACGTTGCGCAACACTGCCACCTGGTGACAGCATCGCGGTAACTGTACTCATGGAACTTTTCCTCTTCTCTTTGGCCCTATCTACCCCAGAGTCCATGATTTCTTGCTGGAAAAGTGAAGAACAAACCAGGAACAGTCTTTCATTCCTCTGGGCAATGAAAGCAACAGGCCCCAGAAAGTTCAGCAGCATAACAAGAACAAAGTCTTTTCTCTCCTACAGGTAGAAAACAGGGATGCGGCAGAACAAGCGGCTTCAAGTGCTGGTCCATGGTCTCCAGATGATATTCTACATCTTCTCCTTCCTTGCGTTGGATCAGCACCTTGTCTGCATGGATGTGCCGTCCCAACATCCACTCTGCCTTGCAGTCCTTAAAACGTTGAGAGGCCTTGGGAGAGCATGCCAGGTACCTGCGGGCGTGTGGAACCTGAAGGTGGGTCCACACAAAGTCATTGTACCAGCGCTCCCGGCACACTTCCACCTCATAGAGCAGTTCCTTGGACAAGTATGGATACTCCCATCCGTACTCTGCAGCAACCTTCTGGCCAAATAGGCGTTGTAGTCTCGCCAAAGGAGGCATTGTAGCTTTGTCCCCTTCGCCAGGTAAAACTATTGAGTCCGGGTGGCGAGGGACCTTGATTACATCTGGTCGGGGCATTGGTGCCCGCAGTAACAGTCTCTTTTCCCCGGTCTTCGGTACAGATGTACCGGGGATGTAGAGGCAGGCCGGGGACGAGACCTCTCTTCAGGCGCTGGTGCCTCCACCCGGGGTGTACTTTCCCCTGTAGCCATGGGTGGATCCCTGGTTCTCCGGGATGAAGCGAGAGGTACTTTGTCCCAGCCCTTTTCTGCAAACAGTTCATCTATAGCAACGTCGTCTCCCATGTCCGAGAGCGACTCCAGGTCGGAGGTGTCGCACTCCTCCGCGGGTAGGTACCCTGTAGTGGAGACTGAGTTTTCACCTCTTCCCACACACCAAATCTCTCCGCCTGGCTTACCTTGGCCTTTGCTTGAATCGGGACGTCCAGAACTCTTGTCGACGGGTCCATCCGGGCCGGGCGTAAGCGGGCGAGACGGTCCACCACAACCGCTGGTCGGGGCTACCATCCCGGTCTTTCTCTTCGGTGCTGCGAGACAGTGGTGACCGAGTCAGCATCCTTGGATTTCTCCCGTTGAGTTTTCACGACCTCCTCCGCGGTCGCTGCAGTGTGAGCAGGGATGGCTGTCAAAGCAGTGATTCCTCCTCTCTGAGTGGTGTTGCCTGCAGCACGGCCGGGGTAAATGGTTCTCGGTTTCTCAACCGCTGGATCCACTTCAAACAGAAACTCCCCACATGCCTCACATCGCCCGAATGGCTTCAGTTGGCACACCAGTCCCGAACAGCCGGGACAAATCACACCCAGGGCCTCAACGTCCATGCACGAATACAGGGCGAATCGACCTCTTGGCTTTAGCCGGATCCCCATATCTGTTACCGGAGCAGCAGCAGTCAATGTCGTGGTGGAAGGGTGAACTGGAATCCACGATGTATGTCCGAACATGGCGACCTGTTGCTGATCCATTGCACACTGCAAAGTTTTTGCGCCAACGTCCCACGTGTAGTCCTTCACACGTATTGGACTCCTCCCCATTGCTCCAGTTCGCGGGCTTTTCTTCTTTTCTGTTTCTGAGTCACGCCCACGAACTAAGCGATGGGGGTGTGCCTGGTGGCGCAGTGCAAATAGAAGCCCCCACGTGTAGTCCCTCACATGGATGAGCTTCCCCCTTTCCTCGCTCTTCTGTGCGGGCCTTTCCCTTCAATGGGTCATGTCCACGACTTCGAGCACAGGGATGCACTTCGGCCAATGAAGGCCTGCCTACTCGCGTAACTCCTCCAGCAGACACGTTCAATTCCGTGGTGCACAAACACTATGCCGGACCCGAGCCCCCACGTGTAGCGCCCTCCTCACTCCCCTCTTCACTTCAGCTCATCTGTCTCTTGTCTAGGAGTACCTTAGAGGGGAGGGAGCGGGGACACCACGCCTGACCTTCACCACAGGTGTCAGTGCGGTGTGAGCAAAGTTTTTGTTTTACCTTCGGGTCAGTGCTGTGCACCTAGAGCCTCCACTGAGATTACCTTGAACAATGTCTGTCAGGAGAAAGCCCCACACCATTAAAGTCCAACACTCCTTTATTCTTCTTGAATGAGCACAATCAGTTGAACTCCCTTGGAGAACAGAACAGAAAAGGAGGTGTGGATGCGAGTAGGCCCAAACACAATGAACTCTCCACTTTCCTTCCTGAAAGTGGGTTGCGGTCTCCGAGCGAGGGGGGATTTCCTTCCAGGCAGTCTCCGGTGGGAGGCTCACCTGTCACTGGCAATCTGCTGCACCCGGTCTTCAAGTGAGGAGCTCCCCCCGGTCCATTACGCCTTCCGGATTCGGGTTCCCAATCCCTGGGTTCCCTAGGACCTCCTTCCCTCGCGGAACTCAGTGTTGGGCACTGAGCTCCAGACCTCCTTTCGAGTACCTCACCCCAGGCTAAAGGTGCCTGAGATGGAACAAGACCTCCGGCTGTCCTCTAGGCCTAGACCGCCTAGAGGACTGACACGAACCCCCACCCACAGGCTGAAGGTGCCTGGGACTCGACCCCGTGACAAAGATGGCCGACCCCTTTATACCCTCTCCCAGCAAGCACGGCGGGTTCCCCGCCCCACCATACCACTGCCGAGAGAGGACAAAAAGGAGGCCCGGCACACAGCAATGGCTCAACCCCCAGCCCATGGCGACAGCGCCACCTGCTGGGCCGCAGGGAATTACACATCACTGGTGTCTCTGCCAGTTTAATTTACACCCGGGAAAGTACATACCCGCTACATATGCTACAGATGTGCCACTTTACAGGCAGACTGAGAGGACCCCCCAGGCAATATAATTAAAGGAATTTTTCATTTTTATTGTTGCACTTTAGGCATCTTTAAAATCGCTGTTCCTGAAAGAACGATTGTTTTAAAAAAAAAAATATTTGCATTGATACATGTCCCCCAGGGCAGTACCCAGACTCCCATACCCCTTTTATGGCCAATTACTTGCATATAAGCCTTCAAAATGGGCACTTTTTATTTTTCATATTCAGCTCTTATAGACTTCAATGAGGTTTGCTGTTCGGGTTAGAACTTGGGAGTTCTGCGGCGAACAGAACAGGGGGGTGTTTGACAGATCTCTACTAACAATACATGACCATCCAAGTCTTTTTTTACCTTCTGCTCAGTTTTGGCCAGTGGGAGAAGTGAAATGGAACTGACATTTCAGCTGTGGTGGTGTAAGCCAGCAAGCATTGCGACTTTGTGAATGGTGGTGGGTGGACAGAGTTAAGGCCCATTAACACCAATTGCATTGCGCGTGTTGGTGCGCTGCAGTGGCATTCATTGTAGATAACACCTCAATGCACCATGGCACAGTGCATGTGCGCTGCAATTCTGCAACAGCACCTTGGTTTAAAGGCCCATTATTGTAAACTACTTCTCTCAGCAACACACAAGTGGTGTTTGCAAAATGATGTGTATGTTAAATAGCACTGGACCTGTGAGGTTATCTTATTGGTATTGCTATCTAAACCTTGTACCGCCCACGGAACACACATGTGTGATGACAAAAGGGTGTGCTTTAAGGCTCACTGTTCATGTGCGTAAATAGGCGGTCAACACTTCTGTGCTGGTAGTGCCTTTACTGCATGCTCTCAGCACAGAGACTGAGCTGTCAAATACAGCTCTCAGTCCACACTAATGATCGGTAGCCAGCGGGACTGGCTTCAGATCATGTAATTGCTGTGACAGCCTATCTCAGTGATCACATAATCATTGATCCTTCTCAACCCTAGGCATTAAGACCCTATTAAAGGGATGCCAGGGCTGGGCAAGAAGGAGTTAACGTATTGATGTTGATGAAAATAATCTGATTCCTGGGCAAGTAGCTTCTACACCCTAGGGCAGTGTTTCTCAACTCCAGTCCTCAAGGCGCCCCAACAGGTCATGTTTTCAGGATTTCCCTCAGATGAAATGGCTGTGGTAATTACTAAGGCAGTGAAACTGATCAAATCACCTGTGCAAAATAATAGGAATCCTGAAAACATGACCTGTTGGAGCGCCTTGAGGACTGGAGTTGAGAAACACTGCCCTAGAGGATCTCCATGGTCTCCTTGGCTTATCGTGTAATGTAGTAAAAATTTTAATTGAAGCACCACAGCACAGTTAGGAGGACAATCCAAAGAGTAGCCTTGTTGGATTGTTTCTCTGATTATTTTTGGGATAAAGTTGTATTTGGACCTCTAAGCAGTGATGTGCCACTTCAAGTTCAATTTTTTACTGTTGGCTCCATGTCACCCATCCAGTTGCCCAGTGTCAATATTGTTCAAGCAGGCATTATTAAGCATTTATATCTGCATGCACTCTGCTGTTTCTAACATCCACAAAGGGCACAAAAGACTTGGGTACACCACCCTTGGGGATGGCACTGATTGTGGTTTCTTCCAGCTTATCCAGAGATGTCACAGTCTCATTCTCTTCTGGTCGGGCAGTGGTTGATGGTCCTTGATGCACAGAACAGTGCTTATATAGTGACATGGGAATGCTGTTCTGCACGTCAGTACTGTAAGCCCAGGCAAGTGTGATGATGCACCCCCAAGGGATATGTTAGCAATAGTCTGGGTGTACAGGAAGTTTGATTGTGTTGGTTGTCATTTAAACCAGAAGAGGAGTGGGGCGCATGCGCGGCTTTCTGGCATGGCGGACGTGCTCTGAGTGAGCTCTGGGTCCCCGCTGCTTTTCGTGACCTCCATTCAGCAACTTTAGCTTCAAATTGAACCAGGGGTAAGCCTGATACTTCACTCAACTCCCTGGGCGCCCCATGGGAAAGATTGGCCAGCAGCAGCGCAACTACAATCCGCTGTTTGGGCCGCGACCGGGATCGGAGATGGACCGATTCATTAGTAGGCCGCAATCCGTGGCCTCGATTTCACCAGCGGATCCGCTCCTGGACACGGAGGAAGCGGGACTCCCTGTGCCTACGAATGCTCCAATTGTGAGTCCCGCCAAGCATGCATCTCAAGAGATCCTCACTCCTGACATTCTGGATGAAAAATTGGACTCCAAGCTGCAGCTCCTGCTCCTACAGATCACTCGAACATCGCGGCAGAGGTGAGCAAAATCTCAGCAGAACTGAGGGGGGAAATCACTCAAATTGGGGAACGTACTGATGCCCTGGAACATAAGTTTGACGAAATGGTGAATTATGTGCAGGCCATAGAGGAAGAAAATTACAACCTCAAACACTCTGTCTCCCAACTGCAGCTTCAGCAGGAAGATTTAGAGAACAGGGAGAGGCGCCAAAACCTTTGCTTCCGTGGTATCCTTGAGACGGTGGGTGATTCCTCTCTGCGCCCATATCATTTGGGGCTCTTTAATGTACTAGCTCCCTCAGTAGTGGATGTGGATTGGCGTCTAGATAGGGCCCATCGCTCCCTGGGCCCAAAACCCCCAACTGGTGCCAGACCCAGAGATGTAATCGTGAGGTTTCATTACTATGACAGTAAAGAGGCCCTGAACCTGGCCACACGTAACAAATCTCAAATTTCATACAAGGGGGTGAAGTTACAGCTCTTCAGTGATCTATCCCCCATTACTCTGGCTAAGAGGAGAAACCTGCACCTGATTACAGCTCATCTGCAGTCACACAAGGTCCTCTACTACTGGGGCTTCCCCTTCCGCCTCATTGTGTCTAAGGATGGTGTTCAGCACAGCCTGCGTGATCTACAAGAGGGTGAAGCATTTATAAAAAGCCTTGGTCTCCCACCTCTGCCTGAAGACGACCCTCATCTTGCTCCTTCTCAAGCTCGTCCTTTTCCGTCCACTCCCAGCCGCCTTTGGACCCCTGTGAGGGGCCAATCGAGGAAGCACCTCTCCACCCCTCAACACCCAAGGTCCTCCAGACAACCTCCTTGATTTACTTTACTTTACTGGGGACTCCAGATCCCTGTTTTACTGCTCTTATTCCTTCCCGTTAAAGTCTTTGGAAGGCTTACTGCTGCAAACTGGACCCTAGGTTTGGAAAGTTACCCCCCCACCCATGTGGGGAGGGTTTTCGGTATCTATCCCACAGGGCAACAAAGTTCTGACATTTTTTCTTTTTTGTTCAATTGTTTTCAACACCATGTTCACTTTTTCAGAATAGACGTATTTGTGAAGGTTTTCTTTTTCCTAAGGAGATGCGGCGGGCCCAACTCTGTTTCTCTGTTTCAAGACTTTCATGCTGGAGGCTCCTGTGCGTCCCTACTGGACCCTTGACATTGGTCGGGGTCTCATGAGTTGTCAAAACACCTCAGGCTCTCAATTGTTGTTTTTTTCTTTTTTTTTTTCTGTTGTTCATATACTTTATCATCTGGTTTTGCTTTTTTGAATATATGCTCATATGTCAGTTCTGCTGGTTGAGGTCTTTTTTTCCCTTCTGTGTTTTCCCTTTTTTCCCTTTTTATGTATTTTTCATAATGCTTAACTTGTTGGAGCCCTGGCCATTGTCGAATGACGGCCTCAAGGTGGCTCTTAAAATCCGGGAGGACGTCAATAGACGTCCTCGGCTCCTCCGGCCACTGGGGGGCGTGCGAGCGCGCACCCGACGCGTCACTGACATGCCGATGCGCGTTCCTGACGGCCGCGATGTCCGCCAGGCACCCGCGATCGGCCGGTACAGAGACAAGGACATGGATCTGTGTGTATAAACACACAGATCCATGTCCTGTCAGGGAGAGAGGAGACCGATGTGTGTCCCTTGTACATAGGGACACAGATCGGTCTCCTCCCCCAGTCACTCCCCTCCCCCCACAGTAGTAATCACTCCCAGGGCATACATTTAACCCCTTCCTCACCCCCTAGTGTTAACCCCTTCCCTGCCAGTGTCATTTTTACAGTAACCAGTGCATTTTTTTAGCACTGATCGCTGTATCAATGACAATGGTCCCAAAATGGTGTCAAAAGTGTCCGATGTGTCCGCCATAGTGTCGCAGTCACAATAAAAATCGCTGATCGCCGCCATTACTAGTAAAAAAAAATATTAATAAAAATGCTATAAAACTATCCCCTATTTTGTAGACGCTATAACTTTTGCGCAAACCAATCAATAAACGCTTATTGCGAAAAAAATTTGACCAAAAATATGTAGAAGAATACGTATCGGACTAAACTGAGAAAAAAATTATTATTTTTTTTTTAAATTGGGATATTTATTATAGCAAAAAGTAATAAATATTGTGTTTTTTTTCAAAACCGTTGCTCTTTTTTTGTTTATAGCACAAAAAATAAAAACCGCAGAGGTGATCAAATACCACCAAAAGAAAGCTCTATTTGTGGGAAAAAAAGGATGTCAATTTTGTTTGGGAGCCACGTCGCACGACCGCGCAATTGTCATTCAAAGCGACGCAGTGCCGAAAGCTGAAATTTCGCCTGGGCAGGAAGGTGGTTTATGTGCCCAGTAAGCAAATGGTTAAAGTGGTTGTAAACCCTTAGAATTTTTTTTTTTTTAAAACTACCTGTAAGAGAAAGGCATAATGAGCTAATATGACTAGCATAATAGCTCATTATGCATCACTTACCTTAGATCGGGGCCCCCGAAGCCGTCCTCGTCTCCCTCTTCAGCCGCATCCATCGCTGCGGCGATAGCTGGAAGGTTACTTCCGGGTATCGCCGCTTCAGCCAATCACAGCGCCGCTCCGGCGCTGTGATTGGCCGGAGCGGCAAAGACGTCACTCCGCGCATGCGTGCATGAGCCGTCAAATTCGGCTACGTCGTCGAATGCTGCGACCTAGCCGAATTTGTGAATGGGATTAACCCCATGAATGTGCCGTTGTCTACGGCGCGCATGCGCCGTAGACAGCGGCGCCTGTCATTTAACTAAATATCTCCTAAAGTGGTAGGTGTAGGTGTAGGTTTAGGAGATATTTCTTGCACCTACAGGTAAGCCTTAATCTAGGCTTACCTGTAGGTGCAAGTTGAAAAAGTGGGTTTACAACCACTTTAAGGTATACTGGTATTTCCTAAGGTACCAAAAATTAATGGGTCTTTATTATGCTTTTGTGTATTCACCAATTCTTTTTTCAGGCTGTCTAGAAATATGTCCTTATAATTTCTACTTGCAATCACTGGCTACTTTGTTACAAATGTATCTATGTCACTGAGAATTATGTCCTACAATGTAAAGGGCCTGAACTCTGTTCAAAAGCGCTGGATTGCTTTGAAGGATTTCAGATCCTCAGGTGCAGATATAGTCATGCTCCAGGAGACCCATTTTAAGTTTTATCCTACCTCTTTCCTTGCTTCTGATTCCACTGGCAAGGCAGGAGTGGCTATCTTGATTAAAAAATCATGTCCCATCAGGGTCAAGAGTACGCATTCTGACCCTCATGGGAGGTTCCTGATCTTGGAGTGTGACTGACTATATGTCCTCCTTTTTTATATTAGTTAACATTTATACCCCTAACACCGGTCAGGTTGACTTTTTGAATAAGGTTTTTGACCTACCTCAATGTCGTCCCCAACCCTTCATGATAGTGGGGGGGGGGGATTTTAATCTCGTCATGTCTCCTACTAGAGACAGGCATACTGTTTTTCATGACACGCCATCAAAGATTGTCTCCACAGCCAAGTCTTTTCGTAGATGTATTAGATCCCACCAATTATTCTCGTGGAGGATTAAACACCCTTCCGCTAAACAGTTGACTTTCTATTCTATGGCCCATAAAATGTTCTCTCGTTTAGATCATTTATTTGTCTCTGCCCCACTCATCCCCCACATTATTGAATCTGACATTTCCCCCATTACATGGTCTGACCATGCCCCTATCACTTTAGATGTTAAGCTGTCTCAAATCCCTTCTAGGTCATGTCACTGGCGGTTAAATGATCAACTCCTTCAATCTGAACCTTCCCGTACAACATTAACAGCCGCTCTGAAGGTGTTTTTCCTAATTAATGTGGGATCAGTCGCAGATTTTTCCACGCTGTGGGAGGCACACAAGGCGGTCCTCCGTGGTGTATGTATCGCGGAGGGTACTCGCCTAAAAAAAGATAGGAACAGTCTCCTGAAATCTCTGACGGCTGCCCTAGGGACGGCCAAACGTCAACTTCTGAGCAAACCCACAGTGTCGAGGCTCCGCACTGTTGTGTCTCTTAGAGAACAAATTAAATCATTACATCTGGGTAAGGCAGCTAAATCTATTCTATGGACTAAACAAAAGTTTTATGAGTTCTCCAACAAACCCCACAGGATGTTCGTCAACAAGCTTAGGCCACGCCCATTTCATTCCTTTCCAGATTTTCTCCTCCGAGCTGACGGAACTAGAACCCATTGCCCCCTCGAGATGTCTAAGATCTTTGGTAGCTTCTACCGGATATGGGCCTTATGCCCCATACACACGATCATTTTTAATGTCATTTTTAAAACTGACGTTTTTCTCGTCATTTTTTTTCTTGTTTCCTCTCAAGCCTGTCTTGCGTACACACCATCATTTTAAAAAATGTTCAAGAAAAGCGCAGTGACGTACACCACGTACGACGGCACTATAAAGGGGAAGTTCCGTTCGAATGGTGCCACCCTTCATGTTAGTAAAGTTTGTTGAGAGACGATTCGCTCTTTTCAGTCTAGTGCTTTTCAGTCCGTTACAGCATGACGAATGTGCTATCTCCATTACGAACGCTAGTTTTACCAGAACGAGCGCTCCCGTCTCATACTTGATTCTGAGCATGCACATTTTTTTTCACGTCGTTAAAGCATACACACTATCGTTTTTCACGTCGTTAAAAAAAACGACATGAAAAACGACGTGAAAAAAGAGAGCATGTTCGAAATTTTTAATGCCCGTTTTTAACATCGTTAAAAATGCTCTGGAGCATACACACGATCATTTTTAATGGCCATTTTTTTTAATGGCATTTTTAACGGCATGAAAAATGATCGTGTGTATGGGGCATTACACCCAAAAATCATTTCAATTTCACTCAAGAAAAATTCAAGATTTCTTTGCAGGCCTTAAGCTTCCCAAAATCTCCACATCGAATTTAACTGACCTGAATGCTCCCATAACTACTGAAGAACTTCATAACGTAATTAAGGAACTCCCACTCCATAAATCTCCAGGCCCTGATGGACTCCCCTATTCTTATTATAAAACTTTTGAAGATATTTTGTCTCCCCATTTGTTGTCCCTTTATGGTACCCTCCTTAAAAGGACAATCTCCACATTCTCAGTTTTCTCACTCCTATATTTCTGTTATACCTAAGCCGGGTAAGGATCCATCTTCCCCTGACAATTATAGACCTATAGCACTTTTAAACTCGGATTATAAGATTTTCACCAAAATTCTTGCGTCTAGATTATCAAAATTTATTCATAAACTGATCAATAGGGATCAGGTAGGTTTTGTCTCGGTTAGACATGCTGGTGACAATACTCATCGCACTATAGACTTGATTGATCTTTTGAATAGGTCCTGACATCAGGTTTTAATTCTCAGCCTGGATGCGCAAAAAGCGTTTGACAGACTAAGTTGGCCCTATATGTTCTCGACACTCCTGGCTTATGGTTTTGAAGGTCCCTTTTTAAATGTGTTACATGCATTTATACTCTCGTTAAGGCACAAGTTCAAATGTCTTCTTTTCTGTCGCCTTCCCATGACCAATGGTACTCGCCAGGGCTGTCCTTTATCCCCATTGCTCTTTATATTATAAAAGTAATAAAGCTGCGCAACTCTTGAATAAATACCACCAAAAAAATATTCAAACAGATGGTATACACAGGATGCAATCTCTAATGTTGTATGTTGACAACTGAATAAAGTCCCGACTGATGCCAGACATTCAAATATAAAACAAACCCGGGAGTACAATCCTGTATAAAAAATGATTGAAAAAAACGTATAGAGCTGAAAAGTCCTAAAAACCAAGATGACAGTATGGTGCAGATGCAAATCTTCTCATTTGACCACTGGTGACTTCAAACACAAAACACCCTTTGAAAAGTGCCAGATATTCGATAGAGAAAGGTTCCACCACCAGTAGTTATCACTGCCACTTACCAGAACGAATGATCCGTTCACGGATCAATGCAAACATATGGCTAATCCCCTGCCAGGGTCTCTATATCGCTATCATCTTCCTCCAGGATTCAACGCCAATTCTCATTGCTGGCTTGCTTTAACCACTTAAGACCCTGACCATTTTGCTGGCCAAAGACCAGGCCACTTTTTGCGACTCGGCACTGCGTCGATTTAACTGACAATTGCGTGGTCGTGCGACGTTGCTCCCAAACAAAATTGATGTCCTTTTATTTCCACAAATAGAGCTTTCTTTTGGTGATATTTGATCACCTCTGCGGTTTTTATTTTTTGCGCTGAGGCTCCGAGTTACTTCGTACTCTTCCTCTGTCAACTTCAATCAAGCAGATTATCGGAAGCTTTTTTTTTTTTTCTTTTTTTTCTCACCATCATCAGAGCACACTCATCCCCCGGATGTCCCGAGCTGTCTCTGCAGAGGTCGGTGGATGCCGGGATCAGATCAGCACTGTTTGTTATCCACATGCAAGTGATGCAGCTGCAAGAAGCACAGAGCATTATATTATGCTTAGAGCCCCTGGCTGAGGCCATTCGTTCGCATCCGGACATTCGTGGGGTTGTGATGCGAAAGGGAATACAAATTATCGCTATTTGCTGATGACATTTTGCTTACTATCACCCACCCGTTGCTATCCCTCCCATCTTTACATAATCTTCTCGACTCATTCGGTGCTATTTCTGGTTATAAAGTTAACACTACAAAAACTGAGGCCCTTCCTATCCACATCCCTTCCACGTTATTGTCCCAACTTATGGCCTCTTATCGTTAAAAGTGGTGCTCCACTTCCCTTAAATACTTGGGGGTTCATCTTACCCCTACGTATTCACTCTATATTCCGTAAATTTTCCTCCCTTAATATCAGACATCAATAAATCACTGCAAAATTGGGCCAAATATCCTATCTCCCTTTTGGGAGAATCCCCCTTTGCTGGCTATCTAACTCCACTCCCCCTTGGTCCAGATTCCTCCAACTAGTTGCTGAGATACGTAGGATGGAATATATGACGGCCTCTGTACACAACACATTACCCCAATTTGATAAGATTTGGGACCTATGGGATATCTCGGAATATGGAACGCAGCTTCCAGCTACTGGGTCGTGATCTACCCACTCCCCTCCCTCCCCCTTTCTTTTCTAATATACCCGGTACTACCTTGATTTTTGTTGATTTCCATTGTTTTTTGTTTTTTGACTGTGACCCCTGTTCCTTTTTTTTATTTTCTTTGTTATACATATGAGTCTGTTCCCCAATGTCTTGTGCTATGCAGTTCACTCTTGTGTTCTGTATATTTAGTAATTTCAGTTGAAATGTTTCTGCTTGTTATGTAAATTCTGACATGTTTGAATTGCTCTGTGATTACTTTGTGATTATTGTCATTTCGTGGAAAATTTTCAATAAAAAATTACAATTAAAAAAAAAAAACAGAAGAGGAGTGGTGTCCTGGGCCAGGAACAGCGAGTTTGTGTGGGACAGAACCAGCTAGAAGGATCTGAATTTCTAATTTAAGTGCACACAGTGAAGAGGAGAGGGTGGGTGAGTTCAACAATCATAAATGGGTAAATCTGGAGTTGGGCTTAAAGTCTGTATAAGGTTATTTGCAATACTTGTTCTTCATAATATCTGAATTTATGATCATTCCATGCTGCTATATCTATTGGGCTGAAATGTCAAGCACACTTACATCTTACATATTGGTAATTTATTCTTGCTCTCTCTTAGACTGATCTGTTGACACAGATCTATGCAGAGAAAGAGATGGATCTAAATCAATGAAAATACACTTTTAATTAAAGAAACATAAGAAAGCATCATCTAAATGAAACTCAGTGGATGTTCATTGAACAGAAGTTAATGTTTAGGAATGTCTAATCATTGCAGTGTGACATTGCTGTAGGGAGACAATAACACTGCTTTACTGTCTCATAGCATTACTTAAAAAGTAGTTTTAATAAAATGCTGTGAGATGTGGAAAACGGGTGGGAATGCAGTAGGAAAATGCATGTACTTACTAAAATAACCATTTTGTCTTACTAATATGTTCACTTGGGCTCAAGAAATAACATTGTGCTTTGTTACTTGTTAAATCTGTTTTGCTGTGAACATCTTTTGAATTAATGTAGCATATTGTCTGTATAAGAGATGGTTATTCAGTGTATTTTGCATAAGTTGTCTGTCTTCTCTGTTTGCTGCACACTGCACACTATATTAGGAGCCCTTGAAATAAAAAAGGGTAATTGTTCTTAGATCCAGCCACCATATTCATGGCCCCCACTGTAAATTTGCTCCAACCACATCCTGCTTTACGGAAACCTGGAGAGAAAATACATGGAGGATGCCATTTTGATCTGGCCAGTAACACACTTCTTGTCTTAGGGTGTCTCTCCACTCTGGATTGAAGAGGAATGAAGACACCTTTGGAAAGCTGTATTGCCAATCTGGGGAGAGGGTAGTGTTAGATGCACTAGTAGTTTAGATGGACTTGAGTAATAATTTAAAGCAATATTTTTGCTGGACAGCTTGGTGAGTTAAAGGTAGTTGAAAAATAACAGAGCTACTGGCAATATCACCAGTAGGAATTGAAGAAAAAAAGCCTAAAAAAAAAAAAGTTAATGCAGCCACCATATCTAAATTACTGACCTGCATTTTTTTTAGTCCTGAAAATGCTGCTTTCCTGGCTGTCTATGACCAAAAAAAATTAAAATCGATGTCCCAAAACAAGAACCAGGATAGTTAGAGGAATTTCATAACATCAGATCTGCATATTTGTACCTGATCATTGACTCAGAATGCATTTAAGACTTTGCTACAGCCGCAGTTTGCGGGCAGTATTACCGCGGTGTCCCATGCATTTCAATGGGAAGGAGCGGTGTAGGAGCGGTAAACACACCGCTCCTCTCACCGCTCCAAAGATGCGGCTAGCAGGACTTTTTTTCACGTCCTGCTAGCGCACCGCTCTAGTGTGAAAGCCCTCGGGGCTTTCACATTGGAGAGACAGCAGCCGCTGTTTAGGCTCGGTTTGCAGGCGCTATTTTTAGCAAAATAGCGCCTGAAAACCGCTCCAGTGTGAAAGGGGCCTTAGAGACTTGCCATGCAAATTTACTACATATTGTAAAAATGTCAACTAGAACTTGTGCTTCAAGTGCTCGGCAAGTGTAAAACTTGGCAGTGAAAATGTGCAGTAAGTTAACAGACTTACAATAAAACACTGCCACAAATTTGTGGCAAGTTATCCTTGCTATCTGGGTTGATGTTTATAATGTTAACATAAAGTCAAACTTTTCACATACATAGCTAAAAACATTGGAATAAAAAAAGTTTTAGCTCCCCATAAATCCACACATCACTATCAGGTATCGTATTGGTTGCATAGGATTAGGCAATTACATACCGCAGATAAATTAAAGCAGCATTAAACCCAAAAGCAACCATTTATTATATTGCAGCTTACCAATTCTTCAGCTTGGTTCACAAATGCTGCAAACACGGCTCACAGCAGGGGGTCTGGTGCATCCCTGTTTACATTTTTTTTTTTTGCCTGAATTTGCACCTGATTCGGAGCCAAAGACACACAGGACCCTTTTCAAATGCGGACCACGGCCGCCACGGAGATGTGTGAACTGGCTTTATTGAGAGACGGCCACACTCTCCTGTCATGCGAATTGAATACGAGGAAACCGCATCCGATTCGCATAAGTGTGAACCCAGCCTTAAATATAATGGCTGCATTTATTTCTTTTTTTAAGCTTTTGTTCTTCTTTTTTTATCTGGTGAACCAGCCAGCAAGTCTGTTGTTTTTTAAAAGCTTAAGCTCTCTGGCTCTCCAGCAGAATGTTTCAGTTTACATGGATGAGACAAACCACCTAACAATACCAGGGGTGATTAAAATGATCAACTTTTAATTATTCATGTAAAACCTTTATCCCAAAAGGAAAAAAAACTGTTGCAACTGATTATAAACTGTGAGCTTGAGTTTGGCTTCCATTCTTTAGTGGTTCCAAATCTGATAACAGTGGCTTCAATTTCCTTCAATTGGCTTCAATTTGTTAGTGGTTCTAAATCTGCTAACACATTTAACACTCCCTCCCCCAAGGGACTGACAATGGTGCTGTCTGCTGTGCCCGCTGTACTTAGTCCACTTAAAGTTGTCCTTCACTAATACAGGAGGTGTGTTACTTGCCACATCACCAGGTGGGAAAATAGAGTGGAAAAAGCCAAAGAAAAAAAAACTGATGGAGCCACATCTAATGATTGGTAATTAAGCTACAACAAATTTTTGGTTTTGGGTTTAACACAGCTTTAACCACTTGTCCACCAAGGATGTCATATGACGTTATTGACTTTGAGGGGGGATATCTGAATGATGCCTGCAGCTACAGGCGCACCATAAGAATGATCATAGCGGCAGTTCCGTCGCTTGATCGTTCTTATAGGCGGCGGGAGGGGACAACCCCCCGCTGCCATCCGGTGCTTCTCCGGGCTCTCCTGTGCCATCGGGGGCCCTGAGAATGAATCGGCCAGCACCGGCTCACGACGATAGAGATGACTGGTGACCAGATGGTCACCAGTCATCTCTATGACCGTCGAAGTCCCGACGCGACATTGTGACGTCACGCCCGGTACCCGGAAGTAAACAAAGCCGCAATTGCGGCTGTCAGCATGAGATCCGTGAATTTTTTTTCACCGATCTCATGCTTTCCAGCCTGGAGGAGAGATGTGGGGTCTTATTAACCCCGCATCTCTCCATAAAGAGGACCTGTCACAATGATTCCTATTACAAGGGATGTTTACATTCCTTGTAATAGGAATAAAAGTGCTAAAAAAAAAAAAAATTTAAAAAGAAGTGTCAAAATAAAAAAATTCAGTAAAATAAAAATAAAAAAGTAAAACGCCCCTGTCCTCGGTAGCTCGCGTTTAGAAGCAAACACACATGCAAGTCCCGCCCACATATGTAAACGCCATTCAAACCCCACATTTGAGGTATCGCCCGGTGGCGGTAGAGTGCGAGCAACAATTCTCGCACTAGACCTCCTCTGTAACTTGAAAATAGGAACCTGTAAATAATTTAAAGCGTCACCTATGGAGATTTTTAAGTACCGAAGTTTGGCGCCATTCCATGAGTGTGCGCAATTTTAAAGTGTGACATGTTAGGTATCTATTTACTCGGCATAACAGCATCTTTCAGATTTTTAAAAAAAATTGGGCTAACTTTACTGTTTTGTTATTTTTTAATTCGTCAAACCTTTTATTTTCCCCAAAAAAGGCGTTTGAAAAATGATTGCGCAAATACCGTGCAAGATAAAAATTGCAATGACCGCCATTTTATTCCCTAGAGTGTCTGCTAAAAAAAAATATATATATAATGTTTGCGGGTTCTGATTAATTTTCTAGCAAAAAAATTATGATTTTTACATGAAGGAGAGAAGTGCCAGCATAGGCCTGGTGGAGAAGTGGTTAAATAGAAAAAAATTAACACTTAAGCCCGGTTCACATAGGGGTGACTCGTCAGGCGACTCGGTCGCCTGACGAGTCGCGTCCCGCGCTGTTCAATGGAACCGCTCTAATAGGAGCAACTCGAGTCGCTCCGACTTAGAAAAAGGTTCCTGTACTTCTTTGGGGGCGACTCGTGGCGACTTGCATTGACTTCTATACAGAAGTCATTTTGCAAATCGCCTCTCAAGTCGTCTTGAGATCGCCTGCATGAGTCGCCCCCAAAGCCGTGCTGCCCCTGTGTGAACGGGGCTTTATGCCGCGTACACACGATCGTTTTTAATGTCATAATAATAACGTGATTTCTCATGTTTCCTCTCAAGCCTGCCTTCATTAAAAAAAAAAACGCTCGAGCAAAGCGCGGTGACGTACAACATGTACGACGGCACTATAAAGGGGAAGTTCCGTTCGGATGGCGCCACCCTTCATGTTAGTAAAGTTAGTAATGTTATAGTATATTAAATATAGTTATATTAAAGTTAGTAATGTTAGTAAAGTTTGTTGAGCGACGATTCGCGCTTTTCAGCCTCGTGCTTTTCAGTCCGCTAGTTTTACCAGAACGAGCGCTCCCGTCTCATACTTGATTCTGAGCATGCGCGTTTTTTTTCCCCTCGTAAAAGCATACACACTACCGTTTTTCACGACGTTAAAAAAAACGACGTGAAAAAATAGAGCAGGTTCTAAATTTTTTTAGGCCATTTTTCACGTCGTTAAAAATGCTCTGGAGCATACACACGATCGTTTTTAATGCCCATTTTTAAAAATGGCATTTTTAACGTCATGAAAAACGATCGTGTGTACGTGGCATTAGAAAAATATTTGGCTCCTGAGAATACAAGAGAATATGCAAAAGTTAGAGAGAATGGCAATCCCACCTAATATTAATATGTACTACTCACCCTGTATATACAGGGGGGGTGTAATCAAAATATAATATACAGGGGTAGAACACAAAAAAACTAAAGATTCTACACACCCTATAGAGTTAACTACAAAAAAAAAAAGTAGTAGTTAACTGTATAGGGTGTGTCGACTCTTCTGTTTTTCTTTTTTTTTTGTTTTCTACCCCTGTCGAATACCTGAGAATACCTATAAATATTGCACAGTAAATTGTTTTTGTTTTTCTCTTATGACTTTAAATCCCAGATAGCAAGGATAACTTGCCACAAATTTGTGTTGAATTGTAAGTCTTGTTAACTTGCTGCACATTTTTCATTGGCAAGTCGTGCACTTGCAGAAGTACAAGTTCTAGTTGACACACTTCCAATTTGTAGCAAAATTGCGTGGCAAGTCTCTAGCAAGAGCAAAGTTGCAGTGGTGAGTCTACAGCAAGAGCTCTGCAGGTCTACAGCATGAAAATTCAGCCACAGTGGCCCCTGTGGTGGGATGAATATTGCACAACATAACTGAACCAAAACTTGCAACAGACTTGCAGAATGCTTTCAGAAAAAAATTAATCTGGAGTCATGTAGTGCAGACTTGCTGCAAAAGTGAAACAAACTTGTGAAGCCTGTCAAGTCTAGTAATAGCTTAGCAAGTCATTTTCAAATTTGCAGCACAATTGCTTGCTATCTGGGATCATGCATATGACCTGCTAGCTGTCATTCTTTTAATTCCCAGATCCTAGCATAGACATGTGCTGTGAACCAAACCCATGTAGGTCCATCTCTGTTGCATAAGATCCAATTTAAAACTCAAACTCTTCCAAATACTTCTAAATTGCGTGTTAAATGCAAGACACAAATACCTATATGTACATTGACCTTTGTGCATGGTCCATTTAACCTGAGAGGGAGCCTGTATTAATGTGAGTGTCAGGAAGCAAAGTGTGTGGTAGGGGACCAAAAAATAACTCTCCTTGAAGTGTCACTGTACAATCTTAAAATGGAAGTTGTTCTGCATTACTAAAGAGATCTGTGTTTTTTTTGTTTTTAAAGGAGGCTTTTATTCAGAATTTTTTATTTTAGTCGCAGAGTTACTTTAACCTGTTCCCGAATGGCTCACGTCTATTTACAGGGGCAGAATGGCACCCCTGCGCGAAACCCCATGCCCGTACAGGGTTTATTTTAGGAGCCACCCGAGGGCACGCGCGCCACCGGCCACAAGCAATCGCGTGCACAAGCTCCAGCATGGGAATTTGTGTGTGTAAACGCACAAATCCCTGTGCTGTCAGAGGAGAGGAGACATGTTGTTTGTTCCTAGTAAGTAGGAATAGCGATATGTCTCCTCTTCTACTCAGTCCTATCCCCATACAGTTAGAACACACTGAGGGAACACACATTTAACCCCTTGATCACCCCCTAGTGTTAACCCCTTCCCTGTCAGTGACATTTACACAGTAATCAGTGCATAGCACTGATCGCTGTATAAATGTCAATGGTCCCAAAAATGTGTCAAAAGTGTCCGATCTGTCCGTCGCAATGTCGCAATACCGTTAAAAATCACAGATCACTGCCTTTACTAGTAAAAAATAATAAAAACGCCATAAAAATGCCATATGTCATAGTTGGTAGACACTAAAGCCCTGTACACACGATCGGATATCCTATGGATTCTAATCCGATGGTTTTGTCCATCGGAAATCCGATGAAGCTGACTTCCATCAGTCTTGCCTACACACCATCAGTCAAAAAACCGACCATTCCAAACGCGGTGACGTAAAACACTCCGATGAGCCGAGAAAAATGAAGTTCAATGCTTCTGAGCATGCGTCGACTTGATTCTGAGCATGCATGGGTTTTTTAAAACCGATGGAAAAAAGACCGATGGAAAAAAGACCGATGGGTCCCATACACGATCGGTTTGTCTGATGAAAACAATCCATCGGACGGTTTTCATCAGTAAAACCGATCGTGTGTACAGGGCTTTACTTTTGCGCAAACCAATCAATATACACTTATTGCAATATTTTTTTAACAAAAATATGTAAAAGAATATATATTGGCCTGAACTGATAAAGAAACTAGTTTTTTAAAAACATTTTTGGGGATATTTATTATAGCAAAAAGTTAAAAAAATTCTTCAAAATTCTTCAAAATTTACACTGTCTTTTTTGTTTATAGCGCAAAAAATAAAACCACACAAGTGATCAATAACCACCAAAAGTAAGGTCTATTTGTGGGAAAAAAAGGACGCAAATTTTGTTTGGGTACAGCGTCGCATGACCGCACAATAACCAGTTAAAACAATGCAGTGCCAAATTGTAAAAAGTGCTCTGGTCAGGAAGGGTTTAAACTCTTCCGGGTCTGAAGTGGTTAAAGTGAGACCCATTTTACAGACCCTTCCCCTCAACAATCATATTCTCATAAAATTATATGTATTTTATGTCTGTTATTTAACCCATAATAGCTTCCCCTGTGTAGGCATTCAAAAGCCACAGTCTAATTGCTCCTGTTTAGGGGTTAAAAAAGAGAACAACATCAAGTCAAATTTAGGTATTTACACTAGTTTCATAAAAAAAAAATCTATGTAATTTATTATTGATAATTACATAGCTGCATTAATTGATTTTTTTTTTTTTTTTTTTAATCTGTCTCTAATTTGACTTCAAGCAAAAATGGGGTTGCCCTTTAAGCCTTGCTTGAAGTATCGAATTGCTGCCAGCAATTGAACTATACATATCATTCAGCTATTACTTACTCTGTACAATTGATTAAATTCTCTTAATGATGAGAACCACAAAACATCAAATAAAAGAGAACATTTTAACCTGTTGTCTTTCTCCTACGCTTTCCAGTTGGGTCACATTCTCCTCAAATAGGAAAGTGCAAGGTACAATTAACTAAGCTGACTTTGCTTTTTAATAGCAGAGACTCCCTATTAATTAAAACAAAAATCCATTCGTGCAGACTCGCTTTAATTGCTACAAATTGCCAGGCAGAGCATTGGCGAAAGTACAAAAAGATTACTGTGCACTATTGCATCACTCCACGTCTTCTTTTTTTTCCTTGATCAGACTAAAGCATTGCTTCTCAACACTACTGTCAATGAATGATTAGAAGTTCTAGGTCTGAAAACGTAGGCTTAATGTTATGCCCATAGGCAAATTGGTGAATTAAAATGTATGTTGAGCTTATATTCTGTCCACCTCACGCAGGCTCAAAAATAGTTCAATAATTCTCTATGAATCTGTATTATGATGCTACTTATTTCCTGAGTTTTATTACAGCAAGTAAAATAAGTAATACACCATTTTTCTAGCTAAATACATTTCTAAACGTGTTATTGACATGAAACTTTCACCACATGGCAGTAACAACCCATGCAATCCATACATATAAAGAAACCAAAACAAATACGTTCAGAAATTAAGTTATGTGTAATAAAATTGAATGACACAGGGAAAAAGTATTGAACACGCTAATTGAAATTTATTTAATATTCCGTACAAAATCCATCGTTGGTAATGACCGCTTCAAGACACCTCCTGTATGGAGAAACTACTGTATATACTCGAGTATAAGCCGAGTTTTTCAGCACATTTTTTTTGTCCTGAAAATGCCCCCCTCGACTTATACTCGAGTCTGTGTCCATCTTCAAATTTTTGTGCCTGATCCTGGCCAGCCGTAGGTCCCCTGAACCCCAAACTTGGCACACATGTAGCCCCACTCTTCATCTAAAAGTGTGCAAAGTTTGTTGTCCGGGGGACCTACGGTCGGGGAGCACCGGTTTTCCAAAGCCGGGCACCCCTTCTATAGACTCCCATGTTAAACGGTAATTTCTCTGGTGAATTATGGGGACCCACTACTGGCTGGCCCTAGGTCCCCTGGACCCCAAACATGGCACACATGTAGCCCCACTCTTCATCTAAAAGTGTGCAAAGTTTGTTGTCCAGGGGACCTACGGCCGGGGAGCACCAATTTTTCAAATCCGGGCACCCCTTCCATAGACTCCCATGTTAAACGTCAGTCTAGTCACACAGCGCCGGAGATCAGGTAGGAAGTTTGGGCACAGTGAGGCATGGGCACAGTGAGGCATGGGCCCAGTGAGGCACAGTGAGGCATGCACATGGACACAGTGAGGCATAGTGAGGCACATTGAGGCATGCAGATGGACGCCCTAGGCTTATACTCGAATCAATACGTTTTCCCAGTTTTTTGTGGTAAAATTAGGTGCCTTGGCTTATATTCGGGTCGACTTATACTCAAGTATATATGGCAGTCTCATGCATTGCTCAGGTGTGATTTTGGTCCATTCTTCCACACAAACAGTCTTCAAATCTTGAAGGTTCTGTGGGCCTCTTCTATGAACTCTGATCTTTAGTTCTTTCCATAGATTTTCTATTGGATTCAAGTCAGGTGATTGGCTGGGCCATTCTAGCAGCTTTATTTTATTTCTTTGAAACCAATTGAGAGTTTTCTTGGCTTTGTGTTTGGGATTATTGTCTTGCTGAAATGTCCACCCTCGTTCCATCTTCATCATCCTGGTAGATGGCAGCAGATTTTTATCACGAATGACTTGGTCCATTTTTCCATTAATCCTTCCTTCACGGATATGAAGTTTGCCAGTACTGTATACTGAAAACCAGCCCCGCCCCGCCCCAATATGTTCCCACCTCCAAACTTCACTGTTGGTATGGGGGTGTTTTGGGGGTGATGTGCCTTGCCATTTGACTTCCAAACATGGTGTATTATGTGTGTATTATGGCATCCAAAGAGTTCATTTTTGGTCTCATCTGACCAGACTGTATTTTCCCAGTATTTCAGAGGCTTGTCTAAATGTTGTGCAGCAAACTTTAAACACGCTTCAACATGCTTTTTCTTCAGCAAAAGAGTCTTGCGTGGTGAGTGTTTTCTTTGAAACAATTTTCTTTGAAACAATTGTACCTGCTAATTCCAGGTCTTTCTGAAGCTCTCCACAAGTGGTTCTTGGCTCTTGGACAACTCTTCTGATAATTATTTTCACTCCTCTGTCAGAAATCTTGCAAGGAGCACCTGGTCGCGGCCGGTTTATGGTGAGAGAATATTTTTCCACTTCCTGATTATGGCCCCAACAGTGCTCACTGGAACATTCAGAAGTTTAGAAATCTTTCTGTAATCAATGCCATCAGTATGTTTTGCAACAATAAGTTTACAAAGGTCTTGAGAAAGCGCTTTGCTTTTACCCATCATAAGATGTATCTTATGTGACACCTTGGTAATGAGACACTTTTTTATAAGCTATCAGTTGAGACTATAATGCCCTGTACACACGATCCGATTTCCGATGGAATAAAATCTGATGGAATTTTCCGTCGGAATTCCGATGAAGCTGACTTTCATCAGTCTTGCCTGCACACCATCAGACAAAATTCCGTCCGTCCAAAACGCGAGCCGAGAAAAATTAAGTTCAATGCTTCTGAGCATGCGTCGACTTGATTCTGAGCATGCGTGGGTTTTTTTCTCCGTTGGAGTTCCACACAGACGATCGGAATTTCCTATTGTTTTTTTTTCCATGGGAAAAATTTAAAACATTTTCAATTTTTTTCCACCGATGGAAAAAAGTCAGATGGGGCCCACACAGTGGCGTAGCGTGGGTTGTCAGCACCCGGGGCAAGGCAAGTAATTTGCGCCCCCTAACCTGCAGACTTTTCGCACTCCCCGAGTTCCTACAATAGTACTGACCTACCTGATTCCTACACTGACCACTACACTAACCTCTACACTGACCTACATGATTCTTATACCGACAACTACACTGACCTACCTGATTCCTACATCGACCACTACACACTGACCACTACACACTGACCTACCTGATTCCTATACTGACCACTACACTACACACTGACCTACCTGATTCCTATACTGACCACTACACTACACACTGACCACTACACTGCACACTGACCACTACACTGCACACTGCACACTGACCACTACACTGCACACTGACCACTACATACTGACCACTACACACCATACTAACCTACCTGATTGCTATACTGACCACTACACAATACACTATACACTACCCACAGACCACTACTCAATACACTACCCACAGACCACTACTCAATACACTACATACTGGCCGCTACACAATACTCTACCCACAGACCAATACACAATACACTACACACAATACACTACACACTATACACTACCCACAATACACTATACACGACCCACAATACACTATACACTACCCACAATACACTATACACTATACACTACACACAATACACTATACACTACACACAGACCACTACTCAATACACTACATACTGACCGCTACACAATACTCTACCCACAGACCAATACACAATACACTACACACTATACACTATACATTACACACTACACTGACTTTCTGGCTGCTCCCTCTCCCCAGCTTGTACAGGGCCAGCAGTAAATGGTTCACTTTGCATCTCTTCTTAAGGTATCTCAAATGTAATTTACTTAAGCATTCATGCTTTATGTGGAGACTTTCATCCGCCTGGTAAACACCAACAAGAACCTCTATGACTCCAGTGATGGCCATTACAAGAACCATGGTATAGTGGATTTGGCTTAAAGTAGAACTATAGGCAAACTTTTTTTGGTTTTGGATAGAGTAAGGGAGGGTTATAACCCCTGTCAGTTTTTTTTGCCACCTGTGCCCCACAGGGGATGATTTATCTTCACATCCTGTTCCATAGCCAAACAGAAAGTGGGAGGAAATCCTGAAAAATTAACCGAATCCCTTGGGACCCTCCAAGTCACCAGAACTTGTGTCCCCATTGGGAGATTTCCCCTCTATTACTTTTTTGGGGACAACTTCTTTTTACTTTCACTCTTAATGATAATGGTACACAGGACAAATAGAGAGGGTGCATCTCCCTAAGTAATAAAAACCTGACAGGGGTTCCCTCTCCAGTCTATTTCCAAAAATAAAAAAAAGTTTTGCCTTTAGCTATACTTTAGGCACTCCAATAGCACAAGGCATCTCAACACTACATAGAAAAAACAGGAAGCAGAAACAAGGACGGGAGTGATGTCACAAATGACAGCTTTCCATTGGCCCAAAAAAAACACCTGAATCTTTAAAACACATGAAAATTGGGATATCCAGTTACTTCACAGGAAATGTCAGTTCATAGACTACAGACAGAGGTCATGCAGTGCCATGCCTTATGTCTCATGTTTGAACACAGCATTTTTTGTTTTGGAATGTATAGATTTACTCTACTATAGGTTGTGCAGACGTAGCAACAAATAACATGAAACTACAGAATCAATGAATGTCTTATGCAGGTGAAAAACACAAGGTCCAGATAGGAAGATTTACAATGCCTTTAAATATATTGTAAGTCTATAAACCTGATCTGAGTGGTATACGTGTTTGAGCGTGTGTGTGTGTGTGTGTGTTTATACATGGATACATTTAGATAAAGCCCCCCAAAGTATCTGATTTGATACCTTTATACTGTCCAAGATGGCAAGCAATTGTGCTGCAAGTTTGAAAATGACTTGCTAAGCTATTGCTAGACTTGCCAGGCTTCACAAGTTTGTTGCACAATTGCAGCAAGTCCGCATTACATGACTTCAGATCAACTTTCTTTGCAAACATTCTGCAAGTCTGCTGCAAGTTCTGGTTCAGTTGCGTTGTGCAATAGTCATCCCACCACAGGGGTCACTGTGGCTGAATTTTCATGCTGTAGACTTTCAGAGCTCTACCTGTAGACTCATCACTGCAACTTTGCTTTTGCTAGAGACTTGCCACACAAATTTGCAACAATTTGGAAAAGTGTCAATTAGAAAATGTGCTTCAAGTGCTCTGCAAGTGTACAACTTGGCAGTGGAAATGTGTAGCAAGTTAACAGTCTGATGCCGCGTACACACGATCATTTTTCCCGTCGGGAAAAATGTCATTTTTTTTTTTCCCCGAGAAAAACGATCGTCTGTGGGCTTTATGCCGTTTTTCTCGTTGAGAAAAACGGCAGGAAAAACGACGAGAAAAATTAGAACATGTTCTAAATTTTCTCATCGTTTTTTCCATCATTTTTTTCCGCTGCAGTTTTCCCATAGGGAGACACTGCCGCGGAGCCCACAGACGGTCGTTTTTCTCGACAAAGAAAAAAATGACGGGAAAAACGGTCGTGTGTGGGGGAAAATGCCGTTCCCTCGTTTTTCATTTAATTTCATGTCGTGATTCACGGCGGTGTTTTCACCGCCGTGAATCACGATCGTGTGTACGCGACATTACATTCAACGCTGCCACAAATTTGTGGCAAGTTATCCTTGCTATCTGGGGTGTAATTAAACTAAACTCCCTGTAATTTGTTCTCTACGTCTATCAGAATTAGCACATGATAATTGCAGCAGCTTCTTCCTCTTCCAATCTGAGCTCTGCCATACAGGGGCTTGCAAGACACGCAAATCAAGTCAAATTCACCTATCTACAATGGTTGCATTTAAACATTTGCATTGAATGATGTATCAATGAGGTCAGAGTTGCATTTATTATGCCGTGTACACACAATCCGTTTTAGCGATTAAAACAGTTCAATGGACTTTTATCATCGGATAAACCGATCGTGTATGGGCCCCATCGGTCTTTTATCCGTCGGTGAGAAAAAATACATGTTTTAAATTTATCTGATGGGAAAAAAAACGATAGCAAATTCCGATCATCTGTGTGGAACTCCATCGGACAAAAAACCCACGCATGCTCAGAATCAAGTCGGCGCATGCTCAGAAGCATTGAACTTAATTTTTCTCGGCTTGTCGGAGTGTTTTACGTCACGGCGTTTGGGACGGTCGGATTTCTGACTGATGGTGTGTAGGCAAGACTGATGGAAGTTGGCTTCATCGGATTTCCGATGGAAAAATCCATAGGAAATCCGATCGTGTGTACAGGGCTTTAGTGTTTTTATTACCTGTCTGAAGTTCAGCTTTTCATTTCATGCAGGCGAGTTTGACGGATACATTATGCAAAAACCTCCAAGTTCAGGAAGTGATATATACCGTATTTATCGGCGTATAGCACGCACCCCAATTTTAAGAGGGAATTTTAAGGAAAATTTTCACAGCCCCCTTTACAGTACACAGTCCCCCTCCCCCTGCACAGTACACAGCACCCCTCCTCCCTCCCTCTCCCCAGTACACAGCACCCCTCCCCTGCACAGTACACAGTCCCCCATCTATTATACTGCCCATCTCCCCAGTACACAGCCCCCCAATCCAATATACAGCCCCCCTCCCTAGTACACAGCCCCCTATCCAGTACACAGCCCCCATCCAGTATACAGCCCCCATCCATTTATACAGCCCCCCATCCATTATAAAACCCCCTCCCCAGTACACAGCCCCCCATCCATTATACATCCTCCCCATCCAGTACACAGCCTCCCCATCCAGTACACAGCCCCCCATCCATTATACAGCCCTCCTCCCCAGTATACAGCCCCCTTCCATTATACATCCTCCCATTCAGTACACAGCCCCCGTCCTTTATACATCCCCCCATCCAGTACACGGCCCCCCCATCCATTATACATCCCCCACCCAGTACACAGCCCCCCATCTATCCATTATACATACCCCCTATCCCCCTCTGCACTCCCAGGAGACCCCCAGTCTCCTGGGACAGTGCTGCCAGCATTCTCTACAGTTAAGAAAAAATAAATCACTGTCAGCCCCTTCCACGCTGCTCCTCCTGTGTCACTCCTATTGCAAAACGAAGCTTCCATATACCTCAATAGCTCTTTTTTTTTCACTGACCTGGTCACATGACTGCTCTCCTCTGATGTTACCCAGATGGTCATGTGACTGCTCTCCTCCAATCAAAGCTACACTCGGAGGAGGAGGAGGAGGAGGAGAGCAGCCAGAAAAAACTGAGCTACTGAGCTACTAAGCTATTGAGATATTTACAAGCTTCGTTTTAGAATGACACTGACACAGGAGGACCGGTGTAGAAGGGACTGGCAAGTGACTTTTTTTCTCAACTTAAGACTATGCAGGGAGTGCTGTCCCAGGGCCAGGAGAGGCGGGACGGCCGGCCTGACACCCCCCCAATGGGTGGCTCCTGGGGCGGACCGCCCGATCCCCGCCCCCCTGTTGGTAAAACATGATATCGGCGTAAAACACGCAGGCACTGTTTACACTCTGTTTTCAAGGGAAAAAAGTGTGTGTTATACGCCGATAAATATGGTATATCACTTCCTGTCCAGCTAACAACACGTTACCAGACAGGAAGTGAGGGGAACTCTCCAACATCAACAAAGTCAGTATTTCAAAATGCTTCTTTTAGTAAACTAGGCAAGGCTAAAACTGTCACATTGTCCCCCATTTCTGTCCAATATTACCATTGTCATTGTGATAGTATAGGGTCTAATTCCAAAAAAGATTGCTCTAGGAAAGTCGAAAGCATTCGCACAACCGCCATAAATAATCCCCATAGTCGTGTCTACAATCTTTATTTCCTATAATGTTTGCTCCATTTAGTGGTCATAATGCAGTATTTTCCTGAAGTACCTCAATCAAGGAAAATGCTACATAATGGTCACTAGACTGAGCTGATGAAAAAGCAAATTAGACAAAATATGAAGATTATTCATGAAAGTCATGTAATGAGAGCTGTGCAAATGCTTTTGACATTTGTACAGTTATTTTTTTTTAATAATTGATTTTCAAATCCCCCTATTGGAGCCCCAAATAGCAATAAAAAAAAATAAAAGACAGGGGTTTTTAATCCTTCCCTACCTCTAAAACTATAAAAAAAAATGTTTTGGACTTTACATGCACTTTGATACTTTGGGTAGTTAGTAGACCACAATCCCTTCCGATTATTAGAATTTTCCAGAAAAACAAAAATAAATTAATGATAAACTTAAAAAAATGTAAATTAATTAATGAACTTTAAAAAAATGAAAAACAGAATTATTTACCTAACTTGTTTTCTATGGCTTTTTTGTTGAAAAACAATTTACTCGTTTAAGATGTTTCCAGCACTACAGGGGCTTTTCAGAAAGGTGCAGAGACGTTGCAGTACAATAAAAATGCAATTATTGTGGCAGGCTGTCAGGATCTTTTGTAGGAAGATGGTGACAGTCTATGAAAGCTTGGACTATTATCTTTTCAAATTCACTGATTTATGTCTCCTCAAGTCTCCAGCATCGGATTATAATTAATTTATTCATATTTTCTACCAGAAAGCAGTACAAAATTAATATTTTTTTTATTCAATAGATAATAACATGGAGAAACAAAGTACAGTGTACTAAAAGTTCTAAACATGAAAGCATAAATAGTATAGATATGAATATGCATGTCTAAAAGCACCATGTGGGTAATCCAAGTAAATGCAAAAACTTCCATATAGTTTACACACATTTTATCTAATTTATTGTTCAACTACTTTATGTGTACTTGGATGAAATTGTTTTTTACATGAAATGGCATTGAATACTACCTGGAATTCCCAATCAGGCTAGCAGTGGCTGTCAACAGTTAGAGAAGGTTTTAAATGACACTAAAAATATATGTAAGAGATGGAGGTGGGGGACACTGGATCCAAATGTAAAATTTCAGGGGTTCTTTATTAGGGATTAATTGTTCTGGGGCTTGAGATTTGAAAACCTTCAAAATGCATTGGTTTGTCTTTTTTAACCTTTTATTTTGTCATAATATTTGTATGGATCGCTCAACATTTGGTGCTGCTGTTTTTTTTTCCATACCTCTTACAAATCATAGATGTGGCCTCTTGTACATTACATTAACCACTTGACAACTGGGCACATAACCCCCTTCCTGCCCAGGCGAAATTTCAGGTTTCAGCACTGTCACGCTTTGAATGACAATTCCGCGGTCGTGCGACGTGGCTCCCAAACAAATTTTACGTCCTTTTTTTCCCACATATATAGCTTTCTTTTGGTGGTATTTAATCATTTCTGCGTTTTTTATTTTTTGCACTATAAACAAAAATAGAGCGACAATTTTGAAAAAAACACAATATTTTTTATTTTTTTGCTATAATAAATATCCCAATTTAAAAATAAAATAAAATAAAATTCTCAGTTTAGGCCGATACGTATTCTATATATTTTAGGTAAAAAAAAAAATCGCAATAAGCGTATAGTGATTGGTTTGCGCAAAAGTTATAGCGCCTACAAAATAGGGAATAGAATTATGAAATTTTTTGTTATTATTATTTTTTTTTACTAGTAATGGCGGCGATCTGCGATTTTTATTGTGACTGCGACATTATGGCAGACACATCGGACACTTTTGACACATTTTTGGGACCATTCACATTTATACAGCGATTAGTGCTATAAATATGCACTGATTACTGTATAAATGTGACTGGCAGGGAAGGGGTTAACACTAGGGGGGGATCAAGGGGTTAAATGTGTTCCCTATTAGTGATTCTTACTGTGGGGGGAGGGGACTGACTGGGGGAGGAGACCGATGGTTGTCCCTATGTACAAGGGACACACCATCGGTCTCCTCTCCCTAGCAGGACGTGGATCTCTGTGTTTACACACAGAGATCCACGTCCCTGGCTCTGTGACAGCCGATCGCGGGTACCTGGCAGACATTGCGGCCGCCAGGCACGCGCATCGGCACCCGTTTGACACGGCAGGCATGGCGCGCATTGCGGAAGTAAACAGGAGGACGTCCATGGACGTCCACCCGACAGGAAGGTGCCGCACTGTAGACGTCTTTTGTCTATAGCGCGGGCGCCAAGTGGTTAAGGGGGTTTTAAATTAAAAAAAAATATTTTTTAAATAACAAGCATGTTATACTTACCTCCACTGTGCAGCTCGTTTTTGCACAGAGTGGCCCCGAACCTGGTCTTCTGGGGTCCCTCGGCGGCTGTCTTGGCTTCTCCCCGCAAGAACTCACCACCTATATGCGAGCTCGCATGGTGGTGAGTCCTTGCGGGCGTGCTCCAGTGATACAGCCGGTGCCTATAGCAGCTCACTGTATCACTCGGCCCCGCCCCCCGGCGCTCCGCGTCATTGGATGTGATTGACAGCAGTGTGAGCCTATGGCTGTGCTGCTTCCAATCCATCCAGTGTAGCCAATCAATGCCCTGGCTCAGAAACGAGGAGGATGACGGGGGCGAGCGTGGAACATTCAAGGGCTCAGGTAAGTAAAACAGGGGCTCGGGGGGGGGGGCATTATTGTCGGATGTTTTTTCACCTTAATGCATAGGATGCATTAAGGTGAAAAAACTTTTTCCTTTACAACCCCTTTAAGTTCCTAGTGACAACATGATCCAGCATTTCCTGCTTCATTTGCCCTATTATAAAATAAATAAAACACGTTATAGTAAGATTGGGAACCCCTTTACAATAAAAAAGTGTGCCTACAAAGGAACTACAGAGATGAGCCTTGCTGCTTTTACTAAACAAGAACAGTACTATAAATATGCATTGATTACTGTATAAATGTGACTGGCAAGGAAGGGGTTAACACTAGGGGGCGATCAAGGGGTTAAATGTATTCCCTGCTAGGTGATTCTTACTGTGGGGGGAGGGGACTGACTGGGGGAGGTGACCGATCTGTGTCCCTATGTACAAGGGACACAGCATCGGTCTCCTCTCCCTGACAGGACGCGGAGATCCACATCCCTGGCTCTGACAGCCGATCGCGGGTACCTGGCGGACATCGCGGCCGCCAGGCATGCGAATTGGCACCAGCGTTACACGGCGGGCACAGGTTTTCCTCGATGCACGCCCCCGGCGGCGCGCATCGCGGAAATAAACAGGAGGACGTCCATGGACGTCCTCTCGGTAATTGAGCGCCACAATGCGGGCGTCTTTTGCCAATGGCCCGGGCGCGAAGTGGTTAAAGAGGAAGTAAACCCTGATGGGTTTTACTTCCTCTTTTGCTCGATGTAAAGCCTGCAAATGAAAAGCATAATGGGCTAGTATGCGCATCGCATACTAGCCCATTATTTGCCACTTACCTGCAAAAGAATCCAGCGATGTCCCCTGTGTAGGCAGCGTCCATCTTCTGGCCCCTCTTCCTTCCAGAGCCGCGTGACGTCACTCCCGCTCGTGTGCACGGAAGCCGCCATTAACGGCACAGGCTGGGGAAGAAACGTCACTTTGTTTAGTTTCTTCCCCGCGCATGGCCCATTAACATTTTTGGTGGACTACAAGTGAAATATCTCCTAAACGGCACACGTTTAGGAGATATTTCCACTACCTATAGGTAAGCCTTATTCTAGGCTCACCTATAGGTAGAAGTAGAAAAAAAGGGTTTACAATCACTTTGAAGGGGTTGTAAAGGTTCGTGTTTTTTCACCTTAATGCATTCTGTGCATTAAGGGGCCCCCCTTTTTACTTACTTGAGCCCGTTCACCTGCTCTGCGCGTCCACGGCGTCCTCTTCTCCGCGGAGTCTCGGCGTTGATTGGGTAGATTGATAGCAGCGAAGCTATTGGCTCCTGCTGCTGTCAATCAAATCCAATGACCCGGCTGCCGGGGGCGGGGCCGAGTCATACACTCAGCGGCTATGGACGCCGACTGTATGACATGGGAGCGCATCCGCAAGTTAACACCCTCGGGAGAGAGCTTCCCAGAGGGGGTTATCTATTGCGGGGAGGAGCCGCGAGAGACGGTCGTGGGACCCCAGAACAGGAGGATTGGGGCCACTCTGTGCAAAACAAACTGCACAATGAAGGTACTGTAAGTATGACACGTTTTTTTTTTTTTTTAACCACTTAAGCCCCGGACCATTTGGTAGCTAAAGGACCAGAGGTGAATTCAGAATTTTGCACTGCGCTGCTTTAACTGTAAATTGTGCGGACATGCAATGTTGTACCCAAACAAAATTTGCGTCCTTTTCTTCCCACAAATAGAGCTTTCTTTTAATGGTATTTGATTGCCTCTGCGATTTTTATTTTTTGCGATATAAACGGAAAAAGACCGAAAATTTTGAAAAAAAATGATATTTTCTACTTTTTGTTATAAGAAAAATCGAATAAACTCAATTTTAGTCATACATTTAGGCCAAAATGTATTCAGCCACATGTCTTTAGTAAAAAAATGTCAATAAGCGTATATTTATTGGTTTGCGCAAAAGTTATAGCGTTTACAAACTAGGGTACATTTTCTGGAATTTACACAGCTTTAAATTTATGACTGCCTATCTCATTTCTTGAGGTGCTAAAATGGCAGGGCAGTACAAACCCCCCCCAAATGACCCCATTTTAGAAAGTAGACACCCCAAGGAAATTGCTGAGAGGCATGTTGAGCCCATTGAATATTTTTTTTTTTTTGTCCCAAGTGATTGAATAATGACAAAAAAAAAAAAAATACAAAAAGTTGTCACTAAATGATATATTGCTCACACATGCCATGGTTATATGTGGAATTGCACCCCAAAATACATTCTGCTGCTTCTCCTGAGTACGGGGATACCACATGTGTGGGACTTTTTAGGAGCCTAGCCACGTACGGGACCCCGGAAACCAAGCACCGCCTTCAGGATTTCTAAGGGCGCAAATTTTTGATTTCACTCCTCACTACCTATCACAGTTTCGAAGGCCATAAAATGCCAAAATAGCACAAAACCCCCCCAAATGACCCCATTTTAGAAAGTAGACACCCCAAGAAAATTGCTGAGAGGCCTGTTGAGCCCATTGAATATTTTTTTTTTGTCCCAAGTGATTGAATAATGACAAAAAAAAAAAAAATTACAAAAAGTTGTCACTAAATGATATATTGCTCACACATGCCATGGTTATATGTGGAATTGCACCCCAAAATAAATTTTGCTGCTTCTCCTGAGTACGGGGATACCACATGTGTGGGACTTTTTAGGAGCCTAGCCGCGTAGGGGAACCCGAAAACCAATCACCGCCTTCAGGATTTCTAGGCACAAATTTTTGATTTGACTCCTCACTACCTATCACAGTTTCGAAGGCCATAAAATGCCAAAATAGCACAAAAAAAAACCAAATGACCCCATTTTGGAAAGTAGACACCCCAAGCTGTTTGCTGAGATGCATGGTGAGTATTTTACAGCTCTCATTTGTTTTTGAAAATGAAGAAAGAACATTTTTTTTTTTCTTATTTTTTTAAAATTTTCAAAACTTTGTGACAAAAAGCGAGATCTGCAAAATACTCACAATACCTCTCAGCAAATAGCTTGGGGTGTCTACTTTCCAAAATGGGGTCATTTGGGGGGGTTTTGTGCCATCTGGGCATTCCATGGCCTCCGAATCTGTGATAGGCAGTGAGAAGTGAAATCAAAAATTTACACCCTTAGAAAGCCTGAAGGCGGTGCTTGGTTTTTGGGGTCCCGTACACGGCTAGGCTCCCAAAAAGTCTCACACATGTGGTATCCCCGTACTCAGGAGAAGCAACAGAATGTATTTTGGGGTGTAATTCCACATATGCCCATGGCATGTTTGAGCAATATATCATTTAGTGACAACTTTGTGAAAAAAAAAAAAAATTATTTTTTCCGCAACTTGTGTGAACATATAAAATATTCCATAGACTCGACATGCCTCTCAGTATATAGCTTGGGGTGTCTACTTTCCAAAATGGGGTCATTTGGGGGGGTTTTGAACTGTTCTGGCATTTTATACACAACATTAGGAAGCTTACATCCACTCTTCTAACCACTTGAAGACAAAGCCCTTTTTGACACTTTTTGTTTACATGAAAACATATTTTTTTTTGCAAGAAAATTATGTTGAACCCCCAAACATTATATATATTTTTAAAGCAAAGGCCCTACAGAATAAAATGGTGGGTTTTTTCTACACAGTATTTGCGCAGCGATTTTTCAAACGCATTTTTTGGGGAAAAAATACACTTTTTTTAATTTTAATGCACTAAAACACACTATATTGCCCAAATGTTTGATGAAATAAAAAAGATGATCTTAGGCCGAGTACATAGATACCAAACACGACATGCTTTAAAATTTCGCACAAACGCGCATTGGCGACAAACTACATACATTTTTAAAAGCTTTTAAAAGCCTTTACAGGTTACCCCGTTAGATTTACAGAGGAGGTCTACTGCTAAAATTACTGCCCTCGATCTGACCTTCGCGGTGATACCTCACATGCATGGTGCAATTGCTGTTTACATATGATGCCAGACCGACGCTTGCGTTCGCCATTGGGCAAGAGCAGGGCAGGACAGGGGTGCTTTTTTTTTTATTATTATTAATTTTGCTTTTTTATTTTATTTTTAAACTGTTGCTTCCATATTTTTTTTTTTTTATCATTTTTATTGTTATCTCAGGGAATGTAAATATCCCCTATGATAGCAATAGGTAATGAAAGGTACTCTTTTTTGAAAAAACTGGGGTCTGTTGGACCCTAGATCTTTCCTCTGCCCTCAAAGCATCTGACCACACCAAGATCGGTGTGATAAAATGCTTTCCCAATTTCCTAATGGCGCTTTTTATATCCGGGGGTGGACATTCCCTCCCACTGCTTGTAAAAGCAGTCCAGAGGCTAATTAGCCACTAGGATTGCTTTTACATGAAAGCCGGCCGCTGGCTGAAAAGAATGATACCAAGATGATACCTAAACCCACAGGCATCATTCTGGTATAAACATTCAAAGTCCAGCAACATACCAGTACGTTGCTGGTCCTTGTTGGACATGTATTGTAATCTTTTTTTTCATGCAGCCTGTTGGCTGAACGAAAAAAAAAGATTGATCGGTGGGTATGCCCACCATTAGAATACCGCCCTTCATCCACCCACTTCTAATGATGGGCATACATGCACCATTTATATATGCCGAAGCATGGGGGCATCTTCCCGCAAAAGTTATGCCGCGTACACATGGTCAGACTTTTCCACGGGCAAGCCTCCGTCGGAATTTCGACCGTATGTACGCGGCATTAGGAGCAAAATCGCTCCTCTGCCCCTGCTGCCCCAATGCTTCGGCATATATGTTTTTTTTTTTTTTTAACTATGGTGGTGAAATCACCTCCTACAGCACTGGAGTCGCAGGGATCAGGCCTGTCTCTGCGAACGCTGCAGTTATGTGTGTTGTGTTTTGCAAGTGACAGTGATCGATCGATACTGCACTTGGGTGGCCTGGGCTGGACAGAGGGGCAAAACGCAGGTGCTAGCAGGTATCTGGGCTGATCCCGCTAACACTGCGTTTTTGGGAACCCTAAACTGCTGGGGACGCTAGTATAGATCTGATCAGATATTGATCTGTTCAGATACTATACCACTAAGGGGGGTGTATGCTTCACGCGTGGGTGTTAGCGCTACTGGCACTAACCTGATTCTGCCTGGGGTGTGACGCAGACCCTCTCTGACGCTAAAACCTAATTGATATCACCCGCCGGGCGATCAGGGGGTTAAACCTTTATTGGGTTATATACGGCGGGTGCCCTGACACTATAAAAAGCAAACTAACTAACCAGCGTCACCCGTAACACTTATATGATGATCACTGGTGAAAGGGTTAACTAGGGGCAATTAGGGGGTTAAAACCTTTATTAGGTAATATATGGGGGTACCTGACGCTATATAAAAACCTGACGGCGAACCTAAAAAAAAATTACTGGCTACCTATCGGCATCACCGACACTAAGACAACGATCATAAAAACGATCGCTTAGCGACAGTGGTGATAGGGGGTGAAAGGGTTACCTGGGGGGCTTTCAGGGGGTTAAACCTTTATTAGATAATATATGGGGGTACCTGACGCTATAAAAACCTGCAGCGAACCTAAAAAAAAATTACTGCCTACCTATCGGCATCACCGACACTAAGACAGCGATCAGAAAAATGATCGCTTAGCGACAGTGGTGATAGGGGGTGAAAGGGTTACCTGGGGGCGATCAAGGGGGTTAAACCTCTATTAGGTAATATATTGGGGTACGTGACGCTATAAAAACCTGCGGCGAACCTAAAAAAAATTACTGGCTACCGATCTGCATCACCGACGCTAAGACAGCGATCAGAAAAATTATCGCTTAGTGACAGTGGTGATAGGGGGTGAAAGGTTTACCTGGGGGGCGATCAAGGGGGTTAAACCTTTATTGGGTAATATATGGGGGTACCCGACGCTATAAAAACCTGCGGCGAACCTAAAAAAAATTACTGGCTACCGATCAGCATTACCGACGCTAAGACATCGATCAGAAAAATGATCGCTTAGCGACGGCGGTGCTAGGGGGTGAAAGGGTTACCTGGGGGGTGATCAAGGGGGTTAAACCTTTATTAGGTAATATATGGGGGTACCCGACGCTATAAAAACCTGCGGCGAACCTAAAAAAAATTACTGGCTACCGATCAGCATCGCCGACGCTAAGACATTGATCAGAAAAATTATCGCTTAGTGACAGTGGTGATAGGGGGTGAAAGGGTTACCTGGGGGGCGATCAAGGGGGTTAAACCTTTATTAGGTAATATATGGGGGTACCCGACGCTATAAAAACCTGCGGCGAACCTAAAAAAAATTACTGGCTACCGATCAGCATCACCGACGCTAAGACATCGATCAGAAAAATGATCGCTTAGCGACGGCGTTGCTAGGGGGTGAAAGGGTTATCTGGGAGGTGATCAGGGGGTTAAACCTTTATTAGGGGGGGTTAGGGGGCTACACTGGACCTAAAACTAAATGTAGTGACACTTTTACAGTCACAAATGTCACTGATTGCAGTGATCACTAAATAAATGGTCACTGCAATCAGTGACACTGTGACTGGGGGCTGGGGGGTGATCTGGGGGGTAATCTGGGGGTGTCTGGGGGGCCTGGGGGGGCGATTTATGTACCTATGTGTCCTGGTGTCAGTGTAGTGTTGTGTGCACTAACCTGCATCTTCTCCTGTACGGCGCTCGGTATATGTGAGCGCCGCAGGAGAGATGACATCACTTCCTCCTGCCTGTGTAAACAGTACACAGGCAGGGGAAGCTCTCATTCGCCGGGAGCGATCGAGGGGGGGGGGGCGGAATCGAACGGCCGTCCCCTCGCTCCCGAAGGTAAAACGACCACCCACTGTAAAGAAGGGGGGTCCGATCGGACCCCCCAACTATACAAAGGCAATCACGTATATGTACGTGATTCTGCCTGTCGGTGCCATTCTGCCGACGTATATTTACAGTGGGCGGTCGTTAAGTGGTTAAATGAACCTATACAACCACTTTAACAAATAGGATGTATCTCATACATCCTGTACTCCTTTACAGCTGAGCACATGCATGTGTGTACAATCCAATAAATATCTGTACACTAACCACCTGAATACAGTACATACCTCTGTGACTAGATGCCCCACATCCAAACACTGTCTAAACCTTGCCACTTTAACCTCTGTAACATTTCCAAAATACACCCCTTCTTTAGTGCCAGATTACAAAATAGGCACTGGCCCATGGGCTCACACTCCGTTTAAGGGACCCACGACCACGGATCTAAATAATATTGAATTGATCTTGACAGAGTTACAAAGAAGCTTTCCTAAATTGTTTACAAAACATAGAAAAAATAATCAACTTACCACTTCAGCCCCGGAAGATTTTACCCCCCTTAATGATTAGGCCATTTTTTGCATCACTGCGCTACTTTAAAGTGGAGTTCCACCCTGAAAAAAAAATTTGCACCAAAAATCTACAAATTAATAAAAAAAACATTTACCAGAAATAGCGGTTGCTATGCGGAAGTCCCTAATCTGCCTCTTCATCCTCCGCGGTGGATCTTCTTCCTCGTCCTACACTCGGATTCTTCTTGTGAATGGGGCGCGCTGCCTTCTGGGAACTGTGTGTATCCCAGAGAGCAGCCGGCCCATTCACAAAGCGCCACGCTGCTCGCGCATGCTCAGTAGACAACGGGCAGTGAAGCCGCACGGCTTCACTGCCTGTTTACCTTACTGAGGATGGCGGCGCCAGGAGCTGCCGGCGCCGAGGATTCAGTCTCGGGGGGGCTGACATCACGGGCGAGTAGGACAGGTAAGTGTCATTATTAAAAGTCAGCAGCTACAGTGTTTGTAGCTGCTGACTTAAAAAAAAAATTGCAGGTGGAACACCCCTTTAACTGGTAATTGCGCGTTCGCTGTACTCAAACTAAATGTATGTCCTTTTTTTCCCTTTTGGTGGTATTTGATCACCAGTTTTTTTTTGTTTTTTTTGTGCTATAAACAAAAAAAGGCCGACAATTTTGAAAAAAAATTAATATTTTTTACTTTCTGCTCTAAAACTCATCCAATAAAAAAGTATAAAAAATCTAATTTCTTCATAAATGTAGGCCAATATGTATTTTTTCTACATATTTTTGGTAAAAAAAATCCTAATAAGTATGTATTGATTGGGTTGTGCAAAAGTTATAGCATCTACAAACTATCGTGTGTGTATATATACTGGAAGTTTTTTATTTATTTTCTTTTATACTAGTACTGGCGGTGATCAGCGACTTATAGCGGAGCGGGACTGCGATATTGCAATGGACATTCTGACACTAACACTTTTGGCACATTGTGGGAACCAGTGACACTAATACAGTGATCAGTGCTTAAAATATGCACTGTCACTGGACTATTGACACTGGCTGGGGGGGAGTTAAACATATAAGGGGCGAAGGGGTTAAATGTGTGCCTAACATGTGTTAATGTGTGTGCTGTGTACTGTTTTTACTACTCAATGTGCTGATTTTACTCCCTGCTTTGCTGGGAGAAAAAAAATGCACATTGCTGTTGTCAGAAGAGAGCCCTGTGTTTGTTTACAAGCACAGGGCTCTCCATTAACCACTTAAGGACCGAGCCTCTTCCTGAGATTTGCTGTTTACAAGTTAAAAACATTTTTTTTGCTAGAAAACTACTTAGAACCCCCAAACATTATAATTTTTTTTTAACACCCTAGAGATTAAAATGACGGTCGTTGCAATACTTTGTCACACCATATTTGCGCAGCGGTCTTACAAGCGCACTTTTTTGTGAAAAAGTAATCATTTTGAATGAAAAAATAAGACAACAGTAAAGTTAGCCCAGTTTTTTTTTTCTATTGTGAATGATAATGTTACGCCAAGTAAATTGATACCCAGCATGACACGCTTCAAAATTGCGCCCACTCGTGGTATGGCGACAAACTTTTACCCATAAAAATCTCCATAGGCAACGTTTAAAAAATTCTACGGGTTGTATGTTTTGAGTTACAGGGGAGGTCTATGGCTAGAATTATTGCTCTCACTCTACCGATTGCGGCAATACCTCACATGTTTGGTTTGAACACCGTTTTTATATGTGGGCACTGCTCAAGCAAGCTCGGCGGGACGGGGCACGTTTAACATTTTTTTTTTTTTCACGGTTTTTTTATTTAAAAAAATTGTGTCACTCTTATTCATATTTCAAGGAATGTTATAGAAAAAAAGCATGACAGGACCTCTTAAATATGAGATATGGGGCAAAAAGACCTCAAATCTCATATTTACACAAAAATGCAATAAAAAATAAATAAATTGTAATTTGAAGAAAAATAAAAGGCCCTTTAAGAGCATTGGGCGGAAGTGACGTTTTGACGCCACTTCCACCCTCCGATGGAATGGAGACGGGTGGGGGCCATCTTCCCCTCACTCGTCTCCATTTATTGTAGGTCTGTAATTCTAAACATGTTCTCTTTTTAAACACCGATGGAAAAAAGACCGATGGGGCCCATACACGATCGGTTTGTCCGATGAAAAAAGTCCATCGGACTGTTTTCATCGGTAAAACCTATCGTGTGTACAGGGCTTTAGTAATAACACACTTAAATCTGTCCAAACAAGAGTCTAGTAGACATCCCCTGTATGATAAAGTTTATAACACAAAATCATAAATTATAATATAATAAATAACGATAAATAATTATAAAAAAATGATAATATAATAATAATAAAAAATAATAATATAATAATAATAATAAAATTAATTTCCCCACCTATCACTATCGCTCAATTCTGCAAGTGTTCTAATTTACTATCACTGTTTTCTAGCTGGTCTAAAACCACTTTTGACATACTGTAATTGGACACTTTTTGGTTGCTATGGACAATCTCAAGTTTCCAGGCAGAAAGAATTGTATTTATAATATAAAAGTGCATGCAGGGCACTGGATAAAGCACTGGCACAGATTACAGTGTACTTTACTGTATGTGTTATTTGTTTTTGTACTTTTTGAATTTTCCGCTGGGCTCCGCCCCCATGCGTTGTGACGCTCGCAGGGAACGGAGTCCGGCACACAGAGCATTGTGCGGATGATCTGGCGGGGGAAACAGTGGGGGGACATCACAGGATCCTGGTGATAAGGTAAGTAAGCTGTACCAGGATTCGGCAATGCAATCCCAAGTGTGGATCGGGGTACCGCTAATGGTACTGAAATTTAACCCAGAGCCACACTTGGGAATACCGCCAGGAGGGTTTTAACTAACTCAAACAGTGGCTGCCCCAGGTAAAGTCCTTTATGGGTGAAGTCCATAACTGCCATGACTCGACTGGAGAAGTCCATAGTTTCAGTGTATTCTGAGAGGCTGGTGCTCTGTAGATGGACTACAAGTTTCAGCAAAGTTTCTGTTCTTAGCCTGCTATCCCACACTGTCCTAGGACCTGAACCTCTGCCTTTTATATATCACAGGACAGGAGGCTGGTCCCCATAAAACCAGAGCGTGAGCAAGGAATGCAAAGAAGAATTAACCCCTTCCCAATTAACCTAGGCAGCCACACCGACCTGGCTAAAATTAACACAATAGGCAACCTACCTACACATTCTATGCATGAAGTTAAAAAACTTTCTGTGTGCAGCTCCCCCTAATACTTACCTGAGCCCAATTCTTGAGCCAGTGATGTGCACAAGAGCAGCTGCACTCCTGACTCTCTCCCTCCTCATTGGCTCAGACACAGTAGCGGGAGCTATTGGCTGCTGTCAATCACACTCAGTGAGGAGTGAGAAAAAGGTAGGGCTGACCCCTTTTTTGTGTGTCAATGCCAAGTGTCGGGCTCGGAATTAAGCACGCTGAGTGCCCTCTTAGCAAGCGGCTTGCTATGGGGGGCACTCAGCAGGAGGGAGGGACCTCAGAAGAGGAGGATCGGGGCTGCTCTGTGCAAAACCATTGCACAGAGCAGGTAAGTATAACATGTTTCTTAATTAAAAAAAAAAGGTTTTCCTTTAGTATCACTTTAAAGCATTTTCAAATGTTTCATTTTCCTGATGCATCTTATGATTCAGTACAACTTGTGACTTGCAAAACATAATACAAATAAATTGCAAGATAACTGTATAAAAACATGTATATTTATAATGAGCTAAAAGGGAAATATTCATATACACCATATCAAAAAAATTAACTGGCTTACAAACTGTCATCGTTCAGACGTTTAATTCTATTTCATTATTGCTAAGAACTAATGGGTTCTGGTTTGGACTTTTATCATATTATTATACTGTACAAGCATCCATAATTTAGTGGAGAAAAACAAGATGCTTTTGCTTTGTAGTACATCTTCATACATTTTTTGAGTTCAAAAGAAACTGAAGACGACCGACAAATTATAAACTTGGTGACACTTTAGTTTAACAATTTTTCTTCTGTAATGTTCGTAGCTTCATACTTTCATTTACTTTGTGTTTCTCTTTTGCTTTATTTTCTTTGGATTGGGTCCAAGGAGGTCCATGTAGTTGCTAGGGAAAAAAAATAGATCTCTTATTAGAAGTATAACTATTACCATTAATGACATTCATTTCTTAAGGGTATCTTGAATAAGGAACTTGTTTTCTGAAAGTCTCAAGTGGAGTGAAATAAAGTGACACTAAAAAATATCCTTATTCTCCATAAATAATCCAAGCTCTTCTTTACCCCCTGACTTCTGTTTGTTTGGAACAAAGAGTGGGCATATGTTACAGCCATGTGCACTGCTCTATAAATCATAGTACTGTACATCTTGGAAGTGAGCAAGAGAGGGTGGCTATGTTCCTACATATGGTGGGACCATGGAGAATAAACATAGCCACCCTCTAACAAGATGTCAGCTCACAACAGCAAAAACAAAAGGAATTAGGAGATTTGGTGGAGGCTGAGAACAATATTTTTTTAAATTATGAATACATACTAAAAAGAGAAGTAAAGGAATTCGTTTTTTCCTGATTCATACTTACCTAGGTGGATGCAGCATTGGTTTGATGCTGCATCTGTCCCCCTGTATGCATAGTAGCCCATTATGCTTTACCTTTGCAGGGAAACAAAGAGGAAGTAAAACCCATCAGGTGAATAACTAGAGTGAATAACAATGTATTAGGACTATAAAGTCCAAACCTCTTGCTAACCATATAGAAATAACCACAGTACTTAATCTGAAAGGCTATGGGAGACCTTTCAGGTGATTAGTCAATTTTTAGGTGAGGGGACCTAAAGAAATGCTCCAGAACGATTGGAAAGTAGTCTAGGCCCTAGGCTATCGTGTAGGAGGAGTAGGGGGTCAACCAAGTGGGCACTGCTGCTCTTAAGAAGAATTAAAAAGGGGGGAAAATAACTCAATGAGATAATAGTGGCATGTCAACGGGGAATGTACTTTGAGGCACAATACTATGTCTCTTGATGGTTTATCGTCTGGTGGCTTAAGGCACAATGCAAAAGATGCAGCAGGGGACTCTGGTAGCAAGGACTGGAACAGTCTCTAGGCTGCTGGGAGCAAATCAGTGACAGTTTCAGGGACCCCCCTCACTTTCAGGTTATGGCGTCTGTTTCTATTGTAAAGATCCTCCCAGGTGGGCTTGGAGTTGAGTGACTCGTGGTCCCTTCGTAGGTCAGTGTAGGCTAACTGCAGCTCATCGTGTTTGGTCTCAAGGAGATCTGTTCTGCCCCCCCCCCCCCCCCCAAGGTTGCTAACTCCTGCTGCAAGGTGTTAGTAGACTTATGTAATTCCGTCTGAAACTTCTAAGCCAGTTTTGTATACATGGTTGATAAGCTATCTTCTAAGTCTGCTTTTGTAAGCTGGACTGGGTACTCACTGTCTCCTGTGGAGTGAGCCAAAGAGTCCATCTTGAGGCATCATGGTCTGCTCCCGAACCCGGATAAGATAGTTACTGATCTTTGTGCCGGTTTCCTGCAATGGGATTTGGATTTCAGCATGCACCGGGTATTCCCCTAGGGATGCAGCTATATCAGGTAACAATATAAAAGCTCAGTGGCCCTGGGGAAGTTGCAGAAGTCCCACTCGGAGCTCTGCCTTATAATGTCTGTCCAGCTTTGTGCCACACATGCGCCCCCGACTGAGGACATCTTATGCTGAAAAGAGACTACTGTAGTCTAAACTGCTTTCTTTTATTATAATTTAGTCCAGAGCTGGGATTCAAATAAAAAATAAATAAACTAAAAACGGCAAACTGATTTCCCTGAAAATGTGCTCCTAATTTCACACTTGTGAGCTGTTATGCAATGTGCAGATTTTTCTATCCTACAACATATAAACATAAATAAAGGTTCAGCATAATGTGATAGCACAGAAAGCACCAGCTGCCAATGATTTATTCACAACAATGAATATTAACAATATTGAACTGACCTGCCTGTAGGAAGCAGAAAAGTGATGGAATTAAAAATGCAGGTTAGAGAGGGAAAATAAAATAATGCCAATGAGCACACTGTCCCGCTGTTATAAATCACACAGGAGGACGGATCATGCCGGATCAAGCTCATAGTTCATCTGTCACTGTATTCATCCGACAAGGATGACTAACAGATGTCAGATGTCACAAAGCAACTCACAAATACTGTACATGCTTTCTACTTTAGATAATTACAATCAGACTATTGTAAATAGTTGTGGATTATCACATAATAACTATGTTAGAGGAAAATTAATCCAGCCATATAGGTACACTCTGATAAAATGTGAACCGTTATCAATGACAGTGAGCCAGTCAGTAAAAGGCTTAAGCAGGAATCTGAAAATTTAGTGTTATAGCAACCCTTTCCATTGCAAATGTTTAAAGAAAATGCTGCTGAATATAAATTGTTTGGCTTATAACCAGCCAGTGCATAATACCTGAGCAAAAAATCTGCTTCAGACCGTCCCCAGAGACCCAGTTATTTCTCTGCTGGGAGTCTCCCTGTTGCCTCTTGAATAGTATAGAGATGGTGAAACCAGGCTGTCAATCACAGTCTGCACAGCAAATACACGCCCAGGGCCGTCGGAACAGGACAGGCAAACCAAGCAACTGCTTGGGGCCCCGAGCTGGCCTGGGGCCCCAGCAGTCCCGCACAGCAGGAAGGAATTTTCCCGCACAGCAAGAAGAGGAGCAAGAGGAGGCAGCACGGGAGGAGGTAAGACAAAAAATCCCCCCCCCCTCCCGCGATCGGCGCCCCCCCACGATCGGCGTAAAAAAATCAGTAGCGCCCCCCCGCTTCTCAACTGCTTGGGGCCCCCAAATTCCTTCAAACGGCCCTGGACACGCCTACCCTTCCTGTGACAGTTATGTGTTACTGCTTGCTGCATACACCAGTAGTCAGGGGAGTGGTTAGGGATGTAGATGGGGGTTTAACTGACTTAGACTAAAGTCAACCTTTACATATCAGTAGCAAAACTGCTTAGGATACACATTTTGAGGAAGGAGCGCGCTTTAAAAAGCTGATGGGTCAGATTAGAATTTATAATTACGTTACCACTATGTTAAATTGGCACTAAACCCACACCATAAAAAATATTAATAAATGCTGTATTATAACCCCTGGCAAAAAGTATGGAGTCACCACTCTTGGAAAATGTCCATTCAATTGTTTAGTTGTGTAGAAAAAAAAACTAATCAAAGACATGCCTCAAAACTATTTTCATTTAACATTCCAACCTTCTGACTTTAAGAAAGACTTAAAAATAAATAAATAATAAAGTAAACTGTAGTTAATTGCAACTGTTTTTGCAGATCAAGCAGAGGAAAAAAATATGGAATCAATTTTCTGGGGAAAATATTATGGAATCACCACGTACCAATGTACTTTGCAGTTCTAAAACAAACATCAGATTAGATCCTGAAAAATTACGTCATCACCAAACATCCTTTTAATTGATGGAATAAGAAAAGTGTCCAAAATCTCAATATAATTTTTTTTCAAGATTTAATGACTGTCATCTCCCCCGTACTTTTACCATACATGCAACCCCATATCATCAATGATTTTGGAAATTTGCATGTATTCTTCAGGCAGTCGTCTTTATGTATTTCATTGGAACGGCACCAAACAAAAGTTCCAGCATCTTTGCCCTGCCCAATACAGATTTGTGATTCATTACTGAATATCACTTTCATCCAGTCATCCACGGTCCATGAGTGCTTTTCTTTAGCCCACTGTAGCCTTGTTTTTTTCTGTTTAGATGTGAAAGTCGATGTAAACCCTCTCCTATACCCAGTGAAATGAACAGCCTCAGATGATACACAGAGATGAAACAAATCTCCCTACATAAGTTTTACATGTATATCTGCTGTCTTCAGCTTGCTATAATTTTTAGAATTCTTACATTGTGCTAAAACTTTTACTTCCTTATTCAGCAGAAGGAATGGTGTTTGGGCTTACACCGTGTAACAGCTAATTGGAGGAAAGGCACACACCCCCACTCCACATAGAAAGAAGAACAAAGATACTTGCAGAGCTGTGCTGTGACCAGACAAGCTCTCTGATCATCTATTTACAGCACCCACCCCGACACAAATCTTCGGCTGGTTTTATCTCCGGTCTTAGAGAACTTGGCAGAAGTTATGCTGATAACAGAGGAATGAAACAGCAGAAAGACATGGGACTCTGGGTTTTGGAGATAGATAAGTAAACACTGCAGATGTATGTGCCAAGGTAAAATTTTATGAATCGGGTTTACAGCACCTTTAATAATGGTTTTCGTTAGTACAAATGAAATGGAAAGGTTGTTAAAGGGAAGCGTACTGGTAGAGCAAGGAACACATTGAAGCGTCAACATAGAAAACTTAAAGCAATATGCTTTGAAAACAGAAAATGCACAACAAAACAAATGAGGAACAAAAGGTCAGAAACTGGAGTAAATGTCTGTGACTGAACTGTAAGACATTGGCTAAAGGAAATGGGAAAAGCCAAACAAAAACCATCATTAAAGCGGAGGTCCATCAAATTTTTTTTTTTAAGTCAGCAGCTACAAATACTGCAGCTGCTGACTTTAAAAATAAGGACACTTACCTGTCCAGGGCACCCGCGATGTCGGCACCCGAAGCCGATCGATCCCTCGGCTGTTGGATGCTGCCGCCGCCATCTTCGGTAAGGGAATCAGGAAGTGAAGCCTTGCGGCTTCACTTCCTGGTTCCCTACTGCGCATGCGCGACTCGCGCTGCGCGATGCCACTGGTCCCTGCTGTTTTCTGGGACCTGTGTGCTGCCCAGAAGACAGCGGAGGGGTGGACTGGAATGGGTGTAGATACCCGTGGGTGGCTCGGGTATCTATGCCCAGAAGTGGGAGCAAAATACCTGTGGAAGTTCTAAAAAAACAAGGCTACAGTGGGCTAAAGAAAAGCAATCGTGGACTGTGGATGACTGGAACAAAGTGATATTCATTGATGAATTACAAATCTTCATTGGGCAAGGTGATGAAGCTGATACTTTTGTTGGTGCCATTCAAATGAAATGAATGAAAACGACTGCCTGAAAAATAACATGCAAATTTCCACAATCATTGATGATATGGGGTTGCATGTCAGGTACAGGGGAGATGACCATCATTAAATCTTCAATAAATGCACAAGTTTATATTGAGATTTTGGACACTTATCTTATTCCATCAATTGAAAGGATGTTTGGTGGTGATGGCATCATTTTTCAGGATGTAATCTGATGCAGATCTTTGTTTTAGAATTGCAAACATGGTGACATGGTGTACATGGTGATTCCATAATATTTTCCTCAGAATTGAGTGCTTGAATTGACTACAGTTTTTTCTTTCTTTTTTTTTTTTTAGGTGTTTCTTAAAGCCAGAAGGTTGGAATGTTAAATGAAAATAGTTTTGAGGCATGTCTGTGATTCGTTTTTTTTCTACACAATTAAACAATTGAATGAACTTTTTCCAAGAGTAGTGATTCCATACTTTTTTCCAGGGGGTTGCAGATGCTGTTCATACTATGAGATTTGTTTTCTGTATTTAAAAAAAAAATGGTTGACCCTGTTGCTCTCTGTCTCCCCGCTCTGTCCAAGTCCCAAACGCAGCTGGGGATTTTGCAAAACAGTGTTGGCAGCTCTGCACATGCTCAGTTTTCAGTGAGTTTCTATGCTGGGAATTTCCTCCCTATCACATCTGAGCAGCCCATGTGTATAGAGTCACACATGTGGGCATATACAGTGCCTTGAAAAAGTATTCATACTCCTTGAAATTTTCCACATTTTGTCATGTTACAACCAAAAACGTAAATGTTTTTTATTGGGATTTTATGTGATAGACCAACACAAAGTGACACATAATTGTGAAGTGGAAGGAAAAATTAAGGATTTCCTCCATTCCCAGTTGACGACAGTTTTGTGGAAACACTTCGGGCCAGAGAATACATGTAACGTCATCTGAACTGGCTGAACGAGTGATACCGCCGCCAGTGAAAAACTTTTTGCTTGAATTTCTTAACCTTTATGTAAGTGTAACTTTTATTTTTTTAATAAAATGTCTGGCTTCTCCCTTCTCTACATATGGTTTCTGAACATTTGGTGTTTAGTTTTACAAAGCATTAGGATATATGACATGTGAAACATCCATACCTAAGACAACTACACCTGTGATCACTTCCTTACAAGCTGTCTTGATCTCTAGTATGGGGATCCATCTCATCTGGTAAGAGGCTACTTCTCTCAATTGATATAGTTTTTTTTATTTTGGAGCACGGGTGTCTATAGCAGTGGAATATTTGATATTTATACACTTGCATTTTCTACATATGTGGACTTTATATAGACAATTTTTATCGAGATTCACTTTTTTCACCTTTTTTATTTTATACACACACATTTGTCACTCCTTTTTGTGTGTGCACTTTTTTTCTTTAATATTTACATTTGAATGAGTATTGAAGTTTACATACATGGCTTACATTCACCTAATAATTTAGATTCAGGTCACATAATTTAAGGAACTGTGCACCATTATTTTTTGTTTGTTTTTATTTCCCATTCCTGGACTTGAGTTGCAGCAGTTCTAACTATTTTGACCAGCGTGGAGATACAATACTTGATGTGCCACTTTGTGTTGGTTTATCACATTAAATCCCAACAAAATACATTTACGTTTTTGGTTGTAACATGACAAAATGTGGAAAATTTCAAGGGGTATAAATACTTTTTCAAGGCACTGTACACAATGGTAAAGGACAACCTACTCCCTCCTTCCTCCTCCATGCCCACTAACCAGCTTAACACAATGGGGCTGGATATTACATGTAGATTGATGGAGGCTTTACCTCCTCCTTATTCTAAGACACAAAGCTGGAGGGGCTTGGCACAGCCTGTGACTGGCAGAAAGTTACCCACACCATGGCATTGCCCAAAAAAAAAGATTTCATTTCAAATATACAGTATATTTCTCTGACAATTTAGAACAGTTCATTGATAGTATCTATTTATTTTAACGAATGTATGCCAAAGGCTTGTTTTAATTTTGAACCCGTGAACAGCAGCAGAGGACTAAAAGCTCCTTCTGCTCATGTTTTCCTGCAGATAGGCTGGGAAAGAGCTGGGTCATGTGACAGGTGTATATCGATTAGGAAAAAGGTACTTAGTTTTTTTTTTATTAGAATAATTACAGAGCCATCATCCACATACAGAAATAGAAGGGACAATGTAAATTAAACTGTGCGTGTTTAACATCACTTTAAACTACTTGGACAAAGCATGGAGAATAGAAGGGTTTATTGGATCATTATAATTGTACAGTGCTACCTGTGGTAGTTTTTAGACCCCTTCCTTTTTGGATATACAGTGTCTAAGTCTGCCTCTATAAAGATATCTGAGTGTCCCCTTATTGTTAAAGCCGTGTCCAGATTCCAATAAGCCACCTCACTCGCAGACCCCCAAAACCACTGGGCTAGGGTTGTGAAGAAGGGACCCTTGTCCTTATCAAAATCCCCCCTGATGAGGTACCTCCATGTGTAAGGCACGTGGTCTGGTGTGCTTCAGGGAGTGGGTTTCCTTCTCATACCCTGAACAGCCAAGGTTTGGTCCAAACTTGTGTTCAGACTGAACCATAAGCTCATTCCTAGTAATAGAAATAGGCAGCAAACTCATTTCTTTTCTCTACATCCGTTCATGCTGAATATTTAAAAGCTTGTCTGAGAGTTTAGGAAAAAGGGGGTGAACAGAAGTTACACTCTGCAGAGCTCAGTGAGAAGGGCTCTGAGAGCTGATTGGAGGAAAGGGACACCCCTTCACACAGAAACAGATTTGAGACTGTCATTCAGCTGGAGATCCCTCCCCATCACATTTTTTCCCTTGGTATTCGGAAAACTTAAACTCGTCGTAAGTGATTCATGCTGATAGCAGAGGAATGAAGCAGCAAATGGAAAATACACTTAGTGCTCTTAATTGAGACAAGTACAATTAAGTACTAGTGGAGAAGGATCTGGGGGTTTTGGGAAATCATAAGCTCAATAATAGCATGCAATGTCAAGCTGCGGTTTCCAAAGCGAGCAAAGTCCTTTCTTGTATTAAGAGAGGTATGGACTCCAGAAAGAGAGATATAATTTTGCCCCTGTACAAATCATTAGTAAGACCTCATCTGGAATATGCAGTTCAGTTTTGGGCCCCAGTTCTCAAAGGATATTGGGGAACTGGTGAAAGTGCAGAGAAGGGCAACCAAACTGATAAGAGGCATGGAGGAAAGATTAAAGGAACTGGATTTATTCACTCTTAAGATGAGGAGATTAAGGGGGGATATGATCAACATGTACAAATATAAAAGGGGTCCATAAAGTGAACTTGGTGTTGAGTTATTCACTTTACGGTCAACACAGAGGACAAAGGGGCACTCTTTACATCTAGAGCAAAAGAGATTTCATCTCCAAATACGGAAAGGTTTCTTCACAGTAAGAGCTGTGAAAATGTGGAATAGACTCCCTGCAGAGGTGGTTCTGGCCAGCTCAGTAGATTGCTTTAAGAAAGGCCTGCATACTTTCCTAAATGTACATAATATAACTGGGTACTGACATTTATAGGTAAACTTGATCCAGGGAAAATCTGATTGCCTCTCGGGGGATCAGGAAGGATTTTTTTCCCCCAGCTGTAGCAAATTGGATCATGCTGTGCTGTTTTTTTTTGCCTTCCTCTGGATCAACTGTGGGTGTGGGATTGGGTATATGGGATTGTATGATAAAGAGATATATATATATATATATATATATATATATATATATATATATATATATATTATGGTTGAACTAGATGGACTTGTGTCTTTTTAAACCTGACTAACTATAACTATGTAATTATGTAACTATATATGCTTTGGTCATATTTCATGTCTGACGTTTAAAACCACTTTAAATGTGTGTTTAAGTATTGCAATAAATGCATTATCTGCAATATACTGTATATATCTTTTTTCAAGGTCTTTAGTCCTGTTGTGTGATATCATGGATCATCTTGCTCCCTGCCAAATGGAATTTTTCAAAAATGTTTTTTTTTTCTTTGCTATATGTCTCTCATGGCAGTGTTAAGCCTCCCCTGTCATTTGTTTAATAATCCCTAACCTAGAAAATGACTATACAGTGTGTAACTGTTTTTTAACATTCAACTCCCATTGATGTCATTGGGATTCAGATTTGGCACACAAACTTTAATCACCCTGCCCTGAATCAAAAACCAGCTTTGTTGGGCTAATCACTACCTGTTACCTGTAAAAACACAATGCATCTAAAATACACCCACAGTATTGAAATGTAAATCAAATATGTATAAAAACATCTATTTTCCAATGCAGAAGTGTGAATGCACCCAAAGTAACACCTTGCCACCAAATGTTTCTTTCAGACAGCTAACAGTGTTTTATGATATTGATTTATGCTTTTTTTTTTTTTTTTCCTTGGTGAATACTTTCACTCAAAAAAATCTCATGTTGTCTTACATGCAACATGTTTAAGAACTGCTCATATATTTTTAATACCATTCAAGTCTGGGCACTGTGAAGGGCATTCCAAAGCTTTCATCATTTATTTCTTGATGTAGTTGATGGTTGATTTTGTTATGTGCCTTGGATCATAGATATGCTACTTTTTTCAACCTCATTTCAGCTTCAGCTTTTTCATTGATTGTGAGACATGACCTCCAGGATTTGTTGGTCCCTTCTGCCAGCTCAATATTTCATGTACCACTGACTTCCACACAGACTCCTCATTTAACCCTCATGGATAACATACTTCATGGCTACTTTATTAGGTACACCTGTTCAATTGCTTGGTAACACAGATTTCTAATCAGACAATCACATAGCAGCAACTCAATGCATTTAGGCATCTAGACGCGATGAAGAAGACTTCCTGAGGTTCAAACTGAGCATCAGAATGAGGATTTAAGTGACTTTGAACATGGCATGGTTGTTGGTGCCAGACAGGCTGGTCTCAGTATTTCAAAAACTGCTGATCTACTGGGATTTTCATGCACAACCATCTCTGGAGTTTACAGAGAATGGTTCAAAAAAGAGAAAATATCCAGTGAATGGAGGTTGTGTAGACAAAAATGCCTTGTTGATGTCAGAGGTCAGATGACAATAGGTAGACTGGTTTCAGAAGATAGAGAGGCAAAAGTAAGTAATGACCACTCGTTACAATCAAACCATGCAGAACGCACAACACATCGAATCTTGAAGCAGATGGACTACAACAGCAGAAGACTACACCATTTGTCACTCCTGTCAGCTAAAAACAGGAAACTGAGGCTACAATTCACGCAGGCTCATCAAAATTTGACAATAGAAGATTGCAAAAATTATGCCTGGTCTGATGAGTCTGGATTTCAGCTGCGACATTCAGATTGTACGGTCAGAATATGGCATAAACAACATGAAAGCATGGGTCCATCCTGCCATTCGGTTCAGGCTGGTGATGGTGGTGTAGTATGGGGGATATTTTCTTGGAACACTTTGGGCCCCTTTTGAGCATTGTGTAAATGCCACCACCTACCTGAGTATTGTTGCTGACCATGTCCATCCCTTTATGACTACAGTGTACCCATCTTCTGATGGCTACTTCCAGCAGGATAATGCACCATGTCACAAAGCTCAAATCATCTCAAACTGGTTACTTTCCACAGTCACCTGATCTTAATCCAATAGAACACCTTTGGGATGTTGTGGAATGGGAGATTCTCATCATGGATGTGCAGCCGACAAATCTGCAGCAACTGCGTGATGCTATCATGTAAATATAGACCAAAATCTCTGAGGCCCCTTTCACACAACCACGACTTCAAAGTCGCGATTTTATCGCGATTTCGCGGCCGCGATTTTGACGCGATTTAAGGGAGACTTGAGGTTTATGAACCTGAACTATCATCAAAGTAAGACCAAAGTAGTGCAGGGACTACTTTGAAATCGGCACGACTTGAAGTCGTACTAATATGAATGGTAGTCATTGGGAATCATGGGAAACGACTTGTCATGCTACTTTGCAGTCCCAAATCGTGGGACAAGTCGTACAAGTGTGAAAGGGGCCTAATGCCGCATACACACTACCGTTTTTCACGACGTTAAAAATGCAATTTTTTAAATTGGGCATTAAAAACGATCGCATGTATGCTCCAGAGCATTTTTAACGACGTGATAAATGGCCTAAAAAAAATGAGAACCTGCTCTATTTTTTCACGTCATTTTTTTTAAAAACGGTAGTGTGTATGCTTTTACGAGGGGAAAAAAATGCGCATGCTCAGAATCAAGTATGAGACAGGAGTGCTCATTCTGGTAAAACTAGCGTTCGTAATGGAGATAGCACATTCGTCACGCTGTAACGGACTGAAAAGCACGAGGCTGAAAAGCGCGAATCGTCGCTCAACAAACTTTACTAACATGAAGGGTGGCACCATCCGAATGGAACTTCCCCTTTATAGTGCCGTCGTACGTGTTGTACGTCACTGCGCTTTGCTCGAGCGTTTTTTTTTATGAACGTGTGTATGCAAGACAGGCTTGAGAGGAAACAAGAAAAATCACGTTGAGAAAAACGTTGTTTTTGAAAATGACATTAAAAACGATCGTGTGTACGCGGCATTAGGAATGTTTACAACATCTTGTTGAATCTATGCCATGAATAATTAAGGGAGTTCTAAAGGCAAAAGGGGGTCCAACCCAGTACTAGTAAGGTTTACTCAATAAAGTGTCAGGTGAGTGTAATCTTGACAATATATCTTGTTTGACAATTATATCAAACAAGATATATTTTTCTTACTAGACTGCAGCTCTTGGTTTAAACATTAACATAAACATAAATTTATATTAACTATGCTGCACAGAGGATTATAGCTCAAGTACTTCTGGTGTGGTTAGACCATACTGTAAGCCTTTTGCAGTGATATGAGAGTTTTATTTTGCATACCTAAAACTCTGTAAATAGGTCTGTCAGATATGCTATGCGATGACTTGAATGATTAATATCGTAAAGTTGGTGGACAGTATTAACTTTTGGGTAGCTGAGAGTGTACCAAAACCAAGGGAAATAATAGAAGTCCATGGGAAATTGCAGCTAACCTGCACAAAAACTGTGGGTACACTGCGCTGCAATCTCGATGTAGCCAAAGTGTACGAGGGAAGTGTGAAAGCACACTTTTGCCACGTACACAAGATCGGTTTTTCTGATGAAAAAAGACCGATGGACTTTTTTCATCGAACAAACCGATCGTGTGGGATAGCAAATTACGATCATCTGTGTGGAACTCCATCAGACAAAAAACCCACGCATGCTCAGAACCAAATCGACGCATGCTCAGAAGCATTGAACTTCATTTTTCTCAGCTTGTCGGAGTGTTTTACGTCACAGCGTTTTGGACGGTCGGAATTTTGACTGATGGTGTGTAAGCAAGACTGATGAAAGTCAGCTTCATCGGATTTCCGATGGAAAAATCCATCGGATTTTATTCCATCAGAAATCCGATCGTGTGTACAGGGCATAAGGTAATTGGAAAGGACAAAAAGACACTATTTGCATTTGGGGAAAAAAGGGGGTTAATTTTCCACTAAAGAAAAGGCTCTTTATAGTAAATGCTATAAGAGGAATAGGGGAAGAACGGCATTGACCCCTCTTCACTCTTCTTGTCCTCCTGGCCATTGAGCCACTTCATCAAACATAATTCTAAATCTAAAATGGAAAATATATGGATTTTAAGAGAGTAATTCTAAGTGAAGGCATTAAGGCAGTCTATTGACAGTAGATTGTAAATTATATGCAATTTAGCTGAATGCCATCATTAAAAGGATTGTGGCCGATTAAAAATAGGGGAAGAAGATGTGAATACCCCGCATGGTAGGGAGCGGAAGATAGGGTGATGGGAGTTTTCAGAAGTTTTTATTGTAGTCCCATATCCACAAGGAATGTTTAGTGATGGAATTAGTAATATTTTGTCTATAAAGGTGGGGGGGGACCAGAGGGTTCCAGTGGTATTTAGTGGGCAATAACGTATGCTTCCATGATTATCGATAGTGGGCTGTTGGTGGTGGAGAAGAAAAAGTTGGACAGCAAAGTTGTAGCTACTGAAGTGTGATACATTCAAGCCCCCTGAAGGCTTCGTTTTGAACACAATGAAATGGGTTTTCAGGATGCCCAGGTAAACTTTATGCCTTGTTCACAGCATAGTTACCCACATAACCAGCACCAACATATATACAAAAAGAGACTAGAACCATTCCCATTCATTAGTCAATTCAATTAGCTATAGATGAGATTCACCATTGTATAGAGACTCTCTGAAGGTAAAACACTTATTTTGCATAGATTTAAAATGCATTTATACATTGATACAGTAAACATGAAAAAACATGCAATGTTTGGGCTGAAACTTTTGCTCAGCTTGAACAGTTCACCCATTTCTATTCAGCAGTTCAGATTGATAAAAGGATTCAATCAAGGAGGGTTCAATTAGATGATGGGAGAAGAAAGTGAGTTGCCCAGGGGTCCCAAATATTGTGAAATGTGGGTAGGTTATCTTATTTTATGGCAGTCAGTTCTTCATACAGCATGCAAAGATGCCTTTGTGATTTAAAGGCTTCTACAGAGTGGTTCATGAGTTCCAGTTTTTAGCCAAGGTTTCAGCTGTTGTGAAAATGTGAGTGAGTAGGCAAGATTCAATTTTAGTGGGGAAGTGAAAGTTAAACTAGCGGCCAAAAAGGTTAGAGATTATAGAATAGACACTTTGCCAACATTTGTTGCTGATTGGACAGGAACACCAAATGTGTTAATAATTGCACTGAGCAGAGCAACCACTAAAACAGCGTGGAAAAGAGTCAGGGAATGCCTTGGATATTCAGGTTGGTATAAGATACCAGTGTGTTAATAGTTTATTGATTGTTTCTGAGATGAAAGCATTGATGGAAGACATAAATGTAGCCAGCCAGATGTTTTCCAGTCAGTCAGTTGGTAAGAGGGGTTGGCCTAATTCCATCTTCCATTTTTGTATACAATTTTCTCAAAATAAGTGTTTTTAGGAAAAAAAAGAGAAAAAGTAAAGATATCAAAATAAAATAGGGTAAAATAAAATTAGATAGATAATATAAAATAAAATAGATGGGATAGAATAGTAGGAAACCAGAGGGGGGGGGGTGTAGGAGTCCACCTGAATGGCATGAATGAATCGGTCCGCGGCTTGAGGGTTTAAGTAAAACACAGTGTTCACTATATTGAGCAGGGTAGCTCCCAAGCTTCAGAAATTTGGTTTAGTAGTTAGTTTAACCGATTGAGTCCTCCGGCTACCATGGCATGAGAATTGAGTTGTCACTAATAGAAGGTAGGTGAAATCTAATCCAAGGATCCCAGATCTTTTCAAAGATTGGAATTTGATTTCTTTCTATAGCTAACATTTTGGCGTGAGACATAAAGTCATTTACTCTATTTATGGTCTCAGATATCTCGAATTTAGGGGTCCTCCATGCCTTTGCTATTGTTTGCTTTGCTGCTGTAAGAAATTGAATGAGCAGTTTGAATTGTTTATGTGTAATGAGATCAGGTTTTAGATTGAGCAAGGCTGTGGCTGGGTCTGGTTGCACAGTGAAACCAAATATCTTGGAGGCAGTTTCAAATATCCTTTCCCAAAATAATTGCACCAACGGGCAGGACCACCAAATGTGTAAGTGGGTGCCCGGATCTGGGTTAAGGAGACATCTGTATTTAGCAAAGGTGCGTAAAAGTTTTTAATTTGGAGGTATCTGAAAAGTTCAGAGTTCGGTAGGTTGTAGGTGTCACAGAGTGTATCCAAGTATTTTCATTCTGAATACTGTTGCTTTCCATTCTCATGACTCAGCAGCAATGTATGGGGTGAAAAAAAATTAAACAACATTTTGGGCAGGGGGAGACAAATATCTAACACTCCCAGAAATGCTGAATGCATAGTAGGCTTTCCAAAGCTGTACCATTGAAATTTTCAGGGGGCACCACCTTGTCCCAGCTCCTCTTGGGAGGATTGCTTGATTGGTTATATAGGGCGTGATTGAGGTGTAGATTGTGGGTGGACCAAGAGTTAGGGGGAGGAGTACCTCTTTATGGGCTTCTGTGGGGAGTGACGGTAGAATTGTGACATGTGATGCTAGCACTTTTTAATTGGCTACAATAAACATATAAAGAAGTAGCTTCTGGGTATTTTCAGTATTTTTGTATGTTTGCCCCTGTGTTTACATTCACCTTAAATGTTAGGGTAGCACCTACTTGATACTAATACTTTGTTGGGCTCCCGAGACCAACAATTTTTTGGTATTGAAATTTGCAGACCTAATGCCGCGTACACACGGTCGGAATTTCCGATGGAAAAAGTCCGATGGGAGCTTTTCATTGGATATTCCGACCGTGTGTATGCCCCATTGGACTTTTCCAGTGGAAATTTCCAACGGACTTAGAGCAGGTTCTCTATTTTTCGGTTGGAAATTCCGACTTAGTTTTGCCTGTGGCAAAGTCCGGCCGTGTGTACGCGGCATAACAGTTTAGATTAAATGAAATATGACATTTGTGTAGATCAGCCTAAAAAATAGGCTTAATAAACTCCCTGGCAATACTCTGAGGGTACAATCTGAACATATAAACACTGGAAAGTGTTGAGAGACCCATCAGTGGGGCTTTTGAATCTCTGTGTACTACTAATTCTGCCAGCTATGTTAAAATTAAACTGTGACTGTCCAAAACCACAATTCTATCTGGTTGTCATGTGAATGTATGCCTATTGTCAAGAAACCTTTTATATAAGACTACTCTTGTATTTTCCATGCCTAAGGTTTTCCAGTGCAAACATCATTTTATTTTATTTTATGGAGTGTATTTCATTAGTCTGAGATGTATTGTTTTGGCTATGACCTTTTCAAAACGTTCCTATGTATATGCTGCTGCAGTTTATTTACATATGGAATATGTCAATTTTTCCTACTTAAATGTTACCTCACACCAAGCATAAATCTCTGTAATGCACACTCTTTTGTCATTTACAATATGTTCTGTATGAAATAACAACTAGATCGAGTCACTAGCCTCAAGATTGATGACTCCATCTGTTTTGGAAAGCATTAAATGATTCTGTGGATCTATACATTGTCCATACCGGCCGCAGTGAGGGATTTATATGTGCTGTAATGGGAAAATTGACTAGTTACTGCATAGAATAGAATTACAGTTTAATGAATCTTCTTTATCAGTAAATAAGAGTTTTTGTGTCTACTTAGATGATGGATTCCATTTGGTTTAATGCCTGAAAGAAAAATAAGTGACCACAGAACGTATATTTGTTTTTCTTGCTGTGTGATATCTGATAGGTAACCAAGGAGATCTCAATAAATGTATATTCCGCCTAATGGGTTGTCATTATCACATCCAAGCATGTCACTGATTTGAAAGACTTTTTCGGATGGTGGGATGCTTTTATATTTTCATTAAATGCAGAAATAGCTGAAGGTTTAGTTGCTGAACCATTGCTAGGCTTACAATCTGACAGCCACACATTTCACTTCAAATATCAGGAAATATTGACAAAATACTTGGAATAACACATTATTTCAGTTCCAGCCTTCAGGGCCAACAGTAGATGTTTTCCAGATCTCTACACAAGGGAAAAAAATTGGCTAATGTAAAACTTTTTATGTATCATTTTGCCAGTAAATACAACAGTACTAATGCCGCGTACACACGGCCGTTTTTAATGTCATTGAAAAAAAATTAGTTTTTCTCGACGTGATTCTTCCCAAGCTTGCCTTGCCTACACACTATCGTGAAAAAAAAAGCTTGAGCAAAGCGCGGTGACATACAACATGTATGACAACACGTACGACGGCACTATTAAGGGGAAGTTCCATTCGGATGGCGACACCCTTTGGGCTGCTTTTGCTGATCTCGTGTTAGTAAAGATTGGTGAGAGACGATTCGCGCTTTTCTGCCTCGTGCTTTTCAGTCCGTTACAGCGTGATGAATGTGCTATCTCCATTACGAACGCTAGTTTTACCAGAACGAGCGCTCCCGTCTCATAACTTGCTTCTCAGCATGCGCGTTTTTTTCCCATCATTAAAGCGTACACACGGCCGTTTTTCACGACGAGAAAAACGATGACGTGAAAAACGACGAGAAAAAATAGAGCATGTTCTAAATTTTTAATGGCCATTTTTCTCATCTAGTAAAATGCTCTGGAGCCTACACACGATAGTTTTTAATGACCAATTTAAAAAAAAATCTTTTTTCTCGTCATGAAAAACGGTCGTGTGTACGCGGCATAATAGTGGAAAATGTGCATTATTAATGTTATTTTATGCTACTGATTTTATATCTCATTTAGATGACTTGTAACGGACCGCCTGGCACCCCAGCAAGATACAGCTTCCTCCATTCAGGAACCAGGTATTATAGCTGAGAACTGCACCCAAGAATTAGATGACACTAGCTTAGATGCAAACTGGAACTCTTTATTGAGAATTCACACAACTTTAAACAGTAATATCATCAGTACATCTGAAGCCTCGTACACACGGCCAGGAATCCTGTCAGGAAAAAAACGTCGGTTTTCCTGACGGGATTCCTGGCAAGCTTTCCTTGCTCGCCGAGTGTACACACGGCCATTCAAAAGAACCGCCGTTCTTTTGAATGGCAAGAATGCGGTGACGTCATCGACTACGACGAGCAGGGATGAGCTTCGTGTTCGAGTCGAACATACGTTCGACTCGAACATCGGCTGTTCGATCGTTCGACGAAGATCGAACGATTTGGGCCGTTCGCGCCAAATTCGAGTGACGCGAACGGCCCACAATGCACTACGCCATCGCAGTGTCATCCAGGCGCTGTGATTGGCCAAGCATGCACTGTGACCCCGCATGCTTGGCCAATCACAGCGCCGGCAGCGAGGAGAGCAATGATTGGCCACAGGCAGGATGCCTGTGGCCAATTATTGCTGAGGGGGTTTAGTACACGCCCCACACTATAAAAGGCCGCCAGCGCGGCGGCCTTGTGCAGTGTGTTCCGGAGCAGGGAAAGAGAAGCATAGGCAGGGACAGTGTTATATTTTTCCTTTACTTATCCTGGATTCCTTGTGTTTAGGGACAGAGAAGGATAGGTAGGGAGAGTGTCAGTGTGTTATTCTGTGCTAAACCTTGTTTGTAGGGACAGAGAAGGACAGTGAGGGAAAGTGTCAGTGTGCTATTCTGTTCTAAACCAATCTTGCTGAACCGTATTTGAAATCCTTGAGTTTAGGGACAGAGAAGGACACTCGTGGAAACTATCAGTGTGCTATTCTGTGCTAAATCTTGTTTGTAGGGACAGAGAAGGACAGTGAGGGAAAGTATCAGTGTGCTATTCTGTGCTAAACCTTGTTTGTAGGGACAGAGAAGGACAGTGAGGGAAAGTGTCAGTGTGCTATTCTGTGCTAAACCAATCTTGCTGAACCATATTTGAAATCCTTGAGTTTAGGGACAGAGAAGGACACTCGGGGAAACTGTCAGTGTGCTATTCTGTTCTAAACCAATCTTGCTGAACCGTATTTGAAATCCTTGAGTTTAGGGACAGAGAAGAACACTCGTGGAAACTATTAGTGTGCTATTCTGTGCTAAATCTTGTTTGTAGGGACAGAGAAGGACAGTGAGGGAAACTATCAGTGTGCTATTCTGTGCTAAACCTTGTTTGTAGGGACAGAGAAGGACAGTGAGGGAAACTGTCAGTGTGCTATTCTGTGCTAAACCAATCTTGCTGAACCATATTTGAAATCCTTGAGTTTAGGGACAGAGAAGGACACTCGGGGAAACTGTCAGTGTGCTATTCTGTGCTAAACCTTGTTTGTAGGTACAGAGAAGGACAGTGAGGGAAAGTATCAGTGTGCTATTCTGTGCTAAACCAATCTTGCTGAACCATATTTGAAATCCTTGAGTTTAGGGACAGAGAAGGACACTCGGGGAAACTGTCAGTGTGCTATTCTGTTCTAAACCAATCTTGCTGAACCGTATTTGAAATCCTTGAGTTTAGGGACAGAGAAGGACACTCGGGGAAACTGTCAGTGTGCTATTCTGTTCTAAACCAATCTTGCTGAACCGTATTTGAAATCCTTGAGTTTAGGGACAGAGAAGGACACTCGTGGAAACTATCAGTGTGCTATTCTGTGTTAAATCTTGTTTGTAGGGACAGAGAAGGACAGTGAGGGAAAGTATCAGTGTGCTATTCTGTGCTAAACCTTGTTTGTAGGGAAAGAGAAGGACAGTGAGGGAAACTGTCAGTGTGCTATTCTGTGCTAAACCAATCTTGCTGAACCATATTTGAAATCCTTGAGTTTAGGGACAGAGAAGGACAGTGAGGGAAAGTGTCAGTGTGCTATTCTGTGCTAAACCAATCTTGCTGAACCATATTTGAAATCCTTGAGTTTAGGGACAGAGAAGGACACTCGGGGAAACTGTCAGTGTGCTATTCTGTGCTAAACCTTGTTTGTAGGGACAGAGAAGGACAGTGAGGGAAAGTGTCAGTGTGCTATTCTGTGCTAAACCAATCTTGCTGAACCGTATTTGAAATCCTTGAGTTTAGGGACAGAGAAGGACACTCGGGGAAACTGTCAGTGTGCTATTCTGTTCTAAACCAATCTTGCTGAACCGTATTTGAAATCCTTGAGTTTAGGGACAGAGAAGGACACTCGTGGAAACTATCTGTGTGCTATTCTGTGCTAAATCTTGTTTGTAGGGACAGAGAAGGACAGTGAGGGAAACTGTCAGTGTGCTATTCTGTGCTAAACCAATCTTGCTGAACCATATTTGAAATCCTTGAGTTTAGGGACAGAGAAGGACACTTGGGGAAACTGTCAGTGTGCTATTCTGTGGTAAACCTTGTTTGTAGGGACAGAGAAGGACAGTGAGGGAAAGTGTCAGTGTGCTATTCTGTGCTAAACCAATCTTGCTGAACCATATTTGAAATCCTTGAGTTTAGGGACAGAGAAGGACACTCGGGGAAACTATCAGTGTGCTATTCTGTGCTAAACCTTGTTTGTAGGGACAGAGAAGGACAGTGAGGGAAAGTATCAGTGTGCTATTCTGTGCTAAACCTTGTTTGTAGGGACAGAGAAGGACAGTGAGGGAAAGTGTCAGTGTGCTATTCTGTGCTAAACCAATCTTGCTGAACCATATTTGAAATCCTTGAGTTTAGGGACAGAGAAGGACACTCGGGGAAACTGTCAGTGTGCTATTCTGTTCTAAACCAATCTTGCTGAACCGTATTTGAAATCCTTGAGTTTAGGGACAGAGAAGGACACTCGTGGAAACTATCAGTGTGCTATTCTGTGCTAAATCTTGTTTGTAGGGACAGAGAAGGACAGTGAGGGAAACTATCAGTGTGCTATTCTGTGCTAAACCTTGTTTGTAGGGACAGAGAAGGACAGTGAGGGAAACTGTCAGTGTGCTATTCTGTGCTAAACCAATCTTGCTGAACCATATTTGAAATCCTTGAGTTTAGGGACAGAGAAGGACACTCGGGGAAACTGTCAGTGTGCTATTCTGTTCTAAACCAATCTTGCTGAACCGTATTTGAAACCCTTGAGTTTAGGGACAGAGAAGGACACTCGGGGAAACTGTCAGTGTGCTATTCTGTTCTAAACCAATCTTGCTGAACCATATTTGAAATCCTTGAGTTTAGGGACAGAGAAGGACACTCGTGGAAACTATCAGTGTGCTATTCTGTGTTAAATCTTGTTTGTAGGGACAGAGAAGGACAGTGAGGGAAAGTATCAGTGTGCTATTCTGTGCTAAACCTTGTTTGTAGGGACAGAGAAGGACAGTGAGGGAAAGTGTCAGTGTGCTATTCTGTGCTAAACCAATCTTGCTGAACCATATTTGAAATCCTTGAGTTTAGGGACAGAGAAGGACACTCGGGGAAACTGTCAGTGTGCTATTCTGTGCTAAACCTTGTTTGTAGGGACAGAGAAGGACAGTGAGGGAAAGTGTCAGTGTGCTATTCTGTGCTAAACCAATCTTGCTGAACCATATTTGAAATCCTTGAGTTTAGGGACAGAGAAGGACACTCGGGGAAACTGTCAGTGTGCTATTCTGTTCTAAACCAATCTTGCTGAACCGTATTTGAAATCCTTGAGTTTAGGGACAGAGAAGGACACTCGTGGAAACTATCAGTGTGCTATTCTGTGCTAAATCTTGTTTGTAGGGACATAGAAGGACAGTGAGGGAAACTGTCAGTGTGCTATTCTGTGCTAAACCAATCTTGCTGAACCATATTTGAAATCCTTGAGTTTAGGGACAGAGAAGGACACTCGGGGAAACTATCAGTGTGCTATTCTGTGCTAAACCTTGTTTGTAGGGACAGAGAAAGACAGTGAGGGAAACTGTCAGTGTGCTATTCTGTGCTAAACCAATCTTGCTGAAGCATATTGCAAATCCTTGCGTTTAGGGACAGAGAAGGATAGGCAGGGGACAGTGTCAGTGTCATTGTTGCTAAGCCTCCTGCACAGTATACACCTGAAGGTAGCCCTTATTGCTGTTTTTCCCATCTCCCTGCAGGCCATCCATTAAAATGTCTGGAAGGCAAACAAGGAGAGGCAGACAGTCAGGAGGCAAAAAAAGAGGGCAAGCAGGCTCTGTGTCTGGGGGCAACAGTGCTGGTCGTGGACGCGGTGCATTGTCATCAGCACATGGCCATGGGACACGCTTGTCCTTCTTTTCGGCAGCTGGACATGTTGAGCCACATCATGCCGAAGACTTGGTAGAGTGGATGACCAAGCCCACCTCATCCTCCTCATCCTCTCTCACCCATACTCAGGGTACTGGCAAAGCAGCTGCCAAAGCGTCCTCTTCTCTGGTATCAATGTCATCATTAGTCAATCCTTCCCTAGACCCACCATGTCCTCCTCCTGAGGAGTCCCCCGAACTGTTTGAGCACAGTGTTGGGTACATGCTCCAGGAGGATGCCCAGCGTTAAGAAGGATCTGATGATGATACCCAGATAGAGGAAGGCAGCAGCGTGAGAGCAGAGAGAGGGGATGCTCAAGAAGGACACCAATCTGGCAGTCATGCTCCAGCAGCTGCAGCATACTGCCAGATTGGCTCCAGTGATGAGGAGGGAGGGGATGATGAGGTCACTGACTCCACGTGGGTACCTAATAGGAGAGAGGAGGAGGAGGAGGATGAGGAGGAGGCACATCTCCAACGAGGCAGGATGCCCTTGGGTGGCCAGCGTATGGGCAGCACACCGACGGAATCACACCGCAGAGCTCCGCCTGTGCAGGGCGCTGCCTCTGCCCGTCATTCAAAAAGTTCTTTGGTGTGGGCCTTTTTCGAGGCGAGTGCAACATATGTCTCAAGCGTATATCGCGTGGCCAAAACATCAGCCGCTTGGGCACCACATGCTTGATCAGACATATGTTGACCTGCCATGCAGCTCGTTGGCAAGCCTACCTTAAAGACCCACACCAAAGAACAAAGCGGACCTCTCCTTGCACCGCATCAGCTGGGATCTCCAACCCCACTATACCTTCAGTCCTCTCTGAAACCTGCACTGAGAGGAATGAAGGTGTAGAATTAGGTGTGTCACAGCCAAGTACTTGCGGCCACTCTGCTAGCAGTACACCGACGTCCGATTCTAGCAGGCAAATTTCCCTGCCCCAACTGCTGGACTGTCGAAAGAAGTTCACTCCCAGCCATCCACATGCCCAGCGGTTGAATGCTAGCTTGGCTAAATTGCTAGCGCTTCAACTGCTGCCTTTTCAGTTGGTAGACTCGGCCCCCTTCCGTGAGTTTGTGCAATGTGCGGTTCCTCAGTGGCAGGTTCCCAAACGCCACTTTTTCTCACGGAAGGCGATTCCGGCTCTCTACAGGCATGTGGAAGGCAATGTCTTGGCCTCGCTGGACAGGGCGGTCAGCGGTAAGGTGCATATTACCGCTGACTCATGGTCCAGCAGGCATGGACAGGGATGTTACCTTTCTTTCACGGCCCATTGGGTCACTCTTTTGGCAGCTGGGAAGGATGCAGGACAAGGTGCAGTAGTGTTGGAGGTTGTTCCACCGCCACGCCTCCAAAATGCTACTACTGGTTGTGACACACCTCTCTCCTCCACCCCCTCCTCTTCTTCTTCCTCCATGGCCTCTTCCTGTGCTTTGTCCTCGGAACCAGTGGTGCTCCATAGGCGTTCAAGGGGCTACGCAAGTACGCAGGCAAAAAGATGCCATGCCGTGCTTGCGCTGGTGTGTTTGGGGGACAGAAGCCACACTGGGGCAGAGGTCCTGTCTGCTCTGCAGGGGCAGGCCGAGAGGTGGTTGGCGCCACGCCAGCTTAAGCCAGGAATGGTGGTTTGCGACAATGGCACCAACCTCCTCTCCGCCCTCCGACAGGGACAACTGACCCATGTGCCCTGTGTGGCTCACGTCCTTAACCTGGTGGTGCAGCGGTTCTTGGGCAGGTACCCGGGCTTACAGGATGTCCTGAGGCAGGCCAGGAAAGTCTGTGTGCATTTCCGCAGATCTTATAATGCCAGTGCTCGCCTGGCTGAGCTGCAAAAGGAGTTGAACCTGCCCAAGAACCGCCTTATATGTGACATGCCCACCAGGTGGAACTCAACGTTGGCCATGCTGCAGCGGCTGCACACGCAGCAGAGGGCCATCAATGAGTACCTGTGCGACTACGGCACCAGGACAGGGTCAGGGGAGCTCGGGCTTTTTTCACCGCGCCAGTGGGGCATGATCAGGGATGCATGCACTGTCCTGGCACCATTTGAGGAGGCCACGAGGATGGTGAGCAGTGACAGTGCATGCATCAGTGACACTGTACCTCTTGTCCACCTGTTGGAGCACACGCTGCGTGGAATAATGGACAGGGCACTTGAGGCATAACAGAGGCAGGAAGAGGAGGACTTCCTTGCCTCTCAAGGCCCCCTTTACCCAGACAGTGTTCCTTCTGTCCCACCCATCGCACAGGAAGAGGAGGAGGAGGAGGATTGTGTCAGCATGGAGGTGGAGGCTGGCACTCAGCATCATCAGCAGCAGTCTTTTAGGGATGATTTACAGTCCCAAGAAACCAGTAGACTTGTACGTGGCTGGGAGGAGGTGGCTGCGGATCATGTCATCCTTAGTGACCCAGAGGACTCCGGACTGAATGCCTCAGCTAACCTACGCTGCATGGCCTCCCTGATCCTGCAAAGTCTGCGGAAGGATCCTCGTATTCTTCGGATCAAGGAGAGGGACCATTACTGGCTGGCCACTCTCCTTGATCCACGGTACAAGGGTAAGGTTGCGGACCTTATCTTACTGTCGCAGAGGGAGCAGAGGATGAGACAACTCCGGGAGGCCTTGCAGAAAGGTCTGTGCAACGCGTTCCCAGAGACTGGGAGGTTACAAACTCCTGGTCCTGAACAACGAGTTGCTGAAGCTTCGGGCAGTCAAAGAAGGAGCGGTGGGGAAGGTGGCCGTCTGACCGATGCGTTCAGACAATTCTTTAGTCCGCAGCCCCAAAGTATGATCGGTTCCAGCAACCATCGCCAGCGTCTGATATACATGGTGCAGGAATACCTAGGGGCAAGGTCAAACTTGGACACCTTCCCCACCGAAAATCCTCTGGCTTACTGGGTCTTGAGGATGGATCACTGGCCAGAGCTTGCACAGTATGCAATTGAGCTACTGGCCTGTCCTGCATCCAGCGTTCTTTCAGAACGCACATTCAGTGCTGCTGGAGGATTTGTCACGGATCACAGGGTGCGCCTGTCCACCGACTCGGTTGATCGACTGACTTTCATCAAGATGAACCAGTCTTGGATCACCACCAGCTACCACACACCTGATGCTGATATAACAGACTAATTGATTTTAAAATGTCACATCCCTTCAAGACTGATGCTGATGCTGAGTGCCTGTGCTGTTATGTTGACTGGCTATCCTCCTCCTCCTCCTCAATGATCCGATTAATGATGATAGCTTGGAAGATAATTTTGGTTTATGGGTGCCGCCACCAGTGGCTAAGGCACAATTTTTCAGCCCCTGTTTAACAGGGGCGTGTAATTACAATTTTTGATGCAATACTTTGCAACAGGGCTCATTGCTGTGCTCCAAGTACAGTATCTGTGAGGGGTTGCAGTGTTGTGCCACCAGTGCCTAAGGCCCAATTTTTCAGCTCCTGTTCAACAGGGGCATGCAATTATAATTATTGATCTAATAATTCACAGCAGGGCCCATTGCTGCGCCCACCAAGAGTAACTGTCAGGCCTTACAGTGTTGTGTCAACACCACCACCACCACCACCAAAGGCCCAATTTTTCAGCCCCTGTTCAACAGGGGCATGCAATTATAATTATTGATCTAATAATTCACAGCAGGGCCCATTGCTGCGCCCACCAAGAGTAACTGTCAGGCCTTACAGTGTTGTGTCAACACCACTACCACCACCACCACCACCACCAAAGGCCCAATTTTTCAGCCCCTGTTCAACAGGGGCATGCAATTATAATTATTGATCTAATAATTCACAGCAGGGCCCATTGTTGCGCCCACCAAGAGTAACTGTCAGGCCTTACAGTGTTGTGGCACCAGCACCACCATCAAAGGCCCAATTTTTACTACCACTGTTCAACAATTATATGTTATTAGAATTCCTGATATAATAGTTGACAGCAGGGCGTTCCAGCACCCACCAAGAGTAACTGTGAGTGCTTACAGTGTTGTGCCGACACCAACACCTAAGGGGCCAATTTCTGCAGAGTATATACGGCAGGTCCCTACTTTCAAACATCCAACTTACAAACGACTCCTACTTGCAAACAGAAGAAGACAACAGGAAGTGAGAGGAAATCTACCCCTAGGAAGGAAAATTCTCTCCTGTAAGAATTAATATGGGAGAAAGGTGTCTCCTCTCTACTGATGCTTTATCACCAATCCTTGTTTCAATAAAAACACCACATTTCAAAAACAGTTGTCATTGGGACGCAAAGTGAGGTGAAATGTTCTGAACAGGGGCACAGACAGCAAAACAAATGTTACAGGGGTGATAACCCTTCCCTATGTTTTCCAAAAAGCTTAAAAATAGATTTTTTGGCTGGAGCTACACTTAAACAATGTACGTGTTCAAAATTACAAACAGATTCTACTTAAGAACAAACCTACAGTCCCTGTCTTGTTTACACCGGTCTTGTTTACACCGCCTGTATACTGCTGTTCAGAGTATATAGGGCCTTTTTTATTTTGTGTTGCGGGGTTCCCCTTAATATCCATACAAGACCCAAAGGGGCTGGTAATGGGCTGGGGTAGGGGGGGGGTGATGGGGTAGCTATGCCATTTTTCTTAAAGATTTTCATCCATATTACCGGGACCAGACATTACATTAAAGCCGCAAGCAGTTTTAAATGGCTTTTTTTCCTTTAGAAATGTAATTTTGTGCAGGGACAGTTCTAAACACGGGAAACACGTGGCACTTCACAGGCATACTTTAGACACCCCCCAGGTACAATATTTAAAGGAATATTTGACTTTTTTTTTTTCACTTTATGCATCATTAAAATGACTGCTCCCGAAAAACGGCCGTTTTTAAAACTTATTTTTGCATTGATACATGTCCCCTGGTGCAGAACCCGGGTTCCCAAACTCTGTTTAGGACAATAACATGGATAATAGTCGTTATAATTAGCACTTTAGAATTCGAACGTTCGCATCCATTGTATTTAATAGGGTTCTAATGTTCGTGCGAAATTCGGTCCGTTCGCGGGTTCTGGTGCGAACCGAACCCGGGGGTGTTCGGCTCATCCCTAACGACGAGCATGCGCTCGTCACATTCAATGCCGTCGCCGCCATCTTGCTACACCCTACACTACCCTTGTAAGCTACCGCGCATGCATCGAAGTCTCATCGAGCATGCGCGGGCTTACCTGGGACAGGTAAGCATACACACTCACGGTTTTCTTGGCAGGAAACACTCTGCCGAGAATCCCGACGAGAAAATAGAGAGCAGGTTCTCTATTTTTCTCGTCGGGATTCCCAACAGTTTTCTCACCAAGAAACCATACACACGGCCAGTTTTCTCTGCAAAAAGCTCTCCCAGCAGCTTTATTGCCGAGAAAACCGGCCATGTGTACGAGGCTTAACAGTACATTTATTGAACAGCTAGCACCTAACAGTGATCTAATCAAAGAACAATCCAATTAACAGCTAAGCCCCTAAACAAGCCTTGATTAGTCAGGGAGTGCCCAACCCAGAAAGTCCGGCAATAGATCTTGTGCGTTATTTGGTCTCTATAAGCATTGTCGCCTCTTATTGGGTACCTCAACTCATGGCCCTACCCACATGCAACAGTTTTGGCTTGTTCAGCATTTTTACAGCAACTGTCCATTACAAATGATATTGTAGATTGATAACTCTGTTTTGTAACTGAGAGCTACAGTTTAAAGTTTATTTTGCAGCTCGAATTGCAGATAAACTTTTGTACTATATGCAACAACCATTATTCTAATAATGTGAATGTTGTTATATATGGATGTTTAGAGCTAGCCTACTGAGCTAATAAACAGTGGTAAAAAGATACTGCAGGGACGAACCTTCTGAGAAGTCTCAAATAGTAATACAATTCTAAGTCTCCTATAATACCCCATTAATGTAGCATTTACAATCTGATTTTAGCATTCTAAATTTATTTATTTTGCTTTTCTTAGACACAGCTTGAGCTTGCTCATTTCTTTATCTCAGCAGTGTCCCTATATTCAATTTGTCATCAACATCAAATAATGGCCTGTTTGAAAACTAGCACATTTCAATGCTCTATTTTATTATGAGGTGATAGTCGCATTCTGAAAGTCTACAAATGTATCTATTTTATATAATTACGTAGATTCCAACAAAACAATTGAAAACAAGCAATAAAGGTTGTTTTTCTATCAATGACCTCCAAAGTCTTTGATAGAAGGAAGACACTGAAAGACGAAAAATAGCCATATAAAACTGTCAAAGAATACCCAAGTCAGCTTTATTTGCCATTACCAAGCGATCTTCAAGTCAAACATCCTCTTATTTATTTTACTTTGTGAGAATGGAGGCAGTGTGACAGCATCGAGGATATGGTATTTAGGCCATGAAGGTTAATTGCGGAAACCTCATTCAATTTATTGACAGTTTTTCCTTGTTTTGTCCATTCAGGCACAAAAATATAAGCATGGGCTTGGATTTTTGCCACAGTTTGAAAAACCACATATGTCAGTATCAATTATTAGAGTATAATACACAAATTATACATACACTATATTATCAAAAGTATTGGGACACCTGTCTTTACATGCACATGAACGTTAATAGCATCCCAGTCTTAGTCAGTAGGGTTCAATTTTGAGTTGGCCCACCCTTTACAGCTATAACAGCTTCAACTCTTCTGGGAAGACTGTCCACAAAATTTAGAAATGTGTCTATGGGGATGTTTGACCATTCTTCCAAAAGCACATTTGTGAGGTCAGGCACTGATGTGGACAAGAAGGCCTGGCTCGCAGTCTCCGCTCTAATTCATCCCAAAGGTGTTTTATCGGGTTGAGGTCAGGACTCTCTTAGGCCAGTCAAGTTCCTCCACCCCAAAAACATGGAAAGTTTCCCCAGGGGTTTTTTTTAGCTGCAAAATATTTATAAAAAAATGTTCAATTAAAAGTATTTTATTCTGTCATAAAATGAATTCAATGTACAAAGAGTTTCAAGTATTGGCTCTGGTCTGCGACACAAATTACAACATATACCATCACCCATGGCAAACAGTAAACCAAGGAGTCTTGGATTTCCATTAAATTTGCAACATTATAGTCCATATGAATACCCCAATGCATTTCAAACTTTTCATTGCCGGTCTCTTCAGGGTTTTTTTTAATTCTAGGAAAATGTTTATAAAAATTCTAGTTTAGACAATATTGATAATATTTTACAATATAGAAAGCATTATCCAACATTGCACATTATCAAAAATGATTACGTCTCTATACGTTTGGTGGTATATTTACCATTCGGGGGATGGAGAGGTGCGAATGTATCGCCACAAGGCAGTTGCATCTGGTGGTCCCAAAATGTCCGTATGTCCCCTCCTCACCCTCCGGTGAGCCCATGGTTCACGAGGCTTGCAAGGAGCCAGGCTCTTGGACCCCGAAAGGAAAGTGTGGGGCGAGGCACCTGCAATTTACTATTGAGGAATATAAGTAAGTAACCAATGGGTTAGCTGTGGATATTAGGCGCTAGCCCATGGCTCCAGACTGGTCCAGGCTTCATACAAAATTGGAATTCTATGAAATGTTACTTACTTGTTTTATTTATATTATTTGTTCATTAGTTTGTTTGTAAATTAATTTATATTACGATTTAATAAAAAGCATTTTTTTTTATATATAAACATATGATAATAAGTATGCTGTATGTATTGGGACTAAATATTGTTGCCTAATTGTTCAATTTGTGAAAGTGACTATGCATTAAATGAGGTGATATATACGTGGGAGTGAAATCCAATGTAGTAGATAATGTCAAAAAATGGTATATTAAATTTAAAACCAAAAATAATAATGAATGTGCCAAACAATATGTGCAAAACACTTACTGACTTTAATAGTAGGGAGAATCCCATATTAAGTGAAAGTAAAGGAAAAGGGTGGGGGGGGTGTTTGTTGTGGGGTGTTGGAGATTATCTGATAAACAAAAGTATGTGCCACAAATGATAGGAGTTAAGTGTGAGAGTAAAGCCAACCCCAAACGCCACCCCAAACTCCCTCATACATATCTTTATGGACATTGCTTTGTGCACTGGTCAAAATCAGTTGGTGGAGGGTGGAATATGGTGTGGGGTTGTTTTTTGGGGGTTGGGCTTGGCCCCTTAGTTTCAGTGAAGGGAACTCTTGAGACATCAGCATACCAAGACATTTTGGACAACTACATGCTCCCAACTTTGTTGGAAAAGTTTGGGGATGGCCCCTTCTTGTTCGAACATGATTGTGCACCAGTGCACAAAACAAGGTCCATAAAGACATGGATGAGCGAGTTGGGGGTGGAGGAACTTGATTGGCCTGCACAGAGTCCTGACTTCAACCTAATATAACACCTTTGGGATGAATTAGAGCGGAGACTGTTAGACAGGCCTTCTCATACACATCAGTGCCTGACCTCACAAATGCGCTTCTGGAAGAATTGTGGACAGCCTTCCCAGAAGAGTTGAAGCTGTTATAGCTGCAAAGGGTGGGCCAACTCGTGTACATGTAAAGGCAGGCATCTCTTACCTTCTACTGACTGGTAGAAACACTCAATTATTGGGGGTGTTCTCTAAATAGCCATTGGGAAGAGACATTGGGGTTGATTTACTAAAGGAAAAATCAACTTTGCCCTACAAGTGCACTGCAAGCAGTCACTGTAGATTTGAGGTGAAGCTCTGCTGAATTTATCATCCAATCATATACAAGCAAAAATTCTGTTTTTAATTTTCCTTGCATGTCCCCCTCAGATCTACACTGACTGCACTTCCAAGTGCACTTGCAGTACACTTGTAGTGCAAAGTGTTTTTTCCTTTAGTAAATAAACCCCATTTGCATTTTTTAGCAGTTTTTCTGAAAATCATAGCAGGCTATAGAATGGAGTGGAAAGGTAAAAATAAATTACAATTGCTTGGTTAGTGACTATTTATGTTTTTTTTTAACCCCTTTGTTATGGATTGCTTAATACTCAAATTCAATGACTATTTCTATTATGTACAAATATACATGCTAAAATCTCCTTACACAAATGGTGACTAGACACCCCCTCCCATCAAGGAAAACAGGATTGCTGAGGCCTCCAAAAGACTGGATGGATCTGGCCACAAGATCCTAGATAAGAGATCACCCAATCCATGAATGACAACACAACGCTACAACTGTGATGCTTATGCAAACAATGACTCATTCTTTACTATAAAAAGAGCTATATGTCCAAGCAAGAGAGAGACGTTTCATTTGAGCTGAACAAAGGTCTCAGCGAGTTGCTTCCATGTGCACATATATTTACATTTGAAATTAGGCCAGGTGCAGATACTCAAAACAGACATTTGTCTGATTCCAAAACACCTTAATACGCAGCTTCTGTAACATGTGACCACTGTGATTGGCTCTCACTGTGGTCACATGATTGTGCACTCACCCACTGGCTCCCAATCAGAAGTCGTGAGCGAGAGATGTCAGTGTGCTGAGAGCATGCAGTGAGTGCACTTTTATCACACAAACCTCATGCCACTGTGGATACATATCTGCCGCAGCTGGGTGTTAAGACCCGTTTTTTTCACGTGCCGGGAATGTAATTGTTTTTGAAACTGTTAAATCCATGGTTTTACTTCCGCTTTAACCGCTTGCCGACCGCCTGCTGTCGATTGACGGGGACACAATGGCACTCCTGCACAAATCGCTGTAGCTGTATGGTTGGCACTTTAAAGAGTATAGGGCGCACGTGTGCATCGGCAGCGGTGCGCGAGCACCCGGGCCATGGCGGCAACTTGCGATTGCTCCTGAGAAGGAGAAAACGTAGATCTGTCAATGTAAACAGACAGATCTCCGTTCTGTCAGGGGTGAGGAGAGCGATCTGTTGTTCTTAATGCTTAGGAATAACGATCGGTCTCCTCACCCAGGCAGTCCCATCCCCCCACAGTTAGAATCACTCCCTAGGTAACACAATTAACCCCTTGATCGCTGTAACGGCACCCCAAATACGAAGGGGGTTAACGCCGTTTCCTCTGTCCCCTCTCCTGGACACACATCCACTCGCTACCAATCTTCCACAGCCAAACGACCCCTTCCCATAGGAATTAATCCTTCTGAAGAACGAGACGCACTCTGTATCTTCCTAGATCGAATGACTTTATTGAGAAACATTGTAACTTTTATATATATCCAATACTGCATTAGTTTAACATGAACAATGGCCCAGCTCCACCCACACATCACAAGACTCAACACATCATCCTGACGTCTGCTAGGCTTCAAAAGATCCCACACAATAGAATATAACGATCCCCAATACACATCTTATCAGAAAGTGTTGGCAGCCAGTCTGTCTGCCGGATACCATACACACAGGCATGGTGTTAATTATCTCTATTCACACCAGACCTTCCCAAGTCATAATGAACAATAGAATGCAAATCACCTTAATTCCTCCCAGCAATGATTACACAAAGACAAGGGGCTGGGGGTGATGACATTAGCATCTAACAGTATGTGTCCCAACATCATGAAGGCGTCACTTTTCAATTACCCTGTTGAGGTCATAATCAAACAGTAAATAGTTCTTTGCAGATATCCTGAGGAATATGGTGGATCAATATTACAGACCCAATCTAGATAAAATGTATGTACAGCATTGAATATGGCTATCATAGACCATATTGGGGTTTTTCCATTCACCCTGTGTCCAAAGTGACCCCCTTGTCACACATCTCCCTTTTCGGCAGGAGACTAACAGAGGAGGCGACCCCAGACGGTTTGACTCCGAAGGTAGTCTATAGTTCCATTCCTCTAATGCTGGTATCCACACAGTACCCCAAATAACTTGCTCCAAACAGAACATTACTTACCCAGCCAACCTCTGCCTCTCTCAGAGAACATACCCGCCACTGGGGAGAAGACAGGGTGACTGGGCTCAGTCTGTCATGCTGTTGGGGATCTGGGCTGACTGCCCAGCATCCCTGGGGTATACAAGTGGAGACTGAAGTCCCATCCACTTGTGGTAGGTGAAAATCCCCCAATGCTTGCCAAGCAAGGCTGACATCCTCCTGTCTCAGTGTCACACCATTTTCTGGGGTTGTGTCAGTGAAGACCGAAGTCCCATCCAGTACCACAGGGACTCCCTCTTCTGTTAGTTGAGAGCAGATGCCCTCGGCACTCTGCTCTCTGTTGCCAGCTCTTCTGCTGGGTTGCTGTGAGTGGAGACCGCAGTCCCATCCACCGATATCAGCTCAAGTTGCAGTTGTGTGCAGAGGCCAGTAGCATTCTGCCCTGCTGCCAGTGATTCAGCTGGGGGTAAAAGATTTACCACCTCAGCTTGTTGCTGGAGAGAGGGGCCAACTGCCCCGGCTCCCTGAAACTCCACAGTAGTTTCCTGTGCTGGGCAGAGGTTGGTAGCACTCTGCCCTGTTGCCAGCACTTCTGCTGGGAACTCCACACCATCTGCTCTGGCTAACTGTTGGGGAGGGAAAAGGGCTGCTTCTCCCCCCTGCATCTCTGAAATCCACTGGGAAGGAGGAACCATCACCTTCTCACCTCGGGCCTCCAAAACTGCCACGGGTGTAGAGCAGGGGTCTGCAGTACTCTGTCCTGCTGCCAGTACTTGAGCAGGCGATGCATAATCCATAACATCTACTGAACAGTCACTTAAGTCCATACCTTCTATAATCTGTGGCTGGGGAGATGAGCCAACTGCCCTAGCTCCCTGGAACTCCATATCATCCACTTCGGCTTTAGGGATAGAAATCTCCAGATTTTCCACTGCCGATTCTCTGGCATGCTGCGGGACAGGTACATTCCTCCATTCAAGATCATCCCAAGCAGAAACAGGATCATCAAGGTCAGTCAGCACTTCAGCTTTGGGGATGGCAATCTCCAGATTTTCCACTGCCGATTCTTCACCCAGGATTTCATAGTTGTCAACTGGTATTTCCTGATAGTCCCAGGCAAAGGTAGCCCCACCCTGCTGCTGAGCAGATTCTAGCAGCTGTCTGTAGGCGATCTCCGATTGCCGTATTTCCGCCATTCTCCGCTCATGTTGTCGCTCTAGTTCTCTCTTTTGTCGCTCTCGTTCTCTCTCTTGTCGCTCTTGTTCTCTCTCTTGTCGCTCTCGTTCTCTCTCTTGTCGCTCTCGTTTTTTCTCTTGTCGCTCTAGTTCTTTCTCTTGTCGCTCTAGTTCTCTCTTTTGTTGCTGTAGTTTTTTCTCTTGTCGCTCATCCTGCAGCTGGATGCCTCTAATGGCTTCCTGTATGGCGGTCTCTGATGGGTTAGCACCATATAATGCCAACCGCTTTAGAACTCGTTGCTGAAACAAATCTTCAATTGACCGGGGTCTTGCATCACCATCCTTCTGGTCCATCTCGGTTAGCTCCCTGATCAAGGTGGCCTTGTTCTTTGTCCCACTGGTCCCTCCACGGCTCTCAGGTAGGTCTTTCAGTGTGGCTTTCCTGCCGGCTGCATAGCTGGTCATTCACTGTGGTGGTTTTGAGTGTCCCAGGAACTGGAGGGAAAATCCCACCGCTGCCAACCAATGTAACGACTGCCCAAGTATGAAAGGGGCTAACGCCGTTTAGATATCTTCCCTCTCCTGGACACAAATTCACTGCCGATCCTCCACAGTCAGACGACCACTTCCCATAGGAATTAATCCTTCCAAAAGAACGAGACACACTCTGTATCTTTCCAAAATGAACTGCTTTATTATTGCAAAACATTACAACTTTTATATCCACAGAGAGAAGCTTCTGACCCTCCTCTCATCATACACCTCTGACCAGACCCAATTTACATGAGCCAATTAACTACAGTGAATGGCTAATACACATCTCAGTTTAATGATTATGCATGACCCTTTTGTGTTTAGCTTTTGTCTCCCAATCCACATTTCAGGTTAAATGATCTTTTGTGTTTCCCCAGCCTGTCTGTCTGCTACAACACCTATAATTACAGGCTTAATTCCCATTATCAAAAGACTTTACACAATAGAACATAACCAACTTTCAATACACATCTCCCAATGAAAGGATCTGTAGAATGTAAATCACTCCCCACCTCATCACAGCAATGATTACACAACCCCCACATACAGTATACATCCAATCCATATACTATATATATACACAGCATTGAATCTGGTTATCACTGATCATAGTGGGGTTCTCATTCACCCTGTGCCCCTAATAGAGACACAGGGTGGTTTACACATAAGAGGCATTGGGGAAGCTGAAGCAAGGGTATCTCATACTTTCTAGGAGATTCTGGGTTCCCCGGGCCCTCCCGTTACAACCGCCATTACTAGTAAAGAAAAATAATAATAATAAAAATGCCATAAATCTATCCTCTATTTTATAGACGCTATAACTTTTGCGCAAACCAATCAATATACCCTTTTTGCGATTGTTTTTTTTTTTTTTTTTACCAAAAATATTTAGAAGAATGCATATTGGCATAAACTGAAGAAGAATTTTGTTTTATATTTTTGAGGGATATTTATTATAGCAAAAAGTAAAAAATATAGCTTTTTTTCAAAATAGTCAGTCAGTATTTTATTGTTTATAGTGCAAAAAAAAAACGCAGAGGTGATCAAATTCCACCAAAAGAAAGCTCTTTTTGTGGGGAAAAAAAGGACGTAAATTTTAGTTGGGTACAGCGTCGCACAACCACGCAATTATCAGTTAAAGCGATGCAGCCCCGTATCGCAAAAAATGGCCCGGTCAGGAAAGGGGTAAATCAGCTGCTTAAAGTATTTCAAATATTCAGGGTAAATATTACTTAATTGATAGCAAAATGAAGGATGCAACAGCTTACTAGTATATGTAGCGGGGTATTCCCCTTTAATACCGAGAGACTACATCTCCCAGTACATCTTGCAGCACCCATGGTGCTTGCCCCGTGCAAAGACTGCTGGGGCAGACTTTATAAAGGGGAGGCGGAGTTTGTTCTGTCTCTTTGGACACCCCCTCTCCTAGCAAGAGGATCCCTGTGCTGAACTGCTGTGTGCACAAGGCCTGAAGCCTGGGCCTTGTGCATTTCTCCAAAGAGCCTTCCGCCAGCCTAGTGGAACCTGAAAGACATTTCCTCATCCTTGCTGTACTACACCAGAAGGACCGAATACCTGGATGTCGGTGGATTCCTGTTCCTAGATGAATCGGTGGAGGAAACGGACTTGGACTTGTCCGGGTGGTGAGAGAGCACCTGCTCATAGACAGATACTTTATCTTCATTATTCGTTTGGATTATAAGTTTGCTCATCAAGTGCACCACCGAAAGATTGCATGCGAAGATTGTTTTCCCTGAACTTCCATTTAGATCAGTCAGGCCTGACTGTGTAGGTAGATACTATTGAGAGTTAGTCTACCCACGAGGGGAAGTGATTGAAAAGGCAGCGATAGAGCCGCATTGCATTATTTGAGTTATACGATTGTTTGTTCATTTAAATACTGTTTATTATTAAAATCTGCACTTTGTTATACTGTCAGTTTATTACTTCCCCATTTGCATTAGTAAAATATCTGGGTCAAGTAAAGTTGGTGTCAGCTTCCGTTACTTTTATAGGAGTTTAAAAGTATATTGCTGTGCATGCTTGCTATAAGACTGCGTCACCAACAGTTGCGGTCACGCGGTCTTATCCCACTACTACTAGCTGTGCCACGGGAGGTTAGAGCCGATTGTCAGGGGTTGACAGCGGTGCACTACAGGGCCCAAATCAATACCAGCAGCCCTCTTAACTGGGGGTACCGCTACACATGGTGGCTCGAGTCCGGGATCCTTGTACGTTGCACGCTACAATCAAGCCGGTCAGAAGTACTAGCATGGACCCGCTGGCAATGGAACAGTGGTGCGCAGCGATTGGCGCTGATCCAACCGCGGCGGTACTTGTTGAACTCCCGGGGGGGATCTGGCAAGAAGAAGCGATAAAGCAGCTAAGAATGTTACTATCACCGAGCCAGAAAGCATGGGTGATGGATATAAGGTCAAATGCCTCGTTTACATACGCACTGGTAGAATGGAAAAACAAAATCCCAGAGCATTTTAAAAGTCCGAGTATACAAGCCATAGATAACCAGACCTATCACTTGATGCATACGCTGCCAGTGAAGGGAGAATGGTTTCAGACACCAAAGCCATCACCCTCGCGATTATCTCCACCATTATCCCCTAAAGCAGAAAAGCCTAAGGAACTATTAAGCCCGGGATCACCACTGGCCGCTATAGGGCCTGAACTGTTGAATGCTCTAGGAGACTTTATAATTAAGTGCCAGAAAAGCAGTACGGTGCATGTGGAGGCCGGTTACCGGGAGCTTCGCACCTTCTCTGGGAAACAACCAGTGCCTGCCGGAGAAGAAGAATTTGACACCTGGATTGAACAGGCCATGCAAGCGGTAGAAGGATGGGAGGTATCAGAGGCGCAGAAGAAGCAGCGCATCAGCGAAAGTCTAAAGGGCGCTGCTGCTGAAGCTGTAAAGAACCTCAGGCTTAGCAACGCTACCTGTACCGCATACGATTATCTGGCTATGCTGGAGGAGGAATTTGGCCAGCTGGAGAAGGCGACTGAACTGATATACAAGTTCGAACATACCCTCCAACAGCCGGGAGAGAAGTTATCCGAATATGTGCGGAGGCTAAACCGGAAGCGGTGCCAAATTGTCCTAAAGAAGGGAATACTGCCGCAGGTCATAGACGCAACCCGAATGAAGCATATCCTGAAGGGAGCCCTGCGTTCAGATCCAGTTTGGCTCTACTTGAAGACCTCTGAAGGAGTGATGACTTTGAGTTACCTGGATCTTGTACGGATCATAAGAGATGAAGTCATAAGAGATGAAGAAGCCCTCTTAAATGAACAGCAAGGGGCTGAGAAGACCACTACCCTCCCCGCGGTGAGAGTCAGATCAGTTATGGCTATGGAACGGGACTCAGAAGTGGAGATCCTGAAGACTCAGATGTCCGAAAGAATGGAGATGGTGACCGGGTCACTGGATGTCAGGTCTGAGATAGACACACTGAAGGTGCAAGTGTCCCAGCTGGCGAAGATGATGAACAAATTGATGGCAGAAAGTACTGGATTGTCCGCCCAAAAGCCCACGAAGCAAGACATCTGTCGAAACTGTGGAGGTGTAGGTCACTACCAGCAAGTATGTCCAAGTACACGAATGGAGACAGAAGGCTGGCGGAGGCCTCAGAGAAGTGACCCAAGAATGGAGAGAAGATCCGGGCCTTCAAAAATAACTTTCCCTGAATCTGCGAGGGAGCGGTGGAGGACACCTGCAGTTTATGCCTTCTAAGTGAACAACGCTTATCAGCCTTCCAAACAACGCCAGAAACGGCATTCCCAGCGCCGGAAGCTGAAGAGAGCACAAGTCCAAGTATGCCAGTCTGCTGTTACAGGTGTTTCCAAAAGTACTGCTACCCAATTGGTAGGTCCTCTGCCTGTAGTGCCTGTTTTGATCGAAGGGATCTACACCAGAGCCATCCTTGATACAGGTGCTCAGGTTACCCTGATGACCAGAGACTTTTACAAGAAGTACCTGTCATACCTGCCCCTGGAAGAGATGGGAGACACCAAGATTCAGGGTATCCAAGTACTCTTGTTATGGATGTCTGCAGATCAAGTTGTCATGTGATCCATTGAGGGCTGGGGAGCCCCAGAACTTTGAGACACTGGCCATTGTCTGTCCCTGGCTGCCAGGGCCCTCAAGAAGCTCTCTCATCGTTGGGACCAATACCGATCTGGTGAAACGGCTTTTAGCCCCTGCTGTCCCCAGATGTGATCCCTTACCCTCACTGCCAGAAGAAGGATCCATAGCAGTAGTGGAAGAAACCAATCTGCAGGAGGCAGAAGTACTCAAAGAGGCTAGTGAGCATACCATGTCTGAGCCAGTGGAACAGAGAAAGCGAAGAGTTAAGTATCCTCTCAAGAGACCGACTTGTGAAGTGATGGGTGAGAGCACCGAAGAAGTTAACCTCACCCCTCAAGGGTTGCCAAGAGAGCCTGACCTTCTCACCACAGATTTGGTGGAGGGCAACCCCAGCTCACTTCCTGGCACAGTTAGACAGGTCACCCCCACTGAAGCGACCTGTGGACAGGACAGCTCCCCATCATATGATGATTGGTGGGAGGCTCCTCTGTCAATCCTATGCAACCGCATTGAAGCTAAAATGTTTTGCAGATCTAAAAATGTTAGATGTCTTTGGGAACCAAAGATTCAAAGTGGGGGAAGTGTGTAGCGGGGTATTCCCCTTTAACCACTTAAGCCCCGGACCATTTGGTAGCTAAAGGACCAGAGGTGAATTCAGAATTTTGCACTGCGCTGCTTTAACTGTAAATTGTGCGGACATGCAATGTTGTACCCAAACAAAATTTGCGTCCTTTTCTTCCCACAAATAGAGCTTTCTTTTAATGGTATTTGATTGCCTCTGCGATTTTTATTTTTTGCGCTATAAACGGAAAAAGACCGAAAATTTTGAAAAAAAATGATATTTTCTACTTTTTGTTATAAGAAAAAACGAATAAACTCAATTGTAGTCATACATTTAGGCCAAAATGTATTCAGCCACATGTTTTTAGTAAAAAAAATGTCAATAAGCGTATATTTATTGGTTTGCGCAAAAGTTATAGAGTTTACAAACTAGGGTACATTTTCTGAAATTTACACAGCTTTAAATTTATGACTGCCTATCTCATTTCTTGAGGTGCTAAAATGACAGGGCAGTACAAAACCCCCCAAATGACCCCATTTGGGAAAGTAGACACCCCAAGGAAATTGCTGAGAGGCATGTTGAGCCCATTGAATTTTTTTTTTTTTGTCCCAAGTGATTGAATAATGACTAAAAAAAAAAAAAAAAATTACAAAAAGTTGTCACTAAATGATATATTGCTCACACATGCCATGGTTATATGTGGAATTTCACCCCAAAATACATTTTGCTGCTTCTCCTGAGTATGGGGATACCACATGTGTGGGACTTTTTGGGAGCCTAGCCGCGTACGGGACCCCGGAAACCAAGCACCGCCTTCAGGATTTCTAAGGGCGCAAATTTTTGATTTCACTCCTCACTACCTATCACAGTTTCGAAGGCCATAAAATGCCAAAATAGCACAAAACCCCCCCAAATGACCCCATTTTAGAAAGTAGACACCCCAAGGAAATTGCTGAGAGGCCTGTTGAGCCCATTGAATATATTTTTTTTTTGTCCCAAGTGATTGAATAATGACAAAAAAAAAAAATTACAATACAACCCCCCCAAATGACCCCATTTTGGAATATAGACACCCCAAGCTATTTGCTGAGAGGCATGGCGAGTATTTTACAGCTCTAATTTGTTTTTGAAAATGAAGAAAGAAAATATATATATATATATTTTTTTTTTCAATTTTCAAAACTTTGTGACAAAAAGCGAGATCTGCAAAATACTCACAATACCTCTCAGCAAATAGCTTGGGGTGTCTACTTTACAAAATGGGGTCATTTGGGGGGGTTTGTGCTATCTGGGCATTCCATGGCCTCCGAAACTGTGATAGGCAGTGAGAAGTGAAATCAAAAATTTACACCCTTAGAAAGCCTGAAGGCGGTGCTTGGTTTTTGGGGTCCCGTACGTGGCTAGGCTCCCAAAAAGTCTCACACATGTGGTATCCCCGTACTCAGGAGAAGCAACAGAATGTATTTTGGGGTGTAATTCCACATATGCCCATGACATGTTTGAGCAATATATCATTTAGTGACAACTTTGTGCAAAAAAAAAAAAAAATTGTCGTTTTTCCGCAACTTGTGTCAACATATAAAATATTCCATGGACTCGACATGCCTCTCAGTATATAGCTTGGGGTGTCTACTTTCCAAAATGGGGTCATTTGGGGGGGTTTTGAACTGTTCTGGCATTTTATACACAACATTAGGAAGCTTACATCCACTCTTCTAACCACTTGAAGACAAAGCCCTTTTTGACACTTTTTGTTTACATGAAAACATTATTTTTTTGCAAGAAAATTATGTTGAACCCCCAAACATTATATATATTTTTAAAGCAAAGGCCCTACAGATTAAAATGGTGGGTGTTGCATTTTTTTTTCTACACAGTATTTGCGCAGCGATTTTTCAAACGCATTTTTTGGGTTAAAAAATACACTTTTTTTAATTTTAATGCACTAAAACACACTATATTGCCCAAATGTTTGATGAAATAAAAAAGATGATCTTAGGCCGAGTACATAGATACCAAACACGACATGCTTTAAAATTTCACACAAACGCGCACTGGCGACAAACTACATACATTTTTAAAAGCCTTTAAAAGCCTTTACAGGTTACCCCAGTAGATTTACAGAGGAGGTCTACTGCTAAAATGATTGCTCTCGATCTGACCTTCGCGGTGATACCTCACATGCATGGTGCAATTGCTGTTTACATATGACGCCAGACCGACGCTTGCGTTCGCCATTGGGCAAGAGCAGGGCAGGACAGGGGTGCTTTTTTTTTTTCTTTTTTTTTTTCTTATTAATTTTGCTTTTTTATTTTATTTTTAAATTGTTCCTTCCAAATATTTTTTTTTTTTTTTATCATTTTTATTGTTATCTCAGGGAATGTAAATATCCCCTATGATAGCAATAGGTAGTGACAGGTACTCTTTTTTTGAAAAAACTGGCGTCTTCTAGACCCTAGATTTTTCCTCTGCCCTCAAAGCATCTGACCACACCAAGATCGGTGTGATAAAATGCTTTCCCAATTTCCCAATGGCGCTTTTTATATCCGGGGGGGGGCATTCCCTCCCACTGCTTGTAAAAGCAGTCCAGAGGCTAATTAGCCGCTAGGATTGCTTTTACATGAAAGCCGGCCGCAGGCTGAAAAGAATGATACCAAGATGATACCTAAACCCGCAGGCATCATTCTGGTATAAACATTCAAAGTCCAGCAACATACCAGTACGTTGCTGGTCCTTGTTGGACATTAGGGATGAGCCGAACACCCCCGGGTTCGGTTCGCACCAGAACCTTCGAACGGACCGAAAGTTCGCGCGAATTTTCGAACCCTATTCGTTATAATGGACGCGAACGTTCGAAATCAAAATTGCTAATTACAACGGCCAATATGCATGTTAATGTTATAAAACAGGTTTGGGGACCCGGGTCCTGCCCCAGGGGACATATATCAATGCAAAAAGAAATTTTAAAAACTAAAGTTTTTTCGGGAGCAGTCATTTTAATGATGCATAAAGTGAAAAAAAAAAAGTGAAATTTTCCTTTAAATATGGTACCTGGGGGGTGTCTAAAGTATGCCTGTGAAGTGGCATGTGTTTCCCGTGTTTAGAACTGTCCTTGCACAAAATGACATTTGTAAAGGAAAAAAAGAAGCCATTTAAAACCACTTGCGGCTTTAATGTCATGTCTTGTCCTGGCCGCCATATGGCTGAAAATCCTTGAGAAAAATGGCATGGCTACCCCATCACCCCCCCCCCCCCCACCCCAGCCCCTTTGGGTCTTGTATGGATACTAAGGGGGACCCCGCACCCAAAATAAAACCCTATACCTACAACCCTATATACTCTGAACAGCAGTATATAGGTGGTGCAAACAAGACATGGACTGTAGGTTTGTTCTTAAGTAGAATCTGAACAGGTACATTATGAAGTGTAGCTACATCCCAAAAAAATCAATTTTTAAGCTTTTTGGAGAACATAGGGAGGGGTTATCACCCCTGTAACATTTGCTGTCTTTGCACATCTGTTCAGAACATGTCACCTCACTTTCCGTCCCAATGACAAATGTTTTTGGAAAAGTGGGGTTTTAATTGAAACAAGGATTGGTGATAAAGCATCAGTAGAGAGGAGATACCTTTTTCCCAAATTAAATCTAACAGGATAGAATTTTCCTTCCTAGGGGTAGATTTCCTCTCACTTCCTGTTTTCTCTTGCCGTTTGCAAGTAGGAGTCGTTTGTAAGTTGGATGTTTGAAAGTAGGGGCCTGCCGTATATACTCTGCAGAAATTTGCCCTATTAGATGTTGGTGTAGCCACAAGACTGGTGGGCACAGGAATGGGCCCTGCTGTGAGTTAATAGATCAAGATTTGTACTTGCATGCACCTGTTGAACCGGGCAGAAAAATTGGGCCTTTGGTGGTGGTGGTGGTGGTGGTGGACGGTGTTGCCACAAGACTGTAAGCCCTCACAGTTACTCTTGGTGGGTGCAGGAATGGGCCCTGCTGTGAGTTATTAGATCAAGATTTGTAATTGCATGCACCTGTTGAACAGGGCAGAAAAATTGGGCCTTTGGTGGTGGTGGTGGTGGTGGACGGTGTTGCCACAAGACTGTAGGCCCTCATAGTTACTCTTGGTGGGCGCAGGAATGGGCCCTGCTGTGAACTATTAGATCAAAATTTGTAATTACACGCCCCTGTTAAACAGGGGCTGAAAAATTGTGCCTTAGGCATTGGTGCTGGTGCCACAACACTGCAACCCCTCACAGATACTGTACTTGGAGCACAGCAGTCACACCTGTTGCGAAGCATCTTTTTAAAAAATTGTAATTACACGCCCCTGTTATACAGGGGCTGAAAAATTGTGCCTTAGGCACTGGTGCTGGTGCCACAACACTGCAACCCCTCACAGATACTGTACTCTGAGCACAGCAATGAGACCTGTTGCAAAGCATTGCCTAAAAATTGTAATTACACGCCCCAACAGGGGCTGAAAAATTGTGCCTTAGGCACTGGTGCTGGTGCCACAACACTGCAACCCCTCACAGATACTGTACTCTGAGCACAGCAGTCACACCTGTTGCGAAGCATCTTTTTAAAAAAATTTAATTACACGCCCCTGTTATACAGGGGCTGAAAAATTGTGCCTTAGGCACTGGTGCTGGTGCCACAACACTGCAACCCCTCACAGATACTGTACTCTGAGCACAGCAATGAGACCTGTTGCAAAGCATTGCCTAAAAATTGTAATTACACGCCCCAACAGGGGCTGAAAAATTGTGCCTTAGGCACTGGTGCTGGTGCCACAACACTGCAACCCCTCACAGATACTGTACTCTGAGCACAGCAGTCACACCTGTTGCGAAGCATCTTTTTAAAAAATTGTAATTACACGCCCCTGTTATACAGGGGCTGAAAAATTGTGCCTTAGGCACTGGTGTGGTGGCATGGATCATTGAGGAGGAGGAAGAGGATAGTCAGTGAACATAACAGGACAGTCACTCAGCATCAGCATAGGCAGTCTTGAAGGGATGTGACATTATAAATTATTCCGTTATATCCGCTTCAGGTGTCTGGTAGCTGGTGGTGATCCAAGACTGATTCATTTTTATGAAGGTCAGTCGATCAACCGAGTCGGTGGACAGGCGCACCCTATGATCGGTGACAAATCCTCCAGCAGCACTGAATGTGCGTTCGGAAAGAACGCTGGATGCAGGACAGGCCAGTAGCTCAATTGCATACTGTGCAAGCTCTGGCCAGTGATCCATCCTCAGGACCCAGTAAGCCAGAGGATTTTCGGTGGGAAAGGTGTCCAAGTCTGACCTTGCCCCTAGGTATTCCTGCACCATGTATATCAGACGCTGGCGATGGTTGCTGGAACCGATCATACCTTGGGGCTGCGGACTAAAAAATTGTCTGAACGCATCGGTCAGACGTCCACCTTCCCCACCGCTCCTTCTGCTACTGACCGAAGCCTCAGCAACTTGTCGTCCAGGACCAGGAGTTTGTAACCTCCCAGTTTCTGGGAACGCGTTGCACAGACCTTTCTGCAAGGCCTCCCTGAGATGTCTCATCCTCTGCTCCCTCTGCGACGGCAAGATAAGGTCCGCAACCTTACCCTTGTACCGTGGATCAAGGAGAGTGGCCAGCCAGTAATGGTCACTCTCCTTGATCCGAAGAACACGAGGATCCTTCCGCAGGCTTTGCAGGATCAGGGAGGCCATGCAGCGTAGGTTAGCTGAGGCATTCGGTCCGGAGTCTTCTGGGTCACTGAGGATGACATGATCGCCAGCCACCTCCTCCCAGCCACGTACAAGTCCACTGGTTTGTTGGGACTGTACATCATCCCTAAAAGACTGCTGCTGCTGATGCTGAGTGCCAGGCTCCACCTCCATGCTCACACAATCCTCCTCCTCCTCCTCCTCCTCCTCCTCTTCCTGTGTGATGGGTGGGACAGAAGGAACATTGTCTGGATAAAGGGGGCCTTGAGAGACAAGGAAGTCCTCCTCTTCCTGCCTCTGTTCTGCCTCAAGTGCCCTGTCCATTATCCCACGCAGCGTATGCTCCAACAGGTGGACAAGAGGTACAGTGTCACTGATGCATGCACTGTCACTGCTCACCATCCTCGTGGCCTCCTCAAATGGTGAGAGGACAGTGCATGCATCCCTGATCATGCTCCACTGGCGTGGGGAAAAAAAGCCAAGCTCCCCTGACCCTGTCCTGGTGCCGTAGTCGCAAAGGTACTCATTGATGGCCCTCTGCTGCGTGTGCAGTCGCTGCAGCATGGCCAACGTTGAGTTCCACCTGGTGGGCATGTCACATATTAGGCGGTTCTTGGGCAGGTTCAGCTCCTTTTGCAGCTCAGTCAGCCGAGCACTGGCATTATAAGATCGGCGGAAATGCACACAGACTTTCCTGGCCTGCCTCAGGACATCCTGTAAGCCTGGGAACCTGCCCAAGAACCGCTGCACCACCAGGTTGAGGACGTGAGCCATACAGGGCACATGGGTGAGCTGCCCCTGTCGCAGGGCGGAGAGGAGGTTGGTGCCATTATCAGAAACGACCATTCCTGGCTTAAGCTGGCGTGGCGTCAACCACCTCTCGGCCTGCCCCTGCAGAGCTGCCAGAACCTCTGGCCCAGTGTGGCTCCTGTCCCCCAAACACACCAGCGCAAGCACGGCATGGCATCTTTTTGCCTGCGTACTCGCGTAGCCCCTTGTACGCCTACGGAGCACCGCTGGTTCCGAGGACAGAGCACTCGAAGAGGACATGGAGGAAGAAGAAGAGGAGGGGGTGGAGGAGAGAGGTGTGTCACAACCAGTAGTAGCATTTTGGAGGCGTGGTGGCGGAACAACCTCCAACACTACTGCACCTTGTCCTGCATCCCTCCCAGCTACCAATAGAGTGACCCAATGGGCCGTGAAAGAAAGATAACGTCCCTGTCCATGCCTGCTGGACCATGAGTCAGCGGTAATATGCACCTTACCGCTGACCGCCCTGTCCAGCGAGGCATGGACATTGCCTTCCACATGCCAGTAGAGAGACGGAATCGCCTTTCGTGAGAAAAAGTGGCGTTTGGGAACCTGCCACTGAGGAACCGCACATTGAACAAACTCACGGAAGGGGGCCGAGTCTATCAACTGAAAAGGCAGCAGTTGAAGTGCTAGCAATTTAGCCAAGCTAGCATTCAACCGCTGGGCATGTGGATGGCTGGGAGTATACTTCTTTCGACGGTCCAGCAGCTGGGGCAGGGAAATTTGCCTGCTACAATCGGACGTCGGTGTACTGCAAGTACTTGGTTGTGACACACCTAATTCTACACCTTCAGTCCTCTCAGAGCAGCTTTCAGAGAGGACTGAAGATATAGTGGGGATGGAGATCCCAGCTGATGAGGAGCAAGGAGAGGTCCGCTTTGTTCTTTGGTGTGGGTCTTTTATGTGTGCTTGCCAACGAGCTGCATGGCAGGTCGACATATGTCTGCTCATGCTTGTGGTGCCCAAGCGGCTGATGTTTTGGCCACGCGAGATACGCTTGAGACAAATATTGCAAATAGCAGTGGTGCGATCTGATGCACTCGTCTCAAAAAAGGCCCACACCAAAGAACTTTTGTGATAACGTGCAGAGGCAGCGCCCTGCACAGGCGGAGCTCTGCGGTGTGGTACAGTTGCTGTGCTGGCCTCTAGCTGGCCTCCAGGGGGCATCCTGCCTCGTTGGACATGTGACGCTGCATCCTCCTCCTCCTCCTCCTCTCTCCCTTCAGGCACCCACGTGGAGTCAGTGACCTCATCATCCCCTCCCTCTTCACCACTAGAGCAAACCTGGCAGTAAGCTGCAGCTGGTGGAACACTACTGCCAGATTGCTGTCCTTCAGCATCCCCTCTCTCTGCGCGCACACTACTGACTTCCTCAAGCTGGGTATCATCATCCGAGCCTTCGAATCGTTGGGCATCCTCCTGGAGCATGTACCCAACACTGTGCTCAAACAGTTCGGGGGACTCCTCAGGAGGACATGGTGGGTCTAGGGAAGGGGTGGCTGATGATGCCATTGAGTACGCGTTGGCAGCTGCTCTGCCAGTACCCTGAGCCTGGGTGAGAGAGGATGAGGAGGATGAGGAGGGCTTGGTCATCCATTCTACCAAGCCTTCGGCATGATGCGGCTCCACATGTCCAGCTGCCGAAAACAAAGACAAGCGTGTCCCATGGCCACGTGCTGATGACGATGCACGACCACGTCCACGGCCAGCACTGTTGTCTCTAGAAACAGAGCCTGCCTGCCCTGTGTTCTTGCCTCGGCACGCTCTGCCTCTCCTTGGCGGTCTTCCAGCCATTGTAGTCGGTAGTGTATATAGTATAAAAAATAGAACTCCTATGTGTGCTCACAACACACTGTAGGTCCTATGGGTGCTGACACTAACACACTATAGGTACTATGTGTGCTGCTGACAAGAAAATATAGGAGCTCTGTTTGCTGCCACTAACACACTAGAAGTCCTATGGGTGCTGCTGAGAAGAAAATATAGGAGCTCTGTTTGCTGCCACTAACACACTAGAAGTCCTATGGGTGCTGCTGAGAAGAAAATATAGGAGCTCTGTTTGCTGCCACTAACACACTAGAAGTCCTATGGGTGCTGCTGAGAAGAAAATATAGGAGCTCTGTGTGATGCCACTAACACACTAGAAGTCCTATGGGTGCTGCTGAGAAGAAAATATAGGAGCTCTGTTTGCTGCCACTAACACACTAGAAGTCCTATGGGTGCTGCTGAGAAGAAAATATAGGAGCTCTGTTTGCTGCCACTAACACACTAGAAGTCCTATGGGTGCTGCTGAGAAGAAAATATAGGAGCTCTGTTTGCTGCCACTAACACACTAGAAGTCCTATGGGTGCTGCTGAGAAGAAAATATAGGAGCTCTGTGTGATGCCACTAACACACTAGAAGTCCTATGGGTGCTGCTGAGAAGAAAATATAGGAGCTCTGTTTGCTGCCACTAACACACTAGAAGTCCTATGGGTGCTGCTGAGAAGAAAATATAGGAGCTCTGTGTGATGCCACTAACACACTAGAAGTCCTATGGGTGCTGCTGAGAAGAAAATATAGGAGCTCTGTTTGCTGCCACTAACACACTAGAAGTCCTATGGGTGCTGCTGAGAAGAAAATATAGGAGCTCTGTTTGCTGCCACTAACACACTAGAAGTCCTATGGGTGCTGCTGAGAAGAAAATATAGGAGCTCTGTTTGCTGCCACTAACACACTAGAAGTCCTATGGGTGCTGCTGAGAAGAAAATATAGGAGCTCTGTGTGATGCCACTAACACACTAGAAGTCCTATGGGTGCTGCTGAGAAGAAAATATAGGAGCTCTGTTTGCTGCCACTAACACACTAGAAGTCCTATGGGTGCTGCTGAGAAGAAAATATAGGAGCTCTGTTTGCTGCCACTAACACACTAGAAGTCCTATGGGTGCTGCTGAGAAGAAAATATAGGAGCTCTGTTTGCTGCCACTAACACACTAGAAGTCCTATGGGTGCTGCTGAGAAGAAAATATAGGAGCTCTGTTTGCTGCCACTAACACACTAGAAGTCCTATGGGTGCTGCTGAGAAGAAAATATAGGAGCTCTGTTTGCTGCCACTAACACACTAGAAGTCCTATGGGTGCTGCTGAGAAGAAAATATAGGAGCTCTGTGTGATGCCACTAACACACTAGAAGTCCTATGGGTGCTGCTGAGAAGAAAATATAGGAGCTCTGTTTGCTGCCACTAACACACTAGAAGTCCTATGGGTGCTGCTGAGAAGAAAATATAGGAGCTCTGTTTGCTGCCACTAACACACTAGAAGTCCTATGGGTGCTGCTGAGAAGAAAATATAGGAGCTCTGTGTGATGCCACTAACACACTAGAAGTCCTATGGGTGCTGCTGAGAAGAAAATATAGGAGCTCTGTTTGCTGCCACTAACACACTAGAAGTCCTATGGGTGCTGCTGAGAAGAAAATATAGGAGCTCTGTTTGCTGCCACTAACACACTAGAAGTCCTATGGGTGCTGCTGAGAAGAAAATATAGGAGCTCTGTTTGCTGCCACTAACACACTAGAAGTCCTATGGGTGCTGCTGAGAAGAAAATATAGGAGCTCTGTGTGATGCCACTAACACACTAGAAGTCCTATGGGTGCTGCTGAGAAGAAAATATAGGAGCTCTGTTTGCTGCCACTAACACACTAGAAGTCCTATGGGTGCTGCTGAGAAGAAAATATAGTAGCTCTGTGTGATGCCACTAACACACTAGAAGTCCTATGGGTGCTGCTGAGAAGAAAATATAGGAGCTCTGTTTGCTGCCACTAACACACTAGAAGTCCTATGGGTGCTGCTGAGAAGAAAATATAGGAGCTCTGTTTGCTGCCACTAACACACTAGAAGTCCTATGGGTGCTGCTGAGAAGAAAATATAGGAGCTCTGTTTGCTGCCACTAACACACTAGAAGTCCTATGGGTGCTGCTGAGAAGAAAATATAGGAGCTCTGTGTGATGCCACTAACACACTAGAAGTCCTATGGGTGCTGCTGAGAAGAAAATATAGGAGCTCTGTTTGCTGCCACTAACACACTAGAAGTCCTATGGGTGCTGCTGAGAAGAAAATATAGGAGCTCTGTTTGCTGCCACTAACACACTAGAAGTCCTATGGGTGCTGCTGAGAAGAAAATATAGGAGCTCTGTGTGATGCCACTAACACACTAGAAGTCCTATGGGTGCTGCTGAGAAGAAAATATAGGAGCTCTGTTTGCTGCCACTAACACACTAGAAGTCCTATGGGTGCTGCTGAGAAGAAAATATAGGAGCTCTGTTTGCTGCCACTAACACACTAGAAGTCCTATGGGTGCTGCTGAGAAGAAAATATAGGAGCTCTGTTTGCTGCCACTAACACACTAGAAGTCCTATGGGTGCTGCTGAGAAGAAAATATAGGAGCTCTGTTTGCTGCCACTAACACACTAGAAGTCCTATGGGTGCTGCTGAGAAGAAAATATAGGAGCTCTGTGTGATGCCACTAACACACTAGAAGTCCTATGGGTGCTGCTGAGAAGAAAATATAGGAGCTCTGTTTGCTGCCACTAACACACTAGAAGTCCTATGGGTGCTGTTGGGGTGCAATGCTGTGCTAACAGCACTGCGGTTGGTACTACTGCAATACTGTACTAACAGTAAGCACGCACCAGACTAATCCCCAGCAGCAGCTAATAACACACTAACTGTGCAATCAGCAGCAATGAACGATCAATGACTTAGGTAGCAATGGTTTAGCAAAGAAATAGCCAATGGTTTAGCAAAGAAGAGCAAATCTTTCAGTATCAAGCAAAGACAGAATCAGCAGACTAATCTCTCCTAAAGCCGGAACTCATGTGACCGGGGCCGATGGCGTGGCGGCCTTTTAAATGGTGGGGCGTGTACTAAAGCCCCTGAGCTGTAATTGGCTACAGCCGTCCTGCCTGTAGCCAATTATTGCTCTCCGAGTTTCGGGCGCTGTGATTGGCCAAGCATGCGGGGTCACAGTGCATGCTTGGCCAATCATCAGCCAGCAATGCACTGCGCCGGCCGCGCCGGCCGCAATGCATTGCGGGGCCGCTCGCATCACACGAATGTGATGCGAACGGCCCAAATAGTTCTGGGCTCGACGAGCGAGCGAACGCCCGATGCTCGATTCGAACATGGGTTCGAATCGAGCACCGGGCCCATCCCTATTGGACATGTATTGTAATCTTTTTTTTTCATGCAGCCAGTTGGCTGAACGAAAAAAGAGATTGATCGGTGGGTATGCCCACCATTAGAATACCGCCCTTCATCCACCCACTTCCAATGATGGGCATACACGCACCATTTATATATGCCGAAGCATGGGGGCATCCTCCCGCAAAAAAGTTATGCCGCACACACATGGTCGGACTTTTCCATGGGCAAGCCTCCGTCGGAATTTCGACCGTATGTACGCGGCATTAGGAGCAAAATCGCTCCTCCGCCTCTGCTGCCCCAATGCTTCGGCATATTTGCTTTTTTTTTTTAACTGTGGTGGTGAAATCACCTCCTACAGCACTGGAGTCGCAGGGATCAGGCCTGTCTCTGCGAACGCTGCAGTTATGTGTGTTTTTGTTTTGTAAGTGACAGTGATCGATCGATACTGCACTTGGGTGGCCTGGGCTGGACGGAGGGGCAAAACGCAGGTGCCAGCAGGTATCTGGGCTGATCCCGCTAACACTGCGTTTTTGGGAACCCTAAACTGCTGGGGACGCTAGTATAGATCTGATCAGATCAGATATTGATCTGTTCAGCTACTATACCACTAAGGGGGGTGTATGCTTCACGCGTGGGTGTTAGCGTTACTGGCACTAACCTGACGCTGCCTGGGGTGTGACGCAGACCCTCTCTGACGCTAAAACCTAATTGAGATCAGGGGGTTAAACCTTTATTGGGTTATATACACGGCGGGTGCCCTGACACTATAAAAAGCAAACTAACTAACCAGCATCACCCGTAACACTTATATGGTGATCACTGGTGAAAGGGTTAACTAGGGGCATTCAGGGGGTTAAAACCTTTATTAGATAATATATGGGGGTACCTGACGCTATAAAAACCTGCGGCGAACCTAAAAAAAATTACCAGCTACCGATCTGCATCACCGACACTAAGACAGCGTTTAGAAAAACGATCGCTTAGTGACAGTGGTGATGGGGGTGAAAGGGTTACCTGGGGGGCGATCAAGGGGGTTAAACCTTTATTAGATAATATATTGGGGTACCTGACGCTATAAAAACATGCGGCGAACCTAAAAAAAAAAACTGGCTACCGATCTGCATCACCGACACTAAGACAGCGTTTAGAAAAACAATTGCTTAGCGACAGTGGTGATAGGGGGTGAAAGGGTTACCTGGGGGGCGATCAAGGGGGTTAAACCTTTATTAGATAATATATTGGGGTACCTGACGCTATAAAAACCTGCGGCGAACCTAAAAAAAATTACCGGCTACCGATCTGCATCACAGACACTAAGACAGCGTTTAGAAAAACGATCGCTTAGTGACAGTGGTGATAGGGGGTGAAAGGGTTACCTGGGGGGCGATCAAGGGGGTTAAACCTTTATTAGATAATATATTGGGGTACCTGACGCGATAAAAACATGCGGCGAACCTAAAAAAAATTACTGGCTGCCGATCGGCATCACTGACGCTAAGACAGCGATCAGAAAAATGATCGCTTAGCGACAGTGGTGATAGGGGGTGAAAGGGTTATCTGGGGGGTGATCAGGGGGTTAAACCTTTATTAGGGGGGGTTAGGGGGCTACACTGGACCTAAGACTAAACTTTGGTGACACTTTTACAGTCACAAATGTCACTGATTGCAGTGATCACTAAATAAATGGTCACTGCAATCAGTGACACTGTGACTGGGGGCTGGGGGGGTGATCTGGGGGGTGATCTGGGGTGTCTGGGGGGGCCTGGGGGGGGGCGATTTATGTCCCTATGTGTCCTGGTGTCAGTGTAGTGTTGTGTGCACTGACCTGATGTCTTCTCTTGTACGGCGCTCGGTATATGTGAGCGCCGCACCAGAGATGACATCACTTCCTCCTGCTCCCTCTGTCTGACACAGACAGAGGGGGCATTTCCATTCGCCGGGAGCGATCGCGAGGGGGTGGCCAGAAACGAATGGCTGCCCCCTCATCCCGGAACGCTCCCGGACACTTAGCCACCGCTCACTGTATAGGAGGGGGGTCCGATTGGACCCCCCAACTGTACAAAGGCAATCACGTATGCTCTACGTGATTGTGCCTGTCGGTGCCATTCTGCCGACGTATATATACAGTGAGCGGTCGTTAAGTGGTTAATACCGAGAGACTACATCTCCCAGTACATCTTGCAGCACCCAGGGTGCATTGCCCCGTGCAAAGACTGCTGGGGCAGACTTTATAAAGGGGAGGCGGAGTTTGTTCTGTCTCTTTGGACACCCACTCTCCTAGCAAGAGGATCCCTGTGCTGAACTGCTGTGTGCACAAGGCCTAAAGCCTGGGCCTTGTGCATTTCTCCAAAGAGCCTTCCGCCAGCCTAGTGGAACCTGAAAGACATTTCCTCATCCTTGCTGTACTACACCAGAAGGACCGAAGGCCTGGATGTTGGTGGATTCCTGTTCGTAGACGAATCGGTGGAGGAAACAAACTTGACTTTATCTTCATTATTCGTTTGGATTATAAGTTTGTTCATCAAGTGCACCACCGAAAGATTGCATGCGAAGATTGTTTTCCCTGAACTTCCATTTAGATCAGTCAGGCCTGACTGTGTAGGTAGATACTATTGAGAGTTAGTCTACCCACGAGGGGAAGTGATTGAAAAGAGGCAGCGATAGAGCCGCATTGCATTATTTGAGTTATCCGATTGTTTGTTCATTTAAATACTGTTTATTCTTAAAATCTGCACTTTGTTATACTGTCAGTTTATTACTCACCCATTTGCATTGGTAAAATATCTGGGTCAAGTAGAGTTGGTGTCAGCTTCCGTTACTTTTATAGGAGTTTAAAAGTATTTTGCTGTACATGCTTGCTATAAGACTGCGTCACCAACAGTTGCGGTCACGCGGTCTTATCCCACTACTACTAACTGTGCCACGGGAGGTTAGAGCCGATTGCCAGGGGTTGACAGCGGTGAAATACAGGGCCCAAATCAATACCAGCAGCCTTCTTAACTGGGGGTACCGCTACATATAGAAAGGTGCATTGAGTGAGGTCATCCTTTGAGTCGATTATCACTGACCTGAAGTATTCATGCAGCCAGTGAAATGTTGTGACACTGGATAGGATTCTGTTAAGTGATTAAAGACTGCTGGGCAATGCACTATTAACGACCGCTCACTGTATATATACGTCGGCAGAATGGCACGGACAGGCACAATCACGTACCTGCACGTGCCTGCCTTCGTATAGTTTGGGGGTCCAATCGGACCCCCCTTCTATACAGTGAGCGGTGGTTCTCAGTGCGGGAGCGATTGGTGATGAGGGGACGGCCATTCGTTTCCGGCCACCCCCTCACGATCGCTCCCGGCGAATGAGAATCTTCCTCTGCCTGTGTAATGTTTACACAGGCAGGAGGAAGTGATGTCATCTCTCATGCGGCGCTCACATATACCGAGCCCCGTTGAGAGAAGACATCAGGTTAGTGCACTGAACAGCACACTGACACCAGGACACATAGGCACATGATCGCCCCCCCCCCAGGCCCCCCAAGACACCCCCCAGATCACCCCCAGATCACCACCCAGCCCCCAGTCACAGTGTCACTGATTGCAGTGACCATTTATTTACTGATCACTGCAATCAGTGACATTTGTGACTGTAAAAGTGTCAGGGCAGAGTGTTTTAGGTCCAGTGTAGCCCACTAACCTCCCCTAATAAAGGTTTAACCCCTTGATCGCCCCCCAGGTAACCCTTTCACCCCCTAGCACCACTGTCACTAAGCAATCATTTTTCTGATCGCTGTCTTAGTGTCAGTGATGCCGATAGGTAGCCAGTTATTTTTTTTAGGTTCGCCGCAGGTTTTTATAGCGTCAGGTATCCCCATATATTACCTAATAAAGGTTTAACCCCTTGATCGCCCCCCAGGTAACCCTTTCACCCCCTTTTTCCAGTGTCACTAAGCGATCGTTTTTCTGATCGCTGTATTAGTTATGCTGGTGCCGATAGGTAGCCAGTTATTTTTTTAGGTTCGCCGCAGGTTTTTATAGCGTCAGGTACCCCCATATATTACCTAATAAAGGTTTAACCCCTTGATCGCCCCCCAGGTAACCCTTTCACCCCCTTTTGCCAGTGTCACTAAGCGATCGTTTTTCTGATCGCTGTATTAGTTATGCTGGTGCCGATAGGTAGCCAGTTATTTTTTTTAGGTTTTCCGCAGGTTTTTATAGCGTCAGGTACCCCCATATATTATCTAATAAAGGTTTTAACCCCCTGATAACCCCTAGTTAACCCTTTCATCAGTGATCGCTGTATAAGTGTTACTGGTGACACTGGTTAGCCAGCTAGTTATTTTGTTATTTAGGTTACCCGTCAGGTTTTTATATAGCGTCAGGTACCCCCATATATTACCTAATAAAGGTTTAACCCCCTGATTGCCCCTAGTTAACCCTTTCACCAGTGATCACCATATAAGTGTTACGGGTGACGCTGGTTAGTTAGTTTGCTTTTTATAGTGTCAGGGCACCCGCCGTATATAACCCAATAAAGGTTTAACCCCCCTGATCGCCCGGCGGGTGATATCAATTAGGATTTAGCGTCAGAGAGGGTCTGCGTCGCCCCAGGCACTGTCAGGTTAGTGGCAGTAACGCTAACACCCACGCGTGAAGCATACACCTCCCTTCGTGGTATAGTATCTGAACAGATCAATATCTGATCTGATCAGATCTATACTAGCGTCCCTAGCGGTTTAGGGTTCCCAAAAACGCAGTGTTAGCGGGATCAGCCCAGATACATGCTAGCACCTGCGTTTTGCCCCTCAGTCCAGCCCAGGCCACCCAAGTGCAGTATCGATCGATCACTGTCACTTACAAAACACAACACACATAACTGCAGCGTTCGCAGAGACAGGCCTGATCCCTGCGACTCCAGTGCTGTAGGAGGTGATTTCACCACCACAGTTAAAAAAAAAGAGCATATATGCCGAAGCATGGGGGCAGCAGGGGCGGAGGAGCGATTTTGCTCCTAATGCGGCGTACATACGGTCAAAATTCCGACGGAGGCTTGCCCGTGGAAAAGTCCGACCATGTGTGTGCGGCATAACTTTTGCGGGAGGATGCCCCCATGCTTCGACATATATAAATGGTGCATGTATGCCCATCATTAGAAGTGGGTGGATGAAGGGAGGTATTCTAATGGTGGGAATACCCACCGATCAATCTCTTTTTTTCGTTCAGCCAACAGACTGCATGAAAAAAAAGATTACAATACATGTCCAACAAGGACCAGCAACGTACTGGTATGTTGCTGGACTTTGAATGATTATACCAGATTGATGCCTGCGGGTTTAGGTATCATCTTGGTATCATTCTTTTCAGCCAGCGGCCGGCTTTCATGTAAAAGCAATCCTAGCGGCTGATTAGCCTCTGGACTGCTTTTACAAGCAGTGGGAGGGAATGGCCCCCCCCCCCGGATATAAAAAGCGTCATTGGGAAATTGGGAAAGCATTTTATCACACCGATCTTGGTGTGGTCAGATGCTTTGAGGGCAGAGGAAAGATCTAGGGTCCAATAGACCCCAGTTTTTTAAAAAAAAGAGTACCTGTCACTACCTATTGCTATCATAGGGGATGTTTACATTCCCTGAGATAACAATAAAAATGATAAAAAAAAAATATGGAAGGAACAGTTTAAAAATAAAATAAAAAAGCAAAATTAATAATAAAAAATAAAAAAGAGCACCCCTGTCCCGCCCTGCTCTTCTGGCGTCATATGCAAACAGCAATTGCATCATGCATGTGAGGTATCACCGCGAAGGTCAGATCGAGGGCAGTCATTTTAGCAGTAGACCTCCTCTGTAAATCTAACGTGGTAACCTGTAGAGGCTTTTAAAGGCTTTTAAAAATGTATGTAGTTTGTCGCCACTGCGCATTTGTGCGAAATTTTAAATCATGTCGTGTTTGGTATCTATGTACTCTGTCTAAGATCATCTTTTTTATTTCATCAAACATTTGGCCAATATAGTGTGTTTTAGTGTATTGAAATTAAAAAACGTGTATTTTTTCCCCAAAAAATGTGTTTGAAAAATCGCTGCGCAAATACTGTGTGGGAAAAAAAATGCAACACCCACCATTTTAATCTGTAGGGTCTTTGCTTTAAAAAAATATATAATGTTTGGGGGTTCAACATAATTTTCTTGCAAAAAAAAATAAATGTTTTCATGTAAACAAAAAGTGTCAGAAAGGGCTTTGTCTTCAAGTGGTTAGAAGAGTGGATGTAAGCTTCCTAATGTTGTGTATAAAATGCCAGGACAGTTCAAAACCCCCCCAAATGACCCAATTTTAGAAAGTAGACCTCAAGCTATATACTGAGAGGCATGTCGAGTCCATGGAATATTTTATATGTTGACACAAGTTGTGGAAAAAAAAAATATTTTTTTTTTTGCACAAGGTTGTCACTAAATGATATATTGCTCAAACATGCCATGGGCATATGTGGAATTACACCCCAAAATACATCCTGTTGCTTCTCCTGAGTACGGGGATACCACATGTGTGAGACTTTTTGGGAGCCTAGCCGCGTACGGGACCCCAAAATCCAAGCACCGCCTTCAGGCTTTCTAAGGGTGTAAATTTTTGATTTCACTCCTCACTGCCTATCACAGTTTCAGAGGCCATGGAATGCCCAGATGGCACAACCCCCCCCCCCCCAAATGACCCCATTTTGGAAAGTAGACACCCCAAGCTATTTGCTGAAAGGTATGGTGAGTATTTTGCAGATCTCGCTTTTTGTCACAAAGTTTTGAAAAAAAAAAAATGATTTTCTTTCATTTTCAAAAAGAAATGAGAGATGTAAAATATTCACCATGCCTCTCAGTAAATAGCTTGGGCTGTCAACTTTCCAAAATGCTGTCATTTGGGGGGGGGGGGGGTTTGTGCTATTTTGGCCTTTTTTTGGCCTTCGAAACTGTGATAGGTAGTGAGGAGTGAAATCAAAAATTTGTGCCCTTAGAAATCCTGAAGGCAGTGCTTGGTTTTCGGGGTCCCGTACGTGGCTAGGCCCCTAAAAAGTCCCACACATGTGGTATCTCCATACTCAGGAGAATCAGCCAAATGTATTTTGGGGTGCAATTCCACATATAACCATGGCATGTGTGAGCAATATATAATTTAGTGACAACTTTTTGTAATTTTTTTTTTTTTTAGTCATTATTCAATCACTTGAGACAAAAAAAAATATTCAATGGGCTCAACATGCCTCTCGGCAATTTCCTTGGGGTGTCTTCTTTCCAAAATGGGGTCATTTAGGGGAGTTTTGTACCGCCCTGCCATTTTAGCACCTCAAGAAATGAGATAGGCAGTCATAAATTAAAAGCTGTGTAAATTTCAGAAAATGGACCCTAGTTTGTAGACGCTATAACTTTTGCGCAAACCAATAAATATACGCTTATTGACATTTTTTTTACTAAAGACATGTGGCTGAATACATTTTGGCCTAAATGTATGACTAAAATTGAGTTCATTCGATTTTTCTTATAACAAAAAGTAGAAAATATCATTTTTTTTCAAAATTTTCAGTCTTTTTTCGTTTATATCGCAATAAAATAAAATAAATAAATCGCAGAGGCAATCAAATACCATTAAAAGAAGGCTCTATTTGTGGGAAGAAAAGGACGCAAATTTCGTTTGGGTACAACATTGCATGTCCGCACAATTTCCAGTTAAAGCAGCGCAGTGCCAAATTCTGAAAACACCTCTGGTCTTTAAGCTGCATAATGGTTCGGGGCTTAAGTGGTTAATGGACAATAACATTACTCTCCTATTACTTTATACACTGACTAAATCCACTGATCCCTTTTGAAATTTGGCTATTTAGGTTATTGTCAACCAATTTTTATGCTGCATTGTGTTGAAGTTAATTATAAATTCAGACACTCCTGTTGCTAAGAAACATTTATATTTTCTGCTCTGGTGCTTTCAGGCTGGGGTCTTCAGCAAGCATTAATCAGTTCTTGAAAATAAAACTTTAATATGAATTCCTTCATTTTGTCTTTGTAATAAAATTTTATAAACGTGTAGGTGTTGCAAACAAATGGAGCTTAGATCATCAAATACAGTAAAGGGAAACCTAGCCACTGTAAAATTCACGAGTGAACCGTGGCAAAGAGTCACATTTTCAAATGACTAGAGATAAATGAACCGTTCAAAAATTTGCTGTGCCTTTGACTGGTGCGAATCGGACAAAACGTGCATTGCTGGTGAATATCTTTCCAGCAAACCAACAAGTCAGTTATTTTGTTGTTTATCGTGTAAAGTGTATGTTTTGCTAAAAGTTTTTTTTTTTTAAGTTTTGGATAGGGTAGGTAAGAATTATAACCCCTGTAGAGTTTATTGCATCCCCTAGGTAGATTCATCCTCTATTTGTCTAGATGACCATGATGAGTAAAACAGAAAGGAGTAATTTTCAATAGGTTCCCTTGTTCAGGTGAAAGCTGTCTAAGGGTGCACTCATAGTGGCGCTTTTAACCAGTCCTGGACACAGTTCACCCCCTTGGTCCGGTTCGTTTGCATAGTGAGTACTTTGAACCATGCCCGGGATCAGTTAGGCATACCCTGTTCAGAACCATTTGGCAGAGGTGGTTCCAGGCAAGGTTCACATGTCATCCAGAATGGTTTGCTTCAGTAAGGGCACAAAACTCTTCCAAAATGACTGTGTACAGAAGCAGAGATCACTATGGTCTGCTTAGCAGGGGTGGTGGTGTAAGTGTGCTCAGGTATACTGCCTTATAACTGTGAGCGCAGACCAGTTGTGGTGAGGGGAGAACTTGGGCGCGGTTCAGTTCAACTGATCCCAGTGTGAGTGTACCCTAATGTAAACAAAAAGTGTCAAAAAGGGCTTTGTCTTCAAGTGGTTAGAAGAGGGGATGTAAGCTTCCTAATGTTGTGTATAAAATGCCAGAACAGTTCAAAACCCCCCCAAATGACCCCATTTTGGAAAGTAGACACCCCAAGCTATATACTGAGAGGCATGTCGAGTCCATGGAATATTTTATATGTTGACACAAGTTGCGGAATAAATTTTTTTTTTTTTTTTTTTTTTGCACAAAGTTGTCACTAAATGATATATTGCTCAAACATGCCATGGGCATATGTGGAATTACACCCCAAAATACATTCTGTTGCTTCTCCTGAGTACGGGGATACCACATGTGTTAGACTTTTTGGGAGCCAACCGCGTACGGGACCCCAAAAACCAAGCACCGCCTTCAGGCTTTCTAAGGGTGTAAATTTTTGATTTCACTTCTCACTGCCTATCACAGTTTTGGAGGCCATGGAATGCCCAGATGGCACAAACCCCCCCAAATGACCCCATTTTGGAAAGTAGACACCCCAAGCTATTTGCTGAGAAGTATTGTGAGTATTTTTCAGATCTCGCTTTTTGTCACAAAGTTTTGAAAATTGAAAAAAAAAAAAATATATATATATTTTCTTTCTTCATTTTCAAAAACAAATGAGAGCTGTAAAATACTCACCATGCCTCTCAGCAAACAGCTTGGGGTGTCTACTTTCCAAAATGGGGTCATTTGGGGGGGTTTTGTGCTATTTTGGCATTTTATGGCCTTCAAAACTGTGATAGGTAGTGAGGAGTGAAATCAAAAATTTACACCCTTAGAAATCCTGAAGGCGGTGCTTGGTTTTCGGGGTCCCGTACGCGGCTAGGCTCCTAAAAAGTCCCACACATGTGGTATCCCCGTACTCAGGAGAAGCAGCAGAATGTATTTTGGGGTGCAATTCCACATATAACCATGGCATGTGTGAGCAATATATCATTTAGTGACAACTTTTTGTATTTTTTTTTGTCATTATTCAATCACTTGGGACAAAAAAAAAATATTCAATGGGCTCAACATGCCTCTCAGCAATTTCCTTGGGGTGTCTACTTTCTAAAATGGGGTCATTTGGGGGGGGGGTTTGTACTGCCCTGCCATTTTAGCACCTCAAGAAATGAGATAGGCAGTCATAAACTAAAAGCTGTGTAAATTCCAGAAAATGTACCCTAGTTTGTAAACGCTATAACTTTTGCGCAAACCAATAAATATACGCTTATTGACATTTTTTTACTAAAGACATGTGGCTGAATACATTTTGGCCTAAATGTATGACTAAAATTGAGTTTATTCGATTTTTCTTATAACAAAAAGTAGAAAATATAATTTTATTTCAAAATTTTCAGTCTTTTTCCGTTTATATCGCAAAAAAGAAAAATCGCAGAGGCAATCAAATACCATTAAAAGAAAGCTCTATTTGTGGGAAGAAAAGGACGCAAATTTCGTTTGGGTACAACATTGCATGTCCGCACAATTTACAGTTAAAGCAGCGCAGTGCAAAATTCTGAATTCACCTCTGGTCCTTTAGCTACCAAATGGTCCGGGGCTTAAGTGGTTAATATGTGTTTGGTTTTTAACCACTTCAACACCGGGCTTTTTATACCACCTCAATGCCGGGCCTATTCTGGCACTTCTCTCCTACATGTACAAATCCTCATTCTTTTGCTAGAAAATTACTCAGAACCCCCAAACACTATATATGTTTTTTTAGCAGATACCCTAAGGAATAAAATGACGGTCATTGCAACTTTTTATCTTGCACGGTATATGCGCAATCATTTTTCAATTGCCTTTTTTTGGGGAAAAAAAATGGTTTCATGAATTAAAAAATAACAAAACAGTAAAGTTAGCCCAATTTTTTGGTAAAATATGAAAGATGATGTTACACCGAGTAAATAGATACCTAACATGTCACGCTTTAAAATTGCGCACACTCATGGAATGGCGCCAAACTTTGGTTCTTAAAAATCTCCATAGGCGACGCTTTGAAATTTTTTACAGGTTAGCAGGTTAGAGTTACAGAGGAGGTCTTGTGCTAGAATTGCTGCACGCGCTCTAACGCACACGGCGCTACCTCACATGTGTGGTTTGAACGGCGTTTACATATGTGGGCGGGACTTATGTATGCGTTTGCTTCTGAGCGTGAGCTACCGGGGACAGGGGCATTTTAATTTTTTTTTATTTATTTTTTATTTATTTTTTTACTTCATTTTTTTTTTTTTTACACTTTAAAAAAAAAAAAAAAAACATTTTTGATCACTTTTATTCCTATTACAAGGAATGTAAACATCCCTTGTAATAGGAATGGTGTGTGACAGGTCCTCTTTATGGAGAGATGCGGGGTCAATAAAACCCCACATCTCTCCTCCAGGCTGAAAAGCATGAGATCGTGAAAAAAAATTCACCGATCTCATACTTACAGCCGCAATCATGGCTTTGTGATGTCATCACATCGCGCCCGGGCCTCCGATGGTCATCTCTATGCTTGTCATGTGACAAGACAGCGGCGCCGGACGATTCTTTCCCTGGGCCCCCGATGGCACGGGAGAGCCCCGGAGAAGCACCGGATGGTGGCGGGAGGGGGGGATGTCCCCTCCCGCCGCCTATAAGAACGATCAAGTGGCGGAACCACTGCTATGATCATTCTTATCGTGCGCAGAATCGCAGGCTGAAGAGAAGGATATCTAAATGATGCCATCTGTGGACGTCATTTGACTATGGGCGGGTAAGGAAGTGGTTAAAGGGATGAGGTGGCAACCCTACACTACAGAGAGGAGAGAAAGCTGGGAGCCTGGGAAAAAGTGTGTGCTGTGCTACCAGGAGAGAGAGGAGAGCACCATTCAGAACAGTGACTCAGCCCAGCGGTACAGCGCAGGGTACAGCACAGCAGTTCAGCGCAGCCTTTACATTGATCGCCTCCCCAGGATCGCATTACCCATCACTGTACAAGGTCAGTAACTGCACGGTTCATTCACAGACACTGTTGCTCGCCACGCTGACAGGCCAAAAAGCAGTAACCCTGCACACCTCTGCAACAGCCAGGAACTTGAACAAGGAGATTGCTACCTGGGATAAGGTGACCAGATTTTTAAAATGAAATCCGGGGACATATTTTTTTTTATACTAGTAATGGCGGCAATAAGCGACTCTCTGCCCGTCGCCGCCTGCCTCACAGCCTGTCAAGTCTTATTCTCTGGGTTCCGGCTACTACTGGGTGGGGAGCGGAGGAAGATCACTCCACCAGGGAAGACAAGGAGATAGGTAGGTAGCTGGCTGGTACTTGAGCCAAGGCAGAAGAACATGCGAGTGGAACGGGCATGCACCCGAAACTGAAGAAATATTCCCTCCGCTCCAACCAGCACATGATCATCAGAAAGGGGCACAGATAATAAAAAAATACACCCCCCCCCCAAGCTTGTAGGAGCGGCAGAGCGGGGGTGTGTAATTCAGATTTATTTATTTTTTTATTCTGCACTGACTTGTCTTTGAAATTGCCCCAGCCCCTGTTCAAATCCAATCCGGGGACAAAACCGGGGACAGATTTGGTCCGGGGACAGTGTCCTCAATCCGGGGACTGTCCCTGGAAACCGGGGATGTCTGGTCACCCTAACCTGGGAGGCTGTGACATCCAAAGGATTGGTGAGTGGGCGAATGCCCAACCCCTTTCAGTCATCAGTAGACACTGTAGGCAGACACCATTTCCAACTCAGCAGTCAGAAGACACTTGTTGGAGAACCTGTTGTCTACTTTAAAGGGGTTGTAAAGGTTTGTTTTTTATTTTCTAAATAGGTTCCTTTAAGCTAGTGTATTGTTGGTTCACTTACCTTTTCCTTAGATTTCCCTTCCAAATATTTTTTTTCTTTGTTTTCTTTGTCTGAATTTCTCACTTCCTGTTCCTCCTCAGTAAGCTGTTCAGTAAGCTGTTCTGGCTGACTCCACACAACTCGGATGATGGTGTGAAGTTTACTGAGGAGAAACAGGAAGTGAGAAATTCAGACAAAGAAAAAAAACATTTAGAAGGTAAATCAAAGGAAAAGGTAAGTGAACCAACAATACACTAGCTTAAAGGAACCTATTTAGAAAATAAAAAACAAACCTTTACAACCCCTTTAAATTACCATTGGAGGAACCACTACAGTCAGTTTGTCTGCCTACCTTAAATTATCAGTGTTCACTGATAACAAGGCCCCTTCCCCCCTGTATTATGCTACATATTTTTGGTAAAAAATATCTCAATAAGCGAATATTAATGGGTTTGCGCAAAACTTATAGCATCTACAAACTATGGGATTTTTATTTATTTTTTATTTTTTTACTACTAATGGCGGTGATCAGCGACTTATAGTGGGACTGCGGTATTGCGGGAGACAAATTGGACACCTAACTGACACTTTTGACTCCTTTTTGGTGTCCAGTGACACTAGTACAGTGATCAGTGCTTAAAAATATGCACTGTCACTGTACTGATGACACTGGCAGGGAAGGGGTGATAAAAGGGTTCAATGTGTTCCTAGGGAGTGCTTACTAACTGTGGGGGGGGGGGTGCTTTGACTGGGGGAAGGTAAAGATTTGTGTCCCTGCTTAGCAGAAACACAGAATCAGTACATTCCCCTCTCCCAGAAAGTTCTGCCTGTCTCCCGAACAATCAGGTGGTCCAGGCGGACATCGTGTCTGCCAGGCTCGCTGATTGGCTCCTGCTGTGTCCAATCACCGTTGGAGTGGGTCGCCCGCGGCACGTGTGCATGTGCCTCAGACCCAGAAATGTCAGATCACCTACTAGATATGTGATCTGGCAAAGAGCAGCCGTCCTTCCGCAGTATATGTGCGTTGGGCAGTCCGCAAGCGGTTAAAGGGACCCTTTATTACTAAAAGGAAAAGTTTAACTTTGTTCAATTTATTTTTTATTTTTTATATATTCCAGCTCCCCTATGTAGCACTATAGAATTTATGTACTTCTTTTGTGAAAATAAAACAGCTTTCCATTAATGCTACACAGGCTTGCCTAACTCTATCCATAGCTGTTTAAACACACTGATCGATTACTTCTGCCTTACTTCCTGGTCAGACTTTAGGTCATGACACAGGAAGAAGTTGACCAGCTGAGGGTAGATGATGCCGGATGTGTGCTAATGAGATCAGCTGGTCAACTCCTTCCTGTGTCATGACCTAAAGTCTGACCAGGAAGTAAGGCAGAAGTAATCGAGCATTGAGGTTTAAATCGCTATGAAGAGAGTGAGGTAAGCCTGAGTAGAATAAATGGAAAGCTGTTTTATTTTTGCAAAAGAAGTACAAATAATGTGATGTTGGTACATAGGTGAACTGGAATTTAGAAGAAAAAAAAAAGCCTTTAAAGCTCTGGCAACCCACATTGAGCTCTCTTGCATGCAATTGCCCTATAATATGCATTTATTTAATTTTCTCTTTTGATTGATAGTGTCTGTGGCTCAGAGGGAGTTGAAAAGTCAGTGAACATTCTCCCCTCCCACTCATGCCCTGTACACACGAGCGGAACTCCCGTCGGAAAAAAGTTGGATGGTTTTTCTGACGGAAATTGCATCAAGCCTGCCTTGCATACACATGGTCACACAAAAGTTCAGTGAACTTTTGACTGCCAAGAACGCAGTGACGTAAAAGACTACGATGAGCTGAGAAAATGAAGTTCTATGCTTCTGAGAATGCATCAATTTGTTTCCGAGCATGCGTCGGAATTTTGCGCGTCGGAATTTGTACACACGATAGTAAATTCCGATCTATTTTTTTCCTGACGGGAAACTAGAGAACCTGCTCTTTATCTTTTTCCAGCAGTTTTTCTGTTGGAAAAAAGTCCGATGGAGCATACACACGGTCTGGATTCCCGACCAAAAGCTCTCATCGGACTTTTTCCAACGGGAAAACCGCTTGTGTGTAGCATTTAGTTGTACCTACAGTTGCCAAGTATTGATGGTTGTTGTTTCTGTTGCATTGGCACTGTGTGTTAAGTAGGGATGAGCTTCGAGTTCGAATTGAACCCATGTTCGAATCGAACATCGTCTGTTCGGCAGTTCGTCGAATTTCAAACATTATGGGCCGTTCGCGCCAAATTCGAGTGGCGCGTCATGGCCCATTGCTGACTGATGATTGGCCAAGCATGCACTATGACCCGCATGCTTTGGCCAATCACAGCGCGGAAAAAACGGAGAGCCATAATTGGCCAAAGCCAGGGTGGCTTTGGCCAATTATGTCTCAGGGGGTTTAGTACACGCCCCACACTATATAAGGCCGCCTGCGTGGCGGCCTTGTGTAGTGTGCTGCGGCGTTGGTTAAAGACAGACAGAGAGAGAGAGAGACAGTGTCATTTAGATAGAGCAGGCAGGCGAGTCAGTTAGCTTCAGTTACAGTGTGTAGAGCAGGGGTGCCCAACCAGTGGCCCGGGGGCCACATGTGGCCCGCGGAGCCCTCTGATGTGGCCCGCGACCTCCTGCTCTGGGATGGATAAAAATATAATACTGTTATTTAAGGTCAGTTTATTACTAAAATCACAGTATATATATATATATATATATATATGGGCTTATCTGTTCTGCAGTGGTTACTAGGCTGCTTTCAAACTGACCCGCAGATGCAGAGCAGCGCACCTGCAGGTTACCTGCACTGAGCCATAGATTTCTGTTATTACCTGCGAGTTTGGTGAGCTTTCTGAAAATGCACCAAACCTGCAGAATATAATAGAAGTCTGATGCAAAGTGCAGGAAAGCCAAAGGTACACTGCGTTGGTAAACCGCAGTGCATCAGTGTGAAAGCAGCCTTGGGACCCTTTCACACGGTCAGTCCAACCCAATTGGACCCTCCATTCACCTCTAAGGAGTGGCAGATGTAAATCGACTTGTTTCCTACCTCCAATCCGATAAAAAAAAAAAGTATAGAGTATAGTGGGATGTGTCCGCTCTGCATATGCAAAGCAGACATGGACCTGCCATCCACCCGCTCCGTTTATTGTGGACCGCGACAGGTTACTAAGTCGCTTAAGTGGCCCTCACGCTTCAAAAGGTTGGGCACCCCTGGTGTAGAGGATATATATGCATCCTAGGTGTTGTATATATATTTATACACTGTATTCAGTTTAGCTAGATCTGTTCTTGTTATTCTCTTCTTAATATACTGACAGGCAGACAGGTGATTCTGCTAGCTGCAGTATTTTCACTTGGTGTACTGTGTCCTTTGCACAGAGTGCACCTAAAGCTTACCTGAATACAATTGCTGGTGTTCTCATACAAATACAGGCAGGGAGCTGCAGTATTTTGTTTTAGTGTCCTTTGCACAGTGTGCACCTAAAGCTTACCTGAATACAATTGCTGGTGTTCTCATACAAATACAGGCAGGGAGCTGCAGTATTTTGTTTTAGTGTCCTTTTCACAGTGTGCACCTAAAGCTTACCTGAATACAATTGCTGGTGTTCTCATACAAATACAGGCAGGGAGCTGCAGTATTTTGTTTTAGTGTCCTTTGCACAGTGTGCACCTAAAGCTTACCTGAATACAATTGCTGGTGTTCTCATACAAATACAGGCAGGGAGCTGCAGTATTTTGTTTTAGTGTTCTTTGCACAGTGTGCACCTAAAGCTTACCTGAATACAATTGCTGGTGTTCTCATACAAATACAGTCAGGGAGCTGCAGTATTTTGTTTTAGTGTCCTTTGCACAGTGTTACAGGGGTGATAACACTTCCCTATGTTTTCCAAAAAGCTTAAAAATAGATTTTTTGGCTGGAGCTACACTTTAAAAATGTACCAGTTCAAAATTACAAACAGATTCTAAGTAACAACAAACCTACAGTCCCTGTCTTGTTTGCACCGCCTGCTGTTTAGAGTATATAGGGCCCGTGGGCCCACGCCTTTCCTTTTTTTAATTTGGGTGCAGGGTTCCCTTTAATATCCATACAAGACCCAAAGGGGCAGGTAATGTGCTGGGGGCGGGGGGTTATGCCATTTTTCTCAATGATTTTCATCCATATTGTCGGGACCGGACATTACATTAAAGCCGGAAGCAGTTTTAAATGACTTTTTTTCCTTTAGAAATTTCATTTTGTGCAGGGACAGTTCTAAACACGGGAAAAACGTGCCACTTCACAGGCATACTATAGACACCCCCCAGGTACGATATTTAAAGGAATATTTAACTTTTTTTTCACTTTATGCATCATTAAAATCACTGCTCCCGAAAAAACTTCCGTTTTTAAAACTTCTTTTTGCATTGATACATGTCCCCTGGGGCAGGACCCGGTCCCCAAACCCTTTTTAGGACAATAACTTGCATATTAGCCCTTAAAATTAGCACTTTTGATTCCGAACGTTCTAGTCCCATAGACTTTAACGGGATTCGATAGTTTGCGTGAATTTTAGGTCCGTTCGCAGGTTCTGGGGGGTGTTCGGCTCATCCCTAGTGTTAAGGGTCAACTGTGTTATAACTTGCCACTTATTCTAATCCTTAATAATATATCAAGCTTGTTTATCACTAAAATAGTGTATGTGTATTTCATGGTAATAATCCACAGCCAGGATAAAGGTACTTTCCACTTGTGTCCTTATATATGGTCACTGTGATTTTATTCAATCAGGTGTGCAGAGTGGGTGAGGTTGTTCTTGAAGTTGAAGCACAGAACAGTGAACCCAGAATTAGCAAGTGGCTATTTCGGGGGTGGCGCTACATAAGCCTCTAAGCCTTGGATCTCTCCAGCTGTTCAACTGTGTTGCTAGAGCTACTCTGGACTTTACTGTGTAAGATGCACTCATAGCTGTTTGTGTTCTGAACTGTTTTACTGAAGTAGGATTCTTCAGCTGGACTCACTTTTGTTATAAACTCTCATGGAGACAGAGACATGGCTGTGAAGAGTCCATGTCCAAAGAGCTTTCATAATCTGTTTGCTATTATTCTGCGGTGTATGCATACTCTTTGCTGTTTTGACCTTGTTTTGCATTATTGATTTAAACTTGGCATCTGTTTAGTAAACTGCAAGTTACAGTTAAACACTGTCTGACCATTAGGCCGATTACCCATCCTGTTATTTATATCTACAGTATAAGTGGCAATTGCACCTAAGAAGTACCGTGGAAATTTACCTTTTCTCTTGATTTCCTCCTGAACAATAGTAGTGCACTTCCTGGTATGTGAAGGTACCTAGGCACACCTGGGCCTACAACCTCATAGCTGTATACAGCTAGAGGTAAAGATAAGACTTTGCTGCCTCTAACTGCTAGTCTCATAAGATGTGGCACATCATGTGGGAGGGGAGGCCAATTTGGCATTTTTTCCCCGTGCTCTGCATGACCTTGTCTTGGCACTGGTGCTCAGAAACAAAAAGGATGGTGTTCCTTATGAAGGAGATTGTTAGGATCATCAGGTATTCATTTTGCATACTGTATGACTTTTAGACCACTTTCACACTGAGGCGCTTTTCAGGCGCTTTCACGCTGAAAACAGCGCCTAAAAAGCTCACAAAAACCTATTACCATTAAAATCAATGAATGCTTTCACACTGGGGCAGTGTGCTGGCAGGGCTGTGAAAAAAATGAAATAATGGAAAGCTCTTCAAAAGCGTTCAGTGTTTTTACTAGCAGTTTAGAAGCGCCTCAGTGAGAAAGTGACAAAAATATTGTGATGTGGGCTAAACAGACCTGGATCACAGAGGACTACCAAACACCCACTGCACATGCAGATGCAAATAAAGTCAATAGATTAAATGTATTTATGTTTAACTAAGAAAAAAATAAGCACTTTTTTTGTAAATAGGAATATGGTGAAAAAGCGATGGTACCAGGGCCACTGACACCTATCGCATATAACCCTGAATTTGGGTCTACATACTGTATCAACATAACGCCAAAGACAAAGAAAGGTCTCCCATTACTAGCTACCTATTGTATTACCTCAGCAGGCATTCAACCATGAGACAAAATCATTGAGGTTTGTGGTGGGAACACTGTGGACATACCTTCAATTATGCAGTTTCCTAGCAAACAACAAACAGACAAAATCCTCTCATTAAACCTCTTACTAGTCTGGAAATGCTTTGTCTTAAAGGATCAGAAGTTAAGAAAACTACTTACCGGTAGTTATCCCACAGCTGGCTTCAATCCAAAGCCAATGACAAAGAAGATAACTTCAAATATCTCTGGGAAATGTCCCTAGATATGAAGTTTACAGACAAACAATGGAGAAACTCTTGAATCCTAGCTCATAAATGCTCACATAACACTAGACTGCAAGAGACATCTTAAAAAATTCTTACGCATTGATATGCCAGCCCTGAGAAACTGCATAGATGGTTCCCACTAACTTCAGATGGGTGCTGGAGGTGTCAAAACAGTGAAGGCACACTCCTACATATCTGGTGGCAATGCCCTTTAATTACCCCTTTCTGGGACCAGGTCTGTGATCTAACTCTCAAAACAGCTGATACCAATCTAAATTTGGATGCTGCAGAAAAAAAAAAGCGGACTATTAAACGGCTCCTACTTAGGAATTTTATTTTCCCGTAGATGCCGAAATTGGGGGTATTGGTTTACAATGGTATAAGTGGCTGAGACCCCCCCCCCCCCCGTCCCTCCAGTTCATTCTTACCTTATTTAACCCTCTAGTACAGCCCCATTCTACTCCTCTCTTTTTGTCACATCACCTATCTCCTAACCCTTCCTTCTCCCATCCATTTCCAGGGTATACATCTAAGCCTACATCTTTATTTGGGTGTATCTATCCGCCCTCTTAGTCTCTGTAATATTTTTATATCACAGAGACTTTTATACATATCTTTCCCCCTTTCCCATATCCACATTATTTTTTTTCTATAATATAAAGCTCTTACTACTTCACCTGGCGCTATATCTTCTCCTAGGTAATAACATCTTACCCTTTCATCTAATTTCCTCTGATGTCTACAAGACTTCCATATTTTACTCGTCTTTATTTAACTATATATAATATATTATCTTCATATATTATCTATACACATTATGTCCATCCTGTCTCATGATAACATTCATATTATATATCATATGACCAATTATTACTTTATTTCTCCAAATAATATCCCCCTTCCATATTCCACATCTCACCTTAATAAAGGGAGATACCTCTTATAATATCTCTTCATTCCATTCCCTTCCCCACCCCCTCTCCATAGAATAAAAAATAGAAAAACAAATTCCTACCCATTCACCCCCCCCCGCCCCCCTCCTCCCTGCCCTCCTCCCTCCTTGCATCTCTGGTCCCCTCCAGAGGCATTTCTTTTACATCCTTCTGTTTTATTATTTAACTTAAATTTCTGAATTAAAATTTCTGAATACGTGCCTTCTCCGTATCCCCTGAATCTCTAATGTGTCCCCCTCCTCCCTTTGTGTATTATTATTTTTATTCTAATCCTTATAGTCCCTTCCCCCTCTTCCTCCTTATCCCCCCCTCCTGCCCTCTTTTATTCTCCACAAAATTATATTTACTAATGTGCTATACTAATGTGCTATTTAGTGTTATAATTTATGTGTCAGTGAATAATTATTAACATGTAGTAGTGCTATATCCCCCCCCTCCGCCCACCTCTTTCTGTTCCCCCTTTTCAATTATTCACACCCACCCCCCCTCCCCCCATCCACATACGAAAATCTAGTTGTGCCCAAACCAATAGTGACTTTCCCCCTTGTGCAAAAAAAACAAAAATCACATTTCATTTGCATGTATTCAGTCCAAGGTCAAACTTCAGTTGTATATATATATAGTCTTTCATCATTATCGTTATAAGAATTATTTCATATTTCAGATCACCATTATTCTTCCTCCAACCCGGGGCCTTCCCCCTCCGGCTACTGAACTAGGGTACACATAAATGGGGGTGGGGATAGCCCCAGAATCTATCTAGGCCTCCTCTCACTGTCTTTTATCTATATTTCTCCCCCCTTCTCCCCCTCCCCCAAAAAATAAAGAAAAACAAAAACAATCAATTGCGGGTGAAGTGGATATAGGGGCATGTACGGGATAGTTCCATGTAGCGGGGGAAACAAAAAATCAAAGCGCGAAGAAAGAGAGAGAAAAAAACAAAAAAAAAATCACTTATAAGTGTAGTAGGAAATTCCAGCTGCAGATGTCAGTATCCTTTTCCTCTTTCCTTCTGGGGGTGGTAGAGATGAAAATATCCTGGAGAAAAAAGTTTACTTTAGAAACCAAAACAAAAAAGAAAAGATAAAAATGGTGGAGAGCAAAAAGTTCCTGGTCCCCAGTAATGCCCCCCATTCCTGTTAGGTGGCTCACTTGGGTGGCCAGGTCATGAGATGGGGATTCATGACCTTTAAAAAGAAAAAAAGAGAGAGAGAGAGAGAAAAAAAAAAAAGGTGGAAAGTAATTCATTGATTTCTCTATTTAAATCTGTTCTTATGACTCATGATTCTCCCGTCGCAGTCGCTGTGCTTGGCTCCTGTCGTCCACCACTGGTCTGCGTTGGGGTTCCCCTATTTCTCGTTTGTAGGCCCCCTTTACGTATTCTTCTCTCTATTGGTTGCAATCAAACTGAAACCACAATTCCTTCTATCCCCAGAAAGTTAAATAGATCTGGTAGTTCCGAAGGAAGGGAGAGTAATGCCCACACGATCGTTTTTAATGTAATTTTTTTAACCAACGTTTTTCTCCTCGTTTTTTTTTTCATGTTTCCTCTCAAGCCTGCCTTGCGTACACACCATCATTAAAAAAAACGATCAAGCAAAGCGCAGTGACGTTCAACACGTATGACGGCACTATAAAGGGGAAGTTCCGTTCGAATGACGCCACCCTTGGGACGCTTTTGCTAATTCCGTGTTTCCGCGTGTTAGTAAAAGTTTGGTGAGAGACGATTCGCGCTTTTCAGTCTTCGTGCTTTGAAGATCGTTTTCGGGAGTTCAGATTGCGCCTGTGGGTTCGTATCTGTTTAGCACTGCTTGTAGTCAGTTCGTATCTGTTTATTCAGTGCGGCCTGCTCTGCACGTTCGTGTTTTTCAGCTTGTTCTTCATAGGCCTTGCTGTTCTTCCGTGCGTTCTTCTAGTACGTTCTGTTCAGCCGACCGTTATCTAGCCATGTTGCGGCTACGTACTCGTCGTAGAGTTCGTGCTGTAGTTGGTGCAGGGGTTCATGCTGTATCCCGACTCCATGCCATGAGCAGGGTCAGGAGGAGTTCATGGACCAAGAATTGGTTGCTCCAGCGGCACCAATTCTGTCACATGCCTTTGTTGCGGGAGATCAGGGAGAATAATCCTGATGATTTCAGGAATTTTCTCAGGATGTCTGACCCTGTATTTCAGCAGCTGTTGGCTTTGGTGTCCCCCTATATTACCAGGCAGGACACCATTATGCGGGAAGCCATCAGTGCTGAGCAGAGGCTCATCGCCACGTTGCGATACCTGGCTACTGGGAGAAGCCTGCAGGACCTTAAGTTCTCCACAGGCATCTCCCCCCAGGCTCTGGGGATCATTATACCAGAGACTTGTTCTGCCATCCTTCAAGTTTTGCAGGAGGACTATATTAAGGTAAGTGTTCTTCTTCAAAAATTCTCATTGTATGTTTTTTTTTTTGGGATATTTTTAATTTGATTTATTTGCAGTCCCTAATTCACATGATTCTTAGCTGCAGGGAATGTCCCCTTTCTCCCCATGTTTTATTATTTAAAGTTTGTTGTTTGAGGCCTACCTGTAAATTTGGCTTACCTAACCTCTCCAGCATGCTATCCTGGGGCCATACCTACCTTGCCTAGTCATTTCCATGTTTTTTATTATATGTTCCATCGTAGTGCTTTACCCAAAACGCACTCTAAATTTTGCCTCGGAATGTTTCATTGTTGTTAACTTCAATACAGAGTGCTACAGCCTTCATGTGTGATATTCCCAACTCATCTTCAACCCTTCCCCCCCCCCCCCCTATAATTTTTTTTTTTTTTTTCTTGCTTCCAAATTTTTATGTTTTTAACAGTTTCTACCAATGTTGGCCATGAATGTGTGTATGAAATCATCTTTCAATGTTTCTGGCTCCAAGTATTAATTTGTTATTTCTTTAATTCCACAGTTCCCTTCTTCGCCACATGAATGGCAGAATGTGGCTTCCGAGTTTGCCCAGCGATGGAACTTTCCGAACTGTGGAGGAGCCATCGACGGCAAACATGTTTGGGTCGTCCCACCACCCCATTCGGGATCCTTTTATTATAATTATAAGGGGTTCCACAGCGTCGTGATGATGGCAGTGGTGTCGGCCACCTACGAGTTCCTCTATGTGGACGTTGGCAAGAATGGCAGGATGTCTGATGGAGGAGTTTTTGCCCAGACGGAGTTTGGAGAACGGCTCCTTTTGGATCTGCTGGCCTTGCCACCCGCGGAGCAGAATGTGGAGGGACTACCTTTTGTGTTTGTGGCGGATGAGGCATTTGGCCTGGGACCCCATTTGATGAGGCCATTCCCGCAACGCACCCTCACCCCTGAGAGGAGGGTTTTCAATTATCGGCTGGCCAGAGCCAGAAGGGTGGTGGAAAATGCGTTTGGGATCATGGCCAGCCGATTTCGCCTCTTCCTTACCTCCATCCACCTTGCCCCATACAAATGGAACCATGTGGTTATGACGTGCTGTGTGCTGCATAATTTCCTAAGGGTACATTCAACGAGTTATATATCTTTGAGTGGGCCTGAGGCCTCTTTACTCAATGCAGAAACTTTGGTGGCCCTGGAACCTGGCCTTCCTGGCTTGGCCCCCCCAACCGGACGTGAGGTCCGTAACCAATATGTGGACTATTTTATGGGTAGGGGGGCCATTGAAATGCCAGACAATCTCTAATAATTTTAGACCAAAAAAATAAAACTTTTTTAAAAAGTAAAGATTGGTTTGTCATTTTTATTGTATAATGTTTGATGTTTCTGGTAGGTTTACCTAGTGCATTTGTTTTGCCATGTGGATTAAAAAATCTTTTAATTAGCCTTCATTGTCAGTGTAAACACCAAACATTGATTAGTTCACTCAGCACCACATTTACATAATGAAGCCACAATGATTTGTTATGTAAAAATACCTTTATTTTTTTTGTTTAGGTGGGCAACTTCCATAGAAATGTGGATGTTCCCTTAATTTCAGGTGTATTAAAACGCATGACCAGCCATGCATAAACAAACTCTAGTTCTCCAAATTTTGAAAAAGCTAAACATGTGCTAGTCATTTAAGGGTAAAATAACCAAAAAAAATAGAAATCTCTGCAAGTAAAACGTTATTTGGTGTAAAAACATTAGACACGCCCAAGCACAGCCATGATATTTTGGAGCCTTTCCTCCACCCGCTTTGTATTTGCCCTGATCTCTCGCAAATCTCCCTTAATTTTTTCGAGGTCACGACAGCAGACCATCAGGTATTGGATCAGGATCTGGGCACTGTGATGTGACAACTTATTGGGGTCTTCGGCCAGAACTGCACCTAAATGTAAAAATAAATATGTAGGATAGAATATGTAGGCCTACATCTATTTAACATGCATGTGTCTGGTTTCTCTCTGACCTGTGGTGGTGCCACTTTCAACTTCCACAACATCACATTCCTCTCCATCCTGGGGTTCTGGGGGTATTGTTGGAGGTATTGCAATTCTCGTCTCATCTGAGGTAGCTTTTCGAATCCCTAGTGAGATTGAAATAAAAGGAATAGTTTCATTAGTAGCTACTCAATTTTGCTAAAATAAGAAACATGGGAAAAAACATTTTAATCATTCTTTTGAAGCATGCTCCATTTTAATTTTTAACCCCTGTGCCAACCGGGACAAATGATTGGATACATAGGCCAAAACAGAGCATATACATTTTGTGAACAAATTTGAAACATTGTAACACCCCAAAGTATCTACACTGGATCACCTGTGTGTGACTCCCTCAAGCTTTTTGGCTTTAGGCCCACACTTGTACTACTGCGTTCAGATGTTTCATCAGCTGCTGAGCATTCACTCCCTTTAACATTACCATGCATATCGTTTTTCTAAATGAACAAATCTCCTTTGGATTAGCACATCAAAAATAAGTGTGGCCCAAATGTACTCCCCCAAATAAACAAAAAAACATGGGTGTTCACACTGGATGATCCGAAAACATCGTTTGAGGAACTGTACGGAGAAAGAGGTAAAATACGTCCGTTTACTATGCGGACGAACCTAAAAAAGATGGTATCTTTCAGTGTACTATATGAAAGTTAAAAATACACGACAGAATACAAGAAAATAATATGTACCATGGAAACTCAAAAAAAACAACTTACTTTTTAATATAACTTTCTTGATTCTTTTATATTGGTCGGCCTCCCGCAACTTCAGATCTGACCATCGTTTTCTGAGCTGTTCCTTCGTTCTGCACACCCCAAATTTTTGGTGGAGACTTTTGACCACTTTGCCCATAATTCTGGACTTGACCAGATTAGGCCTTTTATACGGACCATGCTTGGCATCATAATCCTCCTTCTTTAAAATGGTGACCATCTCCACCATTTCCTCGAATGACATGTTGGATGCCTTATATCTCCTGGGTCTTGATTTGGGCTCCTCTGTAATTTCATCCTCTGTAGAGGTAATCTCAGCCACCTGTGTCTCCGCCATGTTTTGTTCAGCACTACGAGCGAGAAGGGGCGGGGTAAGTACAATATCGAACGTCAGGGGCGGGGAAAGCGTGCAGAGTTTCACGCATGCGCTGTGTATATAAAGTGAAGATCCATTGCTGGGAAATACGTTCATTTTTCGGGAGAGAGAGTTAGCAACGAACATCGTGACAAAGGTACCTAACAATTTTACTTTTTGAGGTTCATCAGACGAGGAGATTTGTGTGCTCAAAATATGTAGACAATGCACAGTTGAGGAATGTTGCCTGAAATATATTTTTATTTTGGTTTCTCGCTTTTACAGATATCATGAATACTTTTAAAAACCCAGACTTCATGGGGGAGTTCATCGACAAATGGCAAGAGCTCCCTATATTATGGCAAACCAAAAGTGGCGGAAATAAAAATAAAGACGCCAGGAAAGCAGCACTGGAGAGCCTGCTTGCATTTGTGCAAACAAAGATACCCACAACAACTCTCCAAGATGTCAAAAACAAAATTGGGACCATCAGAGGGACATACAGGACCCAGAGGACTATGGTCCTGAGGTCCCAGAGGTCAGGTGCACCAGCAGATAAGGTTTATAAACCCAGTCTGTGGTACTACAGTAAGCTTGCTTTTCTGGATGACCAGCTGGAAGTGCGCAAATCTCTCTCCACCCTTCCCCCCAGAGGTCAATCCAGCCTTCCTTGTACCCAGCCCTCCAGCCTTCCCTGCAGCCAGTCCTCCAGCCTTCCTGTCAACCCTGCTCTGGCTTCCTCTGAGGATCAAGATCAGGGCCTTGAGGAGGCAGATTTGGAGATATGGAGCCAGGTAAAGTTTTGCTATCTATATTTCTATCGTACAAAATTATAGATTTTAAATAGATGTTAGTATTGTTAAAGGTATGTACACTTCTACCAATAAAGTTTGTGAAGAGCAAGATACAGTAGTGGCCTAATTTTATGTGTCCAAGACAACAAAACCAGGATGCGTAATCAATGAAAAGGACATAACTTTTGGCATTGATTTCAACAATGTCTAAAGGTGAACAATGTCTGTGAATGATGATGTGGCAAAATAAATAATGTCCCTTTCTTTTTTTACAGCCAGAGCAGAGCCAGGAAGAGGGTGATGTTGGGGATCAGGAGGAGGCTGGGCCCAGTGGCACCCAGGAGGAGGCAGGGCCCAGGGGCACCCAGGAGGAGGCTGGGCCCAGTGGCACCCAGGAGGAAGCTGGGCCCAGCACAAGAGCCCAGATGCCTCCCCTGGTAGTTAAACCACGAGGGCCAAGGAGAGGTAGGCAGGTAGAGGAGGAAACCAGGGCCTTCCTCAGAGAGGCAACAGCGGCCCTCAGAGAGGCACCCTCTGTTGAAGAGGGATTTGCCGCAGTCCTCGCCCACAAACTAGGGCAAATGGAGTTGCAGCAAAAAATTTACAGTGAGACCCTGCTATTGAAAGTCATCAATAAGGGCGTGCTGGGTGAACTCACTAGGTACACGGACATAACAGAGGTTGTCCCTACTCCTCCACCTCCTCCTCCTCCTCCTACTACTCCTCCTGCCACAACCTCTCCTCCTGATCCCCAGCCTCCAAGGAAGAAACCAACCAAGGCTGCAGAGAAGGCTGGAGAGAAGGCTACAAGGAAGAGAAGAAAATAATGCCTGCTGTAGTACCACAGACTGGGGACATATAGGACTTATCTGCTGTGGCTCCTGACCTCTGGGAGCTCAAGACAAGATTGGGCTCATTTTTTGGGGGGATCTAATCTCTATTTTGGTTTGGACATCTTGTATGGTTGTTGTGGGGTGAAAGGGATGCACAAATGCAAGCAGGCTCTCCAGTGCTGCCTTCCACTTTAATTTGTTAATGTTCTGAAATAAAAAAAAATTGAGTGCCCTTTAAATACTTGACTATGTGATTTGTATTTCAAAAGAGAGCTTGCTAGGAAGCAGGCAGGGACATCTCAAATTATATTATTGTTATTATCAGGGGACACAAACCTCCCTGAGGCCAAATGAGACACATTTGGAAGGTTGTTGTGGTAACTTTAGACAAGAATAATTTAAGCCAAAAAACTTAAAAAAAGGCCAAAAAAAAAAACCCAAAAAGAATATAAAATTTAAAGAAAAAAGGAGAATTAACTTATTTTATTATTATTAGTATTATTTAGGAGGGAGGTGCGGCTTAAAAATAATATTTTATAATCATTAGAGCAATTTGGAATTACTTTAGAAACAAGTTGGGCATAAAACTCTCAATGTCAAAAGAAGAACGGAATGCGCTGCATTAAAACGATGCTATTAATTCCACCGTGACGAATGTGCCATCTCCATTTCCAACATTAGCTTTACCAAAACGAGCGCTCCCGTCTCATAGTTGCTTCTGAGCATGTGCGTTTTTTTTCACGTCGTGAAAGCATACACACTATCGTTTTTCACGTCGTTAAAAAAAACGACATGAAAAACGACGTTAAAAAAGAGAGCATGTCCGGAATTTTTAATGGCCGTTTTTCACGTCGTTAAAAATGCTCTGGAGCCTACACACGATCATTTTTAATGGCCATTTTTAAAAATGGCATTTTTAACGGCATGAAAAACGATCGTGTGTACGCGGCATAAGAATGAGAGGGATCCTTTCTTCACCAACAGAGACATTGGGTACCCCCAACTATACAAACCCCCCACTAGTTTAATCTTTTCTAAAAGCGGGCGCAATTGTGCCCTCCCCTGAATGTAGCCTGTGAGAGATCTGGTAGAATTTTGATTGTCATACCTTGAAAGGATATTGTGCCAGCCTCCCAAGCTTTGCGACTAACCATTTCTTTATGTGTATAGCGATGGGATCAGCCGATGATGTCTCCAGGTCTATCAGGATCTGAAGACCGGGGTCCCAGGGCTCTGTGCAACCTATCAAATTCAATTTCCTTCAGTGCCGTTACTACCCCAAGTTGTTGACAGATTGAAATTACCACTTTGTGTAACGATTCCTCCTCAACCATTTCTGATATACCTCTAAATCTGAGATTTAACCTGCGGTCTTCAATCTCTTCAAATTTTAGCTGTATGGAGGAGTTCTGTATCTCCCTTGGGGGCTGTTCTCTTCCCTTTTCCTCCAACCGTGCAATCTGTTCTTCCATCCTAGCCGTACGTGTCCCTTCTGCGATAATTTTGTCTGATAGGACCTGTACCTCGGTTCTGATGAGCTGTAATTCCTTCCTATGGCCCTCTTCCAGCCTTGACACCAATGTTTCCATCTCATCCTGCGTCGGGAGCGTCTGTAGAATAGCCAACTCATCCCACGTCGGTAATGCTTGTAAGATCGCCATCAAATCTGCACCTCCCGGTATTGTGTCCATCTTTCCTCTCTGGGCCTCTGCTTGTGTCTCAGTGTATACCTCAGCGTTTGTCTCGTCCTGCTCTTGTTCCTTCTTCATCTCAAAGGACGAGGAGAGACTCATACGAGGAGCTGCTCTTGGAATCTCAGTGTATGAAGCCCCCCTTGTTTCAACAACCGAAGCCCGTGCTATTGCTGCCCGCGTCCGCAGGAAGTACTCTTTAATCTTCGGCTGTGTTGGCTGCGGTTGCTTAATAGAGGTCTTCTTCCCCTGCTTTTCTTCTCCCTTTTTCCTCACTCTTCTCATCCCTTGAAACACTCCAGGTTGCACGCCGTCCTGTGTTCAATATTAACATTCAGTATCTATCTGCTATCAATACACCCCACACTGAGTATTCAATCCCTAAAGCACAGTGCTCCAATGCTCATAGAGCATACCTGATATCATATGTATATTTTTTATACTGGTAAAGGGCGTTATTTATTTTATTTATCAAAGTTTCCAAAAATTTTTACTTTAAAGCACGGCTTAATGCTCATGAAGCCTTGGTAAAATACATTCACAGTGCCTTGAGATGATTCTCATTTCTGATTCATACCGGCCGATATAAGAGGACCCTCCAACGCAGGGGACAAAAGACCTGGAAGAAACCTGGGCTATCTCGGCTATCTCTTGGTCAGGAACGGGAGAGCTGCTGGCTGCTGGCTGCAGGGTGGATGGGATGGGATCACGCCACTGCTATTCACCAGGATTCGAGTGGTGCTGTGAGGCAATTGTACCGCCTCGCACACCCCCCCTCTGCAGGCACAGATGCACCGCTACTGCCGCTACGGCTCTCCGGCGGGGATAAACAAAGCTGTCTTCCCAGCATTTTCCCCGCAATACAAATCTCCGATGCACTTGCCGGTTCACAGGCAGGGGGACTCCACTCCACTGCACTGCACTCAGCTACACTTGGTTACGGCATACACGCTTCTCTGCCTTCCACGCAAGTGCATATTCACACGGTCACAGGGCTGCTTTTCGGATCTCGCTCCTCTCGCTGGATGCCGGCGGGTTCAGACGGAGCTCAGCACACAACCTCCTCCCTACACGGCCATTGCTAGGCCACTCCTCTCTCAACCTTTTTTCAATTAAGGGGCCCTTTAAAAATATAGACAATCTCAAGGCAACCTTTACAAGGCGAAGGCAGAGGAGGAGGAAGAGGTCGCCAACGCAGCCGGGGCACCGCCAGCACCTCAGAAGGCAGGGTTAGCATGGCCGAAATGTGGAAAAGCTTTGTCAGCACACCACAACAACCAGCACCACCAGCTGATATGGAACATCTTAGCAGGAGGCAGCATTTCACCAACATGGTGGAGTAGTATGTGTGCACACGCCGACACATACTGAATGACGGGTTTGCCCCCTTCAACTTCTGGGTCTCCAAATTGGGCACATGGCCTGAGCTTGCCCTTTACGCCTTGGAGGTGCTGGCCTGCCCTGCAGCCAGTGTATTATCTGAAAGTGTATTTAGCACGGCAGGGGGCGTTATCACAGACAAGCGCAGCCGCCTGTCCAGAGCCAATGTGGACAAGCTCACGTTCATTAAAATTAACCAGGCATGGATCCCATAGGACTTGTCCGTACCTTGTGCAGAATAGACATGTATACCGGCCTTACCCAGCCATTGTTGTATTTTTGATCTCTCTCACTTTTTTTGGGGTGTACCCTAATTAAAAAAAAAAAAACATTTAAAACAAAAACCAGTGTTGGCTACCTCATCCTCCTCCACCGCCGCTTCCACCTACACCGCCACATCCACCGCCAACTCAACCTCCTACTCCATATGGACCTCGTCCTCCTAGGTCAAGATTATTATTTTTTTATTTTTATGTATTTTATGCTATTTTAAGTTATTATTTCCCTATCCACATTTGTTTGCAGAGCACTTGCCATGCTCTTAACAAGATTTTGCTGCCATTTGCAGCCCTCTAGCCCTTTCCATTACAATTTTAGAGCCATTTTAGTCCTCAAAAGTTTGGGTCCCCATTGACTTCAGCTCTGGCATATCGGGGTAATTTTTAAGGAACCCCTGCACCACCAAATTCAGCACATGCGCCAGGCAAGGGATGTGCGTCAAACCGGCTAGGTCCAGAGCTGCTACGAGATTTCAGCCATTATCGCACACCACCAGGCCGGGCTTGAGGCTCACTGCCACCAACTACTCATCGATCTGTTGTTCCATGTTCCTCCACAACTCCTGCGCGGTGTGGTGTTTTTCCCCCAAACAGGAAAGTTTTAAAACTGCCTGCTGTCATTTACCCCTGGCTGTGCTGAAGTTGGTGGTGAAGGTGTTACGCTGACCGGATGAGGAGGCGGTAGAGGATGAGGAAGCGGAGTAGGAGGAGTTAGCAACACGAGGCAAACTGAAGTGCCCTGCAATCCTCAGTGGTGGAAGGACATGCGCCAAACTGCTATCCGCCTCAGGCCCAGCCGCCACTGCATTTACCCAGTGTGCTGTTAGGGAGATATAACGTCCCTGACCGTGCTTACTGGTCCATGTATCCGTAGTTAGGGGGACCTTGCCACAGATGGCGTTGCACAGTGCACACCTGATTTTGTCCCCCACTTGGTTGTGCAGGGAAGGGATAGCTTGCCTGGAAAAGTAGTGGCGGCTGGGCACGATGTACTGTGGGACAGGCAATGCCATCAGGCTTTTAAAACTCTGCGTCTCCACCAGACAAAATGACAGCATTTCAAAGGTCAGGAATTTTGCAATGCTGGCATTCAGGGCCAGGGATCGCAGGTGGGTAGGGGGGTACTTCCTCTTCCGCTCCAGTGTTTGGGAGATAGAGAGCTGAACGCTTCCATGGGACATTGTGGAGATGGTTGGTGACCCAGGTGGTAGTGTTGCTGGCAGATCCTCTGTTTGCGGGGTTGCAGGTGCCACTGTCACTACAGAGGGGGATGAAGAGGCCGAGCCTGCAGCAGAAGAGGAAGCAGGAGGAGCCAGAGACCTTTCTTGGTTTTTGAGGTGTCTACTTCACTGCAGTTCGTGCTTTGCACTTAGATGCCTGGTCATGCAGGTTGTGCTCAGGTTGAGAACGTTTATGCCTCGCTTCAGGCTCTGATTGCACAGCGTGCAAACCACTCGTGTCTTGTCATCAGCACATTGTCTGAAGAACTGCCACGCTAGGGAACTCCTTGGACCTGGCTTTGGTGTGCTCGGTCCCTTGCTGCGTTGGGCAGTAGCAGGCGTACTGTCTAGGGGACGGACGCTCCGCTTTTTCACCCTGCTCCCTCTTCTGCTGTGCTGGTGGCTCTTCCTCCGAACTACACAGGTCACCTGCATGACGTTGATTCCATGTGGGGTCGAGGACCTCATCGTCCTCCACATCATCTTCCACCCAGTCTTCACCCCTGCCCTCCTTGTCGGTCTGCACAATTGCGAAAGCAGCAGCAGTTGGCACCTGTGTTTCTTCATCATCCGAGACGTGCTGCGATGGTCCTCCCATGTACTCATCTTGAAACATAAGTGGTTGGGCATCGGTGCACTCAATCTCTTCAACTTCTTGGGGCTCAGACTGCTTGGCTGATTTGCAAGGGGGTGAGGTGAAAGACTGATGGACATCGGCTGCAGTTGCCAACTCTGATCTTTCAGCAGTAGACTGGGTGGGAGACAATGTGAAGGAACTGGAGGCACTGTCAGCAACCCAATCTACTATCGCCTGTACTTCTCATGGCCTCAACATTCGTAGAGCCGCATTAGACCCGACCAAATACCGCTGCAGGATCTGTCGCCTACTCGCACCTGAGGAAGGTGTTTCACTTGTGCGTGTAGCTGGCACAGATCAACCACGTCCTCTCCCTGCAACAGGAGCTCCACCAGCAGAACCACGACCGGGGCCACGTCCCCTATTTGACAGTCTCCTCATATTTCTCAAATTTAGGATCTTGCCCTAAATGGGTGTTTTTTGAATAGAGCAACAGTATCTAAAGGGTGTATCTCACAGGTACAGATATGCAGAAAACGCACCAAAATTTTTTTTTGCCCTAAATTATTATTTTTTTGAAGATCAGAATAGGAGGACAGTATCTAAAGTGTGTATCTCACATGTACAGATATGCAGAAAATGCATTTTTTTTGCCCTCAATTTATTACTTTTTTTGAAGAGCAGAATAGGAGACCAGTATCTAAAGTGTGTATCTCACACGTACAGATATGCAGAAAATGCACCAGAAAAAAACATTTGGCCAAAAAACGCACCAAAATTTTTTTTTGGGCCCTAAATTATTACTTTTTTTGAAGAGCAGAATAGGGGACCAGTATCTAAAGTGTGTATCTCACACGTACAGATATGCAGAAAATGCACCAAAAAATATTTTTTTGCCCTAATTTTTTTTTTTTTTGAATAGCAGAATAGGAGAACAGTATCTAAAGGGTGTATCTCACAGTAACATATGCAGTGCTGGTGCACTGAGCTTGCATAAAATGCCCGCCGAAGCCAACCTAACTAACAGATGGATAAAAGTTATCTTTTCTCTGGCACTGGGCTCAGGGCAGGATAAAAAGTTTGTGCACTGCACCCACACAACAAAAGCAAGGTAGATCGCTGAGTAATTTTATTTCTGAATCAGGACAGGACTCCTATCTAATTCTCTCCCTCAAAGCAGCAGCAGCAGCAATCTTTCCCTACACTAACTGAAGCAGAGTGACATGCTGTGCTATGTGCCTCTAGCTTATATAGAGGCTGGGTCACATGCTGCACTGGCCAATCACAGCCGTGCCATTAGTAGGCATGGCTGTGATGGCTTCTAAGGGCACACAAGTTAAACAAATGTTGATTGGCTGCCCTGCAGCTTTTTAAAATGCGCCATTACATTGCCGAACACCGAACCCGAACATACATTGTTCGGGTTCGGGTCTGGGTACCAAAAACCCAAAAGTCCGGTACGAACCCGAACTTTACAACCCTAGTTATGAACAAATGCAGTTTGTCTAGTATTATTATACAGGATTTATATAGCGCCAACTGTTTGCGCAGCGCTTTACAACATTACGGCAAACAGTACAGTTACAATACAATTCAATACAGGAGGAATCAGAGGGCCCTGCTCATTAGAGCTTACCTTCTAAATGAGAGGGTCAAGTGATACAAAAGTTAAGCTACGGGGGTTGAGATGATGGAGAAAATAAACGTACAGTTGTTAGGTGGAGGCAGGATATATTTCTCTGAAGTAAAACATTTTCAGGGATCGCCTAAAAGTGGATTGAGTAGGAGATAGTCTGACAGATTGCAGTAGGGAATTCTAAAGGATGGGAGGTGCTCAGGAGAATTCCTAGAGGCGAGTAGGGATGGGCTCGATGTTCGAGTCGAACATAGGTTCGACTCGAACATCGGCTGTTCGCGCGTTCGGCGAACAACGAACGATTTTGGCCGTTTGCGCCAAATTCGAGTGACGCGAACGGCCCACAATACACTGCGCCATTGCAGTGTAATCCCGGCGCTGTGATTGGCCAAGCATGCACTGTGACCCTGCATGCTTGGCCAATCACAGCGCCGGCAGCGAGGAGAGCAATGATTGGCCACAGACAGGATGCCTGTGGCCAATTATAGCTGAGGGGGTTTAGTACACGCCCCACATTATAAAAGGCCGCCAGCGCGGCGGCCTTGTGTAGTGTGTTCCGGACTGGAGCAGGGAAAGTGAAGGATAGGCAGGGACAGTGTCAAATCTTGTCAAATCTATTCTTTACTAAACCTTGTGTGTAGGGACAGAGAAGGATAGTCAGGGAGAGTGTCAGTGTCATATTCTTTGCTAAACCTTGTGTGTAGGGAGAGAGAAGGATAGGCAGGGAGAGTGTCAGTGTCATATACTTTGATAAACCTTGTGTGCAGAGAGAGAGAAGGATAGGCAGGGGACAGTGTCAGTGTCATATTCTTTGCTAAACCTTGTGTGCAGGGAGAGAGAAGGATAGGCAGGGAGAGTGTCAGTGTCATATACTTTGATAAACCTTGTGTGCAGGGAGAGAGAAGGATAGGCAGGGGACAGTGTCAGTGTCATTGTTGCTAAGCCTCCTACACATTATACACCTGAAGTTAGCCCGTATTGCTGCTTTTTCCTGGTGTGTTACACCAACAGGATTTTGCGGCACTTACAGCGGGCGGAGTGTGCCTCCTGACCATATTACACCTTAACTTAGCCTGTATTGCTGCTTTTTCCTGGTGTGTTACACCAACAGGATTTTGCGGCACTTACAGCGGGCGGAGTGTGCCTCCTGACCATATTACACCTTAACTTAGCCTGTATTGCTGCTTTTTCCTGGTGTGTTACACCAACAGGATTTTGCGGCACTTACAGCGGGCAGAGTGTACCTCCTGACCATATTACACCTTAACTTAGCCTGTATTGCTGCTTTTTCCTGGTGTGTTACACCAACAGGATTTTGCGGCACTTACAGTGGGCGGAGTGTGCCTCCTGACCATATTACACCTTAAATTAGCCTGTATTGCTGCTTTTCCCATTTCCCTGCAGGCCATTAGAATGTCTGGAAGGCAAACAAGGAGAGGCAGACAGTCAGGAGGCAATAAAAGAGGGCAAGCAGGCTCTGTGTCTAGAGACAACAGTGCTGGTCGTGGACGCGGTGCATCGCCATCAGCACGTGGCCATGGGACACGCTTGTCCTTCTTTTCGGCAGCTGGACGTGTTGAGCCGCATCATGCCGAAGACTTGGTAGAGTGGATGACCAAGCCCTCCTCATCCTCCTCATCCTCTCTCACCCAGGCTCAGGGTACTGGCAAAGCAGCTGCCAAAGCGTCCTCTTCCCTGCTATCAATGTCATCATCAGTCACTCCTTCCCTAGACCAACCATGTCCCCCTGAGGAGTCCCCCAAACTGTTTGAGCACAGTGTTGGGTACATGCTCCAGGAGGATGCCCAGCGTTTCGAAGGGTCTGATGATGATACCCAGCTAGAGGAAGGCAGTAGCGTGAGAGCAGAGAGAGGGGATGCTCAAGAAGGACACCAATCTGGCAGTCATGTTCCAGCAGCTGCAGCATATTGCCAGATTGGCTCCAGTGATGAGGAGGGAGGGGATGATGAGGTCACTGACTCCACGTGGGTGCCTAATAGGAGAGAGGAGGAGGATGAGGAGGAGGCACATCTCCAACGAGGCAGGATGCCCTCGGGGGGCCAGCGTAAGGGGAGCACACCGACGGAATCACACCGCAGAGCTCCGCCTGTGCAGGGCGCTGCCTCTGCCCGTTATTCAAAAAGTTCTTTGGTGTGGGCCTTTTTTGAGTCGAGTGCATCAGATCGCACAGCTGCTGTTTGCAACATATGTCTCAAGCATATATCGCGTGGCCAAAACATCACCCGCTTGGGCACCACATGCTTGACCAGACATATGTTGACCTGCCATGCAGCTCGTTGGCAAGCCTACCTTAAAGACCCACACCAAAGAACAAAGCTGACCTTTTCTTGCACCGCATCAGCTGGGATCTCCAACCCCACTATACCTTCAGTCCTCTCTGAAACCTGCTCTGAGAGGAATGAAGGTGTAAAATTAGGTGTGTCACAGCCAAGTACTTGCGGGCACTCTGCTAGCAGTACACGGATGTCCGATTCTAGCAGGCAAATTTCCCTGCCCCAGCTGCTGGACTGTCGAAAGAAGTTCACTCCCAGCCATCCACATGCCCAGCGGTTGAATGCTAGCTTGGCTAAATTGCTAGCGCTTCAACTGCTGCCTTTTCAGTTGGTAGACTCGGCCCCCTTCCGTGAGTTTGTGCAATGTGCGGTTCCTCAGTGGCAGGTTCCCAAACGCAACTTTTTCTCACGGAAGGCGATTCCAGCTCTCTACCGGCATGTGGAAGGCAATGTCTTGGCCTCGCTGGACAGGGTGGTCAGCGGTAAGGTGCATATTACCGCTGACTCATGGTCCAGCAGGCATGGACAGGAACGTTACCTTTCTTTCACGGCCCATTGGGTCACTCTTTTGGCAGCTGGGAAGGATGCAGGACAAGGTGCAGTAGTGTTGGAGGTTGTTCCACCGCCACGCCTCCAAAATGCTACTACTGGTTGTGACACACCTCTGTCCTCCACCCCCTCCTCTTCTTCTTCCTCCGCGGCCTCTTCCTGTGCTTTGTCCTCGGAACCAGCGGTGCTCCGTAGGCGTTCAAGGGGCTACGCAAGTACGCAGGCAAAAAGATGCCATGCCGTGCTTGCGCTGGTGTGTTTGGGGGACAGGAGCCACACTGGGGCAGAGGTTCTGTCAGCTCTGAAGGGGCAGGCCGAGAGGTGGTTGACGCCACGCCAGCTTATGCCAGGAATGGTAGTTTGCGACAATGGCACCAACCTCCTCTCTGCTCTCCGACAGAGACAACTGACCCATGTGCCCTGTGTGGCTCATGTCCTTAACCTGGTGGTGCAGCGGTTCTTGGGCAGGTACCCGGGCTTACAGGATGTCCTGAGGCAGGCCAGGAAAGTCTGTGTGCATTTCCGCAGATCTTATAATGCCAGTGCTCGCCTGGCTGAGCTGCAAAAGGAGTTGAACCTGCCCAAGAACCGCCTTATATGTGACATGCCCACCAGGTGGAACTCAACGTTGGCCATGCTGCAGCGGCTGCACACGCAGCAGAGGGCCATCAATGAGTACCTGTGCGACTACGGCACCAGGGCAGGGTCAGGGGAGCTCTGGTTTTTTTCACCACGCCAGTGGGGCATGATCAGGGATGCATGCACTGTCCTGGCACCATTTGAGGAGGCCACGAGGATGGTGAGCAGTGACAGTGCATGCATCAGTGACACTGTACCTCTTGTCCACCTGTTGGAACATACGCCGCGTGGAATAATGGACAGGGCACTTGAGGCAGAACAGAGGCAGGAAGAGGAGGACTTCCTTGCCTCTCAAGGCCCCCTTTACCCAGACAGTGTTCCTTCTGTCCCACCCATAGCACAGGAAGAAGAGGAGGAGGAGGATTGTGTCAGCATGGAGGTGGAGCCTGGCACTCAGCATCATCAGCAACAGTCTTTTAGGGATGATTTACAGTCCCAAGAAACCAGTGGACTTGTACATGGCTGGGAGGAGGTGGCTGCGGATCATGTCGTCCTTAGTGACCCAGAGGACTCCGGACCGAATGCCTCAGCTAACCTACGCTGCATGGCCTCCCTGATCCTGCAAAGTCTGCGGAAGGATCCTCGTATTCTTCGGATCAAGGAGAGGGACCATTATTGGCTGGCCACTCTCCTTGATCCACGGTATAAGGGTAAGGTTGCGGACCTTATCTTACCGTCGCAGAGGGAGCAGAGGATGAGACAACTCCGGGAGGCCTTGCAGAAAGGTCTGTGCAACGCGTTCCCAGAGACTGGGAGGTTACAAACTCCTGGTCCTGGACAACGAGTTGCTGAGGCTTCGGTCAGTCAAAGAAGGAGCGGTGGGGAAGGTGGCCGTCTGACCGAAGCGTTCAGACAATTCTTTAGTCCACAGCCCCAAGGTATGATCGGTTCCAGCAACCATCGCCAGCGTCTGATATACATGGTGCAGGAATACCTAGGGGCAAGGTCAGACTTTGACACCTTCCCCACCGAAAATCCTCTGGCTAACTGGGTCTTGAGGATGGATCACTGGCCAGAGCTTGCACAGTATGCAATTGAGCTACTGGCCTGTCCTGCATCCAGCGTTCTTTCAGAACGCACATTCAGTGCTGCTGGAGGATTTTTCACGGATCACAGGGTGCGCCTGTCCACCGACTCTGTTGATCGACTGACCTTCATAAAGATGAACCAGTCTTGGATCACCACCAGCTACCAAACACCTGAAGCTGATATAACAGACTAATTTATTTTCAAATGTCACATCCCTTCAAGACTGATGCTGATGCTGAGAGACTGTCCTGTTATGTTGACTGACTATCCTCCTCCTCCTCAATGATCCGATTGACGATGATAGCTTGGAAGAACATTTTTGTTTCTGGGTGCCACCACCAGTGGCTAAGGCCCAATTTTTCAGCCCCTGTTTAACAGGGGTGTGTTATTACAATTTTTTTATGCAATGCTTTGCAGCAGGGCTCATTCCTGCACTCCAACTAGAGTATCTGGGAGAGGTTGCAGTGTCGTGGCACCAGCACCAGTGGCTAAGGCCCAATTTTTCAGCCCCTGTTTAACAGGGGCGTGTAATTACAATTTTTGATGCAATACTTTGCAACAGGGCTCATTGCTGTGCTCCAAGTACAGTATCTGTGAGGGGTTGCAGTGTTGTGGCACCAGTGCCTAAGGCCCAATTTTTCTGCCCCTGTTTAACAGGGGCATGTAATTACAATTCTTGATCTAATAATTCACAGCAGGGCCCATTCCTGCGCCCACCAAGACTAACTGTGAGGCCTTACAGTGTTGTGTCAACACCACCACCACCACCACCACCAAAGGCCCATTTTTTCAGCCCCTGTTCAACAGGGGCATGCAATTACAATTCTTGATCTAATAATTCACAGCAGGGCCCATTCATGCGCCCACCAAGAGTAACTGTGAGGGCTCACAGTGTTGTGGCAACACCAACATGTAAGGGGCAAATTTCAGCTGAGTATATACGGCAGGCCCCTACTTTCAAACATCCAACTTACAAACGACTCCTCCTTGCAAACGGAAGGATACAACAGGAAGTGAGAGGAAATCTACCCCTAGGAAGGCAAATTCTCTCCTGTAAGAGTTAATATGGGAAAAAAAGTGTCTCCTCTCCACTGATGCTTTATCACCAATTCTTGTTTCAATAAAAACCCCAAATTTTCAAAAAACATTTGTCATTAGGACGGAAAGTGAGGTGAACTGTTCTGAACAGGTGCACACTGCACAGACAGCAAAACAAATGTTACATGGGTGATAACCCTTCCCTATGTTTTCCAAAAAGCTTAAAAATAGATTTTTTGCCTGGAGCTACACTTAAACAATGTACCTATTCAAAATTACAAACAGATTCTACATACGAACAAACCTACAGTCCCTGTCTTGTATGCACCGCCTGTATACGGCTGTTCAGAGTATATAGGGCCTTTTTTATTTTGTGTGCGGGGTTCCCCTTAATATCCATACAAGACCCAAAGGGGCTGGTAATGGGCTGGGGTAGGGGGGGGGTGTGTGATGGGGTAGCTATGCCATTTTTCTTAAAGATTTTCATCCATATTACCGGGACCAGACATTACATTAAAGCCGCAAGCAGTTTTAAATGGCTTGTTTTCCTTTAGAAATGTAATTTTGTGCAGGGACAGTTCTAAACACGGGAAACACGTGGCACTTCACAGGCATACTTTAGACACCCCCCAGGTACGATATTTAAAGGAATATTTGACTTTTTTTTTTTCACTTTATGCATCATTAAAATGACTGCTCCAGAAAAACAGCCGTTTTTAAAACTTCTTTTTGCATTGATACATGTCCCCTGGTGCAGAACCCGGGTTCCCAAACCCTTTTTAGGACAATAACATGCATAATAGTCGTTATAATTAGCACTTTAGATTTCGAACGTTCGCATCCAATTTAAATTTACATAGTGAAGGAAGTTCCCCACTCAAGCCAATGATGTAGGCGGGTCCGACATACCGAGGGGGCGGACCTGATGGGGAACTGCTCTCACTTTGGTAATACATGTATAGACCCGCCCCTTCTCATGTTCCGCATCTAGTCCGCTGAGCGGACCTGATGGGGAACTTTAGAAGGGGCGGGTCTATACATTTAAAACACTGAGAGGGAGTTCCCCATCAGGTCCGCTCAGGCACAACCAATGAAGGACAGCGCTGGACATCGGGATCGCCGCGAGACACTGGATTTCACCGCTGGAATGTTTTTTTTTTTTTTTTTAAATAAAGGACTTTTTCAAGGTGTTTGTGTGTTTTTTTAAACATTTTTTTACGCTTTCTTCGTGAAATGGTAGGGGTACAATGTACCCCTTACCAATTCACATAGGGGGGGCCGGGATCTGGGGGTCCCCTTTGTTAAAGGGGTCTTCCAGATTCCGAAAAGCCCGCCGCCCGCAGACCCCCACAACCACCGGGCAAGGGTTGTGGGGATGAGGCCCTTGTCCCCATCAACATGGGGACATCCTCCCCATGTTGAGGGCATGTGGCCTGGTACGGTTCAGGAGGGAGGGGGGCCGCTCTCTCGTCCCCCCCTCTTCCCCTGCGGCCGGCCAGGTTGCGTGCTCGGATAAGGGGTCTAGTATGGATTTTTAGGGGTACTCCACGCCATTTTTTTTAAATTTGGGGTGGAGTTCCCCTTAAAATCCATGCCAGATCTGAAGGGCCTGGAATGGATATTTGGGGGAACCCCACGTCAATTTTTTTTAAAATTTGTGGCGGGGTTCCCCTTAATATCCATTCCAGACCTGAAGGGCCTGGTAATTGAATTCTGGGGAACCCCTACGCTTTTTTTTATTTTTATCAATGACTTTTGTATGTATTGTCGGGAGCCGACAATTCATTAATAGCCGCGAGTCAGTTTTAAATGACTTTTTTTCTTTCAAAAATGAAATTTTTTGCAGGGACAGTTCTAAGCACGGGAAACATGCGCCACTTTACATGCATATCATACACACCCCCCATGTATGAAATTTAAAGGAATATTTCACTTTTATTTTTTCATTTTAAGCATTATTAAAATCACTGCTCCCGAAAAAACGGCCGTTTTTAAAACTTTTTTTTGCATTGATACATGTCCCCTGGAGCAGGACCCAGGTCCCCAAACACTTTTTAGGACAATAACTTGCATATTAGCCTTTATAATTAACACTTTAGATTTCGAACGTTCGAGTCCATTGTATTTAATAGGGTTCTAAAGTTCACACTAACATTTTGTCTGTTTGCAGGTTCTGGTGCGAACCAAACAGGGGGGTGTTCGGCTCATCCCTGTTGACTAGTAATAGTAATTAAAAAATATAATTATTACTAGTCATACAATAGAATTCATCTATAGCTTGTAGGCGGAACATTCGACCGGAAATGTACGATTGCAGCGTTGTACAGTTTCGCTGCTCCATCGAATCTTCTTTGAACATTCAACAGACACCATAAGCCTTCAATGACAGATTCAACCTTAATTAATTCAGATTTTCGGACGAATGCAATTTCTAACGAAAAACAAAATAAATAAAAACGAATTTCGGGAGTAACTAAATAAATTTATTTTTCTAACGAAAATGAAATTCCGAAACGAAATATTTCAGTGTGCACATGTCTACCATTGATGTTGACAGAGAAGTTAGGGGAAGGGGCATGTAGGGGATGAAATATTATGAGCTCGGTTTTGGACACATTGAGTTTGAGGAAGTGGTGTGACATCCAGCCTGATATGTCTGTTAGTAAATTAGGGATGTGTGAGGAGATTGATGGAGTGAGCTGAGGGGTAGAGAGATCAATTTGGGTGTCGTCAGTGTAGAAATGATATTGAAAGCCATAGAAGGCTATCAGCTGACCCAGAGAGGAGGTGTAGATTGAGAATAAGAGAGGTCCAACAACAGAACCTTGGGGGACCCCGATGGAGAAAGGAAGAGGAGAGAAGGAAGTAGAATTGTAAGTGACACCGAAGGTGTGTTGGGATAGGTAGTATGATAGCCAATGAAGAACATAGTCAAAAAAACACACAGACACAGTTGGGATAAGTCCTTTATAAAAATAAAAAAAAGAATAAAAAAAAAAGACTTTAGTGGTGGTAATCCACTCTCGATCTCCACTCCAGGGATGTCGGTATCCTGCGATGGATGATCTATCCAGGCTTCAGAGACGAGGAACAGCACACTATCCTCTCTTCACCGGAGCAGAGACACCCCGGGAATGACGTCGCCGAAGCCTGACAGGTCTTATGTAGCCGAGGACCGTGCCACCCGTCACGTGACCCCGTCCCCCTCTGACGCAAGGGGAAACCCAGGTTTTCCCAGTGACGTGCAGGTGACCCTGCCTCCCTCTGATGCAACGCAGGTTTCCCTTGCATCAGAGGGGGGCGGGGTCACCCGTCACGTCACTGGGGAATCCTGGGTTTTCCCTGGTGTCAGAAGGGGACGGGGTCACGTGACGGGTGGCCCCGCCCTCAGCTACATAAGAGCTGTCACTGGCTGAAGCCGCGTCATTCCCGGGGTGTCTCCGCTCCGGTAAAGAGAGGATCGTGTGCTGGAGCCTGGAGAGATCATCCATCGCAGGATACTGGAGTGGAGATCGAGAGTGAATTACCACCGCTGAAGTCTTTTTTTTTTTTTTTTAATAAAGGACTTATCCCAACTGTGTCTGTGTGTTTTTTTACAATTTTTTACACTTTCATTGTGAAATGGTAGGGGTACAATGTACCGCACCAGCGGTGTCATTGACGTTGTTTAAACGTCTTTCTTCCATCCTTAGCCATGCACTAGGTGGGTGGGGACCCACTGCTGATGGCTCCTCCACATGCAGCTGGGAATCCCCTCCCCACCTTTCTTGTGCAGTATGGCCAATCAGGCATGACGTTGACGGGGCCCCTCCCTTGGAATGGGAGTATATAGCAGCCTTGAAGCAGCTGATGGTTTATTTGCTTGATTCAATCACAAGGATAGCACACACTGAATCCACACATAGGTTACCTTCGTTGGGAGCTCAGCAATCCTTTTTTGTTATGTTTTCTTTTTTTCCTCTTTTCCTCTTTAATTGGTTTTATTTCACATACACTCCCTCATGTAGTCCCCTTGTGGGAACACATAGATATCTGCCATGATTTCACACACTTTACACTTTTACACATTCAATTAATCTTCCCCTTTTTTGATACACATTTTTTCCAGGAACACTATGCACATTTTGTGCACACAGTCTACTGGATCAGGCTGTGACCACCGTGTCATGCTCTGGGCGCTGTTCTTCATCCTTGGAGGGTTCCCCCATCTCAACCCCGGGGGAGACATCATGCCTGTCACCCCCATCTTCCCTGGCGGACACCGGGCCTGGACTTGGGGCTGTGCAGTAAGTATCCCAGATTGTCCCCACATTCTCTCTGTCCTCCCTTATTCGAAGAGTATCATTATTAATCCTTGTCCCGTTTCTTTCCAGTATAATATGTTACAACACTCCTGATGAATGGCTGTAATGCCAGGAAACGCGTTGAGTGCCCCTAGACGCCCCAAGTTATCTGTCCCTACAATGTTTTTCAAACCATTTACCTTATTATGTACAGTTATTATGTTGAATTCCTATTTTTATTGCATGCTATATAGCAGCATATTTAGTGTAAGTCATGTGACTACCTATTTATTTGATACAATATTTTTTACAATGTAACAATAAATTATGTACTGTAAATTTTATGTTTCTGTTGAATATCTGACATGGTGGTAGCCTCACTCAAAGTCCCACAGCTCTCCTTTTCTACGTACCCCATTACCAATTCACATGGGGGGTGGGATCTGGGGGTCCCCTTTGTTAAATGGGTCTTCCAGATTCCGATAAGCCCCCCGCCCGCAGACCCCCACAACCACTGGGCAAGGGTTGTAGGGATGAGGCCCTTGTCCCCATCAACATGGGGACATGGTGCTTTGGGGTCCAGATCCCAAAGCATCCTCCCCATGTTGAGGGCATGTGGCCTGGTACGGTTCAGGAGGGGGTGCTCTCTCGCCCCCCCTCTTTTCCTGCGGCCTGCCAGGTTGCCTGCTCGGATAAGGGTCTGGTATGGATTTTTGGGGGGAGTTAAATTTGGCGCGAAGTTCCCCTTAAAATCCATTCCAGACCTGAAGAGTCTGGTATGGATATTTGGGGGGAACCGCACGCCATTTTTTTTATTTGGCGCAGGGTTCCCCTTAATATCCATACCAGACCTGAAGGGCCTGGTAATTGAATTTGGGGGGACCCCCACACATTTTTTTTTTTTTTTTTATCAATGACTTTCAATTACTCTTCTCTGTATTGCCGGGAGCTGCTATTCATTACAGCCGCGAGTGCAGAGACTGTTCTAAGCACGGGAAACAAGCGCTATATACACACACCCTAGGTACGAAATTTAAAGGAATATTTCACTTTTATTGTTTCACTTTAAGCATTATTAAAATCACTGCTCCCGAAAAAACTGACGTTTTTAAAAGTTTTTTTTTGCATTGATACATGTCCCCTGAGGCAGGACCTGGGTCCCCAAACACTTTTTATGACAATAACTTGCATATAAGCCTTTAAAATTAGCACTTTTGATTTTTCATGTATGTGTCCCATAGACTTTAACGGTGTTCGGATGTTCGAACAAATTTATTGCCTGTTCGCATGTTGTGGTGCGAACCGAACTGGGGGGGTGTTCGGCTCATCCCTAGTCATTAACATTCATTTGCACTTATACTGTATGTGGAAACTGGTGTGTTGAGGCACCTCTGTCTTTCACAGTCCTAGCCTAAGCAGTGTGACATCATAAATGTAGCATATATTGCAGAAATCCATAGATCAAGAGCATACTTATCAGGGAGATTTCTAAACATCTTTCTGTTGCACTCATATGATGAGCCGAGACTTATTAGCTTATGGGGTAGATTTTTTTAAAGAGAAATCGGCCGTTCACTTTGCAAAGAATTTTCACTTTGCATGCAAGTGAATTTTTCATTAACTTAGGGAATGTGGTGAAAATTCAGTTTGCAAAATATACCAAATTATGTGCAAGGGATAAAAAATGTTTTTGCTTGCATAAAATTGGATGACTTGAATCATCAGAGCTTTACCTCATTGCAGCACAACTGTCTGACTCCTTGTGAAGCTTCTTCCTCTCTTAAATTGGCCATACATTATACATTATACATTCTGATTGTACAGTTTCTGCACAACCTCTTTTAGAGCTACCAAAACTCTGTATATGAAGGCATATCTTAATAGTCCATCTAACTTGTGCCAATTCAGACAGGTCTTTGCATGATATAGTTGACAAAGCAGTAGCTGTCAGACATGGTTTTCTAACTGATCTAATTGCAAATTAATACCAATGAGCTTTGCCAGCATTGTCTATGGATGCATCATAGAAATTAGAATGTTGCCAAATTCAGCCTCTTTTCAGCCAAACCATCTGACTGCCAGATCAGAAGACATTTACAACTCTTAGAGCAGAATATGAACTTATTTCCTTTGATAGATGTCTTCTTCAATTGAGCACTTGAAAGTAATTGTTTTTGTGTTTCTTCCAGCTTTAAATCCATAAAAAATGTAATCATCTCTATCTGTTTCTCAATGTTCTGCCACATTTATAAAAAAAACTGTAATGCCGCGTACACACGATCGGTTTTTCTGATGAAAAAAGACCAATGGACTTTTTTCATTGGACAAACCGATCGTGTGTGGGCCCCATCGGTCTTTTTTCCATCGGTATAAAAAAATAGAACATGTTTTAAATTTTGCCCCATCGGGGAAAAAAAACGATAGCAAATTCTGATCGTCTGTGGGGAACTCCATCGGAGAAAAAACCCACGCATTCTCAGAATCAAGTCGACGCATGCTCAGAAGCATTGAACTTAATTTTTCTCTGCTCTTCGGAGTGTTTTACGTCATGGCGTTTGGGACGGTCGGATTTTTGACTGATGGTGTGTAGGCAAGACTGATGGAAGTCAGCTTCATCGGATTTCCGATGGAAAAATCCATCGGATTTTATTCCATCGGAAATCTGATCATGTGTACAGGGCATTAGGATCAGTTGTGTTCATGAGTCAAAACCTGTAACAGGTCAAGGATCTATGTCTTGAAACAAGTGACCTTTTTTCTGAAGGTTTCCATCATCTAATATGTAATCTGTTCCTTCGTAAACACATGTATGTTACTGTTTTTATTCAATCATTGCAATACTGCCTTTGAAGAAAACGAGTGATAATATTTCTTAAACCAGCAGAAGTATGAGTCTGGAACCTTCCAGCACAGATTTAGTAAAAACTTTATCAGTGGAAGTTGCACTAAGTTGACAAAGACATCAACATTCTTGGAAACACAAATCAGTATATTAATATTTGTACTTGGGTATAATAATGTTAAAGCGGAGTTCCACCTAAAAGTGGAACTTCCGCTTTAACCACTCCTCGCCCCCTTACATGCCACATTTGGCATGTCATTTTTTTGGGGGGGGGAGTGGGGGCTTCGTTAGGAGTGAGACTTCCTGTCCCACTTCCTCCTTCCACCCAGGGACTGCCTATGCTACTCCTCCTCTCGCCTTAGGCGGCCCCTTCCCTGTAGGCGATCACCTGGGACACGTGACAGGTCCCAGGCGATCACCTGTCCGCTCCGGGAGCGCAGCGCGACTCGCACATGCGCCATGCATGCCCGGCCATGAAGCCGAAAGCCGTCACGACCGGGCGCCCGGAGTCACAATGGAGGCGCCGGCGGAGTGGAGCGACGCTCCGTTCGGCCGCATTGCTTTTTGTAGCTGCTGACTTTTAATAAACATACAAAAGCCTGGAACTCCACTTTAAATAAATTTGATGGTAAGTAAATCTCTCAGGCAGAACAGTGGCTAAGTGGTTAGCACTTCTGCCTAGCAGCACTAGTGTCATTGGTTTAAATCCCCACAGCACCACCTGTCTGGAGTTTGCAAGTTCTCCTTGTGCCTACGTGGGTTTCCTCCTATGCTCCCAAGTCATGCTGGTAGACACTTTCTAAATTGGCCCTTGTATGGGAATTAGGGACCTTAGATTATAAGTTCCTCAAGGGCAGGGACTGATGTGAATGTACGATTTGTATGTAAATTGATGATGCCATAAAAGTATCTATAATAAATAAATTGCTATTTTCCAACGTGGTTTTAGTGGCATTGACTGTTCGAAAGGTATCTCTATATGAAAAATGAATGTGTTTATTAGTTTATCTTTATCATTAGTAAGCCTTTACCTTGTAAAGTGTGGTATTTTACATATTGACTCAATCAACATTTATTTTGAGATAAGCAACATGGACCAATGCACACACTAGTTAGAAAAGATAGGTGGAATTTCAAAGTGTATCCAAAGTGTGTACTTCCTAATTGAGCTGCCATATCAACCTTATAGCAAGCCACTCAAAATGACTGTTAGTCTGCTTAACTACTGGGAAAACATGGACGATTACTCAGAAGCAGGGATGAGCCGAACACCCCCCTGTTCGGTTCGCACTAGAACCTGCGAACAGACAGAATGTTCGCGTGAACTTTAGAACCCTATTAAATACAATGGACTCGAACGTTCGAAATCTAAAGTGCTAATTTTAAAGGCTTATATGCAAGTTATTGTCCTAAAAAGTGTTTTGGGACCCGGGTCCTGCCCCAGGGGACATGTATCAATGCAAAAATAAGTTTTAAAAACGGCCATTTTTTCGGGAGCAGTGATTTTAATAATGCTTAAAATTAAAAAATAAAAGTGAAATATTCCTTTAAATTTCGTACCTAGAGGGTGTGTATGATATGCATGTAAAGTGGCGCATGTTTCCCGTGCTTAGAACTGTCCCTGCATAAAATGTAATTTTTGAAGGAAAAAAAGTCATTTAAAACTCACTCGCGGCTATTAATGAATTTTCGGCTCCCAGGAATACATACAAAAGTCATTGATAAAAAAAAAAAAAAAAGCGTGGGGGTCCCCCAGAATTCAATTACCAGGCCCTTCAGGTCTGGTATAGATATTTAAGGGGAACCCCGCCGCAAATTAAAAAAAAATGCGTGCGGTTCCCCCAAATATCCATACCAGGCCCTTCAGATCTGGCATGAATTTTAAGGGGAACTCCACCCCAAATAAAAAAAAAATGGCGTGGAGTCCTCCCAAAAATCCATACCAGACCCTTATCCGAGCACGCAACCTGGCAGGCCGCAGGAAAAGAGGCGGGGGACGAGAGAGCGCCCCCCCCTCCTGAACCGTACCAGGCCACATGCCCTCAATATGGGGAGGTTGTCCCCATGTTGATGGGGACAAGGGTCTCATCCCCACAACCCTTGCCCGGTTGTTGTGGGGGTCTGCGGGTGGGGGGCTTATCGGAATCTGGAAGACCCCTTTAACAAAGGGGACCCCCAGATCCCGGCCCCCTATGTGAATTGGTAAGGGGTACATTGTACCCTACCATTTCACGAAGAAAGTGTCAAAAAAAAAACAAAACACACAAACACCTTGGAAAAGTCCTTTATTAAAAAAAAAAAAAAAAACATTCCAGCGGCGAAATCCAGTGTCCCGCGGCGATCCGATGTCCAGCGCTGTCCATCATTGGCTGAGCCTGAGCGGACCTGATGGGGAACTTCCTCCGCAGTCTATTACATGTATAGACCCGCCCCTTCTAAAGTTCCCCATCAGGTCCACTCAGCCCCCTCGGTATGTCAGACCCCGCCTACGTCATTGGCCTGAGCGGGGAACTTCCTTCACTGTGTAATTTAAATTTACACAGTGAAGGAAGTTCCCCATCAGGTCCGCTCAGGCCAATGACGTAGATGCGGATCTCCGCGGGACACTGGATTTCACCGCTGGAATGTTTTTTTTTTTCTGAGTATTTTGCAGATCTCGCTTTTTGTCACAAAGTTTTGAAAATTGAAAAAAGAAAAATGTCTTTCTTTCTTCATTTTCATTTGTATCAATGCAAAAAGACGTAGGTGCGGTCTGACATACCGAGGGGGCGGACCTGATGGGGAACTTCCTTCACTGTGTAATTCATGTATAGACCCGCCCCTTCTCATGTTCCACATCAGGTCCTCAGCCTTACACCGAGTCATTGGCTGAGCGGACCTGATGGGGAACTTTAGAAGGGGCGGGTCTATACATGTAATAGACTGCGGAGGAAGTTCCCCATCAGGTCCGCTCAGGCTCAGCCAATGACGGACAGCGCTGGACATCGGATCTCCGCGGGACACTGGATTTCACCGCTGGAATGTTTTTTTTTTTTTGTTTTTTAATAAAGGACTTTTCCAAGGTGTTTGTTTTGTTTTTTTACATTTTTTGACACTTTCTTCGTGAAATGGTAGGGGTACAATTTGTTAAAGGGGTCTTCCAGATTCCGATAAGCCCCCTGCCCGCAGACCCCCACAACCACCGGGCAAGGGTTGTGGGGATGAGGCCCTTGTCCCCATCAACATCCTCCCCATGTTGAGGGCATGTGGCCTGGTAAGGTTCAGGAGGGGCGCTCTCTCGTCCCCCCTCTTTTCCTGCAGCCTGCCAGGTTACGTGCTCAGATAAGGGTCTGGTATGGATTTTTGGGGGGACTCCACACCATTTTTTTAAATTTGGGGTGGAGTTCCCCTTAAAATCCATGCCAGATCTGAAGGGCCTGGCATGGATATTTGGGGGAACCGCACGCTTTTTTTTTTTAATTTGCGGCGGGGTTCCCCCTATCTATACCAGACCTGAAGGGCCTGGTAATTGAATTCTGGGGGACCCCCACGCTTTTTTTTTTTTATCAATGACTTTTGTATTTATTGCCGGGAGCCGACAATTCATTAATAGCCGCGAGTGAGTTTTAAATGACTTTTTTTCCTTCAAAAATGACATTTTATGCAGGGACAGTTCTAAGCACGGGAAACATGCGCCACTTTACATGCATATCATACACACCCCCTAGGTACGAAATTTAAAGGAATATTTCACTTTTATTGTTTCACTTTAAGCATTATTAAAATCACTGCTCCCGAAAAAACATCCATTTTTAAAACTTTTTTTTGCATTGATACATGTCCCCTGGGGCAGGACCTGGGTCCCCAAACACTTTTTATGACAATAACTTGCATATAAGCCTTTATAATTAGCACTTTAGATTTCTCCCATAGACTTTTCGAATTTGCCGCGAACACCCCAATTTGTTCGCTGTTTGGCGGACGGGCGAACAGGCAATGTTCGAGTCGAACATGAGTTCGACTCGAACTCAAAGCTCATCCCTACTCAGAAGGGATAACCGATGGTCGGACTTTAACCACTTGCTTACTGGGCACTTAAACCCCCTTCCTGCCCAGACCAATTTTCAGCTTTCAGCACTGACGCATTTTGAATGACAATTGCGCGGTCATACAACGCTGTACCCAAATTATCTTTTTATGATTTTTTTCCCACAAATAGAGCTAACTTTTGATGGTATTTGATCATCTCTGCGGTTTAAATTTTTTGCGCTATAAACAAAAAAAGACAGAAAATTTTGAAAAAAACACAATTTTTTTACTTTTTGCTATAATAATATCCCAATTTCTTTTTTTTTTGAAAAAACTATTTTTTTTCTCAGTTTAGGCCGATACGTATTCTTCTACATATTTTTGGTAAAAAAAAATCGCAATAAGTGTATAGTGATTGGTTTGCGCAAAAGTTATAGCGCCTACAAAATAGGGGATAGATTTATGACATTTTTATTTTTTTTTATTTTTTTTACTAATAATGGCGGCGATCTGTGATTTTTGTCAGGCCTGTGATATTGCGGCGGACATATCGGACACTATTTTGGGAACATTCACATTTATACAGCAAACAGTGCTATAAATATGCACTGATTACTGTATAAATGTGACTGGCAGGGAAGGGGTTAACACTAGGGGGCGATCAAGGGGTTAAATATGTTCCCTGGGAGTGATTCTTACTGTGGGGGGAGGGGACTGACTGGGGGAGGGGACCGATCTGTGTCCCTATGTACAAGGGACACAGCATTGGTCTCCTCTCTCCCTGACAGGACGTGGATCTCTGTGTTTACACACAGAGATCCACATCCTGCCTCTGTAACAGCCAATCGCGTGTACCTGGTGGACATCGCAGCCGCCAGGCACGCGCATCGGCACCACGTGACACGGCGGGCACAGCTTTTCCAGTCCACGCGCCCTCTGCGGCGTGCGGGGGGAATGTAAACCGGAAGACGTCCAGGGACGTCCACCCGGCAGTTGAGATCCGCGCTGTAGGCATCTTTTGTCTATAGCGCAGATTTCAAGTGGTTAAAGGCAAGGAAACAATAGAAATAGCAATGCTGTATACTGAACACTAGTAGACGTATTGTCCATAATTTAGTGAGTAACAAATATCTTGCTTGATGGGGGCAGGTATCCAAAGAGTAGAGCTTATAGGGTCCACAAACATCAGAATACAGTACCAGGGGTCAAATGAGGCAAACCAAACTGGTATAATGAATTGAAGCCCGCCTCTTATATGGATCCGAGCAGAGAAATTAAGTATCGGTGGACGTGTGTAGTTAAGCCCCCAGGAGACAGCCTTGTGCTGTGCACAGTGCGAGGCTGTCTTCTGGGGGCTTAACTACACACATCCACCGATACTGATGATTGTGGACCCTATAAGCTCTACTCTTTGGATACCTGCCCCCATCAAGCGAGATATTTGTTACTCACTAAATTATGGACAATACGTCTACTAGTGTTCAGTATACAGTATTTCCTATATTGGATATCTTCCACATAGGGAATGTTTGCCTAATCCTATATCTGACCTTGAGCAGAATCTCAGATATACATGATATCTCTACTATACTTCCTATGGAATTTTCCTCGTCTATATAGATTCTCCGATATTCGGATATTTATATATCAGATCCTGTCCATCGCAAGATAGTGAGACTTGTTCTCAGTTCTTGCTATTTTTTGTTCGTCCTGAAGAAGCCTCACGGCGAAACGCGTATATGCACAAGGGACCGAATCTATAATTTGTAATATCTTGTATGGTTTTAATTCTTGAACACTGTGTTAATCAATTTGTACTTTAATAAATATATATTTTTTGCTATTTCTATTGTTTCCTTGCCTTTAAAGTCCAACCATTGGTTACCCCTTCTGATTAATCGTCCATTTTTTCCCCTTAAATATACGGATGTGGCATTGTAATTGCTTTTCACTTTTCCTTATTATTCATCTGCTTAACTATTCTAGAGCTTTTCTCTATAAAATTTATCTTAATCCTTGAAGAAAACTTATAGCTTACTAGCAAATCATTCATTTCCAAGGCCCATAGTTCTGCACTGGTATATCTCTTCTGTGATGGGGAGCGGTTAACAGATAAGAGGACAAGCATTGTTTTTGGTTGAGGGTAAGGTGAAAGGATTTAGGCAGGAGGAGAGTTAATTGTTAGGAGTGGTTTAGTGTTGAGGGCATTTTGGAACATATAGACATTTAGGCTGGCTATACACGGTTTGAATCTCGCCGGTTCAGCAGGATCGGCCAAGATTCTAACTGTAACGGCACCCCAAGTATGAAGGGGGTTAACGCCGTTTCGGATATTCCCTCTCTGGACACACATCCACTGCCGATCCTTCACAGTCAGTCGAAAGCTTCCCATAGGATTAATCCTTCCAAACATACGAGACAAACACTCTGTATGAAGTTTCCAACTGGACTGACAATCTTTAATGACAAACTCCCAGTTTTATACACACAGAGAGGAGGTTCTTACATTCTCCTCAGACAATACACCTTTGACCAGACCTAATTTAAATGAGCTAATTAACTACAGTGATGACTTAGACACATGACCTTTAGGCTAGCCTCACTGTCTCCCAATACACATCTGACATCTTAGCAGACACAGGTGGGGGCTGGATGTGGTGACATTAGCATCTAACAGTATGTGTCCCAACATCATGAAGGAGTCACTTTTCAGTTAACCTGTTGAGTTCATAATCAAACAGTAAATAGTTCTTCACAGATATCCTGGGGAATATTGTTGAAAAATATCACTGTCCCATTTTAAAGCAATCCAAGACATATTCTTAATGTCCATTATTTTCTTGCTCACCCTGTGCCCAAAGTGACCCCTGTCACACTAACCATTAATGGGCAGGCTAATTGTACCAAGTTGATCAATCAATCAGCTTCAGTACAACCAGCCCGTCAGATTCTCTTGTGATTATCACTACTATAGCCGCTAGCGTTAATCACTGTCTTCTCCTAGTGGGGACGGCTTCCCCCGCCCTCTCCCCCCTGCTGGGAGAAGACAATGGCCTGGCAGGAGGCATACCCACACCGACACTGTCTGTGTTGATGGGGGAATCAATCAAATTTATTTCCTGCAACTCGTGGTTGCAGGAAAGAAATTTGCTCCGTGTATGGTGGCCTTAGATGAACTGCAGAATTTCTACTAACAGTGCTAAGGACCAACATACTGGTTTATTAGACTGCCGTATCCATGCTATAAAGAGAACCTCCAGGTATCTGCATGTCATTCAACTTTCCTCCAGAGTAGCATGGGGTTCTTATCCAACATGGGTTCTCCAACAGTGAGATCTCCCTGTCATAATTACTGATTCTATTTGTATTCACCATGAAGTTTTGAGTGCCCCTCTTTATGTGTTCCATCCTCACCTACTGTTACATTCTCCATTATATAAAAGAAATAATATAAAAAAAAAAATCAGCAGTTGTGTTTGGATCAAAGAATATAAGCATGTTGGGGTTGATTTACTAAAGGCAAATAGACTGTACACTAAGCTTTGGGGTTATTATCTTGCAATATGTCACTTATTTGCCTTTGATAAATTAACTCCATTGAAAATATCATGATTGCTCTCCCCAGTGTAAGCATGTTCACATGTGCTCTGGGCAAAGCCCTAAAACCCTAACTGGCTTAGAATGCTGTTCTTTCTTCTGCAAGAGTTGCTGTACAGGGTGAGAAGAGAAGAATATAATATAATATCAATTCAAGTTCAAGTACTTATGTAATTTCTATATAAATGATGCAATAATTTTTTTAATCAAGCATAACTGGATGTTTTTTACCTTATACAATAATATAGGTTGTAATGCCCCTTTAAGGAACAGAACTACAATCTTTGTATTTAAATGCATTCTTTAATACATGCTGCTTTAAGACTTTGCCCTTTCACTTTTCCAAACTCCTTAAATGATCAGTATTTTCTTTTAAACCACTATAAAGTTAACAGCACAAAGCCTACGCAAAGGCACAGTCAGACACTGACAGTAGGAGATGCAGGCTAAATTGATGTTTCTGGGAAGAAATTACAAAGCAGAATTGCCTTTTGCAACTCTTAAAACATAACTCTGTGCGCCCTTTACTCCTCCATCTCCTCTGTGGTACATTAATTATAGAAATAAATAAGTCCATTTATAAGGTGTGCAAAGCAAACTTTGTGCTAGCAAAGTCGTTAGACATCATTAATAACAATGTAACAATTAGAGCAAAAAAGTAGAGGAGATTCATTAAGACACATTTGTTAAAAAGGAGGCATAATACTAAGTTAGACCTAATTAACTTTAAATTATGTATCACCGAAATAGACCCTAAGGCATGAGCATTTTACTGGCCTCCGATGAGCTAACTCATTAAAGAAAAACGTTTTATTGCAAAGTCAACAACGTATGTAACACAACAATAAATATATTTGTGTTTTATACTTTAAACTCTAGAAGTAGTTTTCAATGAAAGGTAAAAATATATCCTGAAAGTTATGGTTTCCTTCATACAGTATGTGTAGCCTATAAAGGATCAAACAACGTGGTAAGGCACACACAGGGCAGATGTCTCCAATCATCTCCAGATTAGCGATTCTGGTATTGGAGAGCAAGATTCCTAATCTGATGGTGGCAACAGTGGTCCATGGCTGTGTAATGTGTGATGAAACAGTCACCTATAGTCTCCGCTGGAAGCCTGTGTGATGGGGTGACAACGAAAGGGCACAATTAGAAGACAAGGACAGAGTGTTGTCACCGTAGAGCAAGAAGTGTCTGAACAAATACTTTCATGGCAGGAGTACCAGGTTAAAGTTGAATGAAAACTGCACATGTTTCTTTTTCTGAGAGTCTGTGGCTCTTATATATCTTTTTCCAGTTTGAGCCTTATTTTGTTTGCTCATAGGACCCATATTCACTAGGTAAGGTACACTATGGACAATGAGATGATAGACATGGATCATTACCCTCTTGCTTTGGGATACCTCTTACATATTAACTATTATTCATTTTAGATGCACATGTGACTGTGAGCCTTGTGGAATCTGTATACGTCCCTTCATCCATCCCTCCACTCGGAGGAGTTATACAGTTATTATATATACATTTGTATATTGACCATCCATAAAACACATGAAATCGATCCTTGATAAGATCATCTGGTCCAATCTAGTCTTTGTTGTGTGGCGTCCCCATGTTCTTGGATTCCAGGCCCATCAGGCAAGCATATATGCTTATATGTTGTATGTTTTGTCACTATTCTCCTGAATGTATATATTTTTCAATACTGTTGTGCTTATACAGATGTTTATTAACTTTGATACTTATATATTTTCTTTGTTTTTTTATATTTAAAATTTTATATCAGCACCTACCCAGTACTGTCCCGAGGAAGCTACTAAATTGTGAAACCTATGCTTAATACTATTCAAGCTTGGGAGGCCGGCCTTAGATGTGAGGGTTATCCAAAGGGAGCGGTTTCTCCAAATGTCCCTCTATGGCTAAACCCTACCCTTCCTCAATTCCTTAAAACACCAGAAACTATTGCATGGACTAAATACAATATTAAATTACTTGTCCAAGTGGTTACTGATCAGAGGTTATCCACCTTCTCTACACTAACCTCAATGTTTAATCTTGCTAGCTCTTATCTATTTAGATACTACCAGCTTTCACATACTTTTCATGCAGAGTTTCCACAGAATAGTTTAACGATGATACAATCTACTTTGGAGTTAGTACTTAGGTCTGAGTGTCTAGATAAGCCTACCTCGAGACTCTATTCTCATCTTCTATCCTGCCATTAGAGAGTCTTCGTGCTAGGTGGATGCAAGATATACCAGATCTGAGTATGGAGGACTGGAGCTGTGTGTGGGATTTCCCTTTGAGATCTTTGGTTTCCTTGAGGGATCGCGTTATCCAATTTAAACTGATACACAGAGCATGTATTACACCATATAGACTTCAAAATATAAATCCTGCTTACTTCTCTAAGTGCTAGAGATGCGGAGCAGCTAGAGGGGATTTCACACACATCTTCTGGTCCTGCCCATATATAGTTACATTTTGGATGGAGGTGGTGGATCTATTAAATTCTATCACCTCTGCTCATTTACCAGTTTCAATGTCAGTTTGTCTGTTGGGCTTAGTAGAGGATACTACCCCTATAGTGACCGAACAAATATTTATTAATACAACATTATTTTATGCACGAAAAGCTATTGCATTATATTGGAAGAAATCTCATCCTCCTACGCTTAAATATTGGAAACATTTGATAAATATTAATCTTCAACTGTATAGAGATACTTATAGGAATAGGGGTCGCCCTAGTAAGTATGATAAAGTTTGGGCAAAGTGGTTGGATAAACCATATACGGCATCTAATATAGATGGAGGTAAATGATTCATAGAAGGGATGTTCCCTATATGGGATACTTGTGCTAAGGATTGATGGTAATTATAGTGATAATTATTATAATTCTTCCTTATTTCTTGTTTTTGCTATGCAGGGTGATGGAACCGTGCTATTTTATTAATATATTTCAGATCTAATATGTATGATGTGTTGTTATGTCATGTTTTGTTTGTTTAACCACTTAAGCCCCGGACCAATACGTACCATAATGACCAGAGGTGATTTCACAATTTGGCACTGCGCTGCTTTAACTGGAAATTGTGCGGACATGCAATGTTGTACCCAAACGAAATCTGCCTCCTTTTCTTCCCACAAATAGAGCTCTCTCTCAATGGTATTTGATTGCCTCTGCAATTTTTTTATTTTTTTTGCGATATAAATGGAAAAAGACTGAAAATTTTGAAAAAAAATGATATTTTCTACTTTTTGTTATAAGAAAAATCAAATAAACTCAATTTTAGTCATACATTTAGGCCAAAATGTATTCAGCCACATGTCTTTAGTAAAAAAAAATGTCAAGTTTATATTTATTGGTTTGCGCAAAAGTTATAGCGTCTACAAACTAGGGTACATTTTCTGGAATTTACACAGCTTTTAATTTATGACTGCCTATCTCATTTCTTGAGGTGCTAAAATGGCAGGGCAGTACAAAACCCCCCCAAATGACCCCATTTTGGAAAGTAGACACCCCAAGGAAATTGCTGAGAGGCATGTTGAGCCCATTGAATATTTTTTTGTCCCAAGTGATTGAATAATGACTAAAAAAAAATAAAAAATTACAAAAAGTTGTCACTAAATGATATATTGCTCACACATGCCATGGTTATATGTGGAATTGCACCCCAAAATACATTTTGCTGCTTCTCCTGAGTACAGGGATACCACATGTGTGGGACTTTTTAGGAGCCTAGCCGCGTACGGGCCCCCGAAAACCAAGCACCGCCTTCAGGATTTCTAAGGGCGCAAATTTTTGATTTCACTCCTCACTACCTATCACAGTTTCGAAGGCCATAAAATGGCAAAATAGCACAAAACCCCCCCAAATGACCCCATTTTGTAAAGTAGACACCCCAAGCTATTTGCTGAGAGGCATGTTGAGTCCATGGAATATTTTATATTTTGACACAAGTTGCGGGAATATGACAAACTTTTTTTTTTTGCACAAAGTTGTCACTAAATGATAAATTTAAACTGTTCCTTCCATATTTTTTTTTTTTTTTATTGTTATCTCAGGGAATGTAAATATCCCCTATGATAGCAATAGGTAGTGACAGGTACTATTTTTTTGAAAAAAATTGGGGGGTTAGACCCAAGATCGGTGTGATAAAATGCTTTCCCAATTTCCCAATGGCGCTGTTTATATCCAGGGGGGGACATTCCCTCCCACTGCTTGTAAAAGCAGTCTAGAGGCTAATTATCTGCTAGGATTGCTTTTACATGAAAGCCGGCCGCTGGCTGAAAAGAATGATACCAAGATGATACCTAAACCCGCAGGCATCATTCTGGTATAAACATTCAAAGTCCAGCAACATACCAGTACGTTCCTGGTCCTTGTTGGACATGTATTGTAATATTTTTTTCATGCAGTTGAACGAAAAAAAGAGATTGATCGGTGGGTATGCCCACCATTAGAATACCGCCCTTCATTCACCCACTTATAATGATGGGCATACATGCACCATTTATATAGGCCGAAGCATGGGGGCATCCTCCTGCAAAAAAAGTTATGCCGCGTACACACGGTCGGACTTTTCCACGGGCAAGCCTCCATCGGAATTTCGACCATATGTACGCGGCATAAAAGGTTATGCCGCGTACACACGGTTGGACTTTTCCACGGGCAAGCCTCCGTCGGAATTTCGACCGTATGTACGCGGCATTAGGAGCAAAATCGCACCTTCGCCCCTGCTGCCCCCATGCTTCGGCATATATGCTCTTTTTTTTTAACTGTGTTGGTGAAATCACCTCCTACAGCGTTGGAGTCACGGCTTTATGTATCGTGGGAGCCAAAGCTGTTGCTGTCAAGATAAATAAATCTGCGCGGCAACTGAATGGCATACCTGCTAAGCAAATGATGGTTAACATTAAAACAAAGTAACATTACAGTATAACAGTAAGACCTTACCATACAATACCTGCAAAGCAAATACCAAAAAAAAAACTAGTAAAAAATAAAACATTTTTTTAACGCAACCTGTGCCTAAAATATATATATAAAAGGTTATGCCGCATACACACGGTCGGACTTTTCCATGGGCAAGCCTCCGTCGGAATTTCGACCGTATGTACGCGCCATTAGCAGCAAAATCGCTCCTCCGCCCCTGCTGCCCCCATGCTTCGGCATACAGTAGGTGCCACCGACATTGTATACTCATTGCGATCCTATCGCAGAGATTCTCGGCGACAGGGGTGTCGACATCTCGGCGACAGGGTGGCGACGCATGTCGCGCTTGCTGCAATAGCGAGGAGACGCAGCACTGTATTGAGCGGGGATCCGACGTGGATTCCCGCCAATACCAGGCACTGCGTTTGGTATGAATCCTGAGCGGGAACTCCACGCCAATTTTTAAAGAAAAAAACGGTGTGGGTTCCCCCTCCAGGAGCATACCAGGCCCTTGGGTCTGCTCTGGATTTGAAGGGGAACCCTACGCCGAAAAAACGGCATGGGGGTCCCCCTCAAAATCCAAACCAGACCCTTATCCGAGCACGCAACCTGGCAGGCCGCAGGGGAAGAGGGGGGGACGAAAGAGCGGCCCACCTCCCTCCTGAACCGTACCAGGCTGCATGCCCTCAACATGGGGGGTTTGGTGCTCTGGGGCAGGGGGGCGACCTGCGGCCCCCCCACCCCAGAGCACCCTGCCCCCATGTTGATGAGGACAGGGCCTCTTCCCGACAACCCTGGCCGTTGGTTGTCGGGGTCTGCGGGCGGGGGGCTTATCTGAATCCGGGAGCCCCCTTTAATAAGGGGGCCCCCAGATCCTGGCCCCCCCACCCTATGTGAATGAGTATGGGGTACATCGTACCCCTACCCATTCACCTGGTGGAAAAAAAAATGGCAATAAAAACACAACACAGTTTTTTAAAGTATTTTATTGCACAGCTCCGGGGGTCTCTTCCATCTTCAGGGGTCTCCGGTGTCGTCGCCGCGCTCTCCGGTTCTTTCTTCTGCCGGGCCACCGCTATCTTCTTCCAGCTCTTTTGCTAGCAGGGCCCGGTCTTCTTCTTCTTCTCCCCTCTCCGGTTCTTCTCCCGCCCTCCGGTTCTTTCTTCCGCCGGGCCTCCGCTATCTTCTTGCAGCTCTTTTGCTAGCGGAGGGGCCGGTCTTCCCGTTGTCGGCGTCTTCTTCCATCTTCTCCTCCTCGATGTTGACACGTCGCTTCCTCCCGCTCTAATGCTGGATGTTGCGGTGCGCGCCGATTGATATAGGCTTCTCATGACGTCACAGTCACATGCTCCGGTTCTGCAGAAGTGGTGGGGACCCAATCAGGATAGGTGAATTCTACAGGAAGGGCACTATGGGCATGACAGGCCTGCCTTTGTCTTCTTCTTGGTGGCAGCGGGACACTACTTGTGCTTGCCACCTCGCCAGCTTGAACTGCACTTATGGGACTCGCCATGTCACCACGTGATACTGCAGTGCTGGATGTACGCCCAGGCTGTACTAGCCGCTGGTGCTTGCCAATTCACCAGAAGGAATAGCGGCGCTAGTACTACTCTGCTCCATGATACGAGAGCCCTGCGGTTCGTGCTCCTCAGCAACCTCAGAAGATCGGGATCGGGTACGCCTGACCTTAGCAGGGACCTCATCTTCGTCGTCAGAGCTATCTGACATGGAGCCGCTGACTTCACTGTCTTCTACGGGAAGATATTCTGAGCCTGAATCTGACAGATACGTAACCTCCTCTTCACTATCTGTCATGCTCAGAATCTCGTAGGCCTCTTTACTAGTGTACCTTCGATTTTGCCATTTTGGGCTCTAAATTTAGGGGTACACTAGTAAGATTCACAGGTAAAAAAGCACCTGACTGTCAGCAACGCTTCAAAAAAAACTGTTAGCAATCGCAGGGATCAGGACTGTCTCTGCCAACGCTGCAGTTATGTGTGTTGTGTTTGGTAAGTGACAGTGAGCGATCGATACTGCACTTGGGTGGGCTGGGCTGGGCTGGGCGGAGGGGCTAAACGCAGGTGCTAGCAGGTATCTGGGCTGATCCCGCTAACACTGCGTTTTTGGGAACCCTAAACCGCTGGGGACGCTAGTATAGATCTGATCAGATCAGATATTGATCTGTTCAGATACTATACCACTAAGGGAGGTGTATGCTTTGCGCGTGGGTGTTAGCATTACTGGCACCAACCTAACGCTGCCTGGGGCGACGCAGACCCTCTCTGGCGCTAAAACCTAATTGATATCACCCACCGGGCAATCAGGGGGTTAAACCTTTATTGGGTTATATACGGCGAGTGCCCTGATGCTATAAAAAGCAAACTAACCAACCAGCATCACCCGTAACACTTATATGGTGATCACTGGTGAAAAGGGTTAACCAGGGGCAATCAGGGGTTAAAACCTTTATTAGGTTATATATGGGGGTACCTGACGCTATATAAAAACCTGACGGGTAACCTAAATAACTAAATAACTAACTGGCTAACCAGTGTCACCAGTGACACTTATACGGTGATCACTGGTGAAAGGGTTAACTCTAGGGGCAATCAGGGGGTTAAAATAATATATGGGGGTACCTGACGCTATAAAAACCTGCGGCTAACCTAAAAATAAATAACTGGCTATCTAGGGCACCACCGACACTAATACAGCGATCGGAAAAACAATCGCTTAGTGACGCTGGCGTTAGGGGGTGAAAGGGTTACCTGGGGGCGATCAAGGGGTTAAACCTTTATTAGGGGTGGTTAGGGGGCTACCCTGGACCTAAAGGGGCCTAAACCTAACTGCCCTGCAACTTTTTACAATCACAAATTACACTGATTGCAGTGATCAGTAAATAAATGACCACTGCAAACGGTGCACTGTGACTGGGGTACTGGGGGTGATCTGGGGGGTGATCTGGGGGTGACTGGGGGGTGCAAGTGTGCCTACATGTACTGGTGTCAGTGTAGTGTTGGTGCACTTACTGTGAGATGTCTTCTCTCCTCGCGCCGGAACGAAAAGACCGCCGCATGGAGAGATGACATCACTTCCTCTGCCTGTGTTTACATTACACAGGCAGAGGAAGATTCTCATTCGCTGGGAGCGATCGCGAGGGGGTGGCCGGAAACGAATGGCCGTCCCCTCATCACGGATCGCTCCCGAAAGGATAACCACAGCTCACTGTATAGAAGGCGGGTCCGATGGGACCCCCCAACTATACGAAGGCAGTCACGTACAGGTGCATGATTGTGCCTGTCCGTGACATTCTGCCGATGTATATATACAGCGAGCGGTCGTTAAGTGGTTAAGAAATAAATAAAAAGATGTATAAAAAAAAAATTGTAAAACCTGTTGACAAGCAAGCATGGAGATGATGTTGGATCATATTTTTCTATACAGATTTACACAACTATATTGTACAAGTATACACAACTATATTGTACAATGTAAGTGTGTTCACCTACATTGTTTTTTTGTGTTTGAAGACAAATATGAGGTGTTTATATAATGTATATGGACACTGTTTTCACAATTTTTATTATTTTGATTGTTTAGCCCGGCAACTTATGTTACATTTGTGTCTATCACCAACCGTCCTGTGGTGGTGTTGCCAGATGCTTATATACATTTTTTGATTTAATTTTTAACTTTCTACCTGTGCAATCATTTTCTTTATTTATAATATAATATACTGTTACTTTATACAAGCAGGTGGAACTTTGGGCTCCATTTTGTAAGTTTTCTTGTTTCATTTTACCCCTTAGCTGAAAAAAGTGTTTACAGAGTTTAATACTGTAGTTCAAGCTGAAATTTATACGCACAGGTGAATGAGTCAGAAAAGTGATTCTTTTCCCCTTACACAGAGAGAGGACATACTGTATTTTGCAAACGACTTTTCTGTAGATGGTAGATTCAAGGAGTATGGTTATAAATTACTAACCAGATGGTACAGTGTTTACTGTTTAACATGAGATTTGTCCCCATTTTTGGGTTTTTTATGTAAAGCATTTGTTAAAAACAGATTAAAAAAATGTATATAAAAACTTATGAAAAAATAAAATGTAACCCAAATCATTATAGGTTCCTTTACCAAAAAAAAATAACAAAATGTTGTTATAAACCATTTACAGTGGGGCAAAAAAGTATTTTGTCAGCCACCAATTGTGCAAGTTCTCCCACTTAAAAAGATGAGAGAGGCCTGTAATTGTCATCATAGGTATACCTCAACTATGAGAGACAAAATGTGGAAACAAATCCAGACAATCACATTGTCTGATTTGGAAAGAATTTTTTTTGCAAATTTATGGTGGAAAATAAGTATTTGGTCAATATCAAAAGTTCATCTCAATACTTCGTTATATATCCTTTGTTGGCAATGACAGAGGTCAAACGTTTTCTGTAAGTCTTCACAAGGTTGTCACACACTGTTGCTGATATGTTGGCCCATTCCTCCATGCAGATCTCCTCTAGAGCAGTGATGTTTTGGGGCTGTTGCTGGGCAACACAGACTTTCAACTCCCTCCAAAGGTTTTCTATGGGGTTGAGATCTGGAGACTGGCTAGGCCACTCCAGGACCTTGAAATACTTCTTACGAAGCCACTCCTTCTTTGCCCGGGCGGTGTGTTTGGGATCATTGTCATGCTGAAAGACCCAGCCACGTTTCATCTTTAATGCCCTTGCTGATGGGACTAGGTTTGCACTCAAAATTTCACAATACATGGCCCCATTCATTCTTTCATGTACACGGATCAGTCGTCCTGTTCCCTTTGCAGAGAAACGGCCCCAAAGCATGATGTTTCCACCCCCATGCTTCACAGTAGGTATGGTGTTCTTTGGTTGCAACTCAGCATTCTCTCTCCTCCAAACACGACGAGTTGTGTTTCTATCAAACAGTTGTACTTTGGTTTCATCTGACCATATGACATTCTCCCAATCCTCTTCTGGATCATCCAAATGCTCTCTCACAAACCTCAGACGGGCCCGGACATGTACTGGCTTAAGCAGGGGGATATGTCTGGCACTGCAGGATCTGAGTCCCTGGCGGCGTAGTGTGTTACTGATAGTAGCCTTTGTTACGTTGGTCCCAGCTCTCTGCAGGTCATTCACTAGGTCCCCCCGTGTGGCTCTGGGATTTTTGCTCACCGTTCTTGTGATCATTTTGACCCCACGGGGTGAGATCTTGCGTGGAGCCCCAGATCAAGGGAGATTATCATTGGTCTTGTATGTCTTCCATTTTCTAATTATTGCTCCCACAGTTGATTTCTTCACACCAAGCTGCTTGCCTATTGCAGATTTAGTCTTCCCAGCCTTGTGCAGGTCTACAATTTTGTTTCTGGTGTCCTTCGACAGCTCTTTGGTCTTCACCATAGTGGAGTTTGGAGTGTGACTGTTTGAGGTTGTGGACAGGTGTCTTTTATACTGATAACTAGTTCAAACAGGTGCCATTAATACAGGTAATGAGTGGAGGACAGAGGGGCCTCTTAAAGAAGAAGATACAGGTCTGTGAGAGACAGAAATCTTGCTTGTTTGTAGGTGACCAAATACTTATTTTCCACCATAATTTGCCCAAAAAATTATTTCCAAATCAGACAATGTGATTGTCTGGTTTTGTTTCCACATTTTGTCTCTCATAGTTGAGGTATGCCTATGATGACAATTACAGGCCTCTCTCATCTTTTTAAGTGGGAGAACTTGCACAATTGGTGACTGACTAAATACTTTTTTGCCCCACTGTATATACTAAAATATGGTAATCTCCTATTTACTGCCCCTTCCCAATAGTTTAACAAGACTTCCTTTTGAAGCTAATATTGTCATTAATTATTCATTCAGTTGCCCTTCCAGTACACTATACAGTTTCATGACTACATTATTTTTAAAATATATAAAATGATATCGTACTCATTGTTCATTCTATGTGCTTATATTTGTATGACCTACAAGTGTACTAGAATTAAAACTGCAAAACTTCTAGACATGTCAGTAACACTCCATTTTGTTTGATGGAGGATTTTACGACCCACTCTAAACCCTAAGTAATTTTGTTGCATAGTGTTTTGCAGTTAATAAACAACCAAAAGCAATCTGTTATTTTCTATGGCGGTTTTCTATTCTCCTAATGTTAGTTTACTGAGGTGAATGTAGGATTATTTAACAGTCTACTGAAAATAAAAAAAAAGTGTAAGAATGAGCGTAGACATCAATCACTTAAAACACAATCTTCATATTTATCTCTGACATTTTACAGTTCTTTATAAACCGTGTGCGAGACAGAAAATTGAAGAATTGCGCAGCCCAATGTCTATAAGAAGGTCAGGCAGATTTATTTTGAGTTTATGATGTTTTCCTGATAGATTGAAAGAAAGGTCAAGTAATCTGGACTTGCTTTGAACATACCGAGGCCTAGTACTACAAAAGATAGCTAGAGTCAAAGTGGCTTACGCCTCCTTGTTTGTTTTTAATATCATTTTTATTCTCTTTTGTTGTAGTTAATAAATTCTGTATGACTTCCACTGGCCCCATCTATATCATCTGTTGTTAGCAAAAGTATAGTGGTTATCAGATACCAGTCCAGCAGATAAAACCATTTGTCGCGTTTGCACTTTCTGAAGATTTGGGATAATCGTGTCACATTATGTGGACTATGACAAACTCCAATGTAATGGAATTGATCCTGAAAGTGAAATATGTTTTTGTGAAAGTCTGTACATTTTCTTCAAGGTGGTGGGTCAGTGTCAGAAAAAACAATGCTATACAATCCTGAAGGTTACTGTGGCTCAGTTTAGGGATACATATTAGATGACTACGGTTAAATAATTTTAGACGTGTATACGCGTATACATATTGGGAGTTTCTCTTGTTCAAACATTTTATTGAAGAATAGAATATACATAGATAAGGAACAATAAAGAAAATTTCCATTCTTCAGAAAATGACAGAGCTGTAGCTTGAAAAGGAAAGGTGATTTTAATAACATTCAACTACATGATTGCATTGACTTCAATGGCATGTAGCCAGAGGCGGGGGGGGGGCGCCAGAGAGCTTCGGAAACGGCTGGAAAGGCCCGAGGACAGTTCGGCTGACCTCGGTAAACCTCGGAAAGACTCCGTTCCTGAGCCTTTCCCAAGGTTTGCTGAGGTCAGCCAAGCTGTCCTCGGGCCTTTACATGCATTTCCAAACTGTGACGATCGGCTGCGATCTGCGCCGATCGGGTCCAGCGCCCCCACCTCATACCAAACGCGGTACTGCACACAGCTTTGGCCTTAATCCTGCTTGTTTTGCGAGACAACACTAGCAAACCAAGTTAGGATTTTAGGAAATACAGTGTTCGTATTGTGAAACGCTCGTTAACCATGTTGCTCACAATCCGAGGTTCCACTGTATTACAAAATCCTTGGATCATCGTGTAAATTACTTTCCTCTATATGCTTTTGCCTATGCGCCTTGATGAGGAGACTACTGGCGGCTTCTGCCTGTGTTATACCTCTGGGACAGTTTAATGTGCCTGGGGACCTCAGCAATTCTAGGACTACAATTTACTCACCCTTTTCTGGCCAACCCTGTACCTCTGTTGACTTGTATGGTATTAAGCACTTCTATAGTGCTGTTGATTTACCGACATTTACTTTTGTAGCGCCCACCCCATTTAGGGGTGCTATATACCCAAATTTAGGGGCCTTGTCTGAGTTAGTAGTTAGGCTCAGACCGTTCTCATTGATAGGTTGTGATACTTTGTTTCCGCAGGTGATATACTGGTGTGCAGTTGAGTGAGTGAGTGAGTGAAAAACTTGTATAGCGCTAACAAATGCGAACTAAATCGCCTAAAGGCGCTTGGCATCCAGTAGCTTCATGATCCATCAGAAGAGGTGGGTCTTAAGTTTTTTCCTAAAGACCCGTTGGTTTTCTTCCATACGGATATCCGTGGGTAGCGCGTTCCATAGCCGTGGTCCTTGGACTGCAAATCTTCGTTCTCCCTTTGATTTGTAGCGAAATTTGGGGATGTGAAGGAGGTTTTGGTTTGTTGATCGGAGACTGCGTTTGGGGGTGTAATGCTTTATCTTCTCGCATAAATATTGCGGAGCGATTCCTTGTGTGCACTTGTGGGTGAGACAGAGGGTCTTGAATGTGACCCGATCCTTTACGGTTAACCAATGAAGGGTCCTCAGTGCAGGGGTGATGGATTCCCAGGGTTTTTGTTCCTGTTATCAGTCTGGCTGCCGTGTTCTGGACGACTTGTAGGCGTGACATTTGGTATTTGGGTAGTCCGAGGTAGAGGGAGTTTGCGTAGTCGAGTCGGGAGTTGATAATTGATCCAACTACTACTGCTGTGTCCTCTTCTGGGATAAAGGGAATGAGTCTATGCAGCAGACGGAGGAGATAATGAGATCCGCTGATTATTGATCCTATTTGAGCGTCCATCGACATCTCCGAGTCAAAGATGACTCCGAGACTTTTAACGTTGGTGCTCAGGGTGATGGTCTGTCTGAGAATGGTGGGTGGTGTCCAAGAGGTTTTAGTTTTTGTCTTTCGGTTAGCGTGGAGGAGAAGCAGTTCTGTTTTGGATCCGTTGAGTTTAAGTGAACTCTCAGTCATCCAATCATCGATCAATGTGAGGCACTTTTCCAATCCGTGATATTGGTCTTTTTTTCCAGTGATACGAAAGTAGAGTTGGGTGTCGTCCGCGTATGAGTGGTAGCATAAGTCCTGTTTGCTAATGATTTTTAGGAGTGGGCGGAGGTAGATGTTAAAGAGCAGGGGTGACAGTGGTGATCCTTGAGCGACTCCGCAAGAAATTGCGCGAGTTTCAGAGGTGAAGGCTCCTAATTTCACTATCTGAGAACGATTCTCAAGAAAGGAAGCGAACCAAGGAAGGTCAGGGTCTGCGACTCCTGCTACTTCTTTAAGACGAATTAGTAGAGTTTTGTGGTCTACTGTGTCGAACGCTGCACTGAGGTCCAGCAGCACCAGGAGACATGATTCTCCGTCATCTGCGGCTTCGAGGACGTCATCACATATTTTGAGAAGTGCTGTTTCTGTGCCATGGCCTGGGCGGAAGCCTGATTGTAGTGGATCCAAGAGTTTGTAAGTGTCCAAATGGCCTTGTAGCTGTTGTACTACTGCTTTCTCCATGATCTTGGAAATGGTGTTGAGGCTTGTTACCGGTCTGCGGTAATTTGGGTCCTTAGGGTCAAGATTGGGTTTCTTTAGGAGGGGTTTGATTATACCTTGCTTGAGGGAGTTCGGAATCATACCTTCTTTGAATGATAGATTTACGATGTGTGTAATGGTAGGAGCTAAAATGTCGGTACATTCTTTCAGGAGTTTTGTGGGAATTATGTCATTTGACGATGTAGTGTCTCTGAGGCTTCTGATGATGTTTTTGGTGGTGTCAATGGTGATCGGGACCAGCAAAAATTTTGCTAGTTGTATAATGTTCGTATTGATTTTCTCTGTTTGCTTTGGCTGTGTGGAGTTGGTTGTTTTTTTTTCTGTTGAATTATTTCCCGAATATTTTCGATTTTGTCGATAAAAAAATCCGATAGCTCATTGCAGAACTCTTGGGTTTCGTTTTCTGGAGGCTCTAGACAGGTAGGGTTCATGGTCCGAGTGACCAGTTTGAAGAGTTCACGAGGCCGGTTCAGGGCTTTTTTTATGGTGTTTGAGAAATGTTCCTTTTTTGCTTTAAAAATTGCTTTGTGATATTTCTTAGTGAGTGCTTTGTAGTTTGTGTGGTTTTCCTCCGTTGGGTTTCTTCTCCAGGCTCCTTCAGCTCTTCTGCGTTCTTGCTTCAGTAGCGTAAGAGTGTCACTAAACCAGCCCGAGTTGTTTTTACGGATGTTTGCTCTGCAACTCGGAGCGACTGTGTCCGCTGTTTGTAGTAATATTTTGTTTAAGGAGTTGAGTGTTTGTTCCGTTGAGCGGTTATGCTTTAGCGTTCCTATTTTTTTTGATAGAGTGGTTTTGAAAAGTTTTGAGTGTAGTTTCTTCTGAGATCTTGTCCAGTATGTTTTTGTTGAATCTTCCGGTTTTTGGGAGATGGTGCTGGTGGTAAATTTGAATTTGATAGCGTGGTGGTCCGTCCATGGTAACGGCATGTTGTCCAGTATGTTGATGTCCATATTTTGTTTGAAGATGAGGTCAAGAATGTGACCCGATCCATGCGTGGGTGCATTTATCAGTTGCTGCAACCCTAGTTCTTCCAATTGGTTGATACAGGCGGTGGCGATGGGGTCCTGAGTGGCGTTAGCCCAGAGGTTAAAGTCCCTGAGTAGTAAAAACTTTTTGGTTTTTAAAGTGTATGTCGAGAAGAATTCGGTAAAGGGTGTGAGGAGATTTGTCTTTGGTCCTGGTGGTCTGTAGCATAGCAGTATGTGAATGGTGTCCTGGGGTGTTGTTTGGAGTTGCAGGGTGAGTGTTTCCATGAATGGCAATGAGTTCTGTAGGGTTGGTTTGGTAAGAGAGAGGTGCGATTTGAAGATAACTGCTAGGCCTCCTACTCTTTGTCCTATTCTGTGCTCAGTTAGGATGCGGTAGTTCCCAGGTACTAGTTCCGTTAGGACGGTGTTACAATCCGGTGTTAGCCAGCTTTCCGTGATAAAGAGGCAATCTATGTCGTTTTGCGTGATGAAATCGTGAATTTCCTGTCTGTGCTTGACTGTCGATCTGGTGTTAATCAAGGCGCATGATAAATCTTGTAGATGAAGTGGTGTCTTTGTGGTTTTGATAGTCGATTGTCGATTGATCCTAAGCAGTTGTTCTTTTTGTAGGATTTTTTGGGTGGCGGTTGGAAGTGTTGGGGCGGTATTCCTTAGCCTGCGGAGGGTGTCCGCTGAGTATTTAAAGATGCACATGATGGGAGGAAAAGGTGATGGGGATGATGGATGGGGCCCAATGACCTAAAACCGCCCTCCCGTTGGTCCAGAGGAAGGCAAAAACCACCAGCCGAGTCTGGCCAATTGCTGCAGCAGGGGAAAAATTCCTTCCTGACCCCCCGAGGGGCGATCGGGTAAACCTTGGATCAACTCGCTACTAGTTGGTGGTGCCCTGATGTACTTACCCGGTCGGCACACGCGGGCCTGCTGGAGAGAGACTCGGGGAGGGTGTAGAGTGATGGCCGGAGCTAGGCCACAGCCGCGGTCTGTCTTGCAGTTCTAACAGTCTAGAAATGGGCGCCCGGATGGTGGCAGTCGGCGGCTGTGGGTGAAGCGATGGTGAGCTGGGGGGTCTGAGCTTGGGGAGAGTGGGGTCCCGTGGAAGCCGCAGGTCGTCAGGTTAACGTTTGCTGGAGGAGCGAAACGCCAGAGTCCAAGGGGGTTCCTGTATGGCCAGAGCTCCTGCCACACACGTCCGTTACGCTTGACCGTATGTGTGGATTGCTCTGTGAAGCGATGAGGTCAGGGCTCCTGTCACACACGTCTGCTTCCCTGGACCGTGCGTGCGGATTGCTCTGCGAAGTGGTGAGCCTCGGGGGCCTATCGCACACGTCCGTTATGCTTGGCCGTGTGTGTGGGTCTGGGGAGATCGCGTAGTGGCGGCAGTCGATGCTGTAGGTTGGGGCAGCCTGCGTACGTTAAGGGGGGGGGGCGATCAGTCATAAGTAGTAGAGTTATTGAAGAGTATTGTGAAGATAGTAATGGGGGTGGGGTGGGGAATTAGTAGGAATAGAGAGAAAAAAAAAGTTTTTTTTTTTTTTTTTGTCAGTGTTGGGGGAAAGGCTCTGGGTGTATCAAGATGGCCGCTACTTACTGGGCCGAATATCCATTTCGCCCTCCCGGCTGCCTTTTGTGAGTGACCCAGTGGGAGCCACAGGCAAGTGACCCGTGAGTGGATGCGATCCGGTAGTTATCCCGGGTCAGAATATTCCAGGGGGGCGGGAGAGGAGTTTGAGGGCTGAGGCTGGGTGTCCCAAGATGGCCTCCGCGGCCGGGTCTAGGCCGAAGCCGCGGTCTATCCTGCTGGGCAGGTAGCAGCTAGTGCTGCTTCGGGGCCTGCTGACTCCTCTGGGGGGCTCCGCGAGTGGGTGAGTGCCGTAGGGCGGCTCCTTGGATGATCCGGATGCTGGAAGGGGGATCAAATGTGGCTAGGCCGCAGCCGCGGACTTTCCTGTCGGCGGCTGCGGGTGGAGGGGGGTTCCGCCGGCGGCGGATGAATGGCCTCGGTGGCGGGTGGAGGGCTCGGATGTAGCTCGGTGAGCTAGGCCAGGGGTGCAGCCGGTCTGTGAAGGAGGCGCCAGAGGGGGGGACCGTGGGATGAGTGATGTTAGGCCGCAGCCTCGGACTTGCCCGGCGGCGGCTGCGGGAGGAGGTGTCTGGCGGGGGGGCTCGTATGGATTGGGATCCCGCTGGATGGAGGGGGGGGAAGAGAACCGGGGGGACAAGGGTGAGAGCCAGGGGGAAAATAGGGGAGAGTACGGGGGAGAGTCCTGGGGAGAGAAGCAATGCAGCCCTGGAAGTCAGGAGCTAGGTACACACGTTCTCTCTGTCTGGCAACAATTAGCTGTGTGTCATCTTTGGGCCGCAGTACTGGCGTCCACCAGTTCCCTGTGGCCTGTAGGTGGCGCTGCCATAACAGGTCAGGGTTGAACCACTGGTGATAGTGCTGTGCCTTGGGGTGTCCTCTCTTGGCAGCGGTGTGGTGGGCATGGTTGGCCTGCTGTGCATGCTGGGAGAGGGTACATAAGGGGCAGACGCTGCCTGGCAAGGGTCGGAGGAGTGAGGAGTGGAGTCCAAGTGCGTGGCGCATGGCCCTCCAGGCCATGGGGCCGCGTGCGCATCAGTCCCAGGCACCTTTAGCCCTGGGGCTGCAACTTCAACACTGGGCCCAGCACCTTTAGCTGGAGCCCACTTATAAGAAGAGGAATCCCAGGGTGTCCCTTGCGAGGGAGCCCGCTTCTAAGAAGAGGAGGCCGGGGGAGGACCTTTCTGAAGGACCGGTGAGAGTTCACGGTAAAGGAAGGGGCCCGGTAACTTTCTGGAGGGATTCATCTATCCATCAAGGGCCTAGTAATGTGCTGTTGCTGGCACCTGTCCTTATATACCAAAAGCTGAGAAGTTCAGGACATGATAGATTCTGTGGCAGATGATCTCCCGATTGTATATAAGGAAAGAACTTGATTAAGCGTCCGAGCAAGGGATTGAGTGGTGATTGTAACATTTACTTGTGCCTGGACCTACCTCAACCTTGCTGTCCTGTCTCTTATCCACCCTTTCCTATCTGCTGAATATTGAGGAAAAATAAACTCAAAGTTGGAGTTTAGAGTGGTGTGGACATTGGAATTACTTGGGGGAAGACAGAGACTTGTCCCTATATCCTAGGAGATGAGAATCAACTGATGGAGAACCTAGCTGTGGGACCCAAATACATTACACCACTCAACCTCTTCAAACAAGAGGGTACGGGCATATAGTACGGTGTGCCCTTTTCCTGCAAGTGAGCCAAAGGTGGGAAAAAGGGTCTGTGTGCTACACTTTTTTCCTGCATATCAAGGCAGAACAGTTCTATGCTATTAACTTGCTCTTTACTTGATGCTCTGGGACAGACAGTCATATACTGTATATACTTTAGGATATTTTCCCTTTATTCAAGTTGAAAACTCATGCTATTCCATGTACTTTACCTGGTAGTTGACATCACTGCCTTCTGGAATCGTTATTGGGCTCAAGTGACCAAAGGAACATACACTTATATAATAGCCATGGTACTCTGCATTTGTGCATTCAGACACTGGATCATTTTTATGACAGTATTTGAGAACCTTGTTGTGAGAGAGCATTAAGCTTTTTTGGGATGCTTACCTGAATAAATATACACCATCTTTGTATTTATAAGGCTTTTGGTGACACTATATTCATAGAACTTTCCTCTAATATTCCATATCTTTCAAATACTGAATTGCTTATGTGACAGTTTTGAGACTTTTTCTCTGCACAGACAGTTATTGAAGATACATCTTGGGACATCTGTTTCTAGAAAATAATTTATTTTGCCAGTGGCCAGGTTTTATACATATACTTACAAATGTTAACAGGGACTTTTTTGATAGCTTTGGTCTTTTTTGTATATAGTAAATGTTTTTTAACCTCCCTGGTGGTATGATTCTGTCTGGAATTATGTACCAAATGCGGTACAATTATTTTGCATGGAAATTTGGTGTTATGTATTGTAGGCCTGCGATTCTTAGTAATTACTTACTTAAACCTGACCAAACAAGAGTCTAGTAGACATCCCGGGTATGATAAAGTTTGAAACACAAAATAATAAATTATAATATAATAAATAACTATAAATAATTATAACAAATAGTAATGTAATTATAATAAAAATTATTCAATAATGTAATCAAATCAAAAACACTTAAATTTGCTCAGTTGCAGAATTGTCGCTGTCATTAGATTTTTTGTTTGATGATGAATTTCCCCACAAATCGCTATCGCTCAATTCTGCGAGTGATTGTAATTTATTATCGCTGTTTTTTAGCTGGTCTAAAAACACTTTTGACATAAAGGGACCCTTTTTGGTTGCTATGGACAATCTTCAGTTTCCAGGCAGAAAGAAAAGTTTTTATTATATAAAAGTGCATGCAGGACACTCGGCAGACCACTAGGGACAAAGGGGATGTGTAATTATTACATACAGTACTGTAATCTGTAAGATTACAGTTTACTGTATGTATACTATGTGTTTACTTTTTTGAATTTGGCGCCGAACTCCGTCCCCGTGCGTCGCAACGTCGCAGGGAACGGAGCTCGGCACTCGGCAGTGAGGATCGAGCGAGACACGGCTCGCAGACACTGTGGGAGGACATCGCAGGATCCAGGGAACAAGGTAAGTTACTTCCCCTGGATACTGCGATGCAGCCCAAGTCTGGCTCGGGGTTACCGCTCTTAGCATTGAAAACTCACCCCGAGCCTGACTCGGGATTACCGCTAAGGAGGTTAAACAGGGTGGCCTTTTCTAGGGGCTATAAATGCTATATATTTTTTTGATAATCTCAATAAAATAGCATGCCCTTTTTTTAACCACTTCAGCCCCGGAAGAATTTAACCCCTTCCTGACCAGAGCACTTTTTGCGATTCGGCACTGCGTCGCTTTAACTGACAATTGCACGGTTGTGCGTCGTGGCTCCCAAACAAAATTGACGTCCTTTTTTTCTCACAAATAGAGCTTTCTTTTGGTGGTATTTGATCACCTCTGTGGTTTTTATTTTTTTGTGCTAAAAACAAAAAAAGAGCAACGATTTTGAAAAAAAACAATATTTTTGACTTTTTGCTATAATAACTATCCCCAAAAAGATATAAAAAAAAAACATATTTTTTTCTCAGTTTAGGCCGATATATATTCTACATATTTTTGTCAAAAAAATCGCAATAAGCATATATTGATTGGTTTGCGCAAAAGTTATAGCGTCTCCAAAATAGGGGATTGTTTTATGGCATTTTTTATTATAATTATTTTTTATTAGTAATGCCGGCGATCTGCGATTTTTATCGTGACTGCGACATTATAGCGGACACATAGGACACTTTTGACGCTATTTTGGGACCATTGTCATTTATACAGCGATCAGTGCTATAAAAAGGCACTGATTACTGTGTTAATGACACAGACAGGGAAGGGGTTAAGTGTGTCCTAGGGCGTGATTCTAACTGTGAGGGGGCTGGGCTACCAGTGACACGACATTGATCACTGCTCCCGATCACAGGGAGCAGTAGATCAGTGTTCTGTCACAAGGCAGAACAGGGAAATGCCTTGTTTACACAGGCATCTCCCTGTTCTGCAGCTCCGTGACACCATTGCGGGACACCGGCAGACATCGAGTCCGTGGGTCACAAAGCTCACGGCAGGGGGCGCGTGCGCGGCCGCATGGCGGTAAATTCAAAGCAACGTACCTGTGCATTGCTTTGCGCAGCCGTGCCATTCTGCCGATGTATATCTACTGGCGGCAGTCGGCAAGCGGTTAAAGTGATTGTAAAGTCAAATATTTTTTCTATAAAAATAACAAACATGTTATACTTACCTGCTCTGTGCAGTGGTTTTGCACAGAGCAGCCCAGATCCTCCTCTTCTCTGGTCCATCTTCAGCTTTCCTGGCCCATCCTTCCTGTTGAGTGCCCCCACAGCAAGCAGCTTGCTATGGGGGCACCCGAGCTGCAGCTCTGTATGTCTATTCAGACACAGAGCCCCGGTGCGGCCCCACCCCCCTCTCCTGATTGGCTAACTGACTTTGATTGACAGCAGTTGGAGCCAACGGTGCTGCTGCTGTGTCTCAGCCAATCAGGAGTGAGAGTCACAGACAGCCGAGGCATTCGTGAACATCACTGGATAGAGATGGGCTCAGGTAAGTATTAGGGGGGCTAGGGTGGCTGCTGTACACAGAAGGCTTTTTATCTTAATGTATAGAATTCATTAAGATAAAAAAAAACTTCTGCCTTTACAACCCCTCTAAAGTTGTGTTGGTCTATTCCTTAAAAATAAGCTTCATTCCACAAGCTGTATCTGCCTTGTTTTCAAGCCATGCCTCTGATGATGCATCGCTACAAATGTGCATCAGTGGGCCAGCTTTAGGAGTCAGGAAGAGACAGCCATCCCCCTAATGATGCACTGCACACGTGTAGATTGCCCCCCAGGCCTCCGAGGATGGGAAAAGGGCAAGTTGGAGACATCATTCTCGCCTAGATGAAAAACCTGGAAGTGTGGGACGGTTATGAAAAGATATTTAAATAATAAAAAAACAACATTTCTCTTTGTCTTAGATCATTGTCCCCAGGAGAGAAAGTGAGGGAAAATTCAAAATGATATAGTTCGAAAATTGAACAGAAGACCAGGGGAAATGTTATAACTAGGGATGAGCTTCGAGTTCGACTCAAACATCGTCTGTTCGCTTGTTCGGGCGAATTTCAAACATTATGGGCCATTTGCGCAAAATTTGAGCGGTTCGTCATGGCCCATAATGCACTGCGCCTTTGGCCAATCATGGCTCAGGGGGACTAGGTACACAGAGTGTTCCTGTTATTCTCTTCCTAATAATACTACAGGCAGGCAGTTGATTCAGGTAGCTGCAGTTTATTCAGTCAGTGTACTGTATCCTGATTCCTGGGCACAGTGTGCAACTAAACCTCACTGCAGAGTGTTCCTGTTATTCTCTTCCTAATAATTCTACAGGCAGGCAGTTGATTCAGGTAGCTGCAGTTTATTCAGTCAGTGTACTTTATTTCAGATCACTTCCCATTCCAATTAAAAAATGTCACTTAAAATCTCTTCAGAGCAAAATCCTCAAATATATCTGGGGTACTTCAGGTTTTCGTATATCACAGAACACACTATTTCGTCATAGATGTAAAGGAGGTCTAAGCCTTCCAGACTTACACAAATATTTTATAGCAGCAAGACTAGCACAACTCTCCACAATATACTCAAAGTCCGAGAGACCGGATTGGATCACAATGGAGAATCAAGCAGTACCCTGCTTCTCCCTTGATTATCTTTTATGGAGGTCACCTAAGAAATGACCAGCCAGAATGTCTCCTATCCTCTCAATCTTTTGCTCTATGGGACAGATTCAGATGCCATTCGGCTCTTATTTCCTTAGGCCATCCTCTAACTCCTTTATTTAATAACCCGGTTTTTCCCCCGGGTTTAAATGTAGAAGCATTCAAATGGTGGGCAGACAGAGGACTATACCGCATTGAAAATTTCTTGGTTTCTGGGAGTCTCATAACTCTCAATTACTGCGTCAAAAGATTAAAACTCCCAGACTCCGAAAGAATACACTTCCGGCAAATCTCACAATTCCTAAATACCTATTGGAAGGACAAATCTTTACCTCTCCAGCTTACTAAATATGAATTGTGGTGTGGTCAAAATATGGAGCCGAGGGGAGGCATATCTGTAGTTTATTCATCCCTCACTCACTCCATGACGAAATCCTCCTATATGGCAGCTTGGGAAATGGATTTTCAGTTCAGCTGGGACCTGGAAGCCTGGCACAAAGCATGTTCAAAGTCCTTTAAAGGTATTCTAAACATACATTTAACAGAAGCTAATATTAAAGTATTAACTAGGTGGTATCTTACTCCCACTAAATTGGCCGCCATATATCCTTCCTCGGATCCTTGTTGCTTTAGAGTTTGCCAACTTTCAGGATCAATGGCCCACATTTGGTGGGAATGTCCGAGGGTTCGTTCCTTTTGGAAAAAAGTTTTGATTTTGATTTTCAGGGTTACTGAATGCCAGGTTCCCAAAACGCCCATATACCCCATATATCTAAGTCTTCCCGAATCTTTATCCATTTTATCAAATGGGAGGGTAGACTCAAGGAGAAGAAATACCCAGAGAGACTGGACTTTGAAGGCAATGACACGGTAGATAGACAAAAAATAAAAATGTATTTATAAAAGACAAAGAACAGTAACTACATGAATATAAATAATTAAAAAATGTAGCAAGATGGAATGTACAAATGTGGTCCCTTTTGCGTCAACGCAAGAAAGAACAGGACTTGCTATCTGCAATACAACATATTACATGATTATAATGCATGTGTGAGCGTAAAAACATTATATTTCATTAAACAAACATAAAAAGAAAAACAGAATTTAGAAAGTACTCAAGAGACAGTTGGTCATGGCTGTCAAAACCCCACAAATACCTTGGGAATGGTGCGGTATTTATTAACCCTTGATTAGAAAGAGTGCAGTCATGCACAGATCCAATATAGTAAAAGTGGGAATCATTCACATCTATGAAACAAAACAGAAATAACCACAAAGTCAAGGATAAAAGTATATCTCTCATCCTTTTTTTTTTTGTTTAAATTAAATAAAATAATATAATGGATACCTCAGTAGTGCCAGAATTCAGTTCAAGGTACTTCTTACAATAGAATGTGACTATAAAGAGGAGTCATAACTCAACACACCAATAGAGCACCCAGTAGCTAGAATAAAAAAACAGAATGGAAATTAAGCAACTATCCTATCAGTACATATTTAGCCCACAAGGGGGAGACAGAGATACTTACTACATATATAAAGATGTATTGTATGGGGACCTCAGTAGATAGATCAGGGCTATCAGCACAAATGCAGCCAAGCATAAGGACAATTATATCCTCAGAATCAGTCAGGTATATGCCAGATAAGCAGGAAAATAGCCATGTAATCTATAAAATAATAATGGATTGAGGCAGACTGTTACATGCAGCCAAAATATGCAAGGAGGTATTGATGGAGAAAAAGGAATAGGTACTTACTGTGGCCGCAACTGGTCTAAACAAACGAATGTCCCCGTAGACAGCTACATGCTGTGCACACTAACTGAGGCTGGAAAAGCCATTTGAATGCGTAAAAAGCCTGCGAAAATCGCGGTATCGAGTGACATCATAGGCAAGCGCCCTTCTTATACATGTTTATTTACATAATATATTTTTTGACCCAAAATTACCTTGTAAGATAGGAGTTTACCAATGGCGGACTTTTTATGTTTGTTTAATGAAATATAATGTTTTTATGCTCACACATGCATTCTAATCATGTAATATGTTGTATTACAGATAGCAAGTCCTGTTCTTTCTTGCTATCCTTGAGTCGTCCTGAAGAAGCCTTGTGGCGAAACGCGTTGACGCAAAAGGAACCACATTTGTACATTCCATCATGCTACATTTTTTAATTCTTTCTATTCATGTAGTTACTGTTCTTTGTCTTTTATAAATACATTTATTTTTTGTCTATCTACCGTGTCATTGCCTTCAAAGTCCGGTCTCTCTGGGTATTTCTCCTCCTTGAGTCTACCCTTCCATTTTTTTTTCTGAACTACTATTACGGATGTGGCATTGTGAGTGCTTCCCTTTCCCATATTAATATTCTTATCCATGTTATCCTCACAGGGGCAAAATAACTGTTGCCAAGGCATGGAAAAAAACAAAACCCTTCCTTTATGTCATATGAAAAGTGTCTTGGATAATGACTCAAGAAAAACTGGCCAGTATTCTAAATAACACTACCGTGAAATTCAGAAAAATATGGGATCCATGGGCTAATTATATTGGAATATCACTTAATTAGGACTTTTCTCCATTATCACTCGACCCAACTTTATTGAGCTAGGCATGTACTCTCTGCTCTTCCTCTTTCTCTCTTTCTTTTTCTTCTTTTTCTCTACCTCCTTTTTTTTCTATCATCATTCTTTGATAAGTCTCCCGGAGATGTATCTAAGGTACTTATGTACAGGTTATTCCTTTAATTTTATTAAACTAATATGCAATAATTTAGGAGAAATATCGTTTAGTTATATTAGATATAATAAAATAAATAAATAAAGAGGCTAGAAAGGCTTTGATCTGAGTCCTTGTGGGGGATTGGAGGTCCTCTCTTCGGGCACAGCATGATCCCTATAGGGGTGCTACGGAGAGATAGGGATATCCATTCCTGAAGAGGACAGTATTTCAGAGGCCTCTTTGGAGTAGATTAGCCTCTCTGTTAATTTTTAGGCTATCATAATCAATTACTTATGTTTTTTCCTCCTTTTTATATCCGTGCTTAGGATATTAATTTTCATTTCCTTCTTTTTATTATTCACCACCGGGAAGAAACTTGTTTATACTAAGATGTACCAGTACTTTAATTTAATTTATTGTCTGTATATTATTTCTTATTTCTTGGAAAAATAAAATACTTTGAGAAAAAACAAATGTTGACTGTGCATGCTCTCAAATTGTCCGACAAAACATGTGTTCCGTCGGATCATCCGATCGTGTGTACACAAATCCATCGGACTAAAATCCAAAGTACAAACACGCATGCTCCGAACCAATGATAAACATCAGACAACAATAGCAGAAGTTGCCCAAAGGGTGGCGGTAAAGAGCTGAAAAAAACACGTGGTTTGGTGTATGTTGGCTGAAAATGTTCTGCCGTGTGTATGCATGCCAAGTTCATGGCCAACGCTCCTTTGCACAAATATCCACGGAAAAGTCAGATGAAGTCTGATCGTGTGTACGAGGCTTAAGACAGGACACAATGTGAAATCTCCTTAGTGGTCATACAAAAAACTGACAAAGGTTTTGACCATTCCCTACTCTATCCAACACAAAAAAAAATGGTTTTGGGTATGCCTTAGCTTGAGATTTTACCTGGTCACTGACAGTTTTAATAATGAGCTACTTGTATTGACTACCTTGATATACAGTAGATGTCCTCCAAACGGTAGGATGATTGTTGTATCCTACTCATGATTCAGTCCCATTGCATACATACATACAGTAACATTTGACCCAATATCAGTTCTGATATCAATACCTTGTTAGAATTAGGTATGTGTATGGCTATCCTTAGCCAGTTACATCCCTTCAACAAACTCACATTTCAAAGAAAATGACTGATCAGACAAAGAAGATTTTAATACCATCTATACAGCATACAAAGCATTAACTCACAGAGATCTTTACATAAGTTTGATGGTCGCAGACCAAAGACCAGACTTGATCTATATTTACAGTAATAGAAAACATTACAATTCTTATACATACAAAAATATTTTAAAAGTACATACATATATTGTTCATACATTTACAAAAGAAATGTTTTTTGCTTTTTCTTTGTACAGTAAGTGACAGATGAAAATGGAGATCACAATGTCAACATGGCAAACAACAAGAATCGTTTAAAATGTGAACTGGATGAAAGACTGAACTTTACATTCATGTGTGTTCAGTGGGTTTAATCGGTACGTTTTTTTTAAAGATGCAGATTATTGCCACATAAAAAAAAAAAAAAAAAAAGAAGAACATTACAGTATATAAAAAATATATCTAATGTTCAAAGAAGGCTTCCAGGTTATAGCAACAAGCAGTAATATATGTATCAGAGTTTGCAGACTGTGTAAAATTAACTATTCACAATAGATGCATTTTTTTACAGACCTTATTGGTAATGTTTATTGATATTGCTAAATTAATAGCCCATAAGACAGAAGACAGCTTTAATAGTGCAGACAGAAATTTGAATTATGAAAATAAACTAAATCTCTCCTCCCATGAACCAAGACACTCATTATTAGATTTAAAGAAGACCTTAAATAAATACTCAAGGACTGCTTATCTGGTAAGTCTACCCCCTTAAAAGAAAGCCATATAAAAAAAATCTAACTATTGGAAGACAAATGTAAAAATAACAAATTTGAACCATGATTCCCATGCTTCCTGTGGGTGCCATTGACATATTTTCAAGCACATTTTTATCATATTTAGGACCCACATTCTTTTCAGGATCCCATCAGAAGCTGGGTGTGAGTAAAGTCTTTTTTACATGTTTTTTTTCATAAAGAAGTTTATATTCAGTTCATAGGGAATCATTGAAAAAGTGTGAATAAAAATAAGAAGAAAGGTATAGCGCTACCTCATATTTACATTTTTATATTTTTTAACACTTGTGATAAATTCATAAAAACAAGGATATTTCCCTTTTTTTTTTTTTTTTTTTTTTTTTTTTACAAAGAGATATAAATATGTGCAAAAATAGTCCAAATACATTTCTTCAATATATCTCTGCAAAGAAAAAAGTACAATCATTTAAAGGAAAATGGAAAATAATATCCTTCAAGTAGTGCTCCACCACAAATATAGTAGTGCATGAGAAATGCTAACTCACCAGAGCCTTATGCCGCGTACACACAACCGTTTTTAATGACAAGAAAAGTGCAATTTTTTTAAAATGGTCATTAAAAATGATCGTGTGTGGGCTTCAGAGCATTTTTCACGACGTGAAAAATGGCCATGAAAAAATTGGAACATGCTCTAATTTTTCTCGTCGTTTTTCACGTAGTCGTTTTTCTCGTCATGTAAAACGGCTGTGTGTAGGCTTTAACCACTTAACGACCGCCCACCGCCGATTTACATCGGCAGAATGGCACGGACAGGCAGAATCACGTAGATCTACGTGATCGCCTTTGTGCAGTTGGGGGGTCCATCCGGACCCCCCTTCACTGCAGTGAGCGGCCGTTAAGTGTTCGGGAGCGATCAGGCATGAGGGGGGGGGGGGGCGCTCGATTCTGCCCCCCCCCCTCGCGATCGCTCCCGGCCAATGAAAATGCTTCCTCCGCCATGTGATGTAAACAAGGCTGGAGGAAGTGATGTCATCTCCCTCGCCGCGGTCTTTCCGTTCCCGGCGCCGAGCAGAGAAGAAGCAGGTTAGTGCACCAACAGTCCACTGACACTTAGGTACACATAGGCACACAAATCACCCCCCAGTCACCCCCAGATCACCCCCCAGGTCACCCCAAAGCCCCCAATCACAGTGTCACTGATTGCAGTGATCATTTATTTTACTGATCACTGCATTTAGTGTCATCTGTGATTGTAAAAAGTTGCAGGGCAGTTAGGATTAGGCCCCTTTAGGTCCAGGGTAGCCCCCTAACCCCCCCTAATAAAGGTTTAACCCCTTGATCACCCCCCAGGTAACCCTTTCACCCCCTAACTTCAGCGTCACTAAGCGATTGTTTTTCCGATCGCTGTATTCGTGTCGCTGGTGTTTTAGATAGGCAGTTATTTTTTTTTAGGTTCGCCGCAGGTTTTTATTAGTGTCAGGTACCCCCATATATTATTTTAACCCCCTGATTGCCCCTAGAGTTAACCCTTTCACCAGTGATCGCCGTATAAGCGTCACTGGTGTCACTGGTTAGCCAGTAAGTTATTTAGTTATTTAGGTTACCCGTCAGGTTTTTATATAGTGTCAGGTACCCCCATATTTAACCTAATAAAGGTTTTAACCCCCTGATTGCCCCTAGTTAACCCTTTCACCGGTGATCACCATATAAAGGTTACGGGTGACGCTGGTTGATTAGTTTGCTTTTTATAGCATCAGGGCACCCGCCGTATATAACCCAATAAAGGTTTAACCCCCCTGATCGCCCGGCGGGTGAGATCAATTAGGTTTTAGCGCCAGAGAGGGTCTGCGTCGCCCCAGGCAGTGTTAGGTTAGTGACAGTAACGCTAACACCCACGCGCAAAGCATACACCCCCCTTAGTGGTATAGTATCTGATCAGATCTGATCAGATCTATACTAGCATCCCCAGCGGTTTAGGGTTCCCAAAAACGCAGTGTTAGCGGGATCAGCCCAGATACCTGCTAGCGCCTGCGTTTAGCCCCTCCGCCCAGCCCAGCCCAGCCCAGCCCACCCAAGTGCAGTATCGATCGATCACTGTCACTTACCAAACACAACACACATAACTGCAGCGTTCGCAGTGCTTGGTTTTTGGGGCCCTGTACGCGGCTAGGCTCCCAAAAAGTCCCACACATGTGGTATCCCCGTACTCAGGAAAAGCAGCAGAATGTATTTTGGGGTGCAATTCCACATATAACCATGGCATGTGTGAGCAATATATCATTTAGTGACAACTTTTTGTACATTTTTTTTTTCTTTTTGTCATTATTCAATCATTTGGGACAAAAAAAAAAATATTCAATGGGGTCAACATGCCTCTCAGCAAATAGCTTGGGGTGTCTACTTTCCAAAATGGGGTCATTTGGGGGGTTTTGTGCCATCTTGGCATTTTATGGCCTTCAAAACTGTGATAGGTAGTGAGGAGTGAAATCAAAAATTTATGCCCTTAGAAACCTTGAAGGCGGTGCTTGGTTTTTGGGGTCCCGTACGCGGCTAGGCTCCCAAAAAGTCCCACATATGTGGTATCCCCGTACTCAGGAGAAGCAGCAGAATGTATTTTGGGGTGTAATTTCACATATGCCCATGGCATGTGTGAGCAATATATCATTTAGTGACAACTTTGTGCAAAAAAAAAAAAGTTTGTCATATTCCCGCAACTTGTGGCAAAATATAAAATATTCCATGGACTGAACATGCCTCTCAGTAAATAGCTTGGGGTGTCTACTTTCCAAAATGGGGTCATTTGGGGGGGTTTTGTGCTATTTTGGCATTTTATGGCCTTCGAAACTGTGATAGGTAGTGAGGAGTGAAATCAAAAATTTGCGCCCTTAGAAATCCTGAAGGCGGTGCTTGGTTTCCGGGGTCCCGTACGTGGCTAGGCTCCTAAAAAGTCCCACACATGTGGTATCCCCGTACTCAGGAGAAGCAGCAGAATGTATTTTGGGGTGCAATTCCACATATAACCATGGCATGTGTGAGCAATATATCATTTAGTGACAACTTTTTGTAATTTTTTTTTTTTTTTGTCATTATTCAATCACTTGGGACAAAAAAAAAAATATTCAATGGGCTCAACATGCCTCTCAGCAATTTCCTTGGGGTGTCTACTTTCCAAAATGGGGTCATTTGGGGGGGGTTTGTACTGCCCTGCCATTTTAGCACCTCAAGAAATGAGATAGGCAGTCATAAATTTAAAGCTGTGTAAATTTCAGAAAATGTACCCTAGTTTGTAAACGCTATAACTTTTGCGCAAACCAATAAATATACGCTTATTGACATTTTTTTTACTAAAGACATGTGGCTGAATACATTTTGGCCTAAATGTATGACTAAAATTGAGTTTATTCGATTTTTCTTATAACAAAAAGTAGAAAATATCTTTTTTTTTCAAAATTTTCGTTCTTTTTCCATTTATATCGCAAAAAATAAAAATCGCAGAGGCAATCAAATACCATTAAAAGAAAGCTCTATTTGTGGGAAGAAAAGGACGCAAATTTCATTTGGGTACAACATTGCATGTCCGCACAATTTACAGTTAAAGCAGCGCAGTGCCGAATCCCAAAAACAGGCTTGGTCCTAATGGCCCGAAATGGTCCGGGGCTTAAGTGGTTAATGACGTGAAAAAAAATGCGCATGCTCAGAATCAAGTATGAGACGGGAGCGCTCGTTCTGGTAAAACTAGCGTTCGTAATGGAGATAGCACATTTGTCACGCTGTAACGGACTGAAAAGCACGAGGCTGAAAAGCACGAATCGTCTCTCAACAAACTTTACTAACACGAGGAACAGCAAAAGCAGCCCAAAGGGTGGCGCCATCCAAATGTAACTTCCCCTTTATAGTGCCGTTGTACGTGTTGTACGTCACCGCAGAGGCGTTGCTAGGGGGGTGCGGGGGGTGCGGTCCGCCCCCGGGTGACACCCGCTAGAGGGGTGACACCCTCCTTTTTTTTTTTTTTTTTTTTTACAGCTGACCCATTCATTGATTAATTTCACCCCGCTGGGCTGGAAGCCTGGAACAACACCTCCAGCGCCGCGGCCGCGCCTGGTGTGTGTCCTCCGGCTCCTTATTCTTCCTATTCCTAAATTCCAATGTCATGGACATAAAGTCTGCAAAGTACTTTGGAATCATGTTTGATAGCACACCCAACATATCACATACTGACCAGATGTCCGAAGTGATCAGATATGTGAACATCAAGAATAGGAAAGTTGAAGTAAAAGAAGTTTTTCTAGGATTTTTCCCTTTAAAGGGGAAAAAAGCTGCTGATCTCAGTGTGGATATCTTTAAAAAATTAGAGAGTGATGGACTGGACATAATGATGTGTCGTGCTCAGGGTTATGATAATGCTGCTACTATGGCTGGAATTCATGGAGGTGTACAATCCATTATTAGGGAAAAAAACAAAAAAGCGATTTTTAATGGCTGTGTGGACCATTCACTGAACTTGTGCGGTCAGCACTCTTTTGCTGAGAATGCTTCATGTGTGACATTTTTTGGAACACTTCAGTCAATGTTTTCTTTTTTTGCTGCTTCCACCCATCGATGGGATGTGTTAATTCACCATACTGGAGTGTCAGTGAAAAGATTATCAACAACACGCTGGAGTGCTCATCATGCTGCAGTTAAGCCAGTAAAAGAAAAATTGAATATGTTTGTGTCTGCAATCGAATCGCTTTGTGATCCTTCTGAAAATATGGACACAAGAGGAGCAGCAGAATGTCTACTGCCTGCTGTCTGTGATTTTACGTTTTTGTGCTACCTATACTTCTGGGGTGATGTACTTCAAGAAGTTGATGTTACACAACAGTACCTGCAGACCAAAGGCTTAAGTCTGGACAAGGTGGTGACAAAGCTAGAGTCACTAAGACTTTTTCTGTTTGAAGAGCGCAGTCACCTAGTGGAACATGCAATTAAGCAGGCACATTTAAAATCTAAAGAATATGGAATTGCCGTAGAGAGAAGAGCCAGGTTTAAGAAGAGGATGGCAGGGGAACAGGCACGTGATGCTGGAGGCATAAGTCTACAAGACGAGAACAAGAGGGCAATGCTTGAGTGCATTGATCGCTTCCATTCTGAACTCCAGATCAGATTAAGAGCCATCATGGAAGTTGCAGCCATGTTTGAGGCTGTTCAAGCAAAGAGTCTCATATATGAAACTGAAGAAACATTAAAGGTGTCCATTCCAAAACTGACCACTTTTTATGACGAAATATCTGAGAGTGAGCTGTTAATGGAAATACCCAGACTGAGGAGACATCTCAAAGCAGCCAAGATCAACCTAGAAGAAGTCAAAGATTGGTCGGCTTTACAAGTTTTGACCTTCATAGCAGAATGGGACTTCATTGAATCTCTTCCAACCCTTTCACTATGTCTAAAAATATTTCTGACAATCTGTGTGTCTGTGGCTTCATGCGAGAGGAGCTTTTCAAAGTTGAAGCTGATAAAAAACTATTTGCGTTCAACTATGGGACAGGCAAGGCTTTCTGATCTTGCAATATTATCAGTTGAAAGTGAACTAGCGAAATGTATTGATTTTGATGATGTTGTTCACAATTTTGCAGCTGTCAAGGCTAGAAAAGCAAAGTTTTGATTTAGATATTAACTAAATGCTTTCATATTTGTTCCTGTTTTTGTGTTATTTATTTATTAATTCAGTAAAGTTTAAAGTTAAAATAAATACAGTTCTTTAACAGTTTAAGCTTTGATTTCTATTATTTTCATATGATTTTGTTATTCAAATTTGCTAGTTGATTGATAGTTATTAACGGCACTACTGTTGCCAATATATGCAGTGTTATTAGGGTGAAAAAAATTATTGGGGGGGGTGACACCATGTTATACCGCACCAGGTGACACCAACCCTAGTGACGCCACTGCGTCACCGCGCTTTACTCTAGCATTTTTTTCCACGATAGTGTGTAGGCAAGGCAGGCTTGAGAAGAATCCCGTCGAGAAAAACTCAGTTTTTTCAATGACATTAAAAACGGTCGTGTGTACGCGGCATTAAACTAAGAAAACTTTGTGAGAGAAATAGATTTCTCTCAACCAACAGCGTGAATGGGAACGATTCCTTAATCTTTGATGACGATCAAGCAATATAACTCAGGAGAAACATATGAGCAATCATAGCACAGTATGTTGAATGCGAGTGTGTACAGGCAAATAAGTAAAGCAATGCACATTTACATTAGGTTGTGCTATAAGTTAGCACTGACATGTACAGCTTAGAATGGATGTGCACGGTGTTCTACCAGCGCAGTGTGCGTTTCGAAACACAAGGATCAGGAACTAGCAAATCCAGATATGACATCAGTGGAGAGCGGACATACAGCCTCTATGTATTTCGAGTTATACACGTCATCAGGAAGCTATAACATGAAATGTAAAGAGGCTGCATGTCCGCTCTCCAATGACGTCATATCCAGATTTTCTTGGAAATATCTTTGTTTTTATGAAATTATCGCAAGTGTTAAATAAGATGAAGGTGTATATATGAGGTAGCACCATACCTTTCCTCTTATTTTTATTCACATATTTGGAATGGATTATCCACTCTTAAAGGGGCAGCTTCACTCATTGCTATTTCACAAATTTTCTGGCGCCATTACTTGTCACTTTATTTTCACTTTAATCATTCAAAAAATTCTTAGTAATTCATCCACACCCAATCTACACAGTCCCCATAACATTCTAAAATAATAAGGGTAAATATATAAAAATCAACTATATAGAGTCATAGGAAGCCATGTTTTTCATTGTGATCAAATCTCACCAATATATCTGAAGAACCTTCCAAGTAAAAGGATTATGTATTTTGTGCAAATCTTTTTTGTGTAGAGAGGTATTGGTATAACTTACCTAAAGAGCCTTAAATGTCTCCACATCATCCAATTGCAACAGTGGTAATTGATGATTGTAGTTCTATACCTTGTCAAGGTTTTTACATAATAATAATAATAATATTTAAAGGTGTCAATCCAGCAGCTGATTCAATATAGTAATAAATTGCAAGATACTGTATATACTCGAGTATAAGCCGACCCGAATATAAGCCGAGGCACCTAATTTTACCACAAAAAAATGGGAAAACTTATTGACTCGAGTATAAGCCTAGGGTAAGAAAGCAGCAGCTACTGTAAGTGGAAAAGAGGGTCAACAATGCCCATCTGCAGCATCACTGTGCCTATTTGCATCCTCCCTGTGCCCATTGCATGCCTCCCTGTGCCCATAGCATGCCTCCCTGTGCCCATAGCATGCCTCCCTGTGCCCATAGCATGCCTCCCTGTGCCCATTGCAGCCTCACTGTGCCCATTGCACGCCTCACTGTGCCCATTGCACGCCTCACTGTGCCCATTGCATGCCTCACTGTGCACATAGCACTGGAAGCAAAGCTCTTGTCTCCATATTATAAGATATACATGTGCCCATTGCATACCTGATCAGCCCCTGTCATGCAGTCAGATGGCGGCCCTCCAGTGTAAAAAAGCCGCGCCTCCTCCTTGTCCTTGTCCGTGATAGGTGAACACTCGGTTTCCCAGCAGTGAGTCAGTGTTCAGTGTTCTGACTATCACGGACATCCTCTTGTCCTCGTCCGTGGTAGGCGGAACACTGAAAACTGACTCACTGCTGGGAAACTGATTGTTCCCCTATCGAGGACGAGGAGGAGGCATGGCTTTTTTACACTGGTCGGCTGCCGTTTGAGCATGACACGGGCTGATCAGGTATGCAATGGGCACAGACTCGGGTATAAGCCGAGGGGGGCATTTTCAGCACAAAAAATGTGCTGAGAAATTTGGCTTACAGTAGGACATAAAAATTGTAAAATTCAAATGGCCACTTTAGGGACATTACCTGCGATGATATCAACTGATGATGGTAAATGCTTTAAATAAAAGCCCCAGATTGTATAGGGACACATCTTGTATTTCAAAGGTCCTTATGTGCAAGTAGATGTATTTATGGTCATGAAACATACACATGTTAAAACAACAGTTGATATTATTGGATGTTGGTGTTGAAATTTCATCACAATTAGTGGTTCTCAACATGGTTTCTTGACTAATATAATAGTAATATATATATATTTATTTTTTACCTTATTTTTTTTTATATATTAATATATGTTTTGGGGGGCTGTGTAGGAATCATAAACCTGTCTGCTTTATCCTAAAGTTTTATCTCTGATGAATTATAACATGTATAATTATTATTTTTTATGAGCAATCAATAAAGTTAGATATTATTTTAATAGTGTTAGGTGGATGACTACATAAACCTCTTTTGAATTATTTCCTACCGATAGTATTTATGAAAGCATTAGTCTTCATCATTTTTGTTGATACATTTATTCACTGACAGATCTGTATCTGATATATGGACAGTACACATCCAATTGATAAAGGTTTATAATCAGGCATTGGGGCAGTGATAAGGAAATTTGTACTATGTTCATACAGTGCAAAGCAACTCACCTCTGCTGTACATACTTACCTTTCCATCAATCCCCTTATGCTTTCACTGCTGGAGAGTGAAAATAATCACGCAATCCTTCGAGGTATGGAGAATATGTAACTTCATCTCCTTCCTCTCATGGGACAGTGTCAGTGTCTTGTGATTGGCACAGCATTGAATTCACCTGCGAAAAACTAAATAGTTCTTAACCCTATACAAGCTCCAACTGAGCTTTCCCTTTCTTGTTACTGGCTGCTAAACAGGAGTAGGGGAGCGAAAGAAAGGTGTTTATGCATTGCAGCAGAGGGTGGAATTAATGTGAACTTGTTGCTTGGCAGTCCATTAACAAAGCACTGGTCCACCTTAGCTGTTTGAAGTTAGATATTCAAGGAAAACACGTGGAGCATGTTGTATTGCATAATGGGCTTTCTAACGTCTATTTTTTATGTGACAAGTAAATCTGAGCTGTTTAAAATGTAAAGACTGTCATCGAAATGGTTGACATGAATAAAAAAAAATGTAAATTGCCAGTAGCTTTTTTTTTTTTTTTAAAACAGCTTATGTTTAAAGCCTTTTAAATTACCTTCCTCCAAAATGGGACAATATTCTCAAAGAGTGTTAACAATGACAAATAGATAGCAGTGTACTTATTATACAGTATGTTTGTTAAAAAAAGAGATACCCGTTATATAAGTATCATATATTGCAAGCTTACTGTTATCAAAGGTATTTCTTGTTCATACATCACGGGACACAGAGCGGCATAGTCATTACTATGTGGGTTATATAGAATTACCTTCAGGTGCTGGCACTGGCAACTTCCAAAACAGGAAGTACCCTCCCCTATATAAGCCCCTCCCATCCGGGAGCACCTCAGTTTTTTGCCAGTGTCTAAGGTGTTGGCCAAGGTTAACATGTATTCATCTGGGCTTGTGTACAGGTTCTCTGGGCCTTAGCAAGCTATTCCGGATCCGACCAAAAAAACTTCATAGCTAAACGGTCGATACCCGGGCCTTGCAGAGAAGAGCAGGGTTTTGCCTGTAATGCCTCTCTTAGGAGGGCTGGACCCTGGGATCCAGAGCTCTGGTCATACCCAAAACCAAGAGGCTATCTGTGCAGGGTGCTATACAGGTCCAGGGGAGTGGAATCCTTGGGAACCCGGTCCCTGAAGGTCTAGTACAATGCCTGCCATGAGAGGTGAAGTTTGGGCTTCTGTGGACCAAACAAAGTCCTGCGGCGGGGAAAAGGTAAGTGGGGGCCCCTCAGGAACTTGGTTCTATTGAGGGGACCCCCAAGCCTAATATGTCTTTCTGCCTGTTACCTAAAGGTATTCCCGCTAATAGCTGTATATGCCTAAGAAATCCTAGAAATGTCTTTTCATAAAGGAAGTTTTAAAAACTGTAAACCTAGAAATGTTTTTCATAAAGGAGGTTTTAAAAAAAAAAAAAAAAAAAAGACAAAAGTGCGGTACCTGTGTTTGTCCACTAGAGGCCGCTGTGGAACGTCTTTTTTTCTTGGGGCTATTCCTTCCATGGTGAAAGTCCAGGCAGATGAGTGAGCTCTCTATCAGGGAAGCTGCATTCCTCTGTCATGCTGCCAAGTAGTTTCCTTCCACCCCCGAGTCCTGGTGAAACAGGGACCCTGGATCCTCTCCCTACATGGCGCCAAGAGCGCACACTTGCACGCGCGCGCACACACGCTTTCTTTTTATAGATTTAGCTTCAAAAAAGGGGGCGGAGCCTGGCGGATGACGCGCTCTGTGCGCCCAGCGCTTCTGCGCATGTGCGGGCGTCCCAGCAAGATAAAAGGACTCAGTCCACGCTGCTTGCTATGGACACAGAGCATGAAAAGGAGCTGGTAGCATGGTATAGGGGCTTACAGCGGGCGGTTGATACAGGCATCCCCAGAAAGACGCATTAGTAGACATCCACTGATGTACATAGCAGCAAATTGCATTAGACTATTTCAGTAAAGGGGTGTAGTGCGGCTGGAATACCTCAGCTTTGAACTAAGGAATATGCCGCCTAAAAAACTCCGAGATATACCTCTCAGGAAGTGTAGGGGGTCTCCATCGGGCTCTGAGGATCTGGAGCAGTCATCTGCACCTTCCTCCCCTGAGAAATCAGAGGTTAATACCCATAAGGAACCCCCGGCAGTGCCAGGTACTGCGGCTGTCCTCAGTCCACCTGCTCCTGCATATATAACAGAGGAGGTTTTTGCCTCAACTCTGGAGTGATTGGAGCAGAGATTGGCAGCATTGATCGCTTCTTCTCTACAGGAAAGAAAGCGCGCCAGATCTCCATCCCCTCCATTAGAGTGCCTGTTGGCAGAGCAACAGTCCCAGGAAGGGACTGACCTACCTGAAGGGGATCAGGAGGAGGTTAACTCTGTTTTTGAGGAATCGACAGTAGATGAACCATTTTCAGCATCACAGACTGAAAGATTGTGGGTCCAGACCCTAACTGACATGGTTCGATCTGCATTTAAAATGCCTCTTGTTGAACCATCAACTACTGCTGTCTCCTCATTGGGGTCGCTAAAAGCTCCCCAGATTAATTGCTCCTTTCCAATTCATCCATTATTGGAAGGACTTATATACCAGGACTGGGAACATCCTGATAAACTATTTGTTCCACCTAAGAAATTTCAGGTGATCTATCCCATGGAGGAAAAATTCACCCAGAGATGGAATGTTCCTACGGTGGACGCAGCCATTTCTTCTGTGAACAAATCACTGACATGTCCAGTAGATAATGTTCAAATGTTCAAAGATCCAGTAGATAAAAAATTGGAATCTTTATTAAAATCTGCTTTTTCCACAGCAGGGGCTGTTACACAGCCAGAAGTGGCAGCTATTGGGGTCTGCCAAGCTTTAAAGGATCAAATGAAAATGGTCCTGAGGGATTTGCCAGACCAGCAGGCCCAGGCTCTGGCTGATCTGCCTAGAGCATTATGCTTTGCGGTTGATGCCATCAAGGATTCTATCCATCAGGCCTCCCGCCTCACGCTGTCTTTGGTACATATGCGTAGGCTTCTGTGGCTCAAGAACTGGTCTGCTGAGGCTCCCTGTAAGAAGCTCTTAGTTAGCTTCCCATTTCATGGAGAACGCCTTTTTGGCGAAGACCTGGATAAATATATCCAGAAGATTTCCAGTGGTAAAAGTACTCTCTTACCAATTAAAAAGAGGTCTAGGGGTCCATCTTTTAAGAGGGCTACCTCTCCTATCCCTGGGACGTCTGCTGCTAAGCAGTTCCGACAGCCTCCTCGGTCAAACTCAGGAGGTAAAAATCAGGGACAGTCACAGGGTAATAAAAAACCCTGGATCCGAAGAGGTACTAAACCAGCCTCCAAGTCAAGCCTATGAAGGGCTGCCCCCACTCAAACGGGTGGGGGGAAGACATCAGTTGTTCACAGAGACCTGGCGGGAGACAATCAAAGACGGATGGGTGCTCTCCGCAGTAACTCGGGGATACAAGTTGGAGTTAAAAGAGTCTCCTCCTTCCCATTTTATGTGGTCAGGCATGCCAAAAGACCCTCTGAAAAGAAGGTGTCTCCTAGTGGCGTCAGAACAACTATTGCTCCAAGGAGTAATTATGGAGGTTCCTATGGAAGAGTGGGGGTTGAGTTTCTACTCAAACCTTTTCACAGTCCCGAAACCAAACGGGGACATAAGACCCATATTGGACCTAAAGAGTCTAAACAAATTTCTAAACGTCCGGTCCTTCCGGATGGAGTCGATCCGATCGGTCACCGCTGCCCTACAGGGGGAGGAATGGTTAGCCTCGATCGACATCAAAGATGCTTACTTGCATGTTCCCATCTTTCCAGGTCATCAAAAATTTCTACGCTTTGCAGTAGAAGGGCGCCATTTTCAGTTCAGAGCCTTACCATTCGGTCTGGCCACAGCACCACGAGTGTTCACAAAAATTCTGGCCCCACTGTTGGCCGATCTAAGAACACGAGGTGTAACGATAATGGCATACCTAGACGACCTGTTGTTGATGGACCACTCAGTTGCCAAGCTAGAAGTGGTAATTGTCGATACAATCAGGTATCTAGAATCTCACGGTTGGGTCATCAACCTGGACAAGTCAGCCCTACAGCCAGTGAAAAACCTGGTATATCTAGGGCTACGGCTGGATTCAGACCAGAGGAGGATTTTCCTACCTCAAGACAAAGTATCCTCTTTGAGGGACTTGGTCCGCCTACTTTGTGCAAAAAGACAGCCGTCCATACGCCTGTGCATGAGGCTGCTAGGAAAGATGGTAGCATCATTCGAAGCTATGCCATACGCCCAATTCCACTCAAGGAATTTACAGAGGGCCATATTGTCAGCCTGGAACTGAAAAGTCAGGCTCTAGACTTCCCGATGGCTTTGTCCCCTTCCGTTCGGAAGAGTCTCTGCTGGTGGTTGATCCCCCAGAATCTCCAGAAGGGAAAACCCTTCAGTCCGATATCCTGGAAGGTGGTCACTACAGATGCCAGCCTTATAGGCTGGGGGGCAGTACAGGAGCAATGGTCTCTCCAGGGCAGATGGTCAAATGTAGTAAAAACCCTGCCCATCAATCTCTTAGAGATACGAGCAGCCCGGTATGCCCTAGTAGCCTGGGCATCCAGACTCCAAGGGTCCCCTGTCAGAATTCGATCAGACAAATGCCACAGCAGTGGCCTATATCAATCATCAGGGAGGCACCAGGAGTCGTGCAGCCCAGAGGGAAGTAAGTCACATCCTGGAATGGGCAGAAAAGCATGTCCCATGTATGTCAGCTGTCTTCATTCCAGGGGTGGAGATTTGGAAGGCGGACTTTCTAAGTCGCCAACAGTTATGCCCAGGGGAATGGTCCCTTCATCCCGAGGTCTTCCGAGCGATATGTCAGCGGTGGGGAACACCGGATGTAGATCTGCTAGCATCCAGATTCAACGCAAAGGTGGACAGATTTGTCTTCCGGACAAGGGATCCCCTCGCTTGCGGCTCGGATGCTCTGGTGTTCCCTTGGGATCAGTTCAGACTGATATATGCATTCCCTCCGCTACAATTGTTGCCTCGACTCCTTCGTAGAGTCAGGTTGGAAAAGAAGCCGGTGATCTTGGTGGCTCCAGCGTGGCCCCGAAGGGCCTGGTATGCGGAGATCATCAAAATGTCTGTGGGGAGTCCTTGGACCCTTCCACGTCGTCCGGACCTGCTTTCGCAAGGGATGATATACCACCCTTCCTTACTAACTCTAAGTTTAACGGCCTGGCTATTGAATCCCACATCCTAAAAGAAGAGAGGTCTCTCTAACTCTGTGGTATCAACTATAATCAATGCCAGGAAGCCTGTATCCAGGCAGATCTACTATAGAGTTTGGAAGGCGTACATCACTTGGTGCGAGGCCAGAAAATGGCATCCACGTAAGTACGTTATAGGCAGAATTCTGGACTTCCTACAGTGGGCTGTAGACAGGAAGTTTGCCTTAAGTACTATCAGGGGTCAGGTTTCGGCCTTATCAATACTATTTCAAAGGCCCCTGGCTATGCATTCACTTGTCAGATCCTTTATGCAAGGGGTGACTCGTATTATTCCACCGATTAAAGCTCCCATATGCCCATGGGATCTAAATTTGGTTCTGTCGGTTCTGCAGAAGCAGCCATTTGAACCTTTGCGGCACATTTCCTTGGTTCTACTCACCAGAAAATTGATATTTTTAGTAGCCATATGCTCGGCTAGAAGAGTGTCGGAATTAGCCGCCATGTCCTGTAAAGAGCCATATCTGGTTATTCATGAGGACAGAGTAGTATTACGTCCTCACCCAGCCTTTCTTCCTAAGGTGGTATCGAGGTTTCACTTGAACCAGGATGTGGTTCTTCCTTCTTTTTTCCCCCAAACCAAGCTCGGTAGAGGAAAAGTTATTGCATTCTTTGGATGTAGTAAGAGCAGTTAAAGCTTATCTAAAAGCCACTGCTCAGATTCGTAGAACGGATTCTTTGTTTGTTTTACCGGAAGGCCCCAGAAAGGGTCAGGCAGCATCAAAATCTACTTTAGCCAAGTGGATTCGACAGGTCATAATACAAGCCTATGGCTTGAGAAGTAGACCGCCTCCGTTCAAAGTTAGGGCGCACTCCACGAGAGCAGTTGGAACTTCATGGGCAGTGCATCACCAGGCCTCCCTGGCTCAAATTTGTAAGGCCGCAACATGGTCTTCAGTACACACGTTTACTAGGTTCTACCAGGTGGACGTTAGAAGTCAGGAGGATGTCGCCTTTGGGCGCAGTGTGTTGCAGGCCGCAAAAGATCCTCATGCCTGATGGCGCCCAGCTTATGTATGGTGTATCCCCCCCCTCATTTGGCATTGCTTTGGGACGTCCCACATAGTAATGACTATGCCGCTCTGTGTCCCGTGATGTATGAACAAGAAAGTAGGATTTTTAAAACAGCTTACCTGTAAAATCCTTTTCTTGGAGTACATCACGGGACACAGAGCTCCCACCCCTCTTTTGGGGACACGTATTGCTTTGCTACAAAACTGAGGTGCTCCCGGATGGGAGGGGCTTATATAGGGGAGGGTACTTCCTGTTTTGGAAGTTGCCAGTGCCAGCACCTGAAGGTAATTCTATATAACCCACATAGTAATGACTATGCCGCTCTGTGTCCCGTGATGTACTCCAAGAAAAGGATTTTACAGGTAAGCTGTTTTAAAAATCCTACTTTTTTTGATTACACTTTTGCCACTATGCATTATTTGTACTCTGATGAAGCCCACAATATCCCCAAAAAAGCTACTTGGGACTTTCATCTCATTATATCTTTGTACCATTGTATCATATATAACATATGGCAGATAACAGATTGGCTATACCACTGCAAGGCTTTGTTTCTGATTTAAGTACAATGTATGTACAACATAACCTTGTAGTGACAGCTTTACTAACAATAAATCACTGCTGTGAGTCTGGATTCCGTTAAATTGGCATACATATTTAAAGTAACAAATGACCCAGTGGCAATTCTGTTATTCATACCTTCTTAGAAATGTCGCTGTTACATATCCTAACTAGGGTAGGGATAACATGTGCACCATCTGTAATATAGTCTTTTAGTGACTATAGCCTACATCTTCAAATGTCATCTTTCCAATTGTTAATTTATGGGGCTAAGCCAAAGCATTTGATTTTATAACTTTGTAACACTGAGCAGTATGATAACAGAGTTTACTAATATGTATTTTCCTATTCGTATATAGTTCCATTATGCCTGGTCAATTTAGAAGAGTAGATGAGGAGAAGTTCTCCACTAAGTCCAATGGAATATCTACACTTATCTAATGTTAACAATCCACTGCCACCTATACATAACTATAGACTTCCATAGAGGGATGAAGTGACTACCAGGAACATGTCAGTATTTTGAAATGGCCATGGTTGGTACTTTAACTAACAATACAGCATAGATTCAAAGAATGATAAAGATAAAGATTTAAAGATAAAAGATAGAGAATGATGCTAAGCCTAGTACACACCGCTATTTTTTTTTTTTAGTTCAGCCGGTTGAATGGAAAAAAACTGTCAGACCAGGTTGGAGCCGCTGTACTAACAATCCAATGTCAGTACAGTGAATTCCCCCAACCAGGACACTCCGGTCAGCGCTCTCAGCCATTGGCTGAGAGCGCCGACCGGGAGTCGGTCAGCAGACCGCTTTCAGTCATGAGTTTCGACAGAAGCCAGGTTGAATGTCGGATGAGTTTTATTGAACTGGCAGATGCCGGCCAACAATCGGCCTGTGTGTACTGGGCTTTAGGCTCCCTTTTTTAGATGATATCAGATTTAACATAACATAATAATTTATTATTTATCCATTTACTGTGAAATTACTGGTTGGAAGTTATAACTTCAAACTTCAGTAATTTGTCCGTTAAGCCACCTGCTTGAGTACATATTTAGAAAATATGGTAAATTACGTTAAAAACAATATATAATAATTATTTGTATATAACTTGCTTATGGTAATTAACCCCTTGCCACCCAGGCCAATTCTGACACTCTCCTACATATAAAAATCATATTTTTTTTTTGCTAGAAAATTACTCAGAACCCCCAAGCATTATATATATTGTTTTAGCAGACACCCTAGGGATTAAAATGGTGGTCATTGCAACCCCACCCCCTTCTGACATCACCTGACATCACATAACATCAGAGGGGGCGGGGCCACCCATTTACGTCACCAGGTGGCCCCACCCTCAGCTATATATCAGCTGTCAAAGCAAAAAGGCTGCAGTCCCAGGGGGTGGACACCTACCATCAAGTTTTTCCATTTTTTTTTCTCGACCCGTCTGCACTGTGATCAAAGATGAATGGATATCTATTTTTTTTAATGGAGGTTTTGTCCCAAACTGTTTCCTGACATTTTTACTTTTTTGACACTTCTTTTGGTGAATGTGTAGGGGTACAATGTACCCAATACCCGTTCACATGGGGGGCCAGGATCTGGGGGTCCCCTTGTTAAAGTGGGCTTGCAGATTCCGATAAGCCCCCCGCCCACAGACCCCCAAACACCCTTTCCATGTTGAGGGCATGTGACCTGGTACGGTTCAGGAGGGGGGGCGCCCCCCTTTTCCTGTAGCCTGCCAGGTTGCATGCTCATATAAGGGTCTGGTATGGATGTTAGGGGGGACCCCAAAGCCATTTTTTTTAACTTTGGCACGGGTTTCCCCTTAAAATCCATACAAGACTTAAAGGGCCTGGTATGGATTTTAGGGGGGACCCCCACGCCATTTAAGGTTCCCCTTAATATCCCCAAAGGGCCTGTTAATGGACTGGGGGGTGACCCTTGCAGTTTTTTTCAATCATTTTTATCTATATTGCCTGGATCCAACAATTCATTACAGCCGCGAGCAGTTTTAAATTACATTTTTTCCTTTACAAATGTAATTTTGCTGCTCTCATTCATAAAACTATGTACGGCCACTATGTAAGCAGCCTAACATAGTGTAGGGCGTGAACTCAGCCCCCTGAGCCATGAATGGTCTAAATCACCCTGCCTTTGGCCAATCATGCCTCTCACAGCAGAGAACGCTGTGATTGGCCAAAGCATGCAGTTCAGGTGCATGCTTTGGCCAATCAGCAGCCGTCAATGCACTGCGATCTCTCCGTTCACTCGAATGGGCTTCCCTACAAGCAACAATCACCCCAGAGAAGCTCCAGAACTTATTTGGAGTGGAGCACGATGTGTTACCAAAGTTTTTGATGCTTTTGCCACACTTCGGGTGCCTTTAACATGTGATGACAACACAAACACGATGCACATTTGCAGCATTTCTAAAAAGCATGGCAAAGCACACATTTTCTGTGCAGTTTGTCATGCATTTGGAAACACACATATGTGTCTTATGTAAACGCACCAATTTAACTTTCAGGCCGCATTTACACCTAAGGTAGTAGGAGTGTGTTTTTTTTATAGTTTTTCAAGTGACACACATAGGGTGACCCATTGATTTCAATGGGCTGTGCTACACGTGGTAAAGTAGCACATTTTGGCGTGGTGCGAGTTGCACGTTTTTTACTGCATTTGTCACCTGTTTTTTCATGTGGCAAAATGTGTGTTTGCTTCTGTGTTTTGGTGTGCCATTAACAATAATGACACTGAAAGCAAAACTAGGTAATTTTAGATGTATAAATGTGGCCATACACTATACAATCTGATTTTACAATGTCTGTACACTCTCCATTAGATTTACCAAAACTATATAATAGGAGGACACACCATCTCTCCAATCACTCTATATCCAATCAGGCAGGTCCTTGCACTTTGTCAGGGTTTCCCATGGGCTGCACGCATGCCCCAGAGAGTTTAGCATGCGTCCTGAGCCTGTCTGAAGGAACGCTGGGGAAGCGAGGCAAATTCACACGTGGAGAAATGCCAAGGATGCTGTGAAAACTTAATTTATGGGTGAAGGGTGTGTGCTAATGACGTCAGCCTGTAAACTCCTTCCTGGGTCTTACTGGTTTCTCTGTCTTTGTCTGTATACCAGGAAGTCTCTAAAGCATTCTGGGAAATATAGCAATGGCTAAGGTAAGGCCTTGTTCTCAAAATCAAAGAAAGCTTGTATTTTTCTGCAACCGAGGTACATTAATTGGTACATAGGGGATTTTAGAAACATTTTAGAAAAAAAGGTCAACTTAGCCTTTAACCGCTTGCCGACCGCCACATGAACATTTACGTTGACAGAATGGCACAGACAGGCAAATGGGCATATATATACGTCCCCTTTAAATTGCCGCCGTGTGGTCGCGGGCAGCCAGCGGCGCCCTCGTGACCCTGCCGCAAGCTCCTTGTCCGTGCCCGCGGAACCCGCGGACTCTATGTCCGCCGGTGTCCCGCGATCGTGTCAGGGAGATGTTAGTGTAAACACAACATCTCCCCGTTCTGGCTAGTGACATGTCACTTATCGTCTGTTCCCTGTCATCGGGAACAGCAATCAGTGACGTGTCACGCCAAGCCACGCCCCCTAACAGTTAGAAGCACTCCCTAGGTCACACTTAACCCCTTCAGCGCCTCCTACAGGTTAACCCCTTCGCTGCCAGTGTAATTTTTACAGTAATCAGTGCATTTTTATAGCGCTGATCATTGTAAAAATGACAATGGTGTCAAAAGTGTCCGATGTGTCCACCATATTGTCGCAGTCACAATGAAAATCGCTGATCGCCGCCATTACTAGTAAAAGAAAAGTTATTAATAAAAATGCCATAAAACTATCCCCTATTTTGTAGACGCTATAACTTTTGCGCAAACCAATCAATAAACGCTTATTGCGATTTTTTTTTACCAAAAATATGTAGAATACGTAGCTGCTGATATTTATTATAGCAAAAAGTTAATATTGCATTTTTTTCAAAATCATCGCTCTATTTTTGCTTATAGCACAAAAAATTAAAACCGCAGAGGAGATCAAATACCACCAAAAGAAAGCTCTATTTGTGGGGAAAAAAGGACGTCAATTTTGTTTGGGAGCCACGTCGCACGACCGCGCAATTGTCAGTTAAAGTGACGCAGTGCCGAATCACAAAAAGTCCTCTGGTCTTTGGCCAGCCAAATGGTCCGGGGCTTAAGTGGTAATTGGTACATAGGGGATTTTAGAAACATTTTAGAAAAAAAGGTCAACTTAGCCTTTAAAGGACTTCATTTTTAGATAATCACATAATTTAATAAATTCCACCCAAGTGCAACCTGCTGTACTAAATACAGTATTTACCTTCCTGCCAATTACTGTGGTCTTCACTGTGTGGCCCTGCCTGATACCATACAGCCTTTCTTCTGAAAATGGACCGGCTGGTTCCTCATCTTAGCGCACCTGTACCGCGGCCTCCTTCATTGCTATTGGTGAGCATTTTGTATACAATCTACTTATCAATGGGATGGGCCAATAAGATGCAGAAAAATGAACACTACAGGGATTTATTGGATTTTTCCCTGAGTTTCTAGGTTCTCAGGGAGGAGACATTTGAAGGCATAAGACATTAGTAGCTGCCTACATACAATTCTGACAGGTTTTAACCAGCAAAGATGGCAGGTGTACTTTAAAATTTCATGCATTTATAGTATGCATCCTTGGCTGTAGACCAAACTATTGTCTACAATAAAGAATTTACATAAACTCCTGTAGTTTCTTTATGTACACTTTTATTTATATAAAACCTCAACTTAAGCAATTAAAAAGCACATAACAAATAAACATAAATCTACAGAATGACAGTGATTAAATCAACTGGAATGCAAATCCCTGCCCCAAAGCTTACAATCTAAGATAAGAAAAGAAAGATAAAATACATAAAATACAATATACAAAGTCTATATACAAATTCAAGTGGTTCATAACACAGGTCTTATATACATATTATTATGATGTACACAGTACATCGTATTAAATATAGGGACATCATTTTATATGTATAATGTACCCTTCATTACATTATATGACAACATAGTTTGATTTCTACACCCAAATTTAGCATACTTGTGTGCTTCAAATATTATGAACATTTTCATTCATACAGCTAAATGATTGTGACTAAAGTACCAGCAGACAGCATTACATTAGAATATTGTAACTTTGGCTGTGTACATGGGTTCTGTCATTCCACCATTCCAATAATAACAGTAAAAAAGTAATATATTGTCACAAATACTAATGTATTTGCCTGCTGAAGACTGTATAAAAGAGCATTTGCAATGAGACACTATCTATGAGGAGATCACTCAACATGCTCTTAACAATATATATGAAAAGCACGTTGGATGCAATCTTGTGAAGGGCTTTTTAATCTATAAATGGACAATAAAGCCCTTTAGTTAAGGTCCAGCCTTATGCCACGTACACACGATCGGAAATTCCGACAACAAATGTCCGATGTGAGCTTTTTGTCGGAAATTCCGACCGTGTGTAGGCTCCATCGGACATTTGCTGTCGGAATTTCCGACCACAAAAATTTGAGAGCTGGTTCTCAAATTTTCCGACAAGAAAAGTTCTTGTCGGAAATTCTGATCGTCTGTATGCAATTCCGACGCACAAAAAAACACGCATGCTCAGAATCAAGCAGAAGAGCAGAACTGCCTATTGAACTTCATTGATCTTGGCTCGTCGTACGTCTTGTACGTCACCGTGTTCTTGACGGTCAGAACTTCCGACAAGATTTGTGTGACCGTATGTATGCAACACAAGTTTAAGCCAACATCCCGTTGGAAATTCATGCGATCCATGCAATCGTGTGTACGCGGCATTAGAGATGATTGACTGCATGGACAAAACTCCTTTGCTATAATATTTATTAAGATAAAGCCCAGCTTCTGTAAATTAGTATTTGATCTATTTGGAAAGAATATTATATATAGTGTATAGTTACACTATATTACCAAAAGTATTGTGACGCCTGCTTTTACGTGCACATAAACTTTGATGGCATTCCAGTCTTAGTCCATAGGGTTCAATACAGGTGGTCCCCAGGTTACAAACAAGATAAGGTCTGTAGGTTTGTTCTTAAGTTGAATCTGTTAAGTCGGAAGAGGTAAATTTTTTAAGTGTAGCTTTAGCCAAAAAAATGATTTTTAAGCTTTTCAGATAGCATAGGGAAGGGTTATCACCCTGTAAAGTTTGTTTTGCTGTCTCTGCCCCTGTTGAGAAGATTTCACCTCACTTTCTCTCCCAATGACAATTGGAATTTGAAAATTTGGGGTTGTTGTGGAAACAAGCCTTAGTGATAAAGCATCAGTGGAGGTACTTTTTTCCCATAATAACTCTTACAGGAGTGAATTTCCCTTCCTAGGGGTAGATTTCCTCTCACTTCCTGTTGTCTCCCTCCGTTTGTAAGTAGGAGTTGTTTGTAACTCGGATGTTTGTAAGTAGGGGACCGCCTGTATTGTGTTGGCCCACCCTTTGCAGCTATAGCAGCTTTAACTCTTCTTGGAAGGCTGTCCACAAGGATTAGTAAGTAGTGTGTCTATTGGAATGTTTGACCATTCTTCCAGAAGTGCATTTGTGAGGTCAGGCACTGATGTGGACGAGAAGGCCTGGCTCACAGTCTCCGTTCCAATTCATTCCAAAGGTGTTCTATCTGGTTAAGGTCAGGACTCTGTGCCAGGCAGTCAAGTTCCTCCATCCCAAACTCACTCATCCATGTCTTTATGGACCTTACTTTGTGCACTGGTGCGCAGTCATGCTGGAACAGGAAGGGGCCATCCCCAAATGTCTTGGTATGTGGATGCCTTAAGAGTTCCTTCCACTGGAAATAAGGGGCTAAGCCCAACCCCTTAAAACAACCCCACACCATAATCCCCCCTCCACCAAATGATTTGAGGGGTGACCCAATACTTTAGGCAATAGAGTGTGGATTAGCGAGTTTGGGGTAGAGGAATTTTACTGGCCTGCACAGAGTCCTGACCTCAACCCAATAGAACAGCTTTGGGATGAATTAGAGCAGAGACTGTGAGCCAGGCCTTCTTGTCCACATCAGTATCTGACCTCACAAATGCGCTTCTGGAAGAATGGTCAAACATTCCATTAGACACACTCCTAAAAAATGTGGATAGCCTTCCCAGAAAAGTGGAAGATGTTATAGCTGCAAAGGGTGGACCAACTCAACATTGAACCCTACGGACGAAGACTGGGATGCCATTAAAGTTCATGTGCGTGTAAAAGCAGGTGTCCCAATACTTTTGGTAATATCCTGTATATACTGTGTAATTTATATACAGTGATATATATATATTGTGAGGGGGTTAGCTCGGCAGCGGGTGTGTGTGACCCCCGGGATGGGCTCCCCACACAAAACAGGCCCAGCAAACGGAGGTTGTGGTTTTCAAAATCAAAAAAAGGTGCGGTTTATTTTCTATTTACAGTGACAAAACACAGCAAAGCAAAAGAAACATAACCAAAATAAATCCTGGTCAAGTTGACCTCTGACTAAACATACAGGTTTCCTAACTAACAACTGGGATCAGCCTAGTGCTGTCCTAGTCCCTAAGTCCCTGGTTTAGTAAAAGTCCAAACAAATAGCCACACAGGCTTTGCCTCACCGCACAGGGGTTCACTCTCCCTAGACAGTCCACACAGGTCTGGTTCCAGGCATGAGCCAACATCTAATGAAGCTGGGAGTTCTTATAGAGGCCTAAATGAGCTGACAAGGTTCAGCTGGTCTCCTCATCTCTGTCTGCACGACGCCCCACACTCTCCCTAGAGGTATGAGTCATCCATGAGCCCACTAGCCTTATACAACTCTCCACCTAGTTGTATAAGTCGGCGTAAAGCCTGAATCTGGGCGAAATATATCTACCCCCCTGGATGCAACCAGGTGACTTTACCTTCCTGCTGTCACAATATATATATATATAATTATTATATGCCAAGTTTTCTTTGTTGCCCATGACAACATAGGGGGGATTTTACCTTTACTTCCTGTTCCTGTGACAGCATGACAATAAAAGAGGTGAGTTATTGTCACTTAGACAGGAAGACACAGGCAGTAATAACCTGATGGAGGTTTTAATTCTTTACTAATTTACTTAAAATATACGTATGGACGGGCAGTTACTGAACTGCAGGATAAATCAATAAACTATGAGAGCCGCCACCAGCATCCTCGTGGTTCATTGAGAACTATAAGTCATCTGCCTCAATGACAGACAGTACTTGTAGTTCATTCATAAACAGAACTTTGTGAATCAAAGAAATGACTGCGTGGGCAGAGCCCTGCATGGCTGCGCTGTTTTTTAAATAGTGATAATGGGTGGGATCAGGGAGTGCGGGTAGGTGCTGTATTGTAACATGTTGCATGTTGCACCCTAAATACAGGTGTAACATGTAACATGTAACATGTTACAAAAGGTGAACTTATTCCTTTTAAAGAAAATAAAAATGCTTTGTTGCAGCTTCTGCCCCCTCCACAGATACTTCCCCTCCTGTCCTGTGAGGAATTTGGGTAAATCTCCCCAATTTTGACATGGAGCTCAAGTAAAGTCCATTCCCCACTCTGTCTAAAACAACAACAACAACAAAAGTTTTGGATAGAGTGGGTTTTTAATACCCAACTCTGGGCTGTTAGATTTACCCATGCACACCCCCTTCCCCTGCACTGCTAAGGGTAGTTAAATGGTCAATAAAGGATGCATTTTTATAATGGTGGCTGTTTACTTAAAGTGGATGTAAACCCGAATTTTTTTTTCTTTTTTGCTGTCACAATGTAGAGTATAAGATTTCCTATCATTTGTGCCAGGTCTTGCCACACAGAGCTAATCCAGCTCTGAGCAATCCTCTTTTATTGTTCAGTGAAATAAAACGGACAAACAGAGAAACACCTTTGTCCGTTCCGCCCCCTTGGTTTGAGTGACAGGTTATTTACATATCTTGTGCACTAGCTTTAGACAGGCATTCTTTTTTAATTCCCACCCCCTCTCCTTTTCTGAAGTCACGTGGTTACTTTTCTGGATTTTGACTGGATGTTAGTGATCATAGCAGAAGGAATACTCAGGAGATAATGCATGTTGACAAGGGGAGTGTAGAGGTGGGCGGGGAGTCTACTGACATCACGACTACACCCACCGAGCTCCAGACAACAGATCCACCCACAGAATCTGTAGTTTTTCAGTTCTTATAACAGACAGAGGGGAGACATTTGACAGATAAGGATACATGCAGGAGGCATCTATATCCTTATAGATCAGCACTATGGCAGTAGTTTAGAAAGGATGAGAGGGGGTTTACATCCACTTTAACTAGACATTCTTTCCTAGAATGTTTCCATTTATATGACCAGCCACTATAGAAACCAATTAGATTGTGGCTTCCAAAGCATATTTCTGATTGGTTGTTACGCCTTATTAAATGATGGCCTATAAGTAACCTTCCATTGGGTGGGATTTACTAAAACGGTTTCACGCAGTATCTGGTGCAGCTGTGCATAGTAACCAATCAGTTTCCAGGTTTTACTGTCAAAGCTTAATTAAACAAACTGTTAGAAGCTGACTGGTTACAATGCACAGCTGCTCCAGATTCTGCGTGCACCAGTTTTAGCAAATTCCCCCCATTTAAAATATTTTACCCTGGGCAAAAGTTCTGTATAATCAACATAGGGCATGGCCAAGGAAGCAGGGTTGCCACCCATGTATGGTGTTGACTGTTGGAAAAACATTCTTGGTGGTAATAAAAGAACATCACCCTGAATACCCATGCAATCTCTTAGGATCCTTACTGGTGCTATCCCCCCAACACAGTTTATGTGTTTTGTTTGGAATGTAGTGCATTATGTGCTTACAGTTCCCTTTATATGGAACCAGACTACTAGAAGGGTAAAAACTTTGTCTACTTTTCGTGTCATCTGTTCTAGGTGCCTCTTCCGGCATCTTCACCCCAGCCTCAGCATGCATTGTGTGGCTATAAAGTCTGATCTAGTATGATTCCAACAAACCACTCTTCTGGAGTAGAGGGTATCAGCAGAAGACACTTGTTCTGAGGAGCAGGAAACATGAACCCTTTGGGTGTACTGCTGTCTGTAGTAGAGTTTGATTTTTTTGTGTTTCTGTCCAACTGGCCCACACCATGTATCTATTAGATTTATTGACATATAAACATTGTAAAGGCGAAAGACGGGCCATTCCAGCTACTAAAATTGTATGCATTTGATAAATAAAACCACAGGGACCTGTAAGACCACTGATGTATGTTTAGGTAACGAGGTGCATGAAAAATGCAAAGTATAATATTAGCAGTTGCTTTGATATAAAGACCCTTTTTCAGCTGCTTTCAACTACCAATCAAAATCCTGCAATGATGTCCCTTCTACATGTTAGTTAATCAAGGTAGGAATGTGATGACAACTGTCTAAGAATGTAAACTAATGCAACGGATGGGCTTTAAGTTCATATTAACCGTGCATTGAAGTTTAAATTGTAAATATGTAATTTGTTTTTGCTTTGGATAGAATATAGAATTAGATCCTTGCTTCTTATTGCTGTCTGTTTCCTGTTGGGGAGATTCACTCTCACTATTGGTCCTGGCAAATATTATCTCCAGTACAGAAAGCGATTGTAAATCCAACATTTTGGAATTGTCACTGGAACAGGAGATAAGGGGAAATCTTCCTATTGGGAATTCTGTTCTGGTGACAACTATGCAAGAGAACATATCTTCTCACTTTGGAGAGATCTCCTCTTATGCCGCGTACACACGGTCGGAATTTCCAACAAGAAAAGTTTGATGTGAGCTTTTCGTCGGAAATTCCAACCGTGTGTAGGCTCCATCTGACTTTTCCTGTCGGAATTTCCGAGAAGAAAAATTTAAGAGCTGGTTCTTAAATTTTCCGACCAAAAAAATTCCAATCAGAAATTCAGATCGTCTGTAGCAATTCCAAAGCGCAAAATTCCTACGCATGCTCGGAAACAATTCAACACATGCTCGGAAGGATTAAACTTAATTTTCTCGGCTCGTCGTAGTGTTATACGTCACAGCATTCTTGACGGTCGAAAGTTCCGAGAACTTTTGTGTGACCGTGTATGCAAGCAAAGCTTGAGTGGAATTCCGTCAGAAAAACCATCCAAGGTTTTTCCGACGGAAATTCCGATCGTGTGTACGCAGCATTACTTTCTGCTTTGTTTCTGGTACAGGAAGTAAAGGGAAAACCATGTTTTTTAACCACTTGCCGACCGCCGCACTCAGATGTACGTTGACACAATGGCACGGGCAGGCAAATGGGCGTACCTGTATGTCCCTTGAAATTTTACGCCCAGGGGGCGCACACCCGCCGCGTGTCTCGTGAGCGTGTTCGCGGGTCCCGGGAACTTGATGTTACCGGGCAGCCCGCGATTGCGGTCGGCAAAGGCAGAACAGGCGGATGCCTTTGTAAACAATGCATTCCCCTATTCTGCCTAGTGACATGTCACTGATGGCTGTTCCCCCGTGATCGGGAATGGTCATCAGTGACATGTCATGTGTAGCCACACCCCCTAACAGTAAGAATCACTCCCTAGTACTGACTTAACCCCTTCAGCGCCACCTAGTGGGTAACCTCTTCACTGCCAGTGTAATTTTTACAGTAATCGGTGCATTTTTATAGCACTGATCGCTGTAAAAATGACAATGGTACCAAAAATGTGTCAAAAGTGTCCGATGTGCCCGCCATAAAGTCGCAGTCACAATAAAAATCACAGATCGCCGCCATTACTAGTAAAAAACAATCAATAAACGCTTATTGGGATTTTTTTTTTTACCAGAAATATGTAGAAGAATACGTATCGGCCTAAACTGAGGGAAAAATATATATATATTTTTTGGGGATATTTATTATAGCAAAAAGTAAAAAAAAAATTTTTTCAAAATTGTCGCTCTATTTTTGTTTATAGCACAAAAAATAGAAACCGCAGAGGTGATCAAATACCACCAAAAGAAAGCTCTATTTGTGGGAAAAAAAGGACGTCAATCTTGTTCGGGAGCCACGACGCACGACCGTGCAATTGTCAGTTAAAGCGACGCAGTGCCGAATCGCAAAAAGTGGCCTGGTCTTTAGCCAGCAAAATGGTCCGGGGCTGAAGCAGTTAAATTGGCACTGGAACAGGTGGTGAGGGAAAATCTTCTGTTCTAGTGACAATTGTCTAATGAGAAATATCCTCTCAGATTGGAAAGATTGCCCCCTACCTCTTGCTTTGTTTCTGGTACAGTATGCAAAGGAAAATTCCCCTGGTAGGACATTGGCAAAAAAAAAAAAAAAAGACAAAGGTCTGAACCATACCCTACTCTATCCAAAGCTAAAGAAGAAAGGTTTGGGCTCTGCATACACTCTAAGATTAAAATGTGTAAACATCAGTTACATCAGTTACAGTATAATCTTTTTGTGCATCCATGCAATATTTTCCATCAGTTACAAACATATAATGACTCTGGAAACTGCTACTAAAGATTTAATATTACAAATACAACAGTTTTAGGATATTAAAAAATAGATAAAGATGATTTAACAGACTGCTAAATAATACATAATGCCTATAATGTCTAATGTGTTTAAAAATTGCTTTCAGCTGAAACGTCTCTTAAAATTAGTGCAATTTCCTGACAACTGCCTCTTTGGTGCTAGTACTGAAATTCCTGTATTCCTTACTGTTTTTTTAAGTTCTACCCCCAATGACAAGAAACCGGGACAGCCAATCAGGAAACAAAGATGGGAGTCGCACCATGCACTCAGAAATCAAGGGAGGACCTACATCTGTTTCAAGAGAAACGTAAGCTGTAAGCAAGCTAAATTTGGTATTGAAAAGGGGAAGTGATCAAAAACTAAAGTGCAAAATATGTATAACTCCTATGGTAGCCCATGTCAATTAATTTTGTACAAAAAGAACTTTGAACACAAGGCTGTACAACTGTAACCCTAAAGAGTGCTTACATCTGTTATATCATTTACAACCAGTTTAGGGTATAAAATCCGTACAGAAAGCCAACAAAAATACTGTTTTCCCAAAACAGTTGGATGTTCATAGAAAGATTTCATAGCTAAGCTATAAAACAGTAGGGTCTAGATATACAACAAAAATTTAGCTACGGTTGTGAATTTGTGGCAACGTGGCATATGCTTACATTGCGAGAGTCACATTTCTTGTCTTGTTGGAATTCTTTAGTTGTCAGTTCATTGGGACTTGATGTTGTATTTACAGGTGCAATTGTATGACTCTGAAAAAAAAAAAAAAATATTAATATTAACATCAACGGTATAAATAATCGAATAAATACAAAATAATTAATGTGCTGCGCTCAAGTTAAAAATAACAAAAACAAATAATCAACTACTTGACTCTCAGGCCAAATCTGACACTTTTCACATACAGATACGCTTGGTTTAATGACTTACCTGTTTAACGACCCCTCAGACTTACGACTAGCTATACATCATTGTATTGTACAGTACAGTACACAATTTTAGTTTGTGTTCTTTACTTATGCAAAATAAAACAATGTTATTGAGCTGGTGTTTAGACCTTTTTTTCACAATACAGTACAGAACAGTAGATAAGAATGTTTAAAATGTTGATTACTTGTGTCTCCTCATTTAACGACCAATTCATATAACAACCTGGTCGTTGAAACGGAACCAGGTCATTAAGTAAGGAGAGCCTGCATATGTAAAACATTTTTTTTTTTTGCTAGAAAATTACTTAGAAACACTAAACATTGTAACAGGGGTCAGAAATATAATTATTATTTTTTTTTTGTGTTGTTTTGTTGAAATCAACAGTGTGTAAGCAGTCAGCTTATCTGCTTAATTAATCTTTGAGCTCCTGTGCTCCGCAGGGGATGGGAGATGAGTTTGATCTTCGCAGGAAGCGCAAAAAAACATGGTGTCCAGTATCTGGAAAAGCTAGATGTGCCAGCACCAGGTGTTGCATGCTAGCCTTATCTAAATTCAAAGTACAATTTAATTTCCCTATTCTGGCAGAAAATGTCACTGTTGAGAATCTCTTTAGTGATGGACGAAGGAGCCGATGGCTGCAGGAGCCAATGGCTGCAGGTCTCACTAGGAGGTGGGAAGACGCATGAAACTGGGGAGACAGATAGTTCCATATGGGCTGTGCTTTGCTTTCGGCACTGCTGGGACTTGTAGTCCTGCATTTACTGTGTGGTCCAGATGCTACAGCCAGATCACACAGCCCCCTGAGGACCCGTGATGTGCCTATGAAGGACCTCTGCCAGCCAGACCTTCTTTTCCCTGCCAAGCTGCCTGGATTTCCTCCGCTGAGGCCCCCGTTGGCTCCCTGATCTGCTGCCCTGTGCCCCTGGACTTTGCTGTACTTGATTGTGGCTTGCTACTCACTGTGTCCGGATTGTTGCCCTGTCCCCTGGACTGTGATTGTGGCCTGCTACACACTGTGCCTGGATTGTGTCCTGTGATTCTGCATTAAGTCCTTGCTGTATTAGATTGCTGCCTTGTGCCTTTGGACTTATCCCACGATGTGCCATTCTGCCACCCTGTTTTATTTCTGCATTTCCTCACGGTGGCCTTCTCCGTATCTGACTCCCTGTTTTTTAAGAACCCATTGGTCAGGGGACCTGAAATCCCTCTCGATCTCTGCATGTGTTCTGTTCCACCCACACCTCCATCACAAACATTATATATTTTGAAAGCAAAGACCCTGTAGAGTAAAATGATGGGTGTTGCAATTTTCCATGTCACGTGGTATTTGCGCAGCGTTTTTTTTAAACACAATTTAATTGAAAAATAGATACTTTAATTGTATTGCACACAAGCACAATATAATATCAATTTTTTTGTAAAATACAAAAAAATATGTTACCCTGAGTAAATAGATACCTAACATGTCACACTTTAAAATTGCGTAGTCCTATGCCAAACTACGGAACCTAAAAATCTTGCACCAAAAAGGCCTTTACAGGTTACCAGATTAGAGTTACATGGGTGGTCTGTAACTAAAATTATTGGTCTCACTCTGACGTTCATGGCGATACCTCATATGTGTGGTGTGATCACCTTTTACACATGATTGCAGGGCTTACATATGCATTTACATTTGCTCATGAGCATAGGGGGACAGAGGCGCTTTCCAATGTTTTTATCTAAACATTTTTTTACATGGTCTCTTTTTTTTTTATCAACTCAATGAACAACATCCCTTATAATAGCAATAAGTATGACACTTCTTCTTTATTAGATCTCAGATGTCTCCTCTGGCCTCCAAAGCATCATCCTGGTATCACCACTTAAACCCCAGGACTTCATATGACGTCCACCCGGGGAGAAGTGGTTAAAGTGGAATTTCAGGCTATTCCTAACTAGCTTTAACCTGCTCCCACCCTTATCTAAATCCTATTCTAACTACCCTGTGAAAGGAAGATGCTTATACTTACCTATACTGAGGGCACTCCGGTCCCGTCACCTGATCAGATCCCAGTGAAGGTTTCAAGGGATTGGAGGGACAGCCAACAACTGATGCCCCATAGTAAGCTCATGTGAATAACATATTGGGAAATATACAAAGCATCCATCATAAATAATATTTAGTCAATAAAACAACAAGGGACATGATTGAACAACCAAGATGCAAGCCCCTGAGGATGTCATTCAGATGAAACTCGTATGTGTTGAGTGAATTCCCACTCTCGTCATCACGCTTGGATGCTTTTGAGCTATGAGGGTGCTTGGTTTGTGGCACTGTAGTGTGAGTCCATAGCATTTTTGTGATTTGTGACATTTTCTGCCTATGTGAGTGTATCCTTTTTAGTTTTTAATAAAAAGTTTTTAGGTGGTTCTTCACTATCGTTAGCCTCTTTTTCCATGCATATGGGATTTTCTTCTGCAGGTATCCATCTGTGATCTGGAGGATGGCAGTCTGGAGTGGGTTATATAAAAGTGCTTTTAGACCTTACATTTTTTTGGAGGCTGATTATGAAGATGAGCTTACTCTCCCATGGGATTAGTCACTGGGTGTTTTCGATTTCTACTTTACCAGTACACTGGTGGCAGGAAGATTGTCATTTGCGTATAGGATGTTTAATCATGGACTTTTAGATGTTTTATATATGATGGATGTTTTGTATATTTCCTAATATGTTTTTCACATGTTTATAGTTGCACAGCAAAAAACACACAGAATGGCACAAACCTTGTGCATTACCATTGACACATTTATTAATTCCACTAAGACAAATGGAAACTCACAAGTGGATAAAAACAGTAAGCATGGTGTACTTCAGCCGAACCCGGTGTAACCCGCCCTGGGAACCAAACGATTAGATGACTGACGAGTTTTGGGGGGACAGGCCTCCTTCCTCCAAAGCTAAAACCTTTATGAAGGGGCCTGTCCCCTGAAACACATCAGCCATTTTTTATCCGCTTGTGAGTATCCATTTGTCTTGGTGGATTTAATAAATTTGTCTATGGTAATGCATGGGGTGTTTACACCCTCCTGTGAGTTTTTTGCAGTTTATTGAAGATATCCCAGTCTGAGGAGGTCTTTGTGGCATTGGGGATTGAAGCATTGCTAAAGAAAACCCCTGGATTTAGCGCTGGAGTGTTTTTGGAGATTATAGTTGCACAGGTTTAACCCCTTCCATACCGGGCCATACCGGGGCCATAGCAGAATGTCGCCGGCAGAAACCCTCTCTCCCTCCGGGTGGACGTCATATGACGTCCTGGGTTTGAGGGGGGATATCTGAATGATGCCTGCAGCTAGAGGCATCATTCAGATATCCTTGTTTGCAGCCGGCGATCCTGCGCACCATAAGAACGATCATAGTGGCGTTCTTATAGGCGGTGGGAGGGGACATCCCCCCCCCTCCCGCCGCCATCCGGTGCTTCTCCGGGCTCTCCCGTGCGATCGGGGACCCGGAGAGAATCGTCGGCGCCGGTGGTGGGTCACGTGATGAGCATAGAGATGACTGGTGACCAGATGGTCACCAGTCATCTCTATGATCGTTGTAGGCCCGGGCGCGATGTGATGACGTCACGCCCGGGTCCTCAAATGTAAACAAAGCCGCCATTGGGGCTGTAAGTATGAGATCAGTGAAAATATTTTCACAATCTCATGCTTTCCAGCCTGGAGGAGAGATGTGGGGTCTTATTGACCCCGCATCTCTCCATAAAGAGGACCTGTCACACACATTCCTATTACAAGGGATGTTTACATTCCTTGTAATAGGAATAAAAGTGATCAAAAAAAAAAAAAGTGTAAAAAAAAAGTAAAAATAAAAAAAAAATAAGTAAAATAAAAAAAATATATATATATATTTTTTTAAAACGCCCGTCCCCAATAGCTCGCACTTAGAAGCGAACACACACGTAAGTCCCGCCCGCATATGTAAACGCCGTTCAAACCACACATGTGAGGTATCGCCACATGCGTTAGAGCGCGTGCAATAATTTTAGCTCTAGACCTACTCTGTAACTCTAACCTGGTAACCTGTAAAAATGTTCAAAGCGTTGCCTATGGAGATTTTTAAGTACCAAAGTTTGGCGCCATTCTATGAGTGTGCGCAATTTTAAAGTGTGACATGTTAGGTATCTTTTTACTCGGCGTAACATAAGCTTTCATATTTTACAAAAAAATTGGGCTAACTTTACTGTTTTGTTATTTTTTAATTCATGAAACCATTTTTTTCCCCCAAAAAAAGGCGTTTGAAAAATTATTGCGCAAATACCGTGCAAGATAAAAAGTTGCAACGACCGTTATTTTATTCCCTTGGGTGTCTGCTAAAAAAACATATATATATAATGTTTTGGGGTTCTGAGTAATTTTCTAGCAAAAGAATGATGATTTGTACATGTAGGAGAGAAGTGCCAGAATAGGCCCGGTATTGAAGTGGTATAAAAAGCCCTGTATGGAAGTGGTTAAGTAGGCGCTCCATTGCTATTGATTTGGCAATGTTATAAATGAGTTAAAAGCACACCAATGTATTTAGAGATGCCAATATTAAGATTAGATAATGAACTCCAAACTTTTAGAAGTTAAGATCTGGCCTGTGGCTTGATGGAGAGTCAACTTGACTCTCCATCAAGCCAAATCTTGGAAACTGTTTAGCTACTTTAGCGTGAGGAACAGGGTCAATGATTAGATCAGGGGGAGAGGGGGGATTTAGTCTGCCTCTTATGTCAGTGGAGGAAAGTTTCTGGCCACCCTCCCATCATTTTAAAGACAGAGAGGATAAGAGAAGGATTTTTTTTCTTTGCTTTTGAAAGATACCATAAGCCGGGGGTACAGAAAGTAAATACTCATCCTTTTTGGAAACAGAGGGTATACATGTGGCATGGATTTTCCGGTTTTCTAAATGTCTAAGACAATCTATTATCTGATAGTTGGGGTTAATAGGCAAATCACTTTAGGTTTCTTTCGTTTTCCCAGGTAAGGAAGGTGTCCAGCTTGTCGACTTAGGTGGCAGGTGGCTGGCTGAGTAGCAATCTTCACAGAAAAATGGCAATACACAGCCATATGATTTGGTTCACCTATTTGCCTCCAGCGAAGATGTGTTACAAATATTTTCATTTGCATTTACAATATACTAAAAGAAAAAAATATTTTTTTGCAAAGTTTTTTTCTGTTCCATGCAAACTATAGAATGTTGCTGTTTATTTCTAAGGTGTCTTGGGAAAAAACAGCTTGCCACAGCACAAAAATGCTTTCAGCCTCTAAAACTTTGAACTACTGAAATGGCTAATAAAGATACAAGGATCTGAAAAGAATTGCTTCTTCATGTTCTCGTTACATGCCCCATACCGTCTATCTATTGAGAAACATGTAAGTGCCTTTCACTGAATGAAATACTGCAGACTACATTCATTTTGATCTATAGAGCATTTGTAAAGACCTTTGCCTGTGATAAAATAACCACTTTTATACGCTAAATCTTTGTGCTGCACGTACCAATTTACTCCACTTACAAGCAAACACGACCTAGCTGTTAAAAGCACAAAAAGAAAAAAAAGGAATCTTTATTTAGATGCATAATTACGGATTTGTGGGTTATGGCTAAGTATCATAATAGTGTTCTTAACTTCTTCTGACCCGGGCCATGTACAAAATACGGCCACAAGGTGGCTCTAGAAATCCGGGAGGCCGTCTTTTTACGGCCTCCGCTCCTCTGGCCACTGGGGGGCGCGCGCGTGCCCGGCGTGTCACTGACAAGCCGATGCGCGTGCCTGGCGGCCGCGATGTCCGCCGGGTACCCACGATCGGCCGGTACAGAGACAGAGACAAGGATGTGGATCTCTGTGTGTAAACACAGAGATCCATGTCCTGTCAGGGAGAGGAGACCGATGCTGTGTCCCTTGTACATAGGGACACAGATCGGTCACCTCCCCCCAAGTAGTAATCACTAATAGGGCACACATTAACACCTTCCTCGCCCCCTACAAAAATATGTAGAAGAATACGTATCGGACTAAACTGAGGAAAAAAATATTTTTTTAAAAAAAATTGGGATATTTATTATAGCAAAAATCAAAAAATATTGTGTTTTTTTTCAAAATTGTCGCTCTTTTTTGTTTATAGTGCAAAAGATAAAAACCGCAGAGATGATCAAATACCACCAAAAGAAAGCTCTATTTGTGGGAAAAAAAGGACGTTAATTTTGTTTGGGAGCCACGTCGCACGGCCGCGCAATTCAAAGCGTGACAGTGCCAAAAGCTATAATTTCGCCTGGGCAGGAAGGGGGTATATGTGCCCAGTAAGCAAGTAGTAAAGTGTATCTTTTGACACAACTTATTTTTTTGTTTTAGGTTTGATGGAGTAGGGAAAGGTTAGAAGTTGAACCTCTGTCAGGATTGTATTGCATATAATAGTAGTTTGATGGTGCTAGAACCTTCAAAAGGGGTCCAACCCAGTACTAGCAAGGTGTACCTAATAAAGTGGCTGGTGAGTGTATGTATATATATACACACACACCATATTGTCGAAAGTATTGGGGTGCCTGCCTTTACGCACACATGAACTTTAATGGCATCCCAGTCTTAGTCTGTAGGGTTTGATATTGAGTTGGCCCACACTTTGCAGCTATTACAGTTTCATCTCTTCTGGGAAGGCTGTCCACAAGGTTTAGGAGTGTGTATATGGGAATGTTTGACTATTCTTCCAAAAGCGCATTTGTGAGGTCAGGCACTGATGTTGGACGAAAAGGCTTGGTTCACAGTCTACGCTCTAAATTATCCCAAAGGCGTTCTTTCGGGTTAAGGTCAGGACTTTGTGCAAGCCATTCAAGTTCCTCAACCCCAAACTCACACATTTGTGTCTTTATGGACCTTGCTTTGTGCACTGGTCCAAATAATTTGGTGGAGGGGGGATTATGGTGAGGGGTTATTTTTCAGGGGTTGGGCTTGGCCCCTTAGTTCCAGTGAAGGGAAGTCTTAAGGCTTCAGCATACCAAGACATTTTGTATGATTTCATGCTCCCAACTTTGTGGAAACAGTTTGGGGATGACCCCTTTCTGTTCCAACATGACTGCGCACCAGTGCACAAAGCACAATTCATAAAGACATGGATGAGCGAGTTTGGGGTGGGGAAACTTGTGGGTGGGCCAAGTCAATATTGAACCCTATGGACTAAGACTGGGATGCCATTAAAGTTCAAGTGCGTGTAGTAAAGGCAGTCGTCCTAATATTTTTGAAAAATACTATATATATATATATATATATATATTTATCTATCTATATATATATATATATATATATATATATATATATATATATATATATCACAGGGTCTATTGAAGTGAATTGAACTGGATGTATGGCACATAATGAGTTCCTATCAGAAAATACATGGTCCACATAGCCTGTGTATGCACCCCCCCCCCCAGAGATGGTCTGGGGTACTTATCCATAGTATCACATACATACACTAATTGATGTGTGTATTATAGTTCATATGGTCTGAAGAAGCAGGCAAAATCTTTGAAAAACTGAAACAATCATGCCATCTGCAAGACAAAAGTCTGTATAATGTACACACTGTAAATGACTTGATGGAACCCCACAGGGTAGTGTTAAATGTATGAAACTATTGTGCTATATCTAAATTATTTTGGTACTTGGCAGACAACAAATACCCTAATTTTCTAAATGTATTTTATGTAATTTGTGGATTACGAGAATACATAAGTGTATCAGTGGATAAAATAACCACCACATCCCAGGTAAATGCATACACAATGAGACAGATTTTTTTTTTTTCTGTGGTGGCTTCTTTTTTCCTCTGTGTTTGCACAGATGTCCCCCTACCGTCAAACAAAATCTCTGGGCTCTGGGAAATTGTTATGCCTCCTTTTGCGTCATCAATGGGCACACCCTGTAGGAGATGTGGTAGAGGGAAAACATATCAGCTGTAATGGGCATGCGCTGTGGCCATGAATCACAGCAGAACAGAGCCTGGTTTTAATATAATGAACCATTTCAACAACATGACTGATCTGATGACCATTTTTTGCGACATCCCAGGCTTGAGGATTACTAATTAGCGGTATGACCTATTTCTCTATTTAATACCATAGGACACAAATTAAAATTATTTTAAGCCCTAATGATAATAGATCTACATCTACAACAGTATATATCTTGCTTCTAAAGTGCTTTATATTTGTGGTTGGACTTCCTTGCTCTCTCCAGTTGAGTTGGGTTGCATGGGTTCCCTGCACTGGCACAAACCAAATTAGTAAAAATAGTGTATAAACCCAGATTATGGGACTCAATGCTAATCAAAAGTTTAAATCAGGTGACAGTCTCACCATATAAAGTTTGGTGGGGTCCCTTGAAGCTAATCAACACAATTGCACTAAAGCAGAGGTCTCAAACTGGCAACCCTCCAGCTGTTGCAAAACTACAAGTCCCATGAGGCATTGCAAGGCTGACAGTTACAAGCATGACTCCCACAGGCAGAGGCATGATGGGATTTGTAGTTTCACAACAGCTGAAGGGCCGCCAGTTTGAGACCCCTGCACTAAAGACTGGGTGACCAAATGGGTACCAACCTAGAAAGTAGCTTCATTTACAGACCAGTCACGGTGTAGCCAAAATTAAGAAAATAAACGTTATTGAGTTCAATACCAGAAAATACAAAATCAACATTTAGGGCAGGTTACTAAATATCCTCTAATCACCATATTTAAAATAAAAAAAATGACAATGTTGTCACCTTAAACAACTTAAGCCTGGGCTTCTGTCACAGTCAACCACACTGACACTCATACAGTAAATGGTATATATCGGCACAGGCCAGACACCATAACACGATTAGTCCAGGATAACTTGACCATACCACAGTCTCATACCCTCTACCGGGCTTAGCATAAATCAGCTCCTGTAAAAGGCACGATCAGTTGTAGTATTTTCCATGTCACCTGGAAATGAAATGCATATGGCATAAAGCAACAGCACCGGACAGCTTGTATCACCTTTTGAACTAAATGAATTGCCTGCTTGGTTTCTACATTCTATGAGTCTGTCTAAGCCTGTAACCCACAGTGACTGAGATTGAAGACAGCTGGTGGACAAGGTGGCCAGTTCCTTCTGCTAATCTGATGGCTACTAGCTGGAAGCTGTTATAGCCGTTGAAACAATTTTTTTTTTTTTATCCTCAAAACATGACTTTTATTGTTAACAAAATGGTAAGTAATATACTTACAAACCGGCAGGTATGTCAAAGCCTGTCATAATACAACAACATCTTCAAGTCCCTGATACATCACATCCCACAGCAGGACAACAGAAATCCAACAGGCCAACACACCCCGAGGGACCCCCCCCCTAGAGCCAAACTGACTGTGAGGTATTGGGAAGTATGTCGAAATGTGCCAGCCCGCCGGACCTCCACTATCCCGCAACGAGACGCGATGCATCAAGGACTTTTTTTTTTATCTTTTTATTATTTTAAATTCTTCCAACAATATCCAATACATCCATATGAATCCAAATTCTATAATACACCCATCAATCATCCCAAAGCCCTTACCCACCCTACCCAAAAAGAAACAAACAAAAAAAAAACACTCTCCCCTCCCACTTAAGCCTCCACCTCCCACTGAATTTATCATATCTTTATACCAATTTCAGGTCTCGACCTCACCTTGTGGTCCCGCCTACCTCACCCTCATTCCTCATTCTATCAGCACTCTCAGACCTCCAGCATGTTGAAACAAATTGAACTGTCTGCCTGAAGCTACAATCTGTCAATATGACTAAGTTTTGTAAAAACACGAGATGCTAATTAACTTCATGAAAACTTGGTCTCTATTATCTATTGTTACACTGCAGCTTAGTGGAAGTTAACTCGCAACTGAATCCTAGTGGGACTTTCCATTAAGCTGGCAGTCTCCTCCACTATGGTGCACCTTCCTTCACCTAGAGTGAAGTAACCTTGACCGTGTTTATCTCTATATCCTATCTGGGTACTGTGTATCAATTATAGCATCACTGTAAGTGATTGCTTCCTATAGGTTAGGTAATACAAACTGATCCGTGCTTTTGTTTTATGCCATATGCATTTCATTTTTAGGTGACAGAAAATCCCACAACTGATCCTGCCTTTTGCAGGAGTTGATTTATGCTAAGCCCGGTAGAGGGTATGAGGCTGTGGTATGGTCAGGTTATCCTGGACTAATCGCGTTATGGTGTCTGGCCTGTGCTGATATATACAATTTACTGTATAAGTGTCAGTGTGGTTGACTGTGGTGGAAGAACATGAAAGAAACAGAAGGCACATGGGCCTAGCGCATTATCTCCAAACAAAGGCTTTATTGATATACAAAGATACGTAATATACTCACAAAAAAAAACTTGATTAAAAACATGTCTTAGTGATCCTCCACATGGGTCCATAAACTTTCCACATCTCACAGGACTTACCCCTATAGAGGCAAAGGCTAACGCGTTTGGAGAAATTCCTCTTCCTCAGAGCCTCTGTGAGTTATTTGATTGACTGTGGCAGAAGCCTGGGCTCAAGTTGATTTAACGTTGTCATTTTTTTTATTTTTTAATATGGTGTTTGGAGCATCTTTATGGAACTTGCCTTGTATTTTTTGGTATTGATCTCAGTAAAGTTTATTTTCTTCATTTTAGTTACACCACGGCTGGTCTGTAAATGAAGCTACTTTCTAGGTTGGTACCTGCTTGGTCCCCCAGTCTTTAGTGCTCCCAGCACTGGTGCAGTGGTGGGTTGCATCTTCTTGCAGCAGCATCAATACAGATATTGTGAGTCTACTTAAAGCGGAGCTCCGCCAAAAAAAAAATATTAAAAGCCAGCAGCTACAAATACTGCAGCTGCTGACTTTTAATATTATGACACTTACCTGTCCTGGAGTCCAGCGACGTCCACAGCAGAGGACGAGCAATCGCTCGTCACTCTGCTGCCCCCACCACAGTCCTCGGTGAGGGAACCAGGAAGTGAAGCCTTGCGGCTTCACTGCCCGGGTCCCTATGGCGCATGCGCTGCGCCGTTCTGACTGGTCCTCCTGTGTTCTGGAAGCCGAGTGTCTCCCAGAACACAACGGGTATTCTGTGGGAAGTGACGTGCTTCCCGCAGATTTCCCGCAGAGAGGACTCCCGGAAGTGGGTGCAAATACCTGTTTTAGACAGGTGTCTGCACCCCCCTCCCCCTGAAAGGTGTCAATTGTGACACCGGAGGGGGAGAGGGTTCCGATGAGCGGAAGTTCCACTTTAGGGTGGAGCTCCGCTTTAAGCTCTATAATGATATACAGGTCCTTCTCAAAAAATTAGCATATTGTGATAAAGTTCATTATTTTCTGTAATGTACTGATAAACATTAGACTTTCATATATTTTAGATTCATTACACACAACTGAAGTAGTTCAAGCCTTTTCTTGTTTTAATATTGATGATTTTGGCATACAGCTCATGAAAACCCCAAAATCCTATCTCAAAAAATTAGCATATTTCATCCGACCAATAAAAGAAAAGTGTTTTTAATACAAAAAAAGTCAACCTTCAAATAATTATGTTCAGTTATGCACTCAATACTTGGTCGTGAATCCTTTTGCAGAAATGACTGCTTCAATGCGGCGTGGCATGGAGGCAACCAGCCTGTGGCACTGCTGAGGTGTTATGGAGGCCCAGGATGCTTCGATAGCGGCCTTAAGCTCATCCAGAGTGTTGGGTCTTGCGTCTCTCAACTTTCTCTTCCCAATATCCCACAGATTCTCTATGGGGTTCAGGTCAGGAGAGTTGGCAGGCCAATTGAGCACAGTAATACCATGGTCAGTAAACCATTTACCAGTGGTTTTGGCACTGTGAGCAGGTGCCAGGTCGTGCTGAAAAATGAAATCTTCATCTCCATAAAGCTTTTCAGCAGATGGAAGCATGAAGTGCTCCAAAATCTCCTGATAGCTAGCTGCATTGACCCTGCCCTTGATAAAACACAGTGGACCAACACCAGCAGCTGACATGGCACCCCAGACCATCACTGACTGTGGGTACTTGACACTGGACTTCAGGCATTTTGGCATTTCCCTCTCCCCAGTCTTCCTCCAGACTCTGGCACCTTGATTTCCGAATGACATGCAAAATTTGCTTTCATCCGAAAAAAGTACTTTGGACCACTGAGCAACAGTCCAGTGCTGCTTCTCTGTAGCCCAGGTCAGGCGCTTCTGCCGCTGTTTCTGGTTCAAAAGTGGCTTGACCTGGGGAATGCGGCACCTGTAGCCCATTTCCTGCACATGCCTGTTCACGGTGGCTCTGGATGTTTCTACTCCAGACTCAGTCCACTGCTTCCGCAGGTCCTCCAAGGTCTGGAATCGGTCTTTCTCCACAATCTTCTTCAGGGTCCGGTCACCTCTTCTCGTTGTGCAGCGTTTTCTGCCACACTTTTTCCTTCCCACAGACTTCCCACTGAGGTGCCTTGATACAGCACTCTGGGAACAGCCTATTCATTCAGAAATTTCTTTCTGTGTCTTACCCTCTTGCTTGAGGGTGTCAATGATGGCCTTCTGGACAGCAGTCAGGTCGGCAGTCTTACCCATGATTGCGGTTTTGAGTAATGAACCAGGCTGGGAGTTTTTAAAAGCCTCAGGAATCTTTTGCAGGTGTTTAGAGTTAATTAGTTGATTCAGATGATTAGGTTAATAGCTCGTTTAGAGAACCTTTTCATGATATGCTAATTTTTTGAGATAGGAATTTTGGGTTGTCATGAGCTGTATGCCAAAATCATCAATATTAAAACAAGAAAAGTCTTGAACTACTTCAGTTGTGTGTAATGAATCTAAAATATATGAAAGTCTAATGTTTATCAGTACATTACAGAAAATAATGAACTTTATCACAATATGCTAATTTTTTGAGAAGGACCTGTATAAGAAAGACTAATTATGAATTGTATTGATTAAATTCATTCTGATTTTGATTTACAGTACCTGACCCCTCCCGAAGAAGCGTAATGCGAAATACAGAGTGTTGACCAGATCCACAGCTAATGCAACAAGTCTATTGCTTGATGTTATATTTCTAATGTTTATGGTAACACAACAACATGGTTCGATAGGATAATTTGGTTTGGCAGTGATTATGGGTTGGTCATGAGGAAGTGTTTTCACAGTATTTCATGAGCATGCGGAAATACTGTTTTTAATTATTGTATTTTTTAGTACTATCTTTTTAACCACTTAAGCCCTGCCGCACGACTATATACGTCCTCTTTTTGAAGAGGGATATCTCGGTAACGGCAGCAGCTGCTGCCACAACCGAGGTATCCATCTCTTCAGGCGGCGGCGCTGTAAACGATAATGGTGGTCTCTGCGGCGTATTCACCGCAAGATCACCATTATCGGCGGCAGGAGTGGCCCCCCCACTCTCCCGCGCCCTCCGCCGCTTACCGGAGCCGTCGGGAGCGGCGGAGGTGATCGGGTCCTTCTCGTGGCTGGGTATGGATACGAGTGAAGGCAAGATGGCCCCCACCCGTCTCCATACCATAGCAGGGCAGAAGCGACATCAAAACATCACTTCCGCCCATACGTCTTAAAGGGCCAATTTATTTTTGTAATTTAAAAATAAAAATTATTGCATTTTAGTCTAAATATGAGATCTGAGGTCTTTTTGACCCCAGATCTCATATTTAAGAGGACCTGTCATTCTTTTTTCTATTACAAGGGATGTTTACATTCCTTGTAATAGGAATAAAACTGATCCACATTTGTTTTTCTAGCAAAAAAATGTGTTTTTAACGTGTAAACACTGAGTCTGAAAAACAGGCTCGGGCTTAAGTGGTTAACCACTTGACAACCAGGCCAATTTTGGCACTTCGCTCCTACATGTAAAAATCATAATTGTTTTGCTAGAAAACTACACAAAACCCCCAAACATTATATATATGTTTTTTTAGCAGAGACCCTAGAGAATACAATGGTTACATGATTTCACACGTAGGCGGGACTTACGTATGCATTCGCTTCTGCGTGCGAGCACACGGGGACAGGGGCACTTTAATTTTTTTTTTTTTTATTGTTAATTTTACTTTTACATTTTTTTATGTTGACACTTTTTAAAAAAAATATATAATTTTGATAACTTTTATTCCTATTACAAGGAATGTAAACATCCCTTGTAATAGGAATGTGATATGATCGGACCTCTTTACAGTGAGATATGGGGTCAATAAGACCCCACATCTCACCTCTAGGTTGGGAAGCCTAAAAAAAAAAAAAGAAAAAAAAAAAGATCACGCATCCTAGCTGAGACAGCGCCGTTTTTTTAAATGCAAAGGCCGGGCTTGACGTCATAACATCACGCCCGGCCTCCGACGATCATAGAGACTCCGGCGACCATCTGGTCTGCCAGAAATCTCTATGGTCAAGAACCGGGGCCGGCGGATCCATTCTCCGACTCACCGATTGCACAGGTGAGTCGGTAGAAGCACCGGAGGGTGGCGGGGTGTCCCCTTTTGCCACCCGTAAGAACGATCAAGCGGTGGAAAAGCCACTATGATCGTTCTTATGGTGTAGGGAATATCTGTCTGAAAACGGCAATATCTGAATGATGCCTGTAGCTGCACCCATCATTCAGATATACCCCCACAAAGCCCAGGATGTCTTTGGACGTCCGGCCGTCGTCAAGTGGTTAATCTAATGATTTTTTTAGCAGCATTTTTTAGGTGTTACCTCACAAGAAAAATTTTGAGAAGTACAAAGTCCAAATTTGGCGGTTACTTTTTGTGTATAACTTGTGGATTACATTTATATAGTTGTATACAACATTTATTATTTTACAGAAAAGGACAGACCTTTGATAAAAAAATATTCTGAATAAGATTTCTACCTTTAAAGTCCCAATAGTGTTTTTTTAATCATTTTGGATGTGGTGTGTAATAGAATAGTAAGGGGTCACAGCTTCTGTATCTTTGGCGACAGCCTGTAAGTGTTTTTAAAATAAATACTTGACATGGGCTCCAACCCCTACCACTATATAAAACTAAAAAAAAGTTTAAGCTTTAGAAACTTTTAATCCCTATCTAACTAAAACATTTGAATCTCTGACTAAAAATAATTAAAAAAAATGTAAGAAATCATTTTTTTAATCTGTAACAAAATACATAAAGAAAACATAACCCAATCCACTATACATTCCCTTTAAAACCGCAATCAAAACAAGCAACTTGACCATTTCAATACTCTTGTAAATAAGTCTCAACGCGGTTATAAAACCCACATAAATCCTTCTAAAACTGAGTTATTGGTTTTCGGCCGACCCTAAAATGGCCTCTAGCAATCATTACTGAACATCCGATTGGCTGTTACTGTGTTGTTAAACATTATAGTGCTTCCAGCCTGTTTGCACAAAGTCATTAAATAAGATTTCCAATTTTATTATGTCTTACTCCATTCAGATCCCAGGGTGATCATCATTTTAAATTAATTTCCAGATTACGATTTTGTTTTGCACAAATAAATGCTTAGATGAGATGAGACACATTTTAGAAAGATGCCTGGATAGGTGTAGAAAATGCTTACAAAGCTGGGAAATGTCTCTCTGCTGGGTATTGATAGTTGTGGCAGAGAGATGCAGAAGGCTGTTTGCTAAGAATTATGAAATGTTTAAATCGTGTTGCTGCAGCTGCAAGGCCAGAGATATTTGATGCATAAATCACCTTAATGTATATGAGACTGTGTTTCAAGTTCTAAAAGAGATGCATGTATCAAGGATTTTAAGCTGTAAATAAAAGAACAGTCCACATGCATGTCATTTGTGTGCAAACGGGAAAGAATTTCCTAAATGGGAATTACAGCCTCCAATTTGTGAGTTAAGTTGTGACTTGTGAGAGAGAAATTCTTTGTTTCTTAAGCATACTCTGTCTAGATTCTAGTTTCTATATTACGAATTATGCCCCGATTAAGAATCTACGAAAACAATGTTACGAAAGTACGAATAAATGAGCCGTTCAATCTCACGAAAGTACGAATTACAAAATTACGACAAGTAGCGTTTCGAATAAACGGAAATTGTATTCTAACGAAAGTACGAATGTAATTAAATCTACAAAAGTACAATTTTCCAATCAACAGAAATTAGACACGGAAATACGAATCATTGCAAATCAACGAAAATATAGTTCTTACGAAAATACGAATGCGGCCGAATATAAAATATAACGAAAAATATGAATTTCAAATCAACGAAAATTAGATTAACGGAAAAACGAATCAACGGAAAAATAACCCTTACGGAAATACGAAAGAGTCCGAATACGATAACCCACGTCTTACGAAATTATGAATCGTTACGAATCAATGGAAACAAACAGAAACGAAACCAAACTAAACACATTTTTATGTTGTGCACATGTCTACCTGACTCTCTCCTTTGTGGGTATAATCATGGAAGACAGTCATATGCAACAGAAGTTACAGAATCAAGTGCTCTCTGTTTAACCACTTCCTTACCGCCCATAGTCATATGACATCCACAGATGGGATCTCCCATCCTGGGTGGACGTCATATGACGTCCTCTGCTTTGAGGGGGGATATCTGAATGATGCCTGCAGCTAGAGGCATCATTCAGATATCCATTTTTTGTGCCGGCGATTCTTGGCGATTTTTGTGCCGGCGGTTCTGCCGCTTGATCGTTCTTATAGGCGGCGGGAAGGGACATCCCCCCCCTCCCGCCGCCATCCGGTGCTTCTCCGGGCTCTCCCGTGCGATCGGGGACCCGGAGCGAATCTTCCGGCGTCGTTGGTGGGTCACGTGACGAGCATAGAGATGACTGGTGACCAGATGGTCACCAGTCATCTCTATGATCGTCGGAGGCCCGGGCGCGATGTGATGACGTCACGCCCGGGTCCTCAGATGTAAACAAAGCCGCCATTGCGGCTTGTAAGTATGATATCAGTGAAAAAATTTTCACTGATCTCATACTTTCCAGCCTGGAGGAGAGAAGTGGGGTCTGACCCCGCATCTCTCCATAAAGAGGACCTGTCACACACATTCCTATTACAAGGGATGTTTACATTCCTTGTAATAGGAATAAAAGTGATCAAAAAAAAAAAGAAAAGTAAAATAAGTGTTAAAAAATAAATAAATAAGTAAAATAAAAATTAAAAATTAAAACGCCCCTGTCCCCGGTAGCTCGCGATCAGAAGCAAACGCACACGTAAGTCCCGCCCACATATGTAAACGCCGTTCAAACCACATATGTGAGGTATCGCCGCGTGCGTTAGAGCGCGTGCAACAATTCTAGCACTAGACCTCCTCTGTAACTCTAACCTGGTAACCTGTAAAAAAAATAAAGCGTCGCCTATAGAGATTTTTAAGTACCGAAGTTTGGCGCCATTCCATGAGTGTGCGCAATTTTAAAGCATGACATGTTAGGTATCTATTCGACGTAACATCATCTTTCATATTTTACAAAAAAATTGGGCTAACTTTACTGTTTTGTTATTTTTTAATTTACGAAACCATTTTTTTTTTCCAAAAAAAGGCGTTTGAAAAATTATTGCGCAAATACCGTGCAAGAAAAAAAGTTGCAATGACCGTCATTTTATTCCCTAGGGTGTCTGCTAAAAAAACATATATAATGTTTGGGGGTTCTGAGTAATTTTCTAGCAAAAGAATGATGATTTGTACATGTAGGAGAGAAGTGCCAGAATAGGCCCGGTATTGATGTGGTAAAAAAAGCCCGGTGTTGAAGTGGTTAAAATAATTTATTCATACTAAAATATGTTACATTACACACACATAAAAGGCACTTAAAGGGGTTGTAAATGCAGAGGCTTTTTTATCTTTATGCACGAGTGTCTCAGCCACCCGAGATTCTCCTTCCTAATTGGCTGAGACACAGCAGCGGCGCCAATGGCACCCGCTGCTGTCAACCAAAGTCAGCTAGCCAATCAAGGGAGAGAGGGGACGGGCCAGATCAGGGCTCTGTGTCTGAATGGACACAGGGAGCTATGACACAGCTCGGGTGTCCCCATAACAAGCTGTTTGCTGTGGGGGCACTGAACAGGAGGGAGGGGCCAGAATCACAGAAGAGGGGGATCTGGGCTGCTCTGCAAATCCACTGCAACAGAGCAGGTAAGTATAACATGTTTATTATTTTTATAGGGAAAAAAATGAGACTTTACAATCTCTTTAAGTCATGCCAGCTGATGTCCGCTCAAATACAAACATAGGCTTGCCGCCATATATAACTAGGAATGGCTGTGGGATCACTTCAGATGTCGGGCTCCTATCCCATATGCGTTGCATCCTGGGTCTGGACTTCCTCAGTGGTGGTTGGATTATTTCATATTTAGTTTGTTTCTTTCGATTTTTTCATTTGCGGCATGCTTGGAATGTTTTCCTGAAATTTTAATGATTGATTCTTTAAGTTGATATATATACAGTATGAGTTTAAGCAATTAACAGGAGATAACAACATTTGCACTTTAGGTCCTTTTAAGTTGCGCTGCACTATTATATGGGCTTATTATTGGTAAAAGTGAAGTTAAAACAATTTTGTGGTGCTACCAGCAATTTATTAAAGAGTTACTCATTTCTATCACGCTACATATTTGTTTTCAACAACCAATATTTGATTTGTATTTGTGTATTTGTTCACTGCATTCAGCACTTAGAGTTTGCTCTGATTAAGATTTTCACATTTGTTTACTTATATAGTCAGGTTGAAAAAAAGAATACACAGGTCCATCCAGTTTAACTAACGAAAAAAATAAACCTCAATATAGAGAACCCTACCCACAGGTAATCCAGAGGAAGACAGACAAAGAAAACAAAAACACCCAAATTAGCAGCTCCACTGCAAAATAAATTTTTTGGGCGTTTATGGTTGACTTACTCAGGTTGTTAATTAGTGTTACAATATTATTAGCATTATTAGCATGTCCAGTTCAACAGACATTTAGAGAAGAAAACAGTGCTTAAATGTAGAGGCTCATTCAAAAAGTGATATGTAGTGGTAAGTGGCCCTGTAGAAAGAAAAAAAATAAAAACATACATTTTTACAGCACAGCAATGTGCTTTACAAATGTGCTCTGCACAATAAAATGTTAAAGTCCTGTAAAAAAAAAAAAAAAAAGTTCAAATGTTGCAGCCCTCATTTTATGAATGAGAATTACTGTATGGGGGTCATTGTATGTATAGTACATTGGTAAATAAAGGAAAGCAAATAACGTTATCCACTCTCATTTAACCCACTTAGCTTCTGTCTGACTAGTGATGAGCCGAACACCCCCGGGTTCGGTTCGCACCAGAACCCACGAACGGACCGAAAGTTTGCACGAACATTAGAACCCTATTAAATACAATGGATGCGAACGTTCGGATTCTAAAGTGCTAATTATAACGACTATTATCCATGTTATTGTCCGAAACAGAGTTTGGGAACCCGGGTTCTGCACCAGGGGACATGTATCAATGCAAAAAGAAGTTTTAAAAACGGACGTTTTCCGGGAGCAGTCATTTTAATGATGCATAAAGTGAAAAAAAAAAGTCAAATATTCCTTTAAATATTGTACCTGGGGGGTGTCTAAAGTATGCCTGTGAAGTGCCACGTGTTTCCCGTGTTTAGAACTGTCCCTGCACAAAATAACATTTCTAAAGGAAAAAAAGCCATTTAAAACTGCTTGCGGCTTTAATGCAATGTCTGGTCCCGGTAATATGGATGAAAATCTTTAGGAAAAATGGCATAGCTACCCCATCACACACCCCCCCCCACCCCAGCCCATTACCAGCCCCTTTGGGTCTTGTATGGATATTAAGGGGAACCCCGCACACAAAATAAAAAAGGACCTATATACTCTGAACAGCCGTATACAGGCGGTGCATACAAGACAGGGACTGTAGGTTTGTTCTTATGTAGAATCTGTTTGTAATTTTGAACAGCTGCATTGTTTAAGTGGAGCTCCATGCCAAATTCCTTTTTTTTAGCTTTTTGTAAAACATAGGGAACGGTTATCACCCCTGTCACATTTTTTTTGCTGTCTGTGCCCTGTTCAGAACATTTCACCTCACTTTGCGTCCCAATGACAACTGTTTTTGAAATGTGGTGTTTTTATTGAAACAAGGATTGGTGATAAAGCATCAGTAGAGAGGAGACACCTTTCTCCCATATTAATTCTTACAGGAGAGAATTTTCCTTCCAAGGGGTAGATTTCCTCTCACTTCCTGTTGTCTTCTTCCGTTTGCAAGTAGTAGTAGTTTGTAAGTTGGATGTTTGAAAGTAGGGACCTGCCGTATATACTCTGCAGAAATTGGCCCCTTAGGTGTTGGTGTTGGCACAACACTGAAAGCACTCACAGTTATTCTTGGTGGGTGCTGGAACGCCCTGCTGTCAACTATTATATCATGAATTGTAATAAAATATAATTGTTGATCAGTGGTAGTAAAAATTGGGCCTTTGATGGTGGTGCTGGTGCCACAACACTGTAAGGCCTGACAGTTACTCTTGGTGGGCGCAGCAATGGGCCCTGCTGTGAATTATTAGATCAATAATTATAATTGCATGCCCCTGTTGAATAGGGGCTGAAAAATTGGGCCTTTGGTGGTGGTGGTGGTGGTGGTGGTGATGGTGGTGCTGGTGCCACAACACTGTAAGGCCTGACAGTTACTCTTGGTGGGCGCAGCAATGGGCCCTACTGTGAATTATTCGAACAATAATTATAATTGCATGCCCCTGTTGAACAGGGGCTGAAAAATTGAGCCTTTGGTGGTGGTGGTGGTGGTGATGGTGGTGCTGGTGCCACAACACTGTAAGGCCTGACAGTTACTCTTGGTGGGCGCAGCAATGGGCCCTGCTGTGAATTATTAGATCAATAATTATAATTGCATGCCCCTGTTGAACAGGGGCTGAAAAATTGGGCCTTTGGTGGTGGTGGTGGTGGTGATGGTGGTGCTGGTGCCACAACACTGTAAGGCCTGACAGTTACTCTTGGTGGGCGCAGCAATGGGCCCTGCTGTGAATTATTAGATCAATAATTATAATTGCATGCCCCTGTTGAACAGGGGCTGAAAAATTGGGCCTTAGGCACTGGTGGCACAACACTGCAACCCCTCACAGATACTGTACTTGGAGCACAGCAATGAGGCCTGTTGCAAAGTATGGCATCAAAAATTTTAATTACACGCCCCTGTTAAACAGGGGCTGAAAAATTGGGCCTTAGCCACTGGTGGCGTCACCCATAAACCAAAATGATCTTCCAAGCTATCATCATTAATCCTATCATTGAGGAGGAGGAGGAGGATAGCCAGTCAACATAACAGCACAGGCACTCAGCATCAGCATCAGTCTTGAAGGGATGTGACATTTTAAAATCAATTAGTCTGTTATATCAGCATCTGGTGTGTGGTAGCTGGTGGTGATCCAAGACTGGTTCATCTTGATGAAAGTCAGTCGATCAACCGAGTCGGTGGACAGGCGCACCCTGTGATCCGTGACAAATCCTCCAGCAGCACTGAATGTGCGTTCTGAAAGAACGCTGGATGCAGGACAGGCCAGTAGCTCAATTGCATACTGTGCAAGCTCTGGCCAGTGATCCATCCTCAAGACCCAGTAAGCCAGAGGATTTTCGGTGGGGAAGGTGTCCAAGTCTGACCTTGCCCCTAGATATTCCTGCACTATGTTTATCAGACGCTGGCGATGGTTGCTGGAACCGATCATACTTTGGGGCTGCGGACTAAAGAATTGTCTGAACGCATCGGTCAGACGGCCACCTTCCCCACCGCTCCTTCTTTGACTGGCCGAAGCCTCAGCAACTCGTTGTCCAGGACCAGGAGTTTGTAACTTCCCAGTCTCTGGGAACGCGTTGCACAGACCTTTCTGCAAGGCCTCCCGGAGTTGTCTCATCCTCTGCTCCCTCTGCGACGGTACGATAAGGTCCGCAACCTTACCCTTGTACCGTGGATCAAGGAGAGTGGCCAGCCAGTAATGGTCCCTCTCCTTGATCCGAAGAATACAAGGATCCTTCCGCAGACTTTGCAGGATCAGGGAGGCCATGCAGCGTAGGTTAGCTGAGGCATTCAGTCCGGAGTCCTCTGGGTCACTAAGGACGACATGATCCGCAGCCACCTCCTCCCAGCCACGTACAAGTCCACTGGTTTCTTGGGACTGTAAATCATCCCTAAAAGACTGCTGCTGATGATGCTGAGTGCCAGCCTCCACCTCCATGCTGACACAATCCTCCTCCTCCTCCTTCTCCTCTTCCTGTGCGATGGGTGGGACAGAAGGAACACTGTCTGGGTAAAGGGGGCCTTGAGAGGCAAGGAAGTCCTCCTCTTCCTGCCTCTGTTCTGCCTCAAGTGCCCTGTCCATTATTCCACGCAGCGTGTGCTCCAACAGGTGGACAAGAGGTACAGTGTCACTGATGCATGCACTGTCACTGCTCACCATCCTCGTGGCCTCCTCAAATGGTGCCAGGACAGTGCATGCATCCCTGATCATGCCCCACTGGCGTGGTGAAAAAAACCCGAGCTCCCCTGACCCTGTCCTGGTGCCGTAGTCGCACAGGTACTCATTGATGGCCCTCTGCTGCGTGTGCAGCCGCTGCAGCATGGCCAACGTTGAGTTCCACCTGGTGGGCATGTCACATATAAAGCGGTTCTTGGGCAGGTTCAACTCCTTTTGCAGCTCAGCCAGGCGAGCACTCGTATTATAAGATCTGCGGAAATGCACACAGACTTTCCTGGCCTGCCTCAGGACATCCTGTAAGCCCGGGTACCTGCCCAAGAACCGCTGCACCACCAGGTTAAGGACGTGAGCCATACAGTTCACATGGGTCAGTTGTCCCTGTCGGAGGGCGGAGAGGAGGTTGGTGCCATTGTCGCAAACCACCATTCCTGGCTTAAGCTGGCGTGGCGTCAACCACCTCTCGGCCTGCCCCTGTAGAGCAGACAGGACCTCTGCCCCAGTGTGGCTCCTGTCCCCCAAACACACCAGCGCAAGCACAGCATGGCATCTTTTTGCCTGCGTACTTGCGTAGCCCCTTGAACGCCTACGGAGCACCGCTGGTTCCGAGGACAAACCACAGGAAGAGGCCATGGAGGAAGAAGAAGAGGAGGGGGTGGAGGAGAGAGGTGTGTCACAACCAGTAGTAGCATTTTGGAAGCGTGGCGGTGCAACAACCTCCAACACTACTGCACCTTGTCCTGCATCCTTCCCAGCTGCCAAAAGAGTGACCCAATGGGCCGTGAAAGAAAGGTAACGTCCCTGTCCATGCCTGCTGGACCATGAGTCAGCGGTAATATGCACCTTACTGCTGACCGCCCTGTCCAGCGAGGCCAAGACATTGCCTTCCACATGCCTGTAGAGAGCCGGAATCGCCTTCCGTGCGAAAAAGTGGCGTTTGGGAACCTGCCACTGAGGAACCGCACATTGCACAAACTCACGGAAGGGGGCCGAGTCTACCAACTGAAAAGGCAGCAGTTGAAGCGCTAGCAATTTAGCCAAGCTAGCATTCAACCGCTGGGCATGTGGATGGCTGGGAGTGAACTTCTTTCGACGGTCCAGCAGCTGGGGCAGGGAAATTTGCCTGCTAGAATCGGACGTTGGCGTACTGCTAGCAGAGTGCCCGCAAGTACTTGCCTGTGACACACCTAATTCTACACCTTCATTCCTCTCAGAGCAGGTTTCAGAGAGGAGTGAAGGTATAGTGGGGTTGGAGATCCCAGCTGATGCGGTGCAAGAAGAGGTCAGCTTTGTTCTTTGGTGTGGGTCTTTAAGGTAGGCTTGCCAACGAGCTGCATGGCAGGTCAACATATGTCTGATCAAGCATGTGGTGCCCAAGCGGCTGATGTTTTGGCCACGCGATATACGCTTGAGACATATGTTGCACTCGCCTCGAAAAAGGCCCACACCAAAGAACTTTTTGAATGACGGGCAGAGGCAGCGCCCTGCACAGGCGGAGCTCTGCGGTGTGATTCCGTTGGTGTGCTGCCCATACGCTGGCCACTCAAGGGCATCCTGCCTCGTTGGAGATGTGCCTCCTCCTCCTCCTCTCTCCTATTAGGCACCCACGTGGAGTCAGTGACCTCATCACCCCCTCCCTCCTCATCACTGGAGCCAATCTGGCAGTATGCTGCAGCTGCTGGAGCATGACTGCCAGATTGGTGTCCTTCTTGAGCATCCCCTCTCTCTGCTCTCACGCTGCTGCCTTCCTCTAGCTGGGTATCATCATCAGATCCTTCCAAACGCTGGGCATCCTCCTGGAGCATGTACCCAACACTGTGCTCAAACAGTTCGGGGGACTCCTCAGGAGGAGGACATGGTGGGTCTAGGGAAGGATTGACTAATGAAGATAATGATACCAGAGAAGAGGACGCTTTGGCAGCTGCTTTGCCAGTACCCTGAGCCTGGGTGAGAGAGGATGAGGAGGATGAGGTGGGCTTGGTCATCCACTCTACCAAGTCTTCGGCATGATGTGGCTCAACATGTCCAGCTGCCGAAAAGAAGGACAAGCGTGTCCCATGGCCATGTGCATGACACAATGCACCGCGTCCACGACCAGCACTGTTGCCCCCAGACACAGAGCCTGCTTGCCCTCTTTTTTTGCCTCCTGACTGTCTGCCTCTCCTTGTTTGCCTTCCAGACATTTTAATGGATGGCCTGCAGGGAGATGGGAAAAAGAGCAATAAGGGCTACCTTCAGGTGTATACTGTGCAGGAGGCTTAGCAACAATGACACTGACACTGTCCCCTGCCTATCCTTCTCTGTCCCTAAACACAAGGTTTGAAATATGGAACAGCAAAATTGGTTTAGAACAGAATAGCACACTGTCAGTTTCACTCACTGTACCTCTCTGTCCCTAAACTCAAGGATTGAAAATATGGTTCAGCAAAATTGGTTTAGAACAGAATAGCACACTGACACTTTCCCTCACTGTCCTACTCTGTCCCTCCCTACAAACAAAATTTAGCACAGAATAGCACACTGATAATTTCCACGAGTGTCCTTCTCTGTCCCTAAACTCAAGGATTTGAAATATGGAACAGCAAAATTGGTTTAGAACAGAATAGCACACTGTCAGTTTCACTCACTGTACCTCTCTGTCCCTAAACTCAAGGATTGAAAATATGGTTCAGCAAAATTGGTTTAGAACAGAATAGCACACTGACACTTTCCCTCACTGTCCTACTCTGTCCCTCCCTACAAACAAGATTTAGCACAGAATAGCACACTGATAATTTCCACGAGTGTCCTTCTCTGTCCCTAAACTCAAGGATTTAAAATATGGAACAGCAAAATTGGTTTAGAACAGAATAGCACACTGACACTTTCCCTCACTGTCCTACTCTGTCCCTCCCTACAAACAAGATTTAGCACAGAATAGCACACTGATAATTTCCACGAGTGTCCTTCTCTGTCCCTAAACTCAAGGATTGAAAATATGGAACAGCAAAATTGGTTTAGAACAGAATAGCACACTGACACTTTCCCTCACTGTCCTACTCTGTCCCTCCCTACAAACAAGATTTAGCACAGAATAGCACACTGACACTTTCCCTCACTGTACCTCTCTGTCCCTACAAACAAGGATTAGCACAGAATAGCACACTGACACTTTCCCTCACTGTACCTCTCTGTCCCTACAAACAAGGTTTAGCACAGAATAACACACTGTCACTAGTGATGAGCCGAACACCCCCGGGTTCGGTTCGCACCAGAACCCGCGAAAGGACCGAAAGTTCGTACGAACATTAGAACCCTATTAAATACAATGGATGCGAACGTTCGAATTCTAAAGTGCTAATTATAACGACTATTATGCATGTTATTGTCCTAAAAAGGGTTTGGGAACCCGGGTTCTGCACCAGGGGACATGTATCAATGCAAAAAGAAGTTTTAAAAACGGTCGTTTTTCGGGAGCAGTCATTTTAATGATGCATAAAGTGAAAAAAAAAAGAGTCAAATATTCCTTTAAATATCGTACCTGGGGGGTGTCTAAAGTATGCCTGTGAAGTGCCACGTGTTTCCCGTGTTTAGAACTGTCCCTGCACAAAATGACACTTCTAAAGGAAAAAAAAGCCATTTAAAACTGCTTGCGGCTTTAATGTAATGTCTGGTCCCGGTAATATGGATGAAAATCTTTAAGAAAAATGGCATAGCTACCCCATGACCCTCCCCCCTACCCCAGCCCATTACCAGCCCCTTTGGGTCTTGTATGGATATTAAGGGGAACCCCGCACATAAAATAAAAAAGGCCCTATATACTCTGAACAGCCGTATACAGGCGGTGCATACAAGACAGGGACTGTAGGTTTGTTCTTATGTAGAATCTGTTTGTAATTTTGAACAGGTACATTGTTTAAGTGTAGCTCCAGCCCAAAAATCTATTTTTAAACTTTTTGGAAAACATAGGTAAGGGTTATCACCCCTGTAACATTTGTTTTGCTGTCTGTGCCCCTGTTCAGAACATTTCACCTCACTTTCCGTCCCAATGACAACTGTTTTTGAAATGTGGTGTTTTTCTTGAAACAAGGATTGCTGATAAAGCATCAGTACAGAGGAGACACCTTTCTCCCATATTAATTCTTACAGGAGAGAATTTTCCTTCCAAGGGGTAGATTTCCTCTCACTTCCTGTTGTCTTCTTGCGTTTGCAAGCAGGAGTCATTTGTAAGTTGGATGTTGGAAAGTAGGGACCTGCCGTATATACTCTGCAGAAATAGGCCCCTTAGTTGTTGGTGTTGGCACAACACTGTAAGCACTCACAGTTACTCTTGGTTGGTGCTGGAACGCCCTGCTGTCAACTATTATATCAGGAATTTTAATTACATATAATTGTTGAACAGTGGTAGTAAAAATTGGGCCTTTGATGGTGGTGCTGGTGCCACAACACTGTAAGCCCTGACAGTTACTCTTGGTGGGTGCAGCAATGGGCCCTGCTGTGAATTATTAGATCAAGAATTGTAATTGCATGCCCCTGTTGAACAGGGGCTGAAAAATTGGGCCTTTCGTGGTGGTGGTGGTGGTGGTGGTGTTGCCACAACACTGTAAGCCCTCAGAGTTACTCTTGGTGGGTGCAGGAATGGGCCCTGCTGTGAATTATTAGATCAAGAATTGTAATTACATGCCCCTTTTGAACAGGGGCTGAAAAATTGGGCCTTTCGTGGTGGTGGTGGTGGTGGCGTTGCCACAACACTGTAAGCCCTCAGAGTTACTCTTGGTGGGTGCAGCAATGGGCCCTGCTGTGAATTATTAGATCAAGAATTGTAATTACATGCCCCTGTTGAACAGGGGCTGAAAAATTGGGCCTTAGGCACTGGTGGCACAACACTCCAACCCCTCACAGATACTGTACTTGGAGCACAGCAATGAGCCCTATGGCAAATTATTGCTAAAAAAATTGTAATTACACGCCCCTGTAAAACAGGGGCTGAAAAATTGGGCCTTAGCCACTGGTGGCGGCACCCATAAACAAAAATGATCTTCCAAGCTATCATCATCAATCGTATCATTGAGGACTCGGAGGAGGAGGATAGCCAGTCAACATAACAGCACAGGCACTCAGCATCAGCATCAGTCTTGAAGGGATGTGACATGTTAAAATCAATTAGTCTGTTATATCAGCATCAGGTGTGTGGTAGCTGGTGGTGATCCAAGACTGGTTCATCTTGATGAAAGTCAGTCGATCAACCGAGTCGGTGGACAGGCGCACCCTGTGATCCGTGACAAATCCTCCAGCAGCACTGAATGTGCGTTCCGAAAGAACGCTGGATGCAGGACAGGCCAGTAGCTCAATTGCATACTGTGCAAGCTCTGGCCAGTGATCCATCCTCAAGACCCAGTAAGCCAGAGGATTTTCGGTGGGGAAGGTGTCCAAGTCTGACCTTGCCCCTAGATATTCCTGCACTATGTTTATCAGACGCTGGCGATGGTTGCTGGAACCGATCATACTTTGGGGCTGCGGACTAAAGAATTGTCTGAACGCATCGGTCAGACGGCCACCTTCCCCACCGCTCCTTCTTTGACTGGCCGAAGCCTCAGCAACTCGTTGTCCAGGACCAGGAGTTTGTAACCTCCCAGTCTCTGGGAACGCGTTGCACAGACCTTTCTGCAAGGCCTCCCGGAGTTGTCTCATCCTCTGCTCCCTCTGCGACGGTAACATAAGGTCCGCAACCTTACCCTTGTACCGTGGATCAAGGAGAGTGGCCAGCCAGTAATGGTCCCTCTCCTTGATCCGAAGAATACGAGGATCCTTCCGCAGACTTTGCAGGATCAGGGAGGCCATGCAGCGTAGGTTTGCTGAGGCATTCGGTCCGGAGTCCTCTGGGTCACTAAGGACGACATGATCCGCAGCCACCTCCTCCCAGCCACGTACAAGTCCACTGGTTTCTTGGGACTGTAAATCATCCCTAAAAGACTGCTGCTGATGATGCTGAGTGCCAGGCTCCACCTCCATGCTGACACAATCCTCCTCCTCCTCCTCCTCCTCCTCTTCCTGTGCGATGGGTGGGACAGAAGGAACACTGTCTGGGTAAAGGGGGCCTTGAGAGGCAAGGAAGTCCTCCTCTTCCTGCCTCTGTTCTGCCTCAAGTGCCCTGTCCATTATTCCACGCAGCGTGTGCTCCAACAGGTGGACAAGAGGTACAGTGTCACTGATGCATGCACTGTCACTGCTCACCATCCTCGTGGCCTCCTCAAATGGTGCCAGGACAGTGCATGCATCCCTGATCATGCCCCACTGGCGTGGAGAAAAAAAAACAAGCTCCCCTGACCCTGTCCTGGTGCCGTAGTCGCACAGGTACTCATTGATGGCCCTCTGCTACGTGTGCAGCCGCTGCAGCATGGCCAACGTTGAGTTCCACCTGGTGGGCATGTCACATATAAGGCGGTTCTTGGGCAGGTTCAACTCCTTTTGCAGCTCAGCCAGGCGAGCACTGGCATTATAAGATCTGCGGAAATGCACACAGACTTTCCTGGCCTGCCTCAGGACATCCTGTAAGCCCGGGTACCTGCCCAAGAACCGCTGCACCACCAGGTTAAGGACGTGAGCCACACAGGGCACATGGGTCAGTTGTCCCTGTCGGAGGGCGGAGAGGAGGTTGGTGCCATTGTCGCAAACCACCATTCCTGGCTTAAGCTGGCGTGGCGTCAACCACCTCTCGGCCTGGCCCTGCAGAGCAGACAGAACCTCTGCCCCAGTGTGGCTTCTGTCCCCCAAACACACCAGCGCAAGCACGGCATGGCATCTTTTTGCCTGCGTACTTGCGTAGCCCCTTGAACGGCAACGGAGCACCGCTGGTTCAGAGGACAAACCACAGGAAGAGGCCATGGAGGAAGAAGAAGAGGAGGGGGTGGAGGAGAGAGGTGTGTCACAACCAGTAGTAGCATTTTGGAGGCGTGGCGGTGGAACAACCTCCAACACTACTGCACCTTGTCCTGCATCCTTCGCAGCTGCCAAAAGAGTGACCCAATGGGCCGTGAAAGAAAGGTAACGTCCCTGTCCATGCCTGCTGGACCATGAGTCAGCGGTAATATGCACCTTACCGCTGACCGCCCTGTCCAGCGAGGCCAAGACATTGCCTTCCACATGCCGGTAGAGAGCCGGAATAGCCTTCCGTGAGAAAAAGTGGCGTTTGGGAACCTGCCACTGAGGAACCGCACATTGCACAAACTCACGGAAGGGGGCCGAGTCTACCAACTGAAAAGGCAGCAGTTGAAGCGCTAGCAATTTAGCCAAGCTAGCATTCAACCGCTGGGCATGTGGATGGCTGGGAGTGAACTTCTTTCGACGGTCCAGCAGCTGGGGCAGGGAAATTTGCCTGCTAGAATCGGACGTCGGTGTACTGCTAGCAGAGTGGCCGCAACTACTTGGCTGTGACACACCTAATTCTACACCTTCATTCCTCTCAGTGCATGTTTCAGAGAGGACTGAAGTTATAGTGGGGTTGGAGATCCCAGCTGATGCGGTGCAAGGAGAGGTCCGCTTTGTTCTTTGGTGTGGGTCTTTGAGGTAGGCTTGCCAACGAGCTGCATGGCAGGTCAACATATGTCTGGTCAGGCATGTGGTACCCAAGCGGCTGATGTTTTGGCCACGCGATATACGCTTGAGACATATGTTGCAAACAGCAGCTGTGCGATCTGATGCACTAGCCTCAAAAAAGGCCCACACCAAAGAACTTTTTGAATGACGGGCAGAGGCAGCGCCCTGCACAGGCGGAGCTCTGCGGTGTGATTCCGTCGGTGTACTGCCCTTATGCTGGCCACCAAAGGGCATCCTGCCTCGTTGGAGATGTGCCTCCTCCTCATCCTCCTCCTCCTCCTCTCTCCTATTAGGCACCCACGTGGAGTCAGTGACCTCATCATCCCCTCCCTCCTCATCACTGGAGCCAATCTGGCAGTATGCTGCAGCTGCTGGAACATGACTGCCAGATTGGTGTCCTTCTTGAGCATCCCCTCTGTCTGCTCTCACGCTACTGCCTTCCTGTAGCTGGGTTTCATCATCAGACCCTTCGAAACGCTGGGCATCCTCCTGGAGCATGTACCCAACACTGTGCTCAAACAGTTCGGGGGACTCCTCAGGAGGAGGACATGGTGGGTCTAGGGAAGGAGTGACTGATGATGAGTCTGACATTGATACCAGGGAAGAGGACGCTTTGGCAGCTGCTTTGCCAGTACCCTGAGCCTGGGTGAGAGAGGATGAGGAGGAGGAGGAGGGCTTGGTCATCCACTCTACCAAGTCTTCGGCATGATGTGGCTCAACATGTCCAGCTGCCGAAAAGAAGGACAAGCGTGTCCCATGGCCATGTGCTGATGACAATGCACCGCGTCCACGACCAGCACTGTTGCCCCCAGACACAGAGCCTGCTTGCCCTCTTTTATTGCCTCCTGACTGTCTGCCTCTCCTTGTTTGCCTTCCAGACATTCTAATAGATGGCCTGCAGGGAGATGGGAAAAAAGCAATAAGGGCTACCTTCAGGTGTCCTTCTCTGTCCCTTTACTTAAGGATTTCTAAATATGGTTGAGGATGATTGCTTTCGCACAGAATAGCACAACGACAATTTCCCTGACTGTCCAAAAAACAAGGATTTCAAAGATGGTTGATGAGGAATGCTTTAGCACAGTATAGCACAAGGAGAATTTCCCTCACTGTCCTTCCCTGTCCCTAGAAACAAGGATTATCACAGTGAAAGAAACTGACACTCTTCCTACCTATAGTTTTCTGTCCCTAGAAAAAATGTTTTTTTAAAGACGGTTGATGATCAATGCTTTAGCACACTATATCACAAGGAGAATTTCCCTCACTGTCCTTCCCTGTCCCTAGAAACAAGGATTATCACAGTGAAAGAAACTGACACTCTTCCTACCTATAGTTTTCTGTCCCTAGAAAAAATGTTTTTTTAAAGACGGTTGATGATCAATGCTTTAGCACACTATAGCACAAGGAGAATTTCCCTCACTGTCCTTCCCTGTCCCTAGAAACAAGGATTATCACAGTGAAAGAAACTGACACTCTTCCTACCTATAGTTTTCTGTCCATACAAAAAATGTTTTTTTAAAGACGGTTGATGATCAATGCTTTAGCACACTATAGCACAAGTAGAATTTCCCTCACTGTCCTTCCCTGTCCCTAGAAACAAGGATTATCACAGTGAAAGAAACTGACACTCTTCCTACCTATAGTTTTCTGTCCCTAGAAAAAATATTTTTTTAAAGCTGATTGATGATCAATGCTTTAGCACACTATAGCACAAGTAGAATTTCCCTCACTGTCCTTCCCTGTCCCTAGAAACAAGGATTATCACAGTGAAAGAAACTGACACTCTTCCTACCTATAGTTTTCTGTCCATACAAAAAATGTTTTTTTAAAGCTGATTGATGATCAATCCTTTAGCACACTATAGCACAAGTCGAATTTCCCTCACTGTCCTTCCCTGTCCCTAGAAACAAGGATTATCACAGTGAAAGAAACTGACACTCTTCCTACCTATAGTTTTCTGTCCCTAGAAAAAATGTTTTTTTAAAGCTGATTGATGATCAATGCTTTAGCACACTATAGCACAAGTAGAATTTCCCTCACTGTCCTTCCCTGTCCCTAGAAACAAGGATTATCACAGTGAAAGAAACTGACACTCTTCCTACCTATAGTTTTCTGTCCCTAGAAAATTTTTTTTTTAAAGATGGTTGATGATCAATGCTTTAGCACACTATAGCACAAGGAGAATTTCCCTCACTGTCCTTCCCTGTCCCTAGAAACAAGGATTATCACAGTGAAAGAAACTGACACTCTTCCTACCTATAGTTTTCTGTCCCTAGAAAAAATGTTTTTTTAAAGACGGTTGATGATCAATGCTTTAGCACACTATAGCACAAGGAGAATTTCCCTCACTGTCCTTCCCTGTCCCTAGAAACAAGGATTATCACAGTGAAAGAAACTGACACTCTTCCTACCTATAGTTTTCTGTCCCTAGAAAAAATGTTTTTTTAAAGATGGTTGATGATCAATGCTTTAGCACACTATAGCACAAGGAGAATTTCCCTCACTGTCCTTCCCTGTCTCTAGAAACAAGGATTATCACAGTGAAAGAAACTGACACTCTTCCTACCTATAGTTTTCTGTCCCTAGAAAAAATGTTTTTTTAAAGACGGTTGATGATCAATGCTTTAGCACACTATAGCACAAGGAGAATTTCCCTCACTGTCCTTCCCTGTTCCTAGAAACAAGGATTATCACAGTGAAAGAAACTGACACTCTTCCTACCTATAGTTTTCTGTCCCTAGAAAAAATGTTTTTTTAAAGATGGTTGATGATCAATGCTTTAGCACACTATAGCACAAGGAGAATTTCCCTCACTGTCCTTCCCTGTCCCTAGAAACAAGGATTATCACAGTGAAAGAAACTGACACTCTCCCTACCTATAGTTTTCTGTCCCTAGAAAAAATGTTTTTTTAAAGATGGTTGATGATCAATGCTTTAGCACACTATAGCACAAGGAGAATTTCCCTCACTGTCCTTCCCTGTCCCTAGAAACAAGGATTATCACAGTGAAAGAAACTGACACTCTTCCTACCTATAGTTTTCTGTCCCTAGAAAAAATGTTTTTTTAAAGATGGTTGATGATCAATGCTTTAGCACAGTATAGCACAAGGAGAATTTCCCTCACTGTCCTTCCCTGTCCCTAGAAACAAGGATTAGCACAGTAAAACACACTGACACTCTCCCTACCTATAGTTTTCTGTCCCTAGAAATTTTTTTTTTTTAAAGATGGTTGATGATCAATGCTTTAGCACACTATAGCACAAGGAGAATTTCCCTCACTGTCCTTCCCTGTCCCTAGAAACAAGGATTATCACAGTAAAACACACTGACACTCTCCCTACCTATAGTTTTCTGTCCCTAGAAAAAATGATTTTTTAAAGATGGTTGATGATCAATGCTTTAGCACACTATAGCACAAGGAGAATTTCCCTCACTGTCCTTCCCTGTCCCTAGAAACAAGGATTCGCACAGTAAAACACACTGACACTCTTCCTACCTATCCTTCTCTTTCCCTAAACTAAAGGAATCCAGGTTAAGCAAGAAAAAAAAAATGTCACTGTCCCTGCCTATGCTTCTCTTTCCCTGCTCCGGAACACACTACACTAGGCCGCCGTGCTGGCGGCCTTTTATAGTGTGGGGCGTGTACTAGACACCCTCAGCAATAATTGGCCACAGGCATCCTGCCTGTGGCCAATCATTGCTCTCCTCGCTGCCGGCGCTGTGATTGGCCAAGCATGCGGGGTCACAGTGCATGCTTGGCCAATCACAGCGCCTGGATGACACTGCGATGGCGTAGTGCATTGTGGGCCGTTCGCGTCACTCGAATTAGGCGCGAACGGCCCAAATCGTTCGATCTTCGTCGAACGATCGAACAGCCGATGTTCGAGTCGAACGTATGTTCGACTCGAACACCGAGCTCATCCCTAACTGTCACTGACACTCTCCCTACCTATCCTTATTTGTCCCTAAACATAAGGAATCCAGGATTAGTAAAGGAAAAAAAATGACCCTGTCCCTGCCTATGCTTCTCTTTCCCTGCTCCGGAACACACTACACAAGGCCGCCGCGCTGGCGGCCTTTTATAGTGTGGGGCGTGTACTAAACCCCCTCAGCAATAATTGGCCACAGGCATCCTGCCTGTGGCCAATCATTGCTCTCCTCGCTGCCGGCGCTGTGATTGGCCAAGCATGCGGGGTCACAGTGCATGCTTGGCCAATCACAGCGCCTGGATGACACTGCAATGGCGTAGTGCATTGTGGGCCGTTCGCGTCACTCGAATTTGGCGCGAACGGCCCAAATCGTTCGATCTTCGTCGAACGATCGAACAGCCGATGTTCGAGTCGAACGTATGTTCGACTCGAACACGAAGCTCATCCCTATGTCTGACAAAGCTTATGCCGTACATGACTCTGTACAACATTGGGACCATGTAGGATCTCCCTAGGGAATAGTAATGAGTATTTCAGAATGTCAGACATGGCTGTCTATTGTACATAGGTTGCATTCAACTTCTCTGAACATTTTCTAAAAGAAAACATTTTCCAAAGAAAAAAAAGTATAATACACATTATGGTAGCAAACTACAAGTGCTTCAGTTAGGGTTTATGTCTCCTGGAGCCCTCATGTTATGAATGGGATTTAATGTATGGGGGTTATGGTGTGTATACAGTGGTACATTAATGAATAAAGGAGAGCGGATAACGTTATCCACTCTCCTTTGAACCACTTAGCTTCTGTCTGACAAAGCTTATGCCCTACATGACTTCATACAACATCAGGACCATGTAGGATCTCCCTGAGGAATATTAATGAGCATTTCAGAATGTCAGACAAGCCTGCCTATTGTACATAGGTGGTATTCAAATTCTCTGAGCATTTTCTAAAAGAAAACATGTTCCAAAGAAAAAAAAGTATAATACACAGTATGGTAGCAAACTACAAAAGCTCCAATTAGGGTTTACATCTACTTTGAAGTAACTATGTTGCTGTCAAGGTCACCTGTGGCCAGGTGACAGATGCACACCGTAGGGGGACAGGAGTGTACCGCGAGGTAGTGAACCCTATGGCTGGCTTCTGCGGATAGGAAACTGGGTGGTTGTGGAAAGCGGGACCAGAGGAGCACAACCAGGATCCCAACGGAAGCGAGAGCCAAGATTCCCCAGGGCGCGGAGTCTAAGACCCAGCTGGTCTTCTCCAGGGCCTCTAGTGGTGAGGATGTTACGCTGCAGGCTGGGACCAGGTCGCGGCCCCTGGAGTTTCCTAGCTCACGCCCCGTAGGATAAGGGGAAAAGAGGGGAAGCAGCAGCACACGATAGAGAGAACCGAATAACAAGCTGAAGGTCAGGGGCCACAAGCAGACAAGGATAACGAAGAACGAGCCGAAGGTCAAGGGTCACGAGCAGACAGGGATAGTCGGGGACAAGCCAATAACGTAACAGAGAGACAGACGTAGCACACGGCAGGCAGGAACCCAAACACACAATGCCTAACAAACACGTTGATCAGCCAAGCAGGCTTGCAGTGCACAGGTTAATATAGTGTTCTGTGATAGGGCCTGGGGTGGAGTCTGGCTGGGAGGAGATTATAAAGGAAGCCAGGTGAAAGGGCTCAGGCCTCTAAGATGAACACATGGGAAGGAAGGTAAGCTGACAGACAAACACTACTGCATATCCATGACAGTACCCTCCCTCTTATGGGCCCTCCCCCGCCTGGGCCCAGGCTTAAAGGGAAATCTCTGATGAAACCTTCTCAACAGATGAGGTGCAGCGACATCAGATGCAGCGATCCAAGACGCCTCCTCAGGACCATAACCTCTCCAATGCACAAGGTACTGAAGAATGCCTCTGCAGAGCCGAGAATCCAGAACTTGTCTAACCTCGTACTTAAGATTATCCTCAGAGACCGAAAACGAGGTAGGGAGATGACAAGAAGATCTATTGAGGACCAAAGGCTCTCTAGGAATAAGCAAGGGCATGAGAGGATCAACAGGAATCTGAGGAGGGTCCCCTAGACCCTTAAAGGGGAACTGGTCATCTTGCACAGGACCATCAGACTGGGCAGATGTCAGTGGAACCCTGAAGTCAGGTTGGTTAGAAGGTGACATGTCGCCGGAGTCAAACTGAATAGCTGAAGGACAAGCAGAATGTCCCGAACAAGAAAAAGTAGGAGGCTCACTGGGCATGGGCTGGACTGGCATAACTAGTAAAGAGGCAGAGTGAATAGCTGAGTCAGGTGTAGCGACTACCTGAATCGCATCGCAAGACATAGCGACTGCAGAACTTGTAGACAAGCTAGCCTGGCTGTGCGTCCAAGGGTGGTTAGGGACAGAGAAATGTAAATGGTTTTGCAACCTGGAATGAATGACCGGCTCAGATTCACAGGGGGCAACCTTGGGTAGGCAGGACGAGGAACAGGAGGGACCCCAAGCCAGGATCTGTCCAGTAGTCCAGTCCACATGAGGAGAATGGAGCTGTAACCATGGGAGACCCAAAATTATAGGCGTTGAGACCTTGGGTAAGATAAGGAAGGATATCCACTCCTGGTGGAGTGTCCCTACCGACATCTTAACAGGGAGGGTCTGGAAGCGGATAGGTCCCCCTGGGAGAACAGTACCATCAATCGCCAAGACCACCAATGGTGTGGTGAGGGGCAAAAGAGTAAGTCTCATGGACGATGCGATTTCCCAGTCCATAAAATTACCAGCGGCTCCGGAATCCAGATATGCTGAGACCGAATGAGAAGAAGCACCAACATGAAGGAACACAGAAAGCAGAAGACGAGAAGGGGAAGGTGATATTTCTGGGTCCAATACTCCACTTTCCAGATGAAGTGGACCCGAACGTTTTTCTGGACAAAGAGAGCAAGTGTCACGAAAATGACCTTTGCCCCCACAGTAAAGACACAGACCAAGAGTTCTGCGCCTAGCACATTCCTCAGAGGATAGCCTGGTCCGACCCAGCTGCATGGGTTCCTCAGCTGGTAGGAGATGCTCTACGGGTCGAAGAGAGGGGAGCTCAGGCTGACTAAGAACCAAGGAGTGCTGGCGTTGCTTTTCTAAGGTCCTCTCCTGAAAGCGAATATCGATCTGGTTACACAAGGAGATAACGCCGGCCAGATCAGTGGGGATGGTTCTTCCTGCTAATTCATCCTTCACTCTATCAGACAGGCCATGCAAAAAGGTTGCGACCAAGGCCTCATTGTTCCAGCTCAACTCAGCCGACAGTATGCGGAAATGAAGGGCATACTGTCCCACAGAAGCAGACTCTTGGCGGAGACGTAAAAGGGCGCTGGCCGCTGAAGAGACACGAGCCGGTTCTTCGAAGATATTCCGAAAAAGTTTCAAGAAGCCAGACAGGCTAGAAACCACTGGATCATTCAGTTCCCACAGAGCGGCTGCCCAGGCTAAAGCTTCACCAGAGAGGAGGGAAATTATATAGGCTACCTTAGCCCGATCAGACAGGAAGTTTTGGGGCTGGAGCTCAAAATGAATTGTGCATAGGCTAAGGAACCCCCTGCAAGCCTTGGAGTCCCCAGAGAAACGGGACGGAGCTGGCAGTTGTAGTGAGTGTGTGGCTGCGACTGGTGCAATAGGTGCAGCCGCTGGTTGTATTTGAGGTTGCGGATTCAGGGTTCCCAAGGAGGCCTGAAGCTGCTCGAAGCGAGAAGCCAGATCCTGGAGGAATCGCATCACCTGAGTCTGATTCGATTCCTGGGTTTCAAGTCTGCAAACTATGCCCTGCAACGGATCATCCACGGGTAACGGGATGTCAGCCGGGTTCATGGCTGATCAAACTGTCAAGGTCACCTGTGGCCAGGTGACAGATGCACACCGTAGGGGGACAGGAGTGCACCGCGAGGTAGTGAACCCTATGGCTGGCTTCTGCGGATAGGAAACTGGGTGGTTGTGGAAAGCGGGACCAGAGGAGCACAACCGGGATCCCAACGGAAGCGAGAGCCAAGATTCCCCAGGGCGCAGAGTCTAAGACCCAGCTGGTCTTCTCCAGGGCCTCTAGTGGTGAGGATGTTACGCTGCAGGCTGGGACCAGGTCGCGGCCCCTGGAGTTTCCTAGCTCACGCCCTGTAGGATAAGGGGAAAAGAGGGGAAGCAGCAGCACACGATAGAGAGAACCGAATAACAAGCTGAAGGTCAGGGGCCACAAGCAGACAAGGATAACGAAGAACGAGCCGAAGGTCAAGGGTCACGAGCAGACAGGGATAGTCGTGGACAAGCCAATAACGTAACAGAGAGACAGACGTAGCACACGGCAGGCAGGAACCCAAACACACAATGCCTAACAAACACGTTGATCAGCCAAGCAGGCTTGCAGTGCACAGGTTAATATAGTGTTCTGTGATAGGGCCTGGGGTGGAGTCTGGCTGGGAGGAGATTATAAAGGAAGCCAGGTGAAAGGGCTCAGGCCTCTAAGATGAACACATGGGAAGGAAGGTAAGCTGACAGACAAACACTACTGCACATCCATGACAGTTGCTTTTTTATAAAACTTAAAAAGCAGACCTCCCTGCAAAGAAAGCAACAATTGCTTAAAGTGGAGTTCCACCCAAAAATAGAACTTCCACTTTTTGGAATCCTCCCCCCCTCCGGTGTCACATTTGGCACCTTTCGGGGGGAAGAGGGAGCAGATACCTGTGTAATACAGGTATTTGCTCCCACTTCCTGGCATAGATCACCTCAGTGATCTACGCCACTTCCGGCGCCTATTCTGTCCCCCCCCCCCCGCTGTCTTTTGGGAGACACACAGGTCCCAGGAGACAGCAGGGACCAGTGAGGACTCGCAGCGTGACTCACGCATGCGCAGTAGGGAACCGGGAAGTGAAGCCGCAATGCTTCACTTCCTGATTCCCTTACCGAAGATGGCGGCGGCAGCAGCCGATCCTCGAGCAACAGATCGGCTTCGGCTGCCAACGTTGTGGAGGCGCTGGACAGGTAAGTGTCCATATATTAAAAGTCAGCAGCTGCTGTATTTGTAGCTGCTGGCTTTTAATATTTTTTTTTAGTGGGACCTCCGCTTTAACTCTCCAGTGGCCTGCACTGCCAAACTATTCTGGCTTGAAGAACAAAGCTTGTTTAAAGGTGTCCTCCATTTGGAGTGACAGATGTATGAGTCTCCCACAATGCTCTGTGGTTTCCTCTGGTGGCCCCTGCATTACTATGTAATGACATAGAGGCTGGCAGAAAGAACCAAATGTAACAGTAGAGACCAGGAGTCCAACACACCTGGATGCTGAATATCTTTGATCAAACTTCATCCCAGATCAGTCTGGTAGTGCAGGCAGCGAAACTGTTGAATACTCAAGTACAAGGAAAGGCAATGCGGTAACCCACCTTTTAGATGGTGCCTCCCCACTGCTTTTATATTTGCTACATAGAATTTGTAATAAATATCAAAGTAGATACCTTTTTTAATACAATATTCAGTGAGAATGTCTGTCTGCATGGCTGGCGAATGTTAATTATTTCAGGACCATTAATGCCTTGTAGCTAAAGACACTAGTTGGCATGACATCACTGCTCTACAGATTCATTTTTTTACAAACTGTATGCAGCAAATATAAAAGCAGTGGGAAGGCCACATTTAAAAGGTGAGTTATTGACTAGCCTGCCCTTCTTCCTCAATTTTTTGCAGGTAGGACTGCTTTTTAAGATTTCAAAATAGTTACCGGTAGTTGAGGTAAAATCAGTAACCAGCAATCAGGCATTATTAAAAAAAGAAGACAATGTCATATTAAAAAAAAAGCGAACTAAGCATACAATGTGATTTTAAAAAGTAATCCAAGGTTAATTAAGCATGAATGCTTCTAATAGCCAGTAACCGGCTTTATACATCACTTCTAGGAAGCATCGAGCTAGTATGTCAAATTCTAATAAATGGGTCCATATGTATATATGTTGATGTGCCTCATGATGTTTTAAAATACTAAGTCACATAGACACATTAGTGCATTTAGTATAAGAATGTTAAAAATTGTATATACTACAATGCAAAGTGTGACATGTCTTGCTGAGATACACAAAGTATGTAATTTACATGATGCCCATTTTATATGTTCAGGTTTGCTTATCCATTCAAAAGTATTGATGCAGAAATCTGTCTTATTGGCAAGCCTTTAAATATGCAACCCCCAAATAGGTGACAAGCAGTGCTCTACACAATAGACTTCCCAATGCGTGAATTATGTCCACCCTGTTAGTTTATGACAATACGCATGTATTTGCAAATGCGTGCAACTAAACCCCTGTTTTTAACGCACTGTTAGACAGGTGAATTTGGTTGGTTGCTGATTGGTTGGTAAGTTGAGCTTGGTTATTCAGTTTTTTTGATGACATTTATGACAATAAAGCCTTAGTCATGTATAATAAGATGAGATAATATATTTTAAAACATGAACTTCCATTTAGACATCCCACAACATTCCATGGTGTTACATGCGTACCATGACTTATTTCTCAGAATCATATTGTATTTAAATTCAATTTCAGTTATAATAAAACTGACCAATCAAGATGTAGAACATTTTTAAATGACAAAGCTATCTTACTAATTCAATAGATTGAGGAGGAATGAGCGGAAATTATTAATTTGATTGTAGTCATGTATTTAATGTGAAGGTTAAATAAGATAAAAACTGCGCTAGAACCCACAAATAACGAGTGTCAAGCCGCCAGCACTCAAACAAAGTAGATGAAAATGAAAAGCAGGGTAGTGTGGCGCTGTGCTAGTGAATGATATCACTAACTGCAGAAGTGATAATCAAACATATGGTGAAGAAAAAATGCAATGGTAAATGCATAAATCAAATAAACCACAAAACAAATATGTATAGTGTGGGTACTTCTATACACTACAAGTGCTACCGTGAGTAAACACAGGTGCATATGAACAGTCCAAAAATTAAAGAGAGTGACTCCTAATTATGAGTCACTCTCTTTAATTTTCGGACTGTTCATATGCACCTGTGTTTACTCATGGTAGCACTTGTAGTGTGTGGACTCCTTCCGTATAAATGTACCCACACTATACATATTTGTTTTGTGGTTTATTTGATTTATGCATTTACCATTGCATTTTAGTGATATCATTCACTAGCACAGCGCCGCACTACCCTGCTTTTCATGTATTTAATGTGAACCTCAATTGCATTGATTCTCCAGCTGAAGCAGCTAAGACTAGAAGATCCAGAATCGGAGCTCCTGTAGCCATAACAATAGCTGTTTTTTGGGAGCTCCATAAATCTGTCCGATATAAATAATAAAGGTAAATCTGGGAGGTGGCAACTCATTGGACTTGACTCACAGTATGACCAAAAAAGAAAAAGAAAATAGAAATGGACAAATGCACACCCTAAAGAGTCAACTACGAAGTTTATTAAAGCTGTAAGCTATATCAAAAAATATATATACAGGTGATACTCGAAAAATTTGAATATCGTGCAAAAGTTCATTTATTTCACTAATGCAACTTAAAAGGTGAAACTAATATATGAGATAGACTCATTACATGCAAAGCAATATAGTTCAAGTCGTGATTTGTCATAATTGTGATGATTATGGCTTACAGCTCATGAAAAGCCCAAATCCACAATCTCAGAAAATTAGAATATTGTGAAAAGTGCAATATTCTAGGCTCAAAGTGTCCCACTCTAATCAGCTAATTAAGCCATAACACCTGCAAAGGGTTCCTGAGCCTTTAAATGGTCTCACAGTCTGGTTCAGTAGAAATCACATCCATGGGAAAGACTGCTGACGTGACAGTTGTGCAGAAAATCATCATTGACACCCTCTATAAAGAGGGGAAAGCCTCAAAAGGTAATTACAAAAGAAGTTGGATGTTCCCAAAGTGCTGTATCAAAGCACATTAATAGAAAGTTATGTGGAAGGGAAAAGTGTGGAAGAAAAAGATGCACAAGCAGCAGGAATGACTGGAGAGGATTGTCAGGAAAAGGCCATTCAAAAGTGTTGGGGACTTTCACAAGGAGTGGACAGAGACTGGAGTCGGTGCATCAAGAGCCACCACACACAGACGGATCCTGGACATGGGCTTCAAATGTCGTATTCCTCTTGTCAAGCCACTCCTGAACAACAAACAACGTCAGAAGCGTCTTACCTGGGCTAAAGAAAAACAGACCTGGTCTGTTGCTCAATGGTCCAAAGTCCTCTTTTCTGATGAGAGCAAATTTTGCATCTCATTTGGAAACCAAGGACCCAGAGTATGGAGGAAGAATGAGGCACACACTGCAAGATGCTTGAAGTCCAGTGTGAAGTTTCCACAGTCTGTGTTGATTTGGGGAGCCATGTCATCTGCTGGTGTTGGTCCACTGTGCTTCATTAAGTCCAGGGTCAACGTAGCCGTCTACCAGGAGATTTTGGAGCACTTCATGCTTCCTTCCACAGACAAGCTCTATGGGGATGCTGACTTAATTTTCCAGCAGGACTTGGCACCTGCCCACACTGCCAAAAGCATCAAAACCTGGTTCATTGACCGTGGGATTACTGTGCTTGATTGGCCAGCAAACTCGCTGACCTGAACCCCATAGAGAATCTATGGGGCACTGCCAAGAGAAAGATGAGAGAAATGAGACCGAACAATGCAGAAGAGCTGAAGGCTGCTATTGAAGCATCCTGGTCTTCCATAACACCTCAGCAGTGCCACAGGCTGATAGCTTCCATGCCACGCTGCATTGAGGCAGTAATTGCTGCAAAAGGGGCCCAAACCAAGTACTGAGTACATATGCATGCTTTTACTTTTCAGAGGTCCGATATTGTTCTATGTACAATCCTTATTTTATTGATTGCATGTAATATTCTAATTTTCTGAGATTGTGGATTTGGGGTTTTCATGAGCTGTTAGCCATAATCATCACAATTATGACAAATCACGGCTTGAACTATCTTGCTTTGCATGTAAATGAGTCTATCTCATATATTAGTTTCACCTTATAAGTTGCATTAGTGAAATAAATTAACTTTTGCACGATATTCTAATTTTCCGAGTATCACCTGTAATAGACATAAAAACTTATACCTTATGGGGTATGTTCTGGGTAGGTTCACCTATTATTATAGGGGACCAGTTTTTATGTCTATTATATATATTTTTTGATATAGCTTACAGCTTTAATAAACTTTGTAGTTAACTCTTTAGGGTGTGCATTTGTCCATCTCTTTTTTATTTATATTTTTTGGTCATATTATATTTGGATTGCACCCCCCGGTTATATCGGTGAGTACTGCAGTTCTACAATTAGGTGGGAATCCCATACTCGCTCTATTTTTTAACTCACAGTATGCCTGCACATTTTACAAAGTAGATGAATTCCTGGAGTTCAGCTTTAACAAAGTTGTTGAGCAGGTAAGAAATTTTTTTCACAAGTTGATCTAAATTTGCACTTTATCCCTTTGACTGCCAAAGAACAATTCTAAGGGCTCATGCACACTGCAGCTCAAAGGAGCTCAAAGAATCGGCTCCTATAGACTTTTGAGCTTCTTTTGAGCTCTTATTTTTTTCTGCCTGGAAACTCCCCTCCATGTTAGCCAATGTGTATATGCACATTGTGGCTTTTTCAGGCAAATGCTCCTACAGGCATAAACTCACATAGCGCCCCAAAGATCTTCAAATACTAGTGCCCCAAATACTATCTAGGAGGGTTTGTGAAAAAAAAAAAAAACACGTATGCTCAAAAAAGCTCAAAGGAGCTTGAAGAAGCTCAATAAAAACGTGAACAGGAGCACTAAAAAGCACAAACTTCTTCAAGCTCAAATAAAAGCTCAAATGCCTGTAAAGGCAGCTTTTTTTTTCTTGAGCTGCAGTGTGCATGAGCCCTAAAAGTTATGGCAGTTCCCTCTGTTAGCCAGCCAAAGACATATATGAAACATCATACCCAAAAGGGTTAAAAGCAAGCACACTGCTGCAATTCTTAACTTTTCTCTAACTTTTTCTGATAGATACCTTAAATGCTATAATTTGTTTTTATACCCTGTTGAGACTGTATTATTCTGAACAGATCTGACCTGATTAAGAAAGTGGATTTAAAAAAAGCTTGCCTTGAAAAATAAACTCAGGGCAAATAACAAAAAAATTATGTACTTTATTTAATTATTTTACTGTGATGGCAAAGACATTCATGAATGCAACTAATGAGAATGTAGTAATAAATTCTATACATAATAGAATTAAACAAATTAAATTGTCATATCAGTAAGAAATATTTGTACTTCTTTTCTAAATAAACAGGTTGATTGACATAAAATATAGACAAAAGACTTGTATCAAAGAAGGGATTTGTCAAAAGCACAGAAAGTATTACTTGGCATAGCAGTAAAGTAAATTAGATAAACAGGTAAACAGCCAAATCTTGAAAAACAAGTGTAACCATATATAAAAAATGTGAAAAATTACTCGGGCTTTCACACTGGAGTGAAAGGAGAGGCTCTTTCAGGGCGCTTTGCAGGTGCTATTTTTAGCGCTATAGCGCCTGCAAAGTACCTCAGTGTGAAAGTAGCCTTACTGGGGCCGGGGCTTCAAGGCTGCACACCACGAACACACCCAGACCAACAACAGCTGATAGAAATTAAGGAGTTGATTTAAAGGGGTTGTAAAGGTTCGTTTTTTATTTTCTAAATAGGTTCCTTTAAGCTAGTGCATTGTTGGTTCACTTACCTTTCCTTAGATTTCCCTTCTAAATATTTTTTTTCTTTGTTTTCTTTGTCTGAATTTCTCACTTCCTGTTCCTCCTCAGTAAGCTGTTCTGGCTGACAACACACCACTCGGATGATGGTGTGAAGTTTAGTGAGGAGAAACAGGAAGTGAGAAATTCAGACAAAGAAAAAAACATTTAGAAGGTAAATCAAAGGAAAAGGTAAGTGAACCAACAATGCACTAGCTTAAAGGAACCTATTTAGAAAATAAAAAACGAACCTTTACAACCCCTTTAACCACTTATGGGCAGAGCCTTGTTTTGAAATTTGGTGTTTAACTTTAATAAGTTAAAATAATTATTTTTTTGCTAGAAAATTACTTAGAACCCCCAAACATTCTATATATATTTTTTCTAACACCCTATAGAATAAAATGGCGGTCATTGCAATACTTTCTGTCACACGGTATTGCGTCATTGCGCAGCGGTCTTACAAGCACATTTTTTGGGGAAAAAATACACTTTTTTTGAGTTAAAAAATAAGACAACAGTAACGTTAGCCCAATTATTTTTATATCGTGAAAGATAATGTTACGCCGAGTAAATTGATACCCAACATGCATGCTTTAAAATTGCGCCCGCTCGTGATATGCCAACAAACTTTTACCCTTTTGAGTCACAGAGGAGGTTTAGAGCCTTAATTATTACTCTCACTCTAACGATCGCTGTGATACCTCACATGTGTGGTTTGAAGACCGTTTTCATATGTGGGCTCTACTCACGTATGCGTTCGCTTCTGCTCGGTGTGATGGGACATTTCATTCATTTATTTATTTTCATATTTATTTTACTTCTTTTTTTTTTTTTTTTTACACTGTCCTTTAACCACTTAAGCCCCGGACCATTTGGTAGCTAAAGGACCAGAGGTGATTTCAGAATTTTGCACTGCGCTGCTTTAACTGTAAATTGTGCGGACATGCAATGTTGTACCCAAACGAAATTTGCGTCCTTTTCTTCCCACAAATAGAGCTTTCTTTTAATGGTATTTGATTGCCTCTGTGATTTTAATTTTTTGCGATATAAATGAAAAAAGACAGAAAATGTTGAAAAAAAATTATATTTTCTAATTTTTGTTATAAGAAAAATCGAATAAACTCAATTTTAGTCATACATTTAGGCCAAAATGTATTCAGCCACATGTCTTTAGTAAAAAAAAAATGTCAATAAGCGTATATTTATTGGTTTGCGCAAAAGTTATAGCGTCTACAAACTAGGGTACATTTTCTGGAATTTACACAGCTTTTAATTTATGACTGCCTATCTCATTTCTTGAGGTGCTAAAATGGCAGGGCAGTACAAAACCCCCCCAAATGACCCCATTTTGGAAAGTAGACATCCCAAGGAAATTGCTGAGAGGCATGTTGAGCCCATTGAATTTTTTTTTTGTCTCAAGTGATTGAATAATGACAAAAAAAAACAAAAAATTACAAAACGTTGTCACTAAATGATATATTGCTCACACATGCCATGGTTATATGTGGAATTGCACCCCAAAATACATTTTGCTGCTTCTCCTGAGTACGAAGATACCACATATGTGGGACTTTTTGGGAGCCTAGCTGCGTACGGGACCCCGAAAACCAAGCACCGCCTTCAGGATTTCTAAGGGCGCAAATTTTTGATTTCACTCCTCACTACCTATCACAGTTTTGAAGGCCATGAAATGCCAAAATAGCACAAAACCACCCCAAATGACCCCATTTTAGAAAGTAGACACCCCAAGGAAATTGCTGAGAGGCCTGTTGAGCCCATTGAATATTTTTTTTTTGTCCCAAGTGATTGAATAATGACAAAAAAAAAAAAATTACAAAAAGTTGTCACTAAATGATATATTGCTCACACATGCCATGGTTATATGTGTAATAACACCCCAAAATACATTTTGCTGCTTCTCCTGAGTACGGGGATACCACATGTGTGGGACTTTTTAGGAGCCTAGCCACGTACGGGACCCCGAAAACCAAGCACCGCCTTCAGGATTTCTAGGCACAAATTTTTGATTTCACTCCTCACTACCTATCACAGTTTCGAAGGCCATAAAATGCCAAAACAGCACAAACCCCCCCAAAATGACCCCATTTTGGAAAGTAGACTCCCCAAGCTATTTGCTGAGAGGCATGGTGAGTATTTTACAGCTCTCATTTGTTTTTGAAAATGAAGAAAGAAAAAATATATATTTATTTTATTTTTTTCAATTTTCAAAGCTTTGTGACAAAAAGCGAGATCTGCAAAATACTCACAATACCTCTCAGAAAATAGCTTGGGGCGTCTACTTTCCAAAATGGGGTCATTTGGGGGGGTTTGTGCCATCTGGGCATTCCATGGCCTCCGAAACTGTGATAGGCAGTGAGAAGTGAATTTAAAAATTTACACCCTTAGAAAGCCTGATGGCGGTGCTTGGTTTTTGGGGTCCCGTACGCGGCTAGGCTCCCAAAAAGTCTCACATGTGTGGTATCCCCGTACTCAGGAGAAGCAACAGAATGTATTTTGGGGTGTAATTCCACATATGCCCATGGCATGTTTGAGCAATATATCATTTAGTGACAACTTTGTGCAAAAAATAAAAAATAAATGGTCTTTTTTCCGCAACTTGTGTCAACATATAAAATATTCCATGGACTCGACATGCCTCTCAGTATATAGCTTGGGGTGTCTACTTTCCAAAATGGGGTCATTTGGGGGGGTTTTGAACTGTTCTGGCATTTTATACACAACATTAGGAAGCTTACATCCACTCTTCTAACCACTTGAAGACAAAGCCCTTTTTGACACTTTTTGTTTACATGAAAACATTTTTTTTTTTTGCAAGAAAATTATGTTGAACCCCCAAACATTATATATATTTTTAAAGCAAAGGCCCTACAGATTAAAATGGTGGGTGTTGTATTTTTTTTTTCTACACAGTATTTGCGCAGCGATTTTTCAAACGCATTTTTTGGGGAAAAAATACACTTTTTTTATTTTAATGCACTAAAACACACTATATTGCCCAAATGTTTGATGAAATAAAAAAGATGATCTTAGGCCGAGTACATAGATACCAAACACGACATGCTTTAAAATTTTGCACAAACGCGCATTGGCGACAAACTACATACATTTTTAAAAGCCTTTACAGGTTACCCCGTTAGATTTACAGAGGAGGTCTACTGCTAAAATTACTGCCCTCGATCTGACCTTTGCGGTGATACCTCACATGCATGGTGCAATTGCTGTTTACATATGACGCCAGACCGACGCTTGCGTTCGCCATTGGGCAAGAGCAGGGCAGGACAGGGGTGCTTTTTTTTTATTATTATTATTATTAATTTGCTTTTTTATTTTATTTTTAAATTGTTCCTTCCATTTTTTTTTTTTTATTGTTATCTCAGGGAATGTAAATATCCCCTATGATAGCAATAGGTAGTGACAGGTACTCTTTTTTTGAAAAAACTGGGGTCTTCTAGACCCTAGATCTTTCCTCTGCCCTCAAAGCATCTGACCACACCAAGATCGGTGTGATAAAATGCTTTCCCAATTTCCCAATGGCGCTTTTTATATCCGGGAGGGGGACATTCCCTCCCACTGCTTGTAAAAGCAGTCCAGAGGCTAATTAGCCACTAGGATTGCTTTTACATGAAAGCCGGCCGCTGGCTGAAAAGAATGATACCAAGATGATACCTAAACCCGCAGGCATCATTCTGGTATAAACATTCAAAGTCCAGCAACATACCAGTACGTTGCTGGTCCTTGTTGGACATGTATTGTAATCTTTTTTTTTCATGCAGCCAGTTGGCTGAACGAAAAAAGAGATTGATCGGTGGGTCTGCCCACCATTAGAATACCGCCCTTCATCCACCCACTTCTAATGATGGGCATACACGCACCATTTATATATGCCGAAGCATGGGGGCATCCTCCCGCAAAAAAGTTATGCCGCACACACATGGTCGGACTTTTCCACGGGCAAGACTCCGTCGGAATTTCGACCGTATGTACACGGCCTTAGAAGCAAAATTGCTCCTCCGCTCCTCCTCCCCTGCTGCCCCAATGCTTCGGCATATATGCTTTTTTTTTTTAACTGTGGTGGTGAAATCACCTCCTACAGCACTGGAGTCGCAGGCATCAGGCCTGTCTCTGCGAACGCTGCAGTTATGTGTGTTGTGTTTTGTAAGTGACAGTGATCGATCGATACTGCACTTGGGTGGCCTGGGCTGGACGGAGGGGCAAAACGCAGGTGCTAGCAGGTATCTGGGCTGATCCCGCTAACACTGCGTTTTTGGGAACCCTAAACTGCTGGGGTCGCTAGTATAGATCTGATCAGATCAGATATTGATCTGTTCAGATACTATACCACTAAGGGAGGTGTATGCTTCACGCGTGGGTGTTAGCATTACTGGCACTAACCTGACGCTGCCTGGGGTGTGACGCAGACCCTCTCTGACGCTAAAACCTAATTGATATCACCCGCCGGGCGATCAGGGGGTTAAACCTTTATTGGGTTATATATACGGCGGGTGCCCTGGCACTATAAAAAGCAAACTAACTAACCAGCGTCACCCGTAACACTTATATGGTGATCACTGGTGAAAAGGTTAACTAGGGGCAATTAGGAGGTTAAAACCTTTATTAGATAATATATGGGGGTACCTGACGCTATAAAAACCTGCGGCGAACCTAAAAAAAATTACTGGCTACCGATCGGCATCACCGACACTAAGACAGCGATCAGAAAAACGATCGCTTAGCGACAGTGGTGATAGGGGGTGAAAGGGTTACCTGGGGGGCGATCAAGGGGGTTAAACCTTTATTAGATAATTTATGGGGGTACCTGATGCTATAAAAACCTGCGGCGAACCTAAAAAAAATTACTGGCTACCGATCTGCATCACCGACGCTAAGACAGCGATCAGAAAAATTATTGCTTAGCGACAGTGGTGATAGGGGGTGATCAGGGGGTTAAACCTTTATTAGGGGGGGTTAGGGGGCTACACTGGACCTAAAACTAACTTTAGTGACACTTTTACAGTCACAAATGTCACTGATTGCAGTGATCAGTAAATAAATGGTCACTGCAATCAGTGACACTGTGACTGGGGGCTGGGGGGTGATCTGGGGGGTGATCTGGGGGTGTCTGGGGGGTCCTGGGGGGGCGATTTGTGTGCCTATGTGTCCTGGTGTCAGTGTAGTGTTTTGTGCACTGACCTGATGTCTTCTCTTGTACGGCGCTCGGTATATGTGAGCGCCGAATGAGAGATGACATCACTTCCTACTGCTTCCTCTGCCTGTGTTTACATTACACGGACAGAGGAAGCATTTTCATTCGCCGGGAGCGATCGCGAGGGGGTGGCCGGAATCGAACGGCCGTCCCCTCATCTCGGATCGCTCCCCAACGAATACCGACCGCTCACTGTATAGGAGGGGGGTCCAATCGGACCCCCCAACTGTACAAAGGCAATCACGTACACTGTACGTGATTGTGCCTGTCGGTGCCATTCTGCCGACGTACATATACAGTGAGCGGTCGTTAAGTGGTTAAATAAAAAATTGGGGCACTTTTATTTCTTTTATAAGGAATTTAAATATAATAGAAAAAAGCATGACAGGACCTCTTAAATATGAGATCTGGGGTCAAAAAGACCTCAGATCTCATATTTACACAAAAATGCAATAAAAAAAAATTGTCATTTGAAAAAAATAAATAAAAATGTCTCTTTTAAAAGTACAGGGCGTAAGTGATGTTTGATGTTGCGTCCGCCAGTCAATGCTATGGAGCCGAGTGGGGGCCATCTTCCCCTCACTTGGCAGCCAGCCAAGCAGGAGAGAGGACCCGATCGTTTCTGCCGCTACCGGCGGCTCCGGTAAGTGGCGGAGACCACTGGAGCGTGGCGGGAGGAAGCCCTCTCCAGCCCCCGATAAAAGTGATCTTGCGGCGAATTCACTGCTGAGACCACTTTTATCTAAAAGCGGACCGCCGGCTGAAGAAGAGGATACCGGGGTTATGGCAGCCCTCATATATATAGAGAAGCTGTAGAGCTTCCTGAAGACACAACTTTTGTGGTCGGAAAAATTGAGAACCAGCTCTCATTTTTTTATTGTCAGAAATTCCGACAGCAAATGTCCAATGAAGCCTACACACGGTCGGAATATTCGACCAAAAGCTCACATCGATCATTTGTTGTCGGAAATTCCGATCGTGTGTACGCGGCATAAGATTCATTGTGAGATATAAATTTACTTTGTTGTGTAGTAGGCTTGGGTTTTGTTAAAAGATTTTGCTTGGTGGTCTGGTGCCGTTCCAGGATGGACGTGTAGTGTGCGAGCTCCCGTCCCGAGGTCCAGCAACTTCAGCTTATCAGCTTACCTGCTCCACCGGACATGGTGAGAACCGCTCGCAGTGCCTCGGCAACCCGTTCCCGATCCCCGCTGAACACCGACACCCCGCTGAGTCAGCAAATCCCCGAGATATTCCGGTCACGGCCTACGGCCAGGATGCAGGCCTCGCAAGCAGCCTCCTCCCAAGCGCCACGCGCCCAGAGCTCCAGCCCGCAGCGACCCGAGGAGCAGAGATCCCCAGGTCTGGCAACGGGGATGACTCACCCCCCGGCAGTGAGCCTTAATGACCTGCACAGCGTCGCTACGGATATTAAAAACACCCTCATGGCGGCCATCTTGGACATGAGGTCGGACATACACGCCATGACGCTTAGGGTGGAAGAGGTGGAATACGCTCAAGCCCGCCAAGACACAGCGATTTGTCACGTTCAACAGGTAACAGAGTCGCATGCGATCCACCTCAGGGAGATCAATCGCCACATGGAAGATTTAGATAATCGCGGAAGGCGTCACAACCTTAGAGTGAGGGGTATTCCAGAAATGATCGATGCCAGCCAGCTCCCAGTGGCAGTAACTACCATCTTTAACGATCTACTTGAAAGAGCCCCTGATACCCCGATCGCGTTCGAACGGCTCCACAGGGCACTGCGCCCGCGGGGAAGGGACACAGATCCCCCACGGGATGCAGTCTGCTGCCTCACAGACTTTCCCTTGAAGGAGGAAATATTACGCAAGGCCAGACACCGCAACCAACTGTCTTTCCAGGGAACGGATATCAGAATCTACCAGGACCTATCTAACATCACCCTGCAGCGCAGACGCGAGCTACGTCCCCTCCTGGAAACACTGAGGGCCAGATCCATAATCTACCGATGGAAGTTCCCCTTCTGCCTGACAGCAACTCACCAAGGCCGCACAGCCAATCTAAAAGTCCCGGAGGATTTAGACCACTTCTGCACGGCCATGGAGATACCGTATGTGGAAGTACCAGACTGGTACAGCGACTTCCGTATACCGCCACTCAGAAGAGTCACCTCCATGGAAGGTATCGCAGAAGCAGGCAACTTTAGTATCGGCCGCCGACGCTCTCACCCACCTCCTCCCCACACTCCTTCAAAGGATCAAAGAGCCCCGCGTAATGGTAGCCCGACGGCTTCTCCAGTGCCCCGCAAAGCACGCATCGCCTAACAAGAAACATGAATACCGTCCTTCTGTTTCCACCTCACAGCTGGACTCTGGACCACTCCAATTCGCAGGTAACTTTATACAGCAATCCCTAGGGAACACTGGCAGAACGGTTGGTACCCTCTTTCCCTCTTGGACAACTCCCGAAGGTTTCCCCGGTCGCCCTAACTTCCTTATGTCGGGTCAGAGACTACCTTCTCCCGCACTGATTGTCTTTTCCTCCTTCTCCTCACACTGTATTCATTCTTGCTCATCGGCTGTACCCTTTTTCTATTGAAGCCTTCTTCCTACATTCTCCTATCTACTCCAATGCAGCTAATGACATGTCGATATATAATCCCCCGATTGCATTATGTGCTGTCTTTCTCCCCACAGGCCCTACTAGCTCCTAGCTCCTGAATTTTCTGCTTTACAGCACTGAGGGTGGTCGGGGATCCGAGGGGGACATGCACAGGTGTGTGGCCTACGTGGATGTCGGGTAGAATCCATTCTCAGGTTTGGGAATGGGCGTGCCCCCCTCGGATTTAGACAGCCTGCCCTTAACCCCTGGGTATGATTTTGTTTACTATGTTTTTGTTTACTATGTTTTGTTTGCTATGTTATCCATATTTGGATTTTTGATGTCAGCCATAACTGCAGATGCATACTTGTTCACGGTAACGCAAGCTGTACGTTCTGTTCTGTTCTGTTTTAACTAATTCACCATGTTACTGACTCTGTTCCCTGCATATTCCTCTAAACCAAAGTATATGCCCCCTATTCTCTGTCATGTGACATCTGAAATTTGAGCAATACACTTAATTTCTTATCCCCCTCTTCCACACAAACCCCCAGATTACACAATGCTAAACATCCTCCTCTAATTGCCGAATAAATGCCCTTACAACTCCACAGCCTTCATGCTTTATGAGAATAAGCCGTTACACACAGCCCTGACGTCACCTACGAATCACCCTCTCACCATGTCCTTATAGGATGACCTGTCCGTCATCTACACAACAAGATTACTCCTCTGACACCAAAATGAGCCATAGATGACACTAACAATCAGCAGCGTCTGTTATCCTTAAGACCTCATAGAGAGACGCAGACCTCACCTCTCTCTAGTTGAACTCCACCTACCGCTCTCACACACAGCGGACTCTGGTAGACACCGCTGAACCTCACCGGTACCCCCACTCCTAATTGGTGGGCTTGCAGGTCAAGTCCCACACCCGGTATAATACCCCATCCCCCTACCTGTCCCCTCCTTCCTCCCTGGTTATCTTCCTCCTCAACGTCCTAACCTCACCTACCCCACATCTTCCCTTCTCCCCATCCGCATAACCCCCCCCCCTTTCTTTTCCTCCCGTCTCTGACTTCCCCATATCCTCCCGCCCCCCACTCGCTTAAACCTCTACTACCAACATGAGCCCCGATAATGTCCGAGGCGCCAACCTGTCCCTAAAGGTAGTCTCCCTTAACGCCAAAGGACTGAACATACCTGAAAAGCGAACACAACTCTTTTCCCTCATGCGCAGCATGAAAGCTGACATAATCTTCTTACAGGAAACCCACTTTTGTAAGAAATCAGTTCCCAACATGACTAATCGCCTCTTCCCCCATAGTTTCCATGCCACCTCACCTATCTCGAAATCCAAAGGAGTCTCCATAATCATTTCCAAAAACCTTCCCATCCAAATTACAGACACTCACCTTGACGAACTAGGCAGGTATATCTTCCTAAAAGGGACACTCAGGAACAAACCAATCACTTTGGCTAACATATACAGCCCCAACTCGTCCCAAGTTCCCTTTTTTAGGGCTGTAACAAGACACCTAACCAATTTCCAAGAGGGTATTCTTATACTGGGAGGGGATCTCAATGTACCCCTGAACCCCCTTTTAGACACCTCGTCGGGGAAATCCCACCTACCATACAGGGCGCTCCGACAAATCAGAAAATGTTTCCAAGAACTCTTGCTCCACGACACATGGCGCACCTTACACCCGAACGTAAAGGATTTTACATTCTTCTCCGCCCCACATAACAAATATTCACGACTAGACTACATATTTCTCACCCAACAGGATCTCCCGTCCCTGAAAGCAGCAACCGTCGAACCGATGACCTTCTCGGACCACCACCCTATCTCAATGACCCTCACTTTCCCTGAAAAAGTATACCGCTCGCAAATTTGGAGACTAGACCCTTCCATCCTGACAGACAAAACCAAAGAATTAGAGATTCAAACTTGCCTAAGCAATTATTTCACTGAGAACAACACCCCGGACATTTCTAAACTTACTCAGTGGGCGGCTCACAAATGTGTTGTCCGAGGGAAATTGATTTCCCTGGGGGCCGCAATTAGAAAGGAAAAACGGGCCAAACTGGCTGATCTTTTTTCCAAACTTAATAAACTAGAAGCACTACACAAACGAAACCTGGCCCAGCAAACCCTCGTAGAACTACTAGAGACTCGTACACTCATTCAGGAAGAATTGGGCCATCACCTCAGGAAGAAATACACTCTATCTCAGAAACTTTTTTACGAATTTGGCAACAAAAGTGGCCATCTTCTTGCTCAAGCCTTACGCAAGAAAAGGGCTGCTAATACGATACACCACATACAATCCCCCACGGGTAAGACTCTCACGAATAACAATGACATAGCCAGAGAGTTTGAGAAGTACTACTCGTCCCTATATAATCTAGATAAATCCGAACCCCCTACTACCTTATCGAATGACAGACCCAATGATATTAACTCGTTCTTAGACCAATTTGCTCCAGGAAAGCTCCCCACTGACACCACCACGATTCTGGAATCCCCGATCTCTATTCAGGAATGGAAAAAAGCTTTAAAACAACTTAAGCCTGGTAAGAGCCCGGGACCTGATGGTCTTTCCGCCGTATATTTCAAGACATTCTCAGACCTTCTTCAACAACCCTTCCTTGACGCCTTCAATACACTCTCTCCCACAAATCCTTTCAAAAGCGAAATGTTAGAAGCACATATCGTTGTTATCCCCAAAGAAGATAAGGACCCCACCCAAACGGGAAATTATAGACCAATCTCATTATTGAATGTAGATGTCAAAATCTTTTCTAAGATTTTGGCAAACAGACTCTTACCGCTTCTCCCTCCCTTAATCTCTCATGACCAGACCGGCTTTATCCCTGGACGTGAAGCCAGGGACAACACTGTTAAAGCAATAAACTTACACCACCTTATGACACAGACAACCCAAAAAGGCCTGTTTTTGTCACTCGATGCGGAGAAGGCGTTCGACAGAGTAGCTTGGGACTATATGACAGCGGTTCTGAGGGCCATAGGATTGGGCCCATATATGTTAGGCCTAATCCTGTCACTATACACGGGACCATCTGCTAAGGTACGGGTCAACAATACTCTGTCGGACGCCTTTCCCATCGGAAATGGCACAAGACAGGGCTGCCCCCTGTCCCCCATCCTCTTTGTACTCACACTTGAACCATTCCTCCGTAAACTGACATACAACCCAGATATCCAAGGTATAAGTTCCTCCAAAAGAGAATATAAATATGCTGCTTTCGCAGACGATATTTTGTTGTTCCTGTCGAACCCACTGATCTCCCTACCAAACCTTCTTTCTGAATTTAAACAATTTCAGTTCCTCTCCCACCTTAAAATTAATTTCTCGAAATCCTTTGCCCTTAATATAACATTACCTCAACACATAGTTGATCAATGTAAGGCTAACTTCCCGTTCCAATGGAAACATGATTCCATCACATACCTAGGGATACAACTCCCTTCCAAACTCTCAAACCTCTACGCTAAAAACCATGTTCCTATCCTACACAGAATATCCTCTGATCTTGAAACATGGAACAAACCACTTTTCTCTTGGTTTGGCAGAGCGGCGATCCTCAAAATGAATGCCCTCCCGAGAATACTCTATATATTGCAGGCGATCCCTATACATATACCTCCGGCCTTTTTAAAATCTTATAGAAACATATGCACTAAATTCTTATGGGGGAACCGTAGACCCAGAATCAGCTTTACGCAGCTCACCCGACCTAAAAGACTTGGGGGCATAGGCCTCCCCAACCTTCTCAATTATTACACTGCTACACACCTTACCAGGATAGTGGACTGGAATACTCAATCTCTCCACAAAGATTGGGTTTCCCTAGAAGCATCTTTTTCTGATCTCCCTTTGGAGTCTCTCCCATGGTTACTCTCACCCCACGTCCCCTCTGAATTATACGTACACCCACTTATAGGCCCAACCTTGCAATGCTTCAAAAAGCTTTGCTACCGATCACCCATATCTTCGATTCCCGGCCCACTGACACCTGTAAAACTGAACCCTGGGTTCCCACCAGGTATGCACGCAAAGTTTCTTACCGATAACTGGACACAGAGCCCAATTAGATCACATCAGTTCTTCCTCCGGGGCAAACTATTGTCTACATCCCAACTCTCCTCCCAACTAAACAAGCCACCCATTCCCCCTTGGACATATATTTTAATTGCTCATTTTCTAAAATCCCTTAACAAGAATATACAATGCTCCAGAGAACTCACCCCTTTCGAAAAGCTATGTATCCAAACGACACCCCAATCTCATCTAGTTTCTACCACACATGAACTCCTCTTCGCCGAGATGAAAGCTAACGAGACCTTAGCCTGTAAGAACTGGGAGTCAGACCTCTCGGTATCTCTTTCAGCGGAACAATGGGAACTAATTTTCCTCAACATACATAAAGGGTCGACGAATGTGTCGACCCAGGAAAACGGCTTTAAGATCCAATCTAGATGGTACCGCACGCCCACCCTTCTGCATAAATATAATCCCACAATCCCAGAGGTTTGCTGGAGATGTCTCCGGGAAAGGGGAACCCTTCTCCATATCTGGTGGTCCTGTCCATCTCTAAAAGACTTCTGGGAAAAGGTATGCCATATAACCTCTCGAGTCACCTCATATCATTTGGACCTTTCCCCTTCTCAATTCCTTCTACACCATTCACCCCTGTCGCACAATTCCTATCACAAATCCCTAGCAATGCACATGATCAATGCGGCAAAGCAGTGTATCCCTATACACTGGAAATCGACTCACCAACCAACCATAAAAGAATGGTTTAACAGAATATGCAAAATTGAGGAAATGGAAAATCTTATACATATTGCAAGAGAGACTCCGTCATCATTTAGTAAAAAATGGGCCTGCTGGTTACACTATAAAACGACCCCAGAATTTGCAAACTCCCTGAACCCTGACAAAGGATAAATTACTCCTCTGAGAATTGTCATTAAAAATCTACGACATGCCAGGATCTCCCCTTAACCCTAAACCTTACAAAGACACCTCTCTCCTCCTATATCTCCCCCTATACAGATCCGCCCCTAGTTTCTCATAACACGCCCCTTGAACACCCCAAGGGGTCGGGGAAGTCAGAGACGGACCCCCTGCCAACGCCATCCCTTCCTGCCTCACTCCCCTCCCCTCGATCCCCACCCCACCCCTTCTCCTTCCACCACTTACCCCCTCCTACTTTCTCATCCACAAGCTTCTGTACAATACAACCACTAACATAGCTCCAGCCTACACTCCCGCATTCATACACTCTCAACGAAATAAACCTGTTTATAGCTCCTTCCCTCCCTTTCTGCCATATTGCACCTGTTGGCCTTTCCCTCCCACACAGACCAAAAGTCCATAACGGCATCCGTGAACCTACCTAGCTCTAACCTACCAACAAGATCTATCCCCGTCAATGGTAGTGGACTTTGACTAGACCCCACAACTACCTTGAATTAAGGTAGCCCACCCCAACACGGCCTAGTTCATGAAGGATGCACATAGCCATTTCATTTTCACTACCCGCAAGTTGAATTGTATGTGACACATGTTATTCATCCATGTTTTGTGGTTGTATTAATACCTTATTGTACTACTATTGTTCAAGATATCTGTAAATGCTTTTTACATTTCAATAAACTGTTTTTGGAAAAAAAAAAAAAAAGATTTTGCTTAGAATGTGAAGCAGCTGTACTTTACCAATTATTAGTTAACTGTAGTAATGTAAAACCAGGTCTCCTACTGTCAGCCAAGACTGTACTAAGCTTCAGAGCTGTATGTATCTCAGAACTGGATGAACAGAAATACAAATACTTAGCAGGTCAAACAGTTCTTGTTTATATTTATTTCATATGCATGTTCGCTGTATGCCTGGAGTTCAGCTTTATGTGTGTCATATTAATATTGTTAGGATTGTGACAGGTACCCTTTAACAGCCCGATCTCCTTTATTATTTCACAGAATTGTACCTGTTGATATACCAGTGAATTATTCTAGAATAAAAATTTTATGGGAAGCTAATTGCTTTCTTAATGCACCTAAAATCAAATTTCCATCCCATCAAAACATGTTACTGTTAATACGCCGCTATATATTTTTTTATTATTATTTTTTTTTCTTACAAAATAAAAGAACCTGAAATTGTTTTACATTAAAAAATCCTTTTCAATTCTCATGCACTCAGGTTTTTTTCTCACTTTTCTCTTAGATAAATGTGTGTTTTCAGGTTCCTTCCGCCGCTGTTCTTATTTTCCTCTGTCGCCTCCAAACATCTTCAGCACTATCTGTGTTTCAATCCACTTTTCTATAATCTATTTCCCTTGCTCCATTAATTTTTGTCTGGTTATTAGCTTTAAAAAACACCCGTGGTCAGATGTGTAATGTTCTGGAGAATCTGCAGGCAATACTTAGGACAATCTATAAAATATAATGGCAGTGCACTGTATCTAGTCACCTCCCCCTCTCATCTGTCGAGAAGAGCCAGCTCCTTGCTAATTAAAAAGTCGACTTTAGATTTGATTGTAATCATAAAATAATCCACAAAAAACAAAACAAAAGCAACTTTGAGGATTCTTACCACCACCGAGGTCATTTATAATGTGAGCCCATGAGGATGATAATATCGAAGAAGCCATTGCCAACAATTTTTTGCAGCCTTTATGGCTGTCTTGCTGGTCTTGACTTTGCTAAGCAGTGAGTCAATGATCTGGAACAAGCATGTGGCAGTGAAGCCTGAAAAGTCTGGCCTCCTTCTGTTTTTTGGTCAGTGACTCACTGGGTTGCAAACAGGTGAAGATGATGGCCCTAGTTGCTGCACCTTAAAAAGCAAATCTGTAATACTAGTAGGTTTCCTAAAATTTCGATAAAAGAGTAATAGTAGTATAAGAACAGATCTATCGTATAATTCCAGGATTTAACTTTTTAAGTGAACCTGTGGCCTTCTAAACTATATAATATTTTGGTAGCATGACTCTAGTACAGCAACCTTATGGTCTTTGCATGCACACTTCCATTTCAGGTATATATATTTTTTACAACTCTGACGGATTTTTCAGACGGAATTCCGTTCAAGCTGTCTTGCATACACACTGTCACACCAAATTCCGACCGTCCAAAATGCGGTGACGTACAACACTACGACGAGCCAAGAAAAATGAAGTTCAATGCTTCCGAGCATGCATCAAATTGATTCTGAGCATGCGTGTTTTTTTCTCCGTCGGAGTTCCACACAGACAAATGGAATTTCCAATAGGAATTTTTTCCATCGGAAAAAAAGAGAACATGTTCTCTTTCAAAATTCCAATGTAAAAAAGTTAGATGGGGCACACACACGGTCGGAATATCCGATGAAAAAATTCCGTCAGACTTTTTCCATCGGAAATTTGGATCGTGTGTACAAGGCATTAGACTAATGTAACAATGCATATACCATACCTGTGGGAATTCTCAGGAAGCAGGAAATAATTGTAGTAGGCACCACCACTACAGTTATCTCCACTAGCTTCCCGGTCCCAAACCAAGCTACTGCTTTTCTGAATTCTCAATACAGGAAGTCGGTCACTCGAAATGGGCACCATTCAGAGAATGTTTTGCATTTTCTCATTGAATGCTATGAATTCCCTGACTGGAAGAGGTGACAATTGTGATGCATCTCCAACTCGTCCAATCAGAGAACACTTTGCATTCATTGAGCAAATGCAAAACATTCTCTGAATGATGCCCATTTCGAGTGAACGACTTCTATTGTGTCACATACATGTGTAAAAGATAAACCCAAATTGGTTGTTGTTGCAGAATTGTATACATTTGGTGACTGATGGGAGGAACCTGTACCAGATGATGATAATATTGTCTATAAACCAGCCATAGTAGACAAATTGCCAGACAAAAGAATTGTTTTACATATGAGTTTCCAGTGCCCCATAGTCATTTTGGCATAGCTAGATGCAAAGTGAGCGCCTATTTTTTTTATTGTAGTAGTTGCCATAAAATTCAAAGTAGTTGGGTTGGTGAACAGGAAATGGTTGACCACCCTAAGCCCTATCTCATCTGGGATGGATGTTTATAATGAGCATTCATTGAGGGATAGCTAAAGGTAGGTGGATTCCCATGAGTATGGGCATAGGTTTTATAAGACGTGTGTACTGTCATGGCTGTAGTATAATAGGAAAGTGACCAATGGTTGTAAGATGTAATCCACATAAAGGCAAAGGCCACTAGTGACACTTTCCATTAAAGCCACAATTGGGCGACCAGAGGGGCTCTTGATTTCCTTGTGGATTTTGTGGAGATGGTTAAATATGGGGTTTAAAAAAAGTATTTAACCAGGAAGGCAGCTTCGTTCTTGTCAACAATACTTTTAGCCTGATTGATGAGAGTGTGGAGTTCTGAAGTAAACTCAGCTAAGGGGTCCTTCAGTAGTTTGTCATAGGTTTTGCAGTCTGATAGTAGTCGTAGGGCCTCTTTAAGTTAGTCATTCCTATCTTGTACTACTATACTCTCACCTTTGTCAGCAGTTTTAATCAAAGTTACATAGTTAGTCAGGTTGAAAAAAGACACAAGTCCATCCAGTTCAACCTTAAAAAAATAAATAAATAAAAAATATCGTACAATCCCATATACCCAATTCTATACCCACAGTTGATCCAGAAGAAGGCGAAAAACCCCAGCAGAGCATGATCCAATTTGCTACAGCAGGGGAAATAATTCCTTCCTGATCTCCCGATAGGCAATCGGATTTTCCCTGGATTAACTTTACCTATAAATGTTAGTACTCAGATATATTATGTACATTTAGGAAAGTATCCAGACCTTTCTTAAAGCAATCTACTGAGCTGGCCAGAACCACCTTTGGAGGGAGTCTATTCCACATTTTCACAGCTCTTACTGTGAAGAAACCTTTCCATATTTGGAGATGAAATCTTTTTTCCTCTAGACGTAAAGAGTGCCCCCTTGTCTTTTGTGTTGACCGTAAAGTGAATAACTCAACACCAAGTTCACTATATGGACCCCTTATATATTTGTACATGTTGATCATATCCCCCCTTATTCTCCTCTTCTCAAAAGAGAATAAATTCAGTTCCTCTAATCTTTCCTCATAGCTGAGCTCCTCCATGCCTCTTATCAGTTTGGTTGCCCTTCTCTGCACTTTCTCCAGTTCCCCAATATCCTTTTTGAGAACTGGTGCCCAAAACTGAACTGCTTATTCCAGATAAGGTCTTACTAATGATTTGTACAGGGACAAAATTATATCTCTCTCTCTGGAGTCCATACCTCTCTTAATACAAGAAAGGACTTTGCTCGCTTTGGAAATCGCAGCTTGGCATTGCATGCCATTATTGAGCTTATGATCTACCAAAACCCCCAGATCCTTCTCCACTATGGATCCCCTCAGTTGTACTCCCCCTAGTATGTATGATGCATGCATATTCTTAGCCCCCAAGTGTATAACTTTACATTTATCAACATTAAACCTCATCTGCCACATAGTTGCCCAATTAGACAGAGCATTGAGGTCGGCTTGTAAATTGGAAACATCCTGTAAGGACGCTATTCCACTGCATAGCTTAGTGTCATCTGCAAAGACAGAAATTTTACTTTTGATCCCAGACCCAATATCATTTATAAAGGGTTAGGGATAAGGGATATTAAAAAGTAAGGGTCCCAGCACTGAACCT